>CM072770.1:93081849-94331849 GCA_036936925.1 Cenchrus fungigraminus
TTTAAATTCAGAACCATTGTCGCTACGGATAGCTCGAATGGCATCTCCATTCCTCGCATTCTTCAACCTCAAGATTAGATCCCTCACAAAACCAAACGTCTCCCCCTTGTCAGCCAAAAAGAAGACCCAAGCATAGCGAGAATAGTCGTCCACTATCACCAGGACATACCATTTCCCACCCGCCGAGCGCACACGAGCTGGACCAACCAAGTCCATATGGAACAGCTCGCATGGCCTCTCTGTCATAACGGATGTCAGAGGCGGGTGAGAGGCGGCGACCATCTTACCATGCCTACACGGAGCACATACCAAGTCCTTTTGGTATTTAAACTTAGGCAATCCTCGGACTAATCCTAGCCCACTCAAGCGTGACAACAAGTCAAAACTCAAGTGACCTAGTCTCCTATGCCATTTCCAAAGCTCCGCCGAAACGGCAGCAACCAAGCAACGAGAAGAGCCAACACACTGAGAAAAATCAGCTCTGAAAATCTGACCCTCGGGAATGATCGTGCACACGAGATCACCTCGAGAATCCAAAACACGCGAAGCGCCCATTTTGAAACGGACCTCAAAACCCTCATCAAGAACCTGGGAAACCGAAAGAAGATTCTACCCCAAAGACTTGACAAGAGAGACACGCCTAAGAGTCACGGACTCGCTCACCTTCACCGTGCCCACTGAAAGCACTCTACCTTTCCCATTATCCCCAAAAGTGATGTACTCTTTGGTCATCACCGGGGTGAGGCTGGAGAACCACCTTCGATCTCCGGTCATGTGTCCAGAGCAACCGGAGTCGATCAACCAAAAGCCCTCCATGCCTCCCACCTGCAAATAAAAAACGAGAGCGAGAGTGAGCAAACGACTCAGCACTGGGGTTAGTACAAAATGAATCAAACCAGTGCCGTGCCATTTGCTCAAAAGTGGGGTTAGCAAAATCCATCATATCTCCTCTAGGTGGAACACCCACACATCCCCTTGGAGGACTACGCGCACCACGAGGTGGAGACCGTGGCCCGTAGCTCCTCTGGGACCTAAAACTGCGATCGTTCCCCCCATACTTGTATTGGCCACGAGCGAAGGAACGTCCAGCAAACTCACCACGCCCGAACCCAACACGCCTACCACCTTCTCTATGTGGTGGCTCACCTCGAGGCACAAACACATGCCTCTCTCGAGGGTAAATGGTACGCACCATACCCTCGCCCCTTGGCACCAACCTAGGCTCAGGTACACCACGAGAAGGGCGGTACCTGTCCTTGTTGGCCATCTCCCTAGCCAACCTCTCCTCACGCTTCCTCCTGAAGCAAAACTCAGCAAGGTGCCTATCCCTCCCACAATGCTCACAATGGAAGGGTTTTGGTTTTGGTTTTGGGCTCTCTTTGGGCTCTGGCTTCTCCTCACTCGGTTTCTCTTCCTTCTTCCCAAGGAACTCATTCCCCAAGTCACTCTTAAACTTGACGGGTTTCTGGAAGTTGTCTGTGTGTGGAGGAAACACGAGTGGAGCTGGGGTTGTGTTTAGTCGGTTCCTAAGTGGGTTTGGCTTAGGAGCATAGGCATTTTTGTAGTGGGTTTTTGGTGGCTCTGGGATATCTCCAATTTCCCCTCATCCTCACCATTTCCCTCACCAATCTTGTCTGCCCCAAGCGCTTGCCATAGCGCTTGTATGCCTCAATCATCATCCGGAGTTGAGGCTCATGACCAGACAACCAACCCATCATCTTTCTCAACTCATCATTCTCATCCTACAAACGATCAACATAGTGTGCAATCTCCATATTCTTCACAGCATTTATTTCACAAGTAGAGCATGATGTAGGAATAGGAGCTTTCAGCTGAGCCTCTAGAGATCTAGCATAAACAAGCGATACATCTAGCTTCTCATGCAAAACAGGACAAGAAGTGCAAGCACCAAGCAAAGAGGGCCTAGATTTCATCTCATCTAGCTCAACCCTAAGCACATCTAGTTCCTCGACCATGGAGGCATACTTCTCCTTAAGCACAGTCAATTCACCAAGAAAAGTGGAACAATCAGTGCATTCAGATTCATCGGTCACAATAGGAGCTGACTTAAGAGAATCTATTTGAGCCCTAGCATCAACAAGCAAAGACTCTAGTTCAACCACCTTCTCCTTAGCCTCTCCAAGCAAAGACCTATACTCCCTCTTCTCCTTGTTTGTCTTTCTAAGCACATCATCACGGTTGTCAAGCAAGTCATTCAACCTTGCATCATTGTTTACCTCTTCCTCGGAGTCAGAGCCTGAGTCATCCTTGTTGCTCTTCTTGCTTGCGGAGCTATGTGCCATGCCGCAAAAGCCTTGGGCGGTGAAGCACAAGCTGTTGATGTTCTTGCTTGACCGCTTGCCCTTGTGCCGGTTCTCATCTTCATCACTTGAGCTCGATGAAGAGTAGTAAGAGCTCGAGTCGATGTCGCTTGCTTCGACAACCATCGCTCGCTCCTTCTTCTTGTGACCACCACTCCTCCTTGGCCTCCGCTTGGACTTGTTCTTGCCCTTGTGGTCGTCCCTCGAGCGGCGCTTGTGGTCGGTCCTCGGACGGTGCTTGTGCTTGGGCTTCACCTCCATGGCTTCCGGGCACTCAGCGATAAAGTGCCCGTGCTTCCCGCACCAGTAGCACATGCCTGAGGTCCTCCGAGCATTCTTCCGGTTCGTGTACATGCGCTCGAACCGCCTACTCAGCAACGCGAGATCCTCCTCGCCTAGCACGTCAAACTCCTCATCTGGTATGGACACAAGACAAGACAAAGAGAACTGTCTCGAAGACATGTTAGCGTTAGTCCTTGATCCAGAAATGAGAGCCAAACTATGAGGGTCAGTCGGGTTCTCGATCTTTGCACGCACCCCACGGTCCACTTCGGACGACTTGAGCTTGGAAAACAGCTCGTCCACCGTGAGGGTGTCATACTTCTCCGACTCAAGAATGGCCTCGACCTTCCCACTCCACACGGTACGATCCAGAGAGTGCAGGAGCTTGACAGCCCTGTCATGATCATCATACGGGAGCATGACCACATTAGCCCTCATGTTGTTCACAATCACAGTGAACCGCTGGAACATGGCATCTAAGGACTCACCGGGGAGATGAGTGAAGTTCTCGTACTCTCTCCGGTAGGTCGCAAATAGCCGAGCCTGAACCTGTGCGTTCCCGGCATGAGCATTCTTCAGCTGCTCCCAATTCCTACAAGCCCAGTCCTCTGGATCTTAGACTGGTTAGAATCACGAAGATCCGTAACTGGCTCTGATACCAATTGAAGGACCGATTAGGCGACCAGAGGGGGGGGCGAGTGAATGGGAGCTGATAAAAATTCTTCCCGAAGGATGAACTCGGCCTATGCCCTAAATTCACAACCAAGGATTCCCACACGAGTTTGCCAAGGTCACGTAGTCACAACGGACCTACCAACCCTAGGAACAAACCCAAACTCAAAGCAACACGGAAGCGCAACTCAAGAAGCAAAAGACTTAGGCAATCTGCGATGCCTGGGGCGGACGGTCCGCGATGCCCAGGCGGACGGTCCGCGTGGAGTAGGCAGACGGTCCGCGAGGTCACGGCGGACGGCCCGAAAAAGAAACCCGAACAACCAGTACTGCACCTCGAAATACGGACGGTCCGCGATCTCACTCCGGACTGTCCGCTCCTCGCGGACGGTCCGGCCTCACCCGGCGGACGGTCCGGCCAACAAGATCCAACCAAAACCTACCGGCCAAACGGATCGAAACGAAACGACTCAAGAACTCGCGAAGAACACGACGAACACCCGGCTAAAACGCTCCTCGCGGACTGTCCGCAGCCCCCTGGCGGACTGTCCACCACGCGCAGACAGAGCAGCCCGAGCCCGAAAACGCAAGCACAAGAACACCTATCCGTCCATGGATCTCCCAAAACGGCTTGAGCGCTTGAGGTAGGATTTGGGGGAGATGTGAAGCGTCCCTAGGAGATGCTATACCCCAAAACTTGAGACCTCAAATGAACTAAATCGCCGGGAATCGAATCGCAACCGAGCTCTTCCAAAAAGCTAGGGTTCCAATCGAAATCCTTCAATCGGAGGCCAAATCCGGAGATTGGGGGGTCAAGATCAAGCACAAAGATGCACAAGACATCTATCCATGATCCCCACCAACAAATCCGAACCCAAACACCTCAGAATCGAAGGAACAAGGAGCGCACGAAAATCCAACGAAAATAGCTCGAAAAAGACACGAAAATCACACGAGCTACATGAAGGAAATCAACGCAACCATGAATGCTTCCATACACTCGGAGGTCAGATTCTCTACAAAGTGGTGAAGAAAATCTACGCCTATGGAGCAAGGAAATGAGAAGCAGTCCGGATGGATGGTTTTCCCAGAAAACCCTAGAGCTATATATATGAGTCCCTCTGGGTTGGGCAAATGACCAAGCTACCCCTAGCACTTAAACTTAAGATACAATCCCCTCAGGGGCAAATAGGTCATGTAGTACTCCTCTTCATCGCATGGCCATGCCTTCGCCGCAGTCCGCGTCCTCCCGACGCAAGCCTTGCGATCCCGCCACTTGTCCGCCGGCATCGAAGCTTCTCAGCGCGCCCAGATCCCGTCTCCGCCCACCGAGCCTCCGGTCTTGGTTTTGTGGCTCAACCAAGTAACCCGACGGTTTTGTGGTGAACCGCCGCAAACCCCGCGTGCAGACTCCGGTCGTGAGCCACTACCCTACACTGGCTCCTGTCGACGACTTCGTCTTGCTTTTCTTGCCACCATGCGGCCCGCACTTGACCCCGCTGGCCACCGGGTCCCTCGAGCCGAGCCTACTTGTCTCTCCACTCCTCGGAGGCCCCGCAAGGCATAGACCTTTCGCGCCCGCTCTTCACCTGCACCAACACGAGTCAAGCCGCAACCTGCACCTGCAATACTCGGCCAAGAGTCAGTCCACACCACGTTGTCAATCACTCATCACACCAGGGAGCGACCATCCACCGGTCCTCAGCTCCCGCGACCCGGGATGGCGGTGAGTTCCAGAAGGTCCGGATCCACATCTCCCCCAATGACCAAGGCTCCATCCTTCACCGAGTCTTGGTGGTTTCTGAGAATGAACAACCACATCGCGGAGCAACAGATTCCGAGGAGGCACGGCGGATCCAGGGCAATGCCAACTGCGCCCACCGATGTGCAGAGGAGCAGCGCCGCGCGGTACCTCCCTACGCTCGAGACCTTCGTCTCAAGTTCGAGGAAGCGGGGCTACCGACGTTTAACAGCCCCCAGGCCAACCTGGGTGCTGCCATGGTGCGCCTTCAGCAAGCCGACCCCACACCTGAGGCCGAAGCAGCCATGGCCTACCTTCAGGTTGCCACGGCCCTGGTGGAGGAGAAGAGCGCATCAGCCAAGTGCGTTGCATCATCATCAAGCCGTCACTCGCGTGGCCGATCTAATCAGCCTGCGCGCAGCAACCTCCCCCCATCTAGGAGGAGGTCGATCAAAACAACCCCGACCAGCCTCAGGCGAACGGCGCAAAAGACGGCGACCTCCGCGCCAACCTTGACAAGAACAGGCATGCCCGCGACACCCGCGGCTACATCGACCAGCGCCACCGCGAGCGCGAGGAACGGGAGCTGCAACGTCGCGCAGACTGCGACCATGAGTACGGACCTCCCGGTGCCGTTCATCGCATCATGGAGCGCGAGGAGCGCGACCGCCACGACGTCGAGAACAGGCGCCGTGCTCAGTATGAGGCGGACTACGGCCATCCGGAGGGCGGTATCCCAAATCCAGATCGCCAGCCCCGGTCCCAGATCGTCGCTCCTGCACAGAGCAGAGGTGGTGCCCAAGCCGGAGCCGCCGCTAACGACATGGCCATCACTGCCTTCCCATCATTGGCTCCTCGCCTCAGATCGGTGGCCTACCCCGACAACTTCAAGCCCAACATCCAGAAGTACGACGGCCGCTCCGACCCCAACATCTGGCTGTCGACATACTACGTCGCCGTTAAGGCGGCCGGCGGCAACTTCGACCACATGGCGGCGTACTTCCCGCTGGTGATGGGTGACGCGCCGTCACTTTGGCTCAACAACCTCCCTGCTGGCAGCATCACGTCTTGGGCCGACTTGTCCCAGGCCTTCACGTCCAACTTCCAGGCGACCTACAATCGCCCTGGGAATTCCTTCAACCTCGGGAGGGTTACCATGATGCCCAACGAGTGGCTCCGCGACTACACCAACCGGTTCTTCGAGAATTGCAACACTTGCATCGGTGTGAGGGACAACCATGTCGTCGACAGCTACAAGAAGGGTGTCAGAGATCGCAAGATCTTTGAGAAAATCCATGAGTCAGGAGCCACCACCATCGCGGCCCTCATGGACGTCGTCAACAAGCTGATCGACACTGATGAGGCCCTGGTCAACCAGTTTGACTACGACGCCAAGCGCGACGCGGGCACTTCCGACACTGCTGGACTCAAGCTCCAAGCTGTGCAAGCGACCTTCAGAGGTGCTTGCGACGGAGGCACGTCGACCTTCGACGTTCAACATCGACGAGTTCAATGCAGCGCTCGACAGCCCCTGCGCGTTCCATGAGGGGGCCACCCACATAGTCCGCGAGTGCTCGCAGGGCGTTCCGTACCCCTAAAGACCCCAAGCGACCTAGAGGCAACGGCGACCGATCCTCTTCACGTCGTTACAACAACAAGGGCCGTGACGATCGACGCGGTCGTGGTGATGACGGCCGCTACGATGAGCGACGTCGCGACGAACAGCATCCGGAGGATCGCCGCGATGAGCGCGACCTACCTCCTCCACCGGTGACGGGCAACCCCAACGGCCCCTTCCAGCAGGCCAAGAGCTCGATCAACATGATCGTCGGTGGCCTCAAGTCCAGCGTGAGCAGAAGGCAATATCGCAAGGATAAGCGCGAGATCCACCTCATCCACACCAAGCCGTCGCAGCCTCTGCGTTGGTCGGAGCAGCCAATCACGTTCTCCAGGGCTGATCACTGGGTCCACATTCCAGATCTAGGGTCCTACCCGCTCGTCGTCGAGCCCATAGTGGAGGGAGCCCTGCTCCCTCAGACCCTCATCGACGGAGGGAGCGGCCTCAACATCATCTTCGTCGAGACCTTGAAGAAGATGGACTTTGACTTCAAGAGGCTGACAGCGTGTGACGAGCCCTTCTTTGGGATCATCCCCAGCAAGGCGGCCTACCCATGGGTCGGGTCTCCCTCCCTGTGACCTTTGGCACGGAGGACAACTTCCGCACTGAGTACCTCAACTTTGAGGTCACCGACTTCAAGTCCTCCTACCACACCATCCTAGGTCGCCCCATGCTGGCTAGGTTTATGGCTGTCCCGCACTACACCTACTTAGTGTTGAAGATGCCGGCCCCAAACGGGGTCCTCTCCGTCTACGGTGACCTCCTAGTCTCGTTCAAGTGCGACAACGAGGCCCTCGAAATCACCATGATGAACGCCTACGTCGACGTCTCAGTCGTCATGATCGCCGAGGCCGCAAAGGTTGCTCCAAGCGACCTTACCATCCCGGAGCAAAAGCGCACCGACACCGCCCTGGATGCCACGCCGTCGACAAAGAAGGTCTACCTCAGCCTAGCCGACCCAGAGAAGACGGTGGTCATCGGCGACAACCTCGGGAAGCAATAGGAACTCGCGCTCACCAGTTTCCTCCGGGACAACGCGGACATATTCGCATGGACCCCATCGGATATGCTGGGTGTTCCAAGGGAGCTGGCTGAGCACTCCTTGGATGTAAGCAAGACGGCCAAGCCTGTCAAGCAGAACCTACGCCGCTTTGCGAAGGATCGCAAGGAGGTCATTAGGGTAGAGATAATAAAGCTCCTAGCTGCCGGATTCATCCGTGAATGTAAAATTCCAGTTTGGCTCGCCTTGTACCCAAGAAAACTGATCAATGGAGAATGTGTATCGACTACATCAATCTCAATAGGCACTATCCTAAAGACCCCTTCCCTCTTCCACGCATCAACCAGGTCGTTGACTCCACAGCCGGAAGCGTTCTGCTATGCTTCCTCGACTGTTACTCAGGGTATCACTAGATAGCCCTGAAGGTCTCTGACCAGGACAAAACGGCGTTCATAACACCGCACGGCATCTACTGCTACACGGCCAAGACGTTCGGCCTCAAGAACGCTGGAGCGACCTACCAGAAGGCCATCCAGAAGTGCTTAGAGTCTCAGATCGGCGACAACGTTGAAGCCTATGTCAACGATGTAGTTGTCAAGACCACGGTGGAGGACAACCTCATCACTGACCCCGCCCAGACCTTCGCCAACCACCGACGCTACCACTGCAAGCTCAATCCAGAGAAGTGCGTCTTCGGCGTACCGTCCGGCAAGCTCCTAGGCTTCATGGTTAGCCACCGGGGCATTGAGGCGAATGTTGACGGTTGATTGTCGTATCAAAGTTCGTTTGGACTTGCAAGCGGACAAGTCCTCCGTTGTAGCCAAGGGACCATTCTTCCCTCAAGTGTGAACCCAAGGTATCGAATCCGTGAACAATGTGTAACGCAAGATCCAATCTAATAAGCGGAAAACACTTTGATCTTGAGAGGTTTGGTTTTGCATCTAATCTAAGAAAGAGCCTTGAAAGCACATCTAATCTAGTAAACACCAGAGGTAGCAAGAGAAAGAGAGATAAAACCAATCTAGAGATTGGATTGGGTATTTTGTTGAAGTTCCAAAACAAAGAAGAATAAAGCAAACGAATCTCATTACTAGCCTCTTTAAATCGTGGCTTCCGTTCCAACTCCGAAGACGCCCGTCTTTTGGAGCCACCGTCCTGTCACAACGCACTCCTATTCGTGCGGGTTAGCCTAGGGTGAGTCCAAGAAGAACAAGTTGAAAACGCTCGGTAGATCGGGTGTGCACCTCTAGCCACCATGACTACAAGAGCACCCTAAGCAATCTAGCTATAGACTAGATTGGGGAAGAAGCAAACCCAAGCGAAGACAAAGTTGTAGAGAAAGCACTTGATCGCTAGAAATCGGATTCAATCTTGCAAATTCAACACGAGAGTATAATACATGGACAAGATCACCACCGGGATCCTACCTTGATCTTGATCCTAGCTCCGGGAACTCCGACGTGGTCTTCCATGCAAGGTTCTCACGTCGGCTAGGGAGACCCTAGTCAACCATCTCGACCCTCCCCTCTCCGGAATGGTGTCCCTCTCTTCTCTGCTCCTCGGCGGCGGATGACGAATCAATTCTTCGTGGCTCTTGGCGAGGGGTCTATAAATAGTCCGAATGGCGGCTAGGTCAAAGGGGGCGCCGAATCGGGCCCGGAATGGGCTGGGCCGACCGGCCTGGGCCCGTTTCGGCCTAGTTCGGCCCCGGCCTCCTTCCCGGTTGCTTCTCGCGCGATTCCTCATTTGTGTGCACTTGCATGTGGGCCTTTGACGTAGTTTCCTTCGCGGTTAAGGCTTGAATGCTTGCCATCCAAGCTTCGCTGTTTTCTGGTTGAGTCCCTGAAGATTTGCACGTTGACGCTTTGGTCCTCGGGTCATTTGGAGTCATGTTCATCGCGTGTCTTGACTCTTGTCGGGCTTCGTGATCTTCTTCCAAAGTGCTTGATGAACTTATCCCGAAAGTCTCCTCTTTAGCGTAGATTTCCTGTGTAAACAATAAACTCCAAAATCGACATGCAAGAGTGAACTTGTTATATACGGGGGGTTAGTTCCAGTGGTTAGAATAATAAATCAATGCCAACATTAAAGGTAAACTCATGGCTAGGTTGACGGAAGTTCACCGTCAACATCTCCCCCATGCTTAAACCTTGCTCGTCCTCGAGTAAGCCTTTAATGAATATCAGCGTTGCCTTTCTTTGCTTATACCCTTCACTTGATCATACACGAGAAAACATAATGCTCTCAAGGATTTAATCATTAAAGTTCCATAATGTACTAGCCTTCATCCTTATGGAGGGTAGATATTAATTTAAGCACTTCCCACAAGTAATTACCTCATGCTCCCAAATTTCAAATGAATCTTAGAAATTTTGAAATTAAGAGCGAGATGAAGAAAAAGAGCTAAACCAAGTTCAAAAATAAATTTCCTTGCATCTTGCTCATGTACTCTCATCTCATCTTGTCTCTCAAAACCTATACTCCTTTCCCCTCTCAATAAATAGTGGAAGGCTTTATGTGGAGCTTTTTTGGGAAGGTTTAGTCCTACAAAGATATTATAAATGAGATGTTGTCAAAACAAGACAAGCTTCTCATGGTCTTACCGAGACTCGTCAAAAAGGTCATTGGAAAATAATGTTATATCAAGGAGGGGGAGAGAAAAATACACACACTTTGAGATAGGTGGACATGTGCAAATGGCAAAGAGTGATCCCGAGGCACAAAGGAAGTCCTCGTTATCGGATTGTACGTGGTTGGAAAGATGAGTTTGGATCTTAAATCTTGAAACTTTTGAGATTCCTAATGCACTTTAGAGAACCAGGGAGTTCACTTTATTTTATTTTTATAAACTCATATTTTTTTCTTTTCTCATACATATTTTTCTTTATCTCTTTTTTCCTTTATACTCATTTTTTTTCTTTTTGTCCTTCTTTCATCATTTTTTATTTGCTCCCCTTGAACTCTAAATTGCATTGTACCTACCTCCTCCCCCATGCTTAGACGTTTGCTCGTCCTCAGGCAAAGAGGTGATAGAGATAAGGTAGGTACTAGAAATATTTTTCCTTTGGAGAGATACTTGAAATCTTCAACCTTGGCACCATCTTGCGATCTTCCTTGAATTGATGATCCATACTCAATGATAGGTTGTGGTCAAGGAGGTAAACACAAAAGATGATATTTTTGGTTTTAAGGGTGGATATCCGGCGAGGTTTGTGAAATCTCCGATGTGGGGATACACAATGCACGGATAGGAAGGCTAGCAAAAAGATAGATACGCAAAAACGGAATGACCAGCTTCTTAGTCTCGGGCCAGAGAAATCAAGGCCTGAAATAACTCACCCAAAAATAAACCTTGTATACTAAGTTTTTGCACTCAAATATATATATGGCTTTGGATAGGTAGAGCAAAATGCAAGTAGCATTAATGACAAGGTTAGCATATATATTTTTAAGAACAAATCATCTTTAACTCATCCAAAATTGAGAGCATGAAAATAACACTATGGGTCTTATTTTTATCATAACCTCCACAAAAGATTAAGCTAGCATTTAATTAATTTCAGATTCATATTAAAGAGAGCATTAGCTTAATCATGCATAAAACAAGTACAAGAGTTGAGCAAAGTGGCAACTTTTCATCATATATTATCATGGCATCAACTTAATATTTTTACCAGAGGTTCATCAAGGTGGGAAACTTTATTCATGGTGATCTTAAACTAACTCTACTATTATCACACATGCTGAAAATAAATAAAAACAGAAAATGCTACACATATATAAACTTGCACAAAAGCTGAAAATAAAGAAAAGGAAAAGGAGAAAATCAAACCGAATTTGAAAGCATCATTATTTTCTTTTCTTCCTCCTTCTTCCTTTATTTTCCGGTGGTTGATATTGATGGTCCGGTGCGTTGTATCCTTGCTTGTATTATGATTGTGCCGGTCCTCCTCTAAATTGCTCCAATGGTGAAGGCGACCAATTTGATAGGCAACGTTTGCGGTCCCTTCTTCTTCCATTTGTTGGATGGAGTGCCATGAAAACTTCGTGAGGAACATGTATGGTGGAGGATGTGGTGGCGTGGCTGCCCCACTCCCCCATGCTTGCATTTGACATACTTCCTTCATATGGTGGTTTATTAGCTTCATGCGCAACCCCTCCTTCATCTTGGGCTACGGAGGATGATCCCTCTTACACAATTTTCCTTTTTAATCTTTTTCGCCGGTACAAGAAATCCTTCCTCTAACCAATTTTTGTCTTCAAATAAACTCTGCCTTTCGTTGGGAAGAGGAATATTAACCTTCGTCAACTTGTACCTTCTCCTCTCATCTCCACTTTCCTTGCTTCATGTACTCGAACCCAAAGAAATCCAGACAAGGAGAAATTTTGGGTTCCTTGTAATCTTCTCTCGAAATCATTCCCCCAAAAATCCTTCTAACATTTTCTTCCTGGACATCAACTTGCTCCGGGCTTCCTTCTTGTAACCGAGTAGTTCTCCAATATATTCATAAGGAACTAGTTGCTCTTCATCTTCAAGGCGGAATGAGAGGCACGACACTCCTTCATCAATTACCGGTGCTAATGTATAAGAACTTCCAAATCAAGCTCCTTGTGAGTATTCACACCAACTCCATAAAGAATCGCACCCATCCAAGGTTGCTCAAGATTTGATATCCGAGTAGAATTCCAACGCTTGGAGGGTGTCATCAAAGTCAACATTTGGCACAAGCCTCTTCTCAAGATGAACAAGCCTATCCTCCTCCTCCTCCGTCTTTATGATAAATCCATTGGGACGCCTCGGAGTGTATGGTGGTGGGGAGGATGAACGAGTTGAGCGTCATGGTGGAACGGGTGGCTCTTCCGTGTGTCCACGCGGTTTGGTGTACCGCATGGACGAACTCCGTGTACTCCTCATGCCACCGAGGGGCAGCGTGTCGCTCCTCGGTGGTGCCACATCTTCCTCCATGCTTCAGGGAGACTCGGAGACCGAGTGCTTCCTCGAAGAGCTCGATGATGGCGCCTTCTATGATCGTGTCTTCTTGGGGAAGATATTGGTGGCTCTCTCTCCACATTGTTGTTGCACTAACTCACAACGAGTACACCGGGGGTTGCTTGCCGGTGGGAAAAACACACAAGAGAAGTATATGGAGTGATGGAAATTATGGTGAATTTTCTTTATTATTATTGTTGGAGAGTGGTGAGTGAGGTGCACAAGTTTGGATGGATATTAGCCCATAGGGTTTATGGATATTTGATCATGCAACCGCCTATCATGGTGAAGCTAAACCAATTTATTAAGGTGTGATCGTGAGGCCACTTTAGCTAAACCTACAAAAGATATGTTGATGGGATCTACGGGAGTAGTGAGACCTATACTCCCGAAAAGCATGGTGGCTAACCTAGGCATCAAAGCATTATCAACATGAATGAAACAAAAGATTCGGCGATTACATGACAAGATCTTACAACACCATGGAACTCAAATTTTTCTAGGTTGTTTCTGAAACTTATGGGCTATGAACTCAACAACATAAATTAACAAATGCATAAAATACTTACCAGGCGAAGGGGAGCACCGGGGGCCATAAGAGGATGCCATGCCGGCCGGCCTAGGCTGATCGGCCTAGGGGCCTCCTTCTCCATTGCCCGAACCGTTCACAACCACTCCTTTGCTTGCGTGATTAATCTTCCACCTCCATTGTTTTGCTTTGTGTCACTCCCTTCTTTTTTTTCTTGCCTCTTATGCTTCCACTAATTTCCTGCAAAATAAAGCCCTTGCTTCCCCCCGTGCTTGTCCTTTACATGTGCCCGAGATGCCAAAAGATGGAGGCTTCCCGCGATGCATCATGGGGCACTATATGTTAATCAAGCTCAAAAACCTCCCCTTAATCAAGTTTAGATGATAATCCCTCCTCTAATTTTTAAAATTTAAAAATTAACTCAGTGCTAGCGATGAGTCCAAATATATCATTAGAGGAGCTTTTAGGCATCAAAAACAATTATAAAATTTATTTTGGTTGCACCGGGATCGATTGCTTTCATTAATTGATAGCAAGTTCCTCCGGCTTGACCGTTGGGGTATAGGTTTAGGTTCTAATTTTGGCCAAATATAAGAGAGATATTTTGAATAAAAATAAAGTCAATGGGGCTTAGAAAAAACATAAATCTAGAGAAACCGGTGGATGTCAAGTTGAATGAAACCAAAAATCAAGTTCCTTAGGTTCACACGAGTCCTACCATGCGTCAAAGATTAAAAACATTAAAGAACATAGCAAGGCTCTACCCGTGTGTTTTTAACATGTGAAACAAGCCAACCTAAACATCATGGAGAGGATGAAAGGTTGGGGTAGGTTCTGAATTTTTGGTCTTGGTTTCTCAAAAAGAAGCAAACAAAACTTCGAATGGCTCAAGTCATTGGTTTATGATCAATATAAAATTCAAAAGCGACCGAGCAATTATAATGTCTCCAAAAATTATTCAACCACATAGAAATTTATAATATGTAATGCATAGCAAGACCACTTACTTGAAAAACTTGAAAATTTCTTCGGGTTGCCCTCCCGGTAGCTTCACTCTTCAACGGGTTGTCCTCCCGGTAGCTTATTCTTGACTCGACGATCAGGTTATCTCCCGCAAGCGCTTCGTTTATAGTCTATAGCTAGACTTCTTCTCTTCTTCACTTCGGATCAATGCTCTTTGCGGGTGTTGCAATCTTGGGGACCCCACTTCTACACCATCCTTGGCTTCGGTGTAGGTTTATTCTTCGGCTTAGTCGTCTTTTTGGTCTTCACAGGCGGACGTTGATTCTTGGTCTTGACGGATGCAATATCTTTTCTTCCATGGCTTCGTTCTCCTTTGGCTCCTCCCTTCCGATGTGACGATGAGGTAGAACATAATTAACATTGATCATGATACATACCTCAAATCGTAGTTGACTTGAATGCACTCTTCACACCATCGATGTTGAACTTGATCTCCCTCTTGCCGACGTCGATTGCTCTGACGATCTTGAGGAACGATCTCCATAGGATGAGTGGCGGGTGAGGTTGATCTCCCTTCGAGCTTGGAAGTGGAGTTTCTCTTGGAGATTCCAACGATCTTCGGCCTCAGCTTTTAGATCTTGTGTTGCACGTCACCTTTACCTGCAAAGTTTTTCTAGACCATCCACAAAATATATGTTTTTTTTGTTGGAGATGTAGCCATCCATCTCCGGTTAGGGTTAGCAATAAACAAAATATATACAACAACTAAAAGAAAACTAGGGTTTAGCAAAACCCTAGATTGATTTTTTTTTGTTTTGAGGATGATCAAAATTAAGAGATGCAAAAGAAAAATCAAGAGAAACACTGAAAATATTCACAAATGCAAACTAGATTGAATCTTGATTACTTGTTCCCCGGCAACAGCGCCAGAAAAAAGGGCTTGTTGACGGTTGATTGTCGTATCAAAGTTCGTTTGGACTTGCAAGCAGACAAGTCCTCCGTCGTAGCCAAGGGACCCTTCTTCCCTCAAGTGTGAACCCAAGGTATCGAATCCGTGGAACAATGTGTAACGCAAGATCCAATCTAATAAGCGGAAAACACTTTGATCTTGAGAGGTTTGGTTTTGCATCTAATCTAAGAAAGAGCCTTGAAAGCACATCTAATCTACTAAACAGCAGAGGTAGCAAGAGAAAGAGAGATAAAACCAATCTAGAGATTGGATTGGGTCTTTTGTTGAAGTTTCAAAACAAAGAAGAATAAAGCAAACGAATCTCATTACTAGCCTCTTTAAATCGTGGCTTCCGTTCCAACTCTGAAGACGCCCGCCTTTTGGAGCCACGGTCCTGTCACAACGCACTCCTATTCGTGCGGGTTAGCCTAGGGTGAGTCCAAGAAGAACAAGTTGAAAATGCTCGGTAGATCGGGTGCGCACCTCTAGCCACCATGACTACAAGAGCACCCTAAGCAATCTAGCTATAGACTAGATTGGGGAAGAAGCAAACCCAAGCGAAGACAAAGTTGTAGAGAAAGCACTTGATCGCTAGAAATCGGATTCAATCTTGCAAATTCAACACGAGAGTATAATACATAGACAAGATCACCACCGGGATCCTACCTTGATCTTGATCCTAGCTTCGGTAACTCCGACGTTGTCTTCCATGCAAGGTTCCCACGTCGGCTAGGGAGACCCTAGTCAACCATCTTGACCCTCTCCTCTCCGGAATGGTGTCCCTCTCTTCTCTGCTCCTCGGCGGCGGATGACGAATCAATTCTTTGTGGCTCTTGGCGAGGGGAATATAAATAGTCCAAATGGCGGCTAGGTCAAAGGGGGCGCCGAACCGGGCCCGGAATGGGTTGGGCCGGCCGGCCTGGGCCGACCGGCCTAGGCCCGTTTCGGCCCAGTTCGGCCCCGGCTTCCTCCCCGATTGCTTCTCGTGCGATTCCTCATTTGTGTGCACTTGCTTGTGGGCCTTTGACGTAGTTTCCTTCGCGGTTAAGGCTTGAATGCTTGCCATCCAAGCTTCGTTGTTTTCTGGTTGAGTCCCTGAAGATTTGCACATTGACGCTTCGGTCCTCGGGTCATTTGGAGTCATGTTCATCGTCTTGACTCTTGTCGGGCTTCGTGATCTTTTTCCAAAGTGCTTGATGAACTTATCCCGAAAGTCTCCTCTTTAGCGTAGATTTCCTGCGTAAACAATAAACTCCAAAATTGACATGCAAGAGTGAACTTGTTATATACGGGGGGTTAGTTCCAGTGGTTAGAATAATAAATCAATGCCAACATTAAATATAAACTCATGGCTAGGTTGACGGAAATTCACCGTCAACAGCGAACCCTACCAAGGTCGATGCCATCCGCAAGATGAAGAGACCTACTGTTGACGGCTGTTAAGCACTGCTTTTACACCATCAATTCCTGCATAAAATAATTGGAAAATGATCATCAACACTAGAATAGGGGTTTATACTGACAATTTCCACAAGTGTTGGTGTTCCTAGCTTTTATTGCAGGATGCACCGAAATGCATGCCAAATGGTACAGTTGAGAGCAAGTAGTCCAATGGCTATTGAAGGACATCAGCATAAACAACCTCAAATGCCAAATTGGACTGCACCATTGCGACGGGCTCGTCGAGACGATCGAAATGGACGTATCATTTGTATACTTTGGAGGTCGTATGCGCAAGATATCAAAGAGACAACATTGCTGACGTCATCACGGGGCCCACGGCAGCCGGTCGACGACCGCATGCCTACCACGTGGCAAGCCACCACTGGACCCTTTCAGAATCCCCCACGTTTGGATACAGGTGTAGGCAACCCTTTGCCGTGAACCGACTGTTATAGCCAGGAGGGTTTGGTGTCCGAAGCGAGATCCTACAGCTTTACTCCCCTAGAACCGAGCACCCCATCCTCTCTCTACCCAAGCAGGGGCTTGGTGTCCTTGGACCGTTCTTCTAGGATAGAAGGTAGTACACACCGTTCCTTGGATTCGATACCCTTTGGAATATTCCCGAGGGACAAGTGCTACAACGGTGTATCCGTGCGCTTGCGGATTCGTTCGCACCCGTCAGTGTACCCGGGTGTTCCTTACACACTCACACTAGACGTGCCACTAGTGGTGAGGTTAAGAAATACCAACAAGCATTTCTGGTGCCATTGTCGGGGAACGGTTGCTGTATCTATCTTCGAACCTAGTGGTCCTCATATGTATCTTTTTCATTTTCTTCTACCTCTACCCCCGTTACCTTTCGAGATATCCTTTTCCATTTTCTTTACTTCTACCTTTACCCCCGCTACCCTTGGAAGGTTATCCTTGTAAACACCTTCCATCTTCGAGGAGTGAACCCTCAGAGCCACCCTTGTCAGAACTCATTCTTTCATCTAGCTGTCGGATTCACCCCTCTCTCATGAAGCTAGTTCAGGATCTTTCCTTCTCGGGGTCAATTCATGAGAACCCCCTTTGATCATGCAAGAGACTACGAGTGTCTGATTGAAACTCCGAGTGAAATCAAAGAATCATTAGATGCTCGGAAAAGGGAATCTTTCCCGCTATCCCTCTCTGGGGAAATCACGAGATTGGCACCGTTATTTACGATGTGTCGTCTTGTTGAGGATAAGGATTCTCAGTCTCGAGCAAGGTGAGGAGGAATCGCTAGGAATGGTATGGGACCACTTCACCTTTTTGGCGGAAGATTGCCCAGTCCTCCACGTTCCCGATTGGATGTTGCTTCAACACTTCTGGTATGGGTTACGGAAGGACAATACCATGCGGCTTAATGCTCTCTCCGGAGGCTCTTCTATGCACTTGGGTTCCCCTCTCGTACCTCTTCTTAGACCTTCTCCCCGAGACCTTGTCTCGTGGGAGGATGGAGAGAGTAATTAGGACACGATGAATCATTCTCGGCCGGGATGACTTCTCTGATCCTAGATATGATCTCCTAAGGAGAGTACAATTGGCCTATCATGTTCCTACGTTGAGGTTTGAGCTGAAGTGCCTTGCACTGAAGTTTCGTATAAACCAAGACATCGGTCTCTGCTTTATAATCCAGTGGATTCATTTATCAGACCGAAGGAGCACGATCATTTACCGATCGAATGGAGTACATTCACCTCATATCTTAAGCCCGTCGATCGATGCCGATCAGTTAGGAGAAGCTTAAACTTCATACTTTATGCTTGACTTGATCGATGCCCAATGGGAGTTGCACTTTCCAGCTTACCCATAACCTCCTATTGGAAGCTTAGGTTAGACCCGGGATGGCTCATTGTTTTGATGAGAACATCATTCTATCTACCTAAGGAAGGATGAGCTTAACCTCACCCTACACCCGGACTCTAGCTCCTGAACGTACGCCGACCATTCGAGTTTCTACTCTATCCTCTTTTGGAGGTCGAGCATTTTCCTGAGCTGAGTTCAGTCGGAGATCAGTTGCGAGAGCACTAGCCTCAGTGCTCAACTTTCCGTCTCCGAGGTTCACCCTAGTGCTATAGCTTCTCGAGTCCCGTGATCACCCTAGGAGCTGTCTTAGCCTCCCTGGAATGATCATGTTTGCTTTTAGCTTTGCTATCTTTTGGACTCGTGTTCGTATACGGCACTAACCGTGCAGCTAGAGCTTCATTGCTTCATCAATGATTGGTGGTGAGATGGGAAGGACATCACCAATGTGGCTACATGAGAAATCTCCCATGGTCGAGCTATTGACCTTGATAAACAAAGCATTGCCAGGAGATAGCCTGGATTAGCATAGGTTTTGTTTCCCTTTCGAATAAAAGCAAGAACATGTTTTTGGCATAAGTTGTCCTTCGAGTATTTTTGGTCACTAACCTTTCAGGTAGAGATGGAAAAGAATGACGAACAAGTGATGGCCAATAACATGTGAGTTACATCAGCTGTAGCATCTTGGTAAGTTTTGGCGAGGGAATATTTGCGAAAGGAAGCTTGATCTTCGCACACTTAAGTTTTGTTGCCTGGCAATGCAAACTCTAAGTGTGGGGGAGGTATGTGAGCATCCTGAGTAAATTTCCTTTCATGCCAACCCTTATCCTGGTATGGAGGTGATGTCAGCTCTTTCTTCTTGCCTGATTAGCTAGGTAAGTCTTGCTTTTGACTTTAAACAAAGCCCTTTCGGGAGGTTGCCCGAGGTTCACCGTCTTGTGCTCATGCTTATGCCCCTTCGATGTATAGCTTGACTATGTTTGCATGCTTCCTTCATTTATGTTCATATGCTCTGGTTTGAATGTATGTTTCGCGATGCACATTCATAGATTGATTTAAATTAAGCATGGTGCTTAGGTTAAAACTGTCTTCTTCAGTCAAAACAAGGCATGGTGTCGAGTTTTGATTGATGAACCTTAGAGTCATGCTCTCATAGATGTTGGTTGCATGTATGTGGACTAACCCCTGCAGGGAACTATCAAATCCAAATGGGTAAGCCATTGAGCTATATGCAATTGGGAAGGTAAGTTAAGGTGTCAGACTTATTTTACACAACATACAAAGGAGAAACATGTGACCTCTCAAGGGTTCAAGGTAAGTATATTCTCCTTTGTTTATAGAGTACAATATTGGTCTAATCCTGTTTGAGCAAATGACATGGTGACGATAATTTAAAAAAAACCAAGAATACTTGCTTTCGAATAAAGGCTCTATGGTTCTCAAACCAGTAGAGTCCATCTTTTGTTCCCACTTTTGCTTGAAGAACAACACCAGGTACAAGAATAAGTGTGTGGGAGTCCTCTCGCTCTCATCATCCTATCCACTCGAGAACTCCCACACAGGCGCTGCACAACATCGACTACGCCCTCGTGACAAGAGCAAGGTAAACTGGAGTGACCCGGCTGCCCTTTGGTCAGTCGAATCACCACTGGTCTCCCTTGATCTCTTATCCTTCAGAAGCGATGGTATGTGTACCCTCTATCTCACTCTTCGTTATCCATGAGTTTGATTAAATTTCAATTCATATCCTTTATATCAACTCAGTGGTTTGTGCTATGCTTGCTCTACATGTTTCCTATGGTTGGCTTGCATATGTTTTATTCCTTACTCATTGTCTTGATGCTTGTGAACAAATATCATTAGGGAACTCATGCTTATCTAAGTAGCCGACGTCTGTGATATGGTTTGATGATATGATCTTCGCTCTTTATGTTTGAGTACTTGGGAATTTTATTTGAAAAAATCATAAAACCCTTTGCAAAGCTCCTCTTTGATGTGTCACAGTCCTACCAAAGCCATATGATGTTTTTAGTTGAAAACCTTATACTCATATGCTGCTTGTTGTTACATTGAGCTTTGTCAAATTCTGTGACCCTTGTGAGAATTCTTTTCATTACTTTCATGATCAAGATTCATGTGCACACCACCATATTCCCCTTGCTACGCTTCTATAAAGAAGATAGCATTGTACCATTCATCCATTTCATAAAAATTAAGCTCCATATGTGGTATGACATCTCTCTCCAAAAGTATCCTTCAAAAAGAGACATGGGCTATGAAAAAAAAAGAGAAAAGAAAAGAAAAAAAAGAAGACACAAGCTCGAAGCATGATAAAAAAAAGAGAAGAAAAAAAGGGGAAGGATAGCCCATGTCCCAAATAAAGGAGAAAAAGGAGAGAGATGGTCATAAATTATATATCTCAGATGGTAATAACTAGTATCCATCCGGGGCTAGTGTCCACCTTACCATCAACCAATATTTTTCCTCATATATGTATGGTAATATCTAGCACCCATTCCGGGCCTAGTATCCACCTTACCATACTCACCATACCAATATACGTGCACATCTTGATCTGATTGTGTGATTTGATTTTCTCTGTGGATCTAGTTTTTGACTTTGCAATACATGTGAGGCAAGTATGCCTTATCATTCATACCTACCTTGAGCTCCACATAAGCCGTCATTAGAAGTAGGATGAAGAAAGGCAATATAATGCCTTGGTAAGGGCATATACACTTTGAGCGATATGAGAGAATCAAGTTAGGAGCTAAGCAAGGTTTGCTTTGAAAACTTATGGCAAAACCCCAAGTTACTTGGCATGATGAGCAGGAGTGACTTGATTCATGACTGTTCCATTCTTCAACTACCCAAGATGGCATGATAGACACTCCACATAGTTCACAGGTGCAAGGTATGGTTTGGAATATCTCTTATGCTAGCTTCATACCTTGGGATATCAGGTACCACCTTGATCTGACTCCCTTTACTCGGGATGAGCAAAGGTCAAGTGTGGGGGAGTTGTTGACGGCTGTTAAGCACTGCTTTGACACCGTCAATTCATGCATAAAATAATTGGAAAATGATCATCAACACTAGAATAGGGGTTTATACTGACAATTTCCACAAGTGTTGGTGTTCCTAGCTTTTATTGCAGGATGCACCGAAATGCGTGCCAAATGGTACAGTTGAGAGCAGGTAGTCCAATGGCTATTGAAGGACGTCAGCATAAACAACCTCAAATGCCAAATTGGACTGCACCATTGTGACGGGCTTGTCGAGACGATTGAAATGGACATATCATTTGTATACTTTGGAGTTCGTATGCGCAAGATATCAAAGAGACAACATTGCTGACGTCATCACGGGCCCACGGCAGCCGGTCGACGACCGCATGCCTGCCACATGGCAGGCCACCACTGGCCGCAGGCTGCTGCCACGGCGCGTCAACACACGTGCGTGCGAAACCTGCTGGCGCCACCTAGCGAGCGCTGGTTGGCCCAGCCCCGGCGACGCGGATCGCGCCGCGGGAGGACACCGGATCCCGTCCACCGGCCACGCGTCGGCCATCCGACGCAGGAGGGAGGCGTGCCTCGGGCGCCCGCACGTGCGCGCGGCTCCGTGCACGGGAAGGGGCCGGCCCGGGGACGCGTGTCGACCCTCTGTTGGCGCGCGTCGAGGCGGTGGCGCGACCCGCGTAGCTCGCGCTGGCTCGCCCGCGGTCCGCCACCGGTTCGCCCCCTGGACCGCCCGGTTCGACCTCTTTTACATCGGTTCAGCACCCAAACAGCCCGGTTATCTCCGGTTGTCACCCCTAGGAGGTCGGTTCCCACCAGGACATGTGTCAGCGCAGCAGTGGTGGCGCCCAGCAGCCTTGGAGGCTCCTCCTACCCTCTCTAGCCTATAAATATGAGGGGAGGGGGCTGAGAGACACATCCAACTCTCCTCTCCTCTCATTCCCCATGTAGGGTGTGTGTGTGTGTGAGTGCTAGGTAGAGAGAAGTGAAGATGATGATGAAGGAGTTCTTCTTTGTTCTTCATTTAGAGCAAAGTGAGTATTTCTGTATTTTCCTTTTAGACTAAAGTGATAATCATGCATGGGTGACATGTTCTTGAGTTCTTCGTCTGTTCATCATTTAGAGGCTCGTGTTCTTCGTGACACGATCGTTTGATCTTGTTGACTAGATGAATAATCCAGCATTCTGTTTGTGTGAGTTATCTTGTTAGATCTTGTTGGAATACATTCATTGGCGCTTAGTCGTTCGACCTCGCGCCACCTCGGGTCAATGATGAGTGAGGTCTAGCCGTACTCGCGGGTTTGTCGCTCCGTGTTTATACGGAGTGCTATAGTGTTGTTACGGGCCGACAGACATAGCCGTGTTATAGTAGTAATCAGTGGTGCAGACGTGGTGTCTGAACTACGGGTTATCCTTCGATTACCCTGTATCCCACGGTTTGTCTTGGGGTAGGCCGCGGTGGTGACAGCCGTTGGACCCTTTCGGAATCCCCCACGTTCGGATACAGGTGTAGGTAACCCTTTGCCGTGAACCGGCTGTTATAGCCAGGAGGGTCCGGTGTTCGAAGCGAGATCCTACAGCTTTACTCCCCTAGAACCGAGCACCCCATCATCTATCTACCCAAGCAGGGGTTTGGTGTCCTTGGACCGTTCTTCTAGGATAGAAGGTAGTACACACCGTTCCTTGGATTCGATACCCTTTGGAATACTCCCGAGGGAGAAGTGCTACAATGGTGTATCCGTGCGCTTGCGGATTCGTTCGCACCCGTCAGTGTACCCGGGTGTTCCTTACACACTCACGCTAGACGCGCCACTAGTGGTGAGGTTAAGAAATACCAACACCTACCAGGAAGAAAGATGTCATGAAGCTCACCGACATGATGGCCGCTTTGGGTCGCTTCATCAGCAAGCTAGGAGAGAAAAGCCTGCCCTTCTTCAAGCTGCTGAAAAAGACAGACAAGTTCGTGTGGACGGACAAGGCCGACCAGGCACTAGAAGAGCTCAAGACCTTCCTCACGAAGCCCCCAGTCATGGTGCCCCCGGCGTTGAAAGAGACCTTGCTGCTCTACATCTCCGCGTCCACCCAGGTGGTCAGCGCGGTCCTGGTGGCCGAACGACCTGAGGAAGGCCAACCCTACCCCATCTAGCGACCTGTTTACTACGTCAGTTAGGTCCTCTCCGACAGCAAGATCTGTTACTCGCAACCCCAGAAGATGCTATACGCCCTCCTCGTTACCTCACGCAAGCTCCGGCATTACTTCCAGGCGCACAAGATCAAGGTCGTCTCAAGCTTCCCCCTGGGAGAGATCCTACGTAGCCATGACACCACAGGGTGCATCGTCAAGTGGTCGGTCGAGTTAGTCGAGTTCGACCTTGAGTTCTGTCCACGACAGGCCATCAAGTCCCAGATCCTTGCAGACTGTCTCTGAATGGACAGAGACTCAGCAACCCCCACCGGCGGAGAAGCCGTAGCACTGGAAGATGTACTTTGATGGTTCCCTGAACCTCGAAGGAGTGGGTGTAGGCATACTCTTCATTTCCCCCAAGGCGACCATCTGAAGTATGTCCTGCAGATCCACTACAAGGCGTCCAACAATGGTGCCGTACGAGGCCATGATTCACAGGTTGCGCATCACCGTTACCCTAGGGATCAAGCGGTTTATTGCCTACGGTGACTCCAAAGTTGTCATCGACCAGGTCAACAAGACGTGCGACATCAAGAAGGACACGATGGACGCCTACTGCGCCGAGGTCCAGAAGCTTGAGGCCCACTTCGAAGGCCTGGAATTCCACCACGTCTGCCGTGATAACAACATGGCGGCATACATCCTCTCAAAGTTGGGGTCCAAGCGCACGCTGGTCCCGGCCGGCGTGTTCATCCAGGACCTACGCAAGCCATCGATCAAGCTCCTCAGTGACCCAGAGACGTCGCCTGGTGATGCACCCCCGCAAGGTAGTCGCGACGTCCTTATGACAGAGGCCGAAGATGATTGGCGCCTCGACTTCATCACCTATATCCTGGAGCACCGAGTCCCTGAGGACAAGGTCGAATGAGAGAAGATCGTCAGGCGCAGCGCCAATTACGTTGTCATCAGCACAGAGCTCTATCGGAGGTCCGCTTCCAATGGTGTGCTGATGAAGTGCATCCTAAGGTCTGAGGGTCTCAGGCTCTTGTAGGAAATCCACGGTGGAGAATGCGGCAACCACGCAGCCTCCGCTAACCTGGTGGGAAAGGCCTTTAGGTCAGGATTCTACTGGCCTATCGCTATGGCTGATGCGTAGGACCTAATCCGGCGATGCAAAGGATGTCAGTTCTTCGCCAAGCAGCAGCATGTCCCTGCTCAGGCCCTAAGGATAATACCTCCGTCATGGCCCTTCACTATATGGGGCTTGGACTCAGTAGGACCCTTTAGAACCGCCCCTGGCGGCTACAAGCACATCCTCATGGCAGTGGACAAGTTCACCAAATGGATCGAGGTCCGAGCTGTTGCCAGTGTTACGTTGAAGGAGGCGGCAAAGTTCATTGAGGACATTACTCACCGCTTCAGGGTCCCCAACAGGATCGTCACCGACCTAGGCTCGGCCTTCACAGGAGCCGACTTTTGGGACTTCTGCCAAGATGACCTCATCGACGTCTATTACGCCTTGGTGGCGCACCCACGCTGCAACGGCTAGGTCGAGCGCGCTAATGGCATGGTGCTTCAAGGCATCAAGGACCGAATCTTCGACGACGCCTCCCAATACGCCACCAGGTGGCAAGCGGAGCTCCCGCACGTGATTTGGGGCCTCCGGACCTAGGTCAGCTCCGCTACAGGATACTCGCCATTTTTCCTGGTCTATGGGTTGGAGGCTGTCCTCCCGACCGACCTCGCCTTCGGTGCTCTCCGCATCCAGCATTACGAAGAGGGCGCGGCAGAAGAGACGCGCAAAGTCGACCTCGACAGCATTGAGGAACACCGCGTGGCCGCGCTGATGCAGCACACCCGCCATGAGCAGCAGATACGTCGCTACCATGACCGCAACGTGTGGGAGCGATCCTTCAACGTGGGCAACCTAGTCCTGCGACGCATCCAAGACACCTAGGGAATGCACAAGCTCTCTGCACCTTGGGAAGGCCCCTTCATCGTGCAAGAGGTCATTGGGCCAGCGACCTACCGCCTCTAGTGGGCCGACGATCAGGGCGTCCCGAACGTCTGGAACATCGAGCACTTGCGTCGCTTCTATCCTTAGAAGATCTGTACCGAAATAAAAGCTATGTACTCTCCCCTCTTGTAAATTTCCAGTTAATAAAAGTGTGATTTCCTCTTGGCAGCTCTTCTGTCAACCTGCACCTGGGTCTCCCTTTACATTTCGGTCCGTTAACCCTTCCCCCTCGAAACGCTCGGGGGCTTGGTTTAAGTTAGGCCTGACGTGCTCGGGAGCTTGGCTTTGCCAACCTAAGGGTCTCGCGACCCGAAGGTGTTTCTTATGCTTTATGTCTTTCCGCGTCCCTCATCTGCGCAGCTCTTACTCTTTTATGCACGTTCCTAAGATACTTGATTGTGAGACCCAGGGTCCAAGACCCCCTCCGTGCGCCGGCTGTACCTAAGCCTCCACGCTGAGCCGTACAGTCCGTAAGCCATTCCTCCACTGAGTTGGGTTAGCGGAGGGCGCACGTCGCAAATTCGTTACTTTCGAGCTTACATAACGAGCGTTTTCGCTGTCCAAGTGGGATGCGCACTTTAATCAAACTTGCATGTCTTTATTACAGCAAAAGTACTTATTACATCAATAGGCCCTAAGACTAAACCTGCATCTACAGTTTGATACAGTTTGAATTTTAACTTTCAGAGGTCGAACTTCTTCACGACCTCCTCCGCGGCAGCCTGGACGTCTTCGCGGTTCACCAGCTCTGACTGGTCGACGTCCTCCGCGACCTTCTACAGGTTGAACGACGGCTCGTGGTGCTTCACCGCGGCCAACACCGCGGCCGCGGTGAGCTTGCTGGTGTCCAGCAGCAAGGCCTTCATCCGGCCATCAGCCTCGTCCAGACGATACAGCAGCTCCTTTGGCTCTACCCCCTCCTCCTGAGGAACGTAGATGTCCATCAGGTACTGGGCGGCCTCTTTGAGGTCGGTGAGCTGCTTCTCCAAACCTGTGCAAACAAGAGGTGGATCGCTTACACCCTCCATCCAACAACGACAAAGACCTATGGGAGATAAGGTCACTCACCTCGTTGGACCTCCGCAGTCCTCTCCTTGAGGACTGTCACCTGGTCCTTGACCTTCGCGAGCTCCTTCTTGAGGGTATCCTCTGTCTCCCTGGTGCCTGGACACATTGAAGGTCGAAATCAGGCAAAGACCCAAAAGAGGCACAGAGACAACACCCAGCGACCAAACAAACTTACCGTCTGCCACAGCCTAGAGGTCGTCCGCGGCGTCCTTCGCCTTTTGCTGGGCCGCCTCCAGCTTCTTCTTCAAGGAGTCCACCTCCTTCTCCGCCTGTCGAGCCAGTGCCTCCTTCATGCGCTAGACTTCCTGTGCAGCCTTGATCTTGGCTTGCAGTGAAGCCTCTTGAGCTGCAGCTGCCTCCGCGTGGGCATTGGCAGCCTCCCTCACCAAGGCTGCCCGAGCTTGCACTCGCTCCGCAAGCGCCTGCAACACAGAAGATACGTCTCGCGTCAAGACCTCGAAAGATAATCAGAATATGCGTCAAAAAGCACAACAGCAGGTCCAAGGTCTTACCGAGAGCGTCCGCGCGATTGTCCGCGACGCTTCCTTGAAGTCATCAACGTCGTGGCGGTCGGTGATGACGTCATTCTCCCACGGGGTCCCGATGTACAGGCACCTATTGTTGTCGTCCTCGAGGCTGGTGCCGCCCACCTCTGCGGCTTGCTAGCCCAGCGTTGGCGGTGACTCGGTCACACATAGGTCGTCCTGATGACCTCCAATGGGCAGAGCAGTGCTGGCGCCGCCCTTCTCCACCTCTGACGCCGCCGTCACCCCAGCTCCAAGGGCCTGGCTCGAGACCTCTGCAGTTGAGGCCGCCGGTGACTGCTCCACCGGCGCCACCCTCCTCTTGCGCCCAAATGCCTCTTGACCTGAGGCGTTCTTTGCGTTGTCGGACGTCGCCGGGGTCGACCTATGTCCTAACAAAAGACCTCCATCAGCAAGAACAACGGCGAATTAGACGCAACAAGCAAAACTAGAGCACAACAGTGACTTACTTGCTCACGGAATTATGTCCAGGCTTGATGGACTTAGGTGGGGCCCTCCTCGCCTTCTTCTACGACCCAGCGTCACCCAAAACATCCGCGCCCGACCTCGAGCGCCCTTCCGCCGCGACGGCCTTGTGGGGTGTCTCCATCACCCGCTCCTCCGCTGCGGCGAGCTTGCGAGGCGTCTCCGTGGGCGGCACTGTCGCCGCGCTAGGTGACTTCGCATCATCCTCCTCCTCCTCCTCGACGTTGATGGTCTCAACGTCAGAACTGATCGTTGCCGTATCCGCTGACACAGCGGGACCGGCCCTCTTCCTCTTCTTCTTCTTCGCTTCCGCCGTCTCGGTGGCAGCGATCGTTGCCGCGGCCCGAGACGCGGACATCTTGCCCGCGGTCTGCTGCGTGCGTCGTGGTGGGGGCGCAACGACCCTCGGTGGCGCCCTCCTCACGGTGGGGTCTTCATCGTCGCTCCCCACCGATGAGTCGGAGATGTACTCCTTAATACATTGCTGCAGAGGGATCTGAACGCCCCACGCAGCATGGACCTTGAAACATCGGTCCTCCTCATTGCGCAGTGGCGCCGGACACCAGTAGATGCCTTCACAAAACTGCAAAAGAAAAGGCCTACATCAAAACTGCACAAACTCTCAGATCGCAAAGAAAACAAGGTTGGAGACTTACAGTGTCAGAAGGCCGGTACACGCTGAGTGCCTTGGGGCACGCCCGGTTGCGGATGCGTCCGGCGAAGATGTTCTTCACCCGCGCCGCCATCTCCTCCTTGGAGACCTTGCGCCGGATGACCCTGGTGGGGTCGGACTGCCCCCAGTACTCGTAGGCCGGGTGTACCCGATCTTGGATGGGCTGCAGCAGCCGGCGGCTGAAGCTGATCGCCACCGCGCCGTCGGTCAGCCCTTCCGCCTTCAACTTCTCCAGGTCTTCCAGTAGCGGCCGTAGCTCCTCAGTCTCCCGCGACGTCACCTGATTGGTTCACTCTGGGAACGGGACGGGAGCGCGCCCCGACCTGGCGTGGAGCACCGGCGCCGGGTTGTCGAGGTAGAACCACCCCTGCTTCCAGCTGATGGTGTTGTCGGGAAGCACTAGGTCGATGTACTCCGGCTTCATGTACCGGCGCAGCATGAACTCAACGCTCCCTACGACGTCTGATTTGCCCGTCTTCTTCAGCTCGAAGAAGTGCCGCCATAGGTGGAAGTGTGGTGGTATCCCGAGGTAGGCCTCGCAGAGATGGATGAAGGAAGAGATGATGGTGATGGCGTTGGGGACGAGATGCACCAACTCGATCCTGTAGAAGTACAGGAGCTCGCGGAAGAAGTCACCGACTGGGACCCCGAACGCGCGCTCGATGTGCGCAAGGAAGACGACGGCCTCGCCGGTCCCCTCGGTAGGGAACTCCTCGCCCGCCGCCGGCCTCCAACCGACCTCCGCCTTGGGCCTTAGCAACCCGCGGGTCACCAAGGCCTGGATCTGCTCTTTCGTCACCACGGACGGCTCCCAGACGGTCTCCGGAGCCAGGACCTACGCGGGCTCCATTTTCTCCTTCTCTACTCCGATGGATTTGGATCTAAACACCACAAGTGTCTTGGTTCGCATGCGAGGACGCCAGGCGCGGCGGACCTAAGCACGGTGGCGCTGCTGTTCTATCTGAGCAATGGAGCGGCGGTACAACCCTAGCGCGGAGCGGAAATGAGAGCAAGTGGAGGTCCCCAGCACGCGACTCAGCCTTATATAGTTGGGCCCCAGCGGCGCAACGTGCCGCTGCGCCCAACGTCACTCCAGCGGAAGTCACGGCGACCCAACGGATCTGCGCCTCCCGCGGATCTACTGCTCAACGGCTCTTTCAGCCTAACGGAAAAGAGGCAGTAACGGCTAGTTCCGTACGGGAATCTGCGTCCGCCAGCCTTTGGTCAGCGCCCCGGCGGACGTGGACCCGTTATGCCCCACCTTCAAGCCCCGAAACATAATATTTTTTATGCCACATTCAAGGTCGTTACGACCCACGGACGACCTATGGACTAGTTCTACCACCTCATTGAGGTTGTCAAGAGACCAGCAGCCCCTAGGTCGCCTCGGCCTCCAAACGGCGGGTTCACACCACGTTTCCTAGTGAAGGACCGATTAGGCGACCAGAGAGGGGTGGAGTGAATGGGAGCTGATAAAAATTCTTCCCGAAGGATGAACTCGGCTTATGCCCCAAAATCACAACCGAGGATTCCCACACGAGTTTGCCAAGGTCGCGTAGTCACAACAGACCTACCAACCATAGGAACAAATCCCAACTCAAAGCAAGAAGCAAAGGACTTAGGCAATCTGCACAGCCTGGGGCGGACCGTCCGCATGGAGGGGGCGGACTGTCCGCGGTGGCTGGGCGGACCGTCCGCAAGCTCAGGGCGGACCGTCCGAAAATGCCACCCGAACTTCCAGTACTGCACCTCAAATAACGGACCGTCCGTGCCCTACCCGCGGACCATCCGCGCGGAGAAGACCGTCCGCACTCACCTCGCGGACCGTCCGGCAAACTCCGAGCAACCAAAAGCACCAGACAAAACAGATCGAAACACGAGCACGCAAGAACACGCGAAGAACTCGATGAACTACCGGCTGAAAGCCTCGTCGCGGACCGACCACCAGGGACGTGCGGACCGTCCGCGTGGTACGCAGACAGCAGCCCGAGCTCTAACCCGCGAAGTCAACCTCTCCTACCCATCCATGGATCTCCCAACGGCTTGAGCTCTTGAGGAAAGATTTGGGGGAGATGTGAAGCGTCCCTAGGAGATGCTATGCCCCAAAACTTGAGACCTCAAATGAACTAAATCGCCGGTAATCGAATCGCAACCGAGCTCTACTAAAAAGCTAGGGTTCCAACCGAAATCCTTCAATCGGAGGCCAAATCCAGAGATTGGGGGGTCAAGATCAAGCACAAAGATGCACAAGACATCTATCCATGATCCCCACCAACAAATCCGAACCCAAACACCTCAGAATCGAAGGAACAAGGCGCGCAAGAAATTCTGACGAAAATAGCTTGAAAAAGACATGAAAATCACACGAGCTACAAGAAGGAAATCAACGCAACCATGAATGCTTCCATACACTCGGAGGATAGATTCTCTACAAAACGGTGAAGAAAATCTACGCCTATGGAGCAAGGAAATGTGAAGCAGTCCGGATGGATGGTTTGCCCAAAAACCCTAGAGCTAATATATATGAGTCCCTCCGGGTCGGGCAAATGACCAAGCTACCCCTAGCACTTAAGTTGAGATACAAACCCCTCAGGGGCAAATAGGTCATGTAGCAATCCTCTTCATCGCACGGCCATGCCTTTGCCGCAGTCCGCGTCCTCCCGACGCAAGCCCTGCGATCCCGCCACGTGTCCGCAGGCATCGAAGCTTCTCGGTGCGCCCGGATCCCGTCTCCGCCCGCCGAGCCTCCGGTCTTGGTTTTGTGGCTCAACCAAGTAACCCGACGGTTTTGTGGTGAACCGCCGCAAACCCCGCGTGCAGACTCCGGTCGTGAGCCGCTACCCTGCACCGGCTCCTGTCCACGACTTCGTCTTGCTTTTCTTGCCACCGTGCGGCCCGCACTTGACCCCGTTCGGCCACCGGGTCCATCGAGCCGAGCCTACTTGTCTCTCCACTCCTCGGAGGCCCCGCAAGGCTGAGACCTTTCGCGCCCGCTCTTCACCTGTACCAACACGAGTCAAGCCGCAACCTGCACCTGCAATACTCGGCCAAGAGTCAGTCCACACCACATTGTCAATCACTCATCACACCAGGGAGCGACCATCCACCGGTCCTCGGACGCTCCGTTCCTCAATCCCCCCCTTGATGAGTGCATTGACAACACACACATAGTAACCAATTCAGAGAAAAGAGAAAAAGAAAAGAAACAAATGAAAAACTCAAACAAGTGATCAAAAGCCAAACAAAAGCCAAAACGAGATCACTTGAGAGAGAAAAATCTCAGTCCCCTAAGACAAGGGCAACGGATCGACACAACCGAGATAAAATACTCCAAAATTGCCGACTCCTCAAGGTGAGGCAAAAGGGCTCGACACCATTGGCAAAAGAGAACAACTAAAATCAGGCGCAAAAGAGCTCAAAAGCACATGAATGCAAGCTCCCCCTTAGCAATTGCATTTCTCCCCTTTGATGCAAAACTCCCCCTGGATGCAAGAACTTTCTCCCAGAGCAAGAATTGGGTACTATTCCTCCCCCTTGTTGGTAATGCATGAATCAAGTCTACAAATGCAAGCATGTGCTTCTCAAATAGACAAAGAGCACTACAACATGCTAAAAATGAGACATAGACAAGCAAGATAGCCACAAATTTTGTACAAGCATCGCCAACAAGATAGATAGGGACATATAAGCATGTGACATAGCCATGACCAAAGTAAAGCATGTTTCACAAAAAAAATTCCCTCTCATGAGCATAGGACCTAAACATGATCAAAATGATTACAGACAACATATATAACTCGCAAACTCCATGGTAGGTCACAAATTCTCATCACAAGATCATCACAAACACCTACAAGCAATCTCGTGTCATGTCAAAGCCACCGAGCCATGTGTCCACTTCTAAATGTGAGACTTCTCAACGGCAAACATCATGCAACGGTTTAGCACCCAAGATAAGGAATTTAAAGCATACATGACATGGAAGCATATTTTTCAAGCACAAGCATTTCATATACCAATTTCAAGATTTACAAAATAAGCATGGTACATGAAGTGCCTTTGGGGCAAAAAGAAGCTTAGGCTTCTCCACAAGATAGCATGTAGGCTAAACATCTATGATGATAAATGGGTCTTTGACCCCATATGAAAAGAACATGGTTCCAATCACAAATTAAGCAAGGTATATCCATAAGTGCACAAATTGAACATGAAAGGCATTCAACTCATAAGAGAGGATCATATATAGTGTTTTTTACAAAAGAAAGCCATTCACAAGCACATACATCCCAAAGCTATCAAGAGCACCGCTATCCATCATATGAGCATCACTAGCAAAGTCACAATCTCATATCCAGCACATCATGGTGATCCAAGTATATAGGAGAAGCACATCTCATATGATACATATGCAGTCTATGATACAAACATTCAAGCATGATATGATACATAAATGAAAATGCAACATGAGTATGTACATCAAACCCCCAACCAAAGCTCAAAAAGGAAAAACAACACCAAGCTCCCCTCGCAAACGGGCAAATGTAGCTTGGTCCAAAGGCTTGGTTAGGTTATCGGCAAGCTGCTTTTCGGATGGCACATGGATGAGGTCTATGTTTCCCTTCTCAACATTATCTCTCAGGAAGTGGTACCTCACCTCTATATGTTTGGTTCTGGAGTGGATAACGGGGTTTTTGGCAACACTAATGGCACTCGTGCTATCACACATGAGAGGTACATGGGAACACTCCTCACCAAAGTCACTCAGCGTGTATGTGATCCAAAGCAACTGTGAGCAACAACTAGCGGCAGCAACATACTCGGCTTCTGTGGTAGACTGAGCTACACTAGATTGTTTGCGAGAAGACCAAGAAACAAGCGAAGATCCCAAAAACTGGCACGTTCCCGAAGTCGACTTCCTATTGACTCGACACCCCGCAAAGTCGGCATCCGAAAACCCAAGAAGCGAAAGACAAGAGGACGCTGAGTACCAAAGACCAAGCTCAGGAGTGTATCGAAGATACCTGAAGATCCGATTGACGGCCTGCCGGTGTGAAGTCCTCGGTGACTCCTGAAAACGAGCGCACAGACACACAGAAAACTGGATGTCCGGCCTCGTCGCCGTTAAGTACAAGAGGGAGCCGATCATGCTCTGGTACTCCTTCTGGTCCACGGGCTCTCCATCCTCGTCTGCATCCAACGCTGTAGTCGTATTCAACGGTGTCGACAGGGGCTTCGAGTCCTCCATCTTGAACTTCTTGAGGATGTCCTTCGTGTACTTGGCTTGATGCACAAAGGTTGCCTCCTTCGCCTGCTTGATCTGAAGCCCGAGAAAGAACTGCAATTCTCCCATCATAGACATCTCGAATTCTTTGCTCATGTCCTCTGCAAACCTCGCAACCAAAGAGTGAGACGAGCCGCCAAAGACAATATCATCCACGTACACCTAAACAATTAGGATATCATTGCCCTGCCTGAGGAGAAAAAGAGTCTTATCAACCTTACCCATCTCAAACCCCTTGCTGAACAAGAATCCCCTCAAACGGCCATACCTTGCACGGGGAGCTTGTTTCAGCCCATGCAATGCCTTCCTCAGCCTATACACCTGGTGAGGAAACTCAACACTCTCAAAGCCCGGTGGTTCCTTCACATAAATCTCTTCTTCTAAAAACCCATTCAAGAAGGCACTTTTCACATCCATTTGGTACAATTTGAACCCTTTATCCACGGAAAAGGCTAGAAGGATCCTAATCGCCTACAAACGGGCTACAGAAGCAAATATCTCCTCATAGTCTATCCCCTCCTTCTGACTATACCCCTGAGCAACCAACCTCGATTTGTTTCTCACCACCTCACCATCTTTGTTCTTGCACACCCATTTTGTCCCGGTTTGCAATGTGGTGGTGGCTCTACCAACTCCCAAACTTGGTTTCTCTCAAAGTTCTCTTACTCCTCATACATTGCGTTCACCCAATTAGGATCAGAGAGGGCGTGTCCAATGTCTTTCGGCTCAAAGGTAGCAACAAAAGCCGAATGAGCAAAGTGAGAAACATTCCTGGACCTTGACCGTGTCGTATGTTCATTGATGTCGCCGATGATTCTTGAGGGAGGATGATTAACTTGAATGCGCCTCGGTGCCTCTCGCCTGGAGACAACCTCCCCCTCAGCTGCAGCTTCCACTTGATTTTGTTGGATCGTAGTAGGTGTAGGGGCTGGGCCATCCTGCACCGTAGTCGTCGTAGTGGAAGTAGAGGGTACATGCTCGGCTGGAGCTTCACCATCATCACCATCATCCTCTCCAGCATCATCCTCCTCGTCCTCAAAGATCTTCTTGCCAATCTCGTCATCACCTGCACACTCAAAAACAGACGAACTGCATGGCTGGGTCTCGTCGAAGGTAACCTCGCAAGTTTCCATGACTAGGTTAGTATCAAGGTTGAGCACACGGAATGCTCGAGAATGACTAGCATAACCCAAAAAGATCCCATCGGAAGACCTTGACTCAAACTTATCAAGCCTACCCTTTTTGAGAATAAAGCACCGACAACCAGAAGCCCTGAAATGGCTCACTCTAGGTGCTCGCCCGTGCATGAGCTCATAGCACGTCTTGTTCAAGAAGGCTCTAAGAAAAATCCGGTTCCCAACGTGGCACGCGGTGTTCACCACCTCAGCCCAATATCTCCTCGGAGTCCTATGCTCATCGAGCATTGTCCGAGCCATCTCACGAAGGGAACGATTTTTCCTCTCAACCACTCCATTCTGACAAGCCACATAGGGAGAAGAGAATTGATGTTCGAGACCCAAATCATGACAAAAGGTTTCGAAATGAGAGTTTTTAAATTCAGAGCCATTGTCGCTACGGATAGCTCGAATGGCATCTCCATTCCTCTCATTCTTCAACCTCAAGATTAGATCCCGCACAAAACCAAACGTCTCCCCCTTGTCAGCCAAAAAGAAGACCCAAGCATAGCGAGAATAGTCGTCCACTGTCACCAGGACATACCATTTCCCACCCGCCGAGCACACACGAGCTGGACCAACCAAGTCCATATGGAACATCTCGCATGGCCTCTCTGTCATAACGGATGTCAGAGGCGGGTGAGAGGCGGCGACCATCTTACCATGCCTACATGGAGCACATACCAAATTCTTTTGGTATTTCAACTTAGGCAATCCTCGGACCAAACGTTGCCCACTCAAGCATGACAACAAGTCAAAATTCAAGTGACCTAGTGTCCTATGCCATTTCCAAAGCTCCACCGAAACACTAGCAACCAAACAACGAGAAGAGCCGACACACTGAGAAAAATCGGCTCTGAAAATCTGACCTTCGGGGATGATCGTGCACACAAGATCACCTCGAGAATCCAAAACACGCGAAGCGCCTGTTTTGAAACGGACCTCAAAACCCTCATCACGAAGTTGGGAAACCGAAAGAAGATTGTACCCCAAGGACTTGACAAGAGAAACACGCCTAAGAGTCACAGACTCGCTCACCTTCACCGTGCCCACTGAAAGCACTCTACCTTTCCCATTGTCCCCAAAAGTGATGTACTCTTTGGTCATCACCGGGGTGAGGATGGAGAACCACCTTCGATCTCCGGTCATGTGTCGAGAGCAACCGGAGTCGATCAACCAAAAGCCCTCCGAGCCTCCCACCTACAAATCAAAAACGAGAGCGAGAGTGAGCAAATGACTCAGCACTGGGGTTAGTACAAAATGAATCAAACCAGTGCCGTGCCATTTGCTCAAACGTGGGGTTAGCAAAATCCATCCTATCTCTCCTAGGTGGAACACCCACACGTCCCCTTGGAGGACTACGCGTACCACGAAGGGGAGACCGTGGCCCATAGCTCCTCTGGGACCTAAAACTACGATCGTCCCCCCATACTCGTATTGGCCACGAGCGAAGGAACGTCCAACAAACTCACCACGCCCAAACCCAACACGCCTATCACCTTCTCTATGTGGTGGCTCACCTCGAGGCACAAACTCACACCTCTCCCAAGGGTAAATCGTACGAACCACACCCTCGCCCCTTGGTACCAACCTAGGCTCAGGCACACCACGAGAAGGGTGGTACCTGTCCTTGTTGGCCATCTCCCTAGTCAACCTCTCCTCACGCATCCACCGGAAGCAAAACTCAGCAAGGTGCCCATCCCTCCCACAATGCTCACAATGGAAGGGTTTTGGTTTTGGCTTTGGTTTTGGGCTCTCTTTGGGCTCTGACTTCTCCTCACTCAGTTTCTCTCCCTTCTTCCCAAAGAACTCATTCCCCAAGTCACTCTTGAACTTGATGGGTTTCTGGAAGTTGTCTGTGTGTGGAGGAAACACGGGTGGAGCTGGGGTTGTGTGTAGTCGGTTTCTAAGAGGGTTTGGCTTAGGAGCATAGGCATTTTTGTGGTAGGTTTTTGGTGGTTCAGGGATATCTCCGATCTTCCCCTCATTCTCACCACTTCCCTCACCAACCTTATCTGCCCCAAGCGCTTGCCCATCATAGCGCTTGTATGCCTCAATCATCATCCTGAGCTGAGGCTCATGACCAGACAACCAACCCATCATCTTCCTCAACTCATCATTCTCATCCTGCAAACGATCAACATAGTGTGCAAGCTCCAAATTCTTCACAGCATTTACTTCACAAGTAGAGCATGATGTAGGAATAGGAGCTTTCAAAGCAGCTTCTAGAGATCTAGCATAAGCAACCGATTCATCTAGTTTCTCATGCAAAACAGGACAAGAAGTGCAAGCACCAAGCAAAGAGGGCCTAGATTTCATCTCATCTAGCTCAACCTTAAGCACATCTAGTTCCTCGACCTTGGAGGCATACTTTTCCTTAAGCACAGTCAAATCACCAAGAAAAGTGGAACAATCAGTGCATTCAGGTTCATCGGTCACAATAGGAGCAGACTTAAGAGAATCTATTTGAGCCCTAGCATCAACAAGCAAAGACTCTAGCTCAACCACCTTCTCCTTAGCCTCTCCAAGCAAAGACCTATATTCCCTCTTCTCCTTGTTGGTCTTTCTAAGCACATCATCACGGTTGTCAAGCAAGTCATTCAACCTAGCATTCTCCGCTACCAAGAAGGACGAATCATTGTTTACCTCATCCACAGAGTTGGAGTCCGAGTCGTCCTTGTTGCTATTCTTGCTTGCGGAGCTATGTGCCATGCCGCAAAAGCCTTGGGTGGCGAAGCACAAGCCATTGATGTTCTTGCTTGACCGCTTGCCCTTGTGCCAGTTCTCATCTTCATCACTTGAGCTTGATGAAGAGTAGCAAGAGCTCGAGTCGATGTCGCTCGCTCCGGCAACCATCGCTCGCTCCTTCTTCTTGTGACCACCACTCCTCCTCGGCCTCTGCTTGGACTTGTTCTTGCCCTTGTGGTCGTCCCTCGAGCGGTGCTTGTGGTCGGTCCTCGGACGGTGCTTGTGCTCGGGCTTGACCTCCATGGCTTTCGGGCACTCAGCGATAAAGTGCCCGTGCTTACCACACCGATAGCACATGCCCGAGCTCCTCCGAGCGTTCTTCCGGTTTGTGTACATGCGCTCAAACCGCCTGCTCAGCAACGCGAGATCCTCCTCGCCAAGCACGTCAAACTCCTCATCTGGCATGGACACAAGACAAGACAAAAAAAAATGTCTCAAAGACATGTTAGCGTTAGTCCTTGATCCAGTCACGAGAGCCATACTATGAGGGTCAGTCGGGTTCTCGATCTTTGCACGCAGCCCACGGTCCACCTCGGACGACTTGAGCTTGGAAAACAGCTCGTCCACCGTGAGGGTCTGATACTTCTCCGACTCAAGAATGGCCTCGACCTTCTCACTGCACACGGTACGATCCAGAGAGTGTAGGAGCTTGATAGCCCTGTCATGATCATCGTACGGGAGCACAGCCAGATTAGCCCTCATGTTGTTCACAATCACCATGAACCGCTGGAACATGGCATCTATGGACTTACCGGGGAGACGAGTGAAGTTCTCATACTCTCTCCGGTAGGTCGCAAATAGCTGAGCCTGTGAAGACTGGAGCGTCAGAGGACCGGTGGATGGTCGCTCCTTGGTGTGATGAGTGATTGACAATGTGGTGTGGACTGACTCTTGGCCGAGTATTGCAGGTGCAGGTTGTGGCTTGATTTGCATTGGTGCAGGTGAAGAGCGGGCGCGAAAGGTCTTAGCCTGTGTGGCCTCCGAGGAGTGGAGAGACAAGTAGGCTCGGCTCGATGGACCCAGTGGCCGAACGAGATCAAGTGCGGGCCGCATGGTGGCAAGAAAAGCAAGACGAAGTCGGGTACGATTTCTTGGTTGAGCCTCAAAACTAAGGTGGAGCCGGTGCAGGGTAGCGGCTCACAACCGAAGTCTGCACGCGGGGTTTGTTTGGTTTACTCCACAAAACCAACACCGAGCCAGGACGACGTGGCGGCCATGTCTTGAGTGGGATTGGCATGGAGGCTGCACCAAGTCCGCGTGGTTTACGGTGGTTCACCACAAAACCGTCGAGGTTCCTTGGTTGAGCCGCAAAGCCAAGACCAAAGACTCCGCGGGCGGAGACGGGATCCGGGCACGCCGAGAGACTTCGAAGCGGAGGACACACGTCGGGATCGCAAGGCTTGCGTCGAGGTGAAGCGAGGTGTGGTCGCCGGGCATCCGTCCGATGGTGCTACGATGAGAATTCCCAAAGTGCCCTTCGGGGGCGTGTATCCTAGTACTATGTAATAGGGGTAGTTTCATCTTTCGGTTGCCTCCATATAAACTTAGAGGAGAGAGGATGGCAGCCACCACTTGTAACCCTAGCTCATTTGCTTTCTCTTTTTCCCTTCCTATTTTCCTTAGGATTTTCCATAGGACTAGCTTGAGAGCTTCATGGTGAGATCTTTAGAGAGGGATGGATGATCGGGAGGCAAGCTAGACCTTGTATGAATCTTTCATGGTGTGTATAGAAGGTTTGGCGTGATTCCTCAAGTGTTCTTGTTGCTCCTCCCGTTTCTCTTTTTCGGTGATTTTCGGAGCTCTTTCTTGGGATTTTCGTGAGAAGCTTTTCGAGGTGTTTCTTTGCAGGATTTGTTTTGGGAATCACACATGAGGTTGGTGTGCCTCTTTTCTTGGTGATCTTGCCCCTCAAATCTGGTAGGAAGGCCTTCGATTTTGGTGGTTTTCGAGTTCTTCGTGTTCTTGAGGTAGAGGCACGAGATTTGCGATTTTGGGAGTTGTAGTGAGTTAGAGGCCGTAATTTTTGGGGCATATCTTCACTTTAGGGTGCTCATCATCTCCCCAAAATTTCGTCTCAAGACTCCTTGTGGTTTGGGAGATCCGTCGATCGGAAGTTTGAGGTTGTTTCTCGGGTTTCTCGGCTGTGCTGATTCGCACCTGGTGGACCGTCCGCGAGGTCACCGCGGACCATCCATGAGGTAGCCGCGGACCGTTCGCGAGGTCATCGCGGACCGTCCGTGAGGTGCTTGACAGCCCGGCTGTTCTTCGTGTTCGTGCGAGTTCTTGAGCGCCTTTCTTTCGATCCATTTTGTCGGTGGATTTTTGGTGCATGAAGTTTGCGGATGGTCCGTACTAGAGTGCCGGACGGTCCGTGACGAGGCGGACAGTCCACGGGTCCATCACAGACGCTCCATTTTTCTCAATGCACTACTGGAGGTTCGGGTAGCAATTTCATACGGTCCGCCCCCTACCCGCGGACAGTCCGCGCCCTCCTCGCGGACAGTCCGCCCGGACACTGCGGACAGTCCGCCTGGTTCTTTCCAGATTGCCTAAGACCCTTGCTTTTTGAGTTGTGCTTCCGCATTGGATTGGTTTGGGACTTGTTCCTAGGGTTGGTAGGTCCGTTGTGACTACGTGACTTTGGCAAGCTCGTGTGGGAATCCTTGGCAGTGGATTTGGGGCATAGGCCGAGTTCATCCTTGGGGAAGAATTTTTATCGGCTCCCATTCACTCCCCCCTCTCTGGTCGCCTAATCGGTCCTTCAATTGGTATCAGAGCCGGTTACGGATCTTTGTGAATCTAACCAGTCTAAGATCCAAAGATGGCGTACCAGGAACGGGGTTTGGGTCCTCCACACTTTGATGCTAAGAACTACCAGATGTGGCAAAGGCGGATGGCTTCTTTCCTCTGCGGCAAGGGTCAGATCTTGTGGGATGTCACGGTGAACACAGCTTATGTTCATCTGATGAACTTCATAGTTCCAGGATCGAGGGATATGTTCGACACCAACAACAAGGTGGTCGACTACTTGTTTCGTGCTCTGTGTCAATCCGAATTCGATCGGGTTCAGACAGAGGACTTGGCGTGCAGGATTTGGGAGCAGTTGAAGAATGCTCACGCTGGGAACGCTCAGGTTCAGGCTCGGTTGTTCGCGACCTACCGGAGAGAGTACGAGAACTTCACTCATCTCGCCGGTGAGTCCATGGACACCATGTTCCAGCGGTTCACTATGATTGTGAACAACTTGAGGGCTAATGTGGCCGTGCTCCCGTACGATGATCATGACAGGGCTGTGAAGCTCCTACACTCTCTGGATCGTACCGTGTGGAGTGGGAAGGTCGAGGCCATTCTTGAGTCGGAGAAGTACGAGACCCTCACGGTGGATGAGCTGTTTTGCAAGCTTCTCGGCGCGCCCGGATCCCGTCTCCGCCCGCCGAGCCTCCGGTCTTTGTTTTGTGGCTCAACCAAGTAACCCGACGATTTTGTGGTGAACCGCCGCAAACCCCGCGTGCTGACTCCGGTCGTGAGCCGCTACCCTGCACCGGCTCCTGTCCACGACTTCGTCTTGCTTTTCTTGCCACCATGCGGCCCGCACTTGACCCCGCTGGCCACCGGGTCCCTCGAGCCGAGCCTACTTGTCTCTCCACTCCTCGGAGGCCCCGCAAGGCATAGACCTTTCGCGCCCGCTCTTCACCTGCACCAACACGAGTCAAGCCGCAATCTGCACCTGCAATACTCGGCCTAGAGTCAGTCCACACCACGTTGTCAATCACTCATCACACCAGGGAGCGACCATCCACCGGTCCTCGGACGCTCCGGTCCTCATCTGTGTCCTCCCGACGCAAGCCCTGCGATCCCGCCACGTGTCCGCCGGCATCGAAGCTTCTCGGCGTGCCCGGATCCCGTCTCCGCCCGCCGAGCCTCCAGTCTTGGTTTTGTGGCTCAACCAAGTAACCTGACGATTTTGTGGTGAACCACCGCAAACCCCGCGTGCAGACTCCGGTCGTGAGCTGCAACCCTGCACCAGCTCCTGTCCACGACTTCGTCTTGCTTTTCTTGCCACCATGCGGCCCGCACTTGACCCCACAGGCCACCGGGTCCCTCGAGCTGAGCCTACTTGTCTCTCCACTCCTCGGAGGCCCCACAAGGCGTAGACCTTTCGCGCCCGCTCTTCGCCTACACCAACGCAAATCAAGCCGCAACCTGCACCTGCAATACTCGGCGAAGAGTCAGTCCACACCACGTTGTCAATCATTCATCACACCAGGGAGCGACGATCCACCGGTCCTCGGACGCTCCGGTCCTCAATCTCCCCCTTGATGAGTGCATTGACAACACACACAAAGTAACCAATTCAGAGAAAAGAGAAAAAGAAAAGAAACGAATGAAAAACTCAAACAAGTGATCAAAAGCCAAACAAAAGCCAAGAAGAGATCACTTGAGAGAGAAAAATCTCGGTCCCCTAAGACAAGGGCAACGGCTCGACACAACCGAGATAAAATGCTCCAAAATTGCCGACTCCTCAAGGTGAGGCAAAAGGGCTCGACACCATCGGCAAAAGAGCACAACTAAAATCAGGCGCAAAGAGCTCCAAAGCACATGAATGCAAGCTCCCCATGAACAAATGCATTTCTCCCAATTTTTCTCCCACTTGATGCAAAACTCCCCCTGGATGCAATTTTCTCCCCAAAGCAAGAATTGGGCACTATTCCTCCCCCTTGTTGGTAATGCATGAATCAAGTCTACAAATGCAAGCATGTGCTTCTCAAATAGACATAGAGCACTACAACATGCTAAATTGAGACATAGACAAGCAAGATAGCCACAAATTAAGTACAAGCATCACCCACGAGATAGATAGGGACATATAAGCATGTGACATAGCCATGATCAAAATGAAGCAATTTTCACAAAAATTTCCCTCTTATGAGCATAGGACCTAGACATGATCAAAATGAGCACAAACAACATATAACTCACAAACTTCATGCAAGGTCACAAATTCTCATCACAAGATCATCACAAACACCTACAAGCTATCTCATGTCATGTCAAAGCCACCGAGCCATGTGTCCACTTCTAAATGTGAGACTTCTCAACGGTGAACATCATGCAACGATTTAGCACCCAAGATAAGGAATTTAAAGCATAAACGACATGGAAGTATATTTTTCAAGCACAAGCATTTCATATACCAACTTCATGATTTACAAATTAAGCATGGTACATGAAGTGCCTTTGCGGCAAAAAGAAGCTTAGGCTTCTCCACAAGGTAGCATGTTGGCTAAACATCCATGATGATAAATGGGTCTTTGACCCCAAATGAAAAGAACATGGTTCCAAGCACAAATTAAGCAATGTATAGCCATAAGTGCACAAATCTAGCATCAATGGCATTCAACTCATAAGAGAGGATCATATATAGCATTTTTACAAAAGAAAGCCATTCACAAGCACATACATCCCAAAGCTATCAAGAGCATCGCTATCCATCATATGAGCATCACTAGCAAAGTCATAATCTCATATCTAGCATATCATAGTGATCCAAGTATATAGGAGAAGCACATCTCATATGATACATATGCAGTCTATGATACAAAGATGCAAGCATGATATGATACATAAATGAAAATGCAACATGAGTATGTACAGTAAACTCCCCAACCAAAGCTCAAAAAGGAAAAAGAACACCAAGCTCCCCTCGCAAACGGGCAAATGTAGCTTGGTCCAAAGGTTTGGTTAGGATATCGGCAAGATGCTTTTCGGTTGGCACATGGATGAGGTCTATGTTTCCCTTCTCAACATTGTCTCTCAAGAAGTGGTACCTCACCTCTATATGTTTGGTTCTGGATTGGAGCACGGGGTTTTTGGCAACGCTAATGGCACTCGTGCTATCACACATGAGAGGTACGTGGGAACACTCCTCACCGAAGTCACTCAGCGTGTATGTGATCCAAAGCAGCTGTGAGCAACAACTAGCGGCAGCAACATACTCGGCTTTTGTGGTTGACTGAGCTACACTAGATTGTTTGTGAGAAGACCAAGAAACAAGCGAAGATCCCAAAAACTGGCATGTCCCCGAAGTCGACTTCTTATCGACTCGACACCCCGCAAAGTCGGTATCCGAAAACCCAAGAAGCGAAAGAGAAGAGGACGCCGAATACCAAAGACCAAGCTCAGGAGTGTATCGAAGATACCTGAAGATCCGCTTGACGACCTGCCGATGTGAAGTCCTCGGCGACGCCTGAAAACAAGCGCACAGACACACAGAAAACTGAATGTCAGGCCTCGTCGCCGTCAAGTACAAGAGGGAGTCGATAATGCTCCGGTACTCCTTCTGGTCCACGGGCTCTCCGTCCTCGTCCGCATCCAACGCTGTAGTCATACTCATCGGTGTCGACAGGGGCTTCAAGTCGTCCATCTTGAACTTCTTGAGGATGTCCTTCGTGTACTTGGCTTGATGCACAAAGGTTCCCTTCTTCGCCTGCTTCATCTAAAGCCCGAGAAATTACTGCAATTCTCTCATCATTGACATCTCAAATTCTTTGCTCATGTCCTCTGCAAACCTCGCAACCAAAGAGTGAGACGAGCTGCCAAAGACAATATCATCCACATACACCTGAACAATTAGGATATCATCGCCTTGCCTGAGGAGAAAAAGAGTCTTATCAACCTTGCCCATCTCAAACCCCTTGCTGAACAAGAACCCCCTCAAACGACCATACCAAGCACGGGGAGCTTGTTTCAGCCCATACAATGCCTTCCTCAGCCTATACACCCGGTGAGGAAACTCGGCACTCTCAAAGCCCAGTGGTTGCTTCGCATACACCTCTTCTTCTAAAAACCCATTCAAGAAGGCACTCTTCACATCCATTTGGTACAATTTGAACCCTTTAGCCACGGAAAAGGCTAGAAGGATCCTAATCGCCTCCAAACGGGCTACAGGAGCAAATGTCTCCTCATAGTCTATCCCCTCCTTCTGACTATACCCCTGAGCAACCAACCTCGATTTGTTTCTCACCACCTTACCATTCTCACCCTCTTTGTTCTTCCACACCCATTTTGTCCCGATAGGTTTGCAATGTGGTGGTGGCTCTACCAACTCCCAAACTTGGTTTCTCTCAAAGTTCTCTAACTCCTCATGCATTGCGTTCACCCAATTAGGATCAGAGAGGGCGTGTCCAATGTCTTTCGGCTCAAAGGTAGCAACAAAAGCTGAATGAGCAAAGTGAGAAACATTCATGGACCTTGACCGTGTCGTACGTTCATTGAGGTCACCGATGATTCTTGAGGGAGGATGATCAACTTGAACACGCCTCGGTGCCTCTCGCCTGGAGACAACCTCCCCCTCAGCTGCAGCTTCCACTTGATCTTGCTGGATCGTAGTCGGTGTAGGGGCCGGACCATCCTGCAACGTAGTCGTCGTAGTGGAAATAGAGGGTACATGCTCGGCTGGAGCTTCATCATCACCAACATCCTCTCCAGCATCGTCCTCCTCGTCCTCAAAGATCTTCTTGCCAATCTCATCGTCACCTGCACACTCAAAAATAGACGAACTGCATGGCTGGGTCTCATCGAAGGTAACCTCGCAAGTTTCCATGACTAGGTTAGTATCAAGGTTGAGCACACGGTATGCTCGAGAATGACTAGCATAACCCAAAAAGATCCCATCGGAAGACCTTGATTCAAACTTATCAGGCCTACCCTTCTTGAGAATAAAGCACCGACAACCAAAAGCCCTGAAATGGCTCACTCTAGGTGCTAGCCCGTGCATGAGCTCATAGCCCGTCTTGTTCAAGAAGGCCCTAAGAAAAATCCGGTTCCCAACATGGCACGCGGTATTCACCGCCTCAGCCCAATATCTCCTCGGCGTCCTATGCTCATCGAGCATCGTCCGAGCCATCTCACAAAGGGAACAATTTTTCCTTTCAACCACACCATTCTGACAAGCCACATAGGGAGAAGAGAATTGATGTTCGAGACCCGAATCACAACAAAAGGTTTCGAAACGGGAGTTTTTAAATTCAGAACCATTGTCGCTATGGATAGCTCGAATGGCATCTCCATTCCTCTCATTCTTCAACCTCAAGATTAGATCCCTCACAAAACCAAACGTCTCCCCCTTGTCAGCCAAAAAGAAGACCCAAGCATAGCGAGAATACTCATCCACTATCACCAGGACATACCATTTCCCACCCGCCAAGCACACACGAGCTGGACCAACCAAGTCCATATGGAACAGCTCGCATGGCCTCTCTGTCATAACGGATGTCAGAGGTGGGTGAGAGGCGGCGACCATCTTACCATGCCTACACGGAGCACATACCAAGTCCTTCTGGTATTTCAACTTAGGCAATCCTCGGACCAATCCTAGCCCACTCAAGCGTGACAACAAGTCAAAACTCAAGTGACCTAGTCTCTTATGCCATTTCCAAAGCTCCGCCGAAACACCAGCAACCAAACAACGAGAAGAGCCAACACACTGAGAAAAATCGGCTCTGAAAATCTGACCCTCGGGGATGATCGTGCACACAAGATCACCTCGAGAATCCAAGACACGTGAAGCGCCCATTTTGAAACGAACCTCAAAACCCTCATCAAGAAGCTGGGAAACTGAAAGAAGATTGTACCCTAAAGACTTGACAAGTGAAACACGCCTAAGAGTCACAGACTCGCTCACCTTCACCGTGCCCACTGAGAGCACTCTAGCTTTCCCATTGTCCCCAAAAGTGATGTACTCTTTGGTCATCACCGGGGTGAAGCTGGAGAACCACCTTCGATCTCCGGTCATGTGTTGAGAGCAACTGGAGTCGATCAACCAAAAGCCCTCCAAGCCTCCCACCTGCAAATCAAAAACGAGAGCGAGAGTGAGCAAACGACTCAGCACTGGGGTTAGTACAAAATGAATCAAACCAGTGCCGTGCCATTTGCTCAAAAGTGGGGTTAGCAAAATCCATCCTATCTCCTCTAGGTGGAACACCCACACGCCCCCTTGGAGGGGTACGTGCACCACGAGGTGGAGACCGTGGCCCGTAGCTCCTCTGGGACCTGAAACTGCGATCGTTCCCCATACTCGTATTGGCCACGAGCGAAGGAACGTGCAGCAAACTCACCACGCCCAAACCCAACACGCCTACCACCTTCTCTATGTGGTGGCTCACCTCGAGGCACAAACACACGCCTCTCTCGAGGGCAGATGGTATGGACCACACCCTCACCCCTCGGCACCAACCTAGGCTCAGGCACACCACGAGAAGGGCGGTACCTATCCTTGTTGGCCATCTCCCTAGCCAACCTCTCCTCACGCTTCCTCCTGAAGCAAAACTCAGCAAGGTGCCCATCCCTCCCACAATGCTCACAATGGAAGGGTTTTGGTTTTGGCTTTAGTTTTGGGCTCTCTTTGGGCTCTAGCTTTTCCTCACTCGGTTTCTCTACCTTCTTCCCAAAGAACTCATTCCCCAAGTCACTCTTGAACTTGATGTGTTTCTAGAAGTTATCGGTATATGGAGGAAACATGGGTGGAGCTGGGGTTGTGTCTAGTCGGTTCCTAAGAGGGTTTGGCTTAGGAGCATAGGCATTTTTGTGGTGGGTTTTTGGTGGTTCTGGGATATCTCCGATCTTCCCCTCATTCTCACCACTTCCCTCACCAACCTTGTTTGCCCCAAGCGCTTCCCCATCATAGCGCTTGTATGTCTCGATCATCATCCTAACCTGAGGCTCATGACCAGACAACCAACCCATCATCTTTCTCAAGTCATCATTCTCATCCTGCAAGTGATCAACATAGTGTGCAAGCTCCATATTCTTCACAACATTTATTTCACAAGTAGAGCATGATGTAGGAATAGGAGCTTTCAGCTGAGCCTCTAGTGATCTAGCATAAACAAGGAAACATCTAGCTTCTCATGCAAAACAGGACAAGAAGTGCAAGCACCAAGCAAGGAGGGCCTAGATTTCGTCTCATCTAGCTCAACCCTAAGCACATCTAGTTCCTCGACCTTGGAGGCATACTTTACCTTAAGTACAATCAACTTACCAAGAATAGTGGAACAATCAGTGCATTCAGGTTCATCGGTCACAATAGGAGTAGACTTAAGAGAATCTTTTTGAGCCCTAGCATCAACAAGCAAAGACTCTAGCTCAACCACCTTCTCCTTAGCCTCTCCAAACAAAGACCTATACTCCCTCTTCTCCTTGTTGGTCTTTCTAAGCACATCATCACGGTTGTCAAGCAAGTCATTCAACCTAGCATTCTCCGCTATCAAGAAGGATGGATCATTGTTTACCTCTTCCTCAGAGTCGGAGCCCGAGTCATCCTTGTTGCTCTTCTTGCTTGCGGAGCTATGTGCCATGCCGCAAAAGCCTTGTGCGGCGAAGCACTGGCCGTTGATGTTCTTGCTTGACCGCTTGCCCTTGTGCCGGTTCTCATCTTCATCACTTGAGCTCGATGAAGAGTAGCAAGAGCTCGAGTCGATGTCTCTTGCTCCGGCAACCATTGCTCACTCCTTCTTCTTGTGACCACCACTCCTCCTCGGCCTCCGCTCGGACTTGTTCTTGCTCTTGTGGTTGTCCCTCGAGTGGTGCTTGTGGTCGGTCCTCAGACGGTGCTTGTGCTCAGGCTTCACCTCCATGGCTTCCGGGCACTCAGCGATAAAGTGCCCGTGCTTTCCGCACCGGTAGCACATCCCCGAGCTCCTCCGAGCGTTCTTCCGGTTTGTGTACATACGCTCGAACCACCTGCTCAGCAACGCGAGATCCTCCTCGCTTAGCACGTCAAACTCCTCATCTGGCATGGACACAAGACAAGACAAAGAGAATTGTCTCGAAGACATGTTAGCGTTAGTCCTTGATCCAGAAACGAGAGCCAGACTATGAGGGTCAGTCGGGTTCTCGATCTTTGCACGCACCCCACGGTCCACCTCGGACGACTTGAGCTTGGAAAACAGCTCGTCCACCGTGAGGGTCTCATACTTCTCCGACTCAAGAATGGCCTCGACCTTCCCACTCCACACGGTACGATCCAGAGAGTGCAGGAGCTTGACAGCCCTGTCATGATCATCGTACGGGAGCACGACCACATTAGCCCTCATGTTGTTCACAATCACCGTGAACCGTTGGAACATGGCATCTAAGGACTCACCGGGGAGATGAGTGAAGTTCTCGTACTCTCTCCGGTAGGTCGCAAATAGTCGAGCCTAAACCTGTGCGTTCCCGGCATGAGCATTCTTCAGCTGGTCCCAAATCCTACAAGCCAAGTCCTCTGTCTGAACCCGATCGAATTCGGATTGACACAGAGCACGAAACAAGTAGTTGACCACCTTGTTGTTGGCGTCGAACGTATCCCTCGATCCTGGAGCTAGGAAGTTCATCGGATGAACATAAGCTGTGTTTACCGTGACATCCCAAAGGATCTGACCCTTGTCGCGGAGGAAAGCAGCCATCCGCCTCTGCCACATCTTGTTGTTCTTACCATCAAAGTGTGGAGGACCCGAACCCCGTTCCTGGTACGCCATCTTTGGATCTTAGACTATTTAGAATCACGAAGATCTGTAACCGGCTCTGATACTAATTTAAGGACCGATTAGGTGACCAGAGAGGGGGGGAGTGAATGGGAGCTGATAAAAATTCTTCCCGAAGGATGAACTCGGCCTATGCCCCAAAATCACAACCGAGGATTCCCACACGAGTTTGCCAGGGTCATGTAGTCACAACGGATCTACCAACCCTAGGAACAAACCCCAACTCAACGCAACACGGAAGCGCAACTCAAGAAGCAAAGGACTTAGGCAATCTGGAAAGCCTGGGGCGGACCGTCCGCATGGAGGGGCCGGACTGTCCGCGGGGGTCAGGCGGACCGTCCGAAAGCACAGGGCGGACCGTCCGAAAATAGCCCCCGAACCTCCAGTACCGCACCTCGAAAAATGGACCGTCCGTGCCCTACCCGCGGACCGTCCGCGCGGAGAAGACTGTCCGCACTCACCTCGCGGACCGTCCGGCAAACTTCGTGCAACCAAAAGCACCGGACAAAACGGATCGAAAAGAAGCGACGCAAGAACTCGCGAAGAACACGACGAACACTTGGTCAGCCGGCTCCTCGTGGACCATCAGCGAGCACCTGGCGGACTGTCCGCCACACGCGGACAGAGCAGCCCCAACTTGAAAACGAAAACGCAACTTCACCTATTCGTCCATGGATCTCCCAAACGGCTTGAGTTCTTGAGGAAAGATTTGGGGGAGATGTGGAGCGTCCCTAGGAGATGCTATACCCCAAAACTTGAGACCTCAAACGAACTAAATCCCCGGGAATCGAATCGCAACCGAGCTCTACCAAAAAGCTAGGGTTCCAACCGAAATCTTTCAATCAGAGGCCAAATCCGGAGATCGGGGGGTCAAGATCAAGCACAAAGATGCACAAGACATCTATCCATGATCCCCACTAAAAAATCTGAACCCAAACACCTCAGAATCAAAGGCGCAAGGCGCGCACGAAAATCCAACGAAAATAGCTCGAAAAAGACACGAAAATCACACGAGCCACAAGAAGGAAATCAACGCAACCATGAATGCTTGCATACACTCGGAGGTCAGATTCTCTACAAAGTGGTGAAGAAAATCTACGCCTACGGAGCAAGGAAATGAGAAGCAGTCTAGATGGATGGTTTACCCAGAAAACCCTAGAGCTATATATATGAGTCCCTCTGGGTTGGGCAAATGACCAAGCTACCCCTAGCACTTAAACTTAAGATACAAACCCCTTAGGGGCAAATAGGTCATGTAGCACTCCTCTTCATCGCACGGCCACGCCTTTACCGCAGTCCGCGTCCTCCCGACGCAAGCCCTGTGATCCCGCCACGTGTCCGCCGGCATCGAAGCTTCTCGGCGCGCCCGGATCCCGTCTCCGCCCGCCGAGCCTCCGGTCTTGGTTTTGTGGCTCAACCAAGTAACCTGACGATTTTATGGTGAACCGTCGCAAACCCCGCGTGCAGACTCCGGTCGTGAGCCGCTACCCTGCACTAGCTCCTGTCCACGACTTCGTCTTGCTTTTCTTGCCACCATGCGGCCCGCACTTGACCCCGCTGGCCACCGGGTCCCTCGAGCTGAGCCTACTTGTCTCTCCACTCCTCGAAGGCTCTGCAAGGCATAGACCTTTCACGGCCGCTCTTCACCTGCACCAACGCAAATCAAGCGGCAACCTGCACCTGCAATACTCGGCCAAGAGTCAGTCCACACCATGTTGTCAATCACTCATCACACCAGGGAGCGACCATCCACCGGTCCTCGGACGCTCCGGTCCTCACCTAGGCCCAGCTACCTACATGCCTTCTAGGTCGCTTCGACCTACAGCGGCCAATTCCACCAACGCCTCGGCACTTAAAGGCTCTACTGCCTGTTGGCGACCTGTCGGTCTTCATCACAGCTCCCTGCTGAGGCCCTGCTGCCTTCTAGGTCAACAAAGACCTATGGATTTTAGGTTGACACCCTGCGTTGTGCCTCTGCACAACGGTCATGTTGACCCAGGTCGACACGGGTTCTTTTGTCGATTTCCATGACCTTCTGAAGGTTGGCGTGCTTCCACAGCCTCGCCGGGACCTTGGCCATGCCATTTCTACCCGGGCGCCTCTACATAATAATCAAGATACATCGTTTGCCATGCAAGCACGTGTATACAAGCTTCATAAGCTACAAAATGGCCCATGGCCAATTACAAGATACAAACATATTAAAGGTCCTGATCTACCTTACATGGTGCCTACGGCGCAACCTAGACTGATGAAGCGTGTCGCAAGCTTTCTTCTAGCTTCAGGACCTACTTGGAGCCCTCCACCACTGCCGAGGTCGCGGCTGCCACACAACCACCTCTACTCTAGCCCCAAAAGATTTCTTGTGGTGCCCCATCTTTTGCTAGGGTGCTCCCACAAGATCCCAAATCGGGCCAGCGTCACCTCGGGCCTTCCCCGGTACAGCATGGCGGCCTCCAATACCACCTTAGGCCTCTGCTCACAAGGTCCATCAAGGCATGTACTGCCCCATGCTGCACCTGGATTCCTCGCTGGGCGTAGGTGAAGCAGCTGATGGAGTTCTCTCAACTTCGCAAGCATTCTTCTAGCTCCGGATGATGGTAACCTAGTGCTATGCTCTGGTGGACGAACGCAAGCCCAAGGCACTACAAAATTACTAAGCTGCTTCGCCATGATGCTCCTATCTGGTTCCAGTAGCAAGCTCTGTGGTCACCTATTTATAGCGGCGCCTCGGATGCTGTCTACACTTCAGCTGGTGTGGCGTCCTTATCCAATCACTGTTACCACGTGGAGCGCGAGGTTCCTGTTCACCTCTGGGGAGCACTGACATGTCTATCGCCTGCCTGGCGACACCTTTACAGCTTTTGTTCTTGCGGGCAGCGACTGCATCCCTGCTCGGGGGCAGGTTTTGTGACCGTACAGTTTGCCCGTGGTGCACCACACGACAAGGCTGTTGGCGCCTGGCACTATCCTCCAAGATTCATGATGGTTTTTCTTATTCGGTGGGTGGAGCATCTAACGGACAAGCAGAAGGCCATAGGTTCTCTATCCATTCTTCGAGCATCAATCCGACCATCCAGGTCAACTTACTGCTTGGGGGCTACTCCACGTGTGTGTCTCACGACGCCCTCTTCTTCTATGTCACGACGACCTACTGGAAGCCTACTTCCACCATCTCTTCGCTCGACCTACCTTCAGTTGGCAAGGAGACCTTCTTCGAGGTTACGGTGATTTCTTCCTGATTGACTAACTCCGGTCAGGTCGGCAGTTCCTCACAAACAACACCTTGCCTTCACTTCGACCATCTGGACCTACGTTCCAGGAGCTCAACGTTCGACTTCATGTGCGCTGAAGGGGATTTTCTTTCTTCTTTAGATCACCGTGCACCCTACGCGACCTTGACGACGTCACACCTTTGCTTCGCCTAGACATGACTTCATCTCGGCCGCTACGCCTACATGTCGATCGGGGGCTTGAGAGACATGGGTACCCATGGGTCCCCACCGGCCAGGGTCCCAGAGGTCCCTGTCGAGTGGACCCGACCTGTCAGAAGCCCCGCCGACCTGCAAGTGGGCCCGGAGACCTTATCCACAACCTCGGGGACCTTGGAGGACTCCAGAAGACCTTATCCAGATCCCGGAGGATCCGCTGGGCTTGGGGCACAAAGCACGCAGTTGGGTCGCGGCTCGCCGCCGCCTGTAGGTCCGGAGATCTCGGGATCTCTCCTGTAATCAAGGCAGATGGCCTTCCTAAATTGTAACTGACTCCGATGAGGGTCCACCAACCTCGAATGTAAGCCCTAGCCTGTCGACCATATAAGGCAGCCTAGAGCTCCATTCGAGGGGACTTCCCTTCCATGCATAATTCCACCTCATACTGGACGTAGGGTTTCACTCTCCGGAGGCCTGAACCAGTCTAAACCCATGTGTCCATTGCCATTCTCGCCGTGTTCCGAGTTCCATCCGCGAACTACCACCTACGCTCTTAGTTCTCGATCCCCTCCAATTAACCTAGAACTGCTTGGGTCGCCCCCTTGCGGATCTGTCCAGGTCTCACCCCCTGACAGGCACCGAGATTAATGTGGAGCTCGCACTAGCAAAAGTCTTTCCATTTCAAAAGGCTTGCCATGCAGTACCGGTGCAGGATGGGTATGTTGTGGTGCAACCTACTTATGTGTGGGCCAATGCGGGTCACTACCCTCTGCCTGTACCAATTGATGGGGGTGACATAGCAACCCTAGCTGAGGCTCTCATTCAAAGGATCCAATGGCCAAAGGACAAGATCCTTATACCACCCAAGATGAGACATCCCAACCCTGAAGCCGCAACAGGTAGCATGGGTACAACATCAGATGGAGGTACTGCAGCTCAGTGTCAGCAAGAGAAGGCTCAACAGCAGCAGCAGCAGATCAGCAAAACTACATAGCAGGAGCATCGACAACACCCGGAGGAGCCCAGGCAAACTCCGCCTAAGTAGCTGCTGCAACATGAGGATAAGCAGCAGACGAAACAGCAGCCTCTGCAGCAGCAGGAGGAGGAGCCCAGGCAATCTCCCCCTAAGCAGCAGATGCAACATGTACAGCAGGAGCAGCCCAGGCAATCTCCATTGCAGAAGGGGAACCAGGCCAGGAAACCTCTGTCTAAAGATGAGATTCCTAACTGTATTATTGGGATAGAACAGGAACGACCAAAATACAAGCCTGGTGCACCTATGTTGTCAGAAGCAAACTTAGAGGCAGCTGGACCAAATTGTGCCAGGTTGCATGCTTACGTCATGGAACACAGTAAGGATAAACTTGCCTTTCCAGCAAAGGTGGACAACACTACTTTCAAGGTGGTGGTGCTTTAATGTTAAACATTGTATTCAGTAGCGTGTATAACCTTATAACCCTGGCTTCTCTAGATGTTACCTTCTTGAGGTTGTGGACATTATAAGTCCCTTAAAACCTAAAAAGATATTTCTTTAATTTTGACCACAAAGTTCTTGCATGCTAACAATTTGATTTTTTGTAGGAAAATGATGGACAAGGCAGCAGAGATGCAGATCAGTGTTGGGTTTTTAGATCCAGATTTTTTTATTTCCACAAATATTTCTCAGCATTCTGGCCTTGTAATAAAAGCAATCGCAAATGCAATGAACAACAACTACGTGGTGCGTGCCTACTACACTGGCCACCGGGTAACACTGATCATCTGTACGAAGTTCAAAGAGGTTTGGTATCTAGATTCTTCTAAACATCCCGCGCTAAAGTTCGCAGACCTCAAAGCTGTTGTGGACTGGTCAATATCTTGTAGGTTTTGTTCACAAAAATTCAATCTCTTAGTGTTTCTAATCGGTATTGCTGATCATGCAGGGCCTTTGGTACAGTATCTTGTAGGTTTTGTTCACAAAAAATCAATCTCTTAGTGTTTATAATCAGTATTGCTGATCATGCAGGGCCTTTGCTGATCATGCGCAGGACGGAGTGACGAAAGGAAAGAAAAAAAGCCAAAAGCCACAACACTCAAGCACAAACCAAATCTCGATGTAAGACCGAGGTTTTTTTATAGTCCCTTCTTACCTATTTGGTACTGCATTAACTTGTCATTTTGGTACCTCGATGCAGTGTGCTCAGCAGCCATGGCGGTCCTCTTCGTGTGGATTCCATGTGGCATTCCATATGTTAAGACTACTCGATGACATACCTGACATCAAGAAGGCTGCTGTAAGTAGATAATAATGCTCAACCTTGTCTCTGCTCATATTCTCCATCTGATTTTAGAAACTGATTTCTACTTGTATTCTTATAAATGATTGTATTTTGCAAGATTTCAAAACTGCCGTAGATGTTTCCACAGAAGATCTAAAGCGGGTCTGTGAGATGTTGTGCGAGTACATTCTTAAGGAGACCATCGACCGAAAGGGCAACTTCTATAATGTTGCACCGTGAGTTCATTGTAGCCAGAAACTTGAAACTTGCGGCATTCAGTCTTCTTTAGTCTGGTGTTATTACCTGGGAAACCTGCTTGGCTTGCTTGGTTGGGGTCAGATGCTGCCTGGTTCAGGCAGTTTTCTCATGAATCCATCCAAACAAGCCCTGATGAGTAACTTGAAACTTGATGTGATCTTGCTTGTCTATAAATGTGATTTTGCTTTTGTGTTTGTGATGTCTCCTTGCTGTGGTGGCTGCCAAATCCAGGCTGGTTCCAGGTTGCAGCCGGCAAGCAGGCAGGTTACTGTAGGGGTGGCCTACGTATCTGTAACGGGAGTTAATTAAAGCTCGTTACAAACACTGATCAGTGAGTAACGGGCTTCATTCGGAACGCCCGTTACAAACATGCCAACAATGTAACGGGCAGCGTAAAAGCCCGTTACCAGTGCTGACCGGTGGGCCCTAGAACCTAGCCCGTTTGTCGAGATAGAGGAGACGCGGGTTGACAACACGTGTTTCCTTTAGTCGAGAGACATCAGACGCGCGTGAAAATAGATGCGTCTCATTTTGTCGAGACAGAGGAGATGCAGGTTCACAGCACGCGTCTCCGATGATGAGTTCATAGTAACGGGCTCTGTTTTCGTGCCCGTTACCAAAGTTCCCTGTGGGCCCAAAGAAACAGCCATTTTCACGTGACCGGTGACTAGTTGTGGTAACGGTTGTTATTTGATGCCCGTTACTAATCCTAGCCGTGCTGAGACGAGGCGCGTGAAATAGATGCGTCTCATTTGGTCGAGACAGAGGAGACGCATGTTCACATCATGGCTCTCCGATGTTGAATTGATGTAACGGACTTTGTTTTGGTGCCCGTTACTAAAGTTCCCTGTGGGCTGAGAGAAACAACCATTTCACGTGACCGGTGGCTAGTTGTGGTAACGGTCGTTGTTTGATGCCCATTACAAATATGTGTTATCAGTAATGGGCATCTGCCCGTTACCTTTCTTCGCTCATTTGTAACACTTGATCGGTAACGGGTGCTTTGCCCGTTACTAAAGGCAATCTATGCCCGTTACGAAAGTGAGTTTTTCACGTAGTGTAAGTAGGCTTGGTTCGAGGGACCCGGTGACCAGTGGGATCAAGTGTGGGCCGCATGGTAGCAAGAACAGCAAGACGAAATTGTGGATGGTTTCTTGGTTGAGCCTCAAAACCAAGGTCGAGCCGGGACGACGTCGGGGCCAAGTCATGAGTGGAGATTTGTGGGAGGTCACACAAAGTCCGCGGGGTTTCCCGTGGTTTACCACAAAACACTGGGTTACTTATTGGCTGAGCCACAAAGCCAAGACCGAAGACTCGGCGTGCCTGACAGACCAAAACCGGTTTGACTAGTTTGGCTCGAGGGCGTCGGGAAGCTTCGAAGCGGAGGACACGCGGCATGATCGCAAGGGTTGCGTTGGTGCTATGCATCCTTGTGGTGTATGCGCATCCGTCCGATGGTGCTACGACGACGAATTCCCAAAGTGCCCTTCAGGGGTGTGTAGCTTCTATTATGTAATAGGGGTAGTTTCGTCTTTTGGTTGCCTCCATATGAACTAAGAGGAGAGAGGATGGCAGCCACCTCTTGGAACCCTAGTTCGTTTTGCTTTCTTAGTTTTTCCTTTTTTCCCTTAGGGTTTTCTATAGGACGAGCTTGAGAGCTTCATGGTGAGATCTTAAGAGAGGGATGGATGTTGAGGAGGCAAGCTAGACCTTGTATAAATCTTTTATGGTACGTGTAGAAGGTTTGGCGTGATTCCTCAAGTGTTCTTTATGTATCTCCCGTTTTTCCTTTTTGGCTATTTTCAGAGCCTTTTCTTGTGATTTTCGTGGGATGGTTTTGAAGGAGTTTCTTTGCGGGATTGGTAGTGGGAGTCACACATGAGGACGTGGTGCCTCTTTTCTTGGTGATCTTGCCCCTCCAAATCCGTGGAAAGGCCTTCGATTTGGTGGTTTTTGGTAGAGTTCAAGGAGAGGTGGTTTTGGTGGTTGACTTTCGATTCCTCTTCATTTGGTGACTTTGGGGTTTGATCTTTTGTCCAAAGTTAGCCCATGAGGTACACATGCTATCGCCAAAGCCTCACTTGAATCCGTGGAGCGAATCGGGAGATCGATTGAGGTGAAGTTTGAGTTTTTCCCATGGGTGGAGTTCTTCCCGACTGCCCAGGCAAAACCGGCCTGACCGGTTTCAGAAACCGGTCTGACCAGTTTGACCTCCAGTGGGTTTTTGAGAGGAATTTTGGGCGAGCAAGTCTTTCTTTGGTAGTGGCTTTTCTTGTCTAGATTTCATTGAGTTTGGAGTTTGTTTGCTCATGTTGGGCCTCGTTGCTCCTTTGGGGGTTGTCTGGACAGAACCGGCCTGACCGGTTTACCAAACTGGTCTGACCGGTTTCCCCTGGCTTGTGAGAGGCTAAGTTTGAGAGAACCGTCCTGATCGGTTTATCTCTGGCAGTGGTGCTCGAGTTGTTTTCCGCTGTGTGTTTTTGAGTGCCATGTGGTTGAGTATTGTTCCTAGGTCCAATAGCACTCTAGTGGCTACGTGGATTCAGCAAGAAAAGCGCTAGAGGTTTCCGAGTGATCTTGGGTTCATAGGCTGAATTCTTGAGTTGAATTTTTATCGGCTCCCAGTCACCCCCCCTCTCTGGTTCGCCTTTCTGGTCCTTCAAGTGGTATCGGAGTCGGTTACGAGTCTTTGTTGACTCTAACCAGTTTAAAATCCAAAGATGGCGTACCAGGAAAGGGGTTCGGGTCCTCCGCACTTTGATGGGAAGAATTACTAGATGTGGCAGAGGCGGATGTCCGCTTTCATTTGCGGCAAGGGTCAGATCCTTGGGATGTCACGGAGAACACAACTTATGTTGAACCTGTGAACTTCCTTGCTTCAGGATTGAGGGATATGCACAATGCCAACAACAAGGTGGTTGATTACCTGTTTCTCGCTCTTTGCCAATCCAAATTCGATCGACTTTGTGCAGAGGACTTGGCTTGCAAGATTTGGGAGAAGTTGAAAGTAGCTCACGCTGGGAACAATCAGGTTAATTCTAGGCTCTTTGCGACTTACCAGAGAGAGTACGAGAACTTCACTCATCTCCCCAGTGAGTCCATAGACACGATGTTCCAGTGGTTCACGGTGATTGTGAACAACATGAGAGCCAATGTGACTGAGCTCCCGTATGAGGATCATGACAGGGTTGTGAATCTCTTGCACTCGCTGGATCGTACCGTGTGGAGTGCAAGGGTCGAGGCTATTTTGGAGTTGGGCACATATGAGACCCTTACGGTGGATGAGCTGTTCTCAAAGCTCAAGTCGGTTGAGGTGGACCATGGGGTGACGACCAAGATTGAGAGCCCGACTGACTCGCATAGTCTCACTCTAGTCGGAGGCTCAGGTGCTAGGACTAACGCTAACCCATCCTCCAGGATGTACTCTCTGTCTTACTTGATGTCTTTGCCAAATGAGGAGTTTGATGTGCTTGGAGAGGATGAGCTGGCACTGTTGACATGAAGATTTGAGAGGATGCACGAGAACCGGGTGAACTCAAGGAGGAACTCATGGACATGCTATTGGTGTAGCAAGCAAGGACACTTCGTCGCTGACTGTCCGGAGGAGATGGAGGCCAGGAACAACTACAAGCACCAGCCAAAGATGGGCAGTAAGCACCGCTTGAGGCGCGAGCAGAAGTACAAGAACAAGGATGAGCGGACATCAAGGAAGAAGGACGACTATGGCAAGAAGAAGGCCCAAGTGATGGTGGGTGCAAGCGATGTCGACTCCAGCTCCGGCTACTCCACCTCGAGCTTCAGCTGTAGTGAAGATGAAGACGACAGGCGCAAGAGCAAGAAGGCGTCCAAAAACCTCAGCGGGTTGAGCTGCTTCACGCAAGACGGCTTCTACGGCATGGCACACAGCTCCGGCAGCAAGAAGAGCCAGAAGGATGACTCGGACGAAGACTCCGGGGATGAGGTACGTGATGAACTCTCCTTCTTGCGCCAGGAGAATAAGGAGTTGGTCGCTTTGCTTGATAACCGTGATGACATGCTTAGAGAGGCCAAGAAAATGAGGATGGAGCTTAGGGCTTCGCTTGATGATGCTAGGCATAGAGTGGTTTAGCTAGATTCACAGAACCTAGATGCTAAGCTTGAGATAGATTCACTTAAGCTTGCTCCTGTTGTTTCTGATGAAGCTGATTGGGAACGTGAGCTGGGTTTAGACCGTCGTGAGAAAAGTTAGTTTTACCCTACTGATGACCGTGTCGCGATAGTAATTCAACCAAGTACGAGAGGAACAGTTGATTCACATAATTGGTCACCGCGTTTGGTTGAAAAGCTAGTGGAGCTAAGCTACCGTGTGTCGGATTATGACTGGACGCCTCTAAGTCAGAATCCAAGCTAGCAACCGACGCCTGTGTCCGCCGCCTGCCCCGACCCACATTAGGGCATTCACACACCAAGGGCCCGTGCCATTGGCTAAGTCTGCCCGGCCGATGAGTCGTGGCAGGCCGCCTCGAAGCTCCCTTCCTCACGGACGGTGGGCTGAATCCTTTGCAGACGACTTAAATACGCAATGCGGCATTGTAAGTGGTAGAGTGGCCTTGCTGCCATGATCCACTAAGATCCAACCCCACGTTGCACGGATTGGTCCCTCCCCCCTCAACACCCGACTACGGTTTCAGGCTCACCGAACCCGAAACAACACGGGAACCGAGACATATCGAAGATTTCGGTGAAGTCTAAGGAAAGGTAAATCAGTTAAGTTCCAACGAAACTCATCCTTTCAAATGCCGATAAAGTTGCTATAAGAGTACATGTCTCAAGTTTACTTATGCCTCGACAAACGGTCACACAGACATTAACCAAGTATAATACTGATGAGGATGTCAAGGCAAAAGAACATGGCATATAAGTTACGAGTTCCCAACAACATCAACAATGACCACTAAGGATAGAAATGTCGTGGAGTGGACCAATACTTCAAAATGACCTGTAGCACAAGTGTTCAGACATGAAGCGGTAACAACGGGAGGTCAAGATGGCCTCACCGGGCACCAGAGACGAAAATATGAGGGATGGCCCGAAGACATGAAAATGGCCTTCGGGCACGTGTTCACCCATGGACACATGTGCTATAGTTCACGGGAGGTCGAAAATGGCCACACCGGGCACCGGGGTCAAAAACGTGAGGGATGGACCGAAGATGTGAAAATGGCCTCCGGGAACGTGTTCGCCCATGGACACATGTGCTATATGTCACAGGAGGTCAAAAACGGTCACACCGGGCACCGTGGACAAAAACTTGAGGGATGGACTGAAGATGTGAAAATGGCTACCGGGCACGTGTTCGCCCATGGAAACATGTGCTATAGGTCACGAGAGGTTAAGACGGCCTCACCGAGCACCAGAGACGAAAACATGAGGGATGGGCCGAAGATGTGAAAATGGCCTCCCGGCACGTGTTCGCCCATGGACACATGTGTTATAGTTCACGGGAGGTCAAAAACGGCCACATCGGGCACCGGGTCCGAAAACATGAGGGATGGACCGAAGACGTGAAAATGGCATCCGATCACGTGTTAGCCCATGGAAACATGTTCTATAGTTCACAGGAGGTCAAAACGGCCTCACCGGGCACTGGGACCAAAAACGTGAGGGATGGACCAAAGATTTGAAAATGGCTACCGGGCACGTGTTCTCCCATGGAAACATGCGCTATAGGTCACGGGAGGTCAAAAACGGCCACACCGGGCACCGAAGACGAAAACATGAGGGATGGACCGAAGACATGAAAATGGCCTCTGGGCAAGTGTTCGCCCATGGAAACATGTGCTACAGGTCACGAGAGGTCAGAAATGGCCACACCGTGTGTCGAGGCGAAAATGTGACAGATGGACCGAATATGTGAAAATGGCCTACGGGCATGTGTTCGGCGTTAGAAATAAGTGTAACAGGTCACGAGAACCTAAAAATGTTTGTACCGGGCACCGGGTATGGAAACGTGGGGTTCGAACCAAAGTTTGGAAAAATGCTAGCGAACATGTGCCATTTGGCTGAAAATGCTTAGCGAACCTGTGCCATTTCAGAGCATACAACAATGGCTAACGAACGGGTGAAAACAGATTCCATAGGGGGTGGGACACACGTCTAGTGTTGGTTCCATGCCTCCTACGTGCCTGGCATGGGTAAAAAGCCTATCACATAGGTTTCGGGTGCCACCCCAAAACTGTGCGCTCTATGAGCAGAAAATTCCCAAAACTTTTGGGTGGGAGGGGTACGTCTAGGGTATAGTAGGGAGAGCTAGTACGTCTTCTGGGTGCCTGAGGAAATGATGTTCGGCCGTACGAATAACGTTGGTTCAGACCCATTTTCGTGGTATTCAGTTGTGCGACCCTAGGCCATGGAGCGGTCGGATCGTGGCCGCTCAGTCGGCTGCGACCGGCCGAACCACGATCGCAGCTATGTGGCGCTGGCTGCGGCCGGCCATTGCTGGCTGTGGCTGGCTGTTGGAGGCCTTTGGTTAGTTGTGGTTGTCTAGATGTTGTGGCTAGCTGTTGGCAGGCCGTGGCTGCCCTAGGCGTTCCCGCATCGGCCGCTGGCTGGCCGCGGCTAGCTGCTGCCTACCTCTGCTTGGTCGTGGTGAGCTGCGACTGCTTGGTGCTTGGCTATAGCCGGTGTAGGCAGGCTCCAGCTGGTTGTGATGGATGGAAGGAGGTTGCGATTGAATTGGTTGCGAAATTGATTGTTCTTACATGATAGTGGTCCTTCGGCCACCACCCTCACTAGTAGACTCTCCATGCTAAGCGTGGTGGGATACTTTGGATGGCTTGACCATCATGCTACGCTGGCGTATGAGTTGTATTGGACCTGTGACTGCTTGGAGGCCCCCCGCCCTAGTGCGACCGACTCCCGACGCCAGGTCCCATCAGTTGTGCGAGCATGATGCTCGTTTGTCTGACGAGTGCTTGAGTGTTGCTACCCGTTCTATGAGAAGTTGAATTCTCTATGCGTTTCCTTCATTGTGCCCACCTTTCGGGTGAGTGTTGGGTATTTTAGCATCACACAAATAAATCCGCAAGCGCAAGGATACCGTTGTAGCTTTCACCTCAGAGTATTCCAAGGGTATCGAATCCAAGGGAATGTGTGTGTACTAACTTCGTACTAGTCGGTCCAAGGACACACCTAGATAAGATGCAAGGATAGAGAGGATTCCTAAAGATAGCACTATAGATGAGATTAAAGGTCGATCTCTAGTAGATAGAAATTGTCTTAGGGTACAGATAGCCCTGACTTAACAGGCGACTCTGGTACGTGGATCTATGTGGAAGGAGCTCTGACTATATCCAACTGCGAAGGTTCAACGAGAGCCAGAAGGGCTGTCACCACCTCCTGGACTACCTCTATCTAACCTTGGGATAAGCCGAACGGATGATACCGGTAGTGTGTCACAACATCCACACTATGGTTACTGCCGTAACTAATGGACTACGACACCCTGTACTAATAGAACTACGACCATGGAAAAGAACTGATCTCACTCACTATAGGTACTACTAGCTTATACTAAAGGCATACGAGAGAGCACTCGGTCCCATACTATGCTTCCAACATATACGAACAACTTACAGCAGACGAACGCATAAACCTAGAATCAATGCACTAGCAGAGGAAAAAGGCAACGCATGCAACCTAGCATAAACTATTAGAAAGGAATCACGAACACACTTTATTCTAATCAGAGCATGCAAGCATATCCACTTTATTCTAAATGACGAACATGCAAACAAACGGATATGAGCACTTATGAACCTATGCTACAAGATTGAAAGGTTGTGTTCGCGAAGAACGCAAGCCTCTGTTGACGGTCCTTACAACAAAGATTCGACCGTCAAAACCTCGGGTTCGAGAGGAGTATATGATAAGTTTCATGCACATTTTTAGTACTAATAAAGTTCCACGAGTTGTGTTGTGATTTTCATAGGCAGGTACACATTTTGGGAGAAACTGGAACCAACGTGCCACATGTGCTAGGCACGGCCGAACCACCTGGTCCAGCCGACCCTGCAGGTGCGGCCGACCTGGCAGGTGCGGCCGGCCCTGCCCCGTGGCACGTCCCTAGTCCAGAACACCCCCTCTCCCTCGAGCACAACTTGGACGAACAAGATACATTAAGGAAATGTCGGTTTGATCAAATGGTGGAGGCTAGGATCACTTGGATCAATGGGTCCACTTATCCGGTCACTCAACCGCCGCAACCGTCATTCAGAGGCGATCCTAGGCGTCCCTGAGCATAGGCGGTGCATCACATGGCACGGAGGTGGGCCGGCCGCACCTAGAGGGCCGGCCGCACCTATCAACCGACGCACCGGGCGAAACCGACCCAAGGAGCCGACCTACAACCACCTCAGGAGCAGTGATCAGGAGCGTCCAAGGTGAGAGGCAGTGGATCACAGGGCCGGTGGCACCTAGTGAGCCGACCGCACCTGGGATATTCCTCCCCTACGCTCCACCGACCTTCCTTGCCTATAAAAGGCACCTCCCACTCACTGGAACAGACACACAACGCAGGAGCATCTCCATTTCCCTCTTTTGTTCACTTAGAGTAGGATTAGTGTAGCTTGGGAGTTAGAGTCGAGTCGAGCTAGTCTCGGGGTTCCGGAGGAGTCTTCTTCGGAGTTCTGGTACTACTCTTGTATCCTTTCTTTGTTTAGACTCAAGTACAATTCAAGTTATCTTTCTATCTTACCTTTTGAGTCAATTACATTCAGCTTTTACTTTGCTCTAGAAGCTTTATTCTTGGTTTAAACTAAAGTTAGTTTAGTCTTGGTTAGCATAGCTCTCTTGAACCCTATAGTGTTGTGGTCGTTCTTCGCTTGATCTCCGGTGTTTCACGGGAGAGAGAGACCATCCTTCGTGATATCTGGGGAAAGGTTCTTTGGTTCGTTGTGAACGCGGTGCTCAGAGCTTACCTTAGTCTTAGATTGGTGTCCCGTTCAACGGAATAGTTGTGGTACCCTAGGAAGGTGACAGCTCCGGACGGGCTTTGTAGTCCACCACGTTAGTTCGGGCCGGTAGGATTCAGCGCGTCGTCGTTGTCCCTTCTCATCCCAGTCTGAGAGCGCAGCTTTGCATGCCCCTGCAGCACTAGAACAGCTTGTCGAGTTTAGCTTGCCTTGGTTATCCTTTGCTTTAGTTCTTTGCCTAGAGTTGACAAGAATAGATAGATTGTGTTAGGATCCTTTCTCGTCTCGTTGTCCTCCCAGCTCGCTAGGTCCTCTCTAACCCTTTATCAAGATCTCCTTGTGTGTGTCAAGTTATCCCCGAATATCTTTATTTGTTACCCCCGCTATAGCTTTTTACCAAGTATTGTTAATCTCCACCGTTTATTCGATTATCTTTGCCGTAGTGCCTCACTTGGGAAAATATAAATACGATAACCCGAATACCACCGGGTGAAGTGCTACAACGGTAATCCGTGTGCTTGCGGACCTTTCTGTGATCGTGTGTTTTACCAAAGACGTTCCCTAGCCCCGTTGCTAGGGGTGTAAACCCGGTAGCAACGCTTGTGAGTGCCTCGAGCATTCCTGGCACCGTCACCGTAAGTGCAACCTTAGTAGTGAGGCTAAGGAGCGTCAACAGCCTCTAAATCAAGAAAAAGCGAAGAACACAAGAACATATCACTTATGCATGAATGCTACTTTAGTCTAAATAGAAAATGCGGAAATACTCACTTTACTCTAATTGAAGAACGAAGCATCCATAGAGATACAAATGCCTCTCTCACTCTCCTATTCTCTAATCTACCAAGGAAAGGCCTCTCATTTGAAGGGAAGCTTTCATCCTTGGTTGAGATGGTGTCTCTAAATGACCCCCTCTCCTCCTATTTATAGGCCTATGGAAGGTTCGATGAGGAGGTGTTTCTCCCTCTCCCCCTGTGCCACATGGCAGCCAACTCACGCCCCAAGGTACTGTAGCGTGCAGGGGAAGGAGCCTGAGGCGGTGGAGGTGAAAACCGGGCCAGAACCGGACCCTAGGTGGGTGAACCGGCTCTGAACCGGCGCCTAGGTGCCTGAACTGCTGCTGAAAAGGAGAAAAATCGTGGCGAACCGAGGGAACCAACCAACCGACATACACAAGCCAATGCATGGGCGCCAGCTGTCCAGGCGTGGGCCAGCTCCCGCGCGCTCGCTGTCACACCCATTTTTCCGAAGAAAACCGAATGCATCTCATACGTGTGCCAGAAACATAAATTCACACATATGATAGACAAATGAGTGTAATATCATAAGACAATGCTCAAAATGTACAAAGAGAGGTTTATTAACTTATTACACTCATAACGTTAGACTCGAAGGTCTTTACACGATCATCGGTAACTAGACGATGAAACACCGTCTTCATCTCCACAAGCCTCTGACTGGGGAAACGCGTGCCTCAGAATCCATTGAACTCATCGAAGAACTCTTCTTCAGCATCCTCCTCTGAACACATATATGCAAGGGTGAGTACACTTATGGTTGGTACTCAGCCCATGGGGGAAGATGCAAAGCTATCAAGGGTAGGCTAAGGCTTTTAGCGACAAGCATTTTTAAGTTGGTCAAATTTTATTAGCAAGCACCTATTTTCTAAGTGTAAATTTATACCAACCCAAAACTTTAGCATTTATAAACCATTCTCTTGAACCACAATTTAATTTCCATCTTCAAGTTCGATTATCATGTGAGGGTCCAAGCCGCTCTTGACCGTGAGAACGGCTGATCGATCTGTTTTACACTCTGTAGAGGTTGTACACTTTCACCACAGCTCGTGTTCCCCATGTTGCCCGGGTGAACATCCAGGGGCTTATCTGCAAGAAACCAGGGACCTAAATCTAATTATGCATAAAAACAGGAGGACTAACATGTAAAAGATCAAGGGTGGACTGCGGGCTGGAAAAACTAAGAAGCTCAGGGTCCTAATCATAAAAAAAAGGACCAGATTGTAGGGATCTTTTTAGGTGGAAGGGCATAGTTATGATTACAAGAAACTATAGGGGCTCTTTTGCAAAACTGTAGCTGTTGACCAGTATGGGGTTGTTTGACCGGAGATGGGGGCTAGATCTAAGCTGTTGACTCGCGATCGAACGGTAGGAGGCGGCGGGCAGCTGCGGGCGGCGGCGGGCTGGCGGCGCGTGGCGGCGAGCGGCGGCGCTTCGCCGGCGCAGCTCGAAATCGAGCTACAGGGTGCCAAACTCGATGAAAACAAGACTAAACCGAAGCTAGGAGGAGAGGAACTTACCTAGGGCCTGGAGAGAAGAAGAACTCGACGACTTTGGGAGATTGAGTTGCCAGCGGAAGCTTCGGCCTCCTTCCTTGGGCGATGACGCGGCGTGAGGCAAGAGAGAGCGGGAGCTCGGGTGGAGTGGTGCGGGTTGGAGGGAAGCTCGAGGCGCCTTTTATAGGGCCGAGAGGGGAAGGGGAGGGGCCGAGGTGGCGGTGCCGGCTCATTCACTGCGGCTCGGTGGGGAGGGAAAGGGGCGCGGGAGAGGGAACGGCGCCACGGAGAGGAGGTGGGCGGTGGCCATGGCTGGAGGATGGCGGCGGCGAGAGGTAGAAGAAGCGCCTGACATGTGGGGCCTGTTGTCAGTGAGTCGGAGAGAGGGAGAGAGAGGTGGGCCGGCGGAGCTTTGCTGGGCCGGCTGGAAACGGGCCAAACGAAGGAAACAGGCCGATTTTCCTAAAGTTGCGGTTTGGGATTGAAGAAAAAAAGAAAGAATGTTGCAGCAGGCCGAGAGGGATAGGGGGAGGTAGGGAGGGGAGTTGGAGGGTGGATTTCAGACTTTTGAACCTTTATTTGAAAACTAAAGCACACAAACAAACAAAACAAATGCAACGACATGTATGCATTCAAACACTTGGTGAATTCTAATTTATTTAAATTTTGTTCTATTATTTAAAAGTCAATTTTATTTGATCCAATTATTAAATCCTTAGAAAAATAAAAATCTAACCATGTTTCTATCATTTTAATGTGATGGAATTTTTAGGGTGTTACACTCGCCCGGGCGCCAACCGCAGGGCGCCGCGTGGCCTGGCGGGGCCATCCCACGTCTTCCCGCGCGCGCGTGCGGCACGTCGTTGCACGCCGGCCAGTGGCGGCCTGCCACGCGTCCAGGCGGGACGGGCCCCCTGCACATCCTCCCGCGCGTGTGCGTGCAACGCTGCGGCATCGGCGGCAGCCAATGCGCGCGTGCTGCGTGGCTTGCGTGCTTGCGCGCCCGCTTGGGGCTGGCGTTGACCTGCCGCTGTGGGTCCGCCGGTGGGTCCTGCTGACGTCATCACTTGTGCAACATTTTGTCTTTTTCACATCTTCTTCATACTAACTCCAAGTAGGCAAATGATATATCCATTTCGATCGCCTCGATGAGAGCTTCGCAATGGTGCAATCCAATTTGGCATTTGAGGTTATTTATGATGACGTCCTATATAAGCCATTAGATCAGTTGCTCTCAACTGTACCATTTAGCACATATTTCGGTGTGCCTTGCAATAAAAGCTAGAAACACCAATACTTGTGGAGATTGTCAGTGTAAAGCCCTATTGTAATGTTGATGAACACTTTTCATTTATTTTATGCAGGAGTTGACGGTGTAAAAGTGGTACTTAACAGTCGTCAACAACATCCCCCACACTTGACCTTTGCTTGTCCTCGAGTAAAGGAGAACAAATCAAGGTGAGACATGATATCCAAAGGTATGAAGCAGGCATAAGAGATATTCCAAACCATACCTTGTACTTCTGAACTATGTGGAGTGTCTATCATACCATCTTGGGTAGTTGAGGAATGGAACGGTCATGAATCAAATCACTTCTACTCATCATGTCAAGTAACTCGCGGTTTTGCAATAATTTTCAAAACAAACCTTGCTTGGCTCCTCATTTGATTCTCCCAGATCGCTCAATGTGTATATGTCCTCACTGTTCCATGCTTGTTTTGTGACACCATAAGTTTCGCAATAGCGTCATAAACCAAATTTGGTCCTACATGTAAGCATTATTTTAAAAATAGAGTGTTCCAAGTCGTCATAAAATTTAGTTGGGTCCCACATGTAAGCATTTTTTCGAAAATATAGTGTTCCAAGTCGTCATAAAATTTTCCAAGGTCCCACATGTAAGCATTTTCGCCATGTCAGCGGTGTCATAAACCAACTTTGGTCCCACATGTAAGCATTATTTTAAAATAGAGTGTTCCAAGTCATCATAAAATTCAATTGGGTCCCACATGTAAGAATTTTTTAAAAAATAGAGTGTTCCAAGTCGTCATAAATAGTTCTAGGGCCCAGGTACAAGCATTTTCGCCAGATCAGCGGAGCCTAGGTCACGAAATGTTGCAAAGGCAATTTGTCATGGCATGGGTTCGAACCAGGGACCTGAAGGAACAAGACTGTGCTGTTTACCACTGCTCCACTTCTTGGTTGTGGTACTTTTATGGGAAACTCAGCTAATAGTTCATGTAAATTCTTTACTGTGACCAGGTCCCACATATAAGTTTCAGTTGAGTTTATAATTACGTATCGAATGGCTGGCGAGACACTTCACTAAGACTTCGCAAAGACTTTTGACTTTCGCTACGCAGATCTGCAATAGTTCATGGTAGGAATGGCGGATCCTAGCGGTGAGGGGAAGATGGTTGCGCCGCCCCATCCCAACAACAAGAGGATGAGACAACATGATGAGGTTGGTCCTCTGGTTTGAACCGCTATATTTTCCCCTATCTTACTAGGGTTGGGGATATCTAGATTTGGGGATCTGGAGGATTGATGAGCATATATGGTAGATTTAGATTTCATTATCGATTCTTTAGATTTGCACTCCAATAGGGGTTAGAATTTGATAGGCTATAGACAATTCATGTTAGATTCAGTTAATTTTCTATTTGCATCGTCTTACAGTAGGTTTTGTATTTTAGTAGCTTCTGGATGTTGAGAGCCTGTGTGGTTCGAGGACCGGTGGATGGTCACTTCCTGGTGTGATGAGTGATTGACAACGTTGTGTGGACTGACTCTTGGCTAACTATTGCAGGTGCAGGTTGTGGCTTGACTGGTGTTGGTACAGGTGAAGAACAAGTGCGAAAGGTCGTTGCCGGTGAGGCCTCCAGGTGTGGAGAAGACAAGTAGGCTTGGTTCGAGGGACCTGGTGGCCAGCGGGGTCAAGTGCGGGCCGCATGGTGGCAAGAACAACAAGACGAAGTTGTGGACGGTTTCTTGGTTGAGCCTCAAAACCAAGGTCGAGCCGGGACAACGTGGGAGCCGAGTCATGAGTGGTGATTGGCGGAGGCAACACCGAGTTCGCGAGGTTTGCAGTGGTTCACCAGAAAACCACTGGGTTACTCGGTTGAGCCACAAAACCGAGGCCGAAGACTCGACGGAGGAGTGTGGCTGTCCAGGCCTGTTGAACCGCCCAGGAGGGGCGGTCAGACCGCCTAGGGCCGGCCTGACATACATCACCTTTGGGGACAATGGGCGAGAGCATGTGCTTTCAGAAGGTGAGATTCAGGTAAGTGACAAGGTCACTCTCAAGCGTGTTGCTCTTGTTCAATCGCTCGGGTTCAATTTGCTTTCCGTGTCCCGGCTGTTGGATGAGGGTTTTGAGGTGTTGTTTCGGCCTGGTGGTTCTCGGATTTTGGATTCTCCAGGGGACCTAGTTTGCATGGTCGTTCCCGAGGGTCAAGTTTTCCGAGCGGATTTCTCTCAGTCTTCTGGTGTGGCTCGTTGCTTTTTGGCTGGTTCTTCGAGTGAGTTGTGGAAGTGGCATAGAGAGTTGGGTCACTTAAGCTTTGACCTTTTGTCTCGCTTGAGTAAACTCAATTTAGTCCGAGGATTGCCACGGTTGAGGTTTGAAAAAGAGTTGGTGTGTGCGCCGTGCAGGCATGCTAAGATGGTAGCTACTTCCCATTCACCCCACACCGATGTGATGACGGAGCGTCCATGTGAGCTGCTCCATATGGACCTTGTTGGCCTAGCTCGTGTGCGATCTGTGCGTGGGAAGTGGTACGTCCTGGTTGTGGTGGATGACTACTTTCAGTATGTGTGGGTTTTCTTTTTGGAAGAGAAAGGGGAGAAGTTTGGTTTTGTTCGAGATCTTGTCTTGAGGTTGAGGAACGAGAGGCACAGAGATGCCATACGAGCGATCCGCAGTGACAATGGCTCAGAATTTAAAAACTCTCGCTTCGAAACCTTTTGCCATGACTTGGGTCTTGAACACCAGTTCTCTAGTCCGTATACGCCTCCCCAGAACGGCGTGGTGGAAAGGAAAAACAGAACCCTGTGTGAGATGGCTCAGATGATGCTCGATGAGCATAGGACTCCGAGAAGGTTCTGGGCTGAGGCGGTCAATACCGCACGCTATGTGTCGAACAGGATTTACCTCAGGGTCCATAAGAAGAAAACTTGCTACGAGTTGATGCACGGTAGAACCCCCAAGGTAAGTCACTTTCACGTCTTTGGCTGCAAATGTTTCAACCTTAAGAAAGGGAAGAAGTTGGACAAGTTATAGACTAGGTCTGTCGATGGCATTTTCTTTGGTTACACGTCTCATTCTAGATCCTTTCGTGTGCTCAATCTTGAAACTAACCAAATCATGGAGACTTGCGAGGTTACCTTCGACGAGACACAGCAATGTAGTCAGCTTGTTTTTTGAGTGTGCAGGTGACGAGGAACTTGGCGAGGAGATTTTCGAGGATGAGGTGCACCAAGGTGATGATGAAGATGGTGGTGTGGCGCCCTCGGTTGAGCATGTACATACTACTTCGACTACGATCGAGGACGGGCCTTCTCCCACACCTACGACGACGTGCCGAGATCGTGAGGAAGCTCCAGCTGAGGGGGAGGTGGCTTCGAGGCGAGAAGCTCCCCGGCGAGTACAAGTGGATCATCCAACTTCAACAATCATCGGGAACATCAACGAATGCACTACACGGTCGAGGTTTCGAAATGACTCTCACTTTGCCCATGCTGCTTTTGTTGCTACTTTTGAGCCCAAAGACATTGGACATGCGCTATCTGATCGCAATTGGGTCAATTCTATGCATGAGGAGTTGGAGATTTTTGAGAGGAACCAAGTTTGGGAGTTAGTGGAGCCTCGACCGGGGTGTAAGCCGATTGGGACAAAATGGGTGTGGAAAAACAAAGAGGGAGAGAAAGGAGAAGTGGTGAGAAACAAGTCAAGGCTTGTTGCTCAGGGGTACACAAAGAAAGAAGGGATCGACTACGAGGAGACCTTTGCTCCCGTAGCTCGTTTGGAGGCGATTAGGATCCTTCTATCATTTTCTATGGCTAAAGGGTTCAAATTGTACCAAATGGACATGAAGAGTGCTTTCCTGAACGGTGTTTTCGAGGAAGAAGTGTTCGTGAGGCAACCACCGAGGTTTGAGAGTGAGAAGTACTCCCACAGGGTGTACAAGTTGAGGAAGGCACTGTATGGGCTGAAGTAGGCGCCTAGAGCTTGGTATGGTAGGCTGAGAGGGTTCATGTTTGAGAGAGGCTTTGAGATGGGGAAGGTAGATCAAACCTTGTTTCTCCTCAGGCTGGGCAAAGAGATCCTAATTGTGCAGGTGTACGTGGATGATATTGTCTTTGGTGGCTCGTCTAACTCTTTGGTTGCAAGGTTTGCAGAAGACATCAGCAGGGAATTTGAGATGAGCATGATGGGCGAGTTGCAGTTCTTCCTCGGGCTCCAGATCAAGCAATCGAAGGAAGGAACATTTGTACACCAAGCCAAGTACACCAAGGACATTGTGAGGAAGTTCAAGATGGAGGACTCCAAGGACATGGAGACGCCGATGAGTACGACTACAGCCCTTGATGCGGACGAGGACGGTGAACACGTGGACCAGAAGGAGTACCAGAGCATGATCGGCTACCTCCTGTACCTGACGGCGACGAGGCCGGACATCCAATTCTCGGTATGTCTGTGCGCTCATTTTCAAGCGTCTCCAAGGACTTCGCATCGGCAAGCAATCAAGCGCATCTTCAGGTATTTGCGATACACTCCCGACTTCCGCCTTTGGTACTTCACATCTTCTTCTTTGGAGCTTCACGGTTTTCAGACACGGATTTTGCCGGATGTCGGTTGGATAGGAAGTCAACTTCTGGGACTTGCCAGTTCTTGGGTTCTTCTTTGGTGTCTTGGTCTTCCCGCAAACAATCAAGTGTTGCTCAATCTACAACCGAAGCCGAATACGTTGCCGCAGCCAGTTGTTGCTCTCATCTCCTTTGGATCACATATACCATGAGTGACTATGGTGAGGAGTATACCAAGGTTCCACTACTTTGCGATAGCACAAGTGCGACAAGTGTTGCTAAGAACACAGTGCTTCATTCCAAAACCAAGCATATAGAAGTGAGATACCATTTTCTGAGGGACAATGCTGAGAAAGGGAAAATCCTTTGATCCATGTGGCCACACAAAACCAACTAGCGGATATTTTCACCAAGCCCCTAGATCAAGCAACTTTCACTCATTTGCTAGGAGAACTTGGTGTGTGTTTGGTCTCTTGAGTTGGGTGTGGGAGCTCCTTTGTAGCATATGTATAGTTTCCTTTGTGCATTTCTTGCATTTTGCATTGCATGTGTAACATGATGTATAGGCATCTTTGTATCTTAGGTTGCATGCATTTTGTATCATATGCATTTTGTGGGAAAAGCTTCTCCTATATACATTGTTCACCATGATGTGCTATATATGATCTTGTGAGCTAGTTTGGTGGCTTAGCTCTTGATGATCTTGTTTTATATCCATGGTTGATAGCTATGTTTATGAAAAATGTCTCATGTATGCTCTCTTGTGAGTAAATGCCTTTATAAGATCATGACATATTTTAGTGGCTTTTCTATACTTAATTTGTGCTTGGAGAGCTTATTTTGAGTATATGGGGCCAGAGGCTCATTTGCCATCATGAATGTTTAGCCCCCATGCTTTATCTTGTGGAGGGGCATAAGTTCCTTTTTGTCGCAAAGACATTTCATGTACCAAATATGAATCTGAAAATGAAATGTAAATTGCTTGGAAAATGTGCTCCCATGTCATATGTGCTTAATTTACTTGCTTTTGGGTGCTAAACTGTTGCATGTTGCTTACCAATGAGAAGTCTCATATTTAGAAGTAAGCACATGGCTCGGTGGCTTTGACATGACATGAGGTGCTTGTGGGTGTTTATGATGGTCTTATGCTTAGAATGGTTGTCCTAGCATGAAGTTTGTGTGGCTTTGCCATTTTGACATGTTTTTCTCATGTTTAGGACTTTGCTCATGAGAGGGTAAATTTTCGCAAAAATGATCAATTCTATCTTAGCTTTGCCCTATGGTTGTGAAAATTGGTGATCTTGTAGTTTATGTCCATACGAAGCTATAGAGTATCTAACTTGCTCATTTGGATATGTGTAGCATGCTATGTTGAATTTTGTCTATTTGAGAAGCTCTAGGTTGAAACTTTTCGCATTTTGCCCTGATTCATGCATTGTCAACAAGGGGGAGAAGTTTGTGCATGATTTGGGCACCTAGGACCATTTGGAAGGTGCTCAATGTGGTTCGGGCAGGTTTTGAGAAGTTTGGTGCAGCGCCGGTTTCATGGGGCGGTCTAACCGCCCCCAGGCGGTCAGATCCCAGAGGGGGCGGTCTGGTCGGCCTTGGCATGCGGTCTAACCGCCCTGGACTGTGTGAGCAGGTTTTTGCTCCTTGTTGCATTCCCATGATGCATTGCTACATTGGTTCAGGGGTAGTGTGCTTTGGCTCAGGGGGATCTTGCATATGTGCAGGGGGAGCTCTTGTATGAGTTTGTGGCTTGCGGCCTTGTGTGCCTTTGGTGGTCTTTGCTCTTTGTGTGAGCTTGTTTTTATCTCGGTTGTGTCGAGCCCTTGCCCTTGCCTAAGGGGACCGAGAATTTCCTTCTTCAAGTGATCTTGTTCTTTGCCTTTTCCTTGGCTTTCGATCGCTTATTGAAATTTCTTTTAGTTGTTTCTTTTCTTTTCCTTTTCTCTTTGGTTACCAATCATCTGTGTTGTCAATGCACTCATCAAGGGGGAGATTGAGAGCCTGTGTGGTTCAAGGACCGGTGGATGGTCGCTTCCTGGTGTGATGAGTGATTGACAACGTTGTGTGGACTGACTCTTGACTAAGTATTGCAGGTGCAGGTTGCGGCTTGACTGGTGTTGGTGCAGGTGAAGCACAAGCGCGAAAGGTCATTGCCGGTGAGGCCTCCAGATGTGGAGAAGACAAGTCGGCTTGGCTCGAGGGACCCGGTGGCCAGCGGGGTCAAGTGCGGGCCGCATGGTGGCAAGAACAGCAAGACGAAGTCGTGGACGGTTTCTTGGTTGAGCCTCAAAACCAAGGTCGAGCCGGGACAACGTGGGAGCCGAGTCATGAGTGGTGATAAGCAGAGGCTACACCGAGTTCGCGGGGTTTGCAATGGTTCACCAGAAAACCACTGGGTTACTCGGTTGAGCCACAAAACCGAGGCCGAAGACTCGACGGAGGAGTGTGGCCGGCCAGGCCAGTTGAACCACCCAGGAGGGGCGGTCTGACCACCTAGGGCCGGTCTAACCACCCAGGGGGCGGTCTGACCACCCGGGTCGCAGCCGCTGAGAAACTTGGAAGCGGAGGACACACGTCGAGATCGCAAGGCTTGCGTCGAGGCTAAGCAAGTTTGTGGTCGCTAGGCATCCGTCCAATGGTGCTGAACTAAAGACTTCCGAAATTGCCCTTGAAGGGTATGTATCCCTAGTTAGCTAGTAAGGGTAGTTTAGTCTTTTGGTTGCCCCCATATAAACACTTGGATGGATGGATGGCAGCCAACTCTTGGAACCCTAGCTCATTTCCCTTTGTCATTTTTGTTTGCTATTTTCTCTAGTTTTTCTAGGACTAGCTTGAGAGCTTCATGTGAGATCTTGAGAGAGGGATGGATGACAGGGTGGCAAGCTAGACCTTGTATGAACCTTCATGGTATGTATAGATGATTCGGCGTGGTTCCTCAAGGCCTTGTGTTGCCTCTCTCGTTTTCCCTTTTGTTGATTTTCGGAGCTCTTTCTTGTGATTTTCTTGGCGGAGTTTTGAGGGTGATTTCTTGCGGGATTCTTGTTGGGTGTCACGTATGAGGACCTTGTGCCTCTTTGGCTAGTGACTTTGCCCCAAGAACTCCCATGAATCGACCTCGATTTGGTGGTTTTTTGAGTTGCTCGAGTTCATGACCTAGAGGGCTAAGATCCCCGATTCCCTTTGATTGAGAGCGTTTCGGCACAATTCCTTTGGTGGAGAGGTTGCCCAGGAGGTAACCCAGATATCCGTGATGTTTCGCTGAAATCCGTGGGGTGAATCGGGAGATCGGGCGATGGGAAGTAGAGGTTTGACCCGCGGCCAGGTTTTCTGGGAGGGGTGGTCTAACCGCCATAGGGGGGCGGTCTAATCGCCCTGGGCCTCCCAGGTGAAAGTTTTGGTTTTGCTAGATTTTCCTCTGTGAGTTTGTTCGCCTTGATCAGAGGAGCGTTCAGGTGAAATCTTGGTTCGTTTCAGCGCAGTTTGCTAAGAGTTCTTGCCTTGAGTTCGTTGCTGGGTACATGATGTTAGACCGCCCCCGTGTGCCGGTCTAACCGCCCTAGGCCTCTTGGGTGAAGTTCTTGTTTTTGCCAAGATTCTCTGGTAGCTAGCTTGTCCTTGACCAGAGAATCCAGTGGGTGAAACCGTAGAGAGTTTTGGAGCTTGGAAGAGGTGTTTTGGAGGATTTCTTGGTTACCAGGTGGAGGCGGTCTAACCGCCCCCCATACCTGGTCTAACCGCCCCGTCCAGGCTGACAGCTTCCGAGTTGTTTCCGCTGCCGTGTGTGTAGAAGCTGTGCCTACAGGTAGTGTTTGTTCCTAGGACCAGTAGCACTCCAGTGGCTACGTGGTTTTGGCAAACGGAAGGTTGTGTGCGGAGCGTGTGATTTTAGGTACCCGACTGAGTTCATCTTGTTGGAGAAGTCAGCTCCTTCGAGAAGAATTTTTATCGGCCCCCATTCACTCGCCCCCTCTCTGGTCGCCAGTTCGGTCCTTCATATGTTCTTCAAGCCACTCGTTTTATGGATTTTTGTCGAGGTGCACAATTGATAGGATTGATAGGTCCATCGTTTTATGAATTGGTAGATTGAAGATACTATTTCGAAGATGCAGACCGTTGAAGGGACATCTGGATTCTACCACGATTGTTAGCGTTTGCACAATTCATAGGTGTTAAATTCAGTTAGTTTCCAATTTGCATCGTTTGATGGATCGATAGGTTTAGTTAGGACAACCATGCTCTTGCTGAGTTTCTGTAGGTAGCAAACAACCAGGTTTTGTGGCATGTGGTGGTTGTTTTACTATACTCATACAATTGGATTCAAGGGATTCAGGTTTTCTTATAGACTGAGATGAGTTTATTTTTCAGATCGAGATAAGTTTTCTCCAAGGATGAGTTTATTTCTACAAGAACATCTTAATGTTATTTTAGAAGATCTGGATGTTTCGTCTCGGGGGAGGACTCTCGTAGGATCTCCAAAGAGATTGAAAACATCATAGAACAACTAGCTGATAGAGAGAGAGAGCTTCAGTACACACCTAAGAACAAGAAAACTAAGGGCAGAGCTTATTCTCCTTACCCTAGACATTGGAATAAAAGCGTCATTGAATGGGCAGGACAATGAGTTTGTTTGGTCCGTCTTTTCTTTTAAATGTTCAAGAAGTTCGTTGTCAGTTGGACTGAAACGGGTACCCTTGCCTATTAGTACTCGTTTCAGTCCAACTGACAACGAACTTCCTGAACATTTTAAAAAAAAGACTGACCAAACAAACTCAATATCCTACCCATTCATTGATGCATTTATGCCAATGTCTATGGAAGTAGAATGAGCTTTGCCCTCAGTTTTCTTGTTCTTAGGTGCATATTGAAGCTCTTTCTTTGTCTGCTAGTTTTTCTATGATGTTTTCAATCTCTTTGGAGATCCTAGAGAGTCCTCACCCTGGGACGAGACATCCAGATCTTCTGAAAGAACTTTAAGAGAGGCCTGCAAGACAAAAAAATCACGGTAGGAGATGCAGAAGGTGAAGGAACAGTTGCAGGAGGCCAAACATGAGATGGAGTTATGATTATGAATGAGTAGTCGTGATTATTGTGAAACTTTTATCATGATTGTATTTTGGTGTTGGCTACCGGATCATCGTATGATGTTTCCTACTTGTTGGTGGACTGGTGGTGTGAACTTTGTGGTGATGAGTTGCTATGAGATGTCATCTTATTATGCAGATTTGGTTTAATCTATTCCAAATTGATTCGAGTATACTCACCATTCGGAATTCATACGCATTGCAGGACAAGTGCATGTCTCTCTTAGAGCGAATCTTTATGATTGGGCGGTTGTATGCACTGATCATCCCAAATATATGCACAATCTCCGTAGAAGATTACCTAAAGGGTTGTACCGGGGTCCCCTGTAGTTTTAATGTTTTGTTTAAGTGTTTTTAGTCATGAAATAAACAATTGAAACGGTACGTTAATTTGTTGCGGTGAGTACATTTGTAATGCAAAAATCAGATCATTTGTAAGGTCACTGACGTTTGGGTCCGACACCCAAGCGGTCTTTCGTTTGGTGATAATAGATAGAGAAGGGGGAAGATATGATTGAGGAAACTCCGGCATGTTGATGTTTCGCAAGGAGGACCTTCCTAGTGGTAAAAAGGGAGGAAAAGCTAAGATGCTGTTTGTTTGGATTGATCCTGAATCGGATGGTCCGTCCTTTTGATGGTTTGCAGGAAGGACCTTCCTGAGAAACAATTGTGTAACTACTTGTTTCCAAGTGCCGACTATTCCACGTGGCCGGCCGTCGGGCGCCTGGAAACTGGACATGTCGTCCCCAACAACAACACGGAGTGGTTCTGGTAAGTTGGCGGGAGAAAAGCGCGCGCGACAGCTAGAAAAACTGTTCCCGCAGACAAGTGTATATATCTCATTTCTCTCGACGACGCGGCGTACACTACTGCAACTCTGCAAGAGACTCACCGGCACCACGCTCCTTTTCCATGTGGCAAAGAGTAGAGCTAGCATCGGTGCTTAGATCTGCTGTTGCCCGTGGCGGGAATGGCGAATCGTAGCGGCCCTAGCAGCGAACGGAGAAGGAGGACTCGCTCCGGTCAGGTCAGTCCTCTGTTTAGCCATGCTACTTTGATCTATCATACTAGTTAAGGGGAATTCTGGATTTGGGGATTTGGGTTAATAGACTATATTCATCTATTTTAAAGGTGTTTGGAGTAGACTCCGAAAGCTCCAGATCGCCGACACCTGGTCCTCGTGAAGTTATCATTATAGATCCTAATGAAAACGAGTGCAAGGACGGGTTGCCTGTCCATCTGAAGTATGACTGGACAGGCGCCAACCCTAGGCGTCAACATGTATGTTGCTGCGAGGTAAACGATAACCTGTATCACTTCTAATAAATGTTGCTTCTGCGTTTGATGTTAGGGTGGTCAATCGCTAATTATATGAACGAAATCGGTGATTGCAGACTAATGGCATGAAGTGTGTGTCGTTTAGGTGGATAGATCCTGAATGGGATATTAGGACTCTAAAAGTTCTAGAGAAACTGATGGAAGTGAAGGGAAAAGCAGAAGAGGAAGTAAGGTCATGGAAAGAAGCATGTACAACTGCTAAGGAGCAGGCCAATGTCAAATCAGTTGAGCAGCAAACGATAACGTGATACTACGGGGAGGTAACCCATAACCTGTTTGAGACGAGAAAGAAAATGAGAAATGATACTCTGTTGTCTCCTATAGAAAAGGGTTAGCCGACAGGTACCTAAAAGCTGAAAGCGAGGCAAGGATGTGGAAGGAAGAATGTGCAAAGGCTAACAGGGAGATTCAAGAGACTGCTGCTGAGCTGCAGACGGTCAAGCAGCTCCTGGATTCTGCAACACTTGTGGTGAAGAAGGTGAAGGAATTGCTGAGACAGGCCTCATTAAGAGGTCACTCAGCAAGGACAACAATGAGGCATAATGTGATTCGTGGTGTTATTGCTTGGTAGACGGTTTAGAGGTGCTAATCATGCTTGTATTTTGGTATTTGCTACTTGTTGGTGGTGTGAACTTTTTGGTGATGAGTAGATGTGAGATGCTATCTTATGATGTTTGATACTTGTCCGCTCTGTTGATGTTTTGCAGGAAGGACCTTCCTGATTATTGAATGCGTAACTGCTTGTTCCCTACAATGATTGTGGTAGAAACTCATACATATGCGTTGAATAATTGACGAAGGCTGATAATATAGATATTTGTACATTGAAGTGCGTTACAGGTGGTACACAATCGAAGGTCCTCATTACGGATAGCTAGGCAACAGCCATGTTCCTTGTGACCAAATCCAGTCCCCACGAACCTGCTTAATGCGGATCGCAGGAGTAGTGTTGACGCTTGGAACAATACCTATTCCCTGCTGGTAGATCCAGTTTTCATTCTTTTCAACGTGATGATAAGTTCGTAGGAAGTAAATGTGATTTGCCCTCAGGTCAGGCAAACCAGAAATGGTATGCTCTTCTGTAACAATGGACTTGCCAGGACCAAACAAGATGATCTTATTCCGGAACTTAGGAGCTCTCTCCCAGGGAATAGGCTGCCAAATGTCCCCGACGAATGAATGCAAAGTTAATTCTATGTCACACCCGATTTTACAAGGAAAACCGAATGCATCTCATATGTGCGCCAGGATCAAGTTTACACACATATGATAGACGTCATGAGTGAATAACCATAATACAGCATTCAAAAACGTACAAAGGTTTAACTTTATTACAATATCTTTATTACACTCAGACGGTAGACATGAAGGTCTTAAACAACGAACAACGGTAACTAAGATGATCAGCTCCGTCTTCAGTCTTCCACAGGCATTTGACTGGGGGATCGCATGCCTCAGAACTCATCATAGTCGCTGTAGTACTCCTCACCGTTGTTCTCCTCTGAACAGCGGTAAGCAAGGGTGAGCACACTTATGGTTGGAGCTCAGCAAGTGGGGGAAGATGCAAAGCTATCAAGGAGAGGCTAAGGTTTACAGCGGTAAGCATTTTAATGTTGGTCAAGTTTTAATTAACAACACCTAGTTACTAGATGTAAGTTCATACCAACCCACTTAAGCATCTATAAAACATCTCATCTCAAAACCCCACAAGAAACCATGATTTAGTTCAATCTTTAAGTTTGATTATCATGTGAGGGTCCAAGCCGCTCTTGACCGTGAGCACGGCTGATCGATCAGTTTTCACTCTGCAGAGGTTGTACACTTTACCCACAGTTCGTGTTCCCCATGTTGCCCGGGTTAGCTAGACCCTTAAACACTTCCGAGGTGAGTGGCTAGGGGTCCACTACGGAGCCTTTACAAAAACATGCAAAAGACCAACAACCCGCATAGTTACAGTTCAGAGCGGACCATAACCCTCCCTAATGGTCAGCAACTTAGCAAAGGTTGCTACCCCAAAAGAACTGGGCTATACCCCTGCAACTCCAAACCCCCTCTGCTCCTTTCGGACAAGGGTCATCAGATAATTCACACATCTAATTAATTGGCTAAGCCAGAGCCATATAGACTGTGGTTGCACTGTTTTCTTGGGTGGTTCTCCATGTTCCGATTAATTTAAGGTGTTCTTGTATTAACCATAGGCATCATCATCAAACATGCATAACTTTCATTTGTACAAAAGATTCATTTGCAACCATCCCAAGGTAAAGCAACTAAGCATTGTCTACCCAAAACATTTATTTAAACCAGGTTGTTCAAGGGTACAAAGATAAAGTCTAGTCATGTCCTTAAAAAGGATTTCCCATCAAATTTATGCAATATCATAAAAGGTAAACTTAGTTGTCATGCAATTATATAGGATAAAATAGAATATGCAGGGGAGAAGTCCACTTGCCTTCCTCGCCTAAAAACTCAGATTGCTCTTCCTCGAAAAACTATTCTTGATCAACACCAACGGGCTCTTCATTTGACACAGGCACGATATCTACGAGCACACACAAGAAAGCATAGAATAAATAAAATAGTACACCAAATAGATCCAAAAGCTACTAACAAGCTGCTAAAACAAACGGGCTTGCTGAGATGATCGCAAGGACACCAAAAACGCTAAAAACTGAGCTAGAACGGAAAAGATATGACCAAAACATGGTCCAGGGGCTTAACTGCGAGGAAAACTAGCCACCAGGGACTAAACTGAAAGAAACCAGGGGCTAAAACTTAATTATGATTATAAACACAAAACAACCTATTAAGGACCTCGGGCACAAAAACCTAACAGATCAGGGGCTAAAACGATAAAAACAGGACCTATTTGCAAGGATCTTACCAGGTGGGAGGACCGGCTTGTGATATTGGAAAACTCCAGGGTTTCTTAAGCAAAAAGACAGCGGCGGCCCCCTGGTTGACCGGTATGCAAACATTTGACCCCAGTCCAGGGTAGATCCGGGCCATCCATTCGCGATCGAGCGGCAGAGAACATCCGCAAGCGGCGGGCGACGCCGGCTCGCCGGAGACGGCGGCGCGTAGCGGCGGCTTCGCCGGACTTACTCGAAAATGAGCTCTGGTGCTCCGTTTTCAACACGGTTTGCTCCTACGCATAGCCAAGGTCGAGGCGAACTCATCCGCGAACTCTAGGAAGCAGCTCTGGTGATCACGGCAGTGCACACCGAAAGGGGGCGGCACGGCTGTTCCAGCGAGGCGGAGCAGAGGTTCTATGGCCCAAGGTGCAAGGGAAACAAGGAGGGAGCGATGCTCACCACACAGGGAGACTCTGGGCGAAGATAGGGGCGGCAGAGTAGCGTCGGCGGTGGAGTTCGATGATGGCGGTGAGGCTCCGAGCGGATGGCTCCGGGGAAGAAGTAGGGCGCGGCTCGGTCCGGCGATGAAAGAAGGGTTCCTGGCACAAGGGAGGTACGGTGAGCGACGAGCGCAAAGGAGAAGAAAGGAGGGAGGCGGGGAAAGTCCTCACCGGCGACGAGCTTCGAGCGGCCGGCAATGTCCCGGTGGCGGAACTCCAGGCGACGATGCAAGCGCGGTGAAGTGGAGGAGTGCGGGCGTGAGCAGTTGCGAAAGGGACGTGTGCGAGGCTCGAGCTCGGCTTATATAGAGTAGAGGAGGGAGGGGAAACGATGGCCGGAGCAGAGAGGCCACCAATGGCCATGGCGGCCGGCGTATTGATTGAAATCAAGGGGCCCTTGATTGGAGAGGAAACGGAAGGGGAAAGTGGAGGGATTTGAAGGGGAAGGTGGCGGACGATGCTCCACTACGCCTTGAAGAAGGGAATTGAAGAGGGAACGCGAGGGGGCGCGGGGAGACGGCCGGGCGCGAGCGGCTGGACAAGCAGAGGAGGTGTCTGGAGGTGGGAGACGAGGTTGACCAGCGGGCCCGGTCTGTCAGCCGCTGAGAGAGAGAGGGAGAGGGAAGCTGGGCTAGCGGGTTTAACTAGGCCGAACAAGCTGTTGGGCCGAGCGAAGGGATGCGGGCCGAGCGGGGAACAAGGCCAATGGCCTGCTTCGCGACCTGGGCCAGAAAAGAAAAGGGCCGGCTGGCTGGGTTAGAAAAGAAAGAGAGAAGGGGAGGGAAAGGTTTAAACTTTTTATGATTTTGAAAACCACACAACATCACACAAAACCATGTGATCCAAATTATGATGCACAAACACTTGTTGCTCTAAAATTATTCAAATTTTGTTTAAATATTTAAAGGCTCGAATTTATTTGACAATTTATTTAATCCTTAAAAATTAACTCTAGAGCACCATGTTGCTTACATTGTTTTATTAGTGATGGAATTTTGGGTGTTACAAATCCTACCCCCTTAAAGAGAATCTCGTCCTCGAGATTCGGAAAGATTAGGAAACAACTGAGGAAACTCTGCCATAAGCTCATCTTCTCTTTCCCAAGTAGCCTCATCCTCTGAGTGATGACTCCACTTGTTGTGGAATTGGGCAAAAACCTTTCACCCTCGAAACTTCGAAGTAGTTTGGACACTTGCGAAATCGCGAAAGCATTCGTGAATAAACCTTCGCGTCGCTGCTCTGATTCGTAGTAAGAAAGTATTCACGAAGGTGTTCTGTTATTTTTACATAATTCACTAACCTTCTGATGTTGTGCGAAACGATCGCCGAATGAGCCCTCGATCGCAAGTCTGTTCCTTGTTTCAGGACAGCTGGAGCCCGTTGAATTCGGGAATTACGGCGAGGGAAACTTCGGGACTCTTCGAGGAGTCGGGAAGCTTCATTGATGATCACGACTTCAAAGACCCCCGCGAGTTCGGGGATGTTGCGTTTCGTGACTGTCTTTGACGGTTTGAGTTGGGAGTCTTGACTACTGAGCATCTTCGTGGATGTGAAGCGGAAGCCACGAACGAGCCGAGTCAAAGGGGCGGTATCAAAAGTCCGGGTTTGAGGTGTGAATGGGTGGCAGGCTTGTAATTATGAGAAATTAACCCCGCAAATCACGGGATGTAAAAGACGTTCATGTACATGTTCACATCGCGAATATTCCTTAGATTCGAGGGTAAACTCGGAATGTAAAAGTCCCTTCGTCTCCCTATAAAAGGGGGCTCGAGGGCACGTGTAAAGGGATTCACAACTTTTGAGGCGAGTACAGACTTTCGGGATTCCTTGTCCCCTCTTTCGTTCTTACTTTCGTGTGTTCATTCCGGAGTCTTGTGTTCGGGGATCCATCCGATTTTCGGACCCCCCAACATTGGCGCCCACCGTGGTCTCAGCCGAAAACCAACTCATGATGCCTCCACCGAAGAAGTCCAAGAAGAATACACCCACTGAAGCTAACCAAGAAGATCACCAAACTGAAGAAGACAATGGAATCTCTCTTACTACAGAACCTTCGCAAATTACAGACCAAGAAAGAAGAGCAAAGCTGGAAGCTCTTCAGAAAGCACGAGCTGAAAAAACGGCGCATACTCTGGAACCATTCACTGAAGAAGAAGCTGATGAGGATGATGATCAAGCTGTTGACAGAGAACTAGAAAGGGTGCACCAAAAAGTACTACAGCTTCAGAAAGAGAAAGAGAGATTTGCGAACCAGCTGGAAGCAAAAAGAAGAGCTTCGGAGAAGCTGGAGAAACTTAACCAAGCAAAAGAACAAATAGAAAGAATGCAAAGAGAAATCGATGAAATGAAAGAACAAGAGAACAGTTCACTGTGGCGTGATTCACCACACAAGAACTCTGGCCAGAACAGAAGAACTTCGAGAGAAAACTTCTTCGTGGGTAACGGAATCTCGCAGTTCGCGGATCCAGACTCACCGCTCTCACTTGGGTTGCAAACAGCACCATGGCCACCAAAGTTCAAACCAGTATCTCTCCCGAAGTACAATGGGTATGGAAACTCTAGACAGTTCCTCATGAGATATGAATCAGCCGTGAATTCAGCAGGAGGAGATGATGTCGCACTGGCCAAATCCTTCATCATTGCTTGAGAAGGCCCAGTCCTCAACTGGTATTCTCTATTACAACCACACTCAATCTGCAGCTGGATTGACCTCAAGACAAAGTTCATCCAAGCTTTCCAGATATTCCACTAAACTGCGGCAAAATCATCAGACCTGTACAATTGCAAGCAAAAAGATAGAGAACCATTGCAGAGCTTCGTAAGAAGATTCATGCAGCAAAGGTCCCAGACACCGGAAGCAGATGATAAGACAACAATACAAGCACTGATCAAAGGCCTGACTCCGGGACCAACAGCTTCGCACTTAACCCGAAAGGAGCCTAAGAGTATTGGCGAACTCTTTCACGAATTGGAAGAATACATCAAGTCCGATGAGGATCATCGAAGAAGAGTTGCTGAGCGAAATGAAGCAAGGCAGGGCAATAGAGGAACAACATGGAGACCTCACTCTCAAACCCCACGAAACATCAACAATGTGGAAAATCCTCAGTTTAACCAGGACGGCAGACCGAGCACAAGAGGTGGTTTCGCGTCAAGAGGAAGAGGAAGGGGAAGAGGACCCCCAAAAGTTCAGAACCATGATCCAAGAGATCCATACTTCTACTGCCGATATCATGGAAGAGGCCATACCACCGAAGCGTGCCCAGAAACCAAGAAGAACATAGCAAGAATCCAACAAGAAAAAAACATGATGAATATCGCCTCCACAATGCCGAACCAATTCCGTCCGAACTTCTGGCAACCACAATTCATGGGTCCTCAACCAAATCCAGTCGCAGTTCAGCAGTTTCAGCAGGCGCAGTCATCCTGGCAGCCTTCTCAGCAATTCTATCCTCAGTCTCAGGCAATTCCGACCATTCAACAACTGCAACCGATTCAAGAAATATTGCCGCCACCTCCAGATAATTCATCAAGACCAGAGTCGAGTTCAAGAAGCCATAACCCGAAAGCATTGCCCTCTTTCGGAACTATCATGCCTATCACAGGAGGCTCAGCCAAGGAGTTCGACACAAAGAGGCAAAGAAACAATTATTTCAGATCTGTGAACACAGTCATCAATGATGGTCCAGCAGCGCGACCAAAATGGGCCAAAGTACCAATAACTTTCACCGAACAAGATTTTAGATTGAAGTCAACAGACCACAATGATGCCATGGTCATTGAGATGAACATAGCCGGATGGGTCATTGGAAAAGTTCTGGTGGATAATGGAAGTTCGGCAGATATTCTATTCATGAAAACTTTCAAGAAAATGAGCTTGAGTCAACACATGCTGCAGCCACCAGAATACCCACTGCTGGGTTTCGGAGGAAAGCCAATCAAGCCAGCAGGAAAGATATCTCTTCCAGTATCCTTCAGAGATTTGGATAATGCTAGAACTTAGACTCTAACTTTTGACGTAGTCGACATGTATCATCCCTACTTCGCGATTTTCGGAAGAGGGTTCATCAATAAATTTGACGCCGTGATAAGGCAACAATTTCTGTGCATGAAAATCCCAGCACCCAAAGGGGTCATCACAGTATTTGGTGATCAACAAGAAGCCAGAAACATTGAGAAGGGCTTCACGCCAGGCCAAAGCAATGTGCATCAGCTGAACTCTACCAAAGAAAGGAAAGAACCCTATGTTGAAGCCAAGAGAGACAAAGAAAAAATCGAGATAGCCGCTGACGGCGAAACAAAGAAAGTGTACTTAGATGACATGCCAGACAGAGCAGTCGTGATAGGGGCTCATCTCAGCCCCGAAGAAGAAAAAGAACTTGTGCAATTCTTGAACAAGAACAAAGATGTCTTCGCTTGGTCAGCCAAAGACCTACAAGGTGTCGATAGAGATATCATTGAGCATGCCCTGGAAACAGATGAGAAAATAACTCCGAAGAAGCAAAAACTCAGAAAAATGTCTGAAGAAAAAGTCAAAGCAGTAGAAGCTGAGGTGCAGAGGCTTCACGATGCCAAAGTAATCAGAGAAGTCATGTACCCTGTTTGGCTGGCTAATACTGTACCAGTGAAGAAGAAAAATGGGAAGTGGAGAATGTGTGTGGACTTCACAGATCTGAATAAAGCTTGCAAGAAGGATGACTTCCCCTTAGAAATGGTGGACAAGGTCGTAGATGACGCCGCAAATAGTGAAATGCTATCACTCCTGGATATGTTTTCAGGATATCATCAAATAAGGGTGCGAAGAGAAGACGAGGAGAAAACAAGTTTCATTTCTCCTTTCGGAACCTTTTGCTTTGTCAGAATGCCAGAGGGTCTAAAGAATGCAGGATGCACATTTTCAAGAATGATAGCAATAGTTCTCCATCCCCAGCTTCGGAGAAACATTCTAGCATATGTCGATGATATAGTCGTCAAAAGCATTCAAAGAAAAGATCACATCAGCGATCTAGCAGAAACCTTTGCGAACCTCAGAGCAGCAAATCTTAAGCTGAAACTTGAAAAATGTGTTTTTGGCATTCACAAGGGGAAAGTTTTGGGATGTTTGGTTTCGACAAAAGGCATCGAGGCAAACCCTGACAAAATCAAGGCTCTAATCGAGATGCAAGATCCTGTTTCGGTGAAAGACGTGCAAAAGTTGACAGGGAGGGTTGCTGCCCTTAACAGATTCATCCCCAGAGCTGCAGAGAGGAGTTTGCCTTTCTTCCAAGTTCTCCGAAGTTCCAAGAACTTTCAGTGGTCCGAATCTCAGAAACAAGCTTTCCAAGAACTCAAAGACTATCTGTCAAATATGACTAAGCTATGCCCTCCAGAGCCAAAGTCACCACTCCTATTGTACTTGTCTGCTTCAAACTCGGCCGTAAGTGCTATGCTAGTGCAAGAGAAATAGGAAGAAGGGAAGCTGAAACAAATTCCAGTATATTTTGCTTCGGAAGCTCTTTCAGGATCTAAACTCTTCTACTCTGAATTAGAGAAGATAGCGTATGCTGTCGTGATGGCTGCCAGAAAACTAAGGCACTACTTCGAGGGTCACAGAATAAAGGTTATCACGAACCAACCGCTGAATGATCTGTTCACGAACAAAGAGGCATCAACCCGAATCATCAAATGGGCTCCTGAACTATCAGAATACACAGTTGACTTCGAAAGAAGAAGTGCAATCAAATCGCAAGTCTTGGCAGATTTCGTCGTGGACTGGACATCGCCAACACATAATCCCGGTGAAGACATAGTCACACCTTGGGTAGTGCATTGTGATGGGGCTTAGTGCGATAGAGGAATTGGAATATCAGCAATCGTAACATCTCCAGCAGGAATCGTGATAAGATACACTGCTCGGCTCGATTTCGCGGATGATGTGCGCTCTACGAACAACACAACCGAATATGAGGCTCTACTTCTAGCCTTGAGAAAGATGAAAGCTCTGGGTCAACAAACCTTTATCATCAAGACAGACTCTAAAGTCATTCAGGAACACATTGAGAAAGTGAGCGAAGCAAGAAATCCTGTTTTGATCAAGTATCTTGAGAAGGTTAGGGAGATGGAAAGGCATTTCAAGGGCTATTCAATTCAGCACATACCAAGAAATGACAATAACGAAGCAGACAAACTGGCGAAAGCAGCAGCCCAGAATCATGTAATGCCCCAGACGTGTTCTTTGAAATCATCAAAGAACCGTCCGTCAAAGATCCAAAGCCAAAAATTGTGAACATTGTAGAAACTCGTGATTGGAGAGCCGAAATCAAGGCATACTTGACAGGTCACTATGAACCACAAGATGAATTGGAGGAAAAAAGGCTAAAGCAAAGGGCAAGGGGCTATGCTGTAGTGGACGGAGAGCTCTATAAATCCGGGGTTACCGAACCATGGTTGAGATGCATAACCTCCGAAAAAGGTGTAGAACTTCTCAAGGAAATCCATAGTGGATTTTGTGGTGCACACATAGGCACAAGGGCTCTAGCAAGCAAAGCAATAAAGCAAGGATTTTTCTGGCCTTCCATAAACATTAATGCAAAGAAGCTTGTTCAAGAATGTGAAGCATGCCAAAAGACAGCGAATCAGCAGAACCTACCGTCCATGCCAGTTCATCTAATCCCACCATCTTGGCCTCTGCAAAGGTGGGGAATGGATTTGGTCGGTCCATTGCCAACAGCTCAAGGAAACTGCAAATTCGCAGCAGTAGCGGTTGACTACTTCACCAAGTGGGTGGAAGCAAAGGTATTGGCGAATATCACAGCACCAACAATTCAGAAATTCTTCTGGCAAAACATAATCTGTAGATTTGGAGTACCAAGAGAGTTGACTGTTGATTATGGAAAGCAATTCGACTGTTATTCTTTCAAGGAATATTGCAGAACTCTAGGAACTCATGCGAAGTTCTCATCAGTTTATCATCCGCAGTCTAATGGGGCTGTTTAAAGAGCAAATGGGTTAATCTTTTCGGGAATCAAGAAGTGCCTGTACGATCAGAAGAAAGGCAAGTGGATAGATGAATTGCCGAAGGTGATCTGGTCCCATAATACGACAGTGTCGAGAGCAACGGGTTTCATGCCATTTCGCTTATTATTCGGCACTGAGGCCATGACACCAGAAGAGATCAAGAATGAAAGCTTGAGAGTACTGAAAGCGAAAGAGATCGAAGAAATTGACATGAAGGTGGAAAAAGACATGATTGAACTAACGATTCTTGAAGCGTCAGACAACATTGAAAAATACCAAAAGGAAACCAAGGCATGGAAGGACAAGAAAATAGTCAGGAAAAACATCAAGAGCGGTGACTTAGTCCTGAAGAGAAAGAAAAATTGGGAAAACCCAGGGAAACTTCAAGAATCCTGGGAAGGGCCATACATAGCGAAAGAAACAAACATGCCAGGGGCTTTCCGCTTGATAGACCAAACCGGCGAAGAGCTGCCGCATTCGTGGAATGCAGACAGCTTAAAGAGGTACTACCCTTGAAAATAATGAAAGTAGTTAGATTTATTATTCAACATTTCTTTTCGTAAAGTTTAAATTTCGTAAAAATGTAAAAATCCGAACAACGGAGCTATAAGTGGTTTCGGGAACAAAAACATTTATTTATCGCATTTAATCTAGAATAAGAAGGACCGTACTCTTTTCCTTGCAAAGTGGGCCCTAAATCAAGGGGTAAGGTTTTTAATGAGGCGGATCCTATGTAAATACTCTTTGTGATATATATGAAAGGAGTCTTCCCCCAAACTATGTGTCTTGCGAAATCCCATCATGAGAAAAAGTTCGTGAAAAAGGCTCCGTTAGAGCCTAAGTTCCACTATGTGAAAGAGAAATTCGTGAAAAGGCTCCGTGATAGCCTGAATCCCATCATGAAAAAAAATTCGTGAAAAGGCTCCGTGATAGCCTGAATTCCACCGTGAGAAAGAAATAGTTCGCGAAAAAGGCTCCATGATAGCCTAAGTTCCATCGTAAGAAAGGAAAAGTCCGTGAAAAAGGCTCCGTTATAGCCTGAATTCCAACATGTGAAAGAAGAATTCGCGAAAGGGCTCCGTAATAGCCAAGATTAAAGAAGGGAAAGAAAAGTTCTGTGAAAGAGGCTCCTTGATAGCCAAAGGCTCCGTGAAAGCCTAAATCCCACCTTAAAGGGATTTCCTACCGAAAGGCCTGAGGCAACAACAAGTTGCGGCCTAAATCCCACCGTAAAGGGATTTCCTACCGAAAGGCCTGAGAAAACAACAAGTTGTGGCCTAGATCCCACCTTGAAGGGACATCCTACCAGAAAAATGGGAACAACTGAAGGTTGTGGCCCAGAAAGTAAAAACGTTCATGCTCAGGATTTTTCGAGTGAAAAATTATAAAACAAAGGTTAAAGTTAACTCGATCAAAAGAGCAAATTAGCATGATAGTGAACATTCATGAAGAGTTATACGAAGTGTTTTAGGAAAGTTGCTCTAGCCGAGAGCATTCTTCCAAGGGCCAAGGGGCTCAACCATCTCCGAAAATTAGAAATCGCAAAAGAACGGTTGAAGCAACTGAGGGTTGCGATATCAACCTAGGCAAGTATGCCAAGCGAGCGCAAGTCCACAAAATTCGTGAAACAAATTTTGTCGACTTACATTTGGAGGAGTTATCAATTTTCGGGACTCCACGAAATTTTGCATGAAAACGGCAAGGTGGGGAGGGTGACGTTTTTTCTTAAAAAACGAGTTTATTGCCTTAGTTTCATACAAAATTTCATAAAAGTAAAATTACACAGCTTCAAAGAGCTGAAAAGTTCAGAAAGGAAGTTCAATGATATGGCCTGGTTTACGACCCCTTTCTTCGGCAATATCACTAGCATAAGCAAAACTAAAGTCGCCAGTTATAGGGCTAAGGGGCTCCGTCTTCACGAAAGACTGTGAACTTGAAGCTTCACTGGTAAGAGGGTAACCGTCTCGTTGAAGAAAGAACCAGCTAAGTTGAAAACTACTCATCGAAAAATACTGACAACACGCAAGCCAAAAATCAGAAAACTCGCATCCAGGATTAGCTTCTTTGTACAACCGCCAAGCTTCACCACTAACTACTTGATCCTGACGATGGATTCGCAAAGGTATCACATCCTGCACAGGCCCACCTTGCAGGACCTGCGCAGGTTAAAATTTACAAGACAAGAGTTAAGAAGGGGGGTCGCAGCCCACGAATATACAAGTTTATAGTTTTCAAACATCAAAAGCGAGTGTTCGGACAAGTGTAGTCTCATCCAATGATATCAACCTTCAGGGAGCTAGTTTGACGATCAGAGCTCTCTTCATCCCCGTCGTCTTGACCATCACTGCTGCTGCTGCTGTCACCACTGCCCGCATTCCCCGAACCATCTTCTCCATCATCAGCATCGTCATTCTCCTCAGATTCAGAGGACGATTCTTGACTTTCTACAGCCTTAGCACGCTCCTCCTTCTGAATCATTTGAAAAAACACGAAAAGAAATCGATAAAAATCAAGAGAGAAATGTTCGTAAGGTAACAAGAGCTTCAACAAAGATTAGAGTAACAACCTATTCGAGTTTATCGCGGGCGATCTTCTTCGCAAATTCTTTACCAGTTGCAATACAGAACTCCTTCGCAAACTTAGTCTTCAGAGCCCGGACATCCTCGTTGGCACGAATAGCTGAAGTGCTTGCAGCGTTAGGAAATCGAGAAAGTGCCCCACGAAACTTCACAAGATCAACACAGTTGAAGTCATTGAGAATCTTTAAAAGACTTTCTACTGAGAAAACAGCTGTGAAGTCACTAGCTCCTGAGATAACGTCGGGAAGAGCTCGGAATTCTGTTTGCATCCAGTCCATTAGATCGGAGATTTCTCCACTTTCAGGGAATGGGCCCAGACGGACACCAAAGTGCTTCAGAGCATCCTTGTACTCCTCAAATAAAAGTTTCAGATTTTCCTTAATCTTGTCAACATCTTTACTTGAAGTTTCGTTCCGCTCAGAAAGGGCCTTTTCAAGATCTTGGATCGTCTGTTCTTTTGAGCTCAAAGTTTTTGCCAGCTCAGAATTCTTCGATGAAAGATCTTCAACAGCTTTTGTGTTCTTATCAGATTCTTTACGAAGATTCTCAATCATCCTCAGATCATCTTCGTGAGTCTTACTAAGCTTCCCAAGATCTTTCTTTGAATCTTGAAGGGCAGCTTCAGCGAGCCTTTTTTCGTCTTGGCATTTCTTCAAAGAGTCAGCAAGCTCAGCGATCCGTTGCTCTAAATCAATACTTGAAACCTGAGCCTTGTTAAGCTCACGTTTCAGCTTCTTAGATTCGCCAGAGAGCTTCCCAATAAGCTCCTCCTTTTCGAGGAGCCGTTCAGAAACAACCTTGCCAACAATGGATGCCTTCAAGTCATAAGTCTTCTTGAAACTAGCAAGCTCAGAGCATGAGAGTTTCCAAGCATTTTCTTCAAAAACTGCGAAAGTCATAAAGCCTAAAATAACGAAAAACTTAAGAGAAGTAAGGAGACCACTAGAGTATAAAAAGATAGAAGCGGTGTGCAAACCTGTCGGGTTCAGCCTCCTCAAGGGAATCTCATCTGCGGGCTCAGAAATCGTCAAAGATTTCTAGAGAGACAAATAGGTGTGCTTTTCAGCAGCAGAGGGTGTCTTGCTGGTCAACCGAAGTTTTTTCTTCGGAACATCTTCTCCTGTTTCATCCACAAATTCAGGGGACGTCCATAGCAAGGAAAATTTAGGTGCACCAACAACCGAGTCAGCCACTTCACCCCTAACGCTTAACAATTCACCTCTAAAAGACATACCAAAACTTTCGTTGTAAGCAGTGACTGAGGGAGAGGGATCTTGACCTTCGGGAATTTCTTCGCGTTTCTCAATAAAGGACGGGTTTTCAACAGGGTCACCACCTTTTTGCACCGTGCACTCTAGATCTTCGGTAAACTCTGGAGAAGCCCCGTCCTTAGAAGCAGAAGCTTGGGAAGGACCAGCCTCAGTATCAGCAGCAACAGCAGAATCAACAAGAGTCCCTTGAACTTCGAGGACATCGTCTGAAAAGGTTTCAACATCAACAAATTCATTCTCAGAACCTGGAGTATAACCGCGACGAATACCGAATCTCAAATCACACCACAAGCAAGAAGAGAAACCTGTTGGGCGAGGTTCGTCAGTCATCTCATCATCAGAGAAAGCCGAAGGAATGCGCTGAACCATAGCAGCAGCAATCTTCTTCACAGCCTTCTTAGCTTTCTTCTGGCTCAGCTGAGCAAGACTTGAAGCCGCTTAAACCTCAGCGTCAGAAACATCCTCTGAAGCTTTCCGTTTCCTCTTGCTGGATTCTAAAGACTTATTCTTCTCAGGACGAATGATGGAAGAAGAAGTATCGCCAGCATTGCTCTTTCCTTTCCCTTTCTTTGAAGCTTTCCTTCTTGGAGCCTTGGGTGGAGCAGCCGAGCAAGTAGCTACAGCAACAGCCGGAACCTTCTTCTCTATGCCAGGAGGGCGAGAGCGAAGAGCGGTCTCAGCGCCAAGCTCCGAAAATACATGATTCACTCTTTTCTTATGTTTCACAAGGGCCTTGAAAGACTTGTACTCATTAAGAGTAGATTCGCCAACCATTGCATCAACATTTTCTTCAACTTCGGCAATAAAGTCTTCGAGACTTTGACCTTCCTTAAGCCGCAAATTGAATCGAGGAAATGGCATTTGCTGCGTTGCCCAATCCACATCCAAGAAAACAATGTTAGAAGGTTTCCAGCCATCTGATATCGGCCAAACTTCGGCTGCAACAAATTCTTCAATGGCATCGCGACCCCCGAGAATAGTACTGGCCAAGAAGAAAGCATTTTCGCAGCTTTTGAAACCGATAGTACGGTTGTTATATGAAGCAGTGCAAATAGCAGTCACTAGCGCCATAGGTGAGTAGAAGGGGTAAGCTGGCCCAGTGTAGCCAGAAACCTTAGACATATCAACCTTTACATAAAACCAGTATGAGCTCCAATCTTTGGAGAAGTTGGTCTTGCTGCAGGGTGCAAGTTGGATTCGGGTGAGGCCTTTTTGCGAATTTTTTCTTCGGGTGTTGAAAGTACAGCATGCATAGTGCGCTTCATAGTACTTCCCATCGTCAAGCTTGAGAATATCCTTCTCAATCACAAGCTCGAATAGACGAGCGAATATGTAAGCACCAAAGGTGCACTTGAAAGTCTTCATGATCCAAAAGAACTTCGAAAGTTCTAGAAAAGAGTTCGGTGTCAATTGATGAATCTTCACAGAAAAATTCTCAAGAATGGAAGGCAGAATGGGATCACAGGGAAATCTAAGTCCACAAGTAAACAAATCCCTAAAAACAACAACTTCATTTGCTTCGGGAGCAAGGACTTGTTCACCAGAAGGGGGACGTCCATCACCGGCAGGGAAAAATCCAGCCTTCTCATATTCTTTGATAAGATCAGCCGTAACCTTTGATTCGCCGAAGACAAAAGCCGGGGGATAAGATTTAGCCTTCACAACAAGAAGTTCGCTTACATCAGCGTCGACATTGGATAGACCTTCTTCACCGCCAGATCTGTTTTCAGATCTTATCTCCCCGTCTTCGCGACTGCCGGAATCGCGAATGGTTTCGGTAGCTGGATCATCTGTATGAGACGGAACGTTCTCAGAATCACGAATGTTTTCTCCGGTTGGCGGGACACCAGCAACAGCTAGTTCGTCAGAAGTCATCGGTCTAGCAGTGCTTTTAGTACGAGCCACCTACTCGAGAATAAAGCAAATACGAAACGCATATCAATTTATAAGAAACGAAAACCTACGAAAAAGTTGACCAATCAACGAAAAAAGTAAAGAAAGCAAAATACCTTCGAAGACCAAAGAAGTTGCCGAACTTCGGGAATCCTGAAAGTTTACACTGCAAACACCTTCGAAAATCGGAAGAGTGCGACGGAACGGTAAAATAAACTTACCGCGCCCGACCTCTATTTATAGGATGAGGGGGGTAGATTCAAGAAACAGCCTCGAGATGACCGTTGCGCATTTTCAGGGGGACGCGTGTCCACTCCGACGTTCCGAGGGTGATGTTTTTTACCGAAATTCTGAGAATTGTTCGTGGAAACGGATCGTCGGAGTCAACCCGCTTCCCCGAGGGGCTAGTGTTGGGGAATTGGGCAAAAACCTTTCACCCTCGAAACTTTGAAGTAGTTTGGACACTTGCAAAATTGCGAAAGCATTCGTGAATAAACCTTCGCGTCGCTGCTCTGATTCGTAGTAAGAAAGTATTCACGACGGTGTTCTGTTATTTTTACATGATTCACTAACCTTCTGATGTTGTGCGAAACGATCGCCGAATGTGCCCTGGATCACAGGTCTGTTCCTTGTTTCAGGACAGCTGGAGCCCGTTAAATTCGGGAATTACGGCGAGGGAAACTTCAGGACTCTTCGAGGAGTCGGGAAGCTTCATTGATGATCACGACTTCAAAGACCCCCGCAAGTTCGGGGATGTTGCGTTTCGTGACTGTCTTCGACGGTTTGAGTTGGGAGTCTCGACTACTGAGCATCTTCGCGGATGTGAAGCGGAAGCCATGAATGAGCCGAGTCAAAGGGGCGGTATCAAAAGTCTGGGTTTGAGGTGTGAATGGGTGGCAGGCTTGTAATTATGAGAAATTAACCCCGCAAATCACGGGATGTAAAAGACGTTCATGTACATGTTCACATCGCGAATATTCCTTAGATTCGAGGGTAAACTCGAAATGTAAAAGTCCCTTCGTCTCCCTATAAAAGGGGGCTCGAGGGCACGTGTAAAGGGATTCACAACTTTTGAGGCGAGTACAGACTTTCGGGGATTCCTTGTCCCCTCTTTCATTCTTACTTTCGTGTGTTCATTCCGGAGTCTTGTGTTCAGGGATCCCATCCGATTTTCGGACCCCCCGACACCACTAAACCTTACACATTTTAATAACTTTGCTCCGAGTTACCCTCTGTGATGTGTCCAAGATCTTGATAGGGTGTTCTTTGTAAGTCAAATCATCCTTCACATCAAGATCTTCCAAAGGTAAATGCTCCACCCTAACTTCACTTGAACACTTCTTGAGCTGCGATACGTGAAACACATCATGAACATCTGATAACCGTGCGGGTAGTTCCAAACGATATGCCACTTCTCCTTTCCTTTCCAAGATCTTAAAAGGTCCAATGAAATGAGGTGACAACTTCCCTCTAATCTTGAATCTTCGGAGGCCTCGGATAGGTGATACTCTGAGATACACATAATCTCCTACTTTGAATACCACTTCCCTTCTTTTAGGATCAGCATAACTCTTTTGTCGAGATTGTGCAGTTTTGAGATTTTCCCGGATTATTTCAACTTGTCTCTCGGCTTCTTTTATAATCTCTGGTCCGAAGTGTTGACTTTCTCCTGTCTGACTCTAGTACAACGGTGTCCTGCACTTTCTTCCGTACAAAGCTTCAAAAGGGGCCATTTTAAGACTAGTTTGATAGCTGTTGTTGTAAGAAAATTCCGCATATGGTAAACTTTTATCCCAACTACCTCCATGCTTTAATGCACAAGCTCTCAACATATCTTCCAGAATTTGATTTGTCCTTTCAGTCTGACCATCGGTCTGAGGATGATATGCCGAACTAAAATTCAACTTTGTATCCATTGATTCATGCAATTTCTGCCAAAAGCGTGATGTGAATTGAGTGCCACGATCGGATACTATCTTCTTCAGAACACCATGCAAACACACTATCCTCGACATGTACAACTCTGCTAGCCTTGCTCTAGAGTAAGTTGTCTTAACCGGTATAAAATGAGCAACCTTGGTTAACCTGTCTACTATAACCCATATGGAGTCGTAACCATCTCGAGTACGAGGTAATCCAACAATAAAATCCATACCAATTTCTTCCCATTTCCACTCAGGTACCTTCAATGGCTGAAGCAAACCTGCTGGTCTCTGATGCTCTGCTTTTACTTTCTAGCAAATGTCACACAAAGCAACGTGAGCTGCAATGTCCTTCATTCCATACCACCAGTATTTCTGTTTCAAGTCTTGATACATTTTGGTACTACCGGGATGTATAGAGTAAGCTGAATCATGTGCTTCTTTTAATATAGTCTCACGAAGGTGATCAATCTCAGGCACACAAATCCGATTTCTGAACCAGATAGTCCCATGGTTATCTCTTGTAAAATCCGGAACCTTTCCTGAATCAATCAACTTACCGTATTCCTTAATCTTTTCATCTGTCAACTGTCCTTTCTTGATTTCTTGTTCAAGTGTAGATTCTACTTCCAAAGTCATAGTTTCATTCTGAGCAATGATTCCAAGGTTGAGCTGTGCCATTTCCCAACACAACTCTTGAGGCATTAATCGAGCTATAAGCATATTTGCTCGACCTTTCCTACTCAAAGCATCTACTACCATATTTGCTTTGCCGGGATGATACTGAATATCCAGATCATAATCTTTGATTAATTCTAACCATTGACGCTGTCTAAGATTGAGATCTTTCTGAGTAAAGATATACTTCAAACTTTTATGATCAGTGAAGATTTGACACTTATTTCCAATCATATACTGTCTCCAAATCTTCAGTGCGTGCACAACAGCAGCCAATTCTAGATCATGAGTGGGATAGTTTTGCTCATGCTTTCTCAATTGCCTAGAGGCATAAGCGACCACTTTTCCTTCTTGCATTAACACACAACCAAGACCCTGAAGAGAAGCATCAAAGTACACATCGAAACCCTTGTGAATATCAGGCATTATCAATACAGGAGCGGTAGTCAATCTCTTCTTCAGTTCCTCAAAACTAGCTTGACACTTGTCATCCCATTTAAATTCTTTTCCTTTCTCCAACAAAGACGTAAGAGGTTTTACTATCTTTGAGAAGCGTTCAATAAACCTATGGTAGTAGCCTGCCAATCCAAGAAAACTTCTGATTTCAGCCACAGTCTTAGGCAGGTTCCAGTTCAAAACATCCTGAACCTTGCTTGGATCTACTGCAATTCCTCTGTCAGTGATAACATGTCCGAAAAAAGAAACTTCCTTCAACCAAAAATCACATTTACTAAACTTGGCATACAACTGATGTTCCCGAAGCTTTTGCAACACAAGTCTCAAATGCTCTTTATGTTCTTTTTCATTCTGGGAGAACACCAAAATATCGTCAATGAATACTACCACAAACTTGTCAAGGTACTCCATAAACACTTTGTTCATCAAGTACATAAAGTACGTTGGGGCATTTGTCAGTCCAAATGACATCACTGTGAACTCATATAGGCCATACCTAGATGTGAACGCGGTTTTAGGAATATCCTCCGGTCGAATTTTCAACTGATGGTACCCTGATCGTAGATCGATCTTAGAGAAAACTTTAGCACCTCTCATCTGATCAAACAAATCTCCGATCCTAGGTAGCGGGTATTTGTTCTTAATAGTGACTTCATTAAGAGATCGATAGTCTATGCACAACCTTCTAGAACCATCTTTCTTTTCAACAAAGAGAGTGGGGGCTCCCCATGGTGATGAACTAGGACGGATATAACCTTTACTTAACAATTCTCCTATTTGTTTCTTTAATTCAGCCAAATCCTTAGCATTCATTCCATATGGTCTTTTAGAGATAGGAGCAGTACCAGGTAAAAGATCAATACTAAATTCAATGTCACGGTCAGGTGGCATACCTGGTAGCTCATCTGGAAAAATGTCGGGGTACTCATTCACCACTTTGATATCCTCCAAAACTTTTCCTTTCATCGAATTCACTGTCCCACTTTCTGTTGGCGAGGGGATAGCAACAAACTTAATTCTTCCTCCTTGCGGACTAGTTAAGAGTACTGACCTCTCACGACACTGAATAACTCCATCCCATTTGTCCAACCAATCCATTCCTAGGATCACATCTATTCCCCAAGACTTTAAGATTACTAAGTCAGCTAGGAAATCTATTCCCGTGATTTTAATATTCACTCGTGGGCATAAACGACTGGCTTACATTTCACCACCCGGGGAACTAACAAGCAAAGGTGTCTTCAGAGCACTCATGGGTATATCATGCTTTGCTACGAACTAATCAATTATAAACGAATGCGAAGCTCCAGAATCAAATAAAATTGTTGCAGGTACAGAGTTGACAAGAAACGTACCCAGCACAACACCGGTAGCATTCTGGGCTTGTTCAGCTGTCATGTGATTCACTCTTCCACGCACATAGTTCTGGTTAGCTTTATTGCCTGAAGCATTAGGATTTCCAGCTTTAGCCTGTGATGATGGCTGACTAGGCTTCTGAACACTGCCATTCTGTGGTGTCTGCATCCCACGCTTCGGACAGTTATTAGCATAATGTCCCAATTCCCCACACTTGAAGCAACCGTTTGGCTGAACTGGAGCATTGTTCCTCACAGGTGCGCCTGAGACATTACCCAAGCGATTCTGCTGCGGGTTAGGAGTGCGTGGTGTCTGCTGGTTGAAGTGCTGAGGCTGCTGGAATGAGCGCTGCAACTGCAGATTCTGAGGATACTTTCCACCCTGTCCACTAGAGCGGAATTGCGAACCTTGTGGAGAGCTGTAGCGGGGACGAGTGTTGCTGCTAGACTGTCCCTGAGACTGGAACTTGCGCTTCTGCTCACCAAGTTCCTTGCATTTACTTTCCAGGCCTATAACCTTGTTCAACAGTGTATGGAACTCAGGAAAGGTATGGCTCTGCAACTGATAATTGAGTGGCCCAATCAAACCATCCAGGAAACGTTCTTGCCTCTTCCCATCAGTGTTGACTTCATCGGGAGCATAGCGTGACAGCTGAGTAAACTTGTCCAGATACTCATTTAAGGACATATTTCCTTGCTTCAGAGCAAGAAATTCCCTTTGTTTAAGCTTGATGACACCAGAAGGAATGTGGTGTGCCCGAAAACTTTCCCTGAACTCCTGCCAAGTTATGGTGTTGGGTGCAGCATGTGCAATAGTATACACATCCCACCAGTCAGCTGCTAAGCCTTCCAAGCGGCCTGCAGCATAAAGGACCATCTCACGATCATTGCATTGCGCCATCTCCAGCTTCTTAGTAACTACCTTTAGCCAATCATCAGCATCCAAGGGATCAGTTGAGTGAGAAAATGTGGGAGGACGGTGGCCCATGAATTCCTTGTGCTTATCTCTGGGTGGCTGTGGAGCTGGTTGTGGTGGCTGATTCTGCTAGGCCTGCATGTTCTGAACAGTGTTGGTGAGGTTCTGGATTAGCTGCATCTGTGCTTCAAAGAACTGCTGCATTGCCGGATCCATTGCTTGATTGATTGGCGGGGGTGGTGCTTGATTTTGTTGATTGGCAATGCGAGCACGAATCACAGGTGGAATGTCTTGACCTCCTCCGGACCTGGTGTTTACCATCTGATTGTTAGAAAAATATATTTCAGAGAGGGATATTGAACTGATGCATAAAGAGATGAACTCAAAACGATAAAGCAACATGAACTTCCAACTAAGACAGATTCTGTTGATCTCAATAAATCAGATGTAACTCTCTGTACCTTTATCCAAAAATCATGAAATTTTACCAGGATGTGAAGTACAAAATGACGAAACTAATCCAACTAGAATCACCTCAATCGGAGATTTACAACTCAAGATAAAATTCGAACAGTGCAACTATGTCAGCAGAAATTACAGATTCTGATAGGCTCAGTTCTTTGTGCATAACTCTCATAATATATACTGTATGATATTGAATTTTTGACAGAAACTCATCCTCAAAATTTGTGAACTAACCCAACTGGATTTATATCAAACGGAGTTCTGTAGCTCGAGATAAAATTAAAACATTGCTGCTGTGTCAGATAACTGCGAGAACAGATTTGTATCATTCCAAACTTGCATGAGAGATAAAGTAGTAGATAACCAGATTTGGACCCAACTAACTTTTATTTAACTTAATAATTTTCTTGTTGCATTGTGGCCATCACTCCACCATACAACTCACACAAGCAAAAATCCAAAACAAGCATGTGTTCAAGCAACAACCATTATTACATCGATCGTCCTCGCAGGAACGTTCTATCGAAACATAAAAGATAAAGGTAGGCATCCTAAGATCCTAGCCAAGGAGGGTTGTAGCTTCTGGCGTTCCGTAGCGAAGCCTCTTGCATGGTGGAGAGGCAGTAGAGCTGTACGGCATTGCCTCCTCGGGTGGCTGCTGACCTGCAAGTTGCGCCTCCAGTTGAGCGATCCTAGCCTGTGCGTTCTGCAGCTCCTCATGGAACCTGTCCAACTCGGCTGTAGCACCTTCAAGATCGGTGTTAAGTGCAGCGGTCACCCGTGCAAGGATATCTATACGGTCATCTCCACCAGTAGGTACCACAGTCTCTTCAGAACCACTCAGGCGACGAGGAACGTGGCGGAACTCGGAGTGGTGCAGCTGATCACGATAAGTATGACAAAGCGACCAGAGAGCCCTCCTGGCGGCATCATTGACAGCGGCCTCATCAGTGGAGAAATGAGCGGTGGTATGGTGCGATGAGCGGTTTGTCCATCCATTAGTTCCTATCAGATGCACACGGATGTGGACACGACTTGTATAGTAATCTCTCAGACCAGGCTCACTGTAGTGCTTAGTGACATAGAGCGGCTTCATAGTGAAACCCAAATGCTGCAACACTTCCTGCAGTAAGACACAAAACTGGCCATTCTCATCCTCAATAGTGTGCTTGTGATACTCAGCCCCACGATAGCGAGGATTATTATCTTCCTCCTCCTCTGGATCTTCACCATCATTGTTGTTATTGTCTTCATCATCATCTTCACCACTGTCATCTCCCGAGTCATCTGGATCTCCACCCATAGCATTAGGTGCGGGAACAACTGGCGAAGGTGGTGGTGCATCATTGGCTGCATCGGGTGCTGGCGGAATCACAAGATCACCATCTGCATTAGCCTCCAAGATAGTACCGTCATACAACTGAGGCTGCTCTACTGGATCCTCCCGCTGTACCTCCTCGGGGTCTTCTTCAACCTCAACTTCTGGTTGTACCTCTTCGGGATCCTCTTCAACTTCAACCTCTGGCGGATGGCGGGGAGCTAACTGCCCAACAGGGAAACAACCACCAGTGCTCTTACGGGGAGTCTGATACATCCTGGCCATCTAACAAAACAAAACTAAACTAAGTATGGAATAAATCAAAAGGATAGAGTTTTAACAATAAACAAGAATAAATTAGATTTTTATGCGTAAATAAGACAATTTTGAAACATGATATGGCTTTCTAGAACATGAATCTATAATTTCGACCATTTCTAGCTAAGGCTGCGTCCTACAGTCAAACACTGCTCTAATACCACTTCTGTCACACCCGATTTTACAAGGAAAACCGAATGCATCTCATATGTGCGCCAGGATCAAGTTTACACACATATGATAGATGTCATGAGTGAATAACCATAATACAACATTCAAAAACGTACAAAGGTTTAACTTTATTATAATATCTTTATTACACTCAGACGGTAGACACGAAGGTCTTAAACATCGAACAACGGTAACTAAGGCGATCAGCTCCATCTTCAGTCTTCCACAGGCACTTGATTGGGAGATCGCATGCCTCAGAACTCATCATAGTCACTGTAGTACTCCTCACCATTGTTCTCCTCTGAACAGCGGTAAGCAAGGGTGAGCGCACTTATGGTTGGAGCTCAGCAAGTGGGGGAAGATGCAAAGCTATCAAGGAGAGGCTAAGGTTTACAGCGGTTGGCATTTTAATGTTGGTCAAGTTTTAATTAACAACACCTAGTTACTAGATGTAAGTTCATACCAACCCACTTAAGCATCTATAAAACATCTCATCTCAAAAACCCACAAGAAACCATGATTTAGTTCCATCTTTATGTTTGATTATCATGTGAGGGTCCAAGCCGCTCTTGACCGTGAGCACGGCTGATCGATCAGTTTTCACTCTGCAGAGGTTGTACACTTTACCCACAGTTCATGTTCCCCATGTTGCCCGGGTTAGCTAGACCCTTAAACACTTCCGAGGTGAGTGGCTAGGGGTCCACTACGAAGGCTTTACAAAGACATGCAAAAGACCAACAACCCGCATAGTTACAGTTCAGAGCGGACCATAACCCTCCCTAATGGTCAGCACCTTAGCAAAGGTTGCTACCCCAAAAGAACCGGGCTATACCCCTGCAACTCCAAACCCCCTCTGCACCTTTCAGACAAGGGTCATCAGATAATTCACACATCTAATGAATTGGCTAAGCCAGAGCCATATAGACTGTGGTTGCACTGTTTTCTTAGGTGGTTCTCCATGTTCCAATTAATTTAAGGTGTTCTTGTATTAACCATAGGCATCATCATCAAACATGCATAACTTTCATTTGTACAAAAGATTCATTTGCAACCATCCCAAGGTAAAGCAACTAAGCATTGTCTACCCAAAACATTTATTTAAACCAGGTTGTTCAAGGGTACAAGGATAAAGTTTAGTCATGTCCTTAAAAAGGATTTCCCATCAAATTTATGCAATATCATAAAAGATAAACTTAGTTGTCATGCAATTATATAGGATAAAATAGAATATGCAGGGGGAAAAGTCCACTTGCCTTCCTCGCCTAACAACTCAGATTGCTCTTCCTCGAAAAACTGTTCTTGATCAACACCCACGGGCTCTTCAGTTGACACAGGCACGATATCTACGAGCACACACAAGAAAGCATAGAATAAATTAAATAGTACACCAAACAGATCCAAAAGCTACTAACAAGCTGCTAAAACAAACAGGCTTGCTGAGACGATTGCAAGGACACCAAAAACGCTAAAAACGGAGCTAGGACGGAAAAGATATGACCAAAACCTGGTCCAGGGGCTTAACTGCGAGGAAAACTAGCTACCAGGGACTAAACTGAAAGAAACCAGGGGCTAAAACTTAATTATGATTATAAACCGAAGGTTTATAACACAAAACAACCTATTAAGGACCTCGGCCACAAAAACCTAACAGATCAGGGGCTAAAACGATAAAAATAGGACCTATTTGCAAGGATCTTAACAGGTGGGAGGACCGGCTTGTGATATTGGAAAACTGCAGGGTTTCTTAAGCAAAAAGACAGCGGCGGCCCCCTGGTTGACCGGTATGCAAACATTTGACCCCGGTCCAGGGCAGATCCGGGCCGTCCATTCGCGATCGAGCGGCAGAGAACATCCGCAAGCGGCGGGCGACGGCGGCTCGCCGGAGACGGCGGCGCGCGGCGGCGGCTTCGCCAGACTTACTCGAAAACGAGCTCTGGTGCTCCGTTTTCAACACAGTTTGCTCCTATGTGTAGCCAAGGTCGAGGCGAACTCATCCGCGGACTCTAGGAAGCGGCTCTGGTGATCACGGCAGCGCGCACCGAAAGGGGGCGGCGCGGCTGTTCCGACGAGGCGGAGCAGAGGTTCTTTGGCCCAAGGTGCAAGGGAAACAAGGAGGGCGCGATGCTCACCACACAGGGAGACTCTGGGCGAAGATACGGGCGGCAGAGAAGCGTCAGTGGTGGAGTTCGATGACGGCGGTGAGGCGTCGAGCGGACGGCTCCGAGGAAGAAGCAGGGCGCGGCTCGGTCCGGTGACGAGAGAAGGGTTCCTAGCACAAGGGAGGTACGGTGAGCGACGAGTGCAAAGGAGAAGAAAGGAGGGAGGCGGGGAAAGTCCTCACCGGCGACGAGCTTCGAGCGGCCGCAATGTCCCGGTGGCAGAACTCCAGGCGACGGTGCAAGCGTGGTGAAGTGGAGGAGTGCGAGCGTGAGCAGTTGCGAAAGGGACGTGTGCGAGGCTCGAGCTCGGCTTATATAGAGTAGAGGAGGGAGGGGAAACGATGGCCGGGGCGGAGAGGCCACCAATGGCCATGGCGGCCGGCGGATTGATTGAAATCAAGGGGCCCTTGATTGGAGAGGAAACGGAAGGGGAAAGTGGATGGATTTGAAGGGGAAGGTGGCGGCCGATGCTCCACTACGCCTTGAAGAAGGGAATTGAAGAGGGAACGCGAGGGGCGCGGGGAGACAGCCGGGCACGAGCGGCTGGACAAGTAGAGGAGGTGTCTGGAGGTGGGAGACGAGGCTGACCAGTGGGCCCGGTCTGTCAGCCGCTAAGAGAGAGAGAGAGGGAGAGGGAAGCTGGGCCGGCGGGTTTAACTGGGCCGAACAAGCTGTTGGGCCGAGCGAAGGGATGCGGGCCGAGCGGGGAACAAGGCCGGTGGCCTGCTTCGCGACCTGGGCCAGAAAAGAAAAGGGTCGGCTGGCTGGGTTAGAAAAGAAAGAGAGAAGGGGAGGGAAAGGTTTAAACTTTTTATGATTTTGAAAACCACACAACATCACACAAAACCATGTGATCCAAATTATGATGCACAAACACTTGTTGCTCTAAAATTATTCAAATTTTGTTTAAATATTTAAAGGCTTGAATTTATTTGTCAATTTATTTAATCCTTAAAAATAAAATCTAGAGCACCATGTTGCTTACATTGTTTTATTAGTGATGGAATTTTGGGTGTTACATTCTACCACCTCAGCTTCTTTCTCCTCCAGAACAACAAAGAATAATCGGTCTTCACCTTCGAGTAGAGAAGAGTTGCCCATGCCAATAACCTATGACAACCGAAGTCCAACAGGATGGGGAGGTGCTGGAAGATCTTGCCCCAATGAAGGACCGAACTGGCGACCAGAGAGGGGGGGGGAGTGAATGGGAGCCGATAAAAATTCTTCTCGAAGGAGATGGCTACTCCGACAAGATGAACATGGCTAACCAAAACACGTCTCCGGCTCAAGTACCCAAGTTGGCCAAGACCACGTAGCCACTGGAGTGCTACTGGTCCTAGGATCCAACAACCACCGAAACCTACTCGAGAACGCAGCGGAACAAACAACTCGAGCAACACTGGACTGCACCGGTCACACCAGTCACACACATCGGTCAGACCGGTCCCTGCTGGAGCACCCTGACAGAACTTGACGACTCCCACATAAAGACTTCCACACCGGTCAGGCCGGTATAGCTCACCGGTCAGACCGGTCCGAGTCAGGAAACCCCAAATCCAAGAATCAAATCTCCCGAGCTCCAAACAGCAGCAAACCTGAAACAGCAGCAAACTCAGACACCAGGGAACTCACCAAGACGTTCACCCGAGCAAAACCCAACCAAGGGTCGGCACCGGTCAGACTGGTGAGAGACACCAGTCAGACCGGTCAGGACCTGGGCTCTCGGGATGAACAGCAAGCCGCGGGTCAACTCCTCCAAATCCAAATCCCGATCTCCCGATTCGCTCCACGGATTCGCACAAGACTTTGGGGATAGTAGGAGTACCTCATGGGCATTTCATAGCCAAGATTTGGTCCACCAAAACTTGCTAAATCAAGAGGAATCGAAGAAATCCCGCCAAGAACACTTCTAACCCTAGAGAGGAGAAAACCCCAAAACTGAGCCCCTTTACACACGGATTTGGGAGGGGAATCAAAGGGAAAAGAACCACAAAGGGTTCATGCATACATCCTCCACCAAATCCCAAAGAGAAAGGTCTCAAAACCGCCACAAGAAAATAGCCAAGAAAAGGCTCCAAAAATCACCAAAAAGGGAAAACGGGAGAGACACAATCAAGCCTTGAGGAACCACGCCGAATCATCTATACATACCATGAAGGTTAATACAAGGTCTAGCTTGCCTCCCAATCATCCTTCTCTCTCACAAGATCTCACCATGAAGATCTCAAGCTAGTCCTAAAAATTCTAAGGAAAATAGGAAGGGAAAATAGCAAAACAAATGAGCTAGGGTTCCAAGAGATGGCTGCCATCCTCTCACCACTTGGGTTATATGGAGGCTAGCCGAAAGAAGAAACTACCCCTATTACATTAAACTAAGATACACGCCCCGAAGGGCCTTTTGGGAAACTTCGCCGTAGCACCATCGGACGGATGCCCGACGACCGCAAATTTGCTTAGCTTCGACGCAAGCCTTGCGATCCCGATGCGTGTCCTCCGCTTCGAACTCTCCGGACTGCGTCGTTGCACACCGGTCAGACTGATACCCACCGGTCAGACCGGTCCACCGCTGCTGCCTCCGGTCTTTGGTCTTGGCTTTGTGGATCAACCAAGGAACCAAGCGATTTTCTGGTGAACCACTGGAAACCCCGCGAACTCGGTGTAGCCTCCCCAATCACCACTCATGACTCGGCTCCCACTTAGTCCCGGCTCGACTTTGGTTTTGAGGCTCAACCAAGAAACCGTCCATGACTTCATCTTGCCGCTCTTACCACCATGCGGCCCGCACTTGACCCCGCTGGCCACCGGGTCCCTCGAGCCAAGCCTACTTGTCTTCTCCACACCTGGAGGCCTACCCGGCAATGACCTTTCGCGCTTGCTCTTCACCTGCACCAACACCAGTCAAGCCGCAACCTGCACCTGCAATACTTAGCCAAGAGTCAGTCCTCACAACGTTGTCAATCTCTCATCACACCAGGAAGCGACCATCCACCGGTCCTTGAACCACACAGGCTCTCAATCTCCCCCTTGATTAGTGCATTGACAACACACACATTTGGTAACCAAAGAGAAAAAGGAAATGAAAAGAAACGACTAAAAGAAACTCAAACAAGTGATCGAAAGCCAAACAAAGGCAAAGAGCGAGATCACTTGAAAGAGGAAAGACTCGGTCCCCTTAGGCAAGGGCAACGGCTCGACACAACCGAGTCAAAAACAAGCTCAAGCAAAGAGCTAAGACCACCAAAGCAAAGCTCGAAAGCCACAAAGAGCTCCCCCTGCACACATGCAAGCTCCCCCTGAACCAATGCAACTCCCCCTGGAAGAATGCATGCAAACCACTTCATGAAACAGAGCAGCTGTACCGGCTTTGCTCTGACCAGTCAGACCGGTCCACCTCACTGGTCAGACCGGTGCACTAGATCGCCCAGCACCTGACACTTACACCGGTCAGACCGGTGAGCTCCACCGGTCAGGCCGATGACCACTTGGGAAAAACTGGGAACTGCCCGAGCTCAAATCTAGCTCGAAACCACTAGGAAACCTAACACTTACACCGGTCAGACCGGTGAGCTCCACCGGTCAGGCCGATGACCACCTGGGAAAAACTGGGAACTGCCTAAGCTCAAAACTAGCTCGAAACCACTTGGAAACCTTCCAAATGCATTCAGTAGGCCAAAACATGCCCAAACTTCTCCCCCTTGTTGACAATGCATGAATCAAGCCAAAATTAGGGAAAACGCAACCTAGAGCTTCTCAAATAGACAAAATTCAACATAGCATGCTACACACATCCAAATGAGCAAGTTAGATACTCTATAGCTTTGTATGGACATAAACTGCAAGATCACCAAGTTTCACAACCATTGGGCAAAGCTAAGATAGAATTGACTATTTTTGCTAAAAAATCCCTCTCGTGAGCAACATCCTAAACATGAGCAAAACATGTCAAAATGGCAAAGCCACACAAACTTCATTCTAAGACAACCATTCTAAGCATAAGACCATCATAAACACCCACAAGCATCTCATGTCATGTCAAAGCCACCGAACCAAGTGATTACTTCTAAATATGAGACTTCTCATTGGTAAGCAACATGCAACAGTTTAGCACCCAAAAACAAATTAATTAAGCACATATGACATGGGAGCACATTTTCCAAGCAATTTACATTTCATTTTCAGATTCATATTTGGTACATGAAATGTCTTTGCGACAAAAAGGAACTTATGCCCCTCCACAAGATAAAGCATGGGGGCTAAACATTCATGATGGCAAATGAGCCTCTGGCCCCATATACTCAAAATAAGCTCTCCAAGCACAAATTAAGTATAGAAAAGCCACTAAAACATGTCATGATCTTATAAAGGCATTTACTCACAAGAGAGCATACATGAGACATTTTTCATAAACATAGCTATCAACCATGGATATAAAACAAGATCATCAAGAGCTAAACCACACTATGCCATATCATACCAAACTAGCTCACAAGATCATATATAGCACATCATGGTGAACAATGTATATAGGAGAAGCTTTTCCTACAAAATGCATGCAACCTAAGATACAAAGATGCCTATACATCATGTTACAAATGCAATGCAAAATGCAAGAAATGCACAAAGGAAACTATACATATGCTACAAAGGAGCTCCCACACCCAACTCAAAAGACCAAACACACACCAAGTTCTCCCCGTAAACGAGTGAAAGTTGCTTGATCTAGGGGCTTGGTGAAAATATCCGTTAGTTGGTTTTGTGTGGGCATATGGATCAAAGCGATTTTCCCTTTCTCAACATTGTCCCTCAGAAAATGGTATCTCACTTCTATATGCTTGGTTTTGGAATGAAGCACTGGGTTCTTAGCAACACTTATCGCACTCGTGCTATCACAAAGAAGTGGAACCTAGGTATTCTCCTCACCAAAGTCACTCATGGTGTATGTGATCCAAAGGCGCTGAGAGCAACAACTGGCTGCGGCAACATATTTGGCTTCGGTGGTAGATTGAGCAACACTCGATTGTTTGCGGGAAGACCAAGACACCAATGAAGAACCCAAGAATTGGCAAGTCCCAGAAGTGGACTTCCTATCCAACCGACACCCGGCAAAATCCGCGTGTGAAAAACCGTGAAGCTCCAAAGAAGAAGACGTGGAGTACGAAAGGCCGAAGTCAGGAGTGTATCGCAAATACCTGAAGATGCGCTTAACTGCTTGCCGATGCGAAGTCCTTGGAGACGCTTGAAAACGAGCGCACAGACATACCAGAATTGGATGTCCGGCCTCGTCGCTGTCAGGTACAAGAGGGAGCCGATCATGCCCTGGTACTCCTTCTGGTCCACGTGTTCACCGTCCTCGTCCGCATCAAGGGCTGTAGTCGTACTCATCGGTGTCGCCATGGCCTTGGAGTCCTTCATCTTGAACTTCCTCACAATGTCCTTGGTGTACTTGGCTTGGTGTACAAATGTTCCTACCTTCGATTGCTTGATCTGGAGCCTGAGGAAGAACTGCAACTCGCCCATCATGCTCATCTCAAATTCCCTGCTCATGTCTTCTGCAAACCTTGCAACCAAAGAGTTAGATGAGCCACCAAAGACAATATCATCCACGTACACCAGTACAATTAGGATCTCTTTGCCCTACCTGTGGAGAAACAAGGTCTGATCTACCTTCCCCATCTCAAAACCTCTCTCAAACAGGAATCCTCTCAACCTACCATACCAAGCTCTAGGCGCCTGCTTAAACTCATACAGTGCCTTCCTCAACTTGTACACCATGTGGGGATACCTCTCACTTTCAAACCCCGGTGGTTGCCTCACGAACACTTCTTCCTCCAAAACACCATTCAGGAAAGCACTCTTCACGTCCATTTGGTACAATTTGAACTCTTTAGTCACCGAAAAGGCTAGAAGGATCCTAATCACCTCCAAACGGGCTACGGGAGCAAAGGTCTCCTCGTAGTTTATCCCCTCTTTCTGTGTGTACCCCTGAGCAACAAGCCTTGACTTGTTTCTGACCACTTCTCCTTTCTCTCCCTCTTTATTCTTCCACACCCATTTTGTCCCAATCGGCTTACACCCCGGTGGAGGCTCCACTAACTCCCAAACCTGGTTTCTCTTAAAATTTTCCAACTCCTCATGCATCGAATTAACCTAATTGTGATCAGATAGCGCATGTCCAATGTCTTTGGGCTCAAAAGTAGCAACAAAAGCAGCATGGGCAAAGTGAGAATCATTTCGAAACCTCGACCGTCTAGTGCGTTCGTTGAAGTTCCCGATGATCGTTGAAGCTGGATGATCCACTTGAACTTGCCAGGGAGCTTCTCGCCTTGAAGCCACCTCTCCCTCAGCTGGAGCTTCCTCACGATCTCGGCACGTCGTCGTAGGTGTGGGAGAGGGCCCGTCCTCGATCGTAGTCGAAGTAGTATGTACATGCTCGGCCGCGGGCGCCACACCACCATCTTCATCATCACCTTGCTGCACCTCATCCTCGAAAATCTCCTCGCCAAGTTCCTCGTCACCTGCACACTCAAAAATAAGCTGACTACGTGGCTGTGTCTCATCGAAGGTAACCTCGCAAGTCTCCATGATTTGGTTAGTTTCAAGATTGAGCACTCGAAAGGCTCTAGAATGAGACGTAACCAAAGAAAATGCCATGGATAGACCTAGCCTCGAACTTGTCCAACTTCTTCCCTTTCTTAAGGATGAAACATTTGCAGCCAAAGACGTGAAAGTGACTTACCATGGGGGTTCTACCATGCATCAACTCGTAGCACGTTTTCTTCTTATGTACTCTGAGGTAAATCCTGTTCGACACATAGCACGCGGTATTGACTACCTCAGCCCAGAACCTTCTCAGAGTCCTATGCTCATCGAGCATCGTCCGAGCCATCTCGCACAAGGTTCAGTTTTTCCTTTCCAGCACGCCATTCTGGGGAGGCGTATACGGACTAGAGAATTGGTGTTCAAGACCCAAGTCATGGCAAAAGGTTTCGAAGTGAGAGTTTTTAAATTCCGAGCCATTGTCACTGCGGATCGCTCGTATGGCATCTCCGTGCCTCTCGTTTCTCAACCTCAAGACAAGATCTCGAACAACACCAAACGCCTCCCCTTTCTCCTCCAATAAGAAAACCCACGCATACCGAGAGTCGTCCACCACAACCAGGATGTACCACTTCCCACCCACAGATCTCACACGAGCTGGGCCAACAAGGTCCATATGGAGCAGCTCGCATGGATGCTCCGTCATCACATCGGTGAGGCGTGGATGGGAAGAGGCTACCATCTTGGCATGCCTACACGGCGCACAAACCAACTCTTTCTTAAACCTCAACCGTGGCAATCCTCAGACCAAATTGAGTTTACTCAAACGAGACAAAAGGTCAAAGCTTAAGTGACCCAACTTCCTATGCCACTTCCACAACTCACTCGAAGAACCACCCAAAAAGCAACGAGCCACAACAGAAGACTGAGAGAAATCCGCTCTGAAAACTTGACCCTCGGGAACGACCATGCAAACTAGGTCCCCTCGAGAATCCAAAATCTGAGAACCACCAGGCCGAAACAACACCTCAAAACCCTCGTCCAAAAGCTGGGAAACGGAAAGCAGATTGAATCCGAACGATTGAACAAGAGCAACACACCTGAGAGTGACCTTGTCACTTACCTTAATCTCACCTTCTGAAAGCACACGCCCTCGCCCATTGTCCCCAAAGGTGATGTATGTCTTGGACACCACCGGGACGAGACTTGAGAACCACCCCTTGTCTCCGGTCATATGCCTCGAGCAACCGGAGTCAATCAACCAAACGTTCCTCAAGTCTCCCACCTGAAATTTAAAAATGAGCACGTGAGTGAACAAACGACTCAGCACTAGGGTTAGTACAAAAAGAGTAAAACCAGTGCCGACCCATTTGCTCCAAAGTGGGGTTAACACAAAGCATATGATCACGCCTATCAAAGCTACCACCATGGGAACCACCACTAGGGAACCACCCCTGTCTCGCTGCAGGAGAACGAAAACCACGAAAGGAAGACCGTGGACCGTTCCTCCTCTCCAACTCAAAGCTACGACTCCTCCCACCATCGTATTGAGCACGAGGTGGAGAACGTCTAGCAAACTGACCACCACCAGACTCACTCACGAGCACGGAAACCAAACTGCCGGCCACCCAGACCATACCGGTCTGACCGGTCACCCTGACCGGTCTGACTGGTGGTGCTCGGCCAGCAGCACCACCTGCCACCTTTCGATCTCCTCAAGCCGGAACCATCCTCACAATCGCCTTGGCCCTGGGCATTTGCATATGAGGCTCAGGTACACCATTTGAGGGGCGGTACCTGTCCTTGTTAGCCCACTCCTTAGCCATTCTCTCCTCACGCTTCCTCTTGGAGCAAAACTCACCCTTGTGACCATCTCTCCCACAATAGTCACAATGAAACGATATGAGCTTAGGTTTAGGCTTGGGTTGGGGCTGCTCACTTGGTTTCTCCTCACTCAGCTTTTCTTTCGGTTTCTCCTCACTAAGCTTCTCACCCTCTTTCCCAAAGAACACATTCCCCAAGTTGCTCTTGAACTTTATGGGTTTTTGGAAATCATTTGTGGGGTGAGGGAATATGGGTGGATCTGGGGTTGTGTCAAGTTTGTTTCTCAATGGGTTTGGCTTAGGAGCATGGGCATTTTTGTGGAAGGTTTTTGGTGGAGCTTGGATATCACCAATCTACTCTCCTCGCTCACCACTACACTCTCCAATTTTATCCGACCCAAGCGCTTGCCCATCATAGCGCTTGTATGCCTCTATCATCATCCTAAGCTGTGGTTCATGACCCGAAAACCAACCCATCATTTTTCTCAACTCATCATTTTCATCCTGCAAGCGATCAACATAATGTGCAAGTTCCAGATTCTTTACAGCATGCAATTCACAAGTAGAGCAAGAAGTGGGTGTTGACGGTCCTTACAACAAAGATTCGACCGTCAAAGCCTCGGGTTCGAGAGGTGTATATGGCAAGTTTCATGCACATTTCTAGTACTAATAAAGTTCCACGAGTTGTGTTGTGAATTTCATAGGCAGGTACACATTTTGGGAGAATTTGGGACCAACGTGCCACACGAGCAAGGCACGGCCGAACCACCTGGTCCGGCCGGCCCTGCAGGTGCGGCCGGCCTGGCAGGTGCGGCCGGCCCTGCCAGGTGCGGTCGGCCCTGCCCCGTGACACATCCCCGGTTCAGAGCAACCCCTCTCCCGCGAGCACAACTTGGATGAACGAGATCCACCAAGGAAACATCAGTTTGATCCAAAGGTGGAGGCTAGGATCAATGGGTCCACTTGTCCGGCCGCTCAACCGCCACAACCGTCATTCCAAGGTGATCCTAGGCGTCCCTGAGCAAAGGCGGTGCATCACACGGCACGGAGGTGGGCCGGCCGCACCTTGAGGACCGGCCGCACCTTCCAACCGACGTGCCGGGCGAAACCGACCCAAGGAACCGACCCACAACCACCTCAGGAGCAGTGATCAGGGGCGTCCAAGGCGAGAGGCGGTGGATCATAGGGCCGGCCGCACCTCCTGATCCGGCCACACTTGTGATCTTGGTCCCACGCGCTCAACCGACCTCCCTTGCCTATAAAACGCACCTCACACTCGCTGGATTGGACACACGACGCAGGAGCATCTCCATTTCCCTCTTTTGTTCACTTAAAGTAGGATTAGTATAGCTTGGGAGTTAGAGTCGAGTCGAGCTAGTCTCGGGGTTCCGGAGGAGTCTTCTTCAGAGTTCCGGTACTACTCTTGTATCCTTTCTTTGTTTAGACTCAAGGTCAATTCAAGTTATCTTTCTATCTTACCTTTCGAGTCAATTACATTCAGCTTTTCCTTTGCTCTAGAAGCTTTATTCTTGGTTTAGACTAAAGTTAGTTTAGTCTTGGTTAGCATAGCTCTCTTGAACCCTATAGTGTTGTGGTCGTTCTTCGCTTGATCTCTGGTGTTTCACGGGAGAGAGACCTTCCTTCGTGATATCCGGGGAAAGGTTCTTTGGTTCGTTGTGAGCGTGGTGCTCAGAGCTTACCTTAGTCTTAGATTGGTGTCCTGTTCAATGGAATAGTTGTGGTACCCTAAGGAGGTGACAGCTCCGGACGGGCTCTGTAGTCCACCACGTTAGTTTGGGTCAGTAGGATTCAGCGCGTCGTCGTTCTCCCTTCTCATCCCAGTCTGAGAGCGCGGCTTTGCATGCCCCTGCAGCACTAGAAGAGCTTGTCGAGTTTAGCTTACCTTGGTTATCCTTTGCCTTAGTTCTTTGCCTAGAGTTGACAAGAATAGATAGATCGTGGTAGGATCCTTTCTCGTCTCGTTGTCCTCCTAGCTCGCTAGATCCTCTCTAGTCTTTTATCAAGATCTCCTTGCGTGTGTCAAGTTATCCCCGAATATCTTTATTCGTTATCCCCCGCTATAGCTCTTTACCAAGTCTTGTCTTTCTCCACCGTTTATTCGATCATCTTTGCCGTAGTGCCTCCCTTGGGAAAATATAAATACGATAACCCGAATACCACCGAGTGAAGTGCTACAACGGTAATCCGTGCGCTTGCGGACCTTTCTGTGATCGTGTATTTTACCAGCGACGTTCCCTAGCCCCGTTACTAGAGGTGTGAACCCAGTAGCGACGCTTGCGAGTGCCAACAAACATTACTGGCGCTGTCACCGTAGTGCAACCTTAGTGGTGAGGCTAAGGAGCGTCAACAAGCATTTCTGGCGCCGTTGCCGGGGAGGCAATAGGCATAAGATTTCGTTTAAACATTGTGGTAGAATTATCAAGGTTCGGTGAACCGCTATTTAAGCGGGTTTACCCTTGCTCTACTCTCGTGTACGCAGAGTAGTGCATGACCAGTTTCGACCTACCGTCCAACTTTAACGACAATCCGGAGTCACTTGTGAGGAGAGTACGATCTCGTGTGCTCATTCCTTAGAAGTTTCTCTCGAATCAAGAGACGAACACTGTCGATCCCGTAGACAGCACCTCGTCAGCACCGATGGCCGAGAGGACGATCCGCGAGTTTTCCGCTCCCTCAAACACCAATGTCCCTACCGGGCCAACCACAACGGTGGGAGACGGAAACTTCGAACTCAAGCCGGCGTTGATCAACATGGTGCAAGCAAATCTGTTCTCCGGCAAGCCGAATGAAGATGCCAACGCACATCTCCAGCATTTTCTGGAGGTGTGCATGACTTTCACTATCTGTGGAGTGACGGATGATGCAATCCGACTTCGCCTATTCCCGTTCTCATTGCTCGGGAAGGCGAAGCAATGGTTTTATGCAGAGCGAGATGCCATTAACACATGGGATAAGTGCTCAAAGGCATTTCTCCAAAGTTCTTCCTGGTGGGCAAAACCAATGCCCTCCGCGCAAGAATTTCGGGCTTCCAGCAGCAAAATGATGAGAGTATCCCGGAAGCATGGGAACGCTTCTAGGAGTACATCACCGCGTGCCCGCACCATGGCATGCACAGGTGGTTCTTAATTCAGACCTTCTATCACGGGCTCAAGCGTACTTCCCGTGAGCACCTAGATGCAGCCGCTGGAGGAGCCTTCTTCTCGCTACAAGTACCAGCCGCCAAGGAATTGATCAAGAAGATGGTGGCAAATCAAGGTTGGGATGGAGATCGTCTCCAATCCCGTACCCGCGGTGTACACCAAGTCGATGGAATCGACATGATCGCCGCCAAGATGGACCTCCTCATGAAGAAATTGGATGCATCAAGCAACATGGAAACCGCCAAGATCATGGACACTCGCATGACGTGCGAGGTTTGCGGTAATGTGGGTCATACGGGCAATGATTGTCCCGAGACAAGGGAAGAAGCCAGCTTCATCAACAATGGCAACAACAACGGGTTCCGCAACAACAACTACAACAATCAAGGGTGGAACTCGAGGCCCAACTTCCCGTTCAACAATCAAAATGGAGGTAACTATCAGCCTTCCATTAAAGATCTTGTCTTTGGCCAAGCTAGAATTAATGAGAATTTAAACAAGAAGCTAGCCGCCAATGATAAAGTTCTTGAAAATTTAAGTTTCCACCATAGAATCTTTCACCTCTGCCATGAAGAATCAGCTAAGCTTTAATAAAATGATCGAAACTCAACTTGCTCAGCTTGCTGCTTCTTTACCTTCTTCTGAGTCGGGTGGAATCCCGGGGCAACCCGAACCTACCCGAGAGAGTGTTAGCACTATATCCACCAGATGGGGTAAGCCATCTAGGAGGATGTGTGCACCTAACCATGTAGGGAAGCCGAAGGGAATCAATAAGGCAAAGGGGGAAAAGAAGACGGAGACCGAAAACACCCCCGCCAAAGCCTCACCGACTTCAGTGCCACCGAAGAAAACAAAGAAGGTGTGGCGTGTGAAGAAAGCAACGTCTGAGTCTTCCACTCTGGGACGGGACGAATCCAAGATCAATTGAGCAAACGGAGGAGTCCCGCTCACGGACTCTAAACCACGAGCCCTCACCGAGAGGTAAACCGGTATTTATCTCATATTTCCCTTTCAATCTTTTATTTCGTGCATCAAACATATTTAGATTTCAAATTTGTTTTCACCAATGCATTAGTAAATAAACAAGATATAGAAAAGCAGTTTTGGAGATTTTAGGTGATACGGCCGAACCTAGAGGTACGGCCGTACCTCCCCTCGACAAAATTTTTGTGCAGGATGTTTACAGGGGGGAACACGAGTGCCTAGAGAAAATATAGTAGGGCCGGCCGTACCAAGTGATACGGCCGTACCTATGATTTTTCACAAATCCATCAAGACAACCACTACAAGCTTCCAGGTGCTCAACTCATCACCAAAATGAAGACACGCCAACCAAGTAACCAAAAGTTAGCTTGGGGGAGACCCCATTTTCAATCAAGGAAGGTATGTCCATCCAAACCGATTTTCAACATCTTGTTTATCTCTTTTGAATAAAAGAAAAACAACAAAAATATTTGCTTCAACCATGTGCTTGAAATATTGTTTATATACCCTCACTTTGGAAATGATGAATGGTTGCTATGTTAAAACTTTGCAAGAACCTAGTGTGCATCTTTGTGCTCTATGTCTATTTGAATCTGTTGGTATATTTTGAGACAAGAGCCTGAAATAAAACCTTGTGGGAAGCAAATGCTTATGACCAAACCTAGGGTGTTGACTAGTATGATATGGTGAGACAATGTTAATCTTGCTCTATCTCATAGTATGGTGAAAATCTCGGATGATTTCTTTTTGAAAATAAAACAAGGAAAGTTCCTCAATGGTCATATTACCTACCAAAGCCATATGTTGATATCAATGCATAAACCTTCTACATATGCTTTCTTGTGACCCATTGAGTTTTGCCAAATTGTTGTGACCTTTGATAGAATCTTTTCATGCTTCCATGATCGAGATCACGTACACCCACATATACTAGCTAACTCCTACACCAGGAGTTACGCAAAACATGCCATCCACCCACCAAAAATAAATACTCCAAAGTTCCAAAGAGATTTCTCTTCTTGTAATCTTGCAAAAGGAGAGAGGGGTCATTGAAAAAAAAAGTATATGCTCAAGAAGCATAGGAAAAAAAATGTGCTCCAATCAAAGAGCATAGAAAAAAAAGGAGAAGAAAGCATGACCCCCCTCCAAAATAAAAGCAAGAGGAGAATCTCAAAGCAAGGAGTACTTAGAAAACAAACAAAAATATGCCACACACTTGCACATCTCGATCAAGTTGCATGACTAGTTTCTTCTTGGGTCCAGTCTTTGGCTCAACAACATCATGTGGCACAAGTGAGTCTCACACTTATCCTACCCAAAGCTCCACATACAAGCCATAGAGTAGGAAGTTGAGGCTCGCTTAAAGCCTTTGGTGAGGTAACAAATACCACTTGAGCGATCGAGGGAACCATCCGAGGAACCTTGTCTCTCTTTGCAAAATTTTCAAAAAACTCTGAGATAGGATCCAGAAAAGAAGAAGAGTGAGAGATGCAAAGTCAAAAACCATTCTACTCTTCAACCTCCGAAGGCAAGGTGGAAAGCTACAAGCCCCACGGGTAAAGTAAGGCTAAGCTTCTCTCGTACCAACATTTTCAAATTAGCAAGAAGAGCATGGAGTTTGTGCACAGGTACTTGCCGAGTGATAACATCATGCAACTCCTGATCCACTGAGGCCGAGTCTAGACTTTGCTCCAGGACGAGCAAACGTTTAGCTTGGGGGAGTTTGTTGACGGTCCTTACAACAAAGATTCGACCGTCAAAGCCTCGGGTTCGAGAGGAGTATATGGCAAGTTTCATGCATATTTATAGTACTAATAAAGTTCCACGAGTTGTGTTGTGAATTTCATAGGCAGGTACACATTTTGGGAGAATTTGGGACCAACGTGCCACACGAGCAAGGCACGGCCGAACCACCTGGTCCGGCCGGCCCTGCAGGTGCGGCCGGCCCTGCCCCGTGACACGTCCCCGGTCCAGAGCAACCCCTCTCCCGCGAGCACAACTTCGATGAACGAGATCCACCAAGGAAACATCGGTTTGATCCAAAGGTGGAGGCTTGGATCAATGGGTCCACATATCCGGCCGCTCAACCGCCACAACCGTCATTCCAAGGCGATCCTAGGCGTCCCTGAGCGAAGGCGGTGCATCACACGGCACGAAGGTGGGCCGGCCGCACCTAGAGGACCGGCCACACCTCCCGACCGACGTGCCGGGCGAAACCGACCCACAACCGCCTCAGGAGCAGTGATCAAGGGCGTCCAAGGCGAGAGGCGGTGGATCATAGGGCCGGCCGCACCTCCTGATCCGGCCACACCTGTGATCTTGGTCCCACGCGCTCAACCGACCTACCTTGCCTATAAAAGGCACCTCACACTCACTGGATTGGACACACGACGCAGGAGCATCTCCATTTCCCTCTTTTGTTCACTTAGAGTAGGATTAGTGTAGCTTGGGAGTTAGAGTCGAGTCGAGCTAGTCTCGGGGTTCCGGAGGAGTCTTCTTCAGAGTTCTGGTACTACTCTTGTATCCTTTCTTTGTTTAGACTCAAATACAATTCAAGTTATCTTTCTATCTTACCTTTCGAGTCAATTACATTCAGCTTTTACTTTGCTCTAGAAGCTTTATTCTTGGTTTAGACTAAAGTTAGTTTAGTCTTGGTTAGCATAGCTCTCTTGAACCCTATAGTGTTGTGGTCATTCTTCGCTTGATCTCCAATGTTTCACGGGAGAGAGAGACCTTCCTTCGTGATATCCGGGGAAAGGTTCTTTGGTTCGTTGTGAGCGCGGTGCTCAGAGCTTACCTTAGTCTTAGATTGGTGTCCCGTTCAACGGAATAGTTGTGGTACCCTAAGGAGGTGACAGCTCCGGATGGGCTCTGTTGTCCACCACGTTAGTTCGGGCCGGTAGGATTCAGCGTGTCGTCGTTCTCCCTTCTCATCCCAGTCTGAGAGCGCGGCTTTGCATGCCCCTGCAGCACTAGAAGAGCTTGTCGAGTTTAGCTTACCTTGGTTATCCTTTGCCTTAGTTCTTTGCCTAGAGTTGACAAGAATAGATAGATCGTGTTAGGATCCTTTCTCGTCTCGTTGTCCTCCCAGCTCGCTAGATCCTCTCTAGTCTTTTATCAAGATCTCCTTGCGTGTGTCAAGTTATCCCCGAATATCTTTATTCGTTATCCCCCGCTATAGCTCTTTACCAAGTCTTGTCTTTCTCCACCGTTTATTCGATCATCTTTGCCGTAGTGCCTCCCTTGGGAAACTATAAATACGATAACCCGAATACCACCGGGTGAAGTGCTACAACGGTAATTCATGCGCTTGCGGACCTTTCTGTGATCGTGTGTTTTACCAGTGACGTTGCCTAGCCCCGTTACTAGAGGTGTGAACCCGGTAGCGACGCTTGCGAGTGCCAACAAGCATTCCTGGCGCCGTCACCGTAGTGCAACCTTAGTGGTGAGGCTAAGGAGCGTCAACAGTGGGACCAGGTGCTTTCAACTTAGCCTCAAGAGAAACAGTATAAGCATGCATCTCATCAATCTTTCCATGCAAAACAGGGCAAGGAGTACAAGCACCTAGCAAAGCAGGTCTAGACTTAAGCTCAGCCACTTCAACCCTAAGCACATCTAGTTCCTCACACTTGGAGGCATGCTTTTCCTTAAAAACAGTAAGATCAGCTAGGAACACAGAGCAATCAGCACAATCAACCTCATCAAAAACAACAGGTGAAGCCTTAAGCGAATCAATTTCAAGCTTAGCATCTAGGTTCTGTGTTTCTAGCTCAGCCACCCTAGTCCTAGCATCCTCAAGCGAGGCCCTAAGCTCCTTTCTCATCTTCTTAGCCTCTCTAAGCATGTCATCACGATTATCAAGCAACTTGCCAAGCCGTTCATTCTCCTCACGCAAGAAGGGAAGCTCGTCACGTACCTCATGAAGGACTGAACTGGCTACCAGAGAGGGGGGAGTGAATGGGAGCCGATAAAAATTCTTCTCAAAGGAGATGATGACTCCAACAAGATGAACTCGGTCAGGTACCCAAAATCACACACTCCACACACAACCTTCCGTTTGCCGAAACCACGTAGCCACTGGAGTGCTACTGGTCCTAGGAACAAACACTACCTGCAGCCACAGCTCCTACACACACACGGCAGCGGAAACGACTCGGAAGCTGTCTGGCCAGCAGGGGGCGGTTAGACCGGGTATGGGGGGCGGTTAGACCGCCTCCACCTGGTAACCAAGAATTCCTCCGGACCACCTCTTTGGAGCTCCAAAACACTCCACGGTTTCACCTGCAGGATCCTCTGGTCAAGGCCAAGCTAGCTACCAGAGAACCTTGGCGAAAACCAAAACTTCACCCAAAGGGCCTAGGGGCGGTTAGACCGGCTACCAGGGGTGGTCTAACCTCCTGTACCCAGCAACGAACTCAAGTCAAGAACTCCTAGCAAACCGCACCGAAACAAGCCAAGATTTCACAAGAACGCTCCTCTGATCAAGGCAAACAAACTCACAGAGAAAGATCCGGCAAAATCAAACTTTCTTCAGAAAGGCCTAGGGCAGTTAGACCGGGTGCTAGGGGCGGTTAGACCTCCCTCCCTTGAGCACAAAGATCCGAGTGAAAACCAAGGCAAACGGACTCGAAACGCTCCAAGATTTCAACCATAGAATCCTCTGGTCAAGGCCAACATGCTACCAGGAGATCTTGGCCAACATCAAAACTTTCTCCGGACGAGCCCGGGGCGGTTAGACCGCCCCCCACGCGGTTAGACCGCCCTCCCCAGACAAAACGGGAAAAATAGGAACTGCGGGTCAACTCGCAACTTTGCATCACCCGATCTCCCGATTCACCCAACGGATTGCAGCGAAACTTTGGGGATGCCTGGGTCACCTCATGGACGACCTCTCCCTCAAAGTAATTGAACCGAAACGCTCTCAGTCATGGGGAATCGTAATTCTCGTGGCTCAACCTCAAGAAGTCGGGCTCCACCAAAATCCACCAAATCGGAGAGCTTTCCACGGGTTTGGAGGGGCAAGGTCACCAAGAAAAGAGGCACAAGGTCCTCATGTGTGACTCCCACAACAAAACCCACAAAGAAACACCTCCAAAACTCCACTACGAAAATCCCAAGAAAAGGCTCCGAAAATCACCCAAAAAGGGAAAACGGGAGAGACAACAAAAGCCTTGAGGAACCACGCCGAATCATCTATACATACCATGAAGGTTCATACAAGGTCTAGCTTGCCTCCCAATCATCCTACCCTCTCTCAAGATCTCACCATGAAGCTCTCAAGCTAGTCCTCTAAAATCCGAAGGAAAATAGGAAGGGAAAATAGAAAAGTAAATGAGCTAGGGTTCCAAGAGTTGGCTGCCATCCATCCTCTCAAGTGTTTATATGGGGGCAACCAAAAGACTAAACTACCCTTACTAGATAACTAGGGATACATGCCCCTCAAGGGCGAATTTGGAAGTCTTCAGATTTTCACCATCAGACGGATGCCCAGCGACCGCAACCTTGCTTAGCATCGACGCAAGCCTTGCGATCCCGACGTGTGTCCTCCGCTTCGAAGCTTCTCGGCGGCTGCGACCTGGGCAGTCAGACCGCCCTCATGGGTGGTTAGACCGGCCCAGGCGGTCTGACCGCCCCTCCTAGGCGGTTGAACCGTCCTGGGTGGTCACACCTCCTCATTGAGTCTTCGACCTCGGTTTTGTGGTTCAACCGAGTAACCCAGTGGTTTTCTGGTGAACCACTGCAAACCCCGCGAACTCGGTGTAGCCTCCGCCAATCACCACTCATGACTCAGCTCCCACGCTGTCCCGGCTCGACCTTGGTTTTGAGGCTCAACCAAGAAACCGTCCATGACTTCATCTTGCTGTTCTTGCCACCATGCGGCCCGCACTTGACCCCGCTAGCCACCGGGTCCCTCGAACCAAGCCTACTTGTCTTCTCCACACCTGGAGGCCTCACCGGCAACGACCTTTCACGCTTGTTCTTCACCTGCACCAACATCAGTCAAGCCGCATCCTGCACCTGCAATACTTAGCCAAGAGTCAGTCCACACCACGTTGTCAATCACTCATCACACCAGGAAGCGACCATCCACCGGTCCTCGAACCACACAGGTCCTCAGTCTCCCCCTTGATGAGTGCATTGACAACACACACATTTGGGTAACCAAAGAGAAAAGGAAAAGAAAATAAATGACCAAAAGAAACTCCAACAAGTGATCGAAAGCCAAAAGAAAGGCAAAGAACAAGATCACTTGAAGAAGAAAAGTCTCGATCCCCTTAGGCATGGGCCACAGCTCGACACAACCGAGACAAAACAAGCTCACAAAGAGAGCAAAGACCACCAAAGGCACACAAGGCCACAAACCACAAACTCACACAAGAGCTCCCCTGCACATATGCAAACTCCCCCTGAACCAATGCATGCAAGAAGGTCACTTGGAAATGCATGACAAAGAGCAAACCGAGCTCACACTGCCTAGGGCGGTTAAACCGCCTGCACAGGCCGGTTAAGCCGCCCCTGGTCATGTGACCGCCCCTCAGGGGGTTAGACCGCCCCATGTGACGGCCCTGCAAAGTTTCTCCGAAAACTGCCGAACCACTTTGTACACCTTCCAAATGCTCCCAGGTGCCCAAATCATGCACAAACTTCTCCCCCTTGTTGACAATGCATGAATCAAGGCAAAAGGCGAAAAGTTTCAACATAGAGCTTCTCAAATATACAAACTTCAACATAGGATGCTACAGATGTCCAAATGAGCCAATTAGATACTCTATAGCTTCGTAATGACATCAACTACATGATCACCAAGTTTCACAACCAATGGGCAAAGCTAAGATGGAATTGAGCAATTTTGCGAAAAATCACTCTCTCATGAGCAAAGTCCTAAACATGAGCAGAACATGTCAAAATGGCAAAGCCACACAAACTTCATGCTAGGACAACCATTCTAATCATAAGACCATCATAAACACCCACAAGCACCTCATGTCATGTCAAAGCCACCGAGCCATGTGCCTACTTCTATATATGAGGCTTCTCATTGGTAGGTATTATGCAACGGTTTAGCAACCAAAACAAATTAAATTAAGCACATATGACATGGGAGCACATTTTCCAAGCAATTTACATTTCATTTTCAGATTTATAAATGGTACATAAAATGTCTTTGCGACAAAAAGGAACTTATGCCCCTCCACAACATAAAACATGAGGGCTAAACATTCATGATGGCAAATGAGCCTTTGGCCCCATATGATCAAAATAAGCTATCCAACCACAAATTAAGCATAGCCAAGCCACTAAAATATGTCATGATCATATAAAGGCATTTACTCACAAGAGAGCATACATGTAGGATTTTTCAAAAAACATAGCCATCAACCATGGATATAAATCAAGATCATCAAGAGCTAAGCCAAACTAACCATAGCATACCAAACTAGCTCACAAGATCGTATATAGCACATTATGGTGAACAATGTATATAAGAGAAGCTTTTCCTACAAAATGCATATGATACAAGATGCATACAACCTAAGATACAAAGATGCCTATACATCATGTTACATATGCCATGCCAAATGCAAAAAATGCACAAAGGAAAGCTATACATATGCTTCAAAGGAGCTTCACCACCAACTCAGGAAACCAACCACACACAAAGCCCACAACCGACCGGCTCCTCGAGGGGAGGCAAAAGGGCTCGATACCACCGGCAAAAGAGCAAAGAAGCAAAGGACTCACAAGCTCCCCCTAAACACATGCATTAGGGCCAAAGAGCATACAAAGCTCACCCTAAGCACACATGATAGAGCAAAGAGCACACTAAGCACACAGGCTCCCCCTAAACTCATGCATTAGGTCCAAAGAGCATACGAAGCTCACCCCACACACATGAGATAGGGCAAAGAGCAAAAGACTGAGTGGCTTCACCAATGCCACACCCTCGAAGGTCACAAAACTACTTACCTCGATCATTCCTTCAGGAGTCCCATGTCCTTGTTCACCATCCCCGAAAGTGATGTACCTCCTTGACACCACCGGGGTATGAGGCCGGAGAACCACCCCTGATATCAACCAAATGTTCTCCGAGCCTCCCACCTGCAACTCAAAACCAAGAGTGAGAGCGAGCAAACGACTCAACACTGGGGTTAGTACCAAAGGTGTCAAACCAGTGCCGAGCCATCTCCTCAAAAGTGGCGTTAGCAACATCCATCCTACCGCGCCTATCAAAACTACGATCCATCTTGTCAAACCTATCAAACCTGGAACCACCATGGGAAAACCACTCCTGTCTCGCTGGAGGAGTACGAGCACCACGAAATGGAAAGCGTGGTCCGTAGCTCCTCTGAGACTCAAAGCTGAGACCTCTCCCAAACTCGTATTGATCACGAGGTGGAGACCATCCAGCAAAGACAACACCACCAGACTCAAAGCGCCTACCATCTGCACCATGACCAAAGGAACTGAAACCACTAGCATCACGACCTCAAAAACCGAACTGCCCAGAAATCTGGAGAGGGCCGGTCTGACCGCCTAGCCAGGCCGGTTTGACCGCCCCCCCTTGGGCAGGGCCGGTCTGACCGCCATGCCTGGCCGGTCTGACCGCCCTCTCCAAAAACCCACCTCGGCTACGGGAACTCACATCTCCCTCATGCCGGAATGTTTCTCACAAAGCCCTTTCCCTTAGGTAGTGGCATACGAGGCTCAAGCACACCATGAGAAGGGTGGCACCTGTCCTTGTTCGCCCACTCCTTAGCCATTCTCGCCTCTCTCTTTCTCTTATAGCAAAACTCTCTCTTATGACCATCCTTCCCACAAAACTCACAATGGAAACGGATTGGTTTTGGCTTAGGCTTGGGATGAGGCTCTTCACAAGGCTTCTCACATGGTTTCTCACTAGGCTTTTCACTTGGCTTCTCACTTGGTTTTTCTCTCGGTTTAAGCAAATGGTTCGGCTTGGGTGCAAACTTGTTTTTGGGTGTAGGTTGTGGTGGAACTGGAATATTCCCAAATTTCCCTTCTCTCTCACCACTGCTCTCACCAAACTTATCAGATCCCAAAGCCCAACCATCAAAGCGCTTGAAACCGGCAATCATCATACCAAGCTGAGGTTCTTGACTGGACAACCAACTCAGCACCTCACGCAACTTATCATTCTCATCTTGCAAGTGTTCAACACATTTTGCAAGTTCCAAATTTTTCACAGCATGCAATTCACAAGTAGAGAAGGAAGTAGGAACAGGAGCTTTCAAATCAGCCTCAAGTGAAACAATGCGAGCACGCAACTCATCAATATTTCCATGCAAAACAGGGCAAGACGTGCAAGCACCTAGCAAAGAGGACCTAGACTGCAGCTCAGCCAACTCAACCCTAAGCACATCTAGTTCCTCACACTTGGAGGCATGCTTTTCCTTAAGAGCAGTCAAATCAGCTAGGAAAACAGAGCAATCACCACAATCAACCTCATCAGAAACAACAGGACTAGCCTTAAGAGAATCTATCTCAAGCTTGGCATCGAGAACTTGTGTTTCTAGCTCAGTCACTCTAGTTCTAGCATCTTCAAGCAAAGCTCTAAGCTCCTTCCTAAGCTTCTTAGCATCTCTAAGCATGTGATCACGGTTATCAAGCAAGTCAACCAACTCCTCATTCTCCTTGCGCAAAGAAGAGAGCTCATCACATACCTCATCCTCGGAATCTGAGTCCGAGCCGTTCTTCTGGCTTCTCTTGCTGTCGAAGTTGCGCGCCATGCCGCAAAGTCCATCCTTCTCGTTGTAGCTTCTCGGAGTCTTGCTTGCAGTACAGCAGAGGCTGTTGAAGTACTTGGCAAAATCCTAAGGAAAATAGGAAGGGAAAATAGCAAAGCAAATGAGCTAGGGTTCCAAGAGTTGGCTGCCATTCATCCTCTCAAGTGTTTATATGGAGGCAACCAAAAGACTAAACTACTCTTACTAGATAACTAGGGATACATGCCCCTCAAGGGCGAATTTGGAAGTCTTCAGATTTTCACCATCGGACGGATGCCCAGCGACCGCAACCTTGCTTAGCCTCGATGCAAGCCTTGCGATCTCGACGTGTGTCCTCCGCTTCGAAGCTTCTCGGCGGCTGGGACCCGGGTGGTCAGACCACCCCCTGGGCGGTTAGACTGGCCCAGGCGGTCTGACTGCCCCTCCTGGGCGGTTGAACTGGCCTGGGTGGTCACACCTCCTCGTCGAGTCTTCGGCCTCGGTTTTGTGGCTCAACCGAGTAACCCAGTGGTTTTCTGGTGAACCACTGCAAAACCCCCCGGACAAGGTGTAGCCTGCGCCAATCACCACTCATGACTCGGCTCCCACGTTATCTCGGCTCGACCTTGGTTTTGAGGCTCAACCAAGAAACCGTCCACGACTTCATCTTGTTGTTCTTGCCACCATGCGGCCCGCACTTGACCCCGCTGGCCACCGGGTCCCTCGAACCAAGCCTACTTGTCTTCACCACACCTAGAGGCCTCACCGGCAATGATCTTTCGCGCTTGTTCTTCACCTGCACCAACATCAGTCAAGCCGCAACCTGCACCTGCAATACTTAGCCAAGAGTCAGTCCTCACAACGTTGTCAATCATTCATCACACCAGGAAGCGACCATCCACCGGTCCTTGAACCACACAAGCTCTCACCCAAGTAGATCCGCATGTGTTAAGAAGAACTGCACCAAAAATCTTCCGAATGTAGTGTAGTCCAGTCGGATTGGCTACCCAAATGCCACATGAAAACGGGCAATGACCCAAGCGTTGCAAAAGATTTCTCTGGCCAAAAGAAAGTAATCACGACAAATGACTCTGCACTAGTTGCTGTTTCAAGGCACAAGATACAATCTTGGAGGGTAGCCATTTGGCTCCATTTTGGAAGTCGAGGAAGGCGAATGTGCTTCCGAGGAGACAATGGATTCAGCATGAGCGCGTTGCACCAATCTCTACAATCTAAGGCGACTAGGCTTCCAGATTAGTCGCAACCAATAAATCTAGTCCTTTTCCCAGCCAATGCAGGAAAGGAGACCTCAAAAAGCCGCATATCAGTGACAAATGCGAATGTCAGTGCTCTAGATTCACCAATAAATTCAGATTTCAGAATCCAAGGGTCAAACGGGCGTGCCTCACCTGAAGGAGCGCAGTTCCAACCCTTGCAGACAGCTTTGAACATGATGAAATCTCTTGCATCACTGATCTTATTGGTGACGCTCACAACAATGTCAGGAATAAGATTTTCCTAGGGACGAGGCATCATTGACAGGATAGCCAAAGAACAAGGTTGTGGGAGAATAATGGAGGAGTTACAGCTCCAACAAAGACAAATGAGTGGAAAATGTAGTCTAGAATGTCCGGTATACTGATGTATTGCTAAAAGGAACTTTCGGACTACTATTATTTCTTCCGGTCCATTAACATTCCACTGAACGGTCTTTCTCCCTTCCTCAGAATGTACTCCCTCCGTCCACAAAAGAATGCAATTCTCACTTCCTGATAAGTTTATATGAAGATATAAGTGTTAACACAATTTACTGTAAATTTGGTCAAAATTGAATTAGTTTGACCAGAACGGATCCCATATTATAGAAAACTACTCTAATCTTTTCGGGAGCATTTTTTCAATAATGGCTGAATGGGTTCCTCTGGCCATAAATGTCCCTCTTCCTCTCCCCACTCTTGCAACCAACAAAAAACCCCATTCTCGTACAGCGCCCTCTTCCTCTCCCAACTCTTGCAACCAACAAAAAACCCCATCCTCGCACAGCGCTCTCTTCCTCTCCCCATGGAGCCATTGTCTCCTAGAGGTGCGGCACAAGCCACATCCTCCTCCTCTTCTGATGAAAGGGAGGATCCCCATTGGTCTGATGAAGAGGAGGCAGATCGGAGGCCCATTCGGGTGGTGGTTGACACATCCTCTGATGATTCGGAGTTTGTGGAACAAATAATATCCAAGATCTTGTGCCTCTGAAACATCGCACCCGTCGCAAGTCAGCAAGTGGTGCCAGGGGTCAGGGGTGCTGAAGCACCGCCACTCGTCTGGGAACTGTCGTCTCCAAGTGCCTTCATCCTCTCATCCTCATCGGTCGGCGATAGTCGATCTCTGCTATCCTCGCCGAGCAGAGGCCATCATCGACCGTCCGTCATCATCCGCCATGGAGCGGCACCAAGGCCGTGCTCAACCGGCCGCCATGGAGCGGTGACATCATCCTCTGGTGGCGGCATTGGAGGGACGGCCTCATCCGCGGGCGGCGCCCTAGGAGGTCCGCCACCATCTTCCATGTGCGGCGGCAACAGAGCGACATCCTCGTCCGTGAGCAGCTGCAACAAGGCGCTGGGTGCACCATCAACAAAGAAGCGGTGCCTTGAATAGTGGATTAGTGGTAACTGCTACTAGTAGAAGTAGGAGTAGAAGAAGCAGAACGAACATTTGCCTTCTGTTCATCTGGTCTAATTGAATACTACTACTACTACTACTGTTTTTTCCTTGTAAGATGTTGGTTTTCTCATTGTGTAGCAGTGATAGTTCAATCCAGTCCGACTGAAAACTACAAACCGGACTTTCGTCCTGTGTTCGTCCGGTATTTAAGAAATCAAGGGAACGGACTTTTCGTATACAACAAATTTATACCGAGGGAGTACACACATTACCATTTTTATTAGAAACAACACAATCCAAATACAAACGACACAAATGCATGCATACGCATTAATTACACATGAGGATGGATCGATCCACCATAGTTGGAACTACAGCGACATACTCTGAACGACATACTACTAGCATCTACCATCACGGCTCATACTACTACCATCACGACATACTACTACCATCACGGGCTCATGGAAATCCAGCCGCTGCACGGAGTGTAGCAAAACATGGCTCCTAGATCAGATTCTCCTCCAAAGCGCGATGCCTCGCCCTTGTATCCCAAACCCAGGCAGGCGAAACAGCGATGTTATGCACATGTAACAGCAGGTCACGAATGGTCCATTGCTTGTGACCCCTGTGGCAAAAAGGGCACACCCACATACCTTCGTGATAAACACGGGCAGGCCCGCCTTGCTGAAGCCAAAGCAACACAGACCATTTCATGTCATGCGATTCATCTTGTTCAATGAGCACTGCCCGCGGGGGTGGCATTTCAACAGGCAACAACAGAGGTGGCGGCATGGGCCGTGGGTGAAAAGGTGGTGCCATGAGGTTCAGCTGATCCTGAGCTGCCGTTGCCAGCGGCTGAACTGGAGGTGGCATCACCCCCGGATGTTGCTGAGGTGCCGATGCCAGCGGAAGTGGAGGTGCCATTGGGGCCGGTTGTTGCTGAGGTGCCAATACCAGCTGAAGTGGAGGTGCCATTAGGGCCGTGTGCTGCTGCGATGCCGATGGCAGCGGCTGAACCGGGTGGTGGTGAGGTGCTATTGCGCCCGACAGCTCCCGCTTCCCTGACTCCTCCAAGTTCCATGCTCCGTCCCTTCCTTGCCCGGCCATTCCCCACATACTGCATACAAAAACGAAGAACAAACCCTACATATGCTAACAACGTGACTGTCTTGATACCATGCATACATAAAGTAAACAAGATTAGCCAACAAAATATCTCACCCTTGTATCCACCTGAAGTAGAGAAATGCAAGATGGGGAACCGATGAGTGTTGGCCTTGCCTTTCAAGAACGCTGTGCTACACTCGCCTATTTATCGAGGACTACAACGGTCACGTGAGCTCGGTGTAGCATTGCTAAAGTTACTATGGAAAACATGTGATTCTCAGAATATAGTCAGGCCTACGCGTGATAGGAATCTATCTAGGTCAGAATCTTCAGTGGCGTGCATCGATTACATGTGTGGACGATAGGTATCACGGGATGAGCCCGTTGTTTCTAGGTATGTGTTTACTTCCGGACTTTCCTCTCTAGAGCACAAGAAAGTCCTGTGGAAAAATCACGCCGCATCAGCTGCATCTAATAGCCGTCTCACTGCATCAGCTCATGCCGCATCAACAATGAGACAACTGCTGACGGTCCTTACAACAAAAATTCGACCGTCAAAACCTCAGGTTCGAGAGGAGTATATGACAAATTTCATGCACATTTTTAGTACTAATAAAGTTCCACGAGTTGTGTTGTAAATTTTATATACAGGTACACATTTGGGATAAATCAGGTGTGGCCGGCCCTGCTGGTGTGGCCGGTCCACCAGGTGCAGCCGGCCCTGCAACCCGCCACGTCTTGAGTCCAGGCGACCATCACTCCCACGAACACACCTTGAATGGATGGGATGTGCCGGGGTTATGTCGGTTTGATCCAAAGGAGTAGAAAAGAGGCATTTGGATCCATGGGCCCACCTCTACATGCAACCAACCGCCACTTCGAAGCAATGCTGAGCATCCCCTATCAGTGGCGGTGCATCACACGGCTTGGAGTAGGCACAGCCGGATCAAGAGATACGGCCACACCTACGAAGCGGTGAATCCGGCGGAACCGACATAGGATACCGACTCACAACCGACCAAGGAGCGAGCATCAGGACCGTCCACGACAAAAGGCGGCACATCATAGGTGCGGCCGCGCCTCTAGGTGCGGCCGTGCCAGGCTCCCGCCGCCTCAACGCTCCACCAACCTCCCACTGCTATAAAAAGAACCCTCCACTCGCTGGAATAGAAGACACACCACAGGAGCATCACTATTGTCCACTTTTCTATCTTAGAGTAGGAAATAGTGTAGTTTGGGAGTTAGAGTCGAGTCGAGCTAGTCTCGGGGTTCCGGAGAAGTCTTCTCCAGAGTTCGGGTACTACTCTTGTATCTTCCCTTTATAAGACTTAAGTGCATTTCAAGTTATCCCTCTATCTTACATTTCAAGTCAATTACATTCAGCTTTTACTTAGCTAATAGAAGCTTTATTCTAGGCTTAGACTAAAGTGAGTTTTGCCTTGGTTAGCGTAGCTCTCTTGAACCCTATAGTGTTGTGGTCGTTCTTCGCTTGATCTCCGGTGTTTCATCGGAGAGAGAGACCTCTCCCTAAAGGCCTTAGGGAAGGTTCTTTGGTTTGTTGTGAGCACGGTGCTCAGAGCTTGCCTTAGTCTTAGATTGGTGTCCCGTTCAATGGAATAGTTGTGGAACCCTAAGGAGGTGATAGCTCCGGACGGGCTTTGTAGTCCACCACGTTAGTTCGGGCCGGTAGGATTAAGCACGTCATCGTTCTCCCTTCTCATCCCAGTCCAAGAGCGCGGCTTTGCATGCCCCTGCAGCACTAGAAGAGCTTGTTGATCCTATCTTACCTTGGCTCTGCTTTACCTTAGCTCTTTTCCCAGAGTTGACAGGAGTAGATAGATTGCCTTAGGATCCTTCCTCGTCTCGTTGTCCTCCCAGCTCACTAGGACCTCTCTAGTTCTTTTATCAAGATCCCCTCGCGTGTCAAGTTACCCCCCGTATATCTTTATAGTTACCCCCGCTATAAGTCCCTTTTACCGAATCTCGATCCTCTCTACCATTCTTTCGATTATCTATGCCATAGTGCTTCCCTTGGGAAAATATAAATACGATAACCCGAATACCACCGGGTGAAGTGCTACAACGGTAATCCGTGCGCTTGCGGACCTTTCTGTGACGTGTGTTTTACCAAAGACGTTCCTAGCTCCATTAATAGGGGTATGAACCTAGTGGTGAGGCTAAGGAGCGTCAACAACAACTCTCTACCGTTTATTTATGTAATGGTTTAGGCGTCAATTGCATCTGGAGAACAAGATTGGGTGCTGTAATTAGATGGACCAGATGGTCCTTGCATTGCAACACGCAGGGTGCGGGATGACTGGACAAGTCCTCCTCGATCAGGTACGCTACGTGAGTCGTGGCTGTAAAGGTCTATGAATGATCTGGATTCACACTTAATGATTCCTGCATGCCTTGGAGACTGAGAAACGTGATGAACTTGTTGACACGACAAGACCAAAACGGAATAAGCTAGAATTGGAAAAGCAATATATGTTTTTGTTTATATGTGTGTGTGCGTGTGTAATATTAACATGCATATAAGCACCGAAGGGCATCTCGAATGGGCGTTTGGGTACGACACGCTCTCTCAAGTTGATCCACGTGTCGATCATTGAGAATTGCAGTTAAGCACTGGCACCGAGCGTTAACCGACGAACTTGTGTGCACACCCCCTCTGAACGGACGTGTCAATCATTGTGAATCGCACTTAAGGACTAGAACCGGTTCATGACCCGAACGTGGCCACACCCGCACTGAAGGGACGCGTCCATTCCGGGTGGTAACTGATGTCCATGAACGGACGTTTCGGAACGACACATTCACTCCCACTATAATAAGAGACAGTTTAGGCACAAGACGATCATTGCAGGCCATTTGTGTTAATGGCTTTAGACGCTAAAATGATTCCTTCCATGCAAGTCAACTTCTCAATCTCAAGGCAGGAGGCGAAAGTAGAAGGAACCGCGGGCCAGTACAAGGAATCCGGTACGTTCATGGTGGGAGGCCGTCAATGGAAGCTACATTGCTATCCTACAGGTATGAACGATCATCAGTGGATGGATGTTCCAAACGGCATTGCCGTCGTCCTCGTTCCTACGCACAAATCCCAAATGGTATGTGTCTCGTTGCTGCTATGAATACACACACTCACACATGGCGATATGGTCGCATTATGTTATTGTTTGTCAAGCCTGTGACTGCTTCCACGTAGGTGCGAGTATTGTTGCGTGCGATGGCTGGAGACCCAAACAATGAAGATGATACGTTTCGAGTTCAAGCTACAAAAGAAGTTTGTTTCATGAATCGGGATCTACAAGAAAGAGGATTTGAATGTCTTGTGGAGCATCATGACATTGAGCGCGTGACATCCAATGAAGATCGCATAGACATATCATATGTTGTTTCAGTACTGGAGGACGACTGCATTGAAGTTCCTCCTCCATCAGTGCAAAGAAGCATATGCGAAAGCGTTGCAGCCCAAGCCCCTGTGGAAATTGTCTTCCACATAGGTGCAGAATGCCGGGTGATACGAGCGATATGTGCCGATGTGGCGAAAGTATCTTGTGTGATGGAGGAAATGCTCTACGGCCCAGGAGTGGAGTCTAGCTCTGAAATTGTAACAATTATTGACACACACCTTGATGGCTTCTCGGTCCTGATCAAATATGCTAGTGAAGGATCACTCCCGGAGGAGGATGATTTATGGAACACTCCTGCCAATGCCTGGCCTTATTTACTCTTGGTCATCGACATGTACCAAGTCGAAAGGTTGAAACTACACTGTGCGTCAAAGATGTGGGACATGGCAAGCGAGGAAACTGTGACTTCATTTCTACGATGGGCAATTCAGGCTAACTGCACACAATTGCAGGACAAGTGCATGTCTCTCTTAGAGTGAATCTTTCCTCACGGAATACTCACATATGATTGGGTGGTTGTATGCACTGATCATCTCGAATTTATGCTCAATCTTCGTAGAAGATTACCTGAAGGGTTGTACCAGGGTCCCTTGTAGTTTGAATGTTTTGTTTAAGTGTTTTTAGTCATGTAATAAACAGTTGAAACGGTATGTTAATTTGTTGCAGTGAGTACATTTGTAATGCAATAATCGGATCATCCGTCTAACGTGAATATGAAGTAGACTATAGTCCTGTGTGTGTTTGTCCATTCCATGTCCATGGTGGCACAGACAACCCAGTCAACAACTTGCCTCTCTGCGTAAGGTCAATGATGCTTGCGTCTGACACCCAAGTGGTCTTTTATTTGGGTCACTGATATTTGGGTCCATGATCCAAAGTCTTTCATTTCCCGCTCTGGACCACAAAGGTGGGACTTGAAATTTTGAATTCCCCGCTCCTCCTTCTGGTCCTCCTCGTTTATATATAAAACAAAGAGGGAAACCAGGTCTCCCAATTCCCTCCTGGTAATTTTCCAAAATCAGGGGATCTTCTCCTCGACCGCCGAAGAGACTTAGATCTGCGGCAGAAGCAGCAACAGCGACCTAGCTACTGACGACGGCTTTCTCTGCTACGAGCACCTACCTTCCACTTCTATGAGCGGCGGCCTTCCTCGGCAACGTCCTTGAAGCTGCAAGATGGTTCAAACTCATTGCTCCGTCGGCTCCCCCGAGGCTCACCCTGGCGGCCGCAGATCTGCAACAGTTGCGCATAACATCATGCTGAAGGCGCAAGGTCGGGCTGCTAAATCGAGACGGCATTCGACACCTTCTTCCCGTCCTATTCGTTAGGTTTGCTGTCTCCTCCCTGTATTGATCAATTCAATTAGATTGCTTCCCCATACTCTTTGGCTTTCTATAATATTCTTTCATGTTTGGGTGATTGTGGATCTACTGTACCCTATCGCAAGAGTTTGTTAGAAGTCATTTTATTTGAGGTTTGTAGAAATTTGTAGATGAAATTGTTGGACTGCTTCCCCATGCTCTTTGCCTTTGAATATTGTTGTTGCATGCTTGGGTGATTGTGGATCTTCTATTCCCTATTGCAAGAGATTGTTCCAAGTCAACTTATTTGAGGTTTGTAGAAATTTGTAGATGAAATTGTTGGACAGCTTCCCCATGCTCTTTGCCTTTGAATATTGTTGTTGCATGCTTGGGTAATTGTGGATCTTCTGTTCCCTATTGCAAGAGATTGTTCCAAGTCAACTTATTTGAGGTTTGTAGAAATTAAAGGATGAAATTATTATATTGCTTACCCATGCTCTTTAGCTTTCCATATTTTTGGTGCATGCTTAGGTGATGATGAATTGGGTGTGATCGTTCACGTACCGCATTGAACTTAATAGATGAAATTGCTTCCGATTGCTAATGATCTCAACCCTTATCTCTTGTTCTTGAAATTGTTTCAGCGGGCCAAAGGGTCAACATCTGTAGTCGCTCCTATTCAGACCTGCTCCAAGGTAACAAACTGTTCGCACCCAAAATTGGCACAAAGCCGATCAGGCTGACACCACCGGTCAGACCAGTGTCCCTGGACGGTCTGACCGGTCGGGGGTCCTGTAGCCGATCTGGCAACGGCCACACCGGTCTGATCGGTGGGCCTGACCGGTCTGATCGGTGGACCCTGAGTCCGAGTAGAATTGAGGAATCCTAGCGAATTTCGACTTGTAAAGGGTTTCCTTACGGGGCAAGACCTCCCCACCCTATAAATATAAAGGGCCACGGCCGGTTGAGGTCCTATCACCCAATCGATCATTACTTTTTACAACTTTTATCTCTCAAACCCTAGCTTTTCCAACCTCGTTCCTTGTTTGTCTCGACGACTATCAGGGATGTTCTGAGTGGCCTTGCCGACCTCAGAGCAACCTTAGGCACGCCACCTCCAACGGGGTCCCTCCCGAGGTGGTGATCTTAGGCTTTCACCGCGCCTCTGCAGCCACCGGTCAGACCGGTGCCCCTGACCGGTCAGACCGGTCCGGGCAGGAGCTCGGCGAGTTCAGCGTTTCGACGTTCCGCGCGATCTAGCGCTCGTGTGTGTTGACCAGAAAAGTGACAACATACTTTTGGTGACTCCGCTGGGGAAGAAAGATCTGGTTGCTAAAACCTTTCAATCTAACCTCAGCCAGATGGGTGCTCGGTGCGATCTCGACATGAACAAAATTGTCACCGCGTCGCTGGAAGATCTCTCTCCGGAGGAGCAGCAGAAGTTCAAGGCGCTACAAGAGTACATGCAAGTACAATTCCTAGCTAGCGCCAAGAAGAATCGATCCGGCAAGGTGGCAAGATTGAAAGAGTTCGAGCTGCTGGCGATCAGGCTAAACGACGACAACATTGAGGTAATTCCCACTGTAAGTAAGAAACCCCCGCCTGAACCTTCTCCTATGAAATCTACAGTGGAAAGTGATGAATTACTTGCTACGTATATTGCTCGTTTAGAACGGTTAGAGGATCTTGAAAAAGATAGGAGTTTATGCTACACTAATAATGAAACTAATAGTAGTACTCCTAAAGCTAATCCTCATGGGTCCTATCCTAGATTAGCACGTTTGCCAGTTAATAATAATTATGCATATGGTTTGACACCAAATACAACATCTGGTCAGTACCCTCAGTTTCAACCGCACAGGCCAAATATGGCCGCACCGGTTGAACCGGTGCAGGGTACCGGTCAGACCGGTGCAATGGAGATGGTGCCCGACCAGTCTTTGCCAATTTCTGTCGTGCCAAATCAAATGGTCCCTGCTTTTTCTAATACAATTAGTAATGTTGGACCTCATTATAGTACGACAATGAACACATCGGCCCCCAAAACCATTATTCCGGATGATGTGTTTGAAAGTTATAGGCTAACTCAAGCTAAGATAGCTCCCTATTTAAATAAGATGAATTTGGAGAATCCTAAGCCACCACAGCCAAATAATCCTAATTGGGCGGAATTTAATAAATTTAAGGAAGATTTCGCTAATGTGGTTAAAACCAAACTTGGTGTTGATATTGGTAATACTAATTTGTATCAAAAGTCATATGATCCCGAGTTTGATAGATTTCCTCTCCCACGTGGTTGGCGTATGCCTGATTTAATTAAATTTAGTGGTGATGATGACCGAACCACATGGGAGCATATTAGTCAATACACTACACAACTAGGTGAAGCTGGTGTCAATAATGCTTTAAAAGTGCGCTTGTTTTCTTTATCTTTAACTGGCACCACTTTTGCTTGGTTTTCTTCGCTTGCTCCTGGTTCCATTATATCTTGGGATATGTTAGAGCATAAATTTCATGTTCACTTTTATAGTGGGAGCAAGCAATTAAAATGGGCAGATTTAACATCGGTTAGGCAAGGAAGAGATAAGACTGTCTCTGCCTACATTAAAAGGTTTAAAGAAACTAAAAACCGTTGTTTTAATTTTTCAATCACTGATATGGACCTTGCAGACATTTGTCTGAAAGGTTTAAGGTCATCTATTAAGGATAAAATAGAGGGCACTGATTTTCTTTCGGTTGCACAAGTTCAAGTAAGATCTTTAGTTGTTGAGAACCGAATGAATAAAGAGAAGGATAAGTTTAAATCACGTCGTTCTAATGTTCATATTATTGATTATGATTCTGATAGTTCGAACGATAGTGATAAATAAATTTATGCTGCTGAATTTGTTTGGCCCTCTAAAGAAAAAGCTTATTCTTGCTCATCTCTTAAGCCGGCTAGTAAAGCTTGGCAAGAAGAAATTAATTTTACTTTTGATGTTTCCAAATGTGATCGTATATTTGATGAATTACTTAAATATGGAAATATCAAGTTAACTCATACTATTCCTCCACTTGATGAATTGAAAAGGTGTGCATATTCAAGTTTCATAATTCGTTTTCCCATGCCACTAATGATTGCAATGTGTTTCGTCGACAGGTTCAATCGGCCATAAACGAAGGTCGTTTGACTTTTCATGAGATGCAAGTGGATAAAACTCCTTTTCCAGTCAACAACATGGATTTACAGCAGCCTAAGGTATTGGTTCGGTCGCATCAAGCTGAAGCAACTAAGGGCAAGAACGTGGTAATCGGGGAGGCTAAGCCCGATTTGAGAGGAAAGGAGCTGGTTCGTAAAGTTGAGTATGAGAAGATTCCTGATGGTAAAGAGACCTTCAAGGTTACTGTGAGTGCCTCTGGACATGGGGGCAAGGGTCATCCACACCCACCAAGCAAAGACCATCTGAGCCGTCTCTGGCCAGACCGGTCAGACCGGTGCACCCCCAGGTCGTCCGAGGATGATCAAACCAAGCCGTCTGGAGATTGGGGACTGGGAGTTTAATGTAGTAAAGAATCAGGGGAGTGGTCCTAAGCCAAAGGTCACTTTCGACATGCTATTTGACAAGTATTCCAAGCAAAAGGCCGTTACAAGTGATCGGCCGTTAAAAAAAGGATGAGGTCACCTACACACCAAGGAGGGTCGTCTTCACCTCCAAGGGCTGCTACAAGACTCAAGGGTGAATCATCACAGCAAGGGCAACGCTTTACTCCACCTTGGGCGTCATCAAGTTCAAGTACACCACGCCTGATTTATGATGACAATGGAGTGATGTGGGTGCCATACCAACAAGCCTTTCATCCGGGATGGGGAGGACCGAGATCAGCATTGGACAGAATCTCCAGGCCTATCCAAGACTAAAGGACCGAACTGGCGACCAGAGAGGGGGGGTGAATGGGAGCCGATAAAAATTCTTCTCGAAGTAGATGGCAACTCCAACAAGTCGAACACGGCTAACCAAAACACGTCTCCAGCTCAACTACCCAAGTTGGCCAAGACCACGTAGCCACTGGAGTGCTACTGGTCCTAGGAACCAACAACCACCGAAACAAACACTCCAAACACGCAGCGGAAATCTGCACAGCCTGATGTTAGTGCTACACCGGTCAGACCGATGGCTCTCGCTAGTCAGACCGATGGCACCGGTCAGACCAGTGGACAGCGCCGGTCAGGGCGGTGACTACAGCAAGTGCACAGAAACGTTCCAGGAAGCCTTAGTGAATTTTCTAGGCCCTGGAACAAAAACCACCTCCCTCAAACTGAAGGAGAAGAAAAACCTTCACCAAACCTAGCAAAAACCCTTGAAACCTGCCAAGAACTGACCAACAGCACCACAGCCCAAAACCACACAGAGCAGGCAGTTCGCCCGAGAGAAATCCCACAGAGACCTTGCACCGGTCAGACCGGTCACATGCACCAGTCAGACCGGTCAGGCCTGGGCAGCTCGGGATGAACAGCAACCCGCGGGTCAACCACTCCAAATCCAAATCCCGATCTCCCGATTCGCTCCACGGATTCGCACAAGACTTTGGGGATAGTAGGAATACCTCATGGGCATTCCATACCCATGATTTGGTCCACCAAAACTTCCTAAATCAAGAGGAATTGAAGGATTTCTACCAAGAACGCCTCTAACCCTAGACCGGAGAAAACCCCAAAATTGAGCCCCTTTACCCACGGATTTGGGAGGGGAATCAAAGGGAAAAGAACCACGAAGGGTTCATGCATACATCCCCACCAAATCCCAAAGAGAAAGGTCTCAAAACCGCCACAACAAAATCGCCAAGAAAAGGCTCCGAAAATCACCAAAAAGGGAAAACGGGAGAGACACAATCAAGCCTTGAGGAACCACGCCGAATCATCTATACATACCATGAAGGTTCATACAAGGTCTAGCTTGCCACCCGGTCATCCATCCCTCTCTCAAGATCTCACCATGAAGCTCTCAAGCTAGTCCTAAAAATCCTAAGGAAAAATAGGAAGGGAAAATAGCAAAAGCAAATGAGCTAGGGTTGCAAGAGATGGCTTCCATCCTCTCACCACTTGGGTTATATGGAGGCTAGCCGAAAGACGAAACTACCCCTATTACATTAAACTAAGATACACGCCTCCGAAGGGCCTTTTGGGAAACTTCATCGTAGCACCATCGGACGGACGCCCAGCGACCGCAAACTTGCTTAGCCTCGACGCAACCCTTGCGATCCCGACACGTGTCCTACGCTTCGAAGTCTCCGGAACGCGTCGTCGCACACCGGTCAGACCCACCGGTCAGACCGGTCCAGTGCTGCTGCCTCTAGTGTTCGGTCTTGGCTTTGTGGATCAACCAAGGAACCCAGCGGTTTTCTAGTGAACCACTGGAAACCCCGCGAACTCGATGTAGCCTCCGCCAATCACCACTCATGACTCGGCTCCCATGTAGTCCCGGCTCGACCTTGGTTTTGAGGCTCAACCAAGAAACCGTCCATGACTTCATCTTGCCGTTCTTGCCACCATGCGGCCCACACTTGACCCCGCTGGCCACCGGGTCCCTCGAGCCAAGCCTACTTGTCTTCTCCACACCTGGAGGACTACCTGGCAACGACCTTTTGCGCTTGCTCTTCACCTGCACCAACACCAGTAAAGCCGCAACCTGCACCTGCCATACTTAGCCAAGAGTCAGTCCACACAACGTTGTCAATCACTCATCACACCAGGAAGCGACCATCCACCGGTCCTCGAACCACACAGGCTCTCAACCTCCCCTTGATGAGTGCATTGACAATACACACATTTGGTAACCAAAGAGAAATGGAAAAAAAAGAAACGACTAAAAAGAAACTCAAACAAGTGATCGAAAGCCAAACAAAGGCAAAAGACCAAGATCACTTGAATGAGGAAAGTCTCGGTCCCATTAGGCAAGGGCAACGGCTCGACACAACTAAGAAAAAAACAAGCTCAAGCAAAGAGCACAAATCACCAAAGCAAAGCTCGAAAACCACAAAGAGCTCCCCCTGCGCACATGCAAGCTCCCCCTGAACCAATGCATGCAAACCACTTCATGAAACAGAGTAGCTGCACTAGCCTTGCTTTGACCAGTCAGACCGGTCCTCCTCACCGGTCAGACCGGTGCACTAGATCGCCCAAAATCTGACACTCACACCGGTCAGATCGGTGAGCTCCACCGGTCAGGCCGATGACCAACTGGGAAACCTAGGAACTGCACGAGCTCAAAAATGGCTCGAAACCACTTGAAAACCTTCTAAATGTATTCAGTAGGCCAAAACATGCTCAAACTTCTCCCCCTTGTTGCCAATGCATGAATCAAGCCAAAATTAGGAAAAACTCAACCTAGAGCTTCTCAAATAGACAAAATTCAACATAGGATGCTACACATATCCAAATGAGCCAGTTAGATACTCTATAGTTTCGTATGGACATAAACTACAAGATCACCAAGTTTAACAACCATTGGGCAAAGCTAAGATAGAATTGAGCATTTTTTTCGAAAAAAAATCCCTCTCATGAGCAACGTCCTAAACATGAGCAAAACATGTCAAAATGGCAAAGCCACACAAACTTCATGCTAGGACAACCATTCTAAGCATAAGACCATCATAAACACCCACAAGCACCTTATGTCATGTCAAAGCCACTGAGCCATGTGCTTACTTCTAAATATGAGACGTCTCATTGGTAAGCAACATGCAACGGTTTAGCACCCAAAGCAAGTAAATTAAGCACATATGACATGGGAGCACATTTTCTAAGCAATTTACATTTCATTTTCAGATTCATATTTGGTACATGAAATGTCTTTGCGACAAAAAGGAACTTATGTCCCTCCATAAGATAAAGCATGGGGGCTAAACATTCATGATGGCAAATGAGCCTTTGGCCCCATATACTCAAAATAAGCTATCCAAGCACAAATTAATCATAGAAAAGCCACTAAAACATGTCATGATCATATAAAGGCATTTACTCACAAGAGAGCATACATATGACATTTTTCAAAAACATAGCTATCAACCATGGATATAAATCAAGATCATCAAAAGCTAAGCCACACTAAGCCATATCATACCACACTAGCTCATAGGATCATATATAGCACATCATGGTGAACTATGTATATAAGAGAAGCTTTTCCTACAAGATGCATATGATACAAAATGCATGCAACCTAAGATACAAAGATGCCTATACATCATGTTACAAATGCAATTGAAAATGCATGAAATGCACAAAGAAAACTATACATATGCTACAAAGGAGCTCCCACACCCAACTCAAGAGACCAAACACACACCAAGTTCTCCCTGCAAATGAGTGAAAGTTGCTTGATCTAGGGGCTTGGTGAAAATATCCGCTAGTTGGTTTTGTGTGGGCACATGGATCAAAGCGATTTTCCCTTTCTCAACATTGTCCCTCAGAAAATGGTATCTCACTTCTATATGCTTGGTTTTGGAATGAAGCACTGGGTTCTTAGCAACACTTATCGCACTCGTGCTATCACAAAGAAGTGGAACCTGGGTATACTCCTCACTAAAGTCACTCATGGTGTATGTGATCCAAAGGAGCTGAGAGCAACAACTGGCTGTGGCAACGTATTCGGCTTCAGTTGTAGATTGAGCAACACTCGATTTTTTGTGGGAAGACCAAGACACCAAAGTAGAACCCAAGAATTGGCAAGTCCCAGAAGTGGACTTCCTATCCAACCGACACCCGGCAAAATCTGCGTCTAAAAAACCGTGAAATCCAAATAAGAAGACGCGGAGTACCAAAGGCCGAAGTCGGGAGTATATCGCAAATACTAGAAGATGCGCTTGACTGCTTGCTAATACGAGGTCCTTGGAGACGCTTGAAAATGAGCACACAGACATACCGAGAAATGGATGTCCGGCGTCGTCGCCGTCAGGTACAGGAGGGAGCCGATCATGCTCTGGTACTCCTTCTGGTCCACGTGTTCACCGTCCTCGTCCGCATCAAGAGCTGTAGTCGTACTCATCGGCGTCGCCATGGCCTTGGAGTCCTCCATCTTAAACTTCCTCACAATGTCCTTGGTGTACTTGTCTTGGTGTACAAACGTTCCTTCCTTCGACTGCTTGCTCTAGAGCCCGAGGAAGAACTGCAACTCGCCCATCATGCTCATCTCAAATTCCCTGCTCATGTCTTCTGCAAACCTTGCAACCAAAGAATTAGACGAGCCACCAAAGACAATATCATCCACGTACACCTGCCCAATTAGGATCTCTTTGCCCTACCTAAGGAGAAACAAGGTCTGATCTACCTTCCCCATCTCAAAACCTCTCTCAAACAGGAACCCTCACAACGTACCATACCAAGCTCTAGGCGCCTGCTTCAGCCCATACAGCGCCTTCGTCAACATGTACACCTTGTGGGGGTACTTCTCACTCTCATACCCCGGTGGTTGCCTCACGAACACTTCTTCCTCCAAAACACCGTTCATGAAAGCACTCTTCATGTCCATTTGGTACAATTTGAACCCTTTAGCCATGGAAAAGGCTAGAAGGATCCTAATCGCCTCGAAACGGGCTACGGGAGCAAAGGTCTCCTCGTAGTTTATCCCCTCTTTCTGTGTGTACCCCTGAGCAAAAAGCCTGGACTTGTTTCTCACCACTTCACCTTTCTCTCCCTCTTTATTTTTCCACACCCATTTTTTCCTAATCGACTTACACCTCGGTGGAGGCTCCACTAACTCCCAAACTTGGTTCCTCTCAAAATTCTCCAACTCCTCATGCATCGAATTGACCCAATTATGATTAGATAGCGCATGTCTAATGTCTTTGGGCTCAAAAGTAGCAACAAAAGCAGCATGGACAAAGTGAGAATCATTACGAAACCTCTACCGTGTAGTGCGTTCGTTGATGTTCCCGATGATCGTTGAAGCTGGATGATCCACTTGTTTTCGCCGGGGAGCTTCTCGCCTCGAAGCCACCTCCCCCTCAACTGGAGCTTCTTCACGATCTCGGCACGTCGTCGCAGGTGTGGGAGAGGGCTCGTCCTCGATCGTAGTCGAAGTAGTATGTACATGCTCAGCCACGGGCGCCACACCACCATCTTCATCATCACCTTGTTGCACCTCATCCTCGAAAATTTCCTTGCCAAGTTCCTCGTCACCTGCACACTAAAAAACAAGCTAACTACGTGGCTGTGTCTCGTCGAAGGTAACCTCGCAAGTCTCCACGATTTGGTGTTTCAAGATTGAGCATTCGAAAGGCTCTAGAATGAGACGCGTAACCAAAGAAAATGCCATCGACAGACCTAGCCTCGAACTTGTCCAACTTCTTCCCTTTCTTAAGAATGAAGCATTTGCAGCCAAAGACGTGAAAGTGACTCACTTTGGCGGTTCTACCGTGCATCAACTCGTAGCAAGTTTTCTTCTTATGGACCCTGAGGTAAATCCTATTCGACACATAGCACGCGGTATTGACCGCCTCAACCCAGAACCTTCTCGGAGTCCTATGCTCATCGAGCATCATCCGAGCCATCTCACACAGGGTTCTGTTTTTCCTTTCCACCAAGCTGTTCTGGGGAGGCATATACGGACTAGAGAACTGGTGTTCAAGACCCAAGTCATGGCAAAAGGTTTCAAAGCGAGAGTTTTTAAATTCCGAGCCATTGTCACTGCGGATCGCTCGTATGGCATCTCCGAGCCTCTCGTTCCTCAACCTCAAGACAAGATCTCAAACAAAACCAAACATCTCCCCTTTCTCCTCCAAAAAGAAGACCCAAGCATACCGAGAGTAGTCGTCCACCACAACTAGGACGTACCACTTCCCACCGACAGATCTCACACGAGTTGGGCCAACAAGGTCCATATGGAGCAGCTCGCATGGACGCTCTGTCATCACATCGGTGAGGGGTGGATGGGAAGAGGCTACCATCTTGGCATGCCTACACGGCGCACAAACCAACTCTTTCTCAAACCTCAGCCGTGGCAATCCTCGGACCAACTTGAGTTTACTCAAGCGAGACAAAAGGTCAAAGCTTAAGTGACCCAACTTCCTATGCCACTTCCACAACTCACTCGAAGAACCAGCCAAAAAGTAACGAGCCACACCAGAAGACTAAGAGAAATCCGCTCGAAAAACTTGACCCTCAGGAATGACCATGCAAACTAGGTCCCCTCGAGAATCCAAAATCCGAGAACCACCAGGCTGAAGCAACACCTCAAAACCCTCATCCAACAGCTGGGATACAGAAAGAAAATGGAACCCGAGCGATTGAACAAGATCAACACACCTGAGAGTGACCATGTCACTTACCTTAATCTCACCTTCTGAAAGCACACACCCTCGCCCATTGTCCCCAAAGGTGACATATGTCTTGGACACCACCGGGGCGAGACTTGAGAACCACCCCTTGTTTCCGGTCATGTGCCTCGAGCAACCGGAGTCAATCAGCCAAACGTTCCTCAAGTCTCCCACCTGAAATTAAAAAATGAGCACGTGAGTGAACAAACGACTCAGCACTAGGGTTAGTACCAAAAGAGTAAAACCAGTGCTGAGCCATTTGCTCCAAAGTGGGGTTAGCACAAACTATATCATAACGCCTATCAAAGCTACCACTACGAAAACCCCCACGGGAACCACCACGAGGGAACCAACCCTGTCTTGCTGGAGGAGAACGAAAACCACGAAAGGAAGACCGTGGACTGTTCCTCCTCTTAACCTCAAAGCTACAACTCCTCCCACCATCGTATTGAGCACAAGGTGGAGAACGTCTAGCAAACTGACCACCACCAAACTCACCATGCCAACCACATGTACCACGACAAAAGGAACTGAACCGAGCATCCTCACGAGCACAGAAACCAAACTGGTTGGCACCCAGACCAGCACCGGTTTGACCGGTCCCCCTGACCGGTCTAACCGGTGGTGCTCGGCCAGCAGCACCACCTGCTACCTTTCAATCTCCCTAAGCTGGAACCATCCTCACAATCTCCTTGGCCCTGGGCATTTGCATACGAGGCTCAGGTACACCATTTGAGGGGCGGTACCTGTCCTTGTTAGTCCACTCCTTAGCCATTCTCTCCTCACGCTTCCTCTTGAAGCAAAACTCACCCTTGTGACCATCTCTCCCACAATAGTCACAATGAAACCGCATGAGCTTAGGTTTCGGCCTGAGTTGGGGCTGCTCACTTGGTTTCTTCTCACTCGGCTTCTCTTTCGGTTTCTACTCACTAGGCTTCTCACCATCTTTCCCAAAGCTCACATTCCCTAAGTTGCTCTTAAATTTGATGGGTTTTTGGAAATCATTTGTGGGGTGAGGGAATATGGGTGGATCTGGAGTTGTGTCAAGTTTGTTTCTCAATGGGTTTGGCTTAGGAGCATAGACATTTTTGTGGAATGTTTTTGGTGAAGCTTGGATATCACCAATCTTCTCTCCTCCCTCGGCACTACACTCTCCAATCTTATCCGACCCAAGCACTTGCCCATCATAGTGCTTGTATGCCTCTATCGTCATCCTAAGCTGTGGTTCATGACCCGACAACCAACCCATCATTTTTCTCAACTCATCGTTTTCATCCTGCAAGCGATCAACATAATGTGCTAGTTCCAGATTATTTACAGCATGTAATTCACAAGTAGAGCAAGAAGTGGGAACAGGTGCTTTCAACTCAGCGTCAAGAGAAACAATGAAAGCATGGATCTCATCAATCTTTCCATGCAAAACAAGCAAGAAGTGCAAGCACTTAGCAAAGCAGGTCTAGACTTAAGCTCAGCCACTTCAACCCGAAGCACATCTAGTTCCTCACACTAGGAGGCATGCTTTTCCTTAAGAGCAATAAGATCAGCTAGGAACACAGAGCAAACAGCACAATCAACCTCATCAGAAACAACAGGTGAAGCCTTATGTGAATCAATTTCAAGCTTAGCATCTAGGTTCTGTGTCTCAAGCTCAGCCACTCTAGTCCTAGCATCCTCAAGCGAGGTCCTAAGCTCCTTTCTCATCTTCTTAGCCTCTCTAAGCATGTCATCACGATTATCAAGCAACTTGCCAAGCTCCTCATTTTCCTGGCGCAAGAAGGAAAGCTCGTCACGTACCTCATCCTCAGAGTCAGAGTCCGAGTCGATCTTGTGACTCTTCTTGCTGCCGCAGCTTCGTGCCATGGTGCAAAAGCCATCTCTCGCGTAGCAGCTCAGCCCGCTCAAGTTCTTGGATGACTTCTTGCTCTTGCGCCGATCACCTTCATCTTCACTGCTACTCGAGCTCGAGGTAGAGTACACGGAGCTGGAGTCGACGTCGCTCGCTCTGACCATCGCTCGGGCCTTGCCGTGGCCGTCCTTCTTCCTCGATCGTCGCTCGTCCTTGTGCTTGTGCTTGTACTTGTGCTTGTGCTTGTGATCGCGCCTCGATCGGTACTTGCCCTCCGTCTTCGACCGGTGCTTGTAGTTGTCCTTGTTCTCCATCTTCTCAGGGCAGTCGGCGACGAAGTGTCCCGGCTTGCCACACTGAAAGCACGTCCTCGTGTTCCTCCTTGTGTTCACCTAGTTCTCGTGCATCATCTCGAACCTCCTGGTCAGGAGCGCCAGCTCGTCCTCTCCAAGCACGTCGAACTCCTCATCTGGCAAAGACATCAAGGAGGACAAAGAGTACATCCGAGAGGATGAGTTAGCGTTAGAATTAGCACCTGAGCCACCGATGAGAGCAAGACTACGGGAATCAGTCGGGCTCTCAAGATGGGCTGTCACACCACGATCCACCTCAGCTGACTTGAGCTTTGAGAATAGCTCGTCTACCGTCAGAGTGTCATACTTCTCAGACTCAAGAATGGCCTCGGCCTTTCCATCCCAAACTATACGATCCAAAGCGTGCAAGAGCTTCACAACTCTGTCATGATCATCATACGGGAGCACGGCCACATTAGCCCTCATGTTGTTCACAATCACCATGAACCGCTGGAACATGGTGTCAATTGACTCACCGGGGAGATGAGTGAAGTTCACGCACTCTCTCCGGTAAGTCGCGTACAACCGAGCCTGAACCTGAGCGTTCCCAGTGTGAGCATTCTTCAACTGCTCCCAAATCCTACAAGCCAAGTCCTCTGTCTGAACCCGATCGAATTCGGATTGACATAGAGCACGAAACAAGTAGTCGACCGCCTTGTTGTTGGCGTCGTGCATGTCCCTCGATCCCGGAGCAAGGAAGTTAATCGGATGAACATAAACTGTGTTCACTGTAACGTCCCAAAGGATCTGAACCTTATCGCGGAGGTAAGCTGCCATCCGCCTCTGCCACATCTTGTAGTTTTTGCCATCAAAGTGCGGAGGACTGGATCCCTGTTCCTGGTACGCCATCCTTGGATCTTAGACTGGTTAGAATCACAAAGATCCATAACCGGCTCTGATACCACTTGAAGGACCGAACTAGCGACCAGAGAGGGGGGGAGTGAATGGGAGCCGATAAAAATTCTTCTCGAAGGAGATGGCAACTCCAACAAGTCGAACACGGCTAACCAAAACACGTCTCCGGCTCAACTACCCAAGTTGGCCAAGACCACGTAGCCACAGGAGTGCTATTGGTCCTAGGAACCAACAACCACTGAAACAAACACTCCAAACACGCAGCGGAAATCTGCACAACCTGCTGTCAGTGCTACACCGGTCAGACCGATGGCTCTCGCCGGCCAGACCGGTGGACAACACCGGTCAGGTTGGTGACTACAGCAAGTGCACAAAAATGTCCTAGGAAGCCTCAGTGAAGTTTCTAGGCCCTAGAACAAAAACCACCTCCAACCTCAAACTGAAGGAGAAGAAAAACCTTCACCAAACATAGCAAAAACCCATGAAACCTACCAAGAACTGACCAACAGCACCACAACCCAAAACCACACAGAGCAGGCAGTTCACCTGAGGCAAATCCCACAGAGACCTTGCACCAGTCAGACCGGTCACATGCACCGGTCAAACCAGTCAGGCCTGGGCAGCTCGGGATGAACAGCAACCCACGGGTCAACTCCGCCAAATCCAAATCCCGATCTCCCGATTTGCTCCACGGATTCGCACAAGACTTTGGGGATAGTAGGAATACCTTATGGGCATTCCATAGACACGATTTGGTCCACCAAAACATGCTAAATCAAGAGGAATCGAAGGATTTCCACCAAGAACGCCTCTAACCATAGACCGGAGAAAATCCCAAAATTGAGCCCCTTTACTCACAGATTTGGGAGAGGAATCAAAGGGAAAAGAACCACGAAGGGTTCATGCATACACCCCCACCAAATCCCAAAGAGAAAGGTCTCAAAACCGCCACAAGAAAATCGCCAAGAAAAGGCTCCAAAAATCACCAAAAAGGGAAAACGGGAGAGACACAATCAAGCCTTGAGGAACCACTGAGGACCAGAGCATCCGAGGACCAGTGGATGGTCGCTCCCTAGTGTAATGAGTAATAGACAATGTGGTGTGGACTGACTCTTGGCTGAGTATTGCAGGTGCAGGTTGCGGCTTGATTTGCGTTGGTGCAGGTGAAGAGCGGGCGCGAAATGTCTTAGCCTTGTGGGGCCTCCGAGGAGTGGAGAGACAAGTAGGCTTGGCTCAATGGACCCGGTGGTCGGACGGGGTCAACTGCGGACCGCATGGTGGCAAGAAAAGCAAGACGAAGTCGTCGAACGGAGCTGGTGCAGGGTAGCGGCTCACGACCGGAATCTGCACGCCGGTTTTGCGGCGGTTCACCACAAAACCATCAGGTTACTTGGTTGAGCCACAAAACCAAGACCGGAGGCTCGACGGGCGGAGACGGGATCCGGGCGCGCCGAGAAGCTTCGATGCCAGAGGACACGCGGCGGGATCGCAGGGCTTGCGCCGGGAGGACGCGAACTGCGGCAAAGGCGTGGCTATCTGATGAAGAGGAGTGCTACTTTACCATATTGCCCCTGAGGGGATTGTATCTTAAGTTTAAGTGCTAGGGGTAGCTTGGTCATTTGCCCAACCCAGAGGGACTCATATATATAGCTCTAGGGTTTCTGGGCAAACCATCTTTCCAGACTATTTCTCATTTCCCTGCTCCATAGGTTTAGATTTTCTTCATGGTTTTATAGAGAATCTGATCTCTGAGTGTATGGAAGCTTTCATGGTTGCGTCGATTTCCTTCTTGTAGCTCGTGTGATTTTCGTGTCTTTTTCGGGGTATTTTCGTTGGATTTTCGTGCGCGGCTTGTTCCTTCAATTCTGAGGTGTTTGGGTTCGGATTTTCTTGGGGGAATCATGGATAGATGTCTTGTGCATCTTTGTGCTTGATCTTGACCCCCCAATCTCCGGATTTGGCCTCTGATTGAAGGATTTTGGTTGGAACCCTAGCTTTTTGGTAGAGCTCGGTTGCGATTCGATTCCCGGTGATTTAGTTCGTTTGAGGTCTCAAGTTTTGGGGTATAGCAACTCCTAGGGACGCTTCATATGTCCCCCAAATCTTGTCTCAAGAGCTTAAGCCGTTTGGGAGATCCATGGATGGATAAGTGAAGTCGTGCTTGCGTTCTTGAGCTCGGGCTGCTGTTCCCGTGCCAGGCGGACAGTCCGCCAGGGGCATGCGGACGGTCCGTGAGGAGCCGGCTGACAAGGTGTTCATCATGTTCTTCGTGAGTTCTTGCGTCACTTCATTTCGATCCATTTTGTCCGGTGCTTTTGGTTGCTCAAAGTTTGCCGGACGGTCCGCAACTCGTGTGGGAATCCTCGATTGTGAATTTAGGGCATAGGCCGAGTTCATCCTACGGGAAGAATTTTTATTGGCTCCCATTCACTCCCCCCTCTCTGGTCGCCTAATCGGTCCTTCAATTGGTATCAGAGCTGGTTACGGATCTTCGTGATTCTAACCAGTCTAAGATCCAAAAATGGCATACCAGGAATGGGGTTCGGGTCCTCCACACTTTGATGGTAAGAATTACCAGATGTGACAGAGGCAGATGGCTGCTTTCCTCTACGGTAAGGGTCAGATCCTTTGGGACGTTACGGTGAACACACCTTATGTTCATCCGATTAACTTCCTGGCTCCAGGATCGAGGGATATGTTCGATGCCAGCAACAAGGTGGTCGACTACTTGTTTCATGCTCTGTGTCAATCTGAATTCGATCGGGTTCAGACACCGAACTTGGCTTGTAGGATTTGGGACCAGTTGAAGAACGCTCGTGCTGGAAATGCTCAGGCTCAGGCTCGGTTGTTCGCGACCTACCGGAGAGAGTACGAGAACTTCACTCATCTCCCCGGTGAGTCCATTGACTGTTGACACTCCTTAGCCTCACCACTAAGGTTGCACTACGGTGACGGCACCAGGAATGCTTGTTGGCACTCGCAAGTGTCGCTACCGGGTTTACACCTCTAGTAACAGGGCTAAGGAACGTCTTTGGGTAAAACACATGATCACAGAAAGGTCCACAAGCGCACGGATTACCATTGTACCACTTCACCCGGTGGTATTTGGGTTATCGTATTTATATTTTCCCAAGGGAGGCACTACGGCAAAGATAATCGAATAAACGGTGGAGAAAGACAAGACTTGGTAAAGAGCTATAGCGGGGGTAACGAATAAAGATATTCGGGGATAACTTGACACACACAAGGAGATCTTGATAAAAGGTTAGAGAGGACCTAGCGAGCTGGGAGGACAACGAGACGAGAAAGGATCCCAACACAATCTATCTATTCTTGTCAACTCTAGGCAAAGAACTAAGGCAAAGGATAACCGAGGCAAGCTAAACTCGACAAGCTCTTCTAGTGCTGTAGGGGCATGCAAAGCCGCGCTCTCAGACTGGGATGAGAAGGGAGAATGACGACGTGCTGAATCCTACCGGCCCGAACTAACGTGGTGGACTACAAAGCCCGTCCGAAGCCATCACCTCCTTAGGGTACCACAACTATTCTGTTGAACGGGACACCAATCTAAGACTAAGGTAAGCTCTGAGCACCGCGCTCACAACGAACCAAAGAACCTTTCCCCGGATATCACAAAGGAAGGTCTCTCTCTCCCATGAAACACCGGAGATCAAGCAAAGAACGACCACAACACTATAGGGTTCAAGAGAGCTATGCTAACCAAGACTAAACTAAGTTTAGTCTAAACCAAGAATAAAAGCTGAATGTAATTGACTCGAAAGGTAAGATAGAAAGATAACTTGAATTGTACTTGAGTCTAAACAAAGAAAGAATACAAGAGTAGTACTGGAACTCTGAAGAAGACTCCTCCGGAACCCCGAGACTAGCTCGACTCGACTCTAACTCCCAAGCTACACTAATCCTACTCTAAGTGAACAAAAGAGGGAAATGGAGATGCTCCTGCGTTGTGTGTCCAATCCAGCAAGTGTGAGGTGCCTTTTATAGGCAAGGGAGGTCAGTTGAGCGCGTGGGACCAAGATCACACGTGCGGCCGGATCAGGAGGTGCGGCCGGCCCTATGATCCACCACCTCTCGCCTTGGACACCCCTGATCACTGCTCTTGAGGCGGTTGTAGGTCGGTACCTTGGGTCGGTTTCACCCGGCACGTCGGTTGGGAGCTGCGGCCGGTCCTCTAGGTGCGGTCGGCCCACCTCCGTGCCGTGTGATGCACCGCCTTCGCCCAGGGATGCCTAGGATCGCCTTGGAATGACGGTTGTGGCAGTTGAGCGGCCGGACATGTGGACCCATTTATCCTAGCCTCCACCTTTGGATCAAACTGACGTTTCCTTGGTGGATCTTGTTCATCCAAGTTGTGCTCGCGGGAGAGGGTTGCTTTGGACCGGGGACGTGTCACGGGGTAGGGCCGGCCGCACCTGCAGGGCCGGCCGCACCTGCAGGGCCGGCCGGACAAGGTGGTTCGGCCGTGCCTTGCCCGTGTGGCACGTTGGTTCCAAATTCTCCCAAAATGTGTACCTGCCTATGAAATTCACAACTCGTGGAACTTTATTAGTACTAGAAATGTGCATGAAACTTGCCATATACTCCTCTCGAACCTGAGGTTTTGACGGTCGAATCTTTGTTGTAAGGACTGTCGACATTGACAGCATGTTCCAGCGGTTCACTGTGATTGTGAACAACATGAGGGCTAATGTGGCCGTGCTCCTGTACGATGATCATGACAGGGCTGTGAAACTCATGCACTCTCTAGATCGTACCGTGTGGAGTGAGAAGGTTGAGGCCATTCTTGAGTCGGAGAAGTATGAGACCCTCACGGTGGACGAGCTGTTCTCCAAGCTCAAGTCGTCCGAGGTGGACCGTGGGGTGCGAGCAAGGATCGAGAACCCGACTGACGCTCATAGTCTGGCTCTCGTTTCTGGACCAAGGACTAACGCTAACATGTCTTCGAGACAGTTCTATTTGTCTTGTCTTGTTTCCATGCCAGATGAGGAGTTCGACGTGCTAGGCGAGGAGGATCTCGCGTTGTTGAGCAGGCGGTTCGAGCGCATGTACACGAACCGTAAGAACGCTCAGAGGAGCTCGGGTATGTGCTAACGATGCGGGAAGCACAAACACTTTATCTCTGAGTGCCCGGAAGCCATGGAGGTCAAGCCCGAGCACAAGCACCGTCCGAGGAACGACCACAAGCACCGCTCGAGGGACAACCACAAGGGCAAGAACAAGTCCGAGCGAAGGCCGAGGAGGAGTGGTGGTCACAAGAAGGAGCGAGCGATGGTTGCCGGAGCGAGCGACATCGACTCGAGCTCTTGCTACTCTTCATCGAGCTCAAGTGATGAAGATGAGAACCGGCATAAGGGCAAGCAATCAAGCAAGAACATCAACGGCCTGTGCTTCGCCGCCCAAGGCTTTTGCGGCATGGCACATAGCTCCGCAAGCAAGAAGAGCAACAAGGACGACTCGAACTCTGACTCCATGGATAAGGTAAACAATGATCCATCCTTCTTGGTAGCGGAGAATGCTAGGTTGAATGAATTGCTTGACAACCATGATGATGTGCTTAGAAAGACCAACTAGGAGAAGAGGGAGTATAGGTCTTTCCTTGGAGAGGCTAAGGAGAAGGTGGTTGAGCTAGAGTCTTTGCTTGTTGATGCTAGGGCTCAAATAGATTCTCTTATGTCTGCTCCTATTGTGACCAATGAACCTGAATGCACTGATTGTTCTATTTTCCTTAGCGATTTGACTGTGCTTAAGGAAAAGTATACCTCCAAGGTTGAGGAACTAGATGTGCTTAGGGTAGAGCTAGATGAGATGAAATCTAGGCCCTCCTTGCTTGGTGCTTGCACTTCTTGTCCTGTTTTGCATGAGAAACTAGGTGAATCGGTTGCTTATGCTAGATCTCTAGAAGCTTCTTTGAAAGCTCCTATTCCCACATCATGCTCTACTTGTGAAATAAATGCTGTGAAGAATTTGGAGCTTGCACACTATGTTTATCACTTGCAGGATGAGAATGATGAGTTGAGGAAGATGATGGGTTGGTTGTCTGGTCATGAGCCTCAGCTCAAGATGATGATTGAGGCATACAAGCGCTATGATGGGCAAGCGCTTGGGCGGATAAGGTTGGTGAGGGAAGTGGTGAGAATGAAGGGAAGATCAGTGATATCCCAGAACCACCAAAAACCCACCACAAAAATGCCTATGCTCCTAAGACAAACCCTCTGAGGAACCGACTAGACACAACCCCAGCTCCACCCGTGTTTCCTCCACATACAGACAACTTCCAGAAACCCATCAAGTTCAAGAGTGACTTGGGGAATGAGTTCTTTGGGAAGAAGGGAGAGAAACTGCGTGAGGAGAAGCCAGAGCCCAAAGAGAGCCCAAAACCAAAGCCAATACCAAAACCCTTCCATTGTGAGCATTGTGGGAGGGATGGGCACCTAGCTGAGTTTTGCTTTAGGAGGAAGCGTGAGGAGAGGTTTGCAAGGGAGATGGCAAACAAGGACTGGTACCGCCCTTCTCGTGGTGTGCCTGAGCCTAGGATGGTGCCGAGGGGCGAGGGTGTGGTGCATACCATTTACCCTCGGGAGAGGCGTGTGTTTGTGCCTCGAGGTGAGCCACCACAGAGAGATGGTGGTAGGCGTGTTGGGTTTGGGCGTGGTGAGTTTGCTGGATGTTCCTTCGCTCGTGGTCAATACGAGTATGGGGGGAACGACCACAGCTTTAGGTCCTAGAGGAGCTACGGGCCACGGTCTCCACCTCGTGGTACGCGTAGTCCTCCAAGGGGACGTGTGGGTGTTCCACCTAGGAGAGATAGGATGGATTTTGCTAACCCCACTTTTGAGCAAATGGCACGGCACTGGTTTGATTCATTTTGTACTAACCCAAGTGCTGAGTCGTTTGCTCACTCTCGCTCTCGTTTTTGATTTGCAGGTGGGAGGCTTGGAGGGCTTTTGGTTGATCGACTCCGGTTGCTCTCGACACATGACTGGAGATCGAAGGTGGTTCTCCAGCCTCACCCCGGTGATGACCAAAGAGTACATCACTTTTAGGGACAATGGGAAAGGTAGAGTGCTTTTAGTGGGCACGGTGAAGGTGAACGAGTCTGTGACTCTTAGGCGTGTTGCTCTTGTCAAGTCTTTGGGGTTTAATCTTCTTTCGGTTTCCCAGCTTCTTGATGAGGGTTTTGAGGTCCGTTTCAAAATGGGAGCTTCGCGTGTTTTGGATTCTCGAGGTGATCTTGTGTGCACGATCATCCCCGAGGGTCAGATTTTCAGAGCCGATTTTTCTCAGTGTGTCGACTCTTCTCATTGTTTGGTTGCGGGTGTTTCGGCGGAGCTTTGGAAATGGCATCGGAGACTAGGTCACTTGAGTTTTGACTTGTTGTCACGCTTGAGTGGGCTAGGTTTGGTCCGAGGATTGCCTAAGTTGAAATACCAAAAGGACTTGGTATGTGCTCCGTGTAGGCATGGTAAGATGTGAGAGCTTGTGTGGTTCAAGGACCGGCGGTAGGTCGCTTCCTGGTGTGATGAGTGATTGACAACGTGGTGAGGACTGATTCTTGGCTAAGTATTGTAGGTGCAGGTTGCGGCTTGACTGGTGTTGGTGTAGGTGAAGAACAAACGCGAAAGGTCGTAGCCAGTGAGGCCTCCAGGTGTGGAGAAGACAAGTAGGCTTGGTTCGAGGGACCCGGTGGCCAGCGGGGTCAAGTGCGGGCCGCATGGTGGCAAGAACGGCAAGATGAAGTCATGGACGGTTTCTTGGTAGAGCCTCAAAACCAAGGCCGAGCCAGGACTACGTGGGAGCCGAGTCATGAGTGGTGATTGGCGGAGGCAACACCGAGTTCGCGAGGTTTGCAGTGGTTCACCAGAAAACCACTGGGTTCCTTTGTTGATCCATAAAGCCCAGACCGAAGACCGAAGACAGAGGTGGAGCAGCATCAGACCGGTCTGACTGGTGGGTACCGGTCTGACCGGTGAGGAGCACCGGTCTGACCGGTGTGCGACGACGCAGTCTGGAGACTTCAAAGCGGAGGACACGCGTCGGGATCGCAAGGCTTGCGTCGAGGCTAAGCAAGTTTGCGGTCGCTGGGCATCCGTCCGATGGAGCGATGACAAAGACTTCCGAATTCGCCCTTGAGGGGCATGTATCCCTAGTTAGCTAGTAAGGGTATTTTAGTCTTTTGGCTTGCCTCCATATAACCCAAGGGGTGAGAGGATGGCAGCCATCTCTTGGAACCCTAGCTCATTTGTTTTCCTATTTTCCTTTCCATTTTTCCTTTGGAATTTCTAGGACTAGCTTGAGAGCTTCATGGTGAGATCTTGTGAGAGGGAAGGATGATCGGGCGGCAAACTAGACCTTGTATGAACCTCTTTGGTATGTATAGATGATTCGGCGTGGTTCCTCAAGGCTTGGATGTGTCTTTCCCGTTTCTCCTTTTTGGTGATTTTTGGAGGCTTTTCGTGGCGAATTTCTTGTGGCGGTTTTAAGACCTTTCTCTTTGGGATTTGGTGGGGGATGTAAGCATGAACCCCTCGTGGTTCTTTTCCCTTTGATTCCCCTCCCAAATCCGTGAGTAAAGGGGCTCAATTTTGGGGTTTTCGTTGTCCTAGGGTTAGTGGTGTTCTTGGCGAAAATCCTTCGATTCCTCTTGATCAACGAGTTTTGGTGGACCATAACTTGGCTATGGCGTGCCAATGAGGTGTTCCTACTGTCCCCAAAGTCTTGTGCGAATCGGTGGAGCAAATCGGGAGATCGGGAGTTTGATTTGGGGGAGTTGACTCGCGGGCGCTGTTCATCCCGAGCTGCCCAGGCGTGACCGGTCTGACCGGTGCTCTTGACCGGTCTGACCGGTGCAAGCCCCCTGGTGGATTTTGTCTCGGGGAATTGTTGTGTTTGTGTGATTTTGTCCCGTGGTCTTGCTGGTCAGTTCTTGGCCTGTTTGGAGTTGTTTTGCTAGGCTTTGTGAAGAGTTCTTCTTCCGTGCAGGTTGTGTTTTGGAGGTGGTTTTTGTTCCAGGGCCTAGAGGTGTCACTGAGGCTTCCTGAAACATTTGTTGCGCGGCTGCTGTAGCCACCGGCCTGACCGGCGCAGTCCACCGGTCTGACCGGCGTCACCGGTCTGACCGGCGCAGGCCATCGGTCTGACCGGTGTAGCACAGGCAGCAAGTCATGCAAGTTTCCGCTGTGCGTGTTGGTGTGTTTTGGTTCGGAAGGTTGTGTGTTGGTTCCTAGGACCAGTAGCACTCCAGTGGCTACGTGGTCTTGACCAACTTGGGTAGTTGAGTCGGAGACGTGCTTGGTTGCCGTGTTCGTCTTGTTGGAGTTTCAATCTCCTTCGAGAAGAATTTTTATCGGCTCCCATTCACTCCCCCCTCTCTGGTTCGCCGTTTCGGTCCTTCAAGTGGTATCAGAGCCGGTTACGGATCTTCGGATTCTAACCAGTCTAAGATCCAAGGATGGCGTACCAGGAACAGGGTTCGGGTCCTCCGCACTTCGATGGCAAAAACTACCAGATGTGGCAGAGGCGGATGGCGGCGTTCCTCCGCGGTAAGGGTCAGATCCTTTGGGATGTCATGGTGAACACAGCTTATGCTCATCCGATGAACTTCCTTGCTCCGGGATCGAGAGACATGTTCGACGCCAACAATAAGGCGGTCGACTACTTGTTTCGTGCTCTGTGTCAGTCCGAGTTCGATCGGGTTCAGAAAGAGGACTTAGGTTGTAGAATTTGGTTGGAGCTGAAGAATGCTCATGCTGGGAATGCTGAGGTTTAGGCACGGTTGTATGCGACTTACCGGAGAGAGTACGAGAACTTCACTCATCTCCCCGGTGTGTCTATTGATGCCTTATTCCAGCGGTTCACCGTGGTTGTGAACAACATGAGGGCCAATGTCGACGTCCTCCCGTACGATGACCATGATAGGGCTATGAAGCTCTTACACGCGCTGGATCGTACCGTGTGGGATGGAAAGGTCGAGGCCATTCTTGAGTCCGAGAAGTACACCACTCTGACGGTGAACGAGCTGTTTTCGAAGCTTAAGTCTGCTGAGGTTGATCGTGGTTTGACAGCCCGTCTTGAGAGCCCGACTGATTCCCATAGTCTTGCTCTCGTCAGTGGCAAAGTGGCTAAGTCTAACGCTAACACATCCTCCAGGATGTACTCTCAGTCTTCTTTGATGTCTTTGCCAGACGAGGAGTTCGACGTGCTTGGAGAGGATGAGCTGGCGTTGCTGACCAGGCGGTTCGAGAGGCTGCACGAGAACCGGGTGAACACAAGGAGGACAGCATGGACGTGCTTTCAGTGCGGCAAGCCAGGACACTTCGTCGCCGACTGCCCGGAGAAGACGGAGAACAAGGACGGCTACAAGCACCGGTCAAGCAAGGACGCCAAGTACCGATCGAGGCGCGATCACAAGCACAAGAACAAGCACAAGGACGAGCGACGGTCGAGGAAGAAGGACGGCCGTGGCAGGAAGGCCCGAGCGATGGTCGGAGCGAGCGACGTCGACTCCAGCTCTGCCTACTCTTCCTCGAGCTCGAGTAGTAGTGAAGACGAAGGTGATCGGCGCAAGAACAAGAAGTCGTCCAAGAACTTGAGCTGGCTGAGCTGCTACGCGAGAGATGGCTTCTGCGGCATGGCTCGTAGCTCCGGCAGCAAGAAGAGTCACCAGAGCGACTCGGACTCCGACTCCGAGGATGAGGTTCGTGACGAGCTTCCCTTCTTGCGTGAGGAGAACGAGCGTCTTGGCAAGTTGCTTGATAATCGTGATGACATGCTTAGAGAGGCCAAGAAGATGAGGAAAGAGCTTACAGCCTCACTAGAAGATGCTAGGAACCGTATGGCTGAGCTTGAAATTGATTCGCTTAAGGCTTCTCCTGTGGTTTCTGATGAGATTGATTGTTGTGATTGCTCTGTGTACCTAGCTGATCTTACTGCTCTTAAGGATAAGCATGCTTCTACTTGTGATGAACTAGATGTGCTTAGGGTTTAAGTGGCTGAGCTTAAGTCTAGACCTGCTTTGCTAGGTGCTTGCACTTCTTGCCCTATTTTGCATGGAAAGATTGATGAGATGCATGCTTATACTGTTTCGCTTGAGGCTAAGCTGAAAGAACCTATTTCCACTTCTTACTCTCCTTGTGAAGTGCATGCTTTGAAAAATCTGGAACTTGCACATTATGTGGATCCCTTGCAGGATGAGAATGATGAGTTGAGAAAAATGATGGGTTGGTTGTCGGGTCATGAACCGCAGCTTAGGATGATGATTGAGGCATACAAGCGCTATGATGGGCAAGCGCTTGGCTCGGAGAAAGTTGGAGAGTCTAGTGGTGAGGGAGGAGAGAAGATTGGTGATATCCAAGCTCCACCAAAATCCTTCCACAAAAATGCCTATGCTCCTAAGCCCAACCCACTGAGAAACAAACTCGACACAACCCCAGATTCTCCCATATTCCCCTACTCCACAAATGATTTCCAAAAACCCATCAAATTCAAGAGTAATTTGGGGAATGAGTTCTTTGGGAAAGAGAGTGTGAAGCCTAGTGGAGAGAAACCGAGTGAGCAGCCCCATCCCAAGCCGAAGCCTAAGCCCATAAGGTTTCATTGCGACTATTGTGGGAGAGATGGTCACAAGGGCGAGTTTTGCTTCAAGAGGAAGCGTGAGGAGATAATGGCGAAGGAGTGGGCTAACAAGGACAAGTACCACCCTTCCAAAGGTGTACTTGAGACTCATATGTAGATGCCCAGGGCCAAGGCGATTGTGAGGACGGTTCCAGCTTGGGGAGATCGAAAGGTGGCAGGTGGTGCTGCTGGCCGGGCTACACCGGTCAGACCGGTGCGCTACACCAGTCAGACCGGTGCTGGTCTAGACAGACAGGGGTCTGGCTTTCGTGCTCGTACGGACGCTCGGTTCGGTTCAGGTGGTCGTGGTTCTGGTGGTTGGTCTGGTGAGTTTGCAGGTGGTCAGTTTGCTAGACATTCTCCACCTCGTGCTTAATATGAGGGTGGGAGAAGTCGTAGCTTTGAGATAGAGAGGAGGAACGGTCCACGGTCTTCCTTTCGTGGCTTTCGTTCTCCTCCGGCTAGACAGGGGTGGTTCCCTAGTGGTGGTTCTCGTGGTGGTTTTTGTGGTGGTTTTCGTGGTGATAGCTTTGATAGGCGTGATGATTTGGTTTGTGCTAACCCCACTTTGGAGCAAATGGCTCGGCACTGGTTTTACTCTTTTGGTACTAACCCCAGTGCAGAGTCATTTGTTCACTCACGTGCTCGTTTTTGAATTTCAGGTGGGAGATTTGAGGAACGTTTGGTTGATTGACTCTGGTTGCTCGAGGCATATGACCGGAGACAAGGGGACAATGGGCGAGGGCGTGTGTTGTCAGAAGGTGAGATTAAGGTAAGTGACAAGGTCACTCTCAGGCATGTCGCTCTTGTTCAATCGCTCGGGTTCAATTTGCTTTCGGTGTCTCAGCTTTTGGATGAGGGTTTTGAGGTGTTGTTTCGGCCTGGTGGTTCTCGGATTTTGGATTCTCGAGGGGACCTAGTTTGCATGGTCGTTCCCGAGGGTCAAGTGTTTCGAGCTGATTTTTCTCAGTCTTCTGGTGTTGAGTGTTGTTTCTTGGCTGGATCTTCGAGTGAGTTGTGGAAGTGGCATAGGAAGTTGGGTCACTTAAGCTTTGACCTGTTGTCTCGCTTGAGTAAACTCAATTTGGTTTGAGGATTGCCATGGCTGAGGTTTGAAAAAGAGTTGGTTTGTGCGCCGTGTCGGCATGCTAACCAATGTGATGACGGAGCGTCCATGCGAGCTGCTCCATATGGATCTTGTTGGCCCAGCTCATGTGCGATCTGTGGGTGGGAAGTGGTACGTCCTGGTTGTGGTGGACGACTACTCTCGGTATGCGTGAGTTTTCTTTCTTGAGGAGAAAGGGGAGACGTTTGGTTTTGTTCGAGATCTTGTCTTGAGGTTAAGAAACGAGAGGCACGGAGATGCCATACGAGCGATTCGTAGTGACAATGGCACGGAATTTAAAAACTCTCGCTTCGAAACCTTTTGCCATGACTTGGGTCTTGAACACCAGTTTTCGAGTCCGTATACGCCTTCCCAGAATGGCGTGGTGGAAAGGAAAAACAGAACCTTGTGCGAGATGGCTCGGACGATGCTCGATGAGCATAGGACTCCGAAGAGGTTCTGGGCTGAGGCGGTGAATACCGCGTGCTATGTGTCGAATAGGATTTACCTTAGGGTTCACAAGAAGAAAACGTGCTATGAGTTGATGCACGGGCGGATACCCAAGGTGAGTCACTTCCATGTGTTTGGGTGCAAATGCTTCATCCTGAAGAAAGGTAAGAAGTTGGACAAGTTCGAGGCTAGATCTGTCGATGGCATTTTCTTTGGTTACGCGTCTCACTCTAGAGCCTTTCGAGTGCTCAATCTTGAAACTAACCAAATCGTGGAGACTTGCGAGGTAACCTTCGACGAGACACAGCCACGTAGTCAGCTTGTTTTTGAGTGTGCAGGTGATGATAAACTTGGCGAGGAGATTTTCCAGGAGGAGGAGCATGAACATGGAGATGATGAAGATGGTGGTGTGGTGCCCGCGGCTAAGCATGTACCTACTACTTCGACTACGGTGGTGGACGGCCCCTCTCCCACACCTACAACGACAAACCCAGATCAAGGCGAAGCTGCTGTTGAGGGGGAGTTAGCATCAAGGCGAGAACCTCCCCGGCGAGTGCAAGTGGATCACCCAGCTTCAAGGATCATTGGCGACATGAATGAACGTACTACACGGTCGAGGGTTCGGAACAATTCTCATTTCGCTCATGCTGCTTTTGTTGCCACCTTTGAGCCCAAAGACATTGGACACGCGCTATTTGATCACAATTGGGTTAATTCGATGCATGAGGAGTTGGAGAATTTTGAGAGGAACCAAGTTTGAGAATTGGTTGACCCTCCCCCAAGGTGTAAGCCGATTGGGACAAAATGGGTGTGGAAGAACAAAGAGGGAGAGAAAGGAGAAGTGGTGAGGAACAAGTCAAGGCTTGTTGCTGAGGGGTACTCACAGAAAGAGGGGATCGCCTACGAGGAGACCTTTGCTCCCGTAGCTCGTTTGGAGGCGATCAGGATCCTTCTAGCCTTTTCAATGGCTAAAGGGTTCAAGTTGTACCAGATGGATGTCAAGAGTTCTTTCCTAAACGGTGTTTTGGAGGAAGTAGTATATGTGAGGCAACCACCGGGGTTTGAGAGTGAGAAGTACCCCCACCAGGTGTACAAGTTGAGGAAGGCGTTGTATGGGCTGAAGCAGGCGCCTAGAGCTTGGTATGGTAGGTTGAGGGGGTTCCTGTTTGAGAGAGGGTTTGAGATGGGGAAGGTCGATCAGACCTTGTTTCTCCTCAGGCAGGGCAGAGATATCCTGATTGTGCAGGTATACGTGGATGATATTATCTTTGGTGGCTCGTCTAACTCTCTTGTTACCAGGTTTACAGAAGACATGAGCAGGGAATTTGAGATGAGCATGATGGGTGAGTTGCAGTTCTTCCTCGGGCTACAGATCAAGCAATCAAAGGAAGGAACGTTTGTGCACCAAGCTAAGTACACCCAGGACATTGTGAGGAAGTTCAAGATGGAGGACTCCAAGGCCATGGCAACGCCTATCAGTACGACTACAACTCTTGATGCGGACGAGGAAGGTGAACACGTGGACCAGAAGGAGTACCGGAGTATGATCGGGTCACTCCTCTACTTGACGGCGACGAGGCCGGACATCCAATTCTCGGTATGTCTGTGCGCTCGTTTTCAAGCGTCTCTAAGGACTTCGCATCGGCAAGCAGTCAAGCGCATATTTAGGTATTTGCGACATACTCTCGACTTCGGCCTTTGGTACTCCGCGTCTTCTTCTTTGGCTCTTCATGGATTTTCAGATGCGGATTTTGCCGTGTGTCGGTTGGATAGGAAGTCCACTTTTGGGACTTGCCAGTTCTTGGGTTCCTCTTTGGTGTCTTGGTCTTCCCGCAAATAGTCGATTGTTGCTCAATCCACTATCGAGGCAGAGTATGTGGCCGCAACTAGTTGTTGCTCTCAGCTCCTTTGGATCACATACACCATGAGTGACTTTGGTGAGGAGTATACCCATGTTCCTCTCATGTGTGATAGCACGAGTGCCATCAGTGTTGCCAAAAACCCCGTGCTTCACTCCAGAACCAAACATATAGAGGTGAGATACCACTTCCTAAGAGACAATGTTGAGAAGGGAAACATAGACCTCATCCATGTACCTACTAAAAAACAGCTCGCCGATATCCTAACGAAGCCTTTGGACCAAGCTACATTTGCTCGTTTGCGAGGGGAGCTTGGAGTGGTTTTTCCTTTTTGAGCTTCGGTTGGGGGTTTGATGTACATATACATGTTGCATTTTCATTTATGTATCATATCATGTTTGCATCTTTGTATCATAGATTGCATTTGTATCATATGCTTTAAGAATGTGCTTCTCCTATATACTTGGATCACCATGATATGCTGGATATGAGATTATGACTTTGCTAGTGATGCTCATATGATGTATAGCGATGCTCTTGGTAGCTTTGGGGTGTATATGCTTGTGGATGGCTTACTTTTGTAAAATTGCTATATATGATCCTCTCTTGTGAGTTGAATGCCTCTCATGTTCAATTTGTGCTCTTATGGCTATTTCTTACTCAATTTGTGCTTGGAACCATGTTCTTTTCATTTGGGGTCAAAAACCCATCTAGCATCATGAATGTTTAGCCTACATGCTACCTTATGGAGAAGCCTAAGCTTCTTTTTGCCGCAAAGACACTTCATGTACCATGCTTAATTTGTAAATCATGAAATTGGTATGTGAAATGCTTGTGCTTGAAAAATATGCTTCCATGTCAAATTTGCTTTTCCTTATCTTGGGTGCTAAACCGTTGCATGATGTTCACCATTGAGAAGTCTCACATTTAGAAGTGGACACATGGCTCGGTGGCTTTGACATGACATGAGATATCTTGTAGGTGTTTGTGATGATCTTGTGATAAGAATCTGTGATCTTGCATGAAGTTTGTGAGTTATATGTTGTTTGTGCTCATTTTGACCATGCTTAGGTCCTATGTTCATGAGAGGGAAATTCTTTTGAGAAATGCTTTATTTTGATCATGGCTATGTTACATGCTCATATGTCCATATCTATCTTGTTGGCGATGCTTGTACTAAATTTGTGGCTATCTTGCTTGTCTATGTATCAATTTGAGCATGTTGTAGTGCTCTTTGTCTATTTGAGAAGCACATGCTTGCATTTGTAGACTTGATTCATGCATTACCAACAAGGGGGAGAGATAGTACCCAATTCTTGCTTTTGGGAGAAAGTTCTTGCATCCAGGGGGAGATTTGCATCAAAGGGGAGAAAAATTGGGAGAAATGCATTTGTTCAGGGGGAGCTTGCATTCATGTGCTTTGGAGCTCTTTGTCGCCTGATTTTAGTTGTGCTCTTTTTGCTGATGGTGTCGAGCCCTTTTTGCCTCACCTTGAGGAGTCGGCAATTTTGGAGCATTTTATCTCGGTTGTGTCGAGCCGTTGCCATTGTCTTAGGGGACTGAGATTTTTCTCTTTCAAGTGATCTCGTTTTGGCTTTTGTTTGGCTTTTGATCACTTGTTTGAGTTTTTCATTCGTTTCTTTTCTTTTTCTCTTTTTCTCTGAATAGGTTACTGTGTGTGTTGTCAGTGCACTCATCAAGGGGGGGATTGAGGACCGGATCGTCCGTGGACCGGTGGATGGTCGCTCCCTGGTGTGATGAGTGATTGACAACGTGGTGTGGACTGACTCTTAGCTGAGTATTGCAGGTGCAGGTTGCGGCTTGATTTGCGTTGGTGCAGGTGCAGAGTGGGCGCGAAAGGTCTTAGCCTTGCAGGGCCTCCGAGGAGTGGAGAGACAAGTAGGCTCGGCTCGATGGACCCGGTGGCCGGACGGGGTCAAGTGCGGACCGCATGGTGGCAAGAAAAGCAAGACGAAGTCGTCGAACGGAGCCGGTGCAGGGTTGCGGCTCATGACCAGAGTTTGCACGCGAGGTTTGCGGCGGTTCACCACAAAACCGTAGGGTTACTTGGTTGAGCCACAAAACCAAGACCGGAGGCTCGGCGGGCGGAGAGGGGATCTGGGCGCGTCGAGAAGCTTCGATGCTAGAGGACACGCGGCGGGATCGCATGGCTTGCGTCAGGAGGACGCGGACTGCGGCAAAGGCGTGGCCGTCTGATGAAGAGGAGCGCTACTTGACCATATTGCCCCTGAGGGAATTGTATCTTAAGATTAAGTGCTAGGGGTAGCTTGGTCATTTGCCCAACCCAGAGGGACTCATATATATAGCTGTAGGGTTTCTGGGCAAACCATCTTTCCGGACTGCTTCTCATTTCCCTGCTCCATAGGTTTAGATTTTCTTCATGGTTTTGTAGAGAATCTGATCTCCGAGTGTATGGAAGCTTTCATGGTTGCGTCGATTTCCTTCTTGTAGCTCGTGTGATTTTCGTGTCTTTTTCGGGCTATTTTCATTGGATTTTCGTGCGCGGCTTGTTCCTTCAATTCTGAGGTGTTTGGGTTCGGATTTTCTTGGGGGAATCATGGATAGATGTCTTGTGCATCTTTGTGCTTGATCTTGACCCCCCAATCTCCGGATTTGGCCTCCGATTGAAGGATTTCGGTTGGAACCCAAGCTTTTTGGTAGAGCTCGGTTGCGATTCGATTCCCGGCGATTTAGTTCGTTTGAGGTCTCAAGTTTTGGGGTATAGCATCTCCTAGGGACGCTTCATATCTCCCCCAAATCTTGTCTCAAGGGCTTAAGTCGTGCTTGCGTTCTTGAGCTCGGGCTGCTGTTCCCTTGATAGGCGAACAGTCCGCAAGGAGAGTGCGGACGGTCTCTTCCATGCGGACGGTCCGCGGGTAGGGCACGGACAGTCCGTTTTTCGAGGTGCGGTACTGGAGGTTCGGGTGGCATTTTCGGACGGTCCGCCCTATGCTTGCGGACGGTCCGCCTGGCCCCCGCGGACAGTCCGCCCCCTCCATGCGAACGGTCCACCCCAGGCTTTGCAGATTGCCTAAGTCCTTTGCTTCTTGAGTTGCGCTTCCGTGTTGCTTTGAGTTGGGGCTTGTTTCTAGGGTTGGTAGGTCCGTTGTGACTACGCGACCTTGGCAAGCTCGTGTGGGAATCCTCGGTTGTGAATTTGGGGCATAGGTTGAGTTCATCCTTCGGGAAGAATTTTTATTGGCTCCCATTCACTCCCCCCCCTCTGGTCGGCTAATCGGTCCTTCAACCACGCCGAATCATCTATACATAGCATGAAGGTTCATACAAGGTCTAGCTTTCCACCCAGTCATCCTTCCCTCTCTCGAGATCTCACCATGAAGCTCTCAAGCTAGTCCTAAAAATCCTAAGGAAAAATAGGAAGGGAAAATAGCAAAAGCAAATGAGCTAGGGTTGCAAGAGATGGCTGCCATCCTCTCACCACTTGGGTTATATGGAGGCTAGCCGAAAGACGAAACTACCCCTATTACATTAAACTAAGATACACGCCGTCGAAGGGCCTTTTGGGAAACTTCGTCGTAGCACCATCGGACGGACGCCCAGCGACCGCAAACTTGCTTAGCCTCGACGCAAGCCTTGCGATCCCGACGCGTGTCCTCCGCTTCGAAGTCTTCGGAACGTATCGTCGCACACCGGTCAGACCGGTGTACCCCACCGGTCAGATTTGTACCCACCAGTCAGACCCACCGATCAGACCGGTCCAGTGCTGCTGCCTCTGGTCTTCGGTCTTGGCTTTGTGGATCAACCAAGGAAACCAGCGGTTTTCTGGTGAACCACTGGAAACCCCGCGAACTCGGTGTAGCCTCTGCCAATCACCGCTCATGACTCGGCTCCCACGTAGTCCCGGCTCGACCTTGGTTTTGAGGCTCAAAAAAGAAACCGTCCATGACTTCATCTCGCCGTTCTTGCCACCATGCGGCCCGCACTTGACCCCGCTGGCCACCGGGTCCCTCGAGCCAAGCCTAGTTGTCTTCTCCACACCTAGAGGCCTACCCAGCAACGACCTTTCGCGGTTGCTCTTCACCTGCACCAACAGCAGTCAAGCCGTAATCTGCACCTGCAATACTTAGCCAAGAGTCAGTCCACACAACATTGTCAATCACTCATCACACCAGGAAGTGACCATCCACTGGTCCTCGAACCACACAAGCTCTCAAAGACTGATTGGCTCCTTGCCGCTCTAGTCAGGGTTACCAGACCCGACCGGTCAGACCGGTCGCTGGCACCGGTCAGACCGGTGCGGCCAGGCAAGCCGTACCGCCTCCCGTGAAGCAAGTATACAGGCCAAAACAGAAGGAGGAGGTGTAGAGGATGGATGTTGATCCAGAAAGGATTACAAATCAAGACATTATTCAGATTGCATCAATGGATGTTTCCATTGGAGAAGTTGGCAAAAGACCGAATGTTCCAAACAATAAGGTTGTGACATCAACTCCAGGAGTGTTTGCTGCTGCTAATGACCATGAGGCCAGTGGGAGTGGTTCCAATTCCAAATACTTCTTGCCAAGGTGGTGTCCTCCCGGTTTGACTCGTACACAAAGGAGGAAGCTTCAATGCCTGAGGTTTGAAGAGAAGAGGGAGAAGGAGCTAGAGAAGCAGAGAGACGAAGCTTTCAACCAGTACAGGCCCATGGTACCTGAAGGAAAAGAGTGGAGAGTTAAGACCAGCTCCCAGCCATCACCGGTCAGACTGGTGGAGGAGTCGGTCAGACCGGTCACACCAGTCAGACCGGTGACAGGCGTCGATGTGACCGATGACCCAGAGACGCCGCCCGGTTTCTCTTCTTCGGCTCCTATGGTTTGTGATGACAAGTCCGCATCGGACCCTGCACCAGAAGACAATGAGGAGCTTGTTGATTAAAGTTCTTCGCCTGAGCGCATGAATTTCGACATCAACGTGATCCATATGTCTATGGATGGTTATTTGCTCTCGAAGTAGGACATCAATGTATTTGGGCCAAAGGAAGCTATTTTCCAGAAGCCTAAAGCTACTGAAAATCATCTGAAGGCTTTGTACATGAAGGGACACATCAATGGGAAGCCTATCTCTCGCATGCTGGTGGACGGAGGAGCGATCGTCAACTTGTTGCTGTATTCTTTGTTCAAGAAGCTGGGAGGTTTAGATGATGAGTTGATCAAGACCAACATGACCATCAGCGGTGTGGGAGGAGGCGACCCGATGGGAGCTAAAGGTGTCATCTCTATGGAGCTCACCGTTGGGAGCAAGACGTTGGCTACGACATTCTTCGTCGCTGAGACACAAGGTAACTTCAGTCTAATCCTTGGTCATGATTGGATTCATGCAAATCAGTGTGTGCCTTCTACCTTGCATCAATTCTTAATTCAATGGGTAGGCGACGAGGTAGAGATTGTTCATGGTGATACATCGGCTTGTGTTGCAGTGCCTGATAGTTCTACCAAGGATAATCATGAGAATCTTAAGTGCTTAACTGGTTTAGATTTATCTAATTTAAGGCTTATTGATTCTACCAAAGATGGCTTTGCTACTGTTGTCATGAAGCCAATCATTGATCAGGCTAGAACTGTCGGTGTTTTAACCTGGCAACCTACCAAGGGGAGTACCCGAGGTAGACGTTTGTGGCCTCGCCGAGATCGGGAACTCGAAGGAGAGACACGTGGCACACAATTTAGACAGGTTCGGGCCGCGAGGTGCGTAATTCCCTACGTCCTGTATGTTGCATAGCTCTGGATTTATTGGGTGTGTTTACAAGATGATGCGGGTAGATGAATAGGGGTCCCTGCCTCGCCTTATATAGTCAGGGAGGCTGGGTTACAAGTCGGTTTGGTAGGGAGAGTACTAGTCGTATACGGCTAGGAGTACTCTACATGGCTCCAGACATGCCTAGCTTCCTAACCGATTACTAGTCCTCCGTATGCCTTGCGCTTCACGCCATCTGGTGCCGTGTAGCCCAAGTCGAGTAGTCCCAAGGGCCCACGCAGCAGTCGGTCCTGGTACCCACCTGAGTAGTGGGCCCAGGGATGTCCACACGACAAGCCCCCGAGTACTTTGTAGTCGAGCAGGATGTTTTCGAGTAGTCTTGATGGCCTTGGCGAGTAGTCCCCGAGCGTCCCCGAGTTCTACAAGCCGAAAGTCCTCAAGAGCACTTGAATCATCCAGAGGCTGGAAGGTACTCTAGCTGATCTTTGAGTAGTCTTGAAGTCTTCTCGAGTAGTCCCCAAGCGTCCCCGAGTGCTTCTCTCGAAGGTCTTCAACAGTACTCGTGATGTCTTGATGAAAAACCATATGGCAAATGCGATTCGGAGAATCGCATTCCATATGGAATGTAGCCCCCGAGCCTTAGGTCAAATTGTAGATTCAAGCTCAGGGTCAATCTTATCCCAAAAAATCCGGAGAAAAAACCGAAGGACACATGGCACGGAGCCCCTGTGCCTTGAGTCGAGTACTTTCTCTCGAATTGAAGGGTCATCTTGACTGTAGAATGTGTCCTGAGTGGATCTTGATCTGGTGTAGCCCACTGAATCCATCGAATGTAGTCGAGCCCCCGAGGCTGAGAGTATCGAGTACTGGAATACGAAGGGTCCGTCCGCTGCTGCTGAGTCAGCCGCCTGAAACTTATCCGCCCGTTCGGAACTGAGCCGCGTGGTGGCTTATAAATAACAAGCGAACTCCTTAGGGTTTTTTCACTCCCAGCGGTCGTATTTCTCGGAGGTTAGATCTGAGTCACTGCCGCCCTGCGCCTCTGCTGCCACCGCCGTCGCTAAGTAGATTAGATCTCCTTCCGCCCCGCCGCCTTAGTCCGCCCTCCTCCGCAGCCGCCGAGCGAATGCGAGTAAAGACGCTCGTGACTCGAAGGATGAAGGGGTCTCCAGTGAAGAGCACCAAGAACGGCGCGACGAAGAAGAGGAGCCGTGATGAAGCCGGTGATGCCGGCCAGTCGTCGTCGTCGCCGCCCCCCTCCTCTCGGCCCAATCCGGCGAAGGAGTGGAAGAAGGCGAAACTGAAGACCGAGGACCTCCTCGCCTTGGTCAACAGTGGTTTCCTCCGTGAGAAGGAGATGGATCTGTGGCGCGTCGCCACTGGAGATCCGTACCCAATGGAGAAGAACCTGGATGAGATTCCGATGTTCGCGCGATTCGTGGAGCGTGGACTCACACTGCCCGCCAGCGACTTCTTCAAGGGGATGCTCAGGTACTACGGGATCGAGTACCTCAACCTCAACCTCAACCCCAACGGTATCTTCCACATCTCCATCTTCGTACACTTCTGCAAGACGTTTGTGGGAATCAAACCCCACTGGATCCTATTCCGGAAGTTCTTCTGGGTGAAGCCGCAGCCGAGTACAGACGAGCCCCGAGTAGTTGGAGGGGCTGGAGTGCAGATGCGCAAAGACGCCGCCGGACAGTACTTGCCGTACAAGCTCATTGACTCCAACCAAGATTGGAAGGCGAAGTGGTTCTACATCAGCAACCATCACCCCGAGCTACCAAAGCCCAGCAGTCGACAGCCGAAGCATGCACCGTGGTGGAACACAGAGCCCACCATGCAAAAGGGTCTCTAGCTACCGCCATTGCTGAAGAAGATCAAGGCCTTGAGGGAGGCCGGACTGAGGGCCGAGCATGTGGCCTTCAGTTTCATGAAGAGAAGAGTGCAGCCGTTGATGGAGCGAGACCATCTCGGCTACGAGTACACCAGCGATGAAGATTCATCCCGGATGCCTGGTGAAGAAGTCGACGATGATGTCATCATCGAACGGCTGGGGAAGGTCTTCAAAGACATGCCCGCGTACACACCGTACCCCATGGCAGAGTACTCTGCGGCACGGCCACCAAATGAGGTTAGTAGTCGTGGCCAGAGCCCCCGAGTACTAATTGCTTGTGTAGTCGTACTTATGCTTACTTGATCTTGTAGGACGATCTGAAGAAGTACATCTCCGTCCTGCCCTCCCCCCACGGCTTGAGGAACAAACATAGGGGAAGGCAGAACCCAAGGTGAAGGAGCGCCGAGAGGTTGGTGAAGGTGATGATGCCGTCGTCATCGAGGACACCTCCGACGATGAAGATGAGGAGACACTGCAACAACGGTTCCAGCTCCGCTCGAAGTTCAGCCGAGCTGGAATGCCACATATTCCAGTGATCGAGAAGCCATCTAGAGTGGAGGTGAGCTTGTCGGTGCCGCCAAGGAAGCCCCGCAACGTGGCGCGAAAACGGGCCGTGAGAAAATTGAAGTTGTTAGAAGCCCCCAAACAAGAGCTGAGTACCGCGACTAGAGTAGTCGAGTACTGACGATGAATAGTCTGTTGCTGACTACATGACTTGTGTTTGTGCAGGACCTCCCTTCCCTGAATCCTATGGTGCAGGATGAGGACGAAGTCTGGGAGACTGTGGGGGCGACGCCTGGGAGTGTCAGCCCACCTCCGGCTACTGAAAATGTTGTACCGGAAGAGGCACAGGAACAAACCGCCGGTATGGAGCCGCAGCTGTCGGTCGAAGAAGTACAGGACCCTCCTCCAGCTGCGGCCGTGGCCATCGGGCAGCCGGAGGAGAGAGTAGAGGAGCCTCCTGTCGAGGCAGGAGCCACCAGCGAGCCTGGCATTGTGGATATCGCCAGGACACTGGGCGCCCCGACTGTCACTTTAGTGTGGTCAACTCTGTAAGTTTCTGGAACTCTTGAGTAGTCATGTAGCCGTCAAGCTCGTGTTGTTGATTGGATAATCCATGATGCAGGAAATCCACGGACTTGTCGTGGGATGAGGGGGAGACTAGCACTCCTGCCGATGGTGACGACCGCTCGGCGGAGGTACAAGAACCCACACCGCCACCACAAGCTGATGCCGCAGCAGAGCCGAGGCTTGAAGAAGCTACCCCAGTGGAAGGTGCGCATCCTGTCACCATGAGTACTTATTGTGAAGAGTGTCGTAGCCGCTACTGACTGTTGAGCTAATCTTGACAGGGACACAAGCCGAGGGGGTGGTGATCCCTAAGGCGATAGCCATGGAGACGGCTACTGTTGAGGCGATGACTATAGAGCCAGTTGCCGAGCCGGCGGCAGCGACAGCCCCCGGGCCGGCGACTTCGACAGCCCCCAAGCCAAGCACGGAAGCACGGGTTGATCCGCTACCTGAAGCAGGGACTGAGGTTGTCGTCCGTGAAGTGATGATAGAAGACGCGGTGCCGCTTCGCTCGGCGCCAATGCCAGAGACTGGAACCTCGAGCCGCGGGGGTCTCGAGTTGCTGGATGATGAGCTGATTGACCCGGCTTTCGTGTCTCTGAGCATGGAGTTGTGGCGTCGCACGAAGAACTGGATCAAGGTATGTTACGAGTACCCTGAGTTGTCTTGCTTTATTGAGTACTGAGTATTGATTGATCATTGGATCTTGCCCAAGGCCTGGTGGAGAGATCTCGTCAGAAGACCGACCTTCTGAAGGGGTATGGTGACACAGTCATCCGAGCTGAGACTCTGGAGAAGGAGCTAGACAAATCGAAGAAACACGCAGCACTGCTCCAATCCAAACTCGACGACACCTTTGCCCTGTACCACAATGAGGTACAAGAGATGCAGGCGAAGAGAGATGACTTGATCAAGAAGAACAAGTCGCTGCGCCAGAAAAACAAAGGTGTGTCTTCAATCATGATCACTGAGTACTTATTGCAGGGCTTGTGTGTAATCTGACGCTGTGACGAGTTGTCTGCAGATCATGAGGCGAGGGTTGGCCAGCTGAAGGCTTTCGAGACGGACCTCAAGAATATCGTGTACCGGGAGACCGACCGTCGAGAGGTACTCGAGTGGGACTACACACAGTTGCGCCATGAGTGCATCAAGCATATGGAGCTCCGTGAAGCCTCAGATCTTGAGCTTGTAAGCTGTTATAAATCTCTGCAGAAGCTCAATGAAGACTGCGACAAAATGCGGGCGCAACTGAAAGAGCTTGAAGAAGCCGCACTGCCCATAGCAAGGTTGCTGGTCCCACATCCGGGCGGGCCCAAGATAGTGCCTCTGGTAGACAGGCTGAAGGAAGTTCCCAGGCGCCAGGCGATGTACGTCAAGCATTTGGCGAAGTTGATACCAAACCAGGTACACGCCTTCATGAAGTCGTACTTCCCGAAGGCACCAGTAGATGTGGTGGCCGGTGGTCTTGCGGCGAACTGCACGGATGAGCAGTACAAGACCCTTATGGAGGAGATGGCGCCTATCGCGGAGCAAGTCGCGGAGCAAGTCGCGGACAAGCTGAACCTTCAGTAGTCATACCTGTAGAAGTAGCTTATGTACAGGGTAGTTGATGTAGGACAAACAAATTGGTTAGAAACTTGTTTGAATATGAATGAAGTTGGTTCACTTCTATTCTGTAATAAGTACTTGTTGCTGCCGCTTGCATTGAAGCGTGCGGAGTACCAAGCCGTTGGAGAGGTAATGAGTAGTAATACTCAGTAGGATCTGCCTAGTTGGAAGGCACAGTAAAGAAGTTGAGTAGAATCAAACTTTATTACTGAAGAATAAGTACACCTGGATGGCCAGGGCCGTTACAAATACGAAGTCGCCAGGACCCGGAGGCCACCTACGGCTAAGTGATGTGCTAGGGTCCTTGGACCGCTTACAGCTGAAGATCCGTTAGTAGCCGTTGTAGCTGGATCTTATAGAGTACATGGTCCATAGACCGCCGCTAAAGCCCTTAGGCTATGTGTGGCCCATGTTCCGTTAGTAGCCGTTAACGCTGGATCCAGGATAGAAGTAGTCCGTAGACTAGTGCTAGGACCGAGAGGCCGCTTACAGCGAGGAGTCCGTTAGTAGCCGCATAGGCTAGACTCGAAGATGGGTAGTCGAGCGACTACGCATAGAAGCGACACAGCTGGTCGACGTTCCACGAGTTGCCGATGTCATCGCCTTCAAGTGTTTGGAGACAATAGGAGCCTGGTCCGGTCACCTTAGAAACTGAGAAGAGACCTTCCCACGGCGAGCTGAGCTTGTGTAGTCCGTCCGTGTTTTGGATGCGACGGAGGACTACATCACTGACGTTGAAGGAGCATTCCTTGACGTTGCGATCATGGTAGCGTGGGATACCCTCTAGGTACCTTGCTGATTGGACGAGGGCAGCACAGCGGGCTTCTTCGAGGCTGTCGATGTCACCCGTTGACTGTCTTCTGAGATGCCCTCGTCATATTGTTCTACTGCCGGGGATTCCCACATCACGTTGGCGGGTAGAATAGCTTCGGAGCCGTAGACCAGGAAGTACGGCGACTGCCCTGTTGGCTTGGTAGGTTGAGTAAGAAGCCCCCAGAGTGCATTGGGTAGTTCCCTGATCCACTTGCCTCCTTTGGTGTTAGCTGCATTGTGCAATCGCTTCTTGAGGGCATCGAGTACCATCCCGTTGGCGCGCTCCACCTGGCCTTAGCACGTGGGTGGGCGACTGAAACATATCAGACGTCGATCCCGCTGTTCTCGCAGTACTCCCAGAACTGGTGGTTGTTAAAGTTGGAACCCAAGTCTGTGATGATGCGATGGGGTAGCCCGTAGCGATGCACGAGTTCATCCAAGAAGTCGAGTACTCTATTGCCCTTTGGGTAGGTAACCGGCTTGACTTCGATCCACTTGGTGAACTTATCGATGGCCACCAGGACTCTGTTGAATCCTCCTGGCGCAGTTGGCAGAGGCCCAATCATGTCGAGCCCCTAGCAAGCAAAGGGCCAGGTCGGTGGTATGGTGACTAGCTTGTAGCCCGGGACGTGTTGCTGCTTGGCGAAGAATTGGCACCCTTGGCACCTCGTGACGAGTTCTTCGGCGTCGGCCAGAGCTGTGGGCCAGTAGAAGGCTCGTCGGAAGGCTTTGCTCACTAGCGTGCGAGAAGATGCGTGGTTGCCGCAGACACCCTTGTGGATCTCCTCCAAGATGTCCTTGCCTTCTTCCCGGGGTATGCACTTCATGAGTACTCTAGAAGTGGTGCCCCGCCTATAAAGCTTGTCTCCGACTAGTACGTAGGTCTTGGCTCAGCGGACGAGTTGTTCGACCTCGATCTTGTCAGAGGGAACCTTCTGCTCGCGGATGTAGTCGATGAATGGTTGTCTCCAGTCCAAGTCTATCATCATGACCTCCTGACTGGGCTGTGGTAGCCCAGGGTCAGTAGTCGTTGATGCTGGCTCCGGGATGGATGGCGTGTGAAGCTCGTGGACGAAGACTCCGGCAGGCACTTGAGCGCGAGTAGAACCAAGCTTTGACAGGACGTCCGCTGCAACGTTGTTGTCGCGGCCGACGTGGTGGAACTCGAGACCGTAGAACTTGTTCTCGAGCTTGCAGACTTCCAGATAGTAGGCGTCTAGGTTCTCCTTGTTGCGGTCCCAAGAGTCGTTGACTTGGTTGATGACCAGTGCGGAGTCGCTGTAGACTAGTAGCCGCTTAATGCCCAGTGAGATTGCAAGTCGGAGCCCGTGCAGCAGGGCTTCGTACTCGGCTTCGTTGTTTGAGACCTTCCAGAAGATCTGCAAGACGTACTTGAGTTGTTCGCCCTTCGGAGAAATCAGGAGTACCCCTGCGCCTGCGCCCTCGAGCTTGAGTGAGCCATCAAAGTACATGATCCAATGCTCCGGTCGCTATGTTGGTGTGGGTAGTTGATTCTCCCGCCACTCTGCCATGAAGTCGACTAGTGCTTGAGACTTGACAGCGGTGCGTGGCTTGAAGTCAATGTTGAGGGTGCCAAGCTTGACTGCCCACTTGGAGATTCTCCCGGTATCATCTTGGTTGTGGAGTATGTCGCCAAGCGGGTAGTCGGTGATGACGATGATCGAGTACTCCTGGAAGTAGTGTCGTAGCTTCCGCGAGGTGATGAGTACTGCGTAGAGTAGCTTCTGGACCGGTTGGTACCGTGCCTTAGACTCGGACAGGACCTCGCTGACGAAGTAGACTGGTCGCTGGACTGGGTAGGTGTGGCCTTCTTCCTGCCGCTCGACGACGATGGCAGTACTGACCACGTGAGTAGTCGCAGCGAGGTAGAGCAGTAGCTGCCCCTGTTTGCGAGGAGCTGTGAGGACTGGTGGCTTCGACAGGAAGTCATTAAGCTGCGTCAGAGCTTGATCAGCCTCCGCAGTCCACACAAAATTCTCTTAGTGCTTAAGTAGCTTGAAGAAGGGTAGTCCCCGCTCTCCAAGTCTTGAGATAAATCTGTTCAGGGACGCCATGCACCCGGTCAGCTTCTGGACATCCTTGATGCAGGTTGGAGCTTTCATATTGGTGATGGCGAAGATCTTCTCGGGATTGGCTTCGATGCCGCGATGGCTAATGATGAAGCCGAGTAGTTTCCCCAAGGGTACGCCGAAGACGCACTTGTTGGGGTTGAGCTTCCACTGGTACTCTCGCAGAGATGCGAAAGTCTCTTCAAGATCGGCGATGAGCATGTCGGAGTTTCTGGTCTTGACGACCACGTCATCCACGTAGGCTTCGACGTTCTTGTTGAGCTGCTTCTTGAAGCAGGCCTGGATAGCTCGCTGATAGGTAGCGCTGGTGTTCTTCAGCCCGAACGACATTGTCGTGTAGCAGTAGGCACCGAACGGGGTGATGAGCACGGTCTTCTCCTGGTCTTCTTCTTTGATAGTGATCTGGTGGTACCCGGAGTAGCAGTCGAGGAAGCAGAGCAGGTCGCAGCCCGCCGTGGAGTCGATGACTTGATCAATCCGCGGCAACCTGAAGGGGTCCTTGGGGCAGTGCTTGTTGAGATCGGTGTAGTCGACGCACATCCTCCACTCGTTCGTGTTCTTCTTGCGGACGAGGACGGGGTTGGCGAGCCACTCAGGATGGAAGACTTCTCGGATGAAGCCAGCCGCGAGTAGTTTGGCGAGTTCCTTCTTGATGGCATCCCGTCGGTCGTCGGCAAAATGGCGAAGGTGTTGTCGCTTGGGGGTAGCTTTAGGATCGACATTGAGTGAGTGCTCGATCAGGCTCCTGGGCACGCCTGGCATGTCCGCTGGCTTCCACGCGAAGATGTCTCGGTTAGCCCGAAGGAAGCTGACGAGCGCCTCTTCCTATTTAGGGTCGAGCCCCGCGCCGACCATGGTAGTCTTGCTGTTGTCGCTGGTCCTAAGGTCGATGGCCTTCACATGTACTTCCTCTGTTGGCTAAGGTTTGTTGGAGGTGTTGGTCTTCTCAGGTATCTCGAGTTCGGTTGGCGCAAGCTTCTTGGATGCAGCGAAGATCTCCATCATTGCGTTGGGTACTTGATTTGTTGCTGTGAGTTCCACAGCTTCGGTGTCGCAGTCGTAGGAAATCTTCAAGTCCCCTTACAGCGTGAGTACTCCGGCTGGACTTGGCATTTTGAGTACCAAGTAGGTGTAGTGGGGGATCGCCATGAACTTGGCGATGGCTGGTCTGCCGAGGATGGCATGGTAGGAGGTTTCGAAGTCCGCGACCTCCAACTTGATGTACTCGGTGTGGTGATTCTCCCTTGTCCCGAAGGTAACTGGCAAAACCACTGAGCCGAGAGGTATAGACGCGTTGCCTGGGACAATTCTGTAGAAAGGTGATGTGCTCTTGGTGAGCATGTCGGTGATGTCGAGCTTCATCTTCTTCAAGGTCTTGGTGAAGAGGACATTGTGTCTGCTCCCGCCGTCGATGAGTACCTTGTTGAGTCTGGAGCCCGAGACTATTGGTTTCAGGAAAAGTGGGAAACGTCATGGTTCGGAGAAGCTTGTCCATTGATCTGCACGGGAGAAGGTGATGGGTACCTCTGACCACCTTAGAGGTGTCGGCACCGCTGGCTCAATGTTCAAGACTTCCCGTAGGGTGAGCTTCTGAGATCACTTGGTGGGTAGTCCGCCGAAGAGGACATTCACCGTCTTGTCGGGTTCTTGGAAGTCGCCATTGCCTTCGTCGACTTTCTTCTTGCCCTTCTTGTCCTGAGGTGGCCGTGGCTCGGGAACATCCTTGAGTGCTCGCCGGAGTTGGTAGCACTGATCGGTTGTGTGATTGCCGTCCAGATGCCACGGGCACTTCTCTTTGAGCAAGTCTCTGAAGCCGCCGGAGGTCTTTTTGGAGCTGTCCTTCGCGGGGTGCTGTATATCCGCGACTGTGTTGTCTGGCTTGTGCTTGTGGTTAGGATCCGAGTAGTTGTTGTTGTTGCGACTCCCTTGATCCTTGTTGTTGTTGTTGTCGCCCGTGTTATTTTTGCTCTTGCCGCGAATGGAGTCGTACTTGGCGTTTGGCTCGTCCTCTTCGTCGGCCCATGAGGTGATCATGTCTTTGAGCTTGGTGATGGAGCTTGGGCGACGGCAACCGAAGTCTTCGAATGTGCAACGGTGGTAGAAACCGTCTTGGAAGAGATCGATGACTTATTTGTCGGTGACGTCGACTACGGTCGCATGCTTGTCGAAAAAGCGGCGCATGTACTGGCGGAGCGTCTCGCCTTGCTCCTGCATGACCATTGCCAGGTCCATGCGAGTACCCGAGCGTCCCATGGCACCCGCGAAGTTGCTGGTGAACTGGGCCTTCAGCTGGTCCCACTTGTCGATCGAGTTCCTGTCGAGCGACTCGAGCCATGTAAGTGGTGCTTGGTCCAGAAAGAAGGGGAAGTAGAGGCACTTGGTGTCGTTGTCGCCACCGGTATTTTCAATGGCCATGGCATAGCACCTGAGCCACTGAACTAGATCTTGCTTCGCGTCGTACTTGGTGATCCCGAGAGGTTTGAATTTCTTGGGAAGAAGCAGAGCGCAAAGTCGTGAGGAGTAGGCCGGGAAGCCGTCGCTGTCGCTGACACCGGTAGTAGTCTTCTTCGCGCGGCGTATCTCGTCGATCCTGTGGCGGGCATCGTAGCTGCTATGTGCGTTGCCGGTGGAGTGGCTGTTCGCGTGGCCTCGGCCTTTGCGATCGCCACCGCCACCGCCTTTTCTGCCGGCGCTGTGGGAAGAGCTACCACTACTGCCACCGCCACCACCACCACCGCCGCTAGTGCCGCCATGTGAAGGTCCTCCCGCAGAGGCTCTAGAGCGATTGGGGGTTGGCTGGTGTTCGCCACGGACACTGTTGCATCCGACTTCTGCTGGGGTGCGGCTGCGACTAATGGCTTCGTGATTTCCGGCTCCGGCGACCCTGTTGTTGACCTGCATGAAGTAAGCATCCGCTATGAGTTTGGCGATGAGTTCGCCTGTGCGGTGCCCCTGAGCCGTTCGAGCTATCGCATTGATGGACATGAGGCATTGCTCAGGGGTTGTGTGGACCCAGCTGGCGACTTGGTCTAGAGCCTCATTGAGGTTTCAGATAGGAAGAGCTTCTCAAAGCCGCTTGCGTCGATCTGCTCGTTTTCTGTTGCGTTCGCGCCGGGCGTTCTTGGCATCAGTAGTCTCATGTGCAGGTGCGTTGGCTGATTCCTCGTCTTCTGAAATATCTTCAAGGTACCGATTAGGTCAGTTTTCTGAGGTTCCAGCTTCCCCGGTTGCCATGAATACTTTGCGGTCGGGCGTGCAGAGTCCGGAGTCCGTAGTTGCCACCTCGGTAGGCGTGTGCTCGTCCTCGTTTGGAGTCAGCGCTATCCCCTCCTGGAAGGGGAGTGCCTCGAGGTAGGCGACGCAGTGTGAGTTGTCGTCAGTCAGGTCTGCGAGCTTGCGGTCGGGCCAGTAGACGAATCTGCCGGCGGGAGTAGACATGATGACCAAGCCAGCAGCAGGACCTGACAACGGCTCCTCGATGGTGTTGAGCTCGGACTCGGACTCGATCAGATCAAGACCGAAGTCAAACTCGTAGGAAGAGTCCGAGTTGTAGTCGGGGACGGTGTTGGAGTCCGAGGAGTACTCAGAGGCGATCTCCTTGCGAGCCCGACGTGAGGTGAGTGCTTCCGCGTAGGCTTTGCTAGAGTTGCAGAGGCCATACGGGAAGTGCTCGTGGGGGAGGACCGGTCCGCTCGATGGCTCAGGAGCCAGCTCGTGCGGTTCGATCCAGGGTGACGTCGAGTTCGAGTTGGAGGTGGATCCGGTCTCGAAGTCGGCGGCTTGGTTATAGAGCCAAAATTCGTCGAATTTTTCGACGAGTTGACCCGTGATGGCTTCGGGAAGCGTCACGAGTCCAGTCTCTGGGTCCGGGGTCATGGTGAAGTAGCGCTGGAACGATCCGGCGCCGTAAGCAGTGCAGACCTAGGAGCCGAAGACGAAGGTGTCGCCGCGATTGAAGGCGGCGATTGGCTTGATGATGATTGAAGCCGTAGAGTTCGCCATGAGATCTTCGGCGAGAACGCCTACCTGGCGCGCCAGCTGTCGGTGTTTTAACCCGGCAACCTACCAAGGGGAATACCCTACGTCCTGTATGCTGCGTAGCTCTAGATTGATTGGGTGTGTTTACAAGATGGTGCGGATAGATGAATAGGGGTCCCTGCCTCGCCTTATATAGTCCGGGAGGCAGGGTTACAAGTCGGTTTGGTAGGGAGAGTACTAGTCATATACGGCTAGGAGTACGCTACATGGATCCGGACATGCCTAGCTTCCTAACCGAGTACTAGTCCTCCGTATGCCTTGCGCTTCACGCCATCTGGTGCCGTGCAGCCCAAGTCGAGTAGTCCCAAGGGCCCACGCAGTAGTCGGTCCTGGTACCCACCTGAGTAGTGGGCCCAAAGATGTCCATACGACAAGAACCTCTCTTTCGATTTGATGGATGCAAATCTGGATTGGTTGCAACAAAGGCGAGAGCACTATCGGGCGCATAAGAACGATATCTGTGAGGCTATCGAAGACTTTGATGATATGAGCAAGTTAGGACAAGGGTCTACGTCGGCTGATCCTTTAGAGGAGGTGGATATTGGTGATGGCAGTATACCTAGGCCGACATTTGTAAACAAGAATCTTGATCCTTTGTTTAAATCTGAGTTAATAAAGCTGTTAAAGGAGTATGTTGATTGCTTTGCATGGAATTACAATGAAATGCCTGGTTTAAGTCGTGATTTAGTTGAGCATCGTTTACCTATTAAACCTGGTTTTAGGCCTTATAAACAACCTCATAGACACTTTAATCCTGATATTTATGACCGAGTGAAAGAGGAAGTCAATCGGTTACTTGATGCAAAGTTTATTTGGCCTTGTCGTTATGCTGATTGGATCTGTAATATTGTGCCTATTGAGAAAAAAGGAACAAAAAAGCTTTGTGTTTTCATTGATTTTAGAGATCTTAATAGAGCTACTCCTACAAATGAATATCCTATGCCTATAGCCGATTTTCTTTTAATGCTGCATCCGGACATAGAATTCTTAGCTTTCTTCATGGTAATGCTGGTTACAATCAAATCTTTATGGCCGAAGAGGATATATCCAAAACGGCTTTCATTTGTCCGGCCTTTGTTGGCTTATTTAAGTGGGTTGTTATGACTTTTGGATTGAAAAATGCGGGTGCTACTTATCAAAGGGCTATGAATTTAATCTTTCATGATTTGCTTGGCATCGTAGTAGAGGTTTATATCGACGACATTGTTGTCAAATCAGCTAGAGATGATTCTCATTTAGCTGATTAAAGACTTGCATTTGAAAAGATGTGTCGGTACAAATTCAAGATGAACCCACTCAAATGTGCTTTTGGTGTATCGGCTGGGAAGTTTTTGGGCTTCATTGTGCATGAGAAAGCCATAGAGGTAGATCCTAAAAAGATTGAGGCAATCCGGAATGTTAAAGTGCCTACTTGTAAAAAGGATTTGCAAAATTTCTTGGGCAAGGTGAATTATTTGAGGAGGTTCATTTGTAACTTGTCCGGGAAGGTAAATGCTTTTACTCCTTTACTTCAGTTAAAAAATGATGTTGACTTCACTTGGGGGGCAAAGCAACAAGAGGCATTTGATGAGATTAAGAGCTATTTGACTTCGCCACCTGTTCTTCAAGCGCCCAAGAGTGCTGTTCCTTTCAAATTGTATGTAGCGGCTGAGAAGGATATCATTGGAGGTGTTTTGACTCAAGAGACCGAAGGCAAGTACATTGTTCCATATGAGAGTAGAAGATTATTGGACGCCGAAACGAGGTACACTTTTATTGAAAAGTTGTGTTTATCACTATATCATACTTGTACCAAGTTAAGGAATTATTTATTACCAAGTACTTGTATAGTAGCATGTCAAACTGACATAATTAAATACATGTTGCATAAACCAATTTTAAGTGGTAGAGTCGGCAAATGGGCTTATGCTTTAGTTGAATATGATTTGCATTGTGAGCCATTAAGTTCAATGAAAGGTCAAATTGTTGCCGACTTTATTGTTAGACATAGAGTAGATAAGCAACTTGATTTAAATGTCGGTTATGCTACTTTTACTCCATGGAAGTTACATTTTGATGGATCGGTTTGCAAAGATGGTTGTGGTGTTGGAGTTGTTATTATTTCTCCAAGTGGGATTGTTTTTGAAGCTCTTAACCGATTGGATCATGATTGTACTAATAACCAAACTGAATATGAGGCTCTTCTATTTGGGTTGGAGATGTTGCATGACATGGGAGTAAGACATGTGGAAGCATATGGACATTCTTTATTAGTGGTGCAGCAAGTTTCCAAGGTATGTCAATGTCTAAATGACTTTTTAAATGCTTATCTCGATAAGTGTTTAGACATCATATCTTATATGGATGAATTTGTTATATATCATGTGCCACGAGAGGAAAATCCTAGGGCTAATGCTCTGGCTCAGCAAGCATCTGGTTATAATGTTCGAAAAATAAATTTTCAAGAACACAAATCATTGCTTACAGCCGAGTTCTTTGCTCTGGAGACACCGGTCAGGCCGATGCAGCCGACCGGTCTAACCGGTGACACCGGTCTGACCGTTATCACCGACGGGTCTGACCGGTCCCCTGGTTCTGGGTCAGCTGACGACACCGGTCTGACCGTTGTCCACGACCGGTCTGACCGGTCCCCTGTTGAAAGATCCTCTTCGGTTTTTCGTGACAAAAATGAAGTGGAGGATTGGAGACAACCTCTGGTTGATTATTTGCAAAATCCTAGCAGTTCGGTTGATAGCAAAGTCCGACGATGGGCTCTTAAGTTTGTTCTTGATAATGGTGAATTATATCGTCGGACTGCAGATGATTTGCTTCTTAAATGCTTGGGTCCTGATCAAGCTATGTTGGCTGTGACAGAGGTTCATGAAGGTATTTGTGGTACTCATCAATCGGCTCCCAAGATGAAGTGGCTCCTCAGGCGGGCTTGCTTTTATTGGCCTACTATGATAGTTGATTGTTTTCGGTATTACAAAGGATGTGAAGAGTGTCAAAAGCATGGAGATGTTCAGTTGGTGCCTGCTGCGTTGATGCATCCGATCATCAAGCCTTGGCCTTTTAGAGGATGGGGTTTGGATTTTATTGGCAAGATTTATCCTCCTTTGTCAAAGGGGCATTGTTTTGTGATTGTGGCTACCGATTACTTCACCAAGTGGACTGAAGCTATCCCGTTGAAGAATATGACACATAGAGAGGTGATTGAGTTCATTACCGGGCATATTATACATAGATTTGGCATTCCACAAACTTTGAGTACGGATCAAGGGACTTCGTTCATATCTAAAGAGGTGCGTGAGTTTGTCGATTCTTATGGTATTAAATTACTCAATTGATCTCCATATTATGCTCAGGCCAATGGTCAAGCCGAGTCTAGCAATAAGACATTGGTGAAACTCATCAAGAAGAAGATAGAAGACAATCCTAGAAGATGGCATGAGGTATTATCTGAAGCTTTATGGGCTCATCATATTTCTAGACATGGTGCTACTAAAGTTACTCCTTTTGAGCTTGTGTATGGTCAAGAGGCCGTTTTGCCCATTGAGGTGAATCTAGGCGCATATAGTCTTGAAAGTAGAATAATCTTTATGTTGAGACATATTATGCTTTGATGATGGACATCATTGATGAAGTGACTGACAAGCATATGGAGGCTTTGGAAGAAATTGAAAAGGACAAAAGGCGAGTTGCTAGAGCATACAACAAGAAGGTAAAAGCCAAATCTTTTCAGGTAGGTGATTTGGTTTGAAGACAATTTTACCTATTGGGATTAAAAGTAACAAGTTCGGTAAGTGGTCTCCAAGTTGGGAAGGTCCATACAAGGTTGTCAAGGTTTGTTCTGGGAATTCTTATATGGTGGAAACATTGCAAGGACAGCGGCTTCCGAGGGCTCTCAACAGGAGATACTTGAAGACGTTTCATCCAAGTGTTTGGCAAGACACTTGATAGGATATGGCCGATCTAAAGCAAATATCGCCCTTAGACCAAAAAATGGCCGGTGAAGTGTCACATCGACCTTAGAATTATTTTTGAGACAGCAAACTTTACTAAAAAATAGGGGGGCATATGTTCGCACCCAAAATTGGCACAAAGCCGATCAGGCTGATGCCATCGGTCAGACCAGTGTCCCTAGACGGTCTACCGGTCGGGGGTCCTGTAGCCGATCTGGCAACAGCCACACCGGTCTGACCGGTGGGCCTGACCGGTCTAACCGGTGGACCCCGAGTTCGGGTAGAATTGAGAAATTCTAGCTAATTTCGACTTGTAAAGGGTTTCCTTGCGGGGCAAGACCTCCCCACCCTATAAATATAAAGGGCCACGGCCGGTTGAGGTCCTATCACCCAATCGATCATTACTTTTTACAACTTTTATCTCTCAAACCCTAGCTTTTCCAACCTCGTGCTTTCCTTGTTTGTCTCGACGACGATCAGGGATGTTCTGAGTGGCCTTGGCGACCTCAGAGTAACCCTAGGCGCGCCAGCTCCGATGGGGTCCCTCCCGAGGTGGTGATCTTAGGCTTTCACCGCGCCTCTGCAGCCACCGGTCAGACCGGTGCCCCTGACCGGTCAGACCAGTCCGGGCAGGAGCTCGGCGAGTTCAGCGTTTCGACATTCCGCGCGATCTAGCACTCGTGTGTGTTGACCAGAAAAGCGTCAACACAAACTCAACACCTTCTTTGTTTCCGATTGTGAATGATCTCAACCCTTACCTCTTGTTCATGTACTTGTTTCAGCGGGCAAAAGGGTCAACATCTGAAGTCGCTCCTATTCAGACCTGCTCCAAGGTAACAAACTTAACACCTTCTTTGTTTCCGATTGCGAATGATCTTAACTCTTACCTCTTGTTCTTGTACTTGTTTCAGCAGCCCAAAAGGTCAACATCTGAAGTCGCTCTTGTTCAGACCTGCTCCAAGGTAACAAACTTAACACCTTTGTTTCCTTAGTTCGAATCAATTACAAGGTCCTAATCTGACTTGGGATCCAATGTTGCTAGATGGAAGCTACCAAGTCATTGATGCTTCTTCCCGAACAAATTAAAATAGAGGCAGCCGAGTACTCAAGAATAGGTACCAAATCCTTATGTAGTAGTGTTGATGAAGAGTGAGTTGACGCTCCCAATCAGGATGGGGTACAACTTCGCTAATGGTTTGTTGCTCACCAGAAAGAGTTATGTACCTTGAAGAAGAATACCGAAGAATCAGAATTAACTCTGAAAATGCAGTCTACTGAGATTAAGAGGTTGCAGAAGCTAACTGAAGACAGTGAGGACCTCCTTCGTCTACTGCTTAGCAGTAAAAGATGAAGAGGTTAAGATCATTAGATCAAATCTCCACTTTCTCTTGGGATTATGACCTGGATTTAGCTTTGTTAATCAATGTTCCTTGTGATACTATTATCTTGTAATAGTTTGTGATATGTGATGAACAATATGGTCGTGCTTGATAGTAAACAACAGTTTGCTTTATTGTATAAAGAAATATGTGTTGATTACTATTTTTTCAACCAAATTGAAATTATTCTAAAAAAGGATCAGAATTGAAATTTAAGTTGTCCTTCAGTGGGCTTAGCCCACTTTTAATTGGGCCAAAAGTCATTTTTTTTCAAATTAATGTGACACAGAAGGCCGCAACAATGTGCGCACCTGTTGGAATCGACCCAACCAAAACGGCCCACCCTAATCAAATTTCATCTAAAAAAGCTACAATTGGGCCCAACAAAATCTTTTTTGGGCTATGTGAACAGCGCCAGCCTACAGGAACAGTTTTGGGCTCAACCCAGCTACAAATGGGCCAAATTCGTTTTATGACGCATACTATTTGTCACAATTGGCATGCCACATCGGATGCCACATCAGATTCTGTCCAACATGGAAAAGCTGCAGGAATGAAGTTATGACGCTTTGTATTGACAATTTTGCACGCGTCATGAAACTCATGACGCCACGAAATAAGGTCTCGTCATTAATCACGGTTTGCGATGCTCGATTAATGACAGAGCGTTTTCGTAACAACCGGCGTCATTAATCGCGGTTTATGACGAGAAACGGTCTTTTTTTGTGTCACTAGTCGGCGTTTTTCTTGTAGTGATGGTAAGGTGGACACTAGTCCCTAAACGGGTACTAGTTATTACCATCGAATTTATTGAAACTCCTTTTTGCATGATGACATCTCTCTCCTTTTCCTTCTTCATTTTGGACATGGGCTACCTCTTTTTTTTTCTTCATGCTTTGAGCATGTGTTTTTTTGCATAGCCCATGCCCTTTTTTTATGGATACTTTGGAGAGAGAGGTCACACCACACATGGAGCTTTATTTTGTGGAATGGATGGATGATACAATGCTAACTTCTAGTGCAGAAGCATAGCAAGGGGAAACGGAGTGCACATGAATCTTGATTGTGAAAGCATGAAAAGAATTCTCACAAGGGTCACAACAATTTGACAAAGCTCAATGCAATGACAAGCAGCATATGAGTATAAGGTTTTCAAGATAACTCGTCATATGACTTTGGTAGGACTTTGGCATATGAAACGGGAGCTTTGCAAAGGGTTTTCAAGTTTTCAAATAAAATTCCCAAGCACTCAAACAATTAGAGAGAAGATCATATCATCAAACCATATCACAAATACCAACTACTTATATGAGCATGTGTTCCCTAATGGTATTTGTTCACAAGCATCAAGATGATAAGCATGGAACAAAACATAAGCAAGCCAACCATAGGAAACATGTAAAACAGGTAGAGCATGATTCCAAGAGTTTGATTTAGCAGGTAAGATTGAAACTCATTCAAACTCATGAATCAAAAAGAGTGAGATAAAGGTCGCACATACCATCGCTCCTGAAGAACATGAGAAACAAGGAAAACTAGTGGTGGTTTAGCTGACCCATGGGGCAGGCAGATCACTCTAGTTTCCTTGTCCCTTGTCATGAAAGCGCAGTCGATGTTGTGCAATGCCTTTGTGGGGGATCTCAAGTGTGTATGTCGATGATAAGTTTGGGAGATCTCCCCCGCACTTGTTCATGTACCTGGTGTTGTCTTCAAACAAACTGGGAAAAACAAAAGAGGGACTCCACTGGTTCAAGAACCAGGGAGCCTTTATTCAAATTCAAAAATAAATTCACCATGAGACCTAGATCAAACAAGGCTGGCATGCCATGGCTTACATTCCCTTTTGAATCAAGCTCGATGACTTACCCCATTTGGATTCCAAAATTCCTGCAAGGGTCAGTCCGCACATACAACCAATATCCATGCAAGCATCAACTATAATGTTCATCAATCAAACCCGACACCATGTCTTGTTTGACTGAAGAAGACAATTTTAACCTAAGCACCATGCTTAATTTAAAACAACCTATGAGAGCACGTAGCTAGACATGCACTCAAACCATAGCATTACAAACATAGATAAAGGATGCATGAAAGCATGATCAAGCTATTCCCAAGGGACATAAACATGAGCATAAGATGGTGAACATCGGGCAACCTCCCTGAAGGGCTTTGTTTAAAGTCAAAAGCAGGATGTACCTAACTGGGCAAGATGCAAGAGCTAACACCATCTCCAAACCATGATAAGATTTGGTATGAGAGGAGCTTTACTCGAGATGCTCACATATCTCCCCCACACTTGAAGTTTGCATTGCTAGGCAACAAAACTCAAGTGTGTGGAGATCAAGCTTCCTTTTGAATGTTCCCTCACCAAATCTTTCGAAGTTTTGAGGTGATGTAGCTCACATGTTCTTAGGCGCTACATATCCATCGTTCTTTATAATCTTCACCTGAAAGGCTTAGGACCAAAAATACCCGAGGGACAACCTATCCTAAAAACATGCTCTTACTTTTTATTTGAAAAGGGAAGTAAAATCTAACGTAATCCAGGCTATCTCCTGGTAGAGCTTTGTTTACGGTCATAAGCTCGACCTTGGGAACTTCTTCCTGCAGCTATCATTGGTGATGTCATTCCCGTCTCACCACCAATTGTTGATGTGTCATTGAAGCTTTAGCTGCAAGGTTAGTGCGACAGTGCATACACGAAATCTGCAATGCTTATGGTAAACATATGCATCTACAACCAACCTTCTAAATGTTGAGCAAAAGAGGACCAAAAGGTGATTGTAGTCCTCATGCTTGCCTAGTGCACTGAGCATAGCTGACTCTGGATAAGCATGATGTGAGCATGGTTTAGGTGGTAAATCAAGGGTGAAGCTTCCATGCTCTTCTGTGGAATCCTTTCCTTTGGACTCCAGAGCTGATGCCTCATATATTTCCATGGCCCATGAATTTCCCATCTCAAGAGATTCATCGTGTAAGATCGATGTTGATTATCGATCAAGGTCGAGAGCAACATGATATGAGCCAGCGGGAAGAGGCTCAAACTCATTCGAGGGTGATGATGATCGTTCGCCTTTACAAAGGTGAAGAGGATCTCCCGAGTCATACTCTTGAGGAGTATAGAAACCTACAACCTCAACGAGAACGGGCTCGGATGATGCGAACAGAGATACATGTTGTTGACATTTCTTAACGTCATAACTAGGTTTGTATTCCCAGTAACGGCGCTGAAATGGTGGACTGCATTCCTTAACATCTTTGCTAAGTTCATGAGTTCTTAGCAACGATGCCAGAAATGTTCTGATGGTAATCCTAACGTTTACAAAGGATCCGCAAGCGCACAGATGTACCATTGTAGCATTTCCCCAAAGGAGTATTCCAAAGGGTATCGAATCCAAGAAAGGCATGGTCGGATTAACATGTGCAACACTATTGCAATGAGTATAAATCAATGACGAGAATAAGTCAGGTCCCAAACACAGTGGTAAGATATGATAAGGATGGGTAGTGTGAACACACCCGAACTCGTTGTCTCTATGGTACACTACGGCTTAGGAGGCAACATATGAGTTAGCTCTAGGTTCTAAGGTACTAAACATATAAAGTTAATAGAAGCTAGTCAGTCACATAAGCATTGTATGAATATCAGCTCAGCACCCAGGCACAAACGGGGAGCTAATCGCCCGCGTCGCTTCTGCATGACGTCTGTTGTCAGATCTTAGACTCCTACAGTGTAGCCGAACGTGGGGGATTACAAAGGGTCCAACGGCTGTCACCACCGTGGCCTACGCCTAACTATCTTTGGGATACACTCATACGCAACGCAGCTACTCAACCAAAGCACCATGCTTGCGTTGTTAACTAGACACTGGCCGGCCCGGGCTATTGTGACCCAGGTCAGTGCCACCAGGTAACTGGCCACTTACACCGAGTACCGTAGCTTGATCTCGAACTTCATACAACACAAACATGTGATCTAACTGGATCAAACTAGGCTAGGCATACAAACGGATTTGTATTCTACCATGTCTATTCAACATGATCAAAGGGTCGTGTTCATGAAGAACACGAGCCTCTAACTTATGAACAAACACCGAAGACATGAGTAAATCATTCGTCAAGTGGATCGAAAGGTCTTGTTCATCAAGAACAGGAGCCTCTAAATGATGAACGAACGAAGAACACATGAACAAATCACCCATATATGCTAACACTACTTTATATGAAATAGCTAAATAACTGAAGTAGATCAAAGTCATACAATAAAATAAAGATACAAAAGACCTCATACCTAGATCCCAAAGTAGACTTGGAACCTTAAGTAGAACTACTCTAGCCTACCTCCTAGCCTTGGAAACCAAAAGTGAGAGAGGAGTTGGAAAGTGAGTTGGGTAAGAAATGAGTCCCTTCACGTCTAATTATAGGCCTAGGACAGCTTCGAGAGAATGGTGTGAACACCCCGAGAATGGATCAGGAGCCGATCCCTTGTGGGCCCACCTCGGCCTGTGCTTTCTCTTGGTGGCTGTCCCGTGGGTCCTTCGGTCGGTCCCTGGTGTCCACCTGGTTTTGAGGCGGTTTGCCTGCCCGTGGGCCCTTCAATCCTTGTGATGTCCATGTGCCGCCATCTGATTCGTCGGGGTTGCTTCCCTTGGATTGATAACATGGCTTGCATGCATGGAATCCTAGGTGGCAACCCTTCCTTGGCTGAGGTGACGTGGCTTGGCGCTTAGAAGGTGAGTTGTCACTTCTTTTGTGCTTATTTTACCTACAATCACAAAAACTCCAAGGACAAGTGGAACTACATTATTCTTAACTAAATGCATGTAAGAAATGCCTTTTGCTCCTTCATTTATGAGTATATTGACGGCTAAAGTATGTATTTAACAGCCGTCAACAACTCCCCCAAGCTAGCCTCTTGCTCGTCTCGAGCAAGACACTAAGGACTTAGGTTGGTTGATCAGGAGTTGCTACGATGTTGCATTCCTAATCTATGACAAGCATACTGCTAGGTATTCTATCCAGAGTTGAATGAGTTCGCATTGATCTTACCTTTCGCTTGATTGATGTGGGGCATGTAGCTTCACCTTGCCTTTGGCGATTGAGAGATAGAACAGTTATATAGAGATTTCCAATTACTTGTACCTTGATCAGTTATCAATCTGGAGGTTTTGCAGGGTTTTCAAAAAGAAATCGAAGTTCCTCAAATGATACTCTTGGATCGCTCAATGTGTATGGTTCCTCACCAAGGCATTGGTTTGCCTTCTTTCACAACCTACTCCTAATAAGCTTATATGTGGAGCTGTAGGTAGGGAAAACATGTGGCATGCCTGTTTTTCATGTGTTGTTGAGTCGAAAACCAGATCCTTGGGAGTAACGAGTCATACAACCTGATCAAAATGTACATGTGTGTGTATATATGGTGGATGGAGAATGGACTCCTTTTGGCACAATTTTTTTCCTTCTCTCCTTTTTGATGATTTCGAGACTTGGGCTATGCTTCTTTATTTTCTTTTCTCTTTTTTTATTCATGCCCTTGAGCATGTATCTCTTTTTTTACATAGCCCATAGTTTTTCCTGAATATTTTTGGAGAGGGATAAAATCATGAAGGATGCATGTAGCTTTGTTTGTGGAATGGATGGGGGATGGATGGAATGATGATTGCTAACTTCTAGGGTGGAAGTCTAGCATATGGTGGCTGTGTACGTGATCTTGATCATAGGAGCATGGCAAGTTTCTTGCCGAGGGTCATGACAATTCGACAAGACTCAATGAAGAAATCAGGTAGCATATGTGGAAGCTAACAGTAGCTAGAATTTACATATGGCCTTGGATAGGAATTTCTCATCATTGAGGAACTTATCATTTTAGCATTTTTCAAAAGAAATCTCCGGAAATCAAACATCACTTGGCACAAGCTCATAGCGACTCTATTATACCATATCATACCTCACAACAACCTAGAAAAAGGTCATGCTTTTTGCTACCCACAAGTTTCAAGCTAAGGTTTGATCGTGCAAGCCAACTAACTCAAAACTTAAATAGGATACTAAGCTGTAAGCAAGGCATACAAGAGGAATAAATAGAGCAACTATTCATCATTTCAACCATAGGAATGAAAGTGTAACATCCTGGATATTTAGGTAATAGTAATCATCATCGTTAGTAGCGCTAAAAATTGGTTACCTTGGTCAAACCCCCACTTATGGGTCAACCCCTTTAAACCCTAAGTCAAACCCTTAGAGACCTACACCTCTCCTTAGTGTTCCAGCTTGTTCTCAAAATTTTTCTTAAGTACTAAAAATTATGCAAATATAAAAGTTGTCCAGTTTTTCATGGAACACATTTCATCTAATTGGTGGCATTTGAGATTCGAAGTGGAAAAGCCTCAAAAATCCAGTCAACGCTCAGGGCACCTGTTGACTAGGCCGAGCAAAACAACAACTTGGAGTTGAATTTCTGGCTAATCTAGAAAAAACTTCATAGGTTGACCTTTGTAAAAGTTGAAGCTGATTAGGTGGGCTACAACTTTGGTTTTTGGACATTTCGAAGTTTAGTTCAAAAATCTTTAGTTTAAACCAGTCAAACAACCCTTCAGTGAAATACTCGGGCGCCCGGCGCTCCAGAGTGCGCGCTCCGCGTGCGACGCCGCACCGCCGACGCGCCCCGGCGTCCGTGCCCTGCTGTCACTTCGGTGGGTCCCGCCGTCACGCCGTCATCTCACTTGCCACGTAGGCCGCTAAAACCACGCGCCACCCCCGGTTTTCCCCTCCTCTCTCCTCTCCCCGCCGCAAAGCGCGTTGACACGCGCCGGCCATCGCCGCCGCGGGAGCCTGTGCAACACACACCGGGAGGGGAGGTCAGCAGCGTCGTCGACTCGTCACATCACCACCGCCGTCAACCACTCACGTGTGCCACCGCCGGCGCTAGGCCATCGAGCGCCTATGCACTCTAGCCGCCTTGCTGCCACACGCCGCGCCGCCATGCGCCGTCGCCGTGGACGCCGAGGTCGGCACTGGCCCACAGCCGCACGGGCAGGCTTATCCGTTCCAGGGGAGCCTTATACCCTCCTCCAAGTCGTGCCGCCTATAAAAGGAACCCCCGGAGTGCCCGCGTGATCTTTCCTTTTTCCGTCGTCCGCCATTGCACCGCCGCCATGGAGCTCGCTCGCTTGAGCTTCACCGCAGCCGACTGACACCCCTAGCATCTCCCCTAGTCCCCGTAGAAGCTTCCTCGAGGCCCACATTGCCCTTCCGTGCCGCGGTTTCACCGGAGACCAAGCCGCCGCGGCTGCAGCACCGCCCCCATCGCCGCTGGCGATCACGGTGCTCTCCCATCGACCCCGACACCGCCAATCAGTCGCTGGTGAGCACACACTCCACCCTAGCTAGTCACCCGACCTAGTCCGGCCGCCGGCGAGCCGCCGGTGAGCTCCCCTGTGCCGCCAAGAGTAGAGTTGTGAAGATTGAATTCTTTAGAAGGGCCTAGCTGTAAGACTCCAGGGGCTAAACTGTAAAAGGGATCTATAGATCTAGGTTTGAAATCTGAGATCTTGTTTACTGTCGGATAAGTCTTGCTGAGTATTAGTATACTCAACCTTGCTGTTGTTGATGTTTACAGGTGATGTGAATGATGGGTTTCCGTGCCCTGGATCGTTCCCACCTGATTGGGAGATCGAGTGGGAGGAGGACAGTGCCTAGTGACATCTCGGATGGCCTCCTTGGATGTTACTTATGACGCGTAGTATTTTATTTCCGCTGTGTGTGTGTATTAAACTCTGAACCATTTACTTTTATGCAATGAACTCGGTTTGTAATAAAATAACCCTTAAGGGAATTGATGTAATATAATTTGTGATGATGTAATCTCTGGACTCGCCTTCGTGTGAGTTTTGATGTATGAATGTTGTGATCCGGGTTACTCGTGATTTACCGGGCTTGACCCGGTAGAGACGACAGGATACCTCCATATTATCACTTAATGACCAAAAGGAATGGTTTAGGCAATAATACGAAATTATCTTGGGCGGTTCTGTCACAGTTGGTACCAGAGCTTCATTCGTACACTAGGGATTTAAAACACTCTTAATAACATGTTTTTGGAATAAAACTTGGCAAGATTAAGGTGTTTGCAAAATGCATTAGGAATGCTAAGGATTATCTAGTCCGAGAGGCCCTAGAGCGATTTTTGGGAACTTTCAGGTGGCTAGTAAGTTATGGTTTATTAGTCTGACTTCTAGCGTATTTTATTATCTGTCAAAACTTACTTTCTCGCACAACCACACTAGTACACCACGTTTTGCTATACGTGTGTGGTGCCACATGGAAGTCATGTGAGGGATGGATGGGACCTGTTCCAAAGGGAACCCACCGTCGCGTTTGTGTCTCGCCGCGTTTTGCCATAAGTGGACGTTCCGTATTACAAAAATGCGAGGCAAGGATGCACTCCATTCAAACGGAGAGTGTCTGAGGTGGATGTCAATTATGTACTCCATAACATCACTAAGCTGCTGACAAAAATTTAGCATTTTTTCCCTACCAGTTTATGAGTTATGCGTATTTTTATGCATTGTACAGAATCTGCTATCTTTTGAACTCACACTGATTCGTGGGGGTTTTTGTTGATACAGATGGATGGACAACTCTTTTGGGAGGTTGGGCCGGACGGTTCAGTCCGCACGGACGGGCTGCACCTAGAGGGTTTTGCCCGCGTCTTGTGGGATGCCCTTCGCACTTCCGGCTACGCGACACCACCCACGTACGAGGCGACTAAGTCCCTGCAGCTGGGGACTCCTAGCTGCCGTGTTCTGGTGACTGTGCCGCTTCACCCAGACCACCCGGAGTGGCCGGACCTGGGCATAGAGGTGGTGAGCGTCCGCTTGCTGGAGACACTCGATGTGGCTACTCTGCGAGTGCTGAACACCTTCTGCGATCAGCACCCCCTTGAGGTGTTCCTGACTCCGTTGGGTCTGCTACCGCCTGAGGACCCCGTGTGGCGTGAGCGCGTGGGGAACGTGGCGTCGATCATCGACCACACCACACCACTTGAGACCGTGCAGGGGTTGGTGCGGTATGTGAGCGCACTGTACCGCCTCCGGGCACTTCGCAGCGTTTCCACCACTGACATGACTGTCACACCCAGAAATTTCTAATTTCAGGATGTGAATAGGGAGAATAATAAAATAACAATTTTCTCATAATTTTAAAATTTTTCCAACATTTATTTTCTTTACAGGAAATATAGAATAGGAAAAGCCTTTGTTTGTTTTTCAGAAATTAAATAAATGTTTATGTGAGTGTTGCATTCATGCCGATGCATCTGGTGTTTCATGATGTCAAAAGCTTTTAAAACACGTTTAGGTGCTGACCAAACCCTTCCGAAAATTTTCCAGAATTTTCTGGAAAAATATTCTCATTTTCTATTTACTAGAAGGCTCTATACTCTTTTCATGAGCTCCAAATATTTTATTTGGGTTGTTCGTGTCTCAATCTTTCACTGGGAATTTTCCTGGAACTTTTGGGATTTTTAGAGTATTTTTCGTGGTTTAAATGGATTATCTGGCTATTTCTAGATTAATCTTTTCACGGAAAATATATTCTGAAAATGAAAAAGGGATTCTTTTCCCTTCTTCACATCCGGCCCACAGCTGCTTTCAGCCCAATCTTTAGAAGTCCAGTGATGCCCCCTCAACTTCTCCGCGTTTTCGCACGTCACCCTCGGCCTAGCCCACACCAGCCCATGTTCGACCCAAACCTACCCTACCCGCTTCAGTCCAGCCCGCAGGCCCAGCGGAGCCCATCAGGTCACCTTGGCCTGCACGGTCGGGTATGGCGTGGCCGCCGCCACCGACCTTGGCGTGCGCGCCACGGCCAACCTAGGGCTACGTGCCTATAAAGGCCGAGTGCCTGGCCGCTCGCGCCCTAGACACCACCTCTCGCGCAAGCCGGCCGCCTTCCCTCGGTGCTGTGCAGCGCCGCCGCCTTCGCAGTTCACCGGAGCGACGAGCTTGCCGCCGCCGTCGGATTCGCCGGCCAGGGGCTTTTCCGGAGTGAGCCGGCACTTCCACGAGGTTCACGACGTCGAGCCGCACGTCCGCTGCCTTCTCCCGTCGCAAGCCGGCTGCCGGAACACCGCCGTCGCTGGAGCCGTCCACCGGCCGCCGCTACCTTCCGCTGCCGAGTCGCCCCCGTCTGTCTCCGTCGTGGGTAAGCAGCTCCATGTGATCCCCATCCTCCCCTCTTCCTCCTGCGCAGCTCGCCCAGAGCCCTAGGTCGCCGGAGCACCGGCGCCGCCGGCCACCAGGACCGCCGGAGGTCCCCTGTTCCCTGACCGGTTTGTACAGAGGAAGAAGAAAGGTGTTTTTGCAAAAAGCCCCCTGCAGGATCCAGTAATGAAGAGATCCAAATCTTGTGTCTTGTGAATCTTGTAGAAAACCCCCTAGATAGATTCCACCTCTGCACATAAATCCACCCTGGAGCCTTTGCAAGTAAGCCCCTGAGTTTATATACATAATTATGTATATGCCCCTGTCTTTTCATAGTTAAACCCCTGGAAGTTCCTGATCTTCACAACTAGGTCCCTACACCTTTAAAAGTCCATATCTTTCATGTTTTAGCTCCGTTTTCATCCGTTCAGGTTGTGTTAGGTTCATAATACCATGATGTACACGTTAGTGGTGAGTTTTCATCATTATTTGTTTTCTGAAAATAAATTTAATATTAATTTTGATTAATGCCTAGTTATCCATGCCTTTCATAAATAAAAGCAATATAGATCTATACCCGTTTTTCATAATCAATATTAATTTGATTAATGCTTATCTCATATGTTTTATAAATAAAATCTAATTAGATCTTTTACCCGGTTTTTCGTAAACCAAATATTAATTTGCTTAATATTTAATTAACTTTTATAATTAAAAGTTGATAGGCTTTTACACCGACTTTTATGAATAAATGTTAATTTGATTAATGCTAATGCCATGATGTTTTTCAATAATAATATGATCTACTCAAATCATAAAGTTACGTTTAGATGATTCATATAGTTTATCTTTTCCAAATTAAATGTTTAATTGGTGCAATTTGTACGTGAACATTTATAAATAAAATTTGACTAGGTTCTTTACGTCGGTTTCTTCAAATAAAGTTTAATTTGCATTAATGTCAACATAGGGTATTTTATTTCTAAAATATCCTTTACATTTGTTTTGTTAATTAAAATGAACCTAAGCTTATAGTGTTTCATGTTCATAATGCAAATCGATCGTTAGATGTTCTTTATCAAGCTCTATCTCAGTGTGATCTTTCCGGTCCTAGTTTATGCTCAACCTTCCACAGCCATCTCTTTTAAGTTAACCAAGCCTTTCTCTTCTAAGCTTGGTTTGTGTGCTTTAGTGATCCATCTAATCGAGCCTATCCTTTAGTGCGTTCTTTTAAAGCTTTTCTTTTGAGTGATGCTTTGTTCTTAGTGTGTTTGTTTGTTTGCTTTGTGTGCTTGTGCCCGATGATTGATGCGAGTAGAGTGAACGTGGTTCGAGAAGCTTTGAAGAGTTTGAAGGTGAAGACATTCTGAGCAACTACTCTGGTTACAGGCAAGTGTGTGGTTCCTTGTCCTAATAATTATTTAATCACTCATTGCATTGCTTGCATTAACTTTGACGGGAACCTATTAAGGATCATGCCTAGTCTTTTATGACCTTTGCCTTGTAACCAGGTTATTAAATTAATCTTGATGGTAGCTACTGCTTAGCATGCTTAACTGGGATGGTGTTAATCAACATGGTTACTCTTTATGCTCTATGTTCCTTTATATTAATTTTAATTGCAAGACCACCTTTGCTATGTTAATCGGAACATGGAGAACCACCCAGGAAAACAGTACAACCACAAGAACTAAACGGGCAATGGTCTTGGCTGAATAATTAGGAACTTTGGCTTGGGGTGATCTTACCTGATAAGGACAAGGGATCGGCGGTACTGCGGGGTATGGACTCACTCTAGCAGGGGGTTGGGTGAGTTATTTTTCTATGGTGGGGTATTGACCTGCTAGGGGACTTTATACCTTGCTAACTGATCCGGACCTTGTGGGTCACAACTTGTTGGGGAACCTTTGTAAAGGCCTTGTAGCGTCCCTATGCAGCCACACCTCGGTAGTGTGGTATGGTGCCTGCGCAGCATCGCATGGTTGGGTTCAAAGTTCTTTGGAGCTTTTACGCTGCTTGTGGTGAAAGTGTACAACCTCTGCAGAGTGTAAAACTAATCGATTAGCCGTGCTCACGGTCAAGGGCGGCCTGGACCCTCACATGATAATTGAACTTGAAGATGGACTTAAATCGTGCTCTCTGGTTATGTTAGCCATATGCTTATGGCGTATCTCTTATCCTTTATGCTTAATGTGGGTTGGTATATATTTATGACTTAGTAATCAGGTGCTAATAAAATTTGACCAACTAAAATGCTAAATGCTTAGAGCCCAGTCCACTATAAAGCCTTTGCATTCATCCTTTCCTCACACTTGCTGAGTACGACATGTGCTCACCCTTGCTATATACGTTGCTCAGAAAGAGGAAGTTGCTACATGAAGATGACGTGAAGATGTTGTGGAGTTCTAGGCGTACGCAACCCACAGTCGACTGCTTGTGGAGTTTGGTGCCTCCGTTTCCAGGATTGAGCTGTATAACTCTGATAGATTTGTAAGTTTGTTTATGTTCTTTTAACGTGATACTGTTGCTGTTATTCACTTATGTCTACTATATGTATGAAAATAGATCCTGGCATACATATAGTTATGCACTTGGTTTTCTTTGAAAAAACAGGTGTGACAGAGTGGTATCAGAGCTGTATCGACTGTAGGACGTAAGCCTAGCTAGCACTGGTCGTTCCTTAAGGTTTCTTTTGATCTAAAATTCATCACTACCTTTCCCTTGAGCTCTGTGATGAATATTCCCACTCCTTGACCATTTTCTTTTGATAATCCCCCTTATATCTTGCTTTCCTAGCCACTTTAAACATATCTATCAATTCCTATCCATCCATCCTCATCCTTGAACTTTTGTTTGTTCCTCAAACAATGCTGCTTTGGATTCTTCCCTTGACTTTTGATTCCAAAGTATCCTTTCTGATTCAACATTCTTAGATGATCAGTGATCGGTGAAGCTATGCCCATGCTTAGGAGGATACCCTATGACTATTAACAACATATAACATCGTTCCTTTGACTGTTTTGATTGGTGGAATTCAGTGCTTGCATGATGATGCTTGGTTTTATGATATTGCTTGTGTTCGTTTCTTTGCAGTGAGTGTTGGTGTATTGTGGGCCTTCTACCTACAATGACATCAGTTGCTTAGTTGGGTTCGTCTTTTGAATCTCCCTTATCCTTGCCATCTACTCTTTTCTGCCCAAACAAATGGAGAGTCCAGAAGAAAGCTGAAGGGAATGTCAACTTCAACAAGCATCATCGACACCAGCACCGCCTTGTTGGAAGCAAGTTGAGGAAAAGAAGACATCACTCTACTTCCTTTACCACCTTGTGCTTGCTAGCATCCCACCTAGCTCACTCTAATGAAGACCCCAATGACCAAAAAAGAGGAATACTGAAGATCCCACACACAGATGACAAAAGAGGATGATCGCCTATCTACCTCAATAGCAACATTCTTGTTCACCTCCCTCCACCTTGTTTCTTCTTTCTTCGAATCTCGGGACGAGATTCTGTTTAAGGGGGGTAGATTTGTCACACCCAGAAATTTCTAATTTCAGTATGTGAATAGGGAGAATAATAAAATAACAATTTTCTCATAATTTTAAAATTTTTCCAACATTTATTTTCTTTACAGGAAATATAGAATAGGAAAAGCCTTTGTTTGTTTTTCAGAAATTAAATAAATGTTTATGTGAGTGTTGCATTCATGCCGATGCATCTGGTGTTTCATGAGTGCAAAAGCTTTTAAAACACGTTTAGGTGCTGACCAAACCCTTCCGAGAATTTTCCAGAATTTTCTGGAAAAATATTCTCATTTTCTATTTACTAGAAGGCTCTATACTCTTTTCATGAGCTCCAAATATTTTATTTGGGTTGTTCGTGTCTCAATCTTTCACTGGGAATTTTCCTGGAACTTTTGGGATTTTTAGAGTATTTTTCGTGGTTTAAATGGATTATCTGGCTATTTCTAGATTAATCTTTTCACGGAAAATATATTCTGAAAATGAAAAAGGGATTCTTTTCCCTTCTTCACATCCGGCCCACAGCTGCTTTCAGCCCAATCTTTAGAAGTCCAGTGATGCCCCCTCAACTTCTCCGCGTTTTCGCACGTCACCCTCGGCCTAGCCCACACCGGCCCATGTTCGACCCAAACCTACCCTACCCGCTTCAGTCCAGCCCGCAGGCCCAGCGGAGCCCATCAGGTCACCTTGGCCTGCACGGTCGGGCATGGCGTGGCCGCCGCCACCGGCCTTGGCGTGCGCGCCACGTCCAACCTAGGGCTACGTGCCTATAAAGGCCGAGTGCCTGGCCGCTCGCGCCCTAGACGCCACCTCTCGCGCAAGCCCGCCGCCTTCCCTCGGTGCTGTGCAGCGCCGCCGCCTTCGCAGTTCACCGGAGCGACGAGCTTGCCGCCGCCGTCGGATTCGCCGGCCAGGGGCTTTTCCGGAGCGAGCCGGCACTTCCACGAGGTTCACGACGTCGAGCCGCACGTCCGCTGCCTTCTCCCATCGCAAGCCGGCTGCCGGAACACCGCCGTCGCTGGAGCCGTCCACCGGCCGCCGCTGCCTTCCGCCGCCGAGTCGCCCCCGTCTGTCTCCGTCGTGGGTAAGCAGCTCCATGTGATCCCCATCCTCCCCTCTTCCTCCTGCGCAGCTCGCCCAGAGCCCTAGGTCGCCGGAGCACCGGCGCCGCCGGCCACCAGGACCGCCGGAGGTCCCCTGTTCCCTGACCGGTTTGTACAGAGGAAGAAGAAAGGTGTTTTTGCAAAAAGCCCCCTGCAGGATCCAGTAATGAAGAGATCCAAATCTTGTGTCTTGTGAATCTTGTAGAAAACCCCCTAGATAGATTCCACCTCTGCACATAAATCCACCCTGGAGCCTTTGCAAGTAAGCCCCTGAGTTTATATACATAATTATGTATATGCCCCTGTCTTTTCACAGTTAAACCCCTGGAAGTTCCTGATCTTCACAACTAGGTCCCTACACCTTTAAAAGTCCATATCTTTCATGTTTTAGCTCCGTTTTCATCCGTTCAAGTTGCGTTAGGTTCATAATATCATGATGTACACGTTAGTGGTGAGTTTTCATCATTATTTGTTTTCTGAAAATAAATTTAATATTAATTTTGATTAATGCCTAGTTATCCATGCCTTTCATAAATAAAAGCAATATAGATCTATACCCGTTTTTCATAATCAATATTAATTTGATTAATGCTTATCTCATATGTTTTATAAATAAAATCTAATTAGATCTTTTACCCGGTTTTTCGTAAACCAAATATTAATTTGCTTAATATTTAATTAATTTTTATAATTAAAAGTTGATAGGCTTTTACACCGACTTTTATGAATAAATGTTAATTTGATTAATGCTAATGCCATGATGTTTTTCAATAATAATATGATCTACTCAAATCATAAAGTTACGTTTAGATGATTCATATAGTTTATCTTTTCCAAATTAAATGTTTAATTGGTGCAATTTGTACGTGAACATTTATAAATAAAATTTGACTAGGTTCTTTACGTCGGTTTCTTCAAATAAAGTTTAATTTGCATTAATGTCAACATAGGGTATTTTATTTCTAAAATATCCTTTACATTTGTTTTGTTAATTAAAATGAATCTAAGCTTATAGTGTTTCATGTTCATAATGCAAATCGATCGTTAGATGTTCTTTATCAAGCTCTATCTCAGTGTGATCTTTCCGGTCCTAGTTTATGCTCAACCTTCCACAACCATCTCTTTTAAGTTAACCAAGCCTTTCTCTTCTAAGCTTGGTTTGTGTGCTTTAGTGATCCATCTAATCGAGCCTATCCTTTAGTGCGTTCTTTTAAAGCTTTTCTTTTGAGTGATGCATTGTTCTTAGTGTGTTTGTTTGTTTGCTTTGTGTGCTTGTGCCCGATGATTGATGCGAGTAGAGTGAACGTGGTTCAAGAAGCTTTGAAGAGTTTGAAGGTGAAGACATTCTGAGCAACTACTCTGGTTACAGGCAAGTGTGTGGTTCCTTGTCCTAATAATTATTTAATCACTCATTGCATTGCTTGCATTAACTTTGACGGGAACCTATTAAGGATCATGCCTAGTCTTTTATGACCTTTGCCTTGTAACCAGGTTATTAAATTAATCTTGATGGTAGCTACTGCTTAGCATGCTTAACTGGGATGGTGTTAATCAACATGGTTACTCTTTATGCTCTATGTTCCTTTATATTAATTTTAATTGCAAGACCACCTTTGCTATGTTAATCGGAACATGGAGAACCACCCAGGAAAACAGTACAACCACAAGAACTAAACGGGCAATGGTCTTGGCTGAATAATTAGGAACTTTGGCTTGGGGTGATCTTACCTGATAAGGACAAGGGATCGGCGGTACTGCGGGGTATGGACTCGCTCTAGCAGGGGGTTGGGTGAGTTATTTTTCTATGGTGGGGTATTGACCTGCTAGGGGACTTTATACCTTGCTAACTGATCCGGACCTTGTGGGTCACAACTTGTTGGGGAACCTTTGTAAAGGCCTTGTAGCGTCCCTATGCAGCCACACCTCGGTAGTGTGGTATGGTGCCTGCGCAGCATCGCATGGTTGGGTTCAAAGTTCTTTGGAGCTTTTACGCTGCTTGTGGTGAAAGTGTACAACCTCTGCAGAGTGTAAAACTAATCGATTAGCCGTGCTCACGGTCAAGGGCGGCCTGGACCCTCACATGATAATTGAACTTGAAGATGGACTTAAATCGTGCTCTCTGGTTATGTTAGCCATATGCTTATGGCGTATCTCTTATCCTTTATGCTTAATGTGGGTTGGTATATATTTATGACTTAGTAATCAGGTGCTAATAAAATTTGACCAACTAAAATGCTAAATGCTTAGAGCCCAGTCCACTATAAAGCCTTTGCATTCATCCTTTCCTCACACTTGCTGAGTACGACATGTGCTCACCCTTGCTATATACGTTGCTCAGAAAGAGGAAGTTGCTACATGAAGATGATGTGAAGATGTTGTGGAGTTCTAGGCGTACGCAACCCCCAGTCGACTGCTTGTGGAGTTTGGTGCCTCCGTTTCCAGGATTGAGCTGTATAACTCTGATAGATTTGTACGTTTGTTTATGTTCTTTTAACGTGATACTGTTGCTGTTATTCACTTATGTCTACTATATGTATGAAAATAGATCCTGGCATACATATAGTTATGCACTTGGTTTTCTTTGGAAAAACAGGTGTGACAATGACTATGGCTGCGCACACTATCTCTGGGGTGTTGGGCGAGTGTACTGCTCACTTGCACGCCATCTCCGTTGGCTACATGGATATGGAGAGGGACCATGTGATGTCACAGCAGAGGGTCGTTGAGCTGGAGACCCGTGAGGCCCAGTGGAGAGCTCGTGATGCGCAGTTGCTGCATGAGCTTGCCACCCGCTTACAAACCATGGTTGGACTGCAGGAGTAGCGGATCGAGATGCAGGTAGAGCTGCAGCAGCTGAGGGATGAGCGTATGCAGCACATCCAGGCACTGGCACAGATGGGCGAGCAGTTGGAGCAACTTGACCTTGACTTGCAGGCTGCCAACAACACGATCATTGCGATGCAGCAGCCAGCCCCATCACCACGACCTGGAGTGATGGAGGGTGACGAGGTGGACGCCCAGTCAGGGATGGACAGCGAGGATGGTGCTCAGTACTCCGGTGCGGTAGCCCCCAGGACCCTGACTCCTCAGTGGGTAGTGACTCCTCGGTGGGGAACTTAGACGACTTCTAGGAGACTCGACGCAGCGACCAATACTCTGACGGGTAGCCTAGTTTTTGGTCCATGGATGGGATAGGCTAGCATATACAAAGTAACCCTTGTGTAGCTAGATGCGACACAATAACCCCCTATGTAATTGAACCAAGAACTCTAGTATTTGTATGCAAGTGTTGTATCTAAGTTGTAAGACCTTCTGCAGTAACTTAAGTAATGTGTAATGTGGACCATGTTGTGATCAGATCTGGGCGATAATATAAATAACAAAGTTGTGTGAAATCTCATGTCTTGCGTGCTCACAAAATTTCAGCCTTATTGCTCTCATAAATTGAAAGTTATGGACGTTTTGGTGAACCTCGGTTTTCTGCAAACAGCACAAATAGACTAACGAAAAGTGAATTTTTCGAACACGTTAAGCTCAAAATTAATGGTTCAGTTGAATACCAAAGTTGGAGAGTACGAAATTGCGCTTATTCTGACCAAAGATGAGCATCATTCGATATTCGAGTAAAGAGTTATGAATTTTTCGCTCAAAAGAAGCGCGGCTGCCCCGTCTGCAAATTTTGTTGCAATGTTTGGAATTTTGATCCACATGTTCTCCTTGTTTATTTTTATATCAGCAAGCTTATGAATATGTGGCTAATAGAAGTTCCAAATTTCAGATGGTGGGACCAACCCGCGGTCATCCGAACGGTTTCGGTGGTGCTAGTGGCAGCAACGATCTGCCACCGCCACCGCCACCGAACATGACTCCTATGGAGGCCTTCCTTGTGGCGCAGGCTAAAGCAATATGCTACCTGATGCAAAACCAGCAGCCCCCGCAGCCACCCCAGGGCAAACGTGACGATCAGCCTCGGGTGGCTAGGTGGGATCACTTCACTGCCTTGAAGGCACCGGTCTTTTCTAAAGCGGATGAGCCCTTGGAAGCTGACGCTTGGATCCGTGCCATCGAGGCTAAGCTTGATGTGCTGACTCTACCATGCTCGGAGGAGCGCAAGGCTAGCTTTGTAGCATTGCAACTCCGTGGTCCTGCACTTATCTGGTGGGACCACTACAAGATGATGCAGCAGGCTGGGCATGTCATTACCTGGGATGAATTTAAAAGAGCATTCAAGGAACACCACATTCCCAAGGGAATGGTGGAGAGGAAGCTGAACGAACTGCTGGCACTGAAGCAAGGGTCTGACTCTGTGTTTGAGTATGCACAGAAATTTAACAACCTTTACCAGCATGGTGGGTACCATGTTGATATGGATGAGAAAAAGATGGATCGCTTCTATCGCGGTCTTGATGAAGAGCTGTACGAGCGTATCAATCCTATCAAGACCGAGAGCTACCATGAGCTGGTGGATTTAGCCATCTCCCAGGAACATGTTATGAAGAGGACCCAGAAGGTAAAGAAGAGAAAGGCTGCACTCACCTCTAACAACGCGCCTAACAGAAAATTCCGACCGGTGAAGAAGGTTAACCAGGGTTCCCAAGGGAACCAGAAATCTGGGAGGTGGGTGGCCAGGCCACCCCAAAAGCAACAGTGGGGAGGTCAGCGTTCTTCTAATTCCCAGCAGTAGAATGCCAGGCACAATGCTCCACCACCTACCCGGAACAACCGGGACAACAAATGCTACAACTGTGGGAACGTTGGGCACTATGCCTATTATTGTCCCCACCCAAAGAAGCAGAACCAAGGACGTGGTTCTAACCAGGACAACAAGGACAAAGGAAAGAGGTAGACCGTGTAGGTCAAGCAAGGCTGCCTCAACTTCACTACCATGGTGGGAATTCTAGAGGGAGCAGCAGTCATGACGGGTACATTTTCTATACAAAGCAAACCTATTAAGAGATTGTTTGATTCTGGTGCTACCCACAGCTTTATTAATGAGAAAACACAAAGCAAGTTAAGATTAGATACGGCTCGGGTTAAGGATATCTATAAGATTGCTACACCGGGAGGAAACATTTCTTCCAACACTATCAGCGTCGGAGTACCACTGAAACTAGGTAGTAAGGTTATTCGTACAAACCTTATCACCTTGGGCTTAGATGGGATAGATGTCATTCTGGGGTTGGACTGGATGACCCAACATAAAGTGACCCTGGATATCGCTGAAAGAAGAATAGCAATTAATTCACCGGTTGTCGGGACTTCCACACTCTACTTACCCTTGAGAGAATCTGTGGATCCTAGTGTTTTTGTCACCATAACTTCGCACTTGGAAAATATTCCAGTAGTTTGTGAGTATCCTGGTGTCTTTCCTGATGACCTACCGGGTATGCCACCCTACCGGGACATTGAATTTGTCATTGAACTTCAGCCTGGTACAACACCTGTTTCAAAAAGAGCTTACCGTATGCCACCCAAGGAACTGGCTGAGTTGAAGTCCCAGCTTCAGGAATTGTTGGACAAGGGTTTCATTCTCCCAAGTTCTTCACCTTGGGGATGTCCTGGTCTTTTCGTCAAAAATAAAGATGGTAGCTTGAGGTTGTGTGTGGACTACCGACCTCTCAATGCGGTGACCATCAAAAATAAATATCCCCTACCCCGCATTGATGTTTTGTTTGATCAGCTAGTTGGAGCCAAAGTCTTTTCCAAGATCGACCTTAGGTCAGGATATCACCAAATTAAAATCCGACCATGCGATATTCCCAAGACTGCCTTTCCACCCGATATGGATTATATGAATATCTAGTCATGTCCTTCGGCCTTACAAATGCCCCTGCCTACTTCATGTATCTCATGAATTCTGTGTTCATGACTGAATTGGATAAATTTGTGGTTGTTTTCATCGATGATATCCTGATCTATTCCAAGAACGAAAAGGAACATGCAGAACATCTTCGCATTGTTCTACAACGTTTGAGAGATCACAAACTTTATGACAAATTCTCCAAATGCGAGTTTTGGCTAGATAGTGTCAAATTTTTGGGACACACCATCTCTAGTGAGGGTATATCCGTGGACCCTAGTAAAATACAAGAAGTAATGGATTGGAAGCCACCTAAGTTTGTCCATCAAATTCGAAGCTTTCTTGGGTTAGCTGAGTATTATCGTCGCTTTGTCTCTGATTTTTCCAGAGTGGCCAAACCTATGACCGAATTGTTGAACAAAGGGGTAAAATTCGTGTGGGATGAGAAATGTGAAAAAGCCTTCCACACCTTGAAGCAACACCTGACATCAGAACCTGTTTTGGCTCAGCCTGACCATTCCAAGCCATATGACGTGTATTGTGACACCTCGGGTGCTGGTCTCGGTTGTGTTCTTATGTAAGAAAATAGGGTCATTGCTTATGCTTCAAGAGCACTTCGACCTCATGAGCTAAATTACCCAACCCATGATCTAGAGCTAGCAGCGGTTGTTCATGCCCTCAAAATTTGGAGGCATTACCTAAGGGGGCCCGCTAATATATTTTCACCGACCATAAAATCCTCAAGTATATTTTTACTCAAGCTGACTTGAATATGCGGCAACGGAGGTGGTTAGAACTCATTAAGGACTACGACTTGGAGGTACACTACCACCCCGGTAAAGCCAATGTTGTTGCAGATGCTCTTAGCCGCAAGGCTCACTGCAACTGCTTAACAGTGGAATCTTACAACGACACATTATGTGAAGAACTAAGGAAATTGGCTTTGGAAATTGTTCCACAAGGGGAATTAAATTCAATTAGCATTGAGGCTACCTTGTATGATAAAATCATCGCGGCTCAGCCTAGTGATGAGGGTGTTAAAACCATAGAGCAGAATCTATCCGAGAATGATCCCAAATATGCTTGTTTTCGTCAAGATGAGAAGGGTACAATATGGTTTGGGCAACGTCTTGTTGTTCCCGAAGATGCTACTATCCGCAAAGAAATTTTTGATGAGGCTCACCTCTCCAAATTTTCGATTCACCCCGGAAGTAGCAAGATGTACCAAGATTTGAAAGAGAACTTTTGGTGGTCCAACATGAAAGTGGAGATAGCCAAATACGTTTTGGAGTGTGATACGTGCTTGAGAGTGAAAGCGAGTCATTTGAAGACTGCGGGTAAACTCCAACCGTTACCCATACCTTCTTGGAAATGGGATGACATCAGTATGGATTTTGTTGTTGGACTACCACTTACTCCCAGGAATCACAACTCCATTTGGGTTATTGTGGATCGACTGACTAAGACCACGCATTTCATTGCCGTTCACACCAATTATTCGGCTAAGAAATATGCAGATCTTTATCTTGATCGTATCGTAAGTTTACACGGGATCCCAAAGACTAGCATTTCGGATAGAGGCCCTCAATTTATCGCTCGTTTTTGGGAACAACTACATGAGTCTTTGGGGACGAAGTTGATCCGTAGTTCGGCCTATCATCCTCAGACAAATGGACAAACAGACAGAGTCAATCAAATTGTGGAGGACATGCTACAAGCTTGCATCATTCATTTTGATAAAAGTTGGGACTAGTCTTTAGCATTAGCAGAGTTTTCTTATAATAATAGCTACAAGGCTAGCTTGAAAATGGCACCATTCGAAGCTCTTTGTGGACGGAGGTGTCGAACTCCTTTAAATTGGTCTCAAACAGGAGAGCGGAAGTTCTTTGGCCCAGCCTTGGTTAAGGAAGCGGAGGAAAAGGTAGAGGTCATACGGGAAAATCTTAAAGCCGCACAGATGAGACAAAAGAGTTATCCTGATGAAGGAAAGGCGCAGAGAGAATATCAAGTTGGCGAAAGGGTATATTTGAAAGTTTCACCAACCAAAGGTGTACAAAGATTTGGAGTAAAAGGGAAATTAGCCCCACGCTATATTGGCCCATATGAGATTACTGAAATATGTGGACCAGTCGCTTATCGTATACGGCTTCCGGATCGGCTCTCTGCTGTCCATGACGTCTTTCATGTATCTCAACTGAGAAAGTGTGTCCACGAGCCGGAAACGGAAATCATTGAAGAAGCAAATGCGTGGATAGAACCTGATCTTTCTCTAATCGAACACCCTATGCGAATATTGGATCACAAGGAGAGGAAAACTCGAAGGCAAACTGTAAAGATGTACAAGATACAATGGAGCCATCATACAGATTTGATCTTTTATTACTTTTTGTGAATATTTTCAGTTTTTTTTTGGTTTTTGTTTTTGCATCTACTAATTTTTGATCATCGTCAAAATCAATCTAATCTAGTTTGACTAACCCTAGTTTTCTTAGATTTGTTTTTATTTTTGTTTTTGTATATATTTTGTTTATTGCTAACCCTAACAGGAGATGGACGGCTACCTCTCCAACAAACCCGAAAATTTTGTGGATGATCCAAAAAAACTTTACAGGCTAAGGAGACGTGAAGCACAAGCTAAAAAGCTGGAATTTGCAGATCCAAAAGCGGAGGCTGAAGGATCGTCGGAGTCTCCAAAGGAATCACCACCTCCAAGCCCTAGGGAGAATCAACTTCCACCACAACCGATGGAAGAACAACCGCACCCAGAGCGCAAGATCGGGGAGCTATGCACCCCGGACATCGTCGACCTACCAATCTTTAACCTCATGGAGATCGGAAGGCCGTTCGAGATCAAGACCTCAACAATCCGCAAGGTGCAACATTCACCCTTCACCGGTAAAGAGGATCCAAACCTTCACCTCCAAGCTTTCATTCAACTTTGTCAGACATAAAACATGGAGGGGGTGACTCAAAACCAAATGAGGGCAAGGCTCTTTCCGTTCTCACTACTCAAAAAGGCTTTGCAATGGTTCTACACTCAACCGGCAGAGACGGTGCAAAATTGGGATGCCTTGATGAGAGCTTTCATGAAGGAATACTACTCACTGGGTAAGACTCAAAGCTTGCATAATAAGATTGCTACCTTTTCTCAGTATCCTACGGAGACCATATTGGAAGCATTCGAGTGTTTCAATGAGTACACTCGAGCGGTTCCACATCACAAGTTCCCGAAGGAAGATCTTGTTCAAAAGTTCTATCAAGGACTCACCATGGCGTCAAGGACGATCATCGATGCATCGGCGGGAGGATCCATCACCGAGCATACACCGACCGAAGTGTTCACTTTATTCAAGAATGGCGCGGACAATGACACATGGGCGTCATCCGAACGCTTACTTTCGGTTCAACACACAGGGAACGTCAAAGGAGTCTTGCAAGTGGAGAAGGTAGATCTACTCGAAGGCAAGATCGATTCACTTATGCGGAGGTTGGAGAAGATGGAGATAGATAAGAAAGAAGCTCAAGACTTAAAGGCTGCCGAAGCAAGATCCACATGTGAAGAGTGCGGAGAATATGGCTATGTCTAAAAGGATTGCCCAGAGGAAGCCAAGATGCTCGACTACATGAGGAAGGGAGATTTGCCGAACTTCTGCTACGGGCAAGGTAGACCTCAGTTTATTGCACGCTCGTCCATTCCGAATTCAGTTCCTCTTCGTATGCAATTGAAGGACTTCATGGACGAGCAAGCTAAGATCAACAAGGACACCGTCACCAAGTTCAAAGCCATAGACAAGGTGTTGGAAAACATCGATAGCAAGGTGACGGAGGTCAGAAGCTCCAACCATCAAGTGCTCAACATGATGAAGATGCTCGAGACACAAGTGGGACAACTTGCCGGGCGCCTATCCGCTGATGAAGGGAAGCTTCCGGGGCAACCTCAAGGTCCCGAAACGGTGAAGGCCATTCAAACTCGTTCGGGAAAGGAGACCGAAGATCCGGAACATTCCGCGGGAGCTAGAAAGCCTAAACCATCTACCGAGGCAGAGGAATTTGCTAAGGAGAAGGTTGCCGAGATCATCACCGAAGAGCTCGAGTTTGAGATGCCGGGTGAAGACACGAAGATACCGCAACTCAAGCCACGCTACTTCCGAGGTAAACTTGATAATCATTTTGAGAAGTTTGTGAAGGTTGTGCGTAGGTTGAGCATCAACATGCCGCTATTGGACGCCCTTCAAGTTCCTACATATTCTCGCTACTTCAAAGATATACTTGCAAACAAGTATGAGATAGCAACACTCAGGGTGGATCATGTCAAGATGTCCGAGCAATGTAGCGCCGCTATTGCGAACGGACTAGAGAAGCAAGGAGACCCCGGATGCCCGACGATTCCGTGTTCCGTTGGTTCGTTCAAGTTTGAGAAGGCATTATGCGACCTTGGAGCAAGTGTGAGCGTCATGCCATGAGATGTGTTCGAGAAGCTACGCCTGTCGGAGCTAGAGCCTATGGCCATGTGCTTGGAGTTGGGTGACAACTCCATTCGCTACCCTTTGGGCATTGCCGTGGATATGCCCATGAAGGTCGTACACCACTTCATCCCCATCGACTTCGTGGTGCTCGAGATGGGAGAGAGGGAGAAGCCGCCACTCATCCTTGGGAGGCCCTTCCTCAAGACCGTGGGAGCTACCATCGACGTCGGGAAGGGGGAGATCAAGTTCGACATCAATGGCAAGAGAAGTTCTTTCAAGTTTCAACCATGCTTCGAGGTATGCAATATGATCAAAGTTAAATATATTCCACCTCATCGTCACGTTAGTAAGGAAGAGCCAAGGAAGAAGGAAGAGACGGAGAAGAAGGAAGCGAAGGAAATCAAAGAAGTTGTCGTATCCGTCAAGATCAAGGAACAAAAGCCGCCTGTGAAGACCAAAAAGATGACTAAGCCGGAGAATAAGACTGCGCCCAAGATGGTGCGGAAGTGGGTACCCAAGATTGCAATGCCCGCAAAGAGCGTTGATCCAAAGTAATCAAGTGAAGAAGTCTAGCCATGGACTATAAACGAAGCGCTAGGCAGGAGGCAACCCGTTTCGCCGAGTCAAGAATAAGCTGCCGAGAGGACAACCCGATCAAGATTTTTTGAGTCTTTCAAGTAAGTTAGTTTTAATATTTGCTACGCAATACATACATAGACTTAAAGTGGTTGGATAATGTTTAGAGTTATAAATCTTGTTTGGATATTTTATTTGGATCATAAACCCTTTACATGAGCCATCCTATGAGTTATTTGCTTCTTTTCGAGAAACCAAAACCAAAAATTCAGAACCTACCTCAACCTTTCATCCTCTTCATGATGTTATGGTTGACTTGTTTTACATGCTAAAAACACACGAGTAGAGCCACGCTATGTATCTAGATGATATTTAAATTTTAGCGCATGGTAGGACTCGTGTGAACCTAGGAACTTAATTTTTGGTTTGTTCAAAATTCATATGCTTGGTTTCTCTAGAGTTAGAATTTTTCTAAGCCTCATTTAATTTTATTTCATTTAAAAATCTCTCTCATTTAACCAAATTTAGAAGCTAAACCTATGCCCCCATGATCAAGCCGGGAAAAGCTTGCTCTCAACTAATGGAAGCAAACAATACCGGTGCGACCATAATAAAAGTAGTCGGAAAACATTTTCAACTCACATTTGTTTTTGATGCTTAAAAACTCCTCTAATTATATTTGAGCTCATTGCAAGCTCTGAGTTTAATTTTATTTTTCGAAATTAGGGGAGTGCTTAGCATTACAACATGCTTAGAGGGAGGCAATTGAGTTAACTTCACCACACATGCACCATGATGCATCACGGGATGCCCCTCCAACATTTATCATCAAACCACATGCCAAGGACAAACATGGGGGCGGAGCCAAAGCTTTGTTTTGTAGGAATCTCATAGAGGTATGTGAGGCAAGGGAGCACGGAAGTGACTCAAAGCAAAACAATCAAGTGGAAGGATCAATCATGCAAGCTAAGGAGTGGACGAGAGCATTTGGGCGGTGCAACCCCGTGGAGCATGAAGGACCGAAACTGGCGACCAGAGAGGGGGGGAGTGAATGGGAGCTGATAAAAATTCTTCTCGAAGGAGATGGGAACTCTAACAAGAGGAACACGGCTTCCTAAACCCTTCTCCGGCTCAACTACTGGTCCTAGGAACCAATAACTCAACCAAACGAACCAAACACTCCAAACACCCAGCGGAAAACTGCACAGCCTGCTGTCTGTGTCACACCGGTCAGACCGTTGGCTCCTGCCGGTCAGACCGATGGCACCGGTCAGACTGGTGGACTCTGCCGGTCAGGCCGGTGACACTCAGCAGGTGCACAGCAAAGTTCCAGGAAGCCTCAGTGACTTCTCTAGGCCCTGGAACAAAAATCACCTCCAAAACTCTAACTGCGGAGGAAGAAAACCCTTCACAAAACCTAGCAAAACTCCTCGAAACCTGCCAAGAACTGACCAGCAACAACTCAGCCCAAAGAGACACGAACCAGGCAGTTCACCCGACGCAAATCCCACAAAGGGTTCGCACCGGTCAGACCGGTCAAGAGCACCGGTCAGACCGGTCGCGCCTGGGCAGCTCGGGATGAACAGCGCCCGCAGGTCAACTCTTCTAAATCCAACTCCCGATCTCCCGATTTGCTCCACGGTTTTGCACAAGACTTTGGGGATAGTAGAACACCTCATGGGCACTTCATGGCCAAGATTTGGTCCACCAAAACTTGCTAGAACGAGAGGAATCGACGAAATCCCGCCAAGAACACCTCTAACCCTAGAGGCAAGAAAACTCCAAAATTGAGCCCCTTTACTCACGGATTTGGGAGGTGAATCAAAGGGAAAAGAACCACGAAGGGTTCATGCATACATCCCCCACCAAATCCCAAAGAGAAAGGTGTCAAAATCACCACGAAAAAATCGCCAAGAAAAGGCTTCGAAAATCACCAAAAAGGGAAAACAGGAAGAACACAATCAAGCCTTGAGGAACCATGCCGAATCATCTATACATACCATGAAAGTTCATACAAGGTCTAGCTTTCCTCCCAATCTTCCTTTCCTCTCTCAAGATCTCACCATGAAGATCTCAAGCTAGTCCTAGAAATTCCAAAGGAAAAAGGAAGAGGAAAATAGCAAAACAAAATGAGCTAGGGTTCCAAGAGACTGCCATCCTCTCACCACTTGGGTTATATGGAGGCTAGCCGAAAGACTAAAATACCCCTAAGGCCTAATACTAGGATACACACCCCCGAGGGGCACTTTGGGAAACTTTGTCTTCGCACCATTGGACGGATGCCCAGCGACCACAAACTTGCTTAGCCTCGACGCATGCCTTAAGATCCCGACGCGTGTCCTCCGGTTCGAAGTCTCCGGACTGCATCGTCGCACACCGGTCAGACCGGCCTGATGCTGCTGCACCTCCGTCTTCGGTCTTGGCTTTGGGGATCAACCAAGGAACCCAGTGGTTTTCTGGTGAACCACTGGAAACCCCGCGAACTCGGTGTAGCCTCCGCTAATCACCACTCATGACTCGGCTCCCACGTAGTCCCGGCTCGACCTTGGTTTTGAGGCTCAACCAAGAAACCGTCCATGACTTCATCTTGCCGTTCTTGCCACCATGCGGCCCGCACTTGACCCTGCTGGCTACCGGGTCCCTCAAACCAAGCCTACTTGTCTTCTCCACACCTGGAGGCCTCACCAGCAATGACCTTTCGCGCTTGTTCTTCACCTGCACCAACACCAGTCAAGCCGCAACCTGCACCTGCAATACTTAGCCAAGAATTAGTCCACACCACATTGTCAATCACTCATCACACTAGGAAGTGACCTACCACCGGTCTTCGAACCACACAGGCTCTCAAAGCACGCGGTCACAAAGCAACAAAGTAAGCATGAGTGCGCTGGAGAAAGCCGGAGCTGGGAGGAGTAGCAGGCCACCCAGGCCGGTCGGCCCAGGCCGGCCGACCTCACCTCTTATTAAGGCCCCCGGTGCCCGTCTTCCTCAGGTAAGTCACTCATTCAGTTCCTTGTTCGTGTGCATGAGCTCTTAGTCCTTGTTCGAGTTTTGTTTCGTCCAACAAAATCCATCCTAAATCCACTCAAAGTCCATACTCCAAATAATATTTGTGTGCCTTGTTACCGGTTGAAAACCCCGGGTATATAATTGTGAGGGAGAGTGCAGCAATCATGTGGAAGAAAACTACAAGTCTCTTCACCAAGAAGAAGGGATCATCGTCATCCAAGCCATCATCGACAAGCTCTTCGAGGAGGCACTCGGTCTCCGAGTCTCCTCGGAGTATGGAGGAGGACACGGCACCTCCGAGGAGGAACGACACTCTTCTCCTCGGTGGTATGAGGGCCACAAGAAGCTCGTCTATGCGGTTCACTGAACCACAAGGACGCACGGAGGAGCCGCCCGTCCGACCTCGCCGCTCGACATGATCATCCGCTCCACCTCCATACACTCCGTGATATTCCAAGTATGGGTTCGTTATCAAGATGGAGGAGGAGGAGAAGAAGCTCACTCACCTTGAGAAGAGGCTTGTGGTGAACGTCGACCTCGACGACCCGACTCTCCTAGTGTTGGGTTTTCATACGGATATTTATTACATGTTGGGACACCTAGGTTGGGTGCAATTCTCCAACGAAGTGTCGGCAAACACCCACAAGGAGTTCGCCTTGGAAATTCTGATGACCATGGCACCTATACTTGATGAAGCAGTGTCGAGTCTCTTATTCCGTTTAGAAGGAGTTGAACAAGTGGTTCCCTATTAATATATTAGGGAGCTACTCGATTTTCAAAAGGGAGCCCCAGAGCAAGTAGATGTGCATGGAGGCACATTGGAAAGTTTTTGGGGAATGATCACGGGAGAAGCTAACTGGCAAAGAAATAGTATCCGGAACCCCATCATCCGCGTGTTTCACTCATGGATGTGCAAGAGGATTTTGGAGAGAATGAAAGAGACCAAGATAACCGACATGGAGGTGAATTGGCTTTACTCGGCTTTGATTGCCGGGCAGCCAATCGACCCCACTCACCTTATGATCAACCGGTGGTGTTGTGAAGCAACATCGGGATCAGGAGATATTGGTTCGGGGTGCTACCTCTCTATGTTGGCTATCTCATTGAGACCGAGAATTCCAAGAAACCCGGAGCATCTCCTAGTCGGGACTTCCCTAGGATTTGATTATTTGCAGCATGGGAAATATATAAGCGGAGATGAGAGAGGAGGCTTCAAATTGGTCAAGGTGAATTTACCCCTACCGGATGTAAGATTAAGACATTTTCTTGAGGGGAAAGAAGATTGGTTAGAGGAAGGACTTCTTGTGTCGTCGAAGAAAAACAAGAGAGGAAGGATTATAGAAGAAGGTTCTTCCGCAGCCCAAGAAGAAGGTGCATCACAAGATTATGTGCCACCATATGGAGGAATTCCGGCGCCGCTGAGATACTACGGTGATGTACCAATGCAAGCATGGGGGAGTGGTGCAGCCATGCCCCCACCAAATTTTGCGGTACCCAACGTAGCCTTTGCAGAACAATATGCACACCTTCCTCAACCACAACAAAGTGTGGCCATCATTGGAGGATACGCTGCAAGAAACATGCAAAATATCGCAGCCATCCAAACCAATGCAAACCAAATGGGTGAAGAAAATGCAAACATCACCTTTGAGCTTGGGCGCCTTCACCTAGCACCGCCGGAGCAATTCATAGGAGGAGCGGTGCAATCCTATTATGAGCAAGGGTACAACAATCAAGATTATCAATATCAACCACCGGCGGAAGATTAGAAAGAGGAGGAGCTTTTGTTTAATTTTTCCCTTTCCTTTTTTTTAATTTTCAGCTTGTATGCGCCTATGTATGCGTAGTGTTTTCAGTTTTTATTTAATTTTCAGCATGTGTGTTAGTTTTTAATTTCATCATGAATAAAATCACCACCTTGTTTTTACCCTTGGCAAAGATAAAAAGTTTGTGCCATGTTGATATATGATGATAGTTGCCGCTTGGTTTATCTTTGTACTTGTTTTATGCATGATTAAGCTAATGCTCTCTTAAAATGCAAATCTAAAATTTATCTAAATGCTTGCTTAATCTTTTGCGGAGGTTATGATAAAAAAATTTAGACCCATAGTGTTTTATGTGCTCTCAAGTTTTGGATGGATTAAAGATGATCTATTTTTGTTCTTAAAAGTAATGCTAACCTTGTCATAAATACCTCTTGCATGTTGCTCTACCTATCCAGAGCCATATATATATATTTGAGTGCAAAAGCTTAGTATACAAGGTTTTTTTTTGGGTGAGTTATTTCAGGCCTTGATTTCTCTGGTTGGAGACTAAGAAGCTGGTCATTCCGTTTTTGCGTATCTATCTTTTTGCTAGCCTTTCTATCCGTGCATTGTGTATCCCCACATCGGAGATTTCACAAACCTCACCGGATATCCACCCTTAAAACCAAAAATATCATCTTTTGTGTTTACCTCCTTGACCACAACCTATCATTGAGTATGGATCGTCAATTCGAGGAAGATCGCAAGATGGTGCCAAGATTGAAGGTTTCAAGTATCCCTCCAAAGGAAAAATATTTCTAGTACCTACCTTATCTCTATCACCTCTTTGCCCGAGGACGAGCAAACGTCTAAGCATGGGGGAGGAGGTAGGTACAATGCAATTTAGAGTTCAAGGGGAGCAAATAAAAAAAATGATGAAAAATATGAAGAAAAAAAAGAGAGAAAAAAGAGAAAAAGAAAGAGATAAAGAAAAAAATGTGTGAGAAAAAATATGAGTTTGTATAAAAATAAAATAAAGTGAACTCCCCAGTTCTCTAAATGCATTAGGAATTTCAAAAGTTTCAAGATTAAGATCCAAACTCATCTTTCCAACCATGTGCAATCCGATAATGAGGACTTCCTTTGTGCCTCAGGATCATTCTTTGCCATTTGCACATGTCCACCTATCTCAAAGTGTGTGTATTTTTCTCTCCCCCTCCTTGATATAACATTATTTTCCAATGACCTTTTTGACGAGTCTCGGTAAGACCATGAGAAGCTTGTCTTGTTTTGACAACATCTCATTTATAATATGTTGGTAGGACTAAAATTTTCCCAAAAAGCTCCATATAAAGCCTACCACATATATATATGTTATGAGAGGGAAAGGAGTAGAAGAAATGGGCTTGAGAGACAAGATGAGATGAAAGTTCATGAGCAAGATGCAAGATGGTTTAAATTTTTGAATTTTTGGTTTAGCTTTTTTTCATCTTGTTCTTTATTTCAAAAAATCTGAGATCCATTTGAATTTTGGGAGCATGTTTAATACTTGTGGGATGAGCTTAATTAATATCTACCCTCCGTAGGGATGAAGGCTAGTACACTATGGAACTCTAACGAATTAAATTTTGTTTGAGAGCATTATGTTTTCTCGTGTATGATCAAGTGCAGGGTTTGAGCAATGAAGGGCAATGCTGATATCCATCGAAGGCTTACTCGAGGACGAGCAAGGTTTAAGCATGGTGGAGATGTTGACGGTGAATTTCCGTCAACCTAGCCATGAGTTTACCTTCGGTGTTGACATGAATTTTATATCTTATCCATTGGTACTAACCCCCTTGATATAACAAGTTCGTTCGTGCATGTCGGTTTTTGGAGTTTGTTGTTTATGTAGGAATTTAGCGTTGAAAGCAAGGCTTCCGGGTAAAGTACATGAAGCACCTCGTGACAAGACCTTGAAGCCCGGCACAAGTCAAGCAATGAAGTGAACATGACTCCAAGAAGCCCAAGGACCAACCCGTGAAGACGAAAAACTCCGAGGACCTAAACAGAAAATGCTGAATCTTGCGGAACAAGGAGCTCCATCCAAACCGTGGAGAAACTGACATCAAGGGCCCACATGCAGAAGGGAGAACACTCTATAAGACTCGGGAAGCATCGTCCACGAAGGAGGCCACGAAGTGGGCCGAAATGGGCCCAGGCCGGCCGGCCCAGCCCATTTCGGGGCCCATTCGTGCCCCCCTTTGACCTAGACGCCTCTCAGACTATTTATAGCCCCCCTGCCAAGAGCCACGCATCAACTAATTCGTCATTCGCCGCCGAGGAGCAGAGAAGAGAGGGACACCATTCCGGAGAGGAGAGGGTCGAGCTAGTTGTCTAGGGTTTCCCTAGCCGATGTGGGAACCTTGTAAGGAAGACCACGTCGGAGTTCCAGGAGCTAGGAGCAAGATCAAGGTAGGATCCCGATGGTGATCTTGTCCATGTACCTTTGAATATGTTGAATTATCAAGTAGCAATCCGATTTCTAGCGATCAAGTGCTTCTTCTACCACTTTGATTTCGATTGGCTTTTCTTACTTTAAGATCTATTCTCGAGATAGATCATAGAGGGTGTTCTTGTAGTCGTGGTGGCTAGAGGTGCATGCCTGACCTTCCAAGAGATTTCAACTTGTCCATTGGACTCGCCCTAGGCTAACCTGCACGAATAGGAGTGCGTTGTGATAGAATGGTGGCTCCAAAAGGCGGGACTCTTCAGAGTTGGACGGGAAACCGCAATTTAAAGAAGCTTTTTATGAGATTGATCTTGGTTTATTCTTCTTTGCTTGGAACTTCAACAAGAGCTGGATCCAATCTCCAGTTTTCATAGATTAGATTCGTTTCTTTTGGAGTTCTCTAGATTAGATGCTAAAGCAACAACCTTTCGAAGATTAAAGTGTTTGTGGCTTTATTAGATTGATTCTTGCATCGCACATTTGTTCCACGGATTCGATACCTTGGGTTCACACTACGACAGAGGACTTGTCCGCTTGCAAGTCCAAACGAAGTTGGATACGCATATACACTGTCAACACTGTGTCACGCCTGACCTTGACCCTCATGCTCTGAAGATATAGAAGGATATGGACATGAGAGAACAGAAATGGAAGAGATGCAAAGCACTGCAACTTGGGGTTTTCACTGTGAACCCCGGAGACTCCGGGAAAAAATCCGGAGATTCCGGGAAGTCCGAAGATTCTGGGCATGAATTTTCCGGAGTTTCCGGGTTTCACACCTGAAACCCTAAATCGCAATGCCGCACAAATCAACCATGGAAACTTAGAGATATTGCAGATCTAGAGTCTATAGAGCCTATTCCAACTATTCCCTAAGAGGATACCGAAAGGAAATGTGTAGGGAGATAGATTGGGGTAGGTCCTCATGGATACCTTGGGGAGAGAGGGGGAGAGCTTCAAATCTTCAAATGCAGCGTAGATCCTTGTTCTCCACCCCTTGGAGCCTTCAAACCCTTACTCTCACGAGATTTGGCCGGTTGGATTTGGAAATCGCCAAGGGGGCGACCGAGGTAGGGGAGGAAGGCGACAGGTGAGGAAGCAGACCAGTCAACACGGTAAAGAGTAGAAAGAAGAAATGACCATGGTGAAAAGGTTATTTATACCCTAGAGACCCGGAATGTCCGGACCCAGCCTGGAATCTCCAGGAAAGCCGGAGTTTCCGGAAAAAGTCCGGAGTATCCGCTCTCCCTGACATCCAGCGAGCAGATTTGCAAGGAATTTGATTTGGGATAGATTTAGATGACTATACATGTAATATGTGTGAGCCTGAGTAGTATCAACACTTGAGACTAGCCACAATCAAGCAATGAGAACAATAGTCCAAGTGTTGTACCTAGATAAGATCCAAATATTTCAAAACAAACAAACACAAGTTTTCGTAAATCTTTTCCTTTTCAAAAGTTTTATTCTAGGTCACTCAAACATGTGCATGATCTCAAGCCAAGTTACGAGAATCCAAGATATTTAGCTCACTCCTCAAAGCACAAAACCTTAGTTCATCAAGAGGCTTTGTGAAGATATCAGCTAGTTGCTTATCGGTGCTCACATGACTCAAAGCGATATCTCCTTTGGCTTCGTGGTCTCTCAAGAAATGGTGTCTTATGTCTATGTGCTTTGTTCTTGAGTGGTTTACGGGGTTGTTAGCTAGCTTGATGGCACTCTCATTGTCACACAAGAGTGGCAGCTTGCTAAACTTACAACCAAAGTCTCTCAAAGTGAGCCTTATCCAAAGTAGTTGAGCACAGCAAGCGCCGGCTGCAACATACTTGGCCTCGGCGGTGGAAAGGGCAACGAAATTTTGTTTCTTGGAACTCCAAGACACCAAGGACCTTCCAAGGAATTGTCAAGTCCCGGATGTACTCTTCCTATCTACTTTGCAACTGGCATAATCTGAATCGGAATAGCTAAGTAGATCGAAAGTGGAGCCCTTAGGATACCACAAACCAAGGTTAGGAATATGCACCAAGTATCTAAAGATTCTCTTAACGGCCATTAAATGACACTCCTTAAGATTAGCTTGAAACATTGCACACATGCACACACTAAGCATGATATCGGGCCTAGATGCACAAAGGTAGAGTAGAGATCCAATCATGGAGCGATATACCTTTTGGTCGATGCTTTTACCTTCTTCATTTAGATCAAGATGTCCATTAGATGGCATAGGTGTTTTGATGGGCTTGGCATTGTTCATATCAAACTTCTTGAGCATATCATTGGTATACTTGGTTTGACTTATGAAGGTGCCTTCTTTGAGTTGCTTGATTTGAAATCCAAGAAAGAACTTCAACTCTCCCATCATAGACATCTCAAATCTTTTGGTCATAATCCTACTAAACTCATCAAACCAAACTTGGTTAGTAGAACCAAATATAATGTCATCGACATATATTTGGCACACAAATAAATCATTTCCTTGTTTACGAGTGAAGAGAGTAGGACCGGCTTTGCCTATTTCAAAGCCTTTCTTTAAGAGAAATTCCTTAAGGCATTCATACCATGCTCGTGGGGCTTGCTTGAGCCCATAGAGCGCCTTATGGAGCTTGTAGACATGGTTACGGAATTGAGGATCTTCAAAGCCCGGTGGTTGTTCAACATAGACTTCTTCGGAGATTGGCCCATTCAAGAAAGCACTATTGACATCAATTTGATGTAACTTGAAGTTATGATGTGTGGCAAAGGCTAGGAGTATGCGGATTGCTTCAAGCCTAGCCACCAGTGCACAGGTCTCTCAGAAGTCCAAGCCTTCTACTTGAGTGTACCCCTTTACTTTGTTCTTGATCACCACGCCATTCTCATCTTGTTTGTTGCGGAAGACCCATTTTCTACCTATCATATTTTGCTTGGGGCGTTCCACCAAGGACCAGACTTCATTCCGAGTGAAGTTGTTGAGTTCTTCTTGCATGGCCATCACCCAATCAGCATCCTCAAGTGCTTCTTCAACCCTGAGAGGCTCCAACATGGAAACAAATGAGTAATGTTCACAAAAATTTGCTAATCTTGAACGAGTTGTTACCCCTCTACGGATGCTTCAAAGAATCTTGTCAACGGGATGGTCTCTTTGAACACATTGACGAACTCTTAGATGTGGGTCGGAGGCTTCTTGTTGAATCAAATCCTCATTTTCTTGACTGCCTTGAGAGTCACCAACAGAGGGTCCGGAGTTTCTGGAGGTGTCTCTAGAGTTTTCGGGATTTCCGGATTCTCCGGGCTTTTCTCCGGACTCTCCGTGGTTCGCAGCAGGAGTTGCACTTGGTGATTCTTCTATGATCTCGTAGTCCTCATCATCTTCTTCTTGAGGCTTGACTTCTCCAATGGCCATCTTCTTTATAGCCTTTTCTGCAGATATTTCCTTGCCTACGCACAATTCATCAACTTGCTCTACTTGAGAGCCATTAGAGTCATCAAACGTCATGTCACACATGACATCAACACAACCGGTGGTTTTTTTGACGACACGATAGCCATGAGCGTTTGAGGCATAACCAAGAAAAATACCTTCATCAACTTTAGGTGCAAACTTAGAGCTTTTGGGCTTCTTGTTAAGAATGAAGCACTTACAACTAAAAACTCTAAAGTAAGACACGTTAGGCTTTTTACCAGTTAGTAGTTCATAGGTGGTTTTGTGACGAAGCTTGTGAAGATACAATTGGCTGATAGCATGACAAGCCGTGTTGATTGCTTCCGCCCAAAAACTATCCAAAGTCTTGTACTCATCAAGCATGGTTCTTGCGGCTTCAATGAGAGTTCTATTCTTCCTCTCCACTATCCTATTTTGTTGTGGAGTGTATGGGACGGAGAGCTCATGACCAATGCCTTCTTCATCAAGATACTCTTCAATGTTGGTGTTCTTGAACTCGGTGCCATTGTCACTTCTTACTCTCTTGCTCTTCACCCCAAACTCATTTTGGGCTCTTGTGGCAAACTTCTTGATTATTTCATGAACCTTGCTCTTGTCTTTCATAAAGAATACCCAAGTGTACTGAGAGTAGTCATCAACAATGACAAAGCCATACTTGTTTCCCCCAATGCTAACATAAGCCACAGGACCAAAGATATCCATGTGAAGTAGTTTCGATGGCCTTGTAGTTGTAAGCACATTCTTGATGGGGTGAGGAGCACCAACTTGCTTTCTGACTTGACAAGCACTACAAATTCTATTTTTCTCAAAATGAACGTTTGTTAGTCCTAGGATGTGTTCCCCCTTTAGAAGCTTATTAAGATTATTCATCCCAACGTGAGCTAGCCGGCGATGCCAAAGCCAACTCAAGCTAGACTTTGCCAATAGGCATGTATCAAGTTGGGCTTTATCTGATGTGAAATCCACCAAGTAAAGCCTTCCCTTGAGTTCACCCTGAAAGGCAACGGAGTCATCGCCCCTTCTAAAGACGGTCACACCCTCATTTGTGAACAAACAATTGTAGCCCATCTCACAAAGTTGTGAAACGGACAACAAATTGTAGTCCAAAGATTCAACCAAATAAACATCGGAAATTGAATGATTGATTGAGATAGTAATTTTACCAAGACCAACAACCATTCCTCCACCATTGCCTCCAAAGGCAATTCTTTCCGTAGGATTTTCAATCATGTCACAAGAGGTAAACATCTTCTTCTCTCCGGTCATATGATTTGTGCATCCACTATCAATCACCCATTTGGATCCACCGGAGGAGTATGCCTACAAAATAAATTATGCTTTTGTTTTAGGTACCCAAGTAGGTTTGGGTCCTAGAGCGTTAGTCACAAGAACCTTGGGCACCCACACATTCCTTTTGACCAATGTTCCTTTTGTGCAGGGTCCCACATACTTGGCAACCACCTTACCCTTGTGGTCCCAAGTTAACACATAGTCGGCATAGAAGCTATCTTGTGAGGCATGTGGCTTGGGCTTCTTGTTTGAATTGATTGGAATAGACTTTGCCTTTGCTTGTGGTGCATGTCTGGTGTCTTGAGTGCCCTTGAACTTGATAGGAGTGTTATACTTGACTTGATTGTCATAGTTCTTGGCACCCAATTGCTTCATGTCGTGCACCACATTCCTTGTTCCCACACCTCGAGTGTGGTAGTTCTTGATGAATGGGATGGGGTCCTTTGTACCTTGTTCTTGCTTATCTAGACCCTTCCCATCCGCAAAGCCAAACTTCTTCATGTAGCTTGACCCAAAGCCTTTGGTGTGGTTCTCAGACTCACCTCTCTTTGGTTCTTTCTTTTTCTCATCAATGAGGGAGTTTGACAACCTAGCAATTTCTTTCTTCATAGCATTCATCTTGGCAATGTTAGTAGCACAAGCATTTATATCAATTTTATAGCACTGAGAACAACCGTTACTTGTTGAAGCTTTAGAATTAGATTTAGCATCATTAGAGGTTGTTGTAGCACTATTCTTGAGATTGTCAAGTTGAACTTCAAGTGCTATGTGACTAGTCCTTAAGCTTTCAAAGCTCTTTTGAAGTTCAAGCTTTTCACCCTCAAGTCTATTGCAAGCATCCTTAGCTAGGAAAGATTCCCAAGTTAATTCATCTACTATCAACTCCTCTTTAGCTTGGGATTTCTTGAGGCTAAGAATTTCTAGCTCCTTTTCCTTGAGCAAGTCCTCTTACACCTTGAAACCCTTCTTTTCAATTACAAGGGCATTCTCAAGGGCAATGGTTTTCTCTTGCTCAAGTCTAAAGAGTTCTTCTTGCACCTATAGAGTCCCATCTCTATTCTCTATTTCTTTCAGTAGAAACATGATTTTCTTAGTTGCCTTTTTACCAAAACCATTTATCATTTTTTTCAAATTCAAGATCACTTTCACTATCATCATCTAGGGACAGGGTGGGAGTGTCTACCTTAGAGCCCCTAGCCATGAGGCATGTGTGGGTGAAGTCATCTTCATCATCGGTGAGATCTCCAAAGAGTGGTGACTTGTTGATTGGTTGCCCAATGGATATAGTGGCAAGTCCCACTTCATCATCGGAGTCAGAGCTATCTTCATTTGAATCCCACTCATCACCCAAGTGTGCTTCACCAACTTCCTTCTTCTTGTTCTTGTCATTCTTGTTGGTGTCCCTTCTTCTCACTTTGATGTTGGGGCACTCTGCAATGAAGTGACCCTCCTTGCCACACCCAAAGCATGGCCTCTTGGAAGTCCTCTTGGTCTTGATTTTGTCTTTGTCTTTATTCTTGTTGAAGAATCCACTCTTCTTGATCACTTTGTTGAACTTTCTAATGAAGAGTGCCATTTGTTCGGGAGTCATGTTCTCATCACTATCTTCATCACTATCTTCGTTGACCACAGTCTTGGAGGTTGATGAGTTTGACTTCTTCTCCTTGCTAGAAGCCTTGAGGGCTACCCCCTTGTTCTTCTCAAGTTGTTCATGCATCTTGGGCATCTCTAGTGAGAGCTTTGACTCCTTGACGGTGATAAGATGTTCTTCAATTCTTCCAGTCACATCCGCCGGAGTGAACTTGTTGAAGCCTCTCTTCTCCCTTATGAGTGTTGGGAGTTGCACATCCCTAGCCATGTATGCAGAGAGGATCTTATCAACCACTTCTCTTCTTCCCCATCTTGTGCTTCCAAGGGACTTGATCTTGTCGATGATCTTGTTCAAGCGGTTGTACATGTCTTGTGGAGATTCATCTTCCTTGATAACAAAGCGGTTGAGCTCACTTTCTAAGGCACGAATTCTTCCTTCTCTCACTTGCTTTGTTCCTTCATGGTTGATGAACAATGTGTCCCACACTTCCTTGGCGGACTTCAACCCATCCACCTTGTCATACTCTTCGGACGTGAGTGAACTCTTGATGATGCGTATGGCTTGATAGTTTCTTTATATCTCATTGGCTTGATCTTGAGTTAGCGTTGCATCACCACTAGGAAATGTAATGCCCCTGTTCACAATAGTCCAAAGTGCGGGATTTACCGCCATCAAATACTCCTCCATCGTGTTCTTCCACTTGGAATAGCCGGTCCCATCAAATTGGGGTATCTTCCCAATGTGCCTAGCACCCGATGGATGGTTAAAAGATAAAAGAGAGTAATCGAAAGAGGTTCGAGTGTAAACCCTTGAAGATGACGGGCGTCGAGCGGAGCGGGTTGACCTTGCATCATCAAACTCTTCATCCTCACTATCGGAGGACTCCGCACCATCTCCATGTGTTTGATGGCTTCTGCTTGCTCCACTGGTACCACCTCCTTGAGGTAGAACAGGAGGTGTACCACCAACAGTGTTGGTGATGTCTCCTCCTTCGGGGAGATGTGGAGGTTGAGCATTTGGATCTGACATCTTCTTGACTCCAAGCGGTTAAGCTTCAAATTCGGAGCACTTGGCTCTGATACCAATTGAAAGGATCAAGATGTCGACTAGAGGGGGGGAGTGAATAGTCGAACCTGAAATTTACAAACTTTTCAAGCAGCTGTTAGACCAGGTCCGGAGTTTCCGGATATTTTTCCGGATACTCCGGGAAATCCGGAGAATCCGGGAAAATGTCCGGATTGTCCGGGCCTACGAGAGGGAATTCAAATCGACTGAAATCAAACTTACTCAAACATAGATCTACGAAAATAGGTTATGCAATGGGATGAGACAAGCATGTTTCTCCACCTAGAACCTACAGGAACCACACCACGGAGTAGATCGGCACCAAACCCTAGAAATGAGCTCAAGAGGTATACAAGCATACAACAAGAGTAACAATCACAAGAGACACAAGGATTTGTTACTGGAGTTCAACCTCCCACCTTGAGGTCTACATCTCTGTTGAGGAACCCACAAAGGGTGGACCTTTACACCTAGGTCACTTTCCTCCCTCTAGTGACCACACAGATCGAGCTAGAGTTACTCAATTTCGGGGTTATACAAACTTCCTTGAGCAGCCACAAACCTTTGGATGCTCCAAGGCAACGCCTAGCCGGCTAGGAGCTCAAAGCTCCAAGAGTAACAAACACGAAATGTACCAACCAAGCGAAGAACGAGGTGCTCTAGAGATGGGAAATTAGCTCACTAGCACTCTCCAAGCTCTTGCTCTCAATCCCTCCTGAAATCCCCAACAAATCTCACCAAACCAAGGCCAAGGGGAGTAAAGAGGGGGAGTGAATGAGTTCTGAGTATTGCAGGTCGAAAAGGGGCAAGAGAGAGAGAGAGGAAAGGGTGGAGAGGGCTTTTATACCCCTTCACACAGAAAAGAGCCGTTACAGCTCTAAGACCCGGAATATCCGGGAAAACCCCGGAAACTCCGGGAAAACCCCAGAGATTCTGGCCTTCCAAGGTCAGCACCCAAAAAGTTAACCCCGTGAACGTGTTGGTGCAAAGGTGTCTCACATAGGTTTTGTTTTGACAACTAGAGCACCTGTTCGACTCTTGAAAGATACATTTCCTGTCCCTCTTTATAGTACAACGTTCCTAGGACTCAAATTCAAAATATAAAATAAATAAGCTTTCATAGGAACCCTTTGTAGCATCACTTCCTTTTTGCATGTCAATGAATAACACATGATGCCACAATACAATTTTAATTCCTGCTCATACACTAGACAAATCATTAGGCACTTAAGCGTGTGTCATTAAATCACCAAAACCCACTTAGGGGGCCAAGATACTCTTCAGACCTACACCTCTCCTTAGTGTTCTAGCTTGATCTCAAAATTTTTCTTAAGTACTCAAAATTATGCCAATATAAAAGTTGTCCAGGTTTTCATGGAACACATTTCATCTAATTGGTGGCATTTGAGATTCGAAGTGGAAAAGCCTCAAAAATCCAGTCAATGCTCAGGGCACCTGTTGACCAGGACGAGAAAAACAACAACTTGGAGTTGAATTTCTGGCTAATCTAGAAAAAATTTCATAGGTCGACCTTTGTAAAAGTTGAAGCTGATTAGGTGGGCTACAACTTTGGTTATTGGACATTTCGAAGTTTAGTTCAAAAATCTTTAGTTTAAACCAGTCAAACAACCCTTCAGTGAAATACTCGGGCGCTCGGCGCTCCAGAGCGCGCGTTCCACGCGCGATGCCGCGCCGTCGACGCGCCCCGGCATCTGTGCCCCGGCCATCACTTCGGTGGGTCCCGCTGTCACGCCGTCATCTCACTTGCCACATAGGCCATCAAAACCACGCGCCGCCCCCGGTTTTCCCCTCCTCTCTCCTCTCCCCGCCGTGAAGCACGTTGACACGTGCCAGCCATCGCCGCCGCGGGAGCCTGTGCAACGCACGCCGGGAGGGGAGGTCAGCGGTGTCGTCGACTCGTCGCATCACCGCCGCCGTCAACCACTCACGTGTGCCACCGCCGGCACTAGGCCATCGAGCGGCTATGCACTCTAGCCGCCTAGCTGCCACGCGCCGCGCCGCCATGCGCCGTCACCGCGGACGCCGAGGCCGGCACTGGCCCACAGCCGCACGGGCAGGCTTATCCGTTCCAGGGGAGCCTTCGACCCTCCTCCAAACCGTGCCGCCTATAAAAGGAACCCCCAGAGCGCCCGCGTGAGCTTTCCCCTTTCCGTCGTCCGCCATTGCGCCGCCGGCATGGAGCTCGCTTGCCTGAGCTTCGCCGCAGCCGGCTGACAGCCCTAGCATCTCCCCTAGTCCCCGTAGAAGCTTCCCCGAGGCCCACATTGCCCTTCGGTGCCGCGGTTTCGCCGGAGACCAAGCCGCCGCGGCTGCAGCACCGCCCCCTTTGCCACCGGTGATCACCGGTGCTCTCCTGTCGACTCCGACACCGCCAATCAGTCGCTGGTGAGCACGCACTCCACCCTAGCTAGTCACCCAACCTAGTCCGGCTGCTGGCGAGCCATCGGCGAGCTCCCATGTGCCGCCAAGGATAGAGTTGTGAAGATTGAATTCTTTATAAGGGCCTAGCTGTAAGACTCCAGGGGCTAAACTGTAAAAGGGATCTATAGATCTAGGTTTGAAATCTGAGATCTTGTAAAATTCACCATACATCACAGAAAAATGCTAAAAATGCAAACTTAATTTTCCTGTGCTCATCATGACTAGATGCAACTTTTCTACAAAGGAAGTTGTCAAATTGCTGAGTAGTTTTTAAACTAATTCAAATTGATCAGTTTGGCTAGATTTGAAATAATTGAAATTCCAGAAGTGATCTGCATCTGAATTTTGGATATATTGCTGGTATCATCATGAGTGATCTCTGGTAGAAAGATGGCACTTAGTTATTATGTGTATCTTTACTTATGATTTGTTTTCTTTTATGCTAGTGCCTCTGTTTTTGAATTTTATAAAATAATCTGTTGATCATTTAATGTCAATCTTTTTGCCACCACTCTGGTTCATGATGATGTACTCCTGTTAAACAGTATGCATGATTTTGACATGTTTAGCTTAGTCAAATAAATTACCCTGGTTTCTTAAGGTTTTATTCATGAGTGTAGTTTCTTTAGGATTCTTTGCTGAGTAAGTGCATGTCTCTGGTTTTTATGCTGCTATATAGCCATATGTGAAGTTTCAGCTCAAAAGGAAGTATATTTATTTAGGTGTGATTTAATTTTAATATACTAGACATAGTTTTGTGTGATTTTTCGTGCTAGCACTAGTTGATGGAATGAGTTGGTTTCTGGGCTGTAGCTTGCTTAGTGCATCAAGTTCATGGCTGAGATGTGTTTGGATCAGTTTATAGTTATCAAAATAAATTTTTGGAAGAAAATCACAGTCAATAAATGGAATAAATTGAAAACTTGCCATCACCTTCATGCAATGCAAGTTTAAATGATTGAATGTCACTAAATTGAATTCCGAGGCAGCAACCTTTCCTTGGTGAAGTAAATCTAGTTTAATGATAATAAATATGTACACAGTCACTATCGAGGAAAGGAATTTAATAGGCTTCAACACATCAATAATTTCCGGAAGAGTATGCTGAATATATTAACCCTCATAATGGTTTTGGTCAACCAAAACACCTCATGGTTGTCATTAAATTCAGAACTGAATTTATTTTATTTTGAACACACCAATCTCATGCATATGCATATCGTGTAGAGCTCCCGGACGGAAACTACGAACTAGTGTCGGAAGCTGACGAGGACCTCGCTAACGCAGGAGTGAATGCAGTGGAAGTGCAACAAGGCCCGGACCAAAGTTCGGAGGAATTCACCACTAACTGTGCTAGTGAAGGCAAGCACCGAAGCATTTTCCCAGTTTCTAACTTATGCAACTCTATATATGGATGTTTGTGCATTTACGTTCAGGAGTTGAATTGAAACCCTAGTTGCATGATCCTAGGTTCCTATGTTCTTATACTAGTATGATAGGACGATAGTTGCCATGCTCTAAGGACCCGGTAAAAGTCGAGTGAAATCCTTCACTCGCGAGTTATAGGTTTCTTATGTTGGAATCATAAGATTTAATCTAATATGCTCATGTGGTAAGAGTTTGGGATCGGCTCCGGTCAATGGGTGTCACTGGTTAAGCTTTTGAACGTACTAAACATTTGTCGGGAATGGGACAGGTAAGCTTAGTACCTTCGGGAATCGGCAAGGGAACTTGGACCACTAATCTTGGGGAGGGCCCCCATGTTCTAGGACATGCGGTACATGTGCGTGGTTGGGCGGCGGAGTCCGTGACCTTCCCGCCTTGTACCCAGACTGTGAGCTCTGCTCCCAAACCGAGGAACGCTAGGAACTGCCTGGTTGATGCATGCTCCACCCCCCATTGTTTCAGTTGTCTTTTTGGGGTGTGCGTCTCCCGTGTGTTTAGGTCCACCTTGCAAGGTTAATAATCGATCGATCGTCGGCCTCTCACCGTTATCCGGGATTGCTTAACTATACAGCTCATTTCCCTCTATATGAAATTCAGAATTAATTTGGATATTGCTTAATTGTTTTGCACAACTTTGCTTGCAGTAGTTGCCAATCTAGTAATGATTAAACAACTAGAATTGTGAGCTAAAACTTGAAAGTAAGGACATACTATTTGTTGCTTTTCAGCAAAATAAACCACTAGCCAAAAAGCCTTTCATGTCTAGAGGTTTGGTGAATAATATCACCATCGGATAAGTCTGGCTGAGTATTAGTATGCTCAGCCTTGTTGTTTTGATGTTTACAGGTGATGTGAATGATGGGTTTCTGTGCCCTGGATCGTTCTCACCCAATTGGGAGATCGAGTGGGAGGAGGACAGTGGTTAGTGATATCTCGGATGGCCTCCTTGGATGTTACTTATGACGCGTAGAATTTTATTTCCGCTATGTGTGTATTAAACTCTGAACCATTTACTTTTATGCAATGAACTCGGTTTGTAATAAAATAACCCTTAAGGGAATTGATGTAATATAATTTGTGATGATGTAATCTCTGGACTCGCCTTCGTGTGAGTTTTGATGTGTGAATGTTGCCATCCGGGTTACTCGTGATTTACCGGGCTTGATCCGGCAGAGATGACATGATACCTCCGTATTATCGCTTAATGACCAAAAGGAATGGTTTAGGCAATAATATGGAATTATCTTGGGCGGTTCTGTCACAGAAAGCATTCTTACCGTGCATATGAAAAGCAAACTAATTTAGGAAAGCAAATAAATATTTTTGGTCTTTTTAATTTTTCAGATTTTTATGTGTTTTTAGCATATGAGGTTCTGAAAACAAAAGAAGATACAAAGTACCTCAGAGTGGGGGTCCTCCCCCAAGCTAGCTTCAGGCTCACTACTGTGGAGGGGGATATCCCATCCACCGATAGTAAGCCCTGTGCTCCTCCAACTGCTGCTGCTATGCCTACTTGATGGCGTGAAGTCTCTCGCCCGACATACGTTGCCAGTCTCGGGTGGACTCAGCATGCTGATGCACAGCCTCCTCCACATCGCTGACTCAGATGTTGAGCTTGCTCATCTGCTGAGTGAGGGTAACCCCACGAGACGACGAGCGCAACTCGGACGACGAAGATGTCGCATCACCGTAAGCAGTACCAGCAGGCATAGCCCACTTGCCACTGCCTGCACTAGCCCAAGCCGAGCTACTCACACCCTGCTGGTACATGGGCTGATCCCAACCGGGCGCATATCCGGGAGTGACCCCAGGCATGTACTCGGTAGAGGTCCATGTGTCGGGCGGAGGTGTGGTAGGTTGAGGTTGTGGCTGAGGTGACGGCTGCGGAGACGGCTGTGGTGGTGGCTGCTGTGCTCTGGCTGCTCTCCTCGATGCACTCCTAGTAACCCTGTCACCAGAGACACTAGAACGACGAGGTTCCTCGAGAGGAACGGTCAGTGGCCCTTAGCCGTACAACCGAAAATCCGGGTTAGGTAACCGAATTTGGTTTGCATAGCCAGGGTAAAAGAAAACTAAAGAATCATCCGGACCCTTCTTAAGAATATGCCCCTGCGTAATCCCAAGATTCATGACGATGCGAGAAATCTAGGACGTACACTCAATAGAACCTGTCATCTTAAAATTTGTCAACCACTGCCGAATCATAGCTTGAACGGGGGAGACCTTGATCCGTGTGACCGCGGCATATAAGATCATCATCTCGTCAGTGCGCACAGTTCGTACATCCTTGGAAAGAGAGTGATGGCGAGCCACTTGTGCTACAGTCGGAGATTAGGATGCAAAATATCGTTGCACTGAGGTGTTAACTTGCCGCGAACAGGCCGACCAGAGAGTTTTTCCCAAAAACTTTCGCGATTAAAATCACTACAAGCTTGCTCAAGAGGAATAGCACAACGGCGATGGAGACCGAGGGTGCAACTAAGATCCTTCCACGAAACTCGATACGGAACTCCATGAAATCGAAATGAAATACCAGATGCATCCTCTTGAAGAGTGCAGAGAAACTGGATGGTGATAGGCCTAGAATTGATCTCCTGAACTGGAACGAAACCTTCCCAACCAAGAGCTTGCCAAATGGAATCGAACTCGGAGTCCATACCTGTCCTTTCCACAAGAGTCGGGTCGAACTCCCTCGTGTTGGAGAAGACCTGATCCTTGAGGATGGCGTAGGCTTGTCTCTCTCGTTCGTCCCTCAAGTCGATGAAGGGGGCGTCAACAGCGTACACTTCTTCGGCTTGTGGCATAGGGAGCTCCTCCTCTTCTTCTTCATGCTCCATCGACATTGGGCTTGGTATGGCTTCAGAACGGTGAGATGAGCTTCCTCCATCTCGCGAATGGCGGGAGTGAGTCACCTTCCGGAATACACCGGCGGCCCAACTCTTGGTGCACAACAAACAACACAAGCAACTCGGTGATGGGTTAGTAAAATTGAATGAAATTCTTAACGAGGTTGCTCCACCAATGATCAATATTCAGCAACAATTTGGAGGGGGGTGCTGGTCACTTCAATCTCGAGCTAGAAATCTGAGAAAACTAAAGAGCCAAAGAGTAGAGAGGGGGAGTGTGGTGAAAATGAGTGAATGGGTGAAGAATACCCCCAATCCATCTTCTATTTATAAGCAAAGGAGCCGGGCACCGAGACATGGGCCGGAGGCAACGGCTAGGAGCCGTTGGAGGCGGCGGGGGTCGCCCGACCGTTGGGCTAGGTCAGCCGACCCGTGGGGTTAGCCGACCCCACCTCGGGTCTGTTCACCTCCAGCTTTTTGCAACGGCTCTCTAACGGCTACCTGGTGTCCTGCCCAAGTGCCTCGGTCCAGATTCGCCCACAAAGTGGCTCAAAGAATTTTTCAAGGTTTTCCCAAGCTCAAAAATTATTTTCAGAAATTTTATTTCAAAAGGAAAGTTGGCTAGAAAAAAATCTAGCATGCAGATGCACTGTTGGAAAAAATAAACATGCATTTTGGAAATTCATTTAAAATTTTGGAAAGGGAAATATGAGATAAATACCAATTTTATCTTTTGGCAAAAAGGACTCACCATTTTAAGTCCGAGAGCGGGACTTTTCTCGACAACTAATTCCACTCGTCACCCACTCCTAAGAAGTAGAGGGGTGTGACTTCTGTACCTCCCACCACACCTTCTTTTTTCTTGGTGTATTCAGAGGTTGCTTGAGCTGGGGTCGTGGCTCTGTCCATTCCCCAATTTGCTCATCATTTCATTGCACTGAATAGCATTGCTCTTCTATTGGTCGAAAACGGAACATCAAGTTCCTCTTCCCAATGTGGAAACTGATGGTTCCTTTTCCCACATTGATCCTCGCTTTTGCGTCACTTAGGAATCACCTCCCCAGAATGAGTGGCATTTCCGCATCATCCTGCATATCAAGGACCACGAAATCCGTGAAGATGCAAGACCCCTGGACAAATACCAGTAAGCTCTGCACTATCGCCTCCGGATGCCGGATCGATGCATCAGCAAGTGGAACTGTCTTCGAGGTTGGAGAAAGAGCAGGATATCCCAATCTTTCGAACATAGCCTTGTACATGAGGTTGACACTCGCACCAAGATCATAGAGAGCATTACTGATTTTCTGATAGTATATCATGCAAGTGATAGCCAGATAACCAGGGTCTCTTCTGTGCACAATTGCTGAAGATTCCCATGGATCAAGAACTTGCTGTACTGGCTTCCCTACATAGTCAGTAGGTCGTGTCCGCCTATATGGCTCACCCCATCTAGTGGACACCACGCAAACATTCTCACAGGAGGATACGGGTTGCCCCGGAATCTTCCCGTCTTCAGCAGATGGAACCAAAGCAGCTATCTGAGCCAGCTGGGTTTCTATCATCTTATGAAAGCTTAACTGGCTCTTAAGAGCAGAAGAGAGGCTATCAACCATAGTGTCAAGGCTTTCCAAAGCCTTATCATAGGCAGCTAACTTCTTGTTGAAACTATCATTGATCTTAGCTTGCCCGAAAACAAGATCTTTCAAGGAAGGTGGATTAGGATTGAAAGAATTACCTTGATTACCTCCTTGATAATAAGGGTGTTGATTCCACGTCTGACCTCCTTGGGGTCGATAACCATTGTTGTTGTCGTTCATGAACATCACATCCTCCTAGGTAGTAGGGCAGTAAGTCCCTGAATGCCCAGTGTTACCACAGACTTCGTAGGTCATGCGAGAATACATAGCTTGAGTAGTGGTGGCCATGGCAGCCTTCTCATTGGTTAGATCATCAGTTCACTTCATCAATAGGTCCATCTTGGCGTTCAACATATCTGCTTCCTTGACAGTATGTGTACCACTCTGACGTGGCTGGAGTCGATCATCACTCCACCCTTGGTTGGAGACCATCTTCTCAATAAGCTGAGTTGCATTAGCAATAGTGAGTGAGAAGAAAGCTCCTCTAGCAGCAGCATCAACATGTCCTCAGGCTGTCGGAGTCAGCCCATTATAGAAGTTCTGTAGAATAAGCCAATTGTCCATCCCATGGTGAGGACAGGCCAAGATATACTCTTGAAGCCTCTTCCAAGCTTCTGGGATAGTCTCATTTGCTGCTTGCTGAAAGCTCGAAATTATTCCCCACAAGGCATTGGTTTTACCCAACGGAAAGAACTTCGCGAGGAATGTCGCCGAGCATTTTGCCCAAGTATTAATCTCCTCACGGTTCGCATAGAACCACTATTTTGCCTTTCCCAGGAGCGAGAATGGAAACAGTCGCAGACGAATAGCATCTTCCTTCACTCCTCGTATGGTGAAGGTGCTGCACAGTTCCAGGAACTGTTGCAAGTGGGTGCTCGCGTCTTCATTAGGCTTGCCACAGAATGGGCTAGCCTGTACCATCGTAATGAGGCCAATTTTGATCTCGAAGTTTCCATTCACGGTGTTGATCTCGGGGCCTATGGGCACCTGATCAGCAGAGGGAGCAGAGTACTCGTGAAGAGTCTTCTCGGGGTTGGCCATAGGAGTTGATGTAGATGGCACAAAGGAAGCTGGGTCGACTTCTGTACGTACAGGCTGGGGAGAACCGAAATGAGTTCTAGCTCTCCTAACAAGTGACCTAGGATCTTTAGTTAAATTCGGCGGTAAGTCGAAACCAGTCATGCACTACCTGTCTTCATCATCCAAAGACAAAGAAGACAATCAAGGTTACCCTGCCTTGAGAACTGCTTTACCCTGTCATGATTATAAACATATGCAAAGTGTTGTCATGTTATCCTTTAGCCTTCCCCGGCAACAGCGCCAGAAATGCTTGTTGACATTTCTTAAAGTCATCACTAGGTTTGTATTCCCAGTAACGGCGCTAGAAATGGTGGACTGCATTCCTTAACATCTTTGCTAAGTTCGTGAGTTCCTAGCAACGATGCCAGAAATGTTTCGATGGTAATCCTAACGTTTACAAAGGATCCGCAAGCGCACTGATGTACCATTGTAGCATTTCCCCAAAGGAGAATTCCAAAGGGTATCAAATCCAAGGAAGGCATGGTCGGATTAACATGTGCAACACTATTGGAATGAGTATAGATCAATGACGAGAATAAGTCAGGTCCCAAACACAGGGGTAAGATATGATAAGGATGGGTAGTGTGAACACACCCGAACTCGTTCTCTCTATGGTACACTACGGCTTAGGAGGCAACATACGAGTTAGATCTAGGTTCTAAGGTACTAAACATATAAAGTTAGTAGAAGCCAGTCAGTCACATAAGCATTGTATGAATATCAGCTCAGCACCCAGGCACAAACGGGGAGCTAACCGCCCGTGTCGCTTCCGCACGACGTCGGTTGTTAGATCTTAGACTCCTACAGCGTAGCCGAACGTGGGGGATTACAAAGGGTCCAACGGCTGTCACCACCGCGGCCTACCCCTAACTATCCATGGGATACGCTCATATGCAACGCAGCTACTCAACCCAAGCACCATGCTTGCGTTGTTAACTAGACACTGGCCGGCCCAGGCTATTGTGACCAAGGTCAGTGCCACTAGATAACTGGCCACTTACACCGAGTACCGTAGCTTGAACTCGAACTTCATACAACACAAACACGTGATCTAACTGGATCAAACTAGGCTAGGCATACAAACGGATTTGTATTCTACCATGTCTATTCAACATGATCAAAGGGTCGTATTCATGAAGAACACGAGCCTCTAACTTATGAAAAAAACACCGAAGACATGAGTAAATCATTTGTCAAGTGGATCGAAAGGTCTTGTTCATCAAGAACAGGAGCCTCAAAATGATGAACGAACGAAGAACACATGAACAAATCACCCATATATGCTAACACTACTTTATATGAAATAGCTGAATAACTGAAGTAGATCAAAATCATATAATAAAATAAAGATACAAGAGAACTCATACCTAGATCCCAAAGTAGACTTGGAACCTGAAGTAGAACTACTCTAGCCTACCTCCTAGCCTTGGAAACCAAAAGTGAGAGAGGAGTTGGAAAGTGAGTTGGGTAAGAAATGAGTCCCATCACATCTATTTATAGGCCTAGGACAGCTTCGGGAGAATGGCGCGAACACCCCGAGAATGGATCAGGAGACGACCAGGAAGCACCACGTGGAAGGCTGAGATGAGCCAACACAAGGTCGGTTCGGCCGACCTGTGGGGTCAGCTGACCCCTTGTGGGCCCACCTCGGCCTATGCTTTCTCGTGGTGGCTGTCATGTGGGTCCTTAGGTCGGTCCCCGGTGTCCAGCTAGTTTTGTGGCAGTTTGCCTGCCTGTGGGCCCTTCAATCCTTGTGATGTTCATGTGCTGCCCTCTGATTCGTCGGGGTTGCTTCCCTTGGATTGATGACGTGGCAGCCCTTCCTTGGCTGAGGTGACGTGGCTTGGCCCATAGAAGGTGAGTTGTGACTTCTTTTATGCTTATTTTACCTACAATCACAAAAACTCCAAGGACAAGTGGAACTACATTATTTTTAACTAAATGCGTGTAAGAAATGCCTTTTGCTCCTTTATTTATGAGTATATTGACGGCTAAAGTAGGTACTTAACAGTTGTTGTAGTACGAACATCCCTGGGCCTACTACTCAGGTGGGTACTTGGACCAACTACTCCGTGGGCCCCTAGGACTACTCGACTTGGGCTGCACAGCACCTGATGGCGTGGAGCGCAAGGCCTACAGAGGATTAGTACTCGGTTAGGAAGCTAGACATGTCCGGATCCATGTAGAGTACTCCTAGCCGTACATGACTAGTACTCCTCTGACAAACCGACTTGTAACCCTGCCTCCCGGACTATATAAGGCGAGGCAGGGACCCCTATCTCTTCATCCGCATCATCTTGTAAACACACCCAATCAATCCAGAGCTACGCAGCATACAGGATGTAGGGTATTACGCACCTCGCGGCCCGAACCTGTCTAAATTGTGTGCCACGTGTCTCTCCTTCGAGTTCCTGATCTCGGCAAGGCCACAAACATCTACCTCGGTTACTCCCCTTGGTATGTTGCCGGTTGAAGGACTAGAACGGCGAACCAGAGAGGGGGGGAGTGAATGGGAGCCGATAAAAATTCTACTCAAGAATTCGGCCTATGAACCCAATTTCACTCGGACACCTCCGCAAGCTTCTCTTGCCAAGTTCACGTAGCCACTGGAGTGCTACTGAACCTAGGAGCAAGATCCAACCAACAGCCACTCGAAACACGCAGCAGAAAACAACTCGAAACTGCTGCTGGCAACCAAAACCGGTCAGGCCGGTTTCTGAAACCGGTCAGATCGATTCTCTGGGACTTAGCCTCTCACAGGCAGGGGAAACCGGTCAGGCCGGTTTGGCAAACCAGTCAGGTCGGTTTTGTCCAGGAAATCCCCAAAAGACCTTCGAGGCCAAAACTGCCCCAAAACACCTCAAGAACCTCTCCACCTTTGAACAAGAAAAGCCATAGCCAGCACAAGACTCTCCTGCTCAAAATCCTCACGACAGCCCACTAGGGCTAAACCGGTCAGACCAGTTTGGGAAACCGGTCAGGCCGGTTTTGCCTGGACAGTCGGGAAGAACTCAGCCCGCGGGAAAAATCTAGCCTTCACCTCGATCGATCTCCCGGTTCGTTCCACGGATTCAAGTGAGACTTTGGGGATAGCTGGGGTACCTCGTGGGCTACCTTTGGCTAGAAGCTCGGTCCCCGAAACCTACTCAATCAAGAGGAATCGGAAGTCAACCCTCAAGAACACCTTCCCATGGATTGCACCGAAAACCACCAAATTGAAGCCGTTTTGGAGGGTTTGTTGGAGCAAGATCACCAAGCAAAGAGGCACACGGTCCTCATACGTGACATCTAACAAGAATCCCTCAAAGAAACGCCCCCAAAACTTCCCCACGGAAAATCCAAGAAAAGGCTCCAAAAATCATCTAAAAGGGAAAACGGGAAGAACACAATCAAGCCTTGAAGAACCACGCCGAATCATCTATACATACCAAAGAGGTTCATACAAGGTCTAGCTTGCCGCCCGATCATCCTTCCCTCTCACCAGATCTCACCATGAAGCTCTCCAGCTAGTCCTAAGAAAATCCTAAGGAAAATAGGAAGAGAAAATAGGAAAACCAAATGAGCTAGGGTTCCAAGAGATGGCTGCCATCCTCTCACCACTTGGGTTATATGGAGGCAACCGAAAGACTAAAATACCCCTAAAGCCTAAACTAGGATACACGGCCACCAAGGGCACTTTGGGAATTTGTCTTCGTAACACCATCGGACGGATGCCCGGCGACCGCACTTCGCTTAGCCTCGACGCAAGCCTTGCGATCCCGACGCGTGTCCTCCGCTTCGAAGCTTCCGACGCCCTGCGACCCCAAACCGGTCAGACCGGTTTCCCAAATCGGTCAGACCGGTTTTGGCCTGACAGCCACGCCCGGTCTTCGGCCTCGGTTTTGTGGCTCAGCCGAGTAACCCAGTGGTTTTCTGGTGAACCACTGCAAACCCCGCGAACTTGATGTAGCCTCCGCCAATCACCACTCATGACTCGGCTCCCACGAAGTCCCGGCTCTACCTTGGTTTTGAGGCTCAACCAAGAAATCGTCCACAGACTTCATCCTGCTGTTCATGCCACCATGCGGCCCGCACTTGACCCCGCTGGCCACCGGGTCCCTCGAACCAAGCCTACTTGTCTTCTCCACACCTGGAGGCCTCACCGGCGACGACCTTTCGCGCTTGTTCTTCACCTGCACCAACACCAGTCAAGCCGCAACCTGTACCTGCAATACTTAGCCAAGAATCAGTCCACACAACGTTGTCAATCACTCATCACACCAGGAAGTGACCATCCACCGGTCCTCGAACCACACATGGTCCTCAATCTCCCCCTTGATGAGTGCATTGACAACATACACATTTGGTAACCAAAGAGAAAAGGAAAAGAAAAGAAACGACTAAAAGAAAACTCAAACAAGCAATCGAAAGCCAAACAAAGGCAAAGAGCAAGATCACTTGAAAGAGGAAAGACTCGGTCCCCTTAGGCAAGGGCAACGGCTCGACACAACCGAGTCAAAAACAAGCTCAAGCAAAGAGCACAAACCACCAAAGCAACCACGAGCTCCCACTGCACATATGCATACTCCCCCTGGACATGTGCCAACCCTGGGCACAAACCGGTCAGGCCGGTTCCACCAAACCGGTCAGGCCGGTTCCCAAAACCGGTCAGGCCGGTTTAACTCAGCAGAAACACCCCCCAAAAGCCAAAAATGCAAAAGAAATGCACAAGCTCCCCCTTGACTGTTGAAATATGTTCTAGGGATGCAATGCAACTTTTCTCAACCAACCTTTCTCCCCCTTGTTGCCAATGCATGAATCAAGGCTCAAATTTGGAAAAGATGCAACTAGAGCTTCTCAAATAGACAAAATTCATCACAAGATGCTACACATGATCAAATGAGCAAGCTAGATACTCTACAGCATCGTATGAACATCAACTACATGATCACCAAGTTTCACAACCATTGGGTAAAGCTAAGAGAGAATTGAGCATTTTTGCGAAAAATCACCCTCTCATGAGCAAAGTCCTAAACATGAGCAAAACATGTCAAAATGGCAAAGCCACACAAACTTCATGCTAGGACAACCATTCTAAGCATAAGACCATCATAAACACCCACAAGCACCTCATGTCATGTCAAAGCATACCGAGCCATGTGCTTACTTCTATGTATGAGACTTCTCATTGGTAAGCAACATGCAACGGTTTAGCACCCAAAAGCAAGTAAATCAAGCACATATGACATGGGAGCACATTTTCCAAGCAATTTACATTTCATTTTCAGATTTATAATTGGTACATGAAATGTCTTTGCGACAAAAAGGAACTTATGCCCCTCCACAAGATGAAGCATGGGGGCTAAACATTCATGATGGCAAATGAGCCTTTGGCCCCATATGATCAAAATAAGCTATCCAACCACAAATTAAGCATAGCCAAGCCACAAAAACATGTCAAGATCATGTAAAGGCATTTACTCACAAGAGAGCATACATATGACATTTTTCAAAAACATAGCCATCAACCATGGATACAAACCAAGATTATCAAGAGCTAAGCCAAACTAACCATAGCTTACCAAATTAGCTCACAAAGACATATATATCATTCCATGGTGAACAATGTATATAGGAGAAGCCTTTCCTAAACAATGCATATGATACAAAATGCATGCAACCTAAGATACAAAGATGCCTATACATCATGTTACATATGCCATGCCAAATGCAAGAAATGCACAAAGGAAAGCTATACATATGCTACAAAGGAGCTCCCACACACCAACTCAAGAAATCAAACAAACACCAAGCTCCCCCTGCAAACGAGTGAAAGTTGCTTGATCTAGGGGTTTGGTGAAAATATCGGCTAGTTGTTCATGTGTGGGCACATGGATCAAAGCTATCTTCCCTTTCTCTACGTTGTCTCTCAGAAAATGATACCCCACTTCTATGTGCTTGGTTTTGGAATGGAGCACTGGGTTCTTTGCAACGCTTATGGCACTGGTGCTATCACATTGAAGTGGGACATGGGTATACTCCTCACCAAAGTCACTCATGGTGTATGTGATCCAAAGGAGCTGAGAGCAACAACTAGCTGCGGCCACATACTCTGCCTCGGTAGTAGATTGAGCAACACTCGACTGTTTGCGGGAAGACCAAGACACCAAAGAAGAACCCAAGAACTGGCAAGTCCCAGAAGTGGACTTCCTATCCAACCGACACCCGGCAAAGTCCGCGTCTGAAAATCCATGAAGCGCCAAAGAAGAAGACGCAGAGTACCAAAGGCCGAAGTCGGGAGTGTGTCACAAATACCTGAAAATGCGCTTGACTGCTTGCCGATGCGAAGTCCTCGGAGAAGCTTGAAAACGAGCGCACAGACACACCGAGAATTGAATGTCCGGCCTCGTCGCCGTCAAGTAGAGGAGTGACCCGATCATGCTCCGGTACTCCTTCTGGTCCACGTGTTCACCTTCCTCGTTCGCATCGAGAGCTGTAGTCGTACTCATAGGCGTCGCCATGGCCTTGGAGTCCTCCATCTTGAACTTCCTCACAATGTCCTTGGTGTACTTAGCTTGGTGCACAAATGTTCCTTCCTTTGATTGCTTGATTTGTAGCCCAAGGAAGACCTGCAACTCGCCCATCATGCTCATCTCAAATTCCCTGCTCATGTCTTCTGCAAACCTTGCAACAAGAGAGTTAGACGAGCCACCAAAGACAATATCATCCACGTATACCTGCACAATTAGGATATCTCTGCCCTGCCTGAGGAGAAACAAGGTCTGGTCGACCTTCCCCATCTCAAACCCTCTCTCAAACAGGAACCCCTCAACCTACCATACCAAGCTCTAGGCGCCTGTTTCAACCCATACAGCGCCTTCCTCAACTTGTACACCCGGTGAGGGTACTTCTCACTCTCAAACCCCGGTGGTTGCCTCACAAACACCTCTTCCTCCAACACACCGTTCAGAAAAGCACTCTTCACATCCATCTGGTGCAACTTGAACCCTTTAGCCACGGAAAAGGCTAGAAGGATCTTGATCGCCTCCAAACGAGCTACAGGAGCGAAAGTCTCCTCGTAGTCGATCCCCTCTTTCTGACTGTACCCCTGAGCAACAAGTCTTGACTTGTTCCTCACCACTTCTCCTTTCTCTCCCTCTTTATTTTTCCACACCCATTCTGTCCCAATTGGCTTACACCCTGGAGGAGGGTCAACCAACACCCAAACTTGGTTCCTCTCAAAATTCTCCAACTCCTCATGCATCGAATTAACCCAATTATGATCAGATAGCGCGTGTCCAATGTCTTTGGGCTCAAAGGTGGCAACAAAAGCAGCATGAGCGAAATGAGAATTGTTCCGAACCCTCGACCGTGTAGTTCGTTCATTCATGTCGCCGATGATTCTCGAAGCTGGGTGATCCACTTGTACTCGCCGGGGAGGTTCTCGCCTTGATGCTACCTCCCCCTCAGCAGCAGCTTCGCCTTGATCTGGGTTTGTCGATGTAGGTGTGGGAGAGGGCCCGTTCTCGATCGTCGTCGAAGTAGTAGGTACATGTTCAGCTGTCGGCACCACACCGCCATCTTCATCATCTCCATGTTCATGCTCCTCCTCCTGAAAGATCTCCTCGCCAAGTTCGTCATCACCTCCACACTCAAAAACAAGCTGACTACGTGGCTGTGTCTCGTCGAAGGTTACCTCGTAAGTCTCCACGATTTGGTTAGTTTCAAGATTGAGCACACGAAATGCTCTAGAATGAGATGCATAACCAAAGAAAATGCCATCAACAGACCTAGCCTCGAACTTGTCCAACTTGTTCCCTTTCTTCAAAATGAAGCATTTACAACCAAAGACATGGAAGTGACTCACCTTGGGTGTGCGACCGTGCATCAACTCGTAACAGGTTTTCTTGTTGTGAACCCTGAGGTAGATCCTGTTCGACACATAGCACGTGGTATTGACCGCCTCAGCCCAGAACCTTCTCGGAGTCCTATGCTCGTCGAGCATCGTCCGAGCCATCTCGCACAAGGTCCTATTTTTCCTTTCCACCACGCCATTCTGGGGAGGCGTATACGGACTCGAAAACTGGTGTTCAAGACCCAAGTCATGGCCAAAGGTTTCGAAGCGAGAGTTTTTGAATTCCGAGCCATTGTCACTGCGGATCGCTCGTATGGCATCTCCGTGCCTCTCGTTTCTTAACCTCAAGACAAGATCTCGAACAAAACCAAACGTCTCCCCTTTCTCCTCAAGAAAGAACACCCACGCATACCGAGAGTAGTCGTCCACCACAACAAGGACATACCACTTCCCACCCGCAGATCGCACACGAGCTGGGCCAACAAGGTCCATATGGAGCAGCTCGCATGGACGCTCCGTCATCACATCGGTGAGAGGCGGGTGAGAAGAGGCTACCATCTTGGCATGCCTACACGGCGCACAAACCAACTCTTTCTCAAACCTCAACCGTGGCAATCCTCGGACCAAATTGAGTTTACTCAAGCGTGACAAAAGGTCAAAGCTCAAGTGACCCAACTTCCTATGCCACTTCCACAACTCACTCGAAGAACCAGCCAAAAAGCAACGCTCCACACCAGAAGACTGAGAGAAATCAGCTCGGAACACTTGACCCTCGGGAACGACCATGCAAACAAGGTCCCCTCGAGAATCTAAAATCCGAGATCCACCAGGCCGAAACAACACCTCAAAGCCCTCATCCAACAACTGGGACACGGAAAGCAAATTGAACCCCAGTGATTGAACAAGAGCAACGCGTCTGAGAGTGACCTTGTCACTTACCTTGATCTCACCTTCTGATAGTACACGCCCTCGCCCATTGTCCCCAAAGGTGATGTATGTCCTGGACACCACCAGGACGAGACTTGAGAACCACCACTTGTCCCCGGTCATATGCCTCGAGCAACCGGAGTCAATAAACCAAACGTTCCTCAAGTCTCCCACCTGAAATTCAAAAGCGAGCACGTGAGTGAACAAACGACTCAGCACTGGGGTTAGTACCAAAAGAGTAAAACCAGTGCCGAGCCATTTGCTCCAAAGTGGGGTTAGCACAAACCAAATCATCACGCCTATAAAAGCTACCACCACGAACACCACCACGGTAACCACTACGAGGGAACCAACCCTCTCTAGCTGGAGGAGGACGAAAGCCACGAAAGGAAAACCGTAGACCGTTCCTCCTCTCCATCTCAAAGCTACGACTCTTCCCACCCTCGTATTGAGCACGAGGTGGAGAACGCCTAGCAAACTGACCACCTGCAAACTTTCCAGACCAACCACCAGAACCACGACCAAAGAACCTGAACCGAGCCTCATCCCGAGCACGAAAACCAAACTGGTCACCATACTGTCTCCAAACCAGTCTGACCGGTTCTGGAACCGGTCTGACCGGTTTTGCTGTCCGATCAGCCCAAACCGGTCTGACCGGTTTCCAAACTGGTCTGGCCGGTTTAACTCCTCCAGCAGGGTCCCTTCCACCCAAAGCACTCTTTTCTCCCCAAGCCGGAACTGTGCGAACAATGGCCTGACCCCTAGGCAGTGGCATACGAGACTCAGGCACACCATAAGATGGGTTGTACCTGTTCTTGTTTGCCCACTCCTTTGCCATTCTCTCCTATCGCTTCTTCTTGAAGCAAAACTCCCCTTTGTGACCATCTCTCCCACAATAGTCACAATGAAACCGGATTGGTTTTGGTTTTGGTTTTGGTTGGGGTTGCTCACTCGGTTTCTCACCCTTCTTCTCTCCTTCCTCACCTCCCTTTGGGCTCACAAACTTCACCGATTTTTGGAAATCATTTGTTGGGTGAGGGAATATGGGTGGATCTGGAGTAGTGTCAAGTTTGTTTTTGAGATGGTTGGGCTTGGGCTCAAACTTGTTCTTGTGTCTGTTTGGTGGTGGGATAGGGATCTCTCCAACTCTCTCAACTCCCTCACCACTGTTCTCTCCAAGCTTGTCAGCCCCAAGCGCCTGACCATCATAGCGTTTGAAAGCCGCTATCATGATACCAAGCTGAGGCTCCTGACCCGACAACCAACTCATACATTTCCTCAGATCATCATTCTCATCCTGCAAGCGATCAACATAATGCGCAAGCTCCAAATTTTTAACCGCATGCAATTCACAAGTAGAGCAAGAAGTGGGAATAGTCTCTTTCAACTTAGCCTCAAGCGAAACAGTGTAAGCATGCATCTCATCAATCTTTCCATGCAAAACAGGGCAAGAAGTGCAAGCACCTAGCAAAGCAGGTCTAGACTTAAGCTCAGCCACTTCAACCCTAAGCATATCTAGTTCATCACAAGTAGAAGCATGCTTATCCTTAAGAGCAGTAAGATCAGCTAGGTACACAGAGCAATCAACACAATCAACATCATCAGAAACCACAGGAGAAGCCTTAAGCGAATCAATCTCAAGCTTAGCATCTAGGTTCTGGGTTTCTAGCTCAGCCACACGGTTCCTAGCATCTTCTAGTGAGGCCCTAAGCTCTTTCCTCATCTTCTTGGCCTCTCTAAGCATGTGATCGCGATTATCAAGCAAGTCAACCAACTCATCATTCTCCTTGCACAAAGAGGAGAGCTCATCACATACCTCATCCTCGGAGTCGGAGTCCGAGTCGCTCTGGTGACTCTTCTTGCTGCCGGAGCTACGAGCCATGCCGCAGAAGCCATCTCCCGCGAAGCAGCTCAACCCGCTCAAGTTCCTGGACGCCTTCTTGTTCCTGCGCCGATCACCTTCATCTTCGCTGCTACTCAAGCTCGAGGAGGAGTAGGCGGAACTGGAGTCGACGTCGCTCGCTCCGACCATCGCTCGGGCCTTCCTGGCGCGGCCGTCCTTCTTTCTTGACCGTCGCTCGTCCTTGTGCTTGTTCATGTGCTTGTGATCACGCCTCGATCGGTACTTGCCATCCTTGCTCGACCGGTGCCTGTAGCCGTCCTTGTAGCCGTCCTTGTTCTCCGTCTTCTCCGGGCAGTCGGCGACGAAGTGTCCTGGCTTGCCGCACTGAAAGCACGTCCGTGCTGTCCTCCTCGTGTTCACCCGGTTCTCGTGCAGCCTTTTGAACCGCCTGGTCAGCAACGCCAGCTCGTCCTCTCCAAGTACGTCGAACTCCTCGTCTGGCAAAGACATCAAAGAAGACAGAGAATACATCCTGGACGATGCGTTAGCGTTAGACTTAGCTCCTTTGCCACCAACGAGAGCGAGACTATGAGAGTCAGTCGGGCTCTCGATCTTGGCTGTCATACCACGGTCCAACTCAGCCGACTTGAGCTTCGAGAACAGCTCATTCACCGTCAAGGTGTCATACTTCTCGGACTCGACAATAGCCTCAAACTTCCCGTCCCATATGGTACGATCCAACGAGTGCAAGAGCTTCACGGCTCTATCATGATCATCGTATGGGAGCACGGCCACATTGGCTCTCATGTTGTTCACAACGACCGTAAACCGCTGGAAAAGGGCATCGACGGACTCGCCAGGGAGATGAGTGAAGTTCTCGTACTCTCTCCGGTAAGTCACGTACATCCGAGCCTGAACCTGAGCATCCTAGCATGAGCATCCTTCAACTGCTCCCAAATCCTACAAGCTAAGTCCTCTGTCTGAACCCAATCGAATTCGGGCTGACACAGAGCACGAAACAAGTAGTCGACAGCCTTGTTGTTGGCTTCGAACATATCCCTCGATCCTGGAGCAAGGAAGTTCATCGGATGAACATAAGCTGTGTTCACTGTAACGTCCCAAAGGATCTGACCCTTTCCGCGAAGGAACGCTGCCATCTGCCTCTGCCACATCTGGTAGTTCTTCCCATCGAAGTGCGGAGGACCCGAACCCCGTTCCTGGTACGCCATCTTTGGATCTTAGACTGGTAAGAGTCAATGAAGACCCAAACCGGATCTGATACCACTTGAAGGACCGGAACGGCGAACCAGAGAGGGGGGGAGTGAATGGGAGCTGATAAAAATTCTACTCAAGAATTCGGCCTATGAACCCAATTTCACTCGGACACCTCCACAAGCTTCTCCTGCCAAGTCCACGTAGCCACTGGAGTGCTACTGAACCTAGGAGCAAGATCCAACCAACAGCCACTCGAAACACGCAGCGGAAAACAACTCGAAACTGCTGCTGGCAACCAAAACCGGTCAGGCCGGTTTCTGAAACCGGTCAGACCGATTCTCTGGGACTTAGCCTCTCACAGGCAGGGGAAACCGGTTAGGCCGGTTTGGCAAACCGGTCAGGCCGGTTTTGTCCAGGAAATCCCAAAAAGACCTTCGAGGCCAAAACTGCCCCAAAACACCTCAAGAACCTCTCCACCTTTGAACAAGAAAAGCCATAGCCAGCACAAGACTCTCCTGCTCAAAATCCTCATGACAGCCCACTAGGGCTAAACCGGTCAGACCGGTTTGGGAAACCGGTCAGGCCGGTTTTGCCTGGACAGTCGGGAAGAACTCAGCCCGCGGGAAAAACCTAGCCTTCACCTCGATCGATCTCCCGGTTTGTTCCACGGATTCAAGTGAGACTTTGGGGATAGCTGGGGTACCTCGTGGGCTACCTTTGGCTAGAAGCTCGGTCCCCGAAACCTACTCAATCAAGAGGAATCGGAAGTCAACCCTCAAGAACACCTTCCCATGGATTCCACCGAAAACCACCAAATTGAAGCCGTTTCGGAGGGTTTGTTGGAGCAAGATCACCAAGCAAAGAGGCACACGGTCCTCATACGTGACATCCAACAAGAATCCCTCAAAGAAACACCCCCAAAACTTCCCCATGGAAAATCCAAGAAAAGGCTCCGAAAATCATCAAAAAGGGAAAACGGGAAGAACACAATCAAGCCTTGAGGAACCACGCCGAATCATCTATACATACCAAAGAGGTTCATACAAGGTCTAGCTTGCCGCCCGATCATCCTTCCCTCTCACAAGATCTCACCATGAAGCTCTCAAGCTAGTCCTAAGAAAATCCTAAGGAAAATAGGAAGAGAAAATAGGAAAACCAAATGAGCTAGGGTTCCAAGAGATGGCTGCCATCCTCTCACCACTTGGGTTATATGGAGGCAACCGAAAGACTAAAATACCCCTAAAGCCTAAACTAGGATACACGCCCACCAAGGGCACTTTGGGAATTTGTCTTCGTAACACCATCGGACGGATGCCCGACGACCGCACTTCGCTTAGCCTCGACGCAAGCCTTGCGATCCCGACGCGTGTCCTCCGCTTCGAAGCTTCCGGTGCCCTGCGACCCCAAACCGGTCAGACCGGTTTCCCAAACCATTCAGACTGGTTTTGGCCTGACAGCCACGCCCGGTCTTCGGCCTCGGTTTTGTGGCTCAGCTGAGTAACCCAGTGGTTTTCTGGTGAACCACTACAAACCCCGCGAACTTGATGTAGCCTCCGCCAATCACCACTCATGACTCAGCTCCCACGAAGTCCCGGCTCTACCTTGGTTTTGAGGCTCAACCAAGAAAACGTCCACAGACTTCATCCTGCTGTTCATGCCACCATGCGGCCCGCACTTGACCCCGCTGGCCACCGGGTCCCTTGAACCAAGCCTACTTGTCTTCTCCACACCTGGAGGCCTCACCGGCGACGACCTTTCGCGCTTGTTCTTCACCTGCACCAACACCAGTCAAGCCGCAACCTGCACCTGCAATACTTAGCCAAGAATCAGTCCACACAACGTTGTCAATCACTCATCACACCAGGAAGCGACCATCCACCGGTCCTCAAACCACACATGGTCCTCACCGGTCTAAAACACCGACACCTGGCGCGCCAGGTAGGGGATCTCGCCGAAGCTCTCATGGCGAACTCGACGGCTTCCATCGTCATCAAGCCAACCGCCGCTTTCATCCGCGGTGACACCTTCATCTTTGGCTCTTGGGTCTGCACCGCTGATGGCGCTGGATCGTTCCAGCGCTACCTCACCATGACCCCGGACCCGGAGACAGGACTCGTGACGCTTCCCGAAGCCATCACAGGTCAACTCATCGAGAAATTCGATGAATTTTCGCTCTGCAACCAAGTCGCCGACTTCGAGACCGGATCCAGCTCCAACTCGAACTCGGCGTCGCCCTGGATCAAACGACGCGAGCTAGCTCCTGAGCCATCGTGCGAACCGGTCCTCTCTTACGAGCACTTCCCGTACGGTCTCTGCAACTCTAGCAAAGCCTACGCGGAAGCTCTCCCCTCACGTCGGGCCGGCAAGGAGATCGTCTCCGAGTACTCCTCGGACTCCAACACCGTCCCCGACTACAACTCGGACTCCTCCTACGAGTTCGACTTCGGTCTTGATCCGATCGAATCCGAGTCCGAGCTCAACACCATTGAGGAACCGTTATCTGATCCTGCTGCTGGCTTGGTCATCACGTCTACTCCTGCCGGAAGATTCATCTACTGGCCTGACCGTAAGCCCGTAGACCTGATTAACGACAACTCACGCTGTGTTGCCTACCTCGAGACACTCCCCTTCCAGGAGGGGACACCGCTGACTCCGACCGAGGAAGAGCACACGCCAACTGAGGTGGCGACCACCGACTCTGGACTCTGCACGCCCGATCGTGAAGTATTCATGGCTGCAGGGGAAGCTGGAACCTCAGATAACCGAGTTGATCGGTACCTTGAAGACATCTCAGCAGATGAGGAATCAGCCAATGCACCCGCAGACGAGACTACTGAGGCCAAGAATGCCCAGCGCGAGAGAAACAGAAGATGAGCTGATCGACGCAAGCGGCTTCGAGAAGTTTTCCCATCCGGAACCTCACAGAGGCTCTGGATCAAGTCAAAAATTGGGTACACACCACCCCTGAGCAATGCCTCATGTCTATCACGACGATAGCACGAACAGCTCAGGGGCACTGCGCAGGCAAACTCATCGCCAAGCTTGCTGAAGACGCCTACTTCATGCGGGTCGACAACTGAGTCGCCCCTGCTGGAAACCACGAAGCCACTAGTCGCAGCCCAGCAGATGGCAGACGCAACCGCGTCCGTGGCGAACACCAACCAACCCCCAACCGCTCTAGAGCCTCTGCAGGAGGACCCTCACATGGTGGCCACAGCGGTGGGGGTGGTGGCGGCGGTGGTGGAGGCAGCAGTGGCGGTAGTTCCTCCCACGGCAGCGGCAGAAGAGCTGGTGGCGGCGGCGATTGCGGAGGCTGAGGCCACACGAATAGCCACGCCACCGGCAACGCATGCGGCGGCTACGACGCCCGCCACAGGATCGACGAGATTCGCCGCGCCAAGAAGACTACCAAAGTCAGCGACAGTGACATCTTCCCCGCCTACTCCGCACGACTTCGCGATCTGCTTCTTCCCGAGAAATTCAAACCACTCGGGATCACCAAGTACGACGCAAAACAAGATCCAGTTCAGTGGCTCAGGTGCTATGCCCGGTCCATTGAAAACGCTGGTGGCAACAACGACACCAATTGTCTCTACTTCCCCTTCTGTCTGGACCAGGCTCCACTCACATGGCTCGAGTCACTCGAAAAGAACTCGATTGACCAGTGGGACCAGCTGAAGGCTCAGTTCACCAGCAACTTGGCGGGCGCCATGGGGCGCTCGGGTACTCGCATGGACTTGGCGATGGTCAAACAGGAACAAGGCGAGACGCTCCGCTAGTACATACGCCGCTTCTTTGACAAGCGTGCGACCGTAGTCGACGACACTGACAAAGAAGTCATCGACCTCTTCCAAGACGGTCTCTACCACCGTCACACCTTCGAAGACTTCGGTCACCGCTGCCTGAGTTCCATCACCAAGCTCAAAGACATGATCACTTCATGGGCCGACGAAGAGGACAAGGCAAACGCCAAGTACGACTCCATTCGCGGCAAGAGCAAACACAACACGGGCGGCAACAACAACAACAAGGACCAACGGGGTCGCAGCAACAACAACTACTCGGGTCCTAACCGCAAGCGCAAGCCAGACAACACAGTCACGGCTATACAGTGCCCTGCGGAGGACAACTCCAAAAAGACCTCCGGCGGCTTCAGAGACTTGCTCAAAGAGAAGTGCCCGTGGCATCTGGATGGTAACCACACAACCGACTAGTGCTACCAACTCCGGCGAGCACTCAAGGATATTCCCGAGCCACGGCCTCCTCATGACAAGAAGGGCAAGAAGAAAGTCGACGAAGGCAATGGCGATTTCCAAGAACCCGACAAGACTGTGAACGTCCTCTTCGGCGGACTACCCACCAGACGATCTCAGAAGCTCACTCGACGGGAAGTCTTGAACATTGAACCAGCGGTACCGACACCCCTAAGGTGGTCGGAGGTACCCATCACCTTCTCCCGCGTGGATCAATGGACAAGCTTCTCTGAGCCAAGACGTTTTCCACTCGTCCTGAAACCAGTAGTCACGGGCTCCAGACTCAACAAGGTACTCATCGACGGTGGGAGCGGACTCAACGTCCTCTTCACCAAGACCTTGAAGAAGATGAAGCTCGACATCACCGACATGCTCACTAAGAGCGCGTCGCCCTTCTACGGCATCGTCCCGGGTAACGCGGCTATTCCACTTGGCTCAGTGGTCCTGCCAGTTACCTTCAAGGATTCAAGGGAGAACTACCGCACCGAGTACATCAAGTTCGAGATTGCGGACTTTGAAACCTCCTACCATGCCATCCTCGGCAGACCAGCCATCGCCAAGTTCATGGCGGTGCCTCACTACACCTACTTGGTACTCAAAATGCCAAGTCCCGCCGGAGTACTCACGCTGCAAGGGAAATTGAAGATTTCTTATGACTGCGACACCGAAGCCGTGGAACTCGCAGCGACCAATCAAGTACCCAACGCAATGATGGAAATCTTCGCTGCATCCAAGAAGCTTGCCCCAACTGAACTCGAGATACCTGAGAAGACCGACACCGCAAACAAGCCTCAGCCAACAGAGGAAGTACAGGTGAAGGCCATTGATCTCGGGACGGGCGACAACAGGAAGACTACCATGATCGGGGCGGGGCTCGACCCGAAATAGGAAGACGCGCTCATCAGCTTCCTTCAGGCTAACCGAGACATCTTCATGTGGAATCCAACGGACATGCCAGGTGTGCCTAGGAGGCTGATCGAGCACTCACTCAACATCGACCCTAAAGCTACCCCTAAGCAACAACACCTCCGCCGCTTTGCTGACGACCGACGGGATGCCATCAAGAAGGAACTCGCCAAACTACTCGCGGCTGGCTTCATCCGAGAAGTCTTCCATCCTGAGTGGCTCGCCAATCCCGTCCTCGTCCGCAAGAAGAACACGAACGAGTGGAGGATGTGCATCGACTACATCGACCTCAACAAGCATTGCCCCAAGGACCCCTACGGGTTGCCGCGGATTGATCAAGTCATCGACTCCACGGCAGGCTGCGACCTGCTCTGCTTCCTCGACTGCTACTCCGGGTACCACCAGATCGCTATCAAGGAAGAATACCAGGAGAAGACCACGTTCATCACCCTGTTCGGCGCCTACTGCTACACGACAATGTCGTTCGGGTTGAAGAACGCCGGCGCCACCTACCAGCGAGCTATCCAAGCCTACTTTAAGAAGCAGCTCAACAAGAACGTCGAAGCCTATGTGGATGACATGGTCGTCAAGACTAGAAACTCCGACACGCTCATCACCGATCTTGAAGAGACTTTCGCATCTCTGCGAGAGTACCAATGGAAGCTCAATCCCAACAAGTGCGTCTTCGGCGTACCATCTGGGAAACTACTCGGCTTCATCATCAGCCATCGCGGCATCGAAGCCAATCCCGAGAAGATCTCCGCCATCACCAATATGAAAGCTCCAACCTGCATCAAGGATGTCCAAAAGCTGACCGGGTGCATGGCGGCCCTGAACAGATTCATCTCAAAGCTTGGAGAATGGGGACTACCTTTCTTCAAACTACTCAAGCACCAAGAGAAGTTCGTATGGACCGCAGAGGCTGATCAAGCTCTGACGCAGCTCAAAGACTTCTTGTCCAAGCCACTAGTCCTCACAGCTCCTCGCAAAAAGGAGCAGCTAGTGCTCTACCTCGCTGCGACTACTCACGTGGTCAGTACTGCCATCGTCATCGAGCGGCAGGAAGAAGGCCATGCCTACCCAGTCTAGCGACCATTCTACTTCATCAGCAAGGTTCTGTCAGAGTCCAAGTCACGGTAACAGCCGATCCAGAAGCTACTCTACACAGTACTCATCACCTCGCGGAAGCTATGACACTACTTCCAGGAGTACTCGATTGTCGTCATCACCGACTATGCGCTCGGTGACATACTTTGCAATCAAGATGCTACTGGAAGAATCTCCAAATGGGCGGTCGAACTTGGTGCCCTCAACATCGACTTCAAGCCACGCACCACTATCAAGTCTCAAGCACTTGTCGTCTTCATGGCAGAGTGGCGGGAGAATCAGCTACCAACTCCTACAGAGCGACCAGAGCACTGGGTGATGTATTTCGACGGCTCACTCAAGCTCGAAGGCGAGGGCGTAGGAGTACTCCTAATTTCTCCAAAGGGCGAACAACTCAAGTACGTCATGCAGATCTTCTGGAAGGTCTCAAACAACAAAGCCGAGTACGAAGCCCTGCTGCATGGACTCCACCTCGCAATCTCACTGGGCATCAAGCGACTACTAGTCTACGGCGACTCCGCAGTGGTCATCAACCAAGTCAACAAGTCTTGGGATCGCAACAAGTAGAACATGGACGCCTACTGTCTTGAGGTCCGCAAGCTCGAGAACAAATTCTATGGTCTCAAGTTTCATCACGTCGTCCGCGACAACAACGTTGCAGTGGACGTCCTGTCGAAGCTTGGCTCTACTCGCACACAAGTACCCGTCGGAGTCTTCGTCCACGAGCTTCACGCGCCATCCATCCCGGAGCCGGCGCCAACGACCACTGACCATGTGCCAACACAGCCTAGTCAGGAGGTCATGATGATCGACGTGGACTGGAGACAACCCTTCATTGACTACATCCGCGAGCAAGAGGTCCCCTCCGACAAGAACAAGGCCGAACAACTCAACCGCTGAGCCAAGACCTACGTACTAGTCGGAGACAAGCTCTACAGGCGGGGTGCCACTTCTAGAGTACTCATGAAGTGCATACCTCGGGATGAAGGCAAGGACATCTTGGAGGAGATCCACAAGGGCGTCTGCGGCAACCACACGTCTTCTCGCATGCTGGTGAGCAAAGCTTTCCGACTAGCTTTCTACTGGCCCACAGCTCTGGTCGGCGCTGAAGAACTCGTCAGAAAGTGCCAAGGATGTCAATTCTTCGCCAAGCAGCAACACGTCCCGGCCTACAAGCTAGTCACCATACCACCGACTTGGCCATTTGCCTGTTGGGGGCTCGACATGATTGGGCCTCTGCCAACTGCGCAAGGAGGATTCAACAGAGTCTTGGTGGCCATCGACATGTTCACCAAGTGGATCGAAGTCAAGCCGGTTACCTACCCAAAGGCCGACAGAGTACTCGACTTCTTGGATGAACTCGTGCATCGCTACGGACTACCCCATCGCAACATCACAAACTTGGGTTCCAACTTCAACAACCATCAGTTCTAGGAATACTGCGAGAACAGCGGGATCGACGTCCGGTACGTCTCAGTCGCCCACCCTCGCGCCAACGGACAAGATGAGCGCGCCAACGGGATGGTACTCGACGCCCTCAAGAAGCGATTGCACGACGCAACTAACACCAAAGGAGGCAAGTGGATCAAGGAACTACCCAATGCACTCTGGGGGCTTCGTACTCAACCTACCAAGCCAACAGGGCAGTCGCCCTACCTCCTGGTCTACGGCTCCGAAGCTATTCTACCTGCCGACGTGATGTGGGAATCCCCGGCAGTAGAACAATACGACGAAGGCATCTCAGAAGACAATCGACGGGTTGATATCGACAGCCTCGAAGAAGCCCGCTGCGCTGCCCTCGTCCAGTCAGCAAGGTACCTAGAGGGTATCCGACGCTACCATGATCGCAACGTCAAGGAACGCTCCTTCAATATCGGCGATCTAGTCCTCCGTCGCATCCAGAACACGGACGGACTACACAAGCTCAGCTCGCCATGGGAAGGTCCCTTCTCAGTCTCCAAGGTGACCGGACCAGGCTCATATCGCCTCCAAACACTTGAAGGCGACGACATCAGCAACTTGTGGAACGTCGACCAACTGTGTCGCTTCTATGCATAGTCTTTCGACTACTCTACGGTCCAGCCTATACGGCTACTCACGGACTCTTCGCTGTAAGCGGCCTCTCGGTCCTAGCACAAGTCTCCGGACTACTCTTATCCAAGATCCAGCGTCAACGGCTACTAACGGATCCCGGGCCGCACAGAGCAGAAGGACTCTAGCGGCGGTCTATAGACCATGTACTCTCTAGATCCAGCCTATACGGCTACTAACGGATCTCTAGCTGTAAGCGGCTCAAGGGCCCTAGCAATCACTTAGCCGTAGGCGGCCTACGGGTCCTGGCGACTACTCATTTGTAACTGCCCTGGCTATCTAGGTGTACTTCTTCATCAGTAATAAAGCTTGATTCTACTCAACTTGTTTACTATGCCTTCTAACTAGGCAGACCTACCGAGTACTACTACTCATCACATCTCCCATGGCTTGGTACTCCGCACACTTCGCTGCAAGTGGCGGCCACGAATACTCATTACAAATTCAAGCAGTGGACAACTTTCTTTGATATTTCAAACTAAGTCTCTGACTACTTTGTTTGTTTTACATCTGAAGGACCGATTAGGCGAACCAGAGAGGGGGGGGAGTGAATGTGAGCCGATAAAAATTCTTCTCGAAGGAGATGAGAACTCCAACAAGACGAACACGGCTTCCAACTCACGTCTCCGACTCAACTACCCAAGTTGGTCAAGACCACACAGCCACTGGAGTGCTACTGGTCCTAGGAACCAACACTCAACCTTCCGAGCCAAAACTCACCGAACCACACAGCGGAAACTTGCACGGCTTGCTGCCTGTGCTACACCGGTCAGACCGATGGCCTACGCCGGTCAGACCGGTGACACCGGTCAGACCGGTGGACAGAGCCGGTCAGGCCGGTGGCTACAGCAGCCGCACAGCAAACGTTCCAGGAAGCCTCAGTGACTCCTCTAGGCCCTGGAACAAAAACCACCACGAAACACAACCTGTGAGGAAGAAGAACCCCTCACAAAGCCTAGCAAAACAACTCCAAACACGCCAAGAACTGATCAGCAGGACCACGGGACAAAACCACACGGACAAGGCTATTCCCCGAGACAAAAACCCACCAAGGGCTAGCACCGGTCAGACCGGTCAATAGCACCGGTCAGACCGGTCGTGCCTGGGCAGCTCGGGATGAACAGCGCCCACGAGTCAACTCCTCCGAATCCAACTCCCGATCTCCCGATTCGCTCCACGGTTTTGCACAAGACTTTGGGGATAGTAGGAACACCTCATGGGTACTCCATAGCCAAGATTTGGTCCACCAAAACTTGTCAAATCAAGAGGAATCGAAGAAATCCCACCAAGAACGCCTCTAACCCTAGAGCCACAAAAACCCCAAAATCGAGCCCCTTTGCTCACGGATTTGGAAGGGGAATCAAAGGGAAAAGAACCACGAAGGGTTCATGCATACATCCCCCACCAAATCCCAAAGAGAAAGGCCTCGAAATCGCTCCAAGAAAATCGCCAAGAAAGGGCTCCGAAAATCACCAAAAAGGAGAAACGGGAAAGACACATCCAAGCCTTGAGGAACCACGCCGAATCATCTATACATACCAAAGAGGTTCATACAAGGTCTAGCTTGCCGCCCGATCATCCTTCCCTCTCACAAGATCTCACCATGAAGCTCTCAAGCTAGTCCTACAAAAATCCTAAGAAAATAGGAAGGAAAAATAGGAAAACCAAATGAGCTAGGGTTCCAAGAGATGGCTGCCATCCTCTCACCACTTGGGTTATATGGAGGCAACCGAAAGACGAAAATACCCTTACTAGCTAACTAGGGATACATGCCCCTCGAGGGCGAAAATGGAAGTCTTTGTCTTCGCACCATCGGACGGATGCCCAGCGACCGCAAACTTGCTTAGCCTCGACGCAAGCCTTGCGATCCCGACGCGTGTCCTCCGCTTCGAAGATTCCGGACTGCGTCGTCGCACACCGGTCAGACCGGTCTGGAGCTGCTGCACCTCCGTCTTCGGTTCTTCGGTCTTGGCTTTGTGGATCAACCAAGGAACCCAGTGATTTTCTGGTGAACCACCGGAAACCCCGCGAACTCGGTGTAGCCTCCGCTAATCACCACTCATGACTCGGCTCCCACGTAGTCCCGGCTCGACCTTGGTTTTGAGGCTCAACCAAGAAACCGTCCATGACTTCATCTTGCCGTTCTTGCCACCATGCGGCCCGCACTTGACCCCGCTGGCCACCGGGTCCCTCGAACCAAGCCTACTTGTCTTCTCCACACCTGGAGGCCTCACCGGCAACGACCTTTCACGCTTGTTCTTCACCTGCACCTGCACCAGTCAAGCCGCAACCTGCATCTGCAATACTTAGCCAAGAATCAGTCCACACCACGTTGTCAATCACTCATCACACCAGGAAGCGACCATCCACCGGTCCTCGAACCACACCTGGCTCTCAATCTCCCCCTTGATGAGTGCATTGACAACACACACGTTTTGGTAACCAAGAGAAAAGGAAAAGAAAAGAAACGACTAAAAGAAACTCCAACAAGCGATCGAAAGCCAAAGAAAAGGCAAAGAGCAAGATCACTTGAAGAAGACAAGTCTCGGACCCCTTAGGCAAGGGCAACGGCTCGACACATCCGAGACAAAACATGCTCAAGCAAAGAGCACAAACCATCAAACCAAAGCTCGAAAACCACAAAGAGCTCCCCCTGCACACATGCAAGCTCCCCCTGAACCAATGCAACTCCCCCTGGACAAATGCATGCGAACCACTTCACGAAACAGAGCAGCTGCAACAGCTCAGCTCTGACCGGTCAGACCGGTCGACACCACCGGTCAGACCGGTGCGCAACATGTGAACAGGACCAGCACTTTGACCGGTCAGACCGGTGACCTCAACCGGTCAGACCGGTGCACAACAGAGCCCAAAAATGGCTCGAAACCACCTGAAAACCTTCCAAATGCATTCAGTAGGCCAAAATATGCTCAAACTTCTCCCCCTTGTTGACAATGCATGAATCAAGCCAAAAATGCAAAAAATGCAACCTAGAGCTTCTCAAATAGACAAAATTCAACATAGGGTGCTACACATGTCCAAACGAGCAAGTTAGATACTCTATAGCTTCGTAATGACATAAACTTCATGATCACCAAGTTTCACAACCATTGGGCGAAGCTAAGATAGAATTTAGCAATTTTGCGAAAAAACACCCTCTCATGAGCAAAGTCCTAAACATGAGCAAAACATGTCAAAATGGCAAAGCCACACAAACTTCATGCTAGGACAACCATTCTAAGCATAAGACCATCATAAACACCCACAAGCACCTCATGTCATGTCAAAGCCATCGAGCCATGTGCCTACTTCTATATATGAGACTTCTCATTGGTAGGCATCATGCAACGATTTAGCACCCAAAGCAAATTAAAATTAGCACATATGACATGGGAGCACATTTTTCAAGCAATTTACATTTCATTTTTCAGATTTATAATTGGTACATGAAATGTCTTTGCGACAAAAAGGAACTTATGCCCCTCCACAAGATGAAGCATGGGGGCTAAACATTCATGATGGCAAATGAGCCTTTGGCCCCATATGATCAAAATAAGCTATCCAACCACAAATTAAGCATAGCCAAGCCACAAAAACATGTCAAGATCATGTAAAGGCATTTACTCACAAGAGAGCATACATATGAAATTTTCAAAAAACATAGCCATCAACCATGGATACAAACCAAGATTATCAAGAGCTAAGCCAAACTAACCATAGCTTACCAAATTAGCTCACAAAGACATATATATCATTCCATGGTGAACAATGTATATAGGAGAAGCCTTTCCTAAACAATGCATATGATACAAAATGCATGCAACCTAAGATACAAAGATGCCTATACATCATGTTACATATGCCATGCCAAATGCAAGAAATGCACAAAGGAAAGCTATACATATGCTACAAAGGAGCTCCCACACACCAACTCAAGAAATCAAACAAACACCAAGCTCCCCCTGCAAACGAGTGAAAGTTGCTTGATCTAGGGGTTTGGTGAAAATATCGGCTAGTTGTTCATGTGTGGGCACATGGATCAAAGCTATCTTCCCTTTCTCTACGTTGTCTCTCAGAAAATGATACCCCACTTCTATGTGCTTGGTTTTGGAATGGAGCACTGGGTTCTTTGCAACGCTTATGGCACTGGTGCTATCACATTGAAGTGGGACATGGGTATACTCCTCACCAAAGTCACTCATGGTGTATGTGATCCAAAGGAGCTGAGAGCAACAACTAGCTGCGGCCACATACTCTGCCTCGGTAGTAGATTGAGCAACACTCGACTGTTTGCGGGAAGACCAAGACACCAAAGAAGAACCCAAGAACTGGCAAGTCCCAGAAGTGGACTTCCTATCCAACCGACACCCGGCAAAGTCCGCGTCTGAAAATCCATGAAGCGCCAAAGAAGAAGACGCAGAGTACCAAAGGCCGAAGTCGGGAGTGTGTCGCAAATACCTGAAAATGCGCTTGACTGCTTGCCGATGCGAAGTCCTCGGAGAAGCTTGAAAACGAGCGCACAGACACACCGAGAATTGAATGTCCGGCCTCGTCGCCGTCAAGTAGAGGAGTGACCCGATCATGCTCCGGTACTCCTTCTGGTCCACGTGTTCACCTTCCTCGTTCGCATCGAGAGCTGTAGTCGTACTCATAGGCGTCGCCATGGCCTTGGAGTCCTCCATCTTGAACTTCCTCACAATGTCCTTGGTGTACTTAGCTTGGTGCACAAATGTTCCTTCCTTTGATTGCTTGATTTGTAGCCCAAGGAAGACCTGCAACTCGCCCATCATGCTCATCTCAAATTCCCTGCTCATGTCTTCTGCAAACCTTGCAACAAGAGAGTTAGACGAGCCACCAAAGACAATATCATCCACGTATACCTGCACAATTAGGATATCTCTGCCCTGCCTGAGGAGAAACAAGGTCTGGTCGACCTTCCCCATCTCAAACCCTCTCTCAAACAGGAACCCCTCAACCTACCATACCAAGCTCTAGGCGCCTGTTTCAACCCATACAGCGCCTTCCTCAACTTGTACACCCGGTGAGGGTACTTCTCACTCTCAAACCCCGGTGGTTGCCTCACAAACACCTCTTCCTCCAACACACCGTTCAGAAAAGCACTCTTCACATCCATCTGGTGCAACTTGAACCCTTTAGCCACGGAAAAGGCTAGAAGGATCCTGATCGCCTCCAAACGAGCTACAGGAGCGAAAGTCTCCTCGTAGTCGATCCCCTCTTTCTGACTGTACCCCTGAGCAACAAGTCTCGACTTGTTCCTCACCACTTCTCCTTTCTCTCCCTCTTTATTTTTCCACACCCATTTTGTCCCAATCGGCTTACACCCTGGGGGAGGGTCAACCAACATCCAAACTTGGTTCCTCTCAAAATTCTCCAACTCCTCATGCATTGAGTTAACCCAATTATGATCAGATAACGTGTGTCCAATGTCTTTGGGCTCAAAAGTGGCAACAAAAGCAGCATGAGCGAAATGAGAATTGTTCCGAACCCTCGACTGTGTAGTACGTTCATTCATGTCGCCGATGATTCTCGAAGCTGGGTGATCCACTTGCACTCGCCGGGGAGGTTCTCGCCTTGATGCTACCTCCCCCTCAACAGCAGCTTCGCCTTGATCTGGGTTTGTCGTTGTAGGTGTGGGAGAGGGTCCATTCTCGATCGTCGTCGAAGTAGTAGGTACATGTTCAGCCGCGGGCATCACACCGCCATCTTCATCATCTCCATGTTCATGCTCCTCCTCCTGAAAGATCTCCTCGCCAAGTTCGTCGTCACCTGCACACTCAAAAACAAGCTGACTACGTGGCTGTGTCTCGTCGAAGGTTACCTCGCAAGTCTCCACGATTTGGTTAGTTTCAAGATTGAGCACACGAAATGCTCTAGAATGAGATGCATAACCAAAGAAAATGCCATCGACAGACCTAGCCTCGAACTTGTCCAACTTCTTCCCTTTCTTCAGAATGAAGCATTTACAACCAAAGACATGGAAGTGACTCACCTTGGGTGTGCGACCATGCATCAACTCGTAACAGGTTTTCTTCTTGTGAACCCTGAGGTAGATCCTGTTCGACACATGGCACGCGGTATTGACCGCCTCATCCCAGAACCTTCTCGGAGTCCTATGCTCGTCGAGCATCGTCCGAGCCATCTCGCACAAGGTCCTGTTTTTCCTTTCCACCACGCCATTCTGGGGAGGCGTATACGGACTCGAAAACTGATGTTCAAGACCCAAGTCATGGCAAAAGGTTTCGAAGCGAGAGTTTTTGAATTCCGAGCCATTGTCACTGCGGATCGCTCGTATGGCATCTCCGTGCCTCTCGTTTCTTAACCTCAAGACAAGATCTCGAACAAAACCAAACGTCTCCCCCTTCTCCTCAAGAAAGAACACCCACGCATACCGAGAGTAGTCGTCCACCACAACAAGGACATACCACTTCCCACCCGCAGATCGCACACGAGCTGGGCCAACAAGGTCCATATGGAGCAGCTCGCATGGACGCTCAGTCATCACATCGGTGAGAGGCGGGTGAGAAGAGGCTACCATCTTGGCATGCCTACACGGCGCACAAACCAACTCTTTCTCAAACCTCAACCGTGGCAATCCTCGGACCAAATTGAGTTTACTCAAGCGAGACAAAAGGTCAAAGCTCAAGTGACCCAACTTCCTATGCCACTTCCACAACTCACTCGAAGAACCAGCCAAGAAGCAACGCTCCACACCAGAAGACTGAGAAAAATCAGCTCGGAACACTTGACCCTCGGGAACGATCATGCAAACAAGATCCCCCCGAGAATCTAAAATCCGAGAACCACCAGGCCGAAACAACACCTCAAAACCCTCATCCAACAACTGGGACACAGAAAGCAAATTATATCCAAGCGATTGAACAAGAGCAACACGCCTGAGAGTGATCTTGTCACTTACCTTAATCTCACCTTCTAACAGCACACGCCCTCGCCCATTGTCCCCAAAGGTGATGTACTTCTTTGTCACCACCGGGACGAGACTTGAGAACCACCCCTTGCCTCCGGTCATATGCCTCGAGCAACCGGAGTCAATCAACCAAATGTTCTTCAAGTCTCCCACCTGAAATTCAAAAGCGAGCACGTGAGTGAACAAACGACTCAGCACTGGGGTTAGTACCAAAAGAGTAAAACCAGTGCCGAGCCATTTGCTCCAAAGTGGGGTTAGCACAAACCAAATCATCACGCCTATCAAAGCTACCACCACGAACACCACCACGGTAACCACCACGAGGGAACCAACCCTCTCTAGCTGGAGGAGGACGAAAACCACGAAAGGGAAACCGTGGATCGTTCCTCCTCTCCATCTCAAAGCTACGACTCTTCCCACCCTCGTATTGAGCACGAGGTGGAGAACGCCTAGCAAACTGACCACCTGCAAACTTTCCAGACCAACCACCAGAACCACGACCTCCAGAACCAAACCGAGCATCCTCACGAGCACGAAACCCGACTCGCTGTCTGCCCAGACCTGCACCGGTCTGACCGGTGTAGCTCGGCCAGCAGCAGCACCTACAGCCTTCCGGTCTCCCCAAGCCGGAACTATCCTCACAATCGCCTTGGCCCTGGGCATCTGCATACGAGGCTCAGGTACACCATTAGAGGGGTGGTACCTGTCCTTGTTAGCCCACTCTAGCCATTCTCTCCTCACGCTTCCTCTTGAAGCAAAACTCATCCTTGTGACCATCTCTCCCACAATACCCACAATGGAACTTTATGGGCTGTGGCTTAGGCTTAGGCTTGGGTTGGGGCTGCCCACTCGGCTTCTCACCCTTCTTCTCTCCTTCCTCACCTCCCTTTGGGCTCACAAACTTCACCAGTTTCTGAAAATCATTTGTTGGGTGAGGGAATATGGGTGGATCTGGAGTAGTGTCAAGTTTGTTTCTGAGATGGTTAGGCTTGGGCTCAAACTTGTTCTTGTGTCTGTTTGGTGGTGGGATAGGAATCTCTCCAACTCTCTCAACTCCCTCACCACAGTTCTCTCCAAGCTTGTCAGCCCCAAGTGCCTGACCATCATAGCGTTTGAAAGCCGCTATCATGATACCAAGCTGAGGCTCCTGACTCGACAACCAGCTCATACATTTTCTCAGCTCATCATTCTCATCCTGCAAGCGATCAACATAATGTGCAAGCTCCAAATTCTTAACCGCATGCAATTCACAAGTAGAGCAAGAAGTGGGAATAGGCTCTTTCAACTTAGCCTCAAGCGAAACAGTGTAAGCATGCAACTCATCAATCTTTCCATGCAAAACAGGGCAAGAAGTGCAAGCACCTAGCAAGGCAGGTCTAGACTTAAGCTCAGCCACTTCAACCCTAAGCATATCTATTTCATCACAAGTAGAAGCATGCTTATCCTTAAGAGCAGTAAGATCAGCTAGGTACACAGAGCAATCACAGCAATCAATCTCATCAGAAACCACAGGAGAAGCCTTAAGCGAATCAATCTCAAGCTTAGCATCTAGGTTCTGGGTTTCTAGCTCAGCCACACGGTTCCTAGCAACTTCTAGTGAGGCCCTAAGTTCTTTCCTCATCTTCTTGGCCTCTCTAAGCATGTGATCGCGGTTATCAAGCAAGTCAACCAACTCATCATTCTCCTTGCGCAAAGAAGAGAGCTCATCACATACCTCATCCTCGGAGTCAGAGTCCGAGTCACTCTGGTGGCTCTTCTTGCTGCCGGAGCTACGGGCCATGCCGCAGAAGCCATCTCCCGCGAAGCAGCTCAACCCGCTCAAGTTCCTGGATGACTTCTTGTTCTTGCGCCGATCACCTTCATCTTCACTGCTACTCGAGCTCGAGGAAGAGTAGGCGGAGCTGGAGTCGACGTCGCTTGCTCCGACCATTGCTCGGGCCTTCCTGCCGCGGCCATCCTTCTTCCTCGACCGTCGCTCGTCCTTGTGCTTGTTCTTGTGCTTGTGATCGCGCCTCGATCGGTACTTGCCATCCTTGCTCGATCGGTGCCTGTAGCCGTCCTTGTAACCGTCCTTGTTCTCCGTCTTCTCCGGGCAGTCGGCGACAAAGTGTCCTGGCTTGCCGCACGGAAAGCACGTCCATGCTGTCCTCCTTGTGTTCACCCGGTTCTCGTGCAGCCTCTCGAACCGCCTGGTCAGCAACGCCAGCTCGTCCTCTCCAAGCACGTCGAACTCCTCATCTGGCAAAGACATCAAAGAAGACAGAGAGTACATCCTGGAGGATGCGTTAGCGTTAGACTTAGCTCCTTTGCCACTAACGAGAGCGAGACTATGAGAATCAGTCGGGCTCTCGATCTTGGCTGTCATACCACGGTCCAACTCAGCCGACTTGAGCTTCGAGAATAGTTCGTTCACCGTCAAGGTGTCATACTTCTCGGACTCAACAATAGCCTCAAACTTCCCGTCCCATACGGTACGATCCAACGAGTGCAAGAGCTTCACGGCTCTATCATGATCATTGTATGGGAGGACGTCCACATTGGCTCTCATGTTGTTCACAACGACCGTAAATCGCTGGAAAAGGGCATCGACGAACTCGCCGGGGAGATGAGTGAAGTTCTCGTACTCTCTCCGGTAAGTCGCGTACATCCGAGCCTGAACCTGAGCATTCCCAGCATGAGCATCCTTCAACTGCTCCCAAATCCTACAAGCTAAGTCCTCTGTCTGAACCCGATCGAATTCAGGCTGACACAGAGCACGAAACAAGTAGTCGACAGCCTTGTTGTTGGCTTCGAACATATCCCTCGATCCTGGAGCAAGGAAGTTCATCGGATGAACATAAGCTGTGTTCACCGTGACATCCCAAAGGATCTGACCCTTTCCGCGGAGGAACGCCGCCATCCGCCTTTGCCACATCTGGTAGTTCTTCCCATCGAAGTGCGGAGGACCCGAACCCCGTTCCTGGTACGCCATCTTTGGATCTTAGACTGGTAAGAGTCAATAAAGACCCGAACCGGCTCTGATACCAATTGAAGGACCGATTAGGCGAACCAGAGAGGGGGGGGGGAGTGAATGTGAGCCGATAAAAATTCTTCTCGAAGGAGATGAGAACTCCAACAAGACAAACACGGCTTCCAACTCATGTCTCCGACTCAACTACCCAAGTTGGTCAAGACCACACAGCCACTGGAGTGCTACTGGTCCTAGGAACCAACACTCAACCTTCCGAGCCAAAACTCACCGAACCACACAGCGGAAACTTGCACGGCTTGCTGCCTGTGCTACACCGGTCAGACCGATGGCCTGCGCCGGTCAGACCGGTGACACCGGTCAGACCGGTGGACAGAGCCGGTCAGGCCGGTGGCTACAGCAGCCGCACAGCAAACATTCCAGGAAGCCTCAGTGACTCCTCTAGGCCCTGGAACAAAAACCACCACGAAACACAACCTGTGAGGAAGAAGAACCCCTCACAAAGCCTAGCAAAACAACTCCAAACACGCCAAGAACTGATCAGCAGGACCACGGGACAAAACCACACGGACAAGGCTATTCCTCGAGACAAAAACCCACCAAGGGCTAGCACCGGTCAGACCCATTAATAGCACCGGTCAGACCGGTCGTGCCTGGGCAGCTCGGGATGAACAGCGCCCGCGAGTCAACTCCTCCGAATCCAACTCCCGATCTCCCGATTCGCTCCACGGTTTTGCACAAGACTTTGGGGATAGTAGGAACACCTCATGGGTACTCCATAGCCAAGATTTGGTCCACCAAAACTTGTCAAATCAAGAGGAATCGAAGAAATCCCACCAAGAACGCCTCTAACCCTAGAGCCACAAAAACCCCAAAATCGAGCCCCTTTGCTCACGGATTTGGAAGGGGAATCAAAGGGAAAAGAACCACGAAGGGTTCATGCATACATCCCCCACCAAATCCCGAAGAGAAAGGCCTCGAAATCGCTCCAAGAAAATCGCCAAGAAAGGGCTCCGAAAATCACCAAAAAGGAGAAACGGGAAAGACACATCCAAGCCTTGAGGAACCACGCCGAATCATCTATACATACCAAAGAGGTTCATACAAGGTCTAGCTTGCCGCCCGATCATCCTTCCCTCTCACAAGATCTCACCATGAAGCTCTCAAGCTAGTCCTACGAAAATCCTAAGAAAATAGGAAGGAAAAATAGGAAAACCAAATGAGCTAGGGTTCCAAGAGATGGCTGCCATCCTCTCACCACTTGGGTTATATGGAGGCAACCGAAAGACGAAAATACCCTTACTAGCTAACTAGGGATACATGCCCCTCGAGGGCGAAAATGGAAGTCTTTGTCTTCGCACCATCGGACGGATGCCCAGCGACCGCAAACTTGCTTAGCCTCGACGCAAGCCTTGCGATCCCGACGCGTGTCCTCCGCTTCGAAGATTCCGGACTGCGTCGTCGCACACCGGTCAGACCGGTACCCACCGGTCAGACCGGTCTGGAGCTGCTGCACCTCCGTCTTCGGTTCTTCGGTCTTGGCTTTGTGGATCAACCAAGGAACCTAGTGATTTTCTGGTGAACCACCGGAAACCCCGCGAACTCGGTGTAGCCTCCGCCAATCACCACTCATGACTCGGCTCCCACGTAGTCCCGGCTCGACCTTGGTTTTGAGGCTCAACCAAGAAACCGTCCATGACTTCATCTTGCCGTTCTTGCCACCATGCGGCCCGCACTTGACCCCGCTGGCCACCGGGTCCCTCGAACCAAGCCTACTTGTCTTCTCCACACCTGGAGGCCTCACCGGCAATGACCTTTCACGCTTGTTCTTCACCTGCACCTGCACCAGTCAAGCCGCAACCTGCATCTGCAATACTTAGCCAAGAATCAGTCCACACCACGTTGTCAATCACTCATCACACCAGGAAGCGACCATCCACCGGTCCTCGAACCACACCTGGCTCTCAACATCAACTACCCTAAGCTACCTCTACAGGTACATCTACTAGAGATTCAGCTTCTCCGCCACCTGCTCTGCAATGGGCGCCATCTTTTCCAGAAGAGTCTTGTACTGCTCATCGGTGCAGTTCGCCGCAAGACCACCAGCTACCACATCCACCAGTGCCTTTGGGAAGTATGACTTCATGTACGCCAACACCTGGTTCGGGATAGATTTCGCCAGATGCTTGACGTATGTCACCAAGCGCCCGGGGGCTTCCTTTAGCCTGTCTACCAGCGAGGAAATCTTGGGTCCACCCGGATGTGGCACCAGCAGCCTCGCGATGGGCAGTGCGGTTTCTTCAAGTTCTTTCAGCTGGCTTCGAAGCTTCTCGCAGTCTTCATTGAGTTTCTGCAGAGATTTATAACAATTGACAAGGTCACGATCTGAGGCTTCACGGAGCTCCATGTGCGTGATACACTCATGGTGCAGCTTGGCGTACTCATACTCAAGTACCTCTCTTTTGTCGGTCTCATGGTACACGATGTTTTTGAGGTCCGTCTTAGAAGCCTTCAGCTAGTCGACCTTTGCCTCAAGATCTGCAGACAACTCGCTTCAGTGTTAGATTGCTTACAAGTACTACCATAAAGTACTCAATGATCATGGCGGAAGACATACCTTTGTTCTTCTGGCGCAGCGACTTGTTCTTCCGGATCAAGTCGTCCCTCTTCGCCTGCATCTCCTATACCTCGTTATGGTACTAGGCGAAGGCGCTATCTAGCTTGGATTGGAGCAATACCGCATGTTTCTTCGACTTGTCCAGCTCCTTCTCCAAGCCTTCGGCGCGAAGAACTGTGTCGCCATACCCCTTCAAAAGTTCAGACTTCTGTCGGGACCTCTCCACTACGTCCTGTGCAAGACAGAACGTCCAATGAGTAATCAGTACTCCACAAGACAAGACTACTCAGGGTATTCGCAATGTACCTTAACCCACTGCTCTGTGCCGCGCCATGACTCCATGCTCAGAGCCACAACGGCCGGGTCAACCAGATTGTCTTCCAGCAACTCGAGACCCCCGCGGCTTGAGGATCCTGTCTCTGGCATGGGTGCCGAGCGAAGCGGCGCAGCCTCTTCTATTATCGCCTCACGGACGATGACTTGAGTACTTGCCTCGGGTCACGGATCAACCCGCGCCTTTGCGCTTGGCTCGGGGGCTACCGTAGTTCCCGACCCGGGAGCTATTGTTGTCGTCGCCCTAACAACCGACTCTGTGGACTCCGTCTCCACAGTAGCTGTCTCCATGGCTACTGCCTGGGGGATCGTAGCTCCCTCGGCTTGTGCTCCTGTCAGAATTAGTGCAAGAAGTCAAGTCAACGGCTACGACTACCTTCTATGATGACTACTCGTGGTGGCAGGAAGCATACCTTCATTCAAGGTAGCCTCTTCAAGCACTGGCTCTACCGCGGCATCAGCTTGTGGTGGTGGTGTGGGTTTGCGCACTTCCGCCGAGCGGTCTCCTCCATCGGCCGGAGTGCTGGACTCCCCACCATCCCATGACAAGTCCGTGGATTTCCTGCACCACGAAGTGTCCTGTCAACCAAATAAGCTTGATGACTACACGACTACTCGAGAGTTCAGGGAACTTACCGAGTTGATCAAACAACGGTGACGGTCGGAGCGCCTAGTATGCTAGCGATGTCCACGATGCCAGCCTCACTAGCAGCTCCGGCCTCGACAGGAGTCTCCTCTAGCTGCTCCACAGCTACGGTTGCAGCGGGAGGAGGATCCTATACTTCTTCAACCGACGCCTGCGCTTCCACGGCGCCGGTTTGCTGTTGTGCCCCTCCCGGCACGGCATCTTCAGTGGCTGGAGGCGTGCTGGTGTTCCTTTCAACCATCGCTCCCACCGTTTCCTAGACATCCTCATCACCCTGATCAGCGGGGTTCGAAGAGGGGATGTCCAGCAACAACACAGTCATACAGTCAGCCACAGACTACTCATTGGCGGTACTCGACTACTCTAGTCGTGGTCCGCACCTCTTGGCTGGTGGCTTCAGACAGCTTCAACTTCTTCACGGCGCGTTTCCGCGCCACATTGCGCGGCTTCCTGGGTGGCGCCGACAAGCAAGCCTCCAGGCTAGATGGCTTCTCGACGACGGGGATGTGCGGCATCCCAGCCCGGCTGAACCTCGAGCGGAGTTGGAACCGCTGCTGCAGCGTCTCCTCATCCTCGTCGTCCGAGGTGTCTTCGATGACGACGGCATCGTCGCCTTCACTGACTTCACGGCGCTCCTTCGTCTTCCCTTGTGCTGGTCCCCCAAGTCGGGGTGGGGAGGGCGGAACGGAGACGTACTTTGTCACATCGTCCTACAACATCAAGAAAGCATGAGTACGACTACGACAAGCAAATCAGTACTCGGGGGCTTATGTCACGACTACTGACCTGGTTCGGCGGCCGTGCCGCAGAGTACTCGGGCACCGGGCACAGCGTGTACGGGGTCATATCCTTGAAGATCTTGCCCAGCCTCTCAACGATGACGTCATCATCAATCTACTCGCTAGGCATCCGGGACGTATCTTCGTCGCCAGTGTACTGGTACCCGAGGGTGTCTCGCACCATCAGTGGCTGCACCCTCCTCTTCATGAAACTGAAGGCCACGTGCTCGGCCCTCAGTCTGGCCTCCCACAAGGCCTTGATCTTCTTCAGTAGGGGAGGTAGCTAAATACCTTCCTGCATGGTGGGCTCCGTGTTCCACCATGGTGCATGATTCGGTTGATGGCCGCTCGGCTTCGACAACTCGGGGTGGTGGTTGCTGATGTAGAACCACTTCACTTTCCAGTCTTGGTTAGAGTCAATGAGCTTGTACGGCAAGTACTGGCCAGCGGCGTCTTCGCGCATCTGAATCCCGGTGCCTCCGACTACTCATAGATCATCTGTGCTCGGCTGCGGCTTCACCCGGAAGAACTTCCGGAACAAGATCTAGTGGGGCTTGATCCCCACAAAGGCCTTGCAGAAGTGCACGAAGATGGAGACGTGGAAGATCCCATTGGGATTGAGGTTGAGGTACTCGATGCTGTAGTACCTGAGCAGTCCCTTGAAGAAGTCGCTGGCCGGCAGCGCAAGTCCACGCTCCACGAATCGCGCGAACATCGAAATCTCGTCCGGGTTCTTCTCCATCGGGTACGGGTCGCGTGGTGGCGGTGCGCCAGAGATCCATCTCCTTCTCGCGGAGGAATTCGCTGTTGACCAGGGCGAGGAGGTCCTCGATCTTCACCTTCGCCTTCTTCCACTCCTTCGCCGGGTTGGGGCGAGGGGAGGAGGGCGGCGATGACGACGACTGGCTGGCGTCTCCGGCCTCATCGCGACTCCTCTTCTTTGACGCACCGGTCTTCGAGCTCTTTGCTGGGGACGCCTTCATCCTCCAAGTCACGGGTGTCTTCACTCGCATTCGCTCGGGGGCTGCGGAGGTGGGCAGACTACGGCGGCGAGCGAGTATAGATCCAATCTACCTTGCGGCGGCGGCGGCGACAGAGGAGCAGGGGAGTGGTCACTCAGATCTAATCTGTGGGAATGCAACCGCTGGGAGTGCAAAAACCCTAAGGGGTTCACCAGTTATTTATAATCCATCGGGCGGCTCAGTTCTAAACGGGCGGATAAGCGCTAGGCGGGTGACTCAGCGGCGGCAGCCTGACCCTTCACATTCCAGTACTCGACGCTCTCAGTCTTGGGGGCTCGACTACATCCGACGGATTCAGTGGGATACACCAGATCAAGATCCCACTCAGGACACATTCTACAATCAAGATGACCCTTCAATTCGAGAGAAAGTACTCGACTCAAGGCTCGGGGGCTCCGTGCCACGTGTCCTTCGCTTTTTTCTCTGGATTTTTCGGGATAAGATTGGCAGAACTTCAGATTGACCCTCAGCTTGAATCTGCGATTCGACCTAAGGCTCGGGGGCTACATTCCATTGAAGACCTTCGAGAGAAGCACTCGTGGACGCTTGGGAACTACTCGAGAAGACTTCAAGACTACTCAAAAATCAGCTGGAGGACCTTCCAGCCTCGGGATGATTCAAGCATTCTTGAGGACTTTCGGCTTATGGAACTCGGGGACGCTCAAGGACTACTCGCCAAGGCCGTCAAGACTACTCGAAGACATCCTGCTCGACTACAAAGTACTCGGGGGCTTGTCGTACGGACATCCCTGGGCCCACTACTCAAGTGGGTACTGGGACCGACTACTCCGTGGGCCCCTGGGACTACTCGACTTGGGCTGCACGGCACCTGATGGCGTGGAGCGCAAGGCCTACAGAGGATTAGTACTCGGTTAGGAAGCTAGACATGTCCGGATCCATGTAGAGTACTCCTAGCCGTACACGACTAGTACTCCTCTGACAAACCGACTTGTAACCCTGCCTCCTGGACTATATAAGGCGAAGCAGGGACCCCTATCTCTTCATCCGCATCATCTTGTAAACACACCCAATCAATCCAGAGCTACGCAGCATACAGGACGTAGGGTATTATGCACCTCGCGGCCCGAACCTGTCTAAATTGTGTGCCACGTGTCTCTCCTTCGAGTTCCCAATCTCGGCGAGGCCACAAACATCTACCTCAGGTACTCCCCTTGGTAGGTTGCCGGTCTAAATCACTGACAGTCGTCAACACATGCACTCCTCGAGCGGGTTTTGCTTAGGAAGAGGCTTCGCCATAGAACTTTCTGAGAACAAGGGAGTGGTGGCAGAAGCGGCTTCCCTAAGCTTTTCATACAGGCTCCCTCGGGATGCATCGAGAAGTTTTTCTACAGGGGAGCCTAGGAGGAGATCAAGATCGAGGACATCAAAGATGTAGAAGTCTATATTAAACTCGATCTTGTCTACTAGGAGTGGCACGACACATGCAACTCCCCGACACTCAAGAATATGTCCGGAGGGACAATCCTTGAGGAGTTTGTCGGATGGTCTTAGCGCAACATTGCCCAACTGAGTGTACGCTAGGTGCCATGGCATGACATTAACCTCCATATTGGGGTTAAGATGGGCTTCTATGATAATTCCCTTTATGGAACAAGAACTGATCGTAGAGGGTGAACAAATCCAAAGTGCTTCAGAAAAGTTTCCCACTCCAGTCAACCACTCCTTCTCCATGGCCTCCATGTTAGATGTTTCATTTGGAGGATCGGGAGGCAAAGGAGGTACCGTAGGCCTAGGGGAAGGTTCTGTCAAAAGATTTCTAGATTGAAAGATATGGACAGAAAAGACTTCCTCCCCAAATTGGGCATTAGAGAGATTCGAGGTGTTTTTGTGGTTCCTAGAAGGGTCATCCTCGAATCGGAAAGTGAACTCTGAAGGTTGAATTTCTTCTTCCTCCAATGTTCGTGGTTCAGGAGAGAGATCAACAGACGAATCTTGGGATGTGGAAATCATAGGTTCTGGTTCGGCTGTTGAGAGACTCTCATGGCTTGACATACACTCTTTGTGGAGGGGTTCAGACTCAGCTATGAAGGAGGCATTTTCAGAAATTCGCTCTAAGATTTCTTTAGATTCATCTGGGGTCCTTTCACAAAAAGATCCTCCAGCGGTGATGTCGAGATATTGGGTGGAGTCCTGATCGAGACCTATGTAAAAATGTTGAAGCAACACAACATCGGGTATCGATAGGACAGGGCCTAATTTCACCAAGAGTGAAAATCTAGCCCAAGCCGCACCTAAGGATTCCTTCTCATTCTGCTGGAAGGATACGATAGCCTTTCGTAGGGCAAACATATGGGTCATGGAGAAGAACTTAAGACAAAATTTGTTTACAAGGTCATCCCAGTTCCCATTCATGCTACCTACGGTTTTCAGGTACCATTGTTTAGCCCTCTATACTAGAGAAAAAGGAAACAACTTCCACTTAAGGGTATCATGTGACATGCCCGCGATGGCGATGCATGAACACACTTGCTCAAACTCCCGTAGATGGTTGTTGGCGGCCGATTTCCGTCAACCAAGAACACTTGTTATGTTATGGTTTGAACTTCATTTTGGAACTAACCCGCCACTAGGCATACTAATGATATGACAAGTTCACCGTTGGATGTGCATTTTGGAGTATAGTGTTTTTGCAGGAATTCATGTATTAAATGATGAAAGATGCAACTAGTTCGGAGAATGTTTTGCAAGAAAATCAAGGAGCTCCGACCATGAGCGAACTTGCCTCCAAAGGTGGCAAGGACCAATGTGCTTGAATGGAGAACTCCCGAGGACGGAGATGAAAAGACCGGAAGTTCATGCATAAAGACCCCCCTATCTTGATCGCGGGGATGACGACCTCAAAATGACACAAATGAAGGGGGCCAAGTGCAAAATGTCAAGATGAGCCGCGGGGAGAAGAACGGGCCCGAACCGGCCCAGAAAGGGCCCAGGCCGGTCGGCCTGGTCGGATCGGCCCAGCCCGTTCTGGTGTCGGTTCGCGCCCCCCTTTCTTCAGTGTTAAGTATGTGGAACCCTAATCGCGTGGGCAAGCCGCCATTCGTCAGAAACGCCATCAAGTTCCTCAGAGCCGCCAAGGAAGAGATAATCGACTACGAGAGAGACCCTCGGGGAGGACACTCGGAAGAGATCATTGCCAAGCCCAAGGGAGGTCGCCACGAGGAAGGAGGACGCCGAGAGCTTGCCACGGCGCCACCTGAGTTGAAGGACAACGAAGATCCATCTTCATCGGAGGCATCCACCATCTCAACGGTGCCATGCCTAGCGCCATGATGGGGTAAAGCCTTTCGTTTGTCCATGGAGTTGTAACGGAACTTGAAGTGTAGTCACCTATATATCTTGTTTGGATCATATGTCTATCATACCTTTTGTTGATGATGCTTATTGTTTAAGGCTAGCTACCATGCTTTCCGGTTGCTCCCATAGATCACATCAACATACCATGTTCATTAGGATTAGTACCGATTACCTTCACATAGTGACATGTACGAGGGAAGGGAAAAGTCTAATCCTTGATCACACACCTAGATAGATTGGATCGGGGGTTTATAACGTTTTGGGTGATTGCATCTTCAAGTGCCTAGACTCCATGGGCATACGTTCTTCATACTTGTGCACCTTTAATCTCTCTTTAACATAATCTAGGGTTAGTTTGTCTTTACTTTATAGATTAATCTTTCTATCATAAGTCTTTAATCAACTAGATTAGTGTTAGGTTAAAATCTAGTAATCCCCTTGCTCCTTGGGTTGACAAGAACCTTGGGATCTCCCGTAGGTGAAGAAGGGCATAGGAGATCCGTACGCTTGCGGATCGAAACTTCATACGAGTTTCACCTATCAACAAGCCCCTTTTTCTGGCGCCGTTGCCGGGGAGCAAGCTAGTTTACTTCATTTAATCTTTCATTGATCTTATTGATTACTAACATTTAACCCTTGTGTTCTAGAAAAACACTCTTTTTTGTTTTTGTTTTCTTCTGATTGTCTAGATGGCGTTCGTTCGAAATCCCTTGGAGGAACCGGAAAAATCACTAAGAGACTACGCTAGCCCTCGATGTGAGGACATCAAGGTACAAGAGTCGGACTTGGTTCTCCAAGCGACAAGGTACGAAATCAAGCCTCGAATCATTGAGATGGCAGCAACTAATCCGTTCCGAGGGGTGAATACAGACAACCCATGTAGACATATCCAGCGCTTCACGACACTATGCAATACGGTACGTCAAGAGGGAGTCCCCGATGATTGGTTTAAATGGAATCTCTTCCCCTACTCGCTTGCCGATGAAGCAATGAAGTGGTATTCATTCGCATCCTTCGAAGTCGAGGGAAATTGGGATCAATTGATAAAGAAATTATGTGCCAAGTTTTTCCCTATAAGCAAGATTCAACACATAAGGATGCAAGTGATTAACTTTAAGCAAGAGAAGAAGAAGGGATTGATCAAGCATGGAATAGATTCAACGAGCTAGTTGAACAAGGACCAAGACTCGGATTTCCCGGTGATGTACTTTTGCATACATTTTTCTTTTCCCTAACCCCTAGTTGCATGCAATACGTTCAAATGTGTGTAGGAGGGGATCTCATGGAGAAAACACTCACGGAAGCTGCCCAACTTCTACAAAAAATAAGCAAGCGGCGGCCATGCAAAGAGATTGGGAAACACGACTTTCGGGGAAGCCGGAATGTGATACAAGTGTGAGACCACTTGCTGGAATTCTCGGAAATACGGTCCCGGAAGAGAAGAAAGAGGAGCCAATCCCAAAAAAGGGTTGAAGAAATTAAACACGCGGAAGCTAGAATCATCCCAGAGAGCGATCACGCCGAGACAAGCAAAGCAAGTGAAAGGACTATGTCAAGCGCGAAGCCACTAAGGGAGTTCGAGCAAATGGATTGGGTCCCAATTGATTTTGGAGAAATCTTTGACAAGAGGAGACCGTTCCCTAATCAAAAGGAGGTGGCAAAAGCCGTGGAGATAGACTTTCCGCTGGAGAAACATGTGGAACAACCATACAACCTAGAGACAACCGGGGAGGTCCTTCAAAAACTCTTTAGCGAAGAAGAAGTGGATCCGGACCATGTGGCCGAAGCAAAAAGGATTATGGGAATCAAGCCCGAGGCATCACCATTCGCTCGCCTCGCTGAAATTTATGCCATAGGATCCGATGAAGAAGAGAAGACATCGCCGCGTATAGATTGCAAGGTCAACAACATTGATTGCAAGGCATTATGCGACATTGGAGCACAAGTAAGTGTCTTGTCTTCTAAAATTTTTGATGAAATTCATGATCATACCATTGACCTAGTTCCAACCACTACTAAGTTAATTATGGGAGATGGTACAATTGTTAAACCCATTGGAATTGCCCAAAATCTAGAAGTTTTAATTTCCGAAAAACATATACCAACCGATTTCTTCATTGTTGATGTCTACTATGATAAAAATGATCATGTAATTCTTGGTAGACCGTTTCTCAAGTTGGTTAATGCCGTTTTAGATGCCGGAAAAGGGAAAGTAACTATTAATCTTGATGGGGATAATCACACATATAATTTTCTTCCTGCTTCTAGAATTGCCTCACCCTACCTCTTGATGACGAAGAGGTAGAGAGCCTTCGTTTTGTTGAAACCTTTAGGGATCCATTGCAAAGAGCAATGGAGAATGAAACTAATAATGAGCTAGATGAAGAATTAGCGGAAGCAACTAAAGGACTAGAACCACAAGACGGAAGCTTAGATGAAGACAAATTTGAAGACATCGGGGAAATTAAACATGAAGAACCACAAGTACCGGAGGTGGATCTTAAGCCATTGCCCAAAGGATTAAAATATGAATTTTTGGGGCCGGACGAGGCTTATCCTGTGATCATGAGCGACGAATTGAGTCCCGAGGAGAACGACATGTTGCTGAATTTATTGAAAAAGCACAAGAAAGTGATAGGATATTCGATAAATTACCTCAAAGGACTTAGCCCAGCGTTTTGCACTCACCGCATACCTATGGAGGATCAATGCAAGCCCGTTCTGGACCATCAAAGGAGGTTAACCTATGCCATGCAAGAGGTGGTGAAGAAGGAGGTTATCAAGTTGTTGGATGCCAGAATCATCTACCCGGTGCCGCATAGCAAATGGGTGAGCCCTGTACATTGTGTGCCGAAGAAAGGAGGTTTGACCGTGGTGAAGAATGAGAAGAATGAACTAATACCGCAAAGAACCGTGACCGGATGGAGGATGTGTATCGACTATCGTAAATTGAACAAAGCAACGAAGAAGGATCACTTCCCCCTACCGTTCATCGACGAGATGCTTGAGAGGTTAGCAAACCATGCATATTTTTGCTTCCTCGATGGATACTCGGGGTTCATGCAAATTCCCATTCACCCGGATGATCAACACAAGACAACATTCACTTGCCCTTATGGAACATTTGCATATAGAAGGATGCCCTTCGGTTTATGTAATGCTCCAGCCTCTTTTCAACGATGTATGATGGCGGTATTTTCGGAGTTCATCGAGGAAATTGTCGAAGTATTTATGGATGACTTCTCTGTTTATGGTAAAACTTTTGCGGATTGTTTGGCAAATTTGGATAAAGTTCTTACAAGGTGTGGGGAGGTTGACTTGGTGCTAAATTGGGAGAAATGTCACTTCATGGTGAAACAAGGAATAGTATTGGGACATGTGATATCCGAGATGGGGATCGAGGTGGACAAGGCCAAGGTTGAAGCGGTTGAGAAGCTTCCACCACCGACGAATATCAAATCTTTGAGGAGTTTCTTAGGCCATGCGGGATTCTATAGGAGATTCACCAAGGATTTCTCAAAGATTACAAAGCCGTTGACTAATCTTCTCCAAAAAGATGTGCCATTCGATTTTAATGAGAAGTGCTTGGCAGCATTCTGGACACTAAAGAGAGCTCTCATAACCACACCTATCATTCAACCGCCCGATTGGAGTCAACCATTTGATGTGCGATGCTAGCGACGATGCCGTTGGAGCCGTGTTGGGACAACGAAAAGAAGGCAATGTACATGCTATATATTATGTTAGTAAAACCCTTAATGGAGCTCAATTGAATTATGCTACAACGGAGAAGGAATTGCTTGCGGTAGTATTTGCTTTCGAAAAATTCAGATCATATATTGTGAATTCTAAAGTAATCGTCTACACCGATCATGCGGCAATCAAGTATCTCTTGTCTAAAAAGGATGCCAAGCGAAGGTTGATTAGGTGGATCCTTCTCTTGCAAGAGTTCGATGTGGAGATTCGGGATAAAAAGGGGTCGGAAAATGTTGTGGCCGACCATCTATCAAGAATGAATCGTGAGGATGATAAAGAGCCCATCGAAGACAAGATGAGAGATGATCATCTATATCGCGTCCTTGAAAAAGGCACTTGGATGATCAACATTATTCGAGCCATACGAAAGATGCCACTTGATCACTTAGATAAGAATGCTCAAAGAAGGGTGATGGCCGAGAGCCAAAAATATTATTGGGATGCACCTTACCTCTTTAGACTTGGAGCGGATGGAGTCTTGCGAAGGTGCGTACCAAGGGAAGAAAGAGTCAAAATATTAAGGAAGTGTCACTCGGGTGAGTATGGAGGACACTATGGACATTTTAGGACTCAAGCAAAGGTATGGGCTAGTGGGTTCTATTGGCCAGAGATGCATCAAGATTCGAAAAGGTACGTTGCTTCTTGTCCGGAATGTCAAAGAACGGGGAATATATCTCAAAGGAATGCTATGCCTTTAAATTATAACTTGCAAATTGATATATTTGACGTATGGGGAATTGACTTCATGGGGCCTTTCACTAATTCAAATGGATATGAGCATATATTAGTAATGGTTGATTATGTATCCAAATGGGTAGAGGCCATCCCTTGTCGAAGAGCTTTAATGGAGGAATCTATATCAATGATCAAGAATGTTATATTCCCACGCTATGGAGTCCCGCAAGTTTTGATAAGTGATGGAGGAACACACTTCAGGGAAATAGTTTTAGAAAGTGCTTGTCCAAGTTGGGAATCGAGCATAGAGTGGCCACGGCTTACCACCCACAAACCAATGGTCAAGCAGAAACTTCAAATAGGCAACTCAAGAGTATTCTTAACATGACCGTTGAGAAAGGAGGTAAAGATTGGTCGAAAAAGTTGGACGGAGCATTATGGGCATATCGGACGGCACACAAGACACCAATAGGTACGACACCATATCAATTCGTCTATGGTAAATCTTGTCATTTGCCTTTGGAACTAGAGCACAAAGCATATTGGGCGATCAAGGAGATGAATCTTGATGTGGATGCCGCGAGAATCAAACGAAGAATTCAAATAAGTGAATTAGAAGAGATGAGGCTTAAAGCTTATGAGAGCGCAACCATCTACAAGGAAAGAATGAAGCGATGGTATGATAAAAGACTTCAAGCGAAGGAATTCAAAGAAGGCGACAAGGTCCTCCTCTTTAACTCAAAGTTCAAGATATTCGGGAAAGGCAAATTGAAAAGCAAATGGGATGGACCATATGTCGTCCACTCGGTCTCGCCTATTGGAGCGGTAACGATTATGGATATAAAAGGAGACCAATATGTGGTTAATGGATAGCGATTAAAGGTTTTTCTTGAGCCTGATGTCGTGCCCATTGACTACATTGACATATACACCATGGAGGACGGGCCCGAGCGTCAAGCCTAAGACGTAAAACAAGGTAACTTTTCTGTAAATAAATTTTCATTTTCTTTTCTTATTTTTATCGAGTGCTTTTCGCGATTTTTAGTTGGACATTTTCACCACATAGGCTAGTTTGCACAAAACACAGAGGCCTGCAGAAAATGAGCCACGGGGGCCCAAAACCAGGGGGGTAGGCCGGCCGGCCCATGCCGACCGGCCCTGCACCCCTCCACATCGGTTCTTGCCCGTTTTTCTCTGGGTCACGGCTCGGTTTATTTCCTATCTTTGCCGACCTTTTCAGCCACTTCAAAAATAGGGAAGATAGGGTTTTAGGCTGAGTTTTCCTGAAGCAGTGGTGCTCTTCTTGTGGGAAGTTTCATTAGGTGTAGTAGCTAGCTTTTCTTCCTCTTGTACCTCTTGAAAAATTATGATGAGGACGTCGTAAGATCTAAGCATGGGGGGGAGCTAGCTCTTTTAAAATTTTTGCTCAAGTGGTGAAAGGTTGAGTCTTAAAGTCGAGTCAAGTTTGAGTCTTGTTTTTAAATTTTTAGCTCGTGATGTGTCTTAAATTAGCGTTGAGTCAAGAAAAAGAAATAAAGAGAGTCTTCTACATTTTTTGTCATGCAAGTCTTTTGTTTCTTTTACTTGCTATGTCTTTCTTTTGTCCTTATTATTTGAGCATGAGCATTGTGAATAATTGTTTACTGTGGTGCTTAGTGGATTTTTAACTTTGAAAGTATCCATGCTCAACTTTGATCCAGGACCTTACTTTGGCTATGCTTTGAGTAATACTAATATTGGAGGTGTTTATTTCTGAAAATTATGAAAAACCCCTTGCAATGAAGGTTAGCAATTTCTTTCTCCAAGTTGAGAGGCAAATCTATCCTATACAAGGCCTAAACTATATATATATACTCCACCATAAGTGTTGTTTAGCATGATGAATTGGGGTAGGACTTTACTCTCTTGGAAGGTCTAATTTCAAGCAATGATCATGTCCTTGATGTTATATCTTTTATTGCTAGCCTCGTCATATATTCGGTAATGGGAACTTCACATTGAATGCCCCATACATCGCCGAATTCCATACCCGAAACCATAAACATCTTTTTATCATCTTATTCCTTGAACACAACCCATGACCAAAGATTCGTTCAATTTTTAGGTAAGGTTTTCTTTAAAATTCAGATTGGTATTCATAGCAAAAAGATGGGCGAAATGCTTCGGGATAGAAGATAAAGATGTGGAGGAAAGAGAAAAAAAATATATGTATATGTGTGTGCACACACAAGAAAAAAAAAGAAAGAAAGAGAGGGAGAAGAAAGAAAAGAAAAAGAAAAAGAAAGAAAAGAGAGAAAAGAAAAGAAGAGAAAAAGAAAGAGAGAGAAAGATCCAAGGCAAGGCAAGAAGGATATAATGAGGGATGATAAGTCAAGTGAAGATCAAGAGAAGTGCAAGGAAGGATGTGATGATGTTGAGAACGAATCTTCAATGTTCCATACCATGTGCAATCCGACATCGAGGACATCATTAGTGCCTTGAAGTCATTATTCCTTTTCCCTTTGCACATGTCCACCATTCTAAATCTTCTCATCCTTGATACCCTTACATATGGTTTAACTCTCATGATCATTGGCTTGGAAGGTGAACAACCACTAGAGGATTTTCTTACCTTGATAATACGTGCTAACTTCACTAGGCATACCTAAAGCTCCACCTTACATTATAAATGAGAGACTTATGGGAGGTGAGAGTTTATAAAATTATTTAGGATAGCCATTTTAAATGAGTGACATGTGAGAACTTGGAGGAGGACTTTGTCTAATACTTTATGCAGGAATTTTATTTCTAAAAACTTGTGAAAACCCTCCGATGGAAGTAAGAAAGTAAGTATGGTTGGAGATGAGGATCTCTAGTGAAAGGTATGAGTTGTGGGGTAAGTCTTGAGTTGGTAAATTTCTAAATGCCCATGTTTACATTATGATCTTTGTTTTATGTCTCTTATATTAAAGATGAATGATTGACTAACTTGTAAGGAAGGATTTGACGAAGCATGTTTCAACTCCTTGGATGAACAACTTGTGAGCAACTTGCTCGAGGACGAGCAAGATCTATGCATGGGGGGATGTTGGCGGTCGATTTCCGTCAACCAAGAACACTTGTTATGTTATGGTTTGAACTTCATTTTGGAACTAACCCGCCACTAGGCATACTAATGATATAACAAGTTCACCGTTGGATGTGCATTTTGGAGTATAGTGTTTTTGCAGGAATTCATGTATTAAATGAGGAAAGATGCAACTAGTTCGGAGAACGTTTTGCAAGACAATCAAGGAGCTCCGACCATGTGCGAACTTGCCTCCAAAGGTGGCAAGGACCAATGTGCTTGAATGGAGAACTCCCGAGGACCGAGATGAAAAGACCGGAAGTTCATGCATAAAGATCCCCCTATCTTGATCGCGGGGATGACGACCTCAAAATGACACAAATGAAGGGGGCCAAGTGCAAAATGTCAAGATGAGCCGCGGGGAGAAGAACAGGCCCGAACCGGCCCAAAAAGGGCCCAGGCCGGTCGACCTGGTCGGATAGGCCCAGCCCGTTCTGGTGCCGGTTCGCGCCCCCCTTTCTTCGGTGTTAAGTATGTGGAACCCTAATCGCGTGGGCAAGCCGCCATTCGTAAGAGATGCCATCTAGTTCCTCAGAGCCGCCAAGGAAGAGAGAATCGACTACGAGAGAGACCCTTGGGGAGGACACTCGGGAGAGATCATTGCCAAGCCCAAGGGAGGTCACCACGAGGAAGGAGGACGCCGAGAGCTTGCAACGGCGCCGCCGGAGTTGAAGGACAACGAAGATCCATCTTCATCGGAGGCTTCCACCATCTGAACGGTGCCATGCCTAGCGCCATGATGGGGTAAAGTCTTTTGTTTGTCCATGGAGTTGTAACGGAACTTGAAGTGTAGTCACCTATATATCTTGTTTGGATCATATGTCTATCATACCTTTTGTTGATGATGCTTATTGTTTAAGGCTAGCTACCATGCTTTCGGGGTTGCTCCCGTAGATCGCGTCAACATATCGTGTTCATTAGGATTAGTACCGATTACCTTCGCGTAGTGACATGTACGAGGGAAGGGAAAAGTCTAATCCTTGATCACACACCTAGATAGATTGGATCGGGGGTTTATAATGTTTTGCGTGATTGCATCTTCAAGTGCCTAGACTCCATGGGCATACGTTCTTCATACTTGTGCACCTTTAATCTCTCTTTAACGTAATCTAGGGTTAGTTTGTCTTTACTTTATAGATTAATCTTTCTATCATAAGTCTTCAATCAACTATATTAGTATTAGGTTAAACGCTAGTAATCCCCTTGCTCCTTGGGTTGACAAGAACCTTGGGATCTCCCGTAGGTGAAGATGGGCATAGGAGATCCGTACGCTTGCGGATCGAAACTTCATACGAGTTTCACCTATCAACAATGGTGGTATGGGTTATCACTACTTAACCCAGAGAAGGAAAGTTTATGAACCATAGTGATATAGCCGGAAGGGATTTCATAGCCAGGTGTGAGAATTGGGTGCTCAGAGGATGATGGCTCAAAGTATTTCCCTTTCGGAGCGGAGAAGCTTAGAATGGTGGGTTGTTCAATGATAAAGGGGGTGAAGGTAGAAATGAAGAAAAGATAAAAGATACGAGGACTACTAGGTACGAAGATAGATACAATAACCATTCCCCGGCAACGGCGCCAGAAAGCTTGTTGGGTATTTTAGCGTCACACGAATAAATCCGCAAGTGCACAGATACCATTGTAGCTTTCACCTTAGAGTATTCTAAGGGTATCGAATTCAAGGGAACGTGTGTGCACTAACTTCGTACTAGTCGGTCCAAGGACACACCTAGATAAGATGCAAGGATAGAGAGGATTCCTAAAGATAGCACTATAGATGAGATTAAAGGTCAATCTCTAGTAGATAGAACTTGGCTTAGGGTACAGATAGCCCTGGCTTAACAGGTGGCTCCGGTACGCGGATCTATGTGGAAGGAGCTCTGACTATATCCAACTGCGGAGGTTCAACAAGAGCCAGAAGGGTTGTCTCCACCTCCTGGACTGCCTCTACCTAACCTTGGGATAAGCCGAATGGATGATAACCGGTAGCGTGTCACAATGTCCACATTGTGGTTACTGCCATAGCCAATGGACTACGGCACCCTGTACTAATAGAACTACGACCACGGAAGAGAACTGATCTCACTCACTATAGGTACTACTAGCTTATACTAAAGGCATACGAGAGAGCACTCGGTCCCGTACTATGCTTCCAACGTATACGAACAACTTGCAGCAGACAAACGCATAAACCCAGGATCTACACACTAGTAGAGGAAAAAGGCTACTCATGCAACCCAGCATAAACTATTAGAAAGGAATCACAAACACACTTTATTCTAATCGGAGCATGCAAGCATATCCACTTTATTCTAAATGACGAGCATGCATACAAACGGATATCAGCACTTATGAACCTATGCTACAAGTTTGAAAGGTTGTGTTCGGAAAGAACACAAGCCTCTAAATCAAGAACAAGCGAAGAACACAAGAACATATCACCTATGCATGAATGCTACTTTAGTCTAAATAGAAAATACCGAAATACTCTCTTTACTCTAATTGAAGAACGAAGCATCCATAGAGAAAGAAATCCCTCTCTCACTCTCCTATTCTCTCATCTACCAAGGAGAGGCCTCTCTTTTGAAGGGAAGCTCTCATCCTTAGGTGAGATGGTGTGTCTCTAAATGACCCCCCCTCTCCTCCTATTTATAGGCCTATGAAAGGTTGGATGAGGTGTTTCTCCCTCTCCCCTTGCGCCACATGGCAGCCAACTTGCGCCCAAGGTACTGTAGCATGTAGGGGACGGAGCCTGAGGTGGTAGAGGTGAAAACCGGGCGAGAACCGGACCCTAGGTGGGTGAACCGGCCCTGAACCAGCGCCTGGGTGCCTGAACCGCTGCTGAAAAAAAGAAAAATCGTGGCGAATCGAGGGAACCAGCCAACCGACGTATGCGAGCCAATGCATGGGCGCCAGCTGTCCCGGCCGGGCTGGCTCCCGCGCGCTCGCCCAGGCGCCAATCGCAGGGCGCCGCGTGGCCTGGCGGGGCCGACCCGCGCCCTCACGCGCGCGCTTGCGGCACGTCGTTGTGCGGCGGCCGGTAGCAGCCTGCCACGCGTCCAAGTGGGACAGGCCCCCTGTGCATCCTCCCGCGTGCGTGCGCGCAGAGCCGCAGCATCGGCAGCAGCCAGTGCGCGCGTGCCGCGTGGCCTGCGTGCTTGCGCGCCCGCTTGGGGCTGGCGTTGACCTGCCGCTGTGGGTCCACCGGTGGGTCCTGCTGACGTCATCACTCGTGCAACATTTTGTCTTTTTTCACATCTTCATACGAACTCCAAAGTAGGCAAATGATATGTCCATTTCGATCGTCTCGACGAGAGCTTCGCAATAGTGCAAGCCAATTTGGCATTTGAGGTTATTTATGATGACGTCCTATATAAGCCATTAGATCAGTTACTCTCAACTGTACCATTTAGCACGTATTTCGGTGTGCCCTGCAACAAAAGCTAGAAACACCAATACTTGTGGAGATTGTCAGTATAAAGCCCTATCCTAGTGTTGCTGAGCACTTTTCATTTATTTTATGCAGGAGTTGATGGCGTAAAAGTGGTACTTAACATCTGTCAACTGTGAGGCACTTCGGCTATAGAGCACTTGCGTCGTCGCCTTGTGGTACTGGTGTTGACGGCTGTTAAGTACCTATTTTAAAGCTGTCAATTCCTGCATTTTACCACAAGAACTATGCATCCACAGTACAGTAGGAGCTTATACTGATGAATTCCACTAGTGGCAATGCAAAGATGAACGCAGGTATTTAGCACAAGAAAAGAGAAGAAAGAACACTTCCATGATCCAAGTAATTCAAGCTCAGCCAATAAGAGGCTGCCACATAAGCGTCACATGGATCCTATGGCCCACCTACGCGTCCAAACCGCCTCCAATTCACGTGGGCACCTGGGACTACCTTGAGGACCCACTTGACAGCTGCCTGGAGAAAACACACAGCCACTGGGGCCCACAAGGGGTCGGCCGACCCCATAGGTCGGGCGACCCGACCTTGTGGTCGCCAGTGATCGGCCGCCACGTGGTGCTCCCTGGTTGTCCCCTGATCCAATCCTGCAGTGCTCACGCAAATCTCCCGAAGCTGTCCCAGCACTATAAATAGGGGGGAATGGGGGTAAGAATAGGTTATCACACTTGAAGGCAACTTCTCACCTTTGTCTCCTTCTCCTTTCTTCTCCTCTCTTGGTTGAGGTGAAACCCCACGTCATCATGGGAGTGTGTGTGTGGAGGATCTAGCCTAGATGTGCTAGGTAGAGAGGGATTGTGTGTGAGTGAGTAGAGGTGAGATGGTGATGATCCGTTCATCAGCCATCATCCCCTTGTACCTCGTGGATGATGTCATTCTTCATTTAGACTAAAGTGAGTATTTCAGTATATTCCAATTAGACTAAAGTGGCATTCATGCATAGGTGATATGTTCTTGTGTTCTTCATCTATTCTTGATCTTAGGCTTGCGTTCTAGTTAAACCACTCCTTTCGATCCTATGGAAAAGTTACATAAGTTGTTTTCCGTTTGTATGATTGCTCGTCAATTAGAATATAGTGGATGCTCATGCATATCTGATTTAGATCAAAGTATCATTCATATCTCCTGTCGCCTATTTGGTTCCGTGATGTTTGTGGCCTAGTTATGCTCGTGCGTTCATCGCTCCGTATTTATATGGAGTGTTGAGGACCAGAGCGTCCGAGGACCGGTGGATGATCGCTCCCTGGTGTGATGAGTGATTGACAATGTGGTGTGGACTGACTCTTGGCCGAGTATTGCAGGTGCAGGTTGCGGCTTCACTCGTGTTGGTGCATGTGAAGAGCGGGCGCGAAAGGTCTTAGCCTTGCGGGGCCTCCGAGGAGTGGAGAGACAAGTAGGCTCGGCTCGATGGACCCGATGGCCGAACGGGGTCAAGTGCGAAACGCATGGTGGCAAGAAAAGCAAGACGAAGTCGTCGACCACAGCCGGTGCAGGGTAGCGGCTCACGACCGGAGTCTGCACGCGGGGTTTGCGGCGGTTCATCATAAAACTGTCGGGTTACTTGGTTGATCCACAAAACCACGACCGGAGCCTCGGCGGGCGGAGACGGGATCCGGGCACGCCGAGAAGCTTCGATGCCAGAGGACACGCGGCGGGATCACAGGGCTTGCGTCGGGAGGACGCATACTGCGGCAAAGGCATGGCCTTTTGATGAAGAGGAGTGATACTTGACCATATTGCCCCTGAGGGTATTGTATCTTAGTTTAAGTGGTAGGGGTAGCTTCGTCCTTTGCCCAACCCAGAGGGACTCATATATATAGCTCTAGGGTTTCTGGGCAAACCATCCTTCCGGACTGCTTCTCATTTCCCTGCTCCATAGGTTTAGATTTTCTTCATCGTTTAGTAGAGAATCTGATCTCCGAGTGTATGGAAGCTTTCATGGTTGCGTCGATTTCCTTCTTGTAGCTCGTGTGATTTTCGTGTCTTTTTCGGGCTATTTTCGTTGGATTTTTGTGCGCGGCTTGTTCCTTCGATTCTGAGGTGTTTGGGTTTGGATTTTCTTGTGGGGATCATGGATAGATGTCTTGTGCATCTTTGTGCTTGATCTTGACCCCTCATACTCCGGTTTCGGCCTCTGATTGAAGGGTTTTGATTGGAACCCTAGCTCTTTGTGTGAGCTCGGTAGAATCTCGATTCCTCTCGATTCAGTAGGTTTGAGGGTACAATTTCGTAGGTATAGCATCTCCTAGAGGCGCTTCACCTTCACCTATGATTTGGTAGCAATTCGTTGGTTGATTCGGGAGATCGGGCAAAGGGAAGGAAGGGTTGACCTTCAAGAGGTCGGGCTCGGGCTGCTGTCTGCGAGCCTGGCGGACTGTCCGCGTGCTCCGTGTGGACTGTTCGCGAGGACTTGACCAGCTGGCTATTCATCGTGTTCGTCACGAGTTCTTGCGTTGCTTTGTTTCGATCCATTGAGTCAATAGGTTTTGGTTGGAAGAACTTGGTCGGACCGTCCGCCTGGGTTGCTCGGACAGTCGTGAGGCTCGGACCGTCCGCGGTGCTCGCCCAGACCATCCGTTTTTCGTCGGTGCATACTGGAGGTTCAGGGTTGATTTTCGGACTTTCCACGCTCTACCTGCGGACTGTCCGCCCCCTCCGCGCGGACTGTTCGCCCATACAACGCGGACCGTCGGCCCCGACCCTCGCAGATCGGTTAAGTCCTTTGCTTCTTGAGTTGCGCTTTTGCTTGGGGTTTGTTTGAGACTTGTTCCTAGGGTTGGTAGGTCCGTTGTGACTATGCGACCTTGGCAAGCTTGTGTGGAAATCCTTGGTTGTGGATTTGGGGCATAGGCCGAGTTCAACCTTCGGGAAGAATTTTTATCGGCTCCCATTCACTCCCCCCTCTCTGGTCGCCTAATCGGTCCTTCAAGTGCTATAGTGTTGTTACGGGACGTCAGATGTAGCCGTGCTATAGTAGTAATCGGCGATGTAGGTGTGGTGCCTGGACTGCTGGTTATCCTTTGTTTGCCCCGTATCCCACAGTTAGTCTGGGGTAGGCCGTGGTGGTGACAGTCGTTGGACCCTTTGTACTCCCCCATGTTCGGATACGGCGTAGAGTTTTCGGCCAGAACCGACCTGTTATATCTAGGAGGGAACTGGTGCCCGAAGTGAGTATTCCCATCTCGAGCTTGCGCCCTTCTAGAATCAATACCCATATGAGACTCCTCACCTTCCAATTTACCTCAGCAAGGATCATGTGTCTTTGGATAGTCACTCGTAGAGCTCCCCTTCTGTTCCTAGGATTCGATACCCTTTGTAATGCTCCTTAGGTGAAGTGCTACAACGTTATATCTGTGCGCTTGCGGATTCGTTCATACCCAGGTATACCTAGGTGATTCTTACCTCACGTTATCTCGACGCCGTAGTGGTGACGTTAAGAAATACCAACAAGCATTTCTGGCGCCGTTGCGGGGGAACGGTTGTCGTGAATCTACGAACCCGACTATCCCCGTATCCTTTATTTTTCTTTTTTGTTCTACCTATACCCCCGTTATCCATGGAAGGTTATCCTCATACACATCTTCCGCTGTGACGCCCCAGGTTTTCATTTAGGGTTAATTGACGCAAATGACCTAGTCAATCCGGTCAAATGAGTTAACTTTGATCAAACCTTGGTCAACCTGGGTCATCACCTCGAAAACCTAGCCAACAATCACTAATGACCATCTTAATCAAGTCAACACCCACTAATGGTCAACCTATGGTCAAAGCATGGTCAAAATCCCTAGTTAACCCTTTGACCTCCATAGCCCTTCCAGAACTTTTGCCGCGTTCTCCAAATTTCACCTAAACACTTCAAATTCTCCCAATACAAAAGTTGTGTAGTTTTTCATGGGACACAACTTTCATGTTGGGTGGCATTTCAAATTCGAAGTGTAATTTGGAGTAAAACTGCGATCAACGCCTTCAGCTACTATTCAGCGGCGCCGAGAAAACAGCAAAGTTGGCGTGCAGTTCATGTGAAATCCGTTGCTCAAAAACCCTATGAGCCTATGTAAAAGTTGTAGAGGGTAGTGAGATCTACAACTTTTCTTATTATCTCTTGGGGCACTTCAGTTCAAATATTTGGAGTAAATGTTGGTCAAATTATGCTAAACCGAATTTGAACTCACCCCGGAACGCGCCCGCGCGCGACGTTGCCGGCGCGCCATGTCGGCCCGCTGCCGTAACCGACGTACACGCACGTCGAGACAGGCCGGCGTCCCTCGGTCCATGCACCGCGCCATGGGTTCCTGTGCGTGACGCTCGTGGGCCCGTTGGCCGGTGCCACGCGGCAATTCCCCAACCGCCGGACGGCCACGCCGCCTTACGCCATTGGACAGTCGGCCGCCGCACGTCGCCCTTGCCTTTAGCCCATGCCGCGACGTGCCCAGCGGCTTGACACTCACGTTACCACCTCGACAGCCCACCCGTCCGCCTATAAAAGGAGCCGGAGCTCATTTCCTCACGCGACGTCGCCGGTTACCAGAGCCGCGGCCCCGCCATTGGAAGCCGCATGGCGACCTCCCCCTTCCGGCCAGCACTGTCACCCCTAGAGCTCCCCGCATCCTTCCTCCCGCACCACTAGAGCTACCCGGGCTGCTTGTTGCCCAGGCCGAGTCGCACTCTCGCCGGAGCCCGAGCTCCAGCGGCGGCCGCTGCTCTGCTCCGCCGGCCGCGCCCTCCGGTCGCCTCCTTGCCCCAACGAAGCACACGAATCGACCCGGGGCAAACCCTAGATCCTCCCCAGACACTTCCCCGGCCAAGAATGGCGGCGAGCTCGCCGGATTCCGGCCACCCGCACCACCGCGCCGCCCCAAGGACCACATTGCAAGGTCTATTTTGGTCCCAGGGACTTAACTGCAAATAAAGGGTATATCTATGAATAAAGAAAAGTTTCCAGGGGCTGTCATGTAAATAGATTCTTCCCTCCTTTGGTAGCTTTGACCAGATCTTGTAAAATTCGTATAAAATCATAGAAAAATCGTAAAAATGTAAAACCAATTTTGTTGGCTTTCTTGTGAGTAGAGCTAAATCATTGCAAAGCATGACCATGCTTTTGAGTGATAGTTTTTGCATGAAATTTGAAATCAGTTTAAGATACTTTTGTTGTAGTTCAAAATTTACTTGTGATCTCAAGCTGCACTTTGGATATGTTGTTGTAGATGGCATGTGTAGGCTCTGCACAAAAATTTGCACAAAGTTATGGAGTAAATCTTTTATTATGATTTATCTTGTCCTTATGATATTTCTTCCTTAATGATTTTTGTAGCAAAAATTAAATAGATTCTTGAGCTCAACTTCTGAGTACTGTCTTGTAATGTCTAGATGCACCTTCCCTGAATTAATCATGATTTTTGGGCTGTTACAAATATTTGTTCCTAATTTATGCTTGGTTTTAATCATAAATGTTTAGTTCAAGATCTAAAATAGCTCTTGATGTGTTGTTGGTTTCCTAGCCTTGTTTTAGGTCAGAGATGGTGTAGGAGAAAGTTTAGATCCAGAAGTGGCTTATTTATTTTTGTATGCATTTATCTCTTTTGTGATAGCTAGAAATTGTTATTTTTGGTATATTTTTTTCATAGCACAAGCAAGTGTGTATTTGTGGTCAGTGTCTTAACTTAGAGTTAGGAAGCTCAGTGAACACCACCCATGGCATTTTATAAATTAATTTTATGAATAAAAGTGAGGAAGCCCTTTTAAGCTTAATAATAAGATTAATTGGAAAATCACCTTTGCCATCTTTATGGACCCTATGGGTGTGTTAGGGAGATGAATTAGGAGTTCTAATATCACCCCTTGCTGTTTGTGAAACTAAATTAAATTTATTTATTTAAATATGTACACAATCGCTATAAAGAGAAGAATAAATAATAAAGCCCTTCATAATATTCTTTAAAAGGAAGAGTATGTTGAATATATTTTGTCAAGGTGAATATGGTCAACCATGTGCTTCTTGTTGTCATGTGTTGCTGTTTTTAATTAAATTAAATTAATTTCACCACTAATCATTGCATATGCATCCTCCATGTAGAAGTTCCCGACGGTAGCTACACGCTTGTACCGGCTGACGAGGACGAGGGAGCAGGAGGAGACGTGCGCTACGTGTTCGTAGATCATGACCCGGACCAAAGTTCGGAAGTTTGTTTGACTGCTTGTGCTGACAAAGGCAAGCCCCGGTTTAAACATTAACCTATGTGTTTCTTTTAAGCTTCTGAATTTATCATTGCTTATCTATGTGCATTTACATTTAGGAGTTGAATTGAAACCCTAGTTGCATGATCCCTAAGTACCTATGATCTTTTACTAGCATGCTAGGTCGCTAGTTTCTATGCTCTAAGGATCCGGTACAAGTCGAGTGATGTTCGTCACTCGCGAGCATAGGATCTCATTTATGGAATCACCATATTTATTAATGGACTGCTCATGTGGTAAGAGCATGGGATTTGGGCTCCGGTCTAGTGGCTTCGTGGGTTAAGTGTTTGAACGTACTGAGCACTTGTCGGAAATGGGCACGGTAAGCCTAGTACCTAAATGAGGCGGTGCGGGAACTTTGCTTTACTAATCTTAGGGTTGCGGCCCCGGGCTCGCCACCTGACTGCATGCGTGAGGCTGGGTGACCTTGGTGGCGTAGCCCAGTAAACCTTGTACTTAAGACTGTAACATCAGATCCCAATCCGAGGAATGACGGGAACCACCTGGTTGGTGAACTCTTAGTGAGGACACCTCCCGTGTGTTTAGGTCTACCTTGCAAGGTTTAAATCAATCGATTGTCGGCCTCTCACCGTTATCTGAGACTACTTAATCTACTGGCCATGATATCCCTTTATGATGGAACTTTGTGAATATTGTTATTTGATTAATTGTATTGTACAACTTATGATTGCAATAGTTGCTTATCTAGTAACGATTACTTCTACTAGAACTTGAGCTAAAATGTGAAAGTAAGGATTCACTACTTAGTAGCTTTTTGGCAAAACAAACCCACTAGCCAAAAGCCTTGCATGATTAGAGGTAAAGTCTTTTATTTTAGACGGGTAAGCCTTGTTGAGTATTAGTATACTCAGCCTTGCTATTTAAATGTTGTTTCCAGGTAATACATGTGATGTGTGGCCTGGAGAGATTCCACCCGGCTGGGAGCTAGAATGGGTGGATGATGACGAATGATTACATGATGGACGGCCTCCTATGATGCTTGTCGTACCGCTTAGTTATTTCCGCTGTTTTAATAAACTTTGAACCATTTACTTTCATGTCAAGAACCATGGTTTGTAATAATGGACCCTACGGGGAAGTTTGTTGTTAATTTGTAAGGCACTCTGGACTCTCCTTCGTGGGAGTTTTAATGTATACGTTTCGATCCTCTGTGTGTGTTTCAAGTGATTTACCGGGCTTTGACCCGGCAACACTCAATGGGATGATTCTTTATTATCGCTTAATGACCAAATGGAGTGGTTTAGGCGATAGTACGAATTATCTCGGATGGGGTTGTCACAGTTGGCATCAGAGCATCCGTATGCACCAGAGTGATTAGATTAATACTAATCACATGATTTACAATAGAACTTGCCAAGATTGATTGGATTTTGAAAATACGTTGGATCGTTAAGGAATGATCTAGATCGAGAGGCCCTAGAGGGAATTTTGGGTTCTTTAAGGTGGCATAAGAATCTATGGTTTATTTTGCTAATTTCCAGCACTTTACTTTATGTCAGACTTACTTTCTTGCACAACCAAACTAGATGAAGCCACGTGTTTTATACGTGTGCTGTGCCGAATCACGGGAATGCGAGGGTTGATGGAGTGATCTATTCCATGGATCCCATCTTCTCGTCCGGTTGCTCACGTGTCTTATATGTGCGCTTTCCGTATGAGAGTCATATGAAGGATGACATGCTCTATTCAAGATGAACATGTCATGGGTTGTGATGTCGCCACGTTTTGCCATACGTGTGCATTCCACATTACGAATATGCGAGGCAAGGATACACTCCATTCAAACAGAGGGTGTCTGAGGTTGGACGCTGTCCATGTAGTGGCTTGATGCATGGATACCGTTTCTATAGTGAACGGTAATGTATGTGGACGCTTCCGTGACGTGCTGGCACAGAAGTTTCTTTTCTGCAGGTACACTAACAATGTTTCGTAAGTCGTTAAGTGAGAATTGAGTAGCTCTCGACTAGTTATTATAGAGAGAAACGTATATGAGCCTTGCCACCGGCACTAACTTCGATTTTTGGCTTGATCGCCTCGTGAGGACGAATAGGACGTCTTGCATCATGTTAAAAATTATGAAAACTTAAATCTGAACCCTACACATATTTTGTGTGCTCTCTAGGTGAAAATTTGTTAATGTGTGCTTTCTTATATAGCCTCTCATATATAGATGTGTTGCTGTCCAAAAAGTTAATGCAGCTGTTTACTTGAATTTTTACCCCCTGTTCTAAAAATATTTGGATTAGATGATCTATACCAAAGTTGCTCCATATCTAATCTAGTTTTTGCTCGCAAAAATTCGTGGTCATAGCTTCTGTAGATCTCAAGTTATGCCCAAAATAGTGAACCCCTGTCATGCTGTTTTTTTTCTTTTCTGAGGACCTACTCTGAACCTGCGATTTTTGAGCATCTTCCTAACCTTCCTAGATCAACCTTTGAATACCAACAACGTGCTTCATAACCTCACTGAGTTGCTGGTAAAATTTGGGAATTTTTGGGGTTCTGGTATTTAAGTTGGGAATTTTTGTTCACAACCGCCAGAACAAAACCCCGGTACCAAATTTTTTCCAAACGTGATAACCTCAACTTTTGATTCCGAGTTGGATATCAAGTTGCTTGAAGCTTTTGAATTGTTATGCACATCAGGGTCATGAATCCTCGCAGTCTTGAGCTAAGTGCATGAAGTTCTTGTTTTCAAATTACTGCGGTTGCCCCAATTCAGACTTTTCTTCAAATTGGGTTTTCATCATACATGTTCTGCTTGTGAGAACAAGCTTATGAATGTGTGTTTAATGGAAGCTCAAATCTTTCAGATGATGGGACCGACATGCAGCTCCATGAGTGGTCTTGGTGCATCGAGTAGTAGTAGCGACCTACCACCATCACCACCACCACCCAGGACGATTGTAGAGGCATTCATGGCAGCTCAAACGGGAGTGCTGTGCCAAATCCTCCAAACGCAGCAGCAGCTCGCCCAGAGGCTGCAACAGCAACCTCCCCATGGTGCCAATCCAAGTGGACCAAACTTGGTCACTCAGACCATGAACTCCACCGGAAAAGAACCAGAGAAAGCTGATATAGACACCATTGCTGGTGCAATTGAGATGTTGGAAGAACAAAATTCAGTGCTAAGTCAGATCGTGTGCAATATCCTCCAGGATCGTTATCAGGGGCTATCTCAAACTAGTTTAACTGACGGTCTCACTCAAGTGCTATTTACGTCTATGGTTAAGCAGGCCCGCTTATGCCATTTGCTGGTGGATCATATGAATCAGAATCAACTCAGCACCTCCGACTCTCTACTACCACCATCGAAACTACCAATGGACCTTAGGAAGGAAGAGGGAAAAAGCCGGAGCCACAAGCGAGCATTCCCCGAAATGGATTTGAGTGAGTGGGGAATTACCTACAAGGAATTTTGTCCTCGCAAGGGCAAACAAAGTGACGACATCGGCAAGATCGACCAACTCGTCGAAAGTGAAACTCGCTCTCAAGCCAAGATATTAGAGGAACGAATGAGAAAGAGTCTTTACCCGTATCACCAACTTTGTTTTAAATGCGGAGACCGAAATCATCTCCTTCTATCTTGCCCTTCGAGTGCTTGGAGTGACCCGAGGGATTGGAACATCTTGTCACGTCAAGGAAGACGAATTGGGCTTAGTAAGGACTTTCTAAAGTCTAGAAACTCACTTCAGCAGTTGATGGACCATCTTGCCCATGGTTGTCCTCAACCCCCAAGTCAACGACAGGCACATCAACAAGCTTCCAAGCCTAAAGAACTTCCGCCCCGCATTTGCTACAATTGTAGACAACCCGGGCATTATGCCAATAAATGCCCGAACCCTAGGCAGAACAAGCCCCATCCACAGAGGCAAGGCTCCGGAGTAAATAAGGGTAATCACGGCAAGAGGCCAACTACTCAAGTGAAGCAAGGCTAGCTTAACTTCATGGGTATCGTTTCTACTCGAGAACACCTCTCCCTATGACTTGCCGTCATTTATTGTTTTGTGAACAACCCACCGTGGACTTCTGATGGTGGAACCTTTGATCCATCCGCACACCTTTATTGCTTTTCAAAAAAAATCATGAATCTTAGTAAACAAAATAATTGTTTACTAGCCTTCCTTTTCTTTGTAGAAATCTCTTTTGGTAATCACTTTTCAACTTGGTCTCCTTCTGTCTGATCTCAAGTTCTCTTAGCATCAAAACAAATCAACCGGCTAAGTTGAAGAAGTAGGAGCAGAGTTTTTCATGAGCAGTCAAGGTTCTCTAAAAGTCAAGGCATGAGAGTCCTCCATCGCTATCGATCCATGCTCTATTGACCATACCCTCCAAATCCTAGGAATCAAGAAACAAGCAAACGAAGGATCGGTAGAATCTTTTGCTAAATTCTCCTCGTGACGATCTCGAGCCTAGAGGGTGGATACCCTGAGCTCTTCTCATTGTTCCCACCATCACGGTCAGTTCTTCAGGCCGTTGGACCCCATCCTTTTCAGTGCCACGACTGTACGACGTCGTGGCGTCGCTCTGCCATCTCTTTTATGCTGCCACAATCACGTCGCCGAGACCTCACGGGCCGACCATTATCGAGCCCCGTGCTGCCACCACCGGATCGCTCCACCGGCCCCCACCTCGGATGGTTTTGGATGACCGTTGCAGTCCCGCTGCGACCTTAAAAGGGAAGGCCCTCCGTCGATACGGCCATTACCAAGTCTCGCCTACCTTTTGAGCTCGATAGCACCATCGCTCTTTGTTCTCCTTCCAGCTAGTTTTTGGCCAACCCGCCACCAGCCCATCTCTGCTGTTTGATCTGTTCCTCGCCGAGCAAGTTGTCCCTCCGTCTTCGTCGACAACCTCTAGAAGAAGCTTTGAAGGACCAATTAGGCGAACCAGAGAGGGGGGGAGTGAATGGGAGCCGATAAAATTCTTCTCGAAGGAGATGAGAACTCCAACAAGACGAACACAGCTTCCAACTCACGTCTCCGACCCAACTACCCAAGTTGGTCAAGACCACGCAGCCACTGGAGTGCTACTGGTCCTAGGAACCAACACTCAACCTTCCTAGCCAAAACTCACCAAAACACACAGCGGAAACTTGCACGGCTTGCTGCCTGTGCTACACCGGTCAGACCGATGGCCTGCGCCGGTCAGACCGGTGACACCGGTCAGACCGGTGGACAGAGCCGGTCAGGCCGGTGGCTACAGCAGCCGCACAGCAAACGTTCCAGGAAGCCTCAGTGAATCCTCTAGGCCCTGGAACAAAAACCACCACGAAACACAACCTGTGAGGAAGAAGAACCCCTCACAAATCCTAGCAAAACAACTCCAAACACTCCAAGAACTGAACAGCAGGACCACGGGACAAAACCACACGGACAAGGCTGTTCCCCGAGACAAAAACCCACCAAGGGCTAGCACCGGTCAGACCGGTCAAGAGCACCGGTCAGACCGGTCGTGCCTGGGCAGCTCGGGATGAACAGCGCCCGCGAGTCAACTCCTCCAAATCCAACTCCCGATCTCCCGATCCGCTCCACGGTTTTGCACAAGACTTTGGGGATAGTAGGAACACCTCATGGGTACACCATAGCCAAGATTTGGTCCACCAAAACTTGTCAAATCAAGAGGAATCGAAGAAATCCCACCAAGAACGCCTCTAACCCTAGAGCCACGAAAACCCCAAAATCGAGCCCCTTTGCTCACGGATTTGGAAGGGGAATCAAAGGGTAAAGAACCACGAAGGGTTCATGCATACATCCCCCACCAAATCCCAAAGATAAAGGCCTCGAAATCGCTCCAAGAAAATCGCCAAGAAAGGGCTCCGAAAATCACCAAAAAGGAGAAATGGGAAAGACACATCCAAGCCTTGAGGAACCACGCCGAATCATCTATACATACCAAAGAGGTTCATACAAGGTCTAGCTTGCCGCCCGATCATCCTTCCCTCTCACAAGATCTCACCATGAAGCTCTCAAGCTAGTCCTACGAAAATCCTAAGAAAATAGGAAGGAAAATAGGAAAACCAAATGAGCTAGGGTTCCAAGAGATGGCTGCCATCCTCTCACCCCTTGGGTTATATGGAGGCAACCGAAAGACTAAAATACCCTTACTAGCTAACTAGGGATACATGCCCCTCGAGGGCGAAATTGGAAGTCTTTGTCTTCGCACCATCGGACGGATGCCCAGCGACCGCAGACTTGCTTAGCCTCGACGCAAGCCTTGCGATCCCGACGCGTGTCCTCCGCTTCGAAGATTCCGGACTGCGTCGTCGCACACCGGTCAGACCGGTGCTCCTCACCGGTCAGACCGGTACCCACCGGTCAGACCGGTCAGACCCACCGGTCAGACCGGTCTGGAGCTGCTGCACCTCCGTCTTCGGTTCTTCGGTCTTGGCTTTGTGGATCAACCAAGGAACCCAGTGGTTTTCTGGTGAACCACCGGAAACCCCGCGAACTCGGTGTAGCCTCCGCCAATCACCACTCATGACTCGGCTCCCACGTAGTCCCGGCTCGACCTTGGTTTTGAGGCTCAACCAAGAAACCGTCCATGACTTCATCTTGCCGTTCTTGCCACCATGCGGCCCGCACTTGACCCCGCTGGCCACCGGGTCCCTCGAACCAAGCCTACTTGTCTTCTCCACACCTGGAGGCCTCACCGGCAACGACCTTTCACGCTTGTTCTTCACCTGCACCTGCACCAGTCAAGCCGCAACCTGCACCTGCAATACTTAGCCAAGAATCAGTCCACACCACGTTGTCAATCACTCATCACACCAGGAAGCGACCATCCACCGGTCCTCGAACCACACCTGGCTCTCAATCTCCCCCTTGATGAGTGCATTGACAACACACACGTTTTGGTAACCAAGAGAAAAGGAAAAGAAAAGAAACGACTAAAAGAAACTCCAACAAGCGATCGAAAGCCAAAGAAAAGGCAAAGAGCAAGATCACTTGAAGAAGACAAGTCTCGGACCCCTTAGGCAAGGGCAACGGCTCGACACATCCGAGACAAAACATGCTCAAGCAAAGAGCACAAACCATCAAACCAAAGCTCGAAAACCACAAAGAGCTCCCCCTGCACACATGCAAGCTCCCCCTGAACCGATGCAACTCCCCCTGGACAAATGCATGCGAACCACTTCACAAAACAGAGCAGCTGCAACAGCTCAGCTCTGACCGGTCAGACCGGTCGACACCACCGGTCAGACCGGTGGGCAACATGTGAACAGGACCAGCACTCTGACCGGTCAGACCGGTGACCTCAACCGGTCAGACCGGTGCACAACAGAGCCCAAAAATAGCTCGAAACCACCTGAAAACCTTCCAAATGCATTCAGTAGGCCAAAACATGCTCAAACTTCTCCCCCTTGTTGACAATGCATGAATCAAGCCAAAAATGCAAAAAATGCAACCTAGAGCTTCTCAAATAGACAAAATTCAACATAGGATGCTACACATGTCCAAACGAGCAAGTTAGATACTCTATAGCTTCGTAAAGACATAAACTTCATGATCACCAAGTTTCACAACCATTGGACGAAGCTAAGATAGAATTTAGCAATTTGCGAAAAATCACCCTCTCATGAGCAAAGTCCTAAACATGAGCAAAACATGTCAAAATGGCAAAGCCACACAAACTTCATGCTAGGACAACCATTCTAAACATAAGACCATCATAAACACCCACAAGCACCTCATGTCATGTCAAAGCCACCGAGCCATGTGCCTACTTCTATATATGAGACTTCTCATTGGTAGGCATCATGCAACGATTTAGCACCCAAAGCAAATTAAAATTAGCACATATGACATGGGAGCACATTTTTCAAGTAATTTACATTTCATATTCAGATTTATAATTGGTACATGAAATGTCTTTGCGACAAAAAGGAACTTATGGCCCTCCACAAGATGAAGCATGGGGGCTAAACATTCATGATGGCAAATGAGCCTTTGGCCCCATATGATCAAAATAAGCTATCCAACCACAAATTAAGCATAGCCAAGCCACTAAAACATGTCAAGATCATGTAAAGGCATTTACTCACAAGAGAGCATATATATGAAATTTTTCAAAAACATAGCCATCAACCATGGATACAAACCAAGATTATCAAGAGCTAAGCCAAACTAACCATAGCTTACCAAATTAGCTCACAAAGACATATATGTCATTCCATGGTGAACAATGTGTATAGGAGAAGCCTTTCCTAAACAATGCATTTGATACAAAATGCATGCAACCTAAGATACAAAGATGCCTATACATCATGCTACATATGCCATGCCAAATGCAAGAAATGCACAAAGGAAAGCTATACATATGCTACAAAGGAGCTACCACACGCCAACTCAAGAAATCAAACAAACACCAAGCTCCCCCCGCAAACGAGTGAAAGTTGCTTGATCTAGGGGTTTGGTGAAAATATCGGCTAGTTGTTCATGTGTGGGTACATGGATCAAAGCTATCTTCCCTTTCTCTACGTTGTCTCTCAGAAAATGATACCTCACTTCTATGTGCTTGGTTTTGGAATGGAGCACTGGGTTCTTTGCAACGCTTATGGCACTGGTGCTATCACATTGAAGTGGGACATGGGTATACTCCTCACCAAAGTCACTCATGGTGTATGTGATCCAAAGGAGCTGAGAGCAACAGCTAGCTGCGGCCACATACTCTGCCTCGGTAGTGGATTGAGCAACACTCGACTGTTTGCGGGAAGACCAAGATACCAAAGAAGAACCCAAGAACTGGCAAGTCCCAGAAGTGGACTTCCTATCCAACCGACACCCGGCAAAATCCGCGTCTGAAAATCCATGAAGCGCCAAAGAAGAAGACGCAGAGTACCAAAGGCCGAAGTCGGGAGTGTGTCGCAAATACCTGAAAATGCGCTTGACTGCTTGCCGATGCGAAGTCCTCGGAGAAGCTTGAAAACGAGCGCACAGACACACCGAGAATTGAATGTCCGGCCTCGTCGCCGTCAAGTAGAGGAGTGACCCGATCATGCTCCGGTACTCCTTCTGGTCCACGTGTTCACCTTCCTCGTCCGCATCAAGAACTGTAGTCGTACTCATAGGCGTCGCCATGGCCTTGGAGTCCTCCATCTTGAACTTCCTCACAATGTCCTTGGTGTACTTAGCTTGGTGCACAAATGTTCCTTCCTTTGATTGCTTGATTTGTAGCCCGAGGAAGAACTGCAACTCGCCCATCATGCTCATCTCAAATTCCCTGCTCATGTCTTCTGCAAACCTTGCAACAAGAGAGTTAGACGAGCCACCAAAGACAATATCATCCACGTATACCTGCACAATCAGGATATCTCTGTCCTGCCTGAGGAGAAACAAGGTCTGGTCGACCTTCCCCATCTCAAACCCTCTCTCAAACAGGAACCCCCTCAACCTACCATACCAAGCTCTAGGCGCCTGCTTCAACCCATACAGCGCCTTCCTCAACTTGTAGACCCGGTGAGGGTACTTCTCACTCTCAAACCCCGGTGGTTGCCTCACAAACACCTCTTCCTCCAATACACCGTTCAGAAAAGCACTCTTCACATCCATCTGGTACAACTTGAACCCTTTAGCCACGGAAAAGGCTAGAAGGATCCTGATCGCCTCCAAACGAGCTACAGGAGCGAAAGTCTCCTCGTAGTCGATCCCCTCTTTCTGACTGTACCCCTGAGCAACAAGTCTCGACTTGTTCCTCACCACTTCTCCTTTCTCTCCCTCTTTATTTTTCCACACCCATTTTGTCCCAATCGGCTTACACCCTGGGGGAGGGTCAACCAACACCCAAACTTGGTTCCTCTCAAAATTCTCCAACTCCTCATGCATCGAGTTAACCCAATTATGATCAGATAACGCATGTCCAATGTCTTTGGGCTCAAAAGTGGCAACAAAAGCAGCATGAGCGAAATGAGAATTGTTCCGAACCCTCGACCGTGTAGTACGTTCATTCATGTCGCCGATGATTCTCGAAGCTGGGTGATCCACTTGCACTCGTCGGGGAGGTTCTCGCCTTGATGCTACCTCCCCCTCAACAGCAGCTTCGCCTTGATCTGGGTTTGTCGTTGTAGGTGTGGGAGAGGGTCCATTCTCGATCGTCGTCGAAGTAGTAGGTACATGTTCAGCCGCGGGCATCACACCGCCATCTTCATCATCTCCATGTTCATGCTCCTCCTCCTGAAAGATCTCCTCGCCAAGTTCGTCGTCACCTGCACACTCAAAAACAAGCTGACTACATGGCTGTGTCTCGTCGAAGGTTACCTCGCAAGTCTCCACGATTTGGTTAGTTTCAAGATTGAGCACACGAAATGCTCTAGAATGAGATGCATAACCAAAGAAAATACCATCGACAGACCTAGCCTCGAACTTGTCCAACTTCTTCCCTTTCTTCAGAATGAAGCATTTACAACCAAAGACATGGAAGTGACTCACCTTGGGTGTGCGACCGTGCATCAACTCGTAACAGGTTTTCTTCTTGTGAACCCTGAGGTAGATCCTGTTCGACACATGGCACGCGGTATTGACCGCCTCAGCCCAGAACCTTCTCGGAGTCCTATGCTCGTCGAGCATCGTCCGAGCCATCTCGCACAAGGTCCTGTTTTTCCTTTCCACCACGCCATTCTGAGGAGGCGTATACGGACTCGAAAACTGATGTTCAAGACCCAAGTCATGGCAAAAGGTTTCGAAGCGAGAGTTTTTGAATTCCGAGCCATTGTCACTGCGGATCGCTCGTATGGCATCTCCGTGCCTCTCGTTTCTTAACCTCAAGACAAGATCTCGAACAAAACCAAACGTCTCCCCCTTCTCCTCAAGAAAGAACACCCACGCATACCGAGAGTAGTCGTCCACCACAACAAGGACATACCACTTCCCACCCGCAGATCGCACACGAGCTGGGCCAACAAGGTCCATATGGAGCAGCTCGCATGGATGCTCAGTCATCACATCGGTGAGAGGCGGGTGAGAAGAGGCTACCATCTTGGCATGCCTACACGGCACACAAACCAACTCTTTCTCAAACCTCAATCGTGGCAATCCTCGGACCAAATTGAGTTTACTCAAGCGAGACAAAAGGTCAAAGCTCAAGTGACCCAACTTCCTATGCCACTTCCACAACTCACTCGAAGAACCAGCCAAGAAGCAACGCTCCACACCAGAAGACTGAGAAAAATCAGCTCGGAACACCTGACCCTCGGGAACGACCATGCAAACAAGATCCCCCCGAGAATCTAAAATCCGAGAACCACCAGGTCGAAACAACACCTCAAAACCCTCATCCAACAACTGGGACACAGAAAGCAAATTGTATCCAAGCGATTGAACAAGAGCAACACGCCTGAGAGTGATCTTGTCACTTACCTTAATCTCACCTTCTGACAGCACACGCCCTCGCCCATTGTCCCCAAAGGTGATGTACTTCTTTGTCACCACCGGGACGAGACTTGAGAACCACCCCTTGTCTCCGGTCATATGCCTCGAGCAACCGGAGTCAATCAACCAAATGTTCTTCAAGTCTCCCACCTGAAATTCAAAAGCGAGCACGTGAGTGAACAAACGACTCAGCACTGGGGTTAGTACCAAAAGAGTAAAACCAGTGCCGAGCCATTTGCTCCAAAGTGGGGTTAGCACAAACCAAATCATCACGCCTATCAAAGCTACCACCACGATAACCACCACGAGGGAACCAACCCTCTCTAGCTGGAGGAGGACGAAAACCACGAAAGGGAAACCGTGGATCGTACCTCCGCTCCATCTCAAAGCTACGACTCTTCTCACCCTCGTATTGAGCACGAGGTGGAGAACGCCTAGCAAACTGACCACCTGCAAACTTTCCAGACCAACCACCAGAATCACGACCTCCAGAACCAAACCGAGCATCCTCACGAGCACGAAATCCGACTCGCTGTCTGCCCAGACCTGCACCGGTCTGACCGGTGTAGTACACCGGTCTGACCGGTGTGGCTCGGCCAGCAGCAACACCTGCAGCCTTCCGGTCTCCCCAAGCCGGAACCGTCCTCACAATCGCCTTGGCCCTGGGCATCTGCATACGAGGCTCAGGTACACCATTAGAGGGGTGGTACCTGTCCCTGTTAGCCCACTCTCTAGCCATTCTCTCCTCACGCTTCCTCTTGAAGCAAAACTCATCCTTGTGATCATCTCTCCTACAATACCCACAATGGAACTTTATGGGCTGTGGCTTAGGCTTAGGCTTGGGTTGGGGCTGCCCACTCGGCTTCTCACCCTTCTTCTCTCCTTCCTCACCTCCCTTTGGGCTCACAAACTTCACCGGTTTCTGAAAATCATTTGTTGGGTGAGGGAATATGGGTGGATCTGGAGTAGTGTCAAGTTTGTTTCTGAGATGGTTGGGCTTGGGCTCAAACTTGTTCTTGTGTCTGTTTGGTGGTGGGATAGGAATCTCTCCAACTCTCTCAACTCCCTCACCACAGTTCTCTCCAAGCTTGTCAGCCCCAAGTGCCTGACCATCATAGCGTTTGAAAGCCGCTATCATGATACCGAGCTGAGGCTCCTGACCCGACAACCAGCTCATACATTTTCTCAGCTCATCATTTTCATCCTGCAGGCGATCAACATAATGTGCAAGCTCCAAATTCTTAACCGCATGCAATTCACAAGTAGAGCAAGAAGTGGGAATAGGCTCTTTCAACTTAGCCTCAAGCGAAACAGTGTAAGCATGCATCTCATCAATCTTTCCATGCAAAACAGGGCAAGAAGTGCAAGCACCTAGCAAAGCAGGTCTAGACTTAAGGTCAGCCACTTCAACCCTAAGCATATCTAGTTCATCACAAGTAGAAGCATGCTTATCCTTAAGAGCAGTAAGATCAGCTAGGTACACAGAGCAATCACAGCAATCAATCTCATCAGCAACCACAGGAGAAGCCTTAAGCGAATCAATCTCAAGCTTAGCATCTAGGTTCTGGGTTTCTAGCTCAGCCACACGGTTCCTAGCATCTTCTAGTGAGGCCCTAAGCTCTTTCCTCATCTTCTTGGCCTCTCTAAGCATGTGATCGCGGTTATCAAGCAAGTCAACCAACTCATCATTCTCCTTGCGCAAAGAAGAGAGCTCATCACATACCTCATCCTCGGAGTCAGAGTCCGAGTCACTCTGGTGGCTCTTCTTGCTGCCGGAGCTACGGGCCATGCCGCAGAAGCCATCTCTCGCGAAGCAGCTCAACCCGCTCAAGTTCCTGGATGACTTCTTGTTCTTGCGCCGATCACCTTCATCTTCACTGCTACTCGAGCTTGAGGAAGAGTAGGCGGAGCTAGAGTCGACGTCGCTCGCTCCGACCATTGCTCGGGCCTTCCTACCGCGGCCATCCTTCTTCCTCGACCGTCGCTCGTCCTTGTGCTTGTTCTTGTGCTTGTGATCGCGCCTCGATCGGTACTTGCCATCCTTGCTCGATCGGTGCCTGTAGCCGTCCTTGTAGCCGTCCTTGTTCTCCGTCTTCTCCGGGCAGTCGGCAACGAAGTGTCCTGGCTTGCCGCACTGAAAGCACGTCCGTGCTGTCCTCCTCGTGTTCACCCGGTTCTCGTGCAGCCTCTCGAACCGCCTGGTCAGCAACGCCAGCTCGTCCTCTCCAAGCACGTCGAACTCCTCATCTGGCAAAGACATCAAAGAAGACAGAGAGTACATCCTGGAGGATGCGTTAGCGTTAGACTTAGCTCCTTTGCCACTAACGAGAGCGAGACTATGAGAATCAGTCGGGCTCTCGATCTTGGCTGTCATACCACGGTCCAACTCAGCCGACTTGAGCTTCGAGAACAGCTCGTTCACCGTCAAGGTGTCATACTTCTCGGACTCAACAATAGCCTCAAACTTCCCGTCCCATACGGTACGATCCAATGAGTGCAAGAGCTTCATGGCTCTATCATGATCATTGTATGGGAGGACGTCCACATTGGCTCTCATGTTGTTCACAACGACCGTAAATCGCTGGAAAAGGGCATCGACGGACTCGCCGGGGAGATGAGTGAAGTTCTCGTACTCTCTCCGGTAAGTCGCGTACATCCGAGCCTGAACCTGAGCATTCCCAGCATGAGCATCCTTCAACTGCTCCCAAATCCTACAAGCTAAGTCCTCTGTCTGAACCCGATCGAATTCAGGCTGACACAGAGCACGAAACAAGTAGTCGACAGCCTTGTTGTTGGCTTCGAACATATCCCTCGATCCTGGAGCAAGGAAGTTCAACGGATGAACATAAGCTGTGTTCACCGTGACATCCCAAAGGATCTGACCCTTTCCGCGGAGGAACGCCGCCATCCGCCTTTGCCACATCTGGTAGTTCTTCCCATCGAAGTGCGGAGGACCCGAACCCCGTTCCTGGTACGCCATCTTTGGATCTTAGACTGGTAAGAGTCAAAAAAGACCCGAACCGGCTCTGATACCAATTGAAGGACCGATTAGGCGAACCAGAGAGGGGGGGAGTGAATGGGAGCCGATAAAATTCTTCTCGAAGGAGATGAGAACTCCAACAAGACGAACACAGCTTCCAACTCACGTCTCCGACCCAACTACCCAAGTTGGTCAAGACCACGCAGCCACTGGAGTGCTACTGGTCCTAGGAACCAACACTCAACCTTCCTAGCCAAAACTCACCAAAACACACAGCGGAAACTTGCACGGCTTGCTGCCTGTGCTACACCGGTCAGACCGATGGCCTGCGCCGGTCAGACTGGTGACACCGGTCAGACCGGTGGACAGAGCCGGTCAGGCCGGTGGCTACAGCAGCCGCACAGCAAACGTTCCAGGAAGCCTCAGTGAATCCTCTAGGCCCTGGAACAAAAACCACCACGAAACACAACCTGTGAGGAAGAAGAACCCCTCACAAATCCTAGCAAAACAACTCCAAACACTCCAAGAACTGAACAGCAGGACCACGGGACAAAACCACACGGACAAGGCTGTTCCCCGAGACAAAAACCCACCAAGGGCTAGCACCGGTCAGACCGGTCAAGAGCACCGGTCAGACCGGTCGTGCCTGGGCAGCTCGGGATGAACAGCGCCCGCGAGTCAACTCCTCCAAATCCAACTCCCGATCTCCCGATCCGCTCCACGGTTTTGCACAAGACTTTGGGGATAGTAGGAACACCTCATGGGTACACCATAGCCAAGATTTGGTCCACCAAAACTTGTCAAATCAAGAGGAATCGAAGAAATCCCACCAAGAACGCCTCTAACCCTAGAGCCACGAAAACCCCAAAATCGAGCCCCTTTGCTCACGGATTTGGAAGGGGAATCAAAGGGTAAAGAACCACGAAGGGTTCATGCATACATCCCCCACCAAATCCCAAAGATAAAGGCCTCGAAATCGCTCCAAGAAAATCGCCAAGAAAGGGCTCCAAAAATCACCAAAAAGGAGAAACGGGAAAGACACATCCAAGCCTTGAGGAACCACGCCGAATCATCTATACATACCAAAGAGGTTCATACAAGGTCTAGCTTGCCGCCCGATCATCCTTCCCTCTCACAAGATCTCACCATGAAGCTCTCAAGCTAGTCCTACGAAAATCCTAAGAAAATAGAAAGGAAAATAGGAAAACCAAATGAGCTAGGGTTCCAAGAGATGGCTGCCATCCTCTCACCCCTTGGGTTATATGGAGGCAACCGAAAGACTAAAATACCCTTACTAGCTAACTAGGGATACATGCCCCTCGAGGGCGAAATTGGAATTCTTTGTCTTCGCACCATCGGACGGATGCCCAGCGACCGCAGACTTGCTTAGCCTCGACGCAAGCCTTGCGATCCCGACGCGTGTCCTCCGCTTCGAAGATTCCGGACTGCGTCGTCGCACACCGGTCAGACCGGTGCTCCTCACCGGTCAGACCGGTACCCACCGGTCAGACCGGTCAGACCCACCGGTCAGACCGGTCTGGAGCTGCTGCACCTCCGTCTTCGGTTCTTCGGTCTTGGCTTTGTGGATCAACCAAGGAACCCAGTGGTTTTCTGGTGAACCACCGGAAACCCCGCGAACTCGGTGTAGCCTCCGCCAATCACCACTCATGACTCGGCTCCCACGTAGTCCCGGCTCGACCTTGGTTTTGAGGCTCAACCAAGAAACCGTCCATGACTTCATCTTGCCGTTCTTGCCACCATGCGGCCCGCACTTGACCCCGCTGGCCACCGGGTCCCTCGAACCAAGCCTACTTGTCTTCTCCACACCTGGAGGCCTCACCGGCAACGACCTTTCACGCTTGTTCTTCACCTGCACCTGCACCAGTCAAGCCGCAACCTGCACCTGCAATACTTAGCCAAGAATCAGTCCACACCACGTTGTCAATCACTCATCACACCAGGAAGCGACCATCCACCGGTCCTCGAACCACACCTGGCTCTCAAGCTTGGAAGAAGATCAGGAGAAGAACTCAAGCTTGCGCTTCCAACCATGGCTCAGTTCTTGGAGGTGTTCGAGTCGCTTCGCTGGACGCTTGTAGGAATATACCTCTGCATCGCAGGTGGAATCTGTCTGCTCTTAGATTTTTATGTACACATTCATCGCCCGCTCCCTCATGAGCAGCGTTGAGGCAGTGAGGAGAGCACCATGTATCTTTTGCCCTATCTGAATTCTCGATGTCGAGAAGTGTAAGCGGATATGTCTTCCTCCCTTTGTAACCCTTGTCTTGTTGGAAGGAATCGCTCTAATCTTGTTGTCGAATCTCAGGACGAGATTCTCTTTAAGGGGGGTAGGCTGTGACGCCCCAGGTTTTCATTTAGGGTTAATTGACGCAAATGACCTAGTCAATCTGGTCAAACGAGTTAACTTTGATCAAACCTTGGTCAACCTGGGTCATCACCTTGAAAACCTAGCCAACAATCACTAATGACCATCTTAATCAAGTCAACACCCACTAATGGTCAACCCTTGGTCAAATCATGGACAAAATCCCTAGTTAACCCTTTGACCTCCATAGCCCTTCCAGAACTTTTGCCGCGTTCTCCAAATTTCACCTAAACACTTCAAATTCTCCCAATACAAAAGTTGTGTAGTTTTTCATGGGACACAACTTTCATGTTGGGTGGCATTTCAAATTCGAAGTGTAAATTGAAGTAAAACTGCGGTCAACGCCTTCAGCTACTATTCACCGGCGCCGAGAAAACTGCAAAGTTGGCGTGCAGTTCATGCGAAGTCCGTTGCTCAAAAACCCTATGAGCCTTTGTAAAAGTTGTAGAGGGTAGTGAGATCTACAACTTTTCTTATTACCTCTTGGGGCACTTCAGTTCAAATATTTGGAGTAAATGTTGGTCAAACTATGCTAAACCAAATTTGAACTCGCCTCGCAACGCGCCCGCGTGCGACGTTGCCGGCGCGCCATGTCGGCCCGCTGCCGTAACCGGTGTACACGCACGCCGAGACAGGCCGGCGTCCCTCGGTCCGTGCACCGCGCCATAGGTTCCTGTGCGTGACGCTCGTGGGCCCGTTGGCAGGTGCCACGCGGCATTTCCCCAACCGCCGGACGGCCGCGCCGCCTTACGCCATTAGCCAATCGGCCGCCTCACGTCGCCCTTGTCTTTAGCCCATGCCGCGATGTGCCCAGCGGCTTGACACTCACGTTACTGCCTCGACAGCCCACCCGTCCGCCTATAAAAGGAGTCGGAGCTCGTTTCCTCGCGCGACGTCGCCGGTCACCAGAGCCGCCGCCATGCCATTGGAGGCCGCACGGTGAGCTCCCCCTTCCGGCCAGCACTGTCACCCCTAGAGCTCCCCGCATCCTTCCTCCCGCACCACTAGAGCTCCCCGGGCTGCTTGTTGCCCAGGCCGAGCCACACTCTCGCCGGAGCCCGAGCTCCAGCGGCGGCCGCCGCCCTGCTCCGCCGGCCGCGCCCTGCTCCGCCGGCCGCGCCCTCCGGTCGCCTCCTTGCCACAACGAAGCACACGAATCGACTTGTGGCAAACCCTAGATCCTCCCCAGACACTTCCCCGGCAAAGAACGGCGGTGAGCTCGCCGGATTCCGGCCACCCGCACCACCGCGCCGCCCCAAGGACCACATTGCAAGGTCTATTTTGGTCCCAGGGACTTAACTACAAATAAAGGGTATATCTGTGAATAAAGAAAAGTTTCCAAGGGCCGTCATGTAAATAGATTCTTCCCTCCTTTGGTAGCTTTGACCAGATCTTGTAAAATCCGTATAAAATCACAGAAAAATTGCAAAAAATGTAAAACCATTTTGTTGGCTTCCTTGTGAGTAGAACTAAATCTTTTGCAAAGCATGATCATTCTTTTGAGTGATAGATTTTGCATGAAAAATTGAAATCAGTTTAAGAAACTTTTGTTGTAGTTCAAAATTTACTTGTGATCTCAAGCTGCACTTTGTATATGTTGTTGTAGATGGCATGTCTAGGCTCTGCACAAAAATTTGGACAAAGTTATGGAGTAAATCTTTTATTATGATTTATCTTGTATTTATGCTATTTCTTCCTTAATGATTTTTGTAGCAAAAATTAAATAGATTCTTGAGCTCAACTTCTGAGTACTGTCTTGTAATGCCTAGATGCACCTTCCCTGAATTAATCATGATTTTTCGGCTATTACAAATATTTGTTCCTGATTTATGCTTGGTTTTAATCATAAATGTTTAGTTCAAGATCTAAAATAGCTCTTAATGTGTTGTTGGTTTCCTAGCCTTGTTTTAGGTCAGAGATGGTGTGGGGGAAAGTTTAGATCCAGAAGTGGCTTATTTATTTTTGTATGCATTTATCTCTTTTGTGATAACTAGAAATTGTTATTTTTGGTATATTTTTTCATATCTCAAGCAAGTGTGTATTTGTGGTCAGTGGCTTAACTTAGAGTTAGGAAGCTCAGTGAACACCACCCATGGCATTTTATAAATTAATTTTATGAATAAAAGTGAGGAAGCCCTTTTAAGCTTAATAATAAGATTAATTGGAAAATCACCTTTGCCATCTTTACGGACCCTATGGGTGTGTTAGGGAGATGAATTAGGAGTTCTAAGATCACCCCTTGCTGTTTGTGAAACTAAATTAAATTTATTTATTTAAATATGTACACAATCGCTATAAAGAGAAGAATAAATAATAAAGCCCTTCATAATATTCTTTAAAAGGAAGAGTATGATGAATATATTTTGTCAAGGTGAATATGGTCAACCATGTGCTTCTTGTTGTCATGTGTTGCTGTTTTTAATTAAATTAAATTAATTTCACCACTAATCATTGCATATGCATCCTCCATGTAGAAGTTCCCGACGGTAGCTACACGCTTGTACCGGCTGACGAGGACGAGGGAGCAGGAGGAGACGTGCGCTACGTGTTCGTAGATCAAGACCCGGACCAAAGTTCGGAAGTTTGTTTGACTGCTTCTGCCGACGAAGGCAAGCCCCGGTTTAAACATTAACCTATGTGTTTCTTTTAAGCTTCTGAATTTATCATTGCTTATTTATGTGCATTTACGTTCAGGAGTTGAATCGAAACCCTAGTTGCATGATCCCTAAGTACCTATGATCTTTTACTAGCATGCTAGGTCACTAGTTGCTATGCTCTAAGGATCCGGTACAAGTCGAGTGATGTTCGTTACTCGCGAGCATAGGATCTCATTTATGGAATCACCATATTTATTAATGGACTGCTCATGTGCTAAGAGCATGGGATTTGGGCTCGGGTCCAGTGGCTTCATGGGTTAAGTGTTTGAACGTACTAAGCACTTGTCGGAAATGGGCACGGTAAGCCTAGTACCTAAATGAGGCGGTGCGGGAACTTTGCGCTACTAATCTTAGGGTTGCGGCCCCGGTCTCGCCACCTGAGTGCATGCGTGAGGATGGGTGACCTTGGTGGTGTAGCCCAGTAAACCTTGTACTTAAGACTGTAACATCTGATCCCAATCCGAGGAATGACGGGAACCGCCTGGTTGGTGAACTCTTAGTGTGGATACCTCCCGTGTGTTTAGGTCTAGCTTGCAAGGTTTAAATCAATCGATTGTCGGCCTCTCACCGTTATCTGAGACTACTTAATCTACTGGCCATGATATCCCTTTATGATGGAACTTTGTGAATATTGTTATTTGATTAATTGTATTGTAAAACTTATGATTGCAATAGTTGCTTATCTAGTAATGATTACTTCTACTAGAACTTGAGCTAAAATGTGAAAGTAAGGATTCACTACATAGTAGCTTTTTGGCAAAACAAACCCACTAGCCAAAAGTCTTGCATGATTAGAGGTAAAGTCTTTTATTTTAGACGGGTAAGATGTTGATGGATCAAAACCGTGCTCAAGTTCACCGCAAGCCTACGGGTGACTTGGTGCCTTTTTCACCAAGGAGGGTCCTCCCTAGATTTGTCAATCCAAGGATCGAAAGCAAACTCCCAGGATTCTCCATCTAACCTATTGATCTAACCTAACACGAAGCATTGATTGCATAAGAAGATAAACCTTAAAGATATATGAGTTATAGCATAAGGTTGATCGCATCCATGAACGTCAACAAGGTAAGGAGCAAGCAAGGGAAACTAAGGCCTATCGTCTTCTAGTCGTAGTTCTAGCCAAAAGAGCAAGCGCGACATGCATCTCATCCAAAGCCATCTTTAAACTACTATCCTCCGGTCCGATTTCGAAGACGCCCGCCTTTTGGAGCCACCGTCCTGTCACAACGCACTCCTATTCGTGCGGGTTAGCCTAGGGCGAGTTCGAGAAGAACAACTTGAAAACACTTGGTCGATCCGGTATGCACCTCTAGCAACCATGACTACAAGAGCACCCCAAGCAATCTATCTATAGAATAGATTGAAGACAAAGCATAGCCAAGCGAGAGCAATATCATAAAAGGAGGAATCGAGTCGCTAAAAGATCGGATGACATGAAGTACTTTACTCACATAATAAATGCGTTTAGATCATCTCCACCGAGTACATACCATTGATGACCTCAACTAGCTCTGGAACTCTGCCATGGCTCAACCGTGCAAGGTGGCCATGGCAGCTAGGGTAGGCCTAGGCCATCTCCTAGACAACTTCGAGGACCCACAGTGGCCGTAGGCTTCCTCCCGGTGCTTCTCCTTCGTGTCGGCGTCTCTCTGATGAATGGATGGATGTGGCGGCCGATAGAGGCGGAGGCAATTTATAGAGAAACACCTAGGTCAAAGGGCGTCGCGAACCGGGACTGAAACAGGCCAGGCCGGCTGGCCTGGGCCGACCGGCCCAAGCCCATTTCGGCCCGGTTCGGCCCCGTTTCGCTCCCCGACGCTTCTCGGTCAATTGTTGACTTGCTCCCTTCTGTATGTGGGCCCTTGACGTTGTCTTCTCCACTGTTTAGATAGAGCTCCTTATCGCGCAAGCTTCAGCATCTTCTGTTCAGGTCCCTGGAGTTTTATGGCTTCATGCTTCGGTCCCTGGGCCATTTGGAGTCATGTTCATCATGTGTCTTGAGTTGTGCCGGGCTTCATGATCTTCTCTTGAAGTGCTTGATGAACTTATCCCGAAAGTCTCCTCTTTAACGTTAATTTTCTACGTAAACAATAAACTCCAAAATCGACATGCACAAGTGAACTTGTTACATCATTAGTATGCCTAGTGGCGGGTTAGTTGCAAATCATAATCGAAACCAATGTATAACAAGTACTCTAGGTTGACGGAAATTCACCGTCAACATCTCCCCCATGCTTAAACCTTGCTCGTCCTCGAGTAAGTTTTCAATGGATATCAGCATTGCCTTTCATTGTTCATACCCTCCACTTGATCACACATGAGAAAGCATAATGCTCTCCAAGTTTATATTTGTTAAAATTCCATAATGTAACTAGCTTTCATCTCTATGGAGGGTAGATATAATTTAAGCTCTTTCCACAAGTAATCAATCATGCTCCACAAAATTCGAATAGGTCTTAGAAACTTTTGAAGTGAAGAACGAGGTGAATAAAAGAGCTAAACCAAGTACAAAAATTTAAACCTTCTTGCATCTTGCTCATGAACTCTCTCATCTCACAACTCTCTCAAGCCTACTTGATCTATATCCTTTCCCTCTCATGTTTGTAGGTGGAAGGGTTTTATTTGGAGCTCATAGGAAAGTTTTTATCCCTACCAAGATGTTAAAGTCGAGACTTATCAAAACAAGGCAAGCTTCTCATGGACTTATCATGACTCGTCAAAAAGGTCATTGGAAAAATAAAGTTCACAAGGAGGGGCGAAGAGAAAGAACTCACACTTTTAGATAGGTGGACATGTGCAAATGGCAAAGAATGATCCCGAGGCTACAACGAAGTCCTCGTTATCGGATTGCACATGGTTGGAAAAATGAGTATGGGTCTTGATCTTGAAGCCCTTGAAAAATCCTTAAGCAACTAGAGAACCGGGGGAGATTATTATTACTCTCTCTCTCTTTTTTTCTTTTTCTTTTTCTCCCTTCTTTTTTTTCTTTTTCCTCTCTTTTTTTTTCTTTGACAGGTGCGAGGTGCTTTGAATTTTTTTATTTTCTCCTCTCATCTTATTCATTTTTTTATCTCCCCTAGAACTCTAATTTGCATAGTACCTACCTCCTCCCCCATGCTTAGACGTTTGCTCGTCCCCGAGCAAAGAGGAAGTGGTGTTAAGGTAGGTACCGGATGTCTTGATGAGAGGGAACTTGAATCTTCCCTTTGAAGCACCTTCTTGTGACGTGCCGTCTCCATACTCAAGTGATAGGTAGGTCAAGGAGGTTAACACAAAAGATGATGTTGGTTTAAAGGGTGGATACCCGGCGAGGTTTGCAAAACTTCCAATGTGGGAGCTCACGATGCACAGATAGAATAGGCTAGCAAAAGATAAGTTACGCAAAAAACGGAATGACTAGCTTCTTAGTCACGAGCCAGAGAATTGAGCCTTGAATCAATTCACCTAACAATAACTCTTGTAATCTATGGTTGCACTCAATATATAAGGCTTTGGATAGGTAGAGCAAAATGTAAGAGGTATTAATGACAAGGTTAGCATGACTTTTAAAAGCAAAAAGTAATATGTCCTTCGACCCATCCAAAGTTGAGAGCATAAAAGAAACCATGGGCCTTTATTTTTATCATGACCTCCACAAAAGATTAAGCTAGCATTTAATTAATTTCAGATTTGTATTAGAGAGAGCAATAGCTTAATCATGCATAAACAAGCACAAAGTTTAAACAAAGCGGCAACGGTCATCATATATCAACGAGCAAGATCAAGCCAAAATTATTTCATCATGGTGAGCATAAGGTGATGACAATAAACAAAAACAAAAACTAGGTTGTACTCCTAGAAGCCATGTTATTTAACAAGAGAGACATACAAAAGTTGCATCTAAGGTTGTTGAAGGCATATACATATGTACAAGCATTTAGAAAGACAAGGACAAAGAGAGGGTTGAGGAATTGTTACCGTCCTTTGATGCTTGTGATGTAGCACACCCTCCCCCATGCTTAAGCATTGTGCCTAGCATGGAAGAAGGAAGATCGGCATCCGCAGCAACCATGATCCTTGAACTCCATGCGGTCTTCTTTCGTCCACCAAGTCTTCCCCCATGCTTAGCATTTTGCCAGGCACGGAAGATGATGAACCATCTTAAAATTCTTGAAGTCCTACCGCCATGCAAGGAGATCATCATCACATTGTTGCCTTTGTTCATCCTTCAATGTCCGCCCTTTGCCACGAGCCTTGATCCCAATTGTTTCTCATCCCATCTTCTCCTCCTTCCATGTTGTCCCTTATCGCTGGTTCAACTTCCACGAGTTTTTCTTCTACTTCCAGAACTGAGTATGTACTGAATCATCACTCCATTGCAAAGTGCTTGAAATTATCTTTCCAACGAGTGGTCATCATTCTGATCGGACTCCGAACAAGAGAGTTACGCCCTGTTTACTTTGTTGGTGCAAGTTATCCCGGGCTGATTTCAGAATGTGTGACGCCCAAAGATTTGGTTGTAACATCTTGCACGGGTCTCCTAAAATGTTGATTCTTGATGCATTGGAAAGTAGACTTAATGGAGCACTTGAATATCCAATTTTCCCTTTTTTGTACATCTCTGAACATGTGCTTAATCTTGATGAAATCAGTAGTGCTCCTTTTGGGATTTTGGAGGTGTTGATGATCTTGATTTCAGCTTTTATTACGAACTCATGGGAGTGATTCGCCATGCCTGCAAAATAACTATAATGCACAAAGTACCCCCGAGGTGACGGTCGGGAATACTCACCCTATGCCAACAAACCATGACATCCCTAAGATCTTCACTTGTGCCATAGCTAATCTAGCGAAAATCCTAATGGGTGTATGTGAGTGCAAGCGTGCATGCAAATGATAGGATGGTATAAAAACAAAACAATGTTTACACCAAATTCTAAGCTCCATGCTTACAAAGTGGTTGCCAAACTTTCTATTCCCATAGAGATTTATTAACCAAGGTCAAAACACCATGTTCATCCCAAGACCAACAATTCTTTATAGTGCAAGAAAAGTAGGGCGCATTGCTAAGTTTATAAACCAACCGATGCAACATGATAATATAAGACTAAGTGATGGTGGTCTCCAATCATGTCTAAACACCATGTTTACACAAGATTGCAAAAAGTAGTAACGCATGTCGACAAGCATTAACATAGATATGGAAGCATTCATCATAAAGTTTCACAAAAAGTCCCAAGATAACATAAAGTGCATGATGACAAAGAGGTGGATGCAAAATGCAAATGCAAAAAGTTAGCATAAACAACATTAGCAAGGTTTGAAAACACTTTTGATGTGGTCTATAATAAGCAAAGGACAAAGCTTGATCTCACACTTCATACGAAGTAAGCATTATCAACAAGGAAGTTACCCATCGAAAAGAATCAATCAACCAAACTAACAAGGTTTAAGGGTAGGTCATGGGTATCCTATATTTTTGGCTCAAACAAGGATTTTGAAGAGAGGAAGTCAAGTATAGAAATTCTATCTAAGGTGGTGCTAGAGTCTTTCTACAATCCTATGGTTTTAGGATGTCTATAGGTAGGGTAAGTTTTCCTAAGGGTTTTATAGGGAGGCTAGTCAAAGTTTATGACGATGAGTTCTACGGGGCTAGAGCAAGCACCGTCGTCTTTTTAGTTAGATAGTGGTAGACTTGGCCGACCCGGAGGGTGACAGCCCCCGGTTAACTCAAGCAATCCTACTTGTATTGGCTATGGTTTTAGGTGGAGGTTATAGGAAGGCTTAGGTTGGTTGGACAAAAAGTTAGATCAAATCAAACATGCAGTGCGATGCAAGGTGGATGAACAAAATGATATGACATGATATGCGGTGGTCTAAAACAAAAACAAATGTTAGCCTAAATTAACTAGCCATAAGTTTAGAATCAAAGGATGGTGCCAACTTCATATATCTCTCTAAAAAGACACAAAAGAAAAAGACTCTAAACTCTAATAGGCACACAAAAACTTCTACAAGTTTTCCAAGATCAAATAACAAAGCGCTCCCTCAATAGCAATTAGAACATACAACATGGTGTTGTGGTTTTTATTAGAGTAATGGTACAATGTTACTTGATGGTTCAATTGAAGAGCACAATTTAGACGGTCATGTATATATATAAATAAAAACCGGGTTGCCTCCCGCAAAGCGCTTCATTTAAAGTCGTAGAGCTCGACTTTCTCACATACCTTCTTGTTGTTGAGGAGCCATGATTCTTCATGCAAGATTTGAAGGTGTTCATGCAGCCTTGATCCACTCTCCATGCTGACACGATCACTTATGCTCGATGAGAGGCTTGCCCAATCGTCTCCTTGCATCATCATCATCACCTTCTCCATCGCACTTTATCGCTGCCTCTTCTTTCACAAATTTTCCTCTCTGTCCAGATCAGACCATGTAGAAAACAATAGCTTCCATGCGTGGCGCATGAAATTGTCTTTCCATCAAGTATTTATTCACCCCCAACGGACTCCGATCGAGTGAGTTATGCCCGTTCTACTCCGGCGCTGCAATCTGTCCAAAGCTGATTTCAGACTGCACATCGCTCAATGTTTTTGCCATATCTCCTTGTACGGGTCTTCAAATTCATCGATCTTGGATGCGTTGGAACCCGCACTTGATGGAGCTTCTGATTTTCAACTTTTTCTTCCTTGAACATGTCTGACCAGGTCCTCAAAATTGATGAAAACAGCGACGTCTATTTTTGAGGTTCGGTGACGGTGATGCACGGGTTTGCAATTCCTTTGGGTATGACTTCTCTCCTCTTAATTTATGTTTAATGCCCTGCATGGTTAGTGAAACTTGGGATTTCTCCCACAATTTGGTCTTTTAAGGTCACTAGCTTGACCGAGCACAAAGCAAGTCCAAGATTTACAAATCATATCGCAAACAAACGCATCCATATCCACAATTTATGACAAAGTAAGTTGTGATTAAATGTAGCATAAGTTTTCTTGCTCAGCGCTAAGCTCTCATTAGGCAAAGGTTCATTAGGCATGTAACAAAGTTTAAGCACAACAAAGCCTCTTTATCACTCTCAAGAAATTCTAGCCTATCATGATCATCATAAGAACAAGGCATAGAATTGAATCAACCTCACTATTGGATATGAATCATAGATATATCAAAGGAATATTATCAGCTCCAAAAGTATCTTGAGAGGTTAATTTGTACCTTGGCCTTCGAGCTTTTCATCGTGAGTGGTCTCTTGGAGTTGAAAGCAAACAATCTTCAATGATCGGTGGCTTGCATCGTCTTTTCGCAATTCCTTCGTTCGTGCCACACATCATCAAGGTTGCCTTGTGTGGACTCACTCTTCTTATTCATTTGCGGGACTTCACACATGTCTCAAATATCTTCATGTAACTCCAGGATCCTTCGTGTGAGAGCCCAGAGTATCCGCGCCATTGGATGCCATCATTTTTGTGTAATCCATCGTGATTTGCTTCTAACATCTCCTAGCGTCGGATGTTGCCAACTTGTGCCTTCTTTTGCCAATGCTCTTGGGGTCTTTGTTTTGTTCCAAACTTCTGAATTTCATCTCGTGTGGTCTAATGGAAGCATTGCCCAAGCTCCTCTTCGTTGTCGTCGTCCTCATCTCCACTATCTTGTCCTCATCGTGTTGCTGCTGCCTCTTTTTCATGGATTTTCCCCCGTGTACATAACAGAACATATACCAAAATATTGTTCTATTGAAGACTTTATAAAATTACCTTTCCAACAGGTACTCATTCATCTTAATCGGAGCCCAAATGAGGGAGCTATGGCCGTTTTGTTTCCGCTCTTGCATGCTGTCCAGAAAATTTCAGAACGCGCAACCTTCGGTAATTTGGCCATATCCGCTTGTAGGAACCTCCGATTAACTTGATTCTTGGTTCGTTGGAAGCGTAACTTCATGGGGCTTCTAAATATCCAAAGATATCCTATTGTTCTCCCTTGAGGTTGTGCAGAGATTGATGCGAACATAGACTTCTTGCGAATTGTTCCGAAGATGTTGACGACCTTGATCTTGTGGTCTTCGGGGCGTTACGTCGCGTCTCCTTCAGCTTTAAGTCATCACCATTGCTGGACCAGCGAGTAGCATGATGGCAATGGTGTGTTTTCTTCATGATTTTACTTTAGCCAAAGTGACGGGTACTTCTTTCGCAACATGATTGCTTCCAACACCTATGGCTTGGACAAACAAACCTCCACGAAACATTAGTCTTAAAACTTTAATTGACACATTGACATACCTTGTTTATCATCGCTCGTGTAGGGTGTGGACTCAATAGTGGATGATGGGCCACTAACAAAAGTTAGCACCTACCACTAAAGAGTGAATCGTGATGTAGTCATCATCTTGTTGGAGTGGATTGTGAACTTCTCAAACGTCTTGTGTCTATCTTTTCACCTACTTTCAAGGACACAAACAAGAAAGCAAGCATATATGCAATAATAGAAATTAGGGTTAGTCAAAGAGATAGATGGATCACCGTAGGGTTCGAGTTGCCGATCCCTGGTAACGGCGCCAGAAAAAGGGGCTTGTCGACGGTTCAAAACCATGCTCAAGTTCACCGTAAGCCTACGGGTGACTTGGTGCCTTTTTCACCAAGGAGGGTCCTCCCTAGATTTGTCAATCTAAGGATCGGAAGCAAACTCCCAGGATTCTCCATCTAACCTATTGATCTAACCTAACACGAAGCATTGATTGCATAAGAAGATAAACCTTAAAGATCTAACCTAACACTAAGGCCTATCGTCTTCTAGTCGTAGTTCTAGCCAAAAGAGCAAGCGCGACATGCATCTCATCCAAAGCCATCTTTAAACTATTAGTCTCCGGTCCGATTCTGAAGACACCCACCTTTTGGAGCCACCGTCCTGTCACAACGCACTCATATTCGTGCGGGTTAGCCTAGGGCGAGTTCGAGAAGAACAAGTTGAAAACACTTGGTCGATCCGGTATGCACCTCTAGCCACCATGACTACAAGAGCACCCCAAGCAATCTATCTATAGAATAGATTGAAGACGAAGCATAGCCAAGCGAGAGCAAAATCATAAAAGGAGGAATCGAGTCACTAAAAGATCGGATGACATGAAGTACTTTACTCACATAATAAATGCGTTTAGATCATCTCCACCGAGTACATACCATTGATGACCTCAACTAGCTCTGGAACTCTGCCATGGCTCAACCGTGCAAGGCGGCCATCTCCTAGACAACTTCGAGGACTCACAGCGGCCGTAGGCTTCCTCCCGGTGCTTCTCTTTCGTGTCAGCGGCTCTCTGATGAATGGATGGATGTGGCGGCCGATAGAGGCGGAGGCAATTTATAGAGAAACACCTAGGTCAAAGGGCGTCGCGAACCGGGCCCGAAACAGGCCAGGCCGACCGGCCCAGGCCCGTTTCGGCCCAGTTCGGTCCTGTTTCGCTCCCCGACGCTTCTCGGTCAATTGTTGACTTGCTCCCTTCTGCATGTGGGCCCTTGACGTCATCTTCTCCACGGTTTAGATAGAGCTCCTTGTCGCGCAAGCTTCAGCATCTTCTGTTCAGGTCCCTAGAGTTTTACGGCTTCATGCTTCGGTCCCTGGGCCATTTGGAGTCATGTTCATCATGTGTCTTGACTTGTGCCGGGCTTCATGATCTTCTCTTGAAGTGCTTGATGAACTTATCCCGAAAGTCTCCTCTTTAACGTTAATTTCCTACGTAAACAATAAACTCCAAAATCGACATGCACAAGTGAACTTGTTACATCATTAGTATGCCTAGTGGCGGGTTAGTTGCAAATCATAATCGAAACCAATGTATAACAAGTACTCTAGGTTGACGGAAATTCACCGTCAACATAAGCCTTGCTGAGTATTATTATACTCCGCCTTGCTATTTAAATGTTGTTTCCAGGTAATGCATGTGATGTGTGGCCTGGAGAGATTCCACCTGGCTGGGAGCTGGAATGGGTGGATGATGACGAATGATTGCATCATGGACAGCCTCCTATGATGCTTGTCATACCGCTTAGTTATTTCCGCTGTTTTAATAAACTCTGAACCATTTACTTTCATGTCAAGAACCATGGTATGTAATAATGGACCCTACGGGGAAGTTTGTTGTTAATTTGTAAGGCACTCTGGACTCTCCTTCATGGGAGTTTTAATGTATACGTTTCGATCCTCTGTGTGTGTTTCAAGTGATTTACCGGGCTTTGACCCAGCAACACTCAACGGGATGATTCTTTATTATCGCTTAATGACCAAATGGAGTGGTTTAGGCAATAGTACGGAATTATCTCGGATGGGGTTGTCACATCCGCCCGACATGAGTGAATCTGAAGAACCGTCCTCTCTAGGACCCATTCCATTCGCATCTTTCCTAATTCACCCATTTCTCATGAGGCTAGTTCAGGAAAATTCCTTCTCGGGGACGAGTTATGAGAACCCCTATGACCATGTGAGAGACTTTGAGCAATTGTGTTCCACCCAGGGTAGAGCCCGGATGATACAAGATGCCCTTAAGAGGAACCTGTTCCCGTTCTCCCTCTCTGGGAAGGAGAGAATCTGGTACCGTTGTTTTGGTTCTGATCATTCCAGTTGGGAGGAATTGAGGACAGCTTTCTGCATCAGATTCTTCCCATTGCGACGTATCATTGCCTTAAGAACGGTACTCCTCAGTTTTAAACAAGGAGAGGAGGAATCACTAGGAATGGTATTCTCACGCTTGTGAGGACGGAATCTTAGTCAATCTAAGGAGGGAATGAACCAATAGGTTCATTACTCTCGACCCATTGCTCAAATTGCTCATCTGGTCCATCGCATTCCACCCCTATAATCTCGGGCCCGAGCACTCTTGAGTTATGCTTCTTCTCAAAGATGAGAGCTGCCTCTTCTAGAGCACATTCCCCGTGCTAAACCTCACCATCTCTGAGAGCTCCCGTCCTAAGTGTTGTGGCTTTGCTAAGCTACACAATCTTCCTAGGGCTGCACATCATAGTACCCCTAGTACTATTGCGAGGGTCATTAATATCACATCATGTGTATAGCTTGCATCGTACACGTGCACTAACCTTGCAGGAAACAAACTTATCATACACACTGTTACCGAGAGAATCTGCAAGGAGGACATATGAGGCCGAGCAGGAGAACATTATACGATACCCTAAGACGGATGAGGAAAACGGACGACGTAAGCATGGAAGGACCACAACATCCAGGTATGAGTCCAGGTAAAACCCCCATTTTGAGCTAATGAGATATAGAAGGCTTGAGCAAAGTCGAGTAGGGTAAAGGCAACTATATGCCCCAAAAAACCCCCCACTCTTCCTTTCCCGAGCCTTATGACCTTAGATTCGGCGGGACACCTGGACCAGCAACCCTGAGCCCCACTAGAGCCCGCAGGCCAAAGCCGAGGCCCAGCGGAGCCCAAATGGGTTCGGCCGACCCACTAGGTCGTCCGACCCACACTACAAGAAAATCATTGATTAGTGACGCAACCACATTTTGGCATCATTGATTTATGACGTTCCTGGCTGATCTCGTCATAATATTTCACTTCCGAGCAAATTTAGTGACAAAAAAACTTTCGTCATAACGGTTGCTACTGTAGCCAAGCGTTCACTGTTCCATGCTTGTTTTGTGATGCCATAAGCTCCGCAATAGCGTCATAAACCAACTTTGGTCCACATGTAAGCATTATTTTAAAAATAGAGCGTTCCAAGTTGTCATAAAATTTAGTTAGGTCCCACATGTAAGCATTTTTTCGAAAGTAGAGTGTTCCAAGTCGTCATAAAATTTTCCAGGGTCCCAAATGTAAGCATTTTCGCCATGTCAGCGACGTCATAAACCAACTTTGGTCCCACATGTAAGCATTTTTTCGAAAATAGAGTGTTTCAAGTCGACATAAATAGTTCCAGGGTCCCACTCGAAGGGAAATTTTTTACATTGACCAGGTCCCATCTGTAAATTTCATGTGAGTCTTTAATATAAATCGGTAATTCGAAGGCAAAACGCTTCACTGCATTCGCAAAGACTCTCGACTTTTGCTACACAGATCAGCAATTCCAAGGTGAGACTTTTGGTAGGAATGGCGAATCCTAGCGGCGACGGGAAGATGGTTGCGCCGCTATATCCAAGCAACGAGAGCATGAAACAGCACAACAAGGTCAGTCCTCTCCTCTGGTTTGAGCCGCTATATGTTCCCCTATCTTCCTAGGTTTGGGGATATCGAGATTTAGGGATCTAGAGGATTGATGATCATATATGTTAGTTCAGATTTCATCGCACTCTTAGATTTGGACTTCGATTGGTGTTAGAAGTTGATAGGCTATAGACAATTCATAGGTGTTAGATTCAGTTAGTTTTCAATTTACATCATCTTACGATAGGTTCTTGTATTTTAGTAGCTTCCGGATGTTCTTCATGGCACTCGTTTTATAGATTTTTCTGAAGGTGCACAATTGATAGGATTGATAGATCCTTATATTTTCAATTTGCATCATTTTATGGATTGATAGATTGAAGAGACTATATCTGAGCTGCAAACTATGAAGGGGCATCCGGATTCGGCCATGATTCTTATCCTTTGCACAACTCATAGGTGTTAGACTCAGTTAGTTTCCAATTTGCATCGTTTGATGGATTTATAGGTTCTTCTATTCTACTAGCTTCTGCAGCAGCTTCAAGCCATTGTCGCTGTGCTCCAGAAAGTGCAGAGAGACCTGCAAGACCAAGAGCAAGAGCCTGCACTATACAAGGGCCTATATAAGTAATCGTTACAGCACCTGGATGACTTGTCTCTGCTATTGTTACAACGGGAGAACGCCGGCTGAAAAAATTTAATGAGTTACAGAACGAACATACTAACGTGTTGAAAGTGCCTTGCAAATTGATGGAAGAGGCTAACCAAGAGACCCGAGAGAAGATATCCCAGTTGAAAAAATGTAACATGAAGTGTGAAGCTGCTAGTGTGAAGCTGCAGGAGGCCAGATATGAGCTTGAGAAGTTCCAGCAATCTTAATAAACATGTTTCTACCTCATCATCTTATGATGTTTTTTACTTGGTGGTGTGAACTTTGTGGTGATGAGTGCTATGAGATTCCATCTTATTATTCCGATTTGGTTTAATCTGTTTCAAATTGAGTCGAGCATACTCACCATTCTGAATTAATCTTGCTGATGTTTTGCTGGTCCGTTCTGCTGATGTTTTGCTGGAAGGACCTTCCTCAGTAACGATCGTGAAACTGCTTGTTTCCTACTGTCGGTCACGAAATGTTGCAAAAACAATTTGCCATAGCAAGGGTTCGAACTAGAGACATATAGGAACGAGACAGCACTATCTACTACTGCAGCACCTCTTGGTTGTGTCAATTTAATGAGAAACACTTTCCACCCCAACCACAGCACGAAGCGATTGTTCTGATAAGTTGGCGGGAGAAAAGCCCGCGCTGTAGCCAAAAATAGTTTTCCCGCAGCCCGCTGCCCCGAAACGGGAAAACGAAGAACGGAGAGGTGAGTAGGCTACCAAAACGGATCATTTCGGTGGTGATTTGCGACTTCCAACGGCTGCTCACTCCTACGGGCGCAACCTAGGTGATACTTGCTGCAGCGGCGTGTCAATCTGGTAAGTAATTTTGTGTTCAATCCGGAAAATTTCATTTCGCAAAATGTTCTCCTTTTTGATTCGTTCTGTCATCAGTAATTTTGAGTTGGATTCGCCAAAAACTTTCCAAATGGATAGACGCTGGATAACCGGTTGTACTGGTTTTACCACCGATCATGAGAAAGGGGTCCAGGATTTCTTGGCATTTCTTCAGACAAGATACGCTGAGGACGAAGAAATACTATGCCCGTGTCGTCGATGCCTCAATAACTCTACAGGGACTATAGAGCGAATTGGAGTTCACTTACTTGTGAGTGGGATGGCAACCACTTACACTAGGTGGATCCATCATGGAGAAGCTTTGGAGGATATGGTTGACGATGATGCAAATGTACAGGATAACGCAATTCTGCTAGATGCAGAGGGGGATGTGGATAATGCAGCTTCACAGGATGGTGGTGATTAGGAAACAGTCCAGGAAAACCAATACATATCGGGTATGGAGGAGGATGAAGGCCCTGGAGACGATGGGATGTCTGAATTGATTGCTGACTTGGGCAAGGGTCAGGTGCTCGGTGAGAAAATGTATGAATTTGTAAAGGAACATCTAAACCGTAAGGTGTCACCGACATCTTCATGTGCACAATTTATATTTGTTGTGAAGTTACTTCATATAAAGTCTTTCAGTCGGATGAGCAACATAGCATTCAATGCAATGATGAATTTGTTACAAAAAGGATTCCCAGAAGCGTGTCTTCCAGACTCTTTCGATGCGGCAATGAAGTACATATGTTCCATGGGACTCGGCTATGAAAAAATCTATGTATGCAAAAATAATTGTATATTGTTTTGCAAGGAGAAGTATGTCAAACTTGATGTGTGCCCAGTATGTTGTGAAGCGGATTCAAGATGGAAGGATGCAGACACCAACAAGCGCGTTCCTCAAAAGGTATTGAGGCATTTTCCGCTGATTTCCAGACTGAAGAGGATGTTTCTTTCATCAAAATCAGCAAAGGATGCACGATGGCACTAGTCGAAGCGAAAACTGGTGAACAATGAGCTTAGCCATCCATCTGATGGTGAGGCATGGAAAGAATTCAATAAAAGTTGGCCAGAATTTGCAGAAGATGCTAGGAACCTTAGACTTGGTCTTGCAACCAATGGTTTCAAACCATTTGGCAACATGAACAACTCATATAGTATGTGGCCAGTATTTGTTGTGCCGTAAAACATGCCACCATGGGTATGCATGGAAGAATCAAACTTCATGATGGCCTTATTGAACCCTGGGCGGAGTTCTCCATCAAAGGATTTTGATATCTTCATGGAAGCTCTCGTCGAAGAGCTGCAGCAACTTTGGAAGGGTGTCTGGGCAATCGATGCTGTTGAGGGTAAAGAATTTAAACTGCATGCTGCAGTTCTTTGGTGCATACATGATTATCCAGCATTGAGCACGTTGTCTGGGCGAGTCACAAAAGGCTATTTTGCCTGTGTGTGTTGCGACAAGGATCCTTGCTCAAGGAGATTGAAGAACAAGATATGTTACATTGGGCATCGTCATTTCCTTCCAACTGACCATCCATGGAGAAGAAAGAGAGCAGATTTTGATGGTACTGTTGAAAATCGAGAAAAGCTAGAGTAGTTTACCCATGAGGAGCTGAAGCAGCAACTGGAGAAGGTTAAAGATGTTAGACCAGGAAAGCATCCTCTACCTCAAGGAATAAAAAGGAAGCGGGAATCCAGAAAGTGCTGGAGCCGAAGGGTTTGTTTGTGGGAATTGCCGTACTGGTCATCTTTGAAGTTGGCACATAACCTTGATATGATGCACATTGAGAAAAACATATGCGAAAACCTTATTGGAACGTTGCTTAAATTGCTGGGAAGACAAAGGACACCATCAGTGCTAGGATTGATTTGAAAGAGATGGACGTAAGATCAAATCTACACATGGTGGCAACTGAGGATGGTGAGTCATGCAAAATGCCAGAAGCTCTGTATGTACTTTCAAAAATGAAACAGAAGCTGTTTTGTGATTTTATAAGTTCGGTGAAGTTCCCTGATGGATATGCTTCAAACTTAGCTAGGTGTATTGCTGCAGATGGATGCAAACTACAAAGACTGAAAACTCATGATTGTCATATTCTACTCCAAAGGGTTTTGCCGGCTTGTCTTCGCGGTTTAGTGGACAAAGAGATATACACAGCTATTGCAGAATTAGGAACCTTTTTTCGGCAACTATGTTGCAAAACTCTGAAGTTGGATGTCTTGCAAAAACTGAAAACAAATATCCTAATAATTCTATGCAAGCTTGAGAAAATTTTCTCTCCTACCTTCTTCGATGTTATGGTCCACTTGGCTGTCCATTTGCCTGATGAAGCAATCCTGAGAGGTCCAGTACAATATGGACGGATGTATCCCGTCGAAAGAAGGATATGCACATTGAAGCGTTCAGTGAGAAACCAAGCTAGGCCTGAAGGATCCATTGCAGAAGCATATGTTGCTAATGAGGCCTTGACATTTTGCTCTAGGTACTTCGCGGCTGATGATGTGGCCACACGATTCAATCAGGTTGGAAGGAACAGAGATAATGCTGATTTGTCTGTAGATGGAACATCCTGTTTCGATCACATTGTTCAAGTACTTGGAGCAGGGACCACTTGTTGGCTTGGGTCAAAGTACGACAAGGTGGTTTGGTATGTGTTAAACAATTGCGAAGAGGTGAAGCCATATATCGAGTAAGTAAATAACCATTGCAATGATAGAACTACAATTATTTCGTTCTAAATTTGATATGGTACTGCTTTGCAGAGTGTTCAAGAATGAATTAAAAGCGAAAGGTGTGTCGAATGAGGATATTGATCGTCAAATTGTTACAGAATTTCGGCACTGGTTTAGATCGCATGTTAGTATTCATTTTTTTGTTTGGTAGCTAGCTTATATTACCTGGTGAGGACCTTTACACAAGACTATATTAAAACTTCTGTACAGATTACAAACAATCCAGTAAGCGATGACAACCTATATGCATTATCAGCTGAACCAGACCGGCGAGCAAAAACTTATACAGCATGTATTGTAGGTGGTGTCTGGTAGCACACCAAGGCCCAAGAGGCAAATAGGAAGACACAGAACAGTGGAATCATGACTACAGGATCACATAAAGACATTGCAGAAATTGAGTTTTATGGTTCACTAAGAGACATTATTGAGGTGCGGTATAACTCGGGGCTTGATAGAGATCGAACTGTTGTTTTATTCTTGGTTGACTAGTATGATCTGGAAGGGACCAAGAAGGATCCGAAGATTAGAAATGATGGTTACTTCACAAGCGCCAATACTGGAGATTACTGGTACCAAGATGATCCCTACATTCTTGCTGAAAAAGCAATGAAGGTCTTTTACTTGCCAGACACCCTACTACAACACCCATGGAGAGTGGTGCAAAAATTTGAGCACAGGCATTTGTGGAGCTATAATGAAAATGAGGAGGACATAGCTCCCACTGGCATGGTAGTTGCATATCAAGATGATGAAATTGACCAAACCTTGCATGATGTTATACTTGATGACGGTCTCAGTGATGGTTCGGAGGTTCCGGTGCCTATTACTAATGAGGAGACTATGGTTGCAGCCGCTGAAGTTGACGCAATTCGCCAGCAGGAGCTGTCTGATGTGGATGGATTCAATTCTGAAGATGAGGACGTCGACACTCTATGGCAATACGTCGATGAAGATGAAAATGATGCTGATGAAAGTGACGATGATAGGATATCAAATCAATAAATGTTTAAGTCGATCTGAACTGAAATCATGTGGACCTTATGATTTATATGTAATTTATATGTAGTTGAAGTGCACTTTCCTGAATATTAAACCTGTCGTAGGTGCCTACTATCCGGTTCACTGTATTATGTAGCATCGGAACTTCCTGTTGCGACTTATACAAAATATACAATCGCGCATGGGGATGACCGATTATCCGGTACGTTGTATTATAAAACAACAGAACGTCCTATTCGGCTACGTGAATGGTAGGTTAGAAAATATCCATTTCTTATCCTCTCCAATGTGGGCATGATCGAGTAGTATGCAACGTGACGTGCTAATGGTCATGTAGTACTAGGCGAATCGAATCGACGAAGGAAGGGATGTGTTGATCTCCAATGTGGGCATAATCGAGTAGTATGCAACGTGACGTGCTCATGATCATGCAGTACTAGGCGAATCGAATTGACGAAGGAAGGGATGTGTTGATCTCCAATGTGGCCATGATCGAGGAGTATGCAACGTGACGTGCTCATATCATGTAGTACTAGACGAATCGAATCGACGAAGGATGGGATTTGTTGATCTCCAATGTGGGCATGATCGATTAGTATGCAACATGATGTGCTCATGATCATGTAGTACTAGGCGAATTGAATTGACGAAGGAAGGGATGTGTTGATCTCCAATGTGGCCATGATCGAGGGGTATGCAACGTGACGTGCTCATGATCATGTAGTACTAGGCGAATCAAATCGACGAAGGAAGGGATGTGTTGATCTCCAATGTGGGCATGATCGAGTAGTATGCAACGTGACGTGCTCATGATCATGTAGTACTAGGCGAATCAAATTGACGAAGGAAGGGATGTGTTGATCTCCAATGTGGCCATGATCGAGGAGTATGCAATGTGACGTGCTCATGACCATGTAGTACTAGGCGTATCGAATCGACGAAGGAAGGGATGTGTTCATCTCCAATGTGGGCATGATCGAGTAGTATGCAACGTGACGTGCTCATGATCACGTAGTACTAGGCGAATCGAATCAACGAAGTTAGGGATGTGTTCATCTCCAATGTGGGCATGATCGAGTAGTATGCAACGTGATGTGCTCATGATCATGTAGTACTAGGTGAATCGAATTGACGAAGGAAGGGATGTGTTGATCTCCAATGTGGGCATGATCAAGTAGTATGCAACATGACGTGCTCATGATCATGTAGTACTAGGCGAATCGAATTGACGAAGGAAGGGATGTGTTGATCTCCAATGTGGCCATGATCGAGGAGTATGCAACGTGACGTGGTCATGATCATGTAGTACTAGGCGAATCGAATCGACGAAGGAAGGGATGTGTTGATCTCCAATGTGGGCATGATCGAGTAGTATGCAACGTGACGTGCTCATGATCATGTAGTATTAGGCGAATCGAATTGATGAAGGAAGGGATGTGTTGATCTCCAATGTGGCCATGATCAAGGAGTATGCAATGTGACGTGCTCATGACCATGTAGTACTAGGTGTATCGAATCGACAAAGGAAGGGATGTGTTCATCTCCAATGTGGGCATGATCGAGTAGTATGCAACGTGACGTGCTCATGATCACGTAGTATAAGGCGAATCGAATCGATGAAGGGAAGGGATGTGTTCATCTCCAATGTGGGCATGATCGAGTAGTATGCAACGTGACGTGCTCATGATCATGTAGTACTAGGTGAATCGAATTGACGAAGGAAGGGATGTGTTGATCTCCAATGTGGGCATGATCAAGTAGTATGCAACATGACGTGCCCATGATCATGTAGTACTAGGAGAATCGAATTGACGAAGGAAGGGATGTGTTGATCTCCAATGTGGCCATGATCGAGCAGTATGCAACGTGACGTGCTCATGATAATGTAGTACTAGGCGAATCGAATCGATGAAGGAAGGGATGTGTTGATCTCCAATGTGGGCATGATCGAGTAGTATGCAACGTGACGTGCTCATGATCATGTAGTACTAGGCGAATCGAATTGACGAAGGAAGGGATGTGTTGATCTCCAATGTGGCCATGATAGAGGAGTATGCAACGTGATGTGCTCATGATCATGTAGTACTAGGCGAATCGAATCGACGAAGGAAGGGATGTGTTGATCTCCAATGTGGGCATGATCTAGTAGTATGCAACGTGACGTGCTCATGATCATGTAGTACTAGCCGAATCAAATTGATGAAGGAAGGGATGTGTTAATCTCCAATGTGGCCATGATCGAGGAGTATGCAATGTGACGTGCTCATGATCATGTAGTACTAGGCGAATCGAATCGATGAAGGAAGGGATGTGTTGATCTCCAATGTGGGCATGATTGAGTAGTATGCAACGTGACGTGCTCATGATCATGTAGTACTAGGCGAATCGAATCGATGAAGGAAGGGATGTGTTGATCTCCAATGTGGGCATGATCGACTAAGTATGCGAATGGATTGTCCGGTTTTTTGTATTATGTATGACAGGACCATCCTTTGATGACTTTCATACTCATCGACATACGTCCGGAGGATGGTCTGGTCTGGTATACATCGAAACAGAGAAACTCCCTTGTAAACTACATGTACGAAAGGAACTTCCCATTTCTTGGTCATAGGGTGCCAACAGCGCACTACACACACCATTATGGCTTTATCCAAATGGCGTGTCACTCATGGTGACCCGCCATCCCCCCCCATTTACTGCCTCCTCACTTGTGGCGCAACCCCTTGGTAGGGTTCCGCTGCTGCTACTGCCGCCGCCGCCACCGCCTGCAGCAGCCTCCAGCGAATACCTCAATCCGTCGCTGAAATCAGAGGTATGCGTCCGCCTCCAGGCTCCAGTGGATACCTCAATCCGCCGCCGAATTCTTGGAATGGCACTAATTCGAGAAATTTATTGCGGATGGGTCGAGATTGTGTCAAGAGAGATAGAAAGGCGCTTGATCCTGCTCCGGCGAAGCAACAACGAAAGTCGCAGCTGACTTCTGTAGGCACATCTAGTCCTCAGACGAGGCTAAGGTGCAGGCCTGCGGCACGGGATTCTTCCTCTACCCCTACATGCCAAACACGGGGTGGGTCAACCTCGGTGCCTTCCCGTCGCACACGGGTGAGGACCGGAGCGTCCGAGGACCGGTGGATGGTCGCTCCCTGGTGTGATGAGTGATTGACAACGTGGTGTCGACTGATTCTTGGCCGAGTATTGCAGGTGCAGGTTGCGACTTGACTCGTGTTGGTGCAGGTGAAGAGCGGGTGCGAAAGGTCTTAGCCTTGAGGGGCCTCCGAGGAGTGGAGAGACAAGTAGGCTCGGCTCGATGGACCCGATGGCCGGACGGGGTAAAGTGCGGGCTGCACGGTGGCAAGAAAAGCAAGACGAAGTCGTCGACCAGAGCTGGTGCAGGGTAGCGGCTCACGACCGAAGTCTGCACGCGGGGTTTGCGGCGGTTCACCACAAAACGTCGGGTTACTTGGTTGAGCCACAAAACCAAGACCGGAGGCTCGGCGGGCGGAGACGGGATCCGGGCGAGCCGAGAAGCTTCGATGCCGACGGACACATGGCGGGATCGCAGGGCTTGCGTCGGGAGTGCTGCTTGACCATATTGCTTTTGAGGGGATTGTATCTTAGTTTAAGTGCTAGGGGTACCTTGGTCATTTGCCCAACCCAGAGGGACTCATATATATAGCTCTAGGGTTTCTGGGCAAACCATCCTTCCGGACTGCTTCTCATTTCCCTGCTCCATAGGTTTAGATTTTCTTCACCGTTTTGTAGAGAATCTGATCTTCGAGTGTATGGAAGCTTTCATGGTTGCGTCGATTTCCTTCTTGTGGCTCGAGTGATTTTTGTGTCTTTTTAGGGCTATTTTCGTTGGTTTTTTGTTTGTCCCTTGTTCCTTTGATTCTGAGGTGTTTGGGCTCGGATTTGTTTGTGGGGATCATGGATAGATGTCTTGTGCATCTTTGTGCTTGATCTTGACCTCTCAAACTCCGGATTTGGCCTCCAATTGAAGGATTTCGGTTGGAACCCTAGCTTTTTGGTTGAGCTCGGTAGAATCTCGATTCCTCTCGATTCAGTGGGTTTGAGGCTACAAGTTCGTAGGTATAGCATCTCCTAGAGATGCTTCATCTTCACCTATGATTTGGTAGCAATCCCTTGGTTGATTCGGGAGATCGGGCAAAGGGAAGGAGGTGTTGACCTTGAGCAACTCGGGCTCGAGCTGCTCTGTCCGCACCTGGCGGACAGTCCGCCTTGTAGGTGCGGACAGTCCGCGCGGGCTAGTGTTCGTCCAGTTCGTTGCTTGTTCATGCACGTTCATGGTTCGATCCATTGAGTCAGTTGTTTTTGGTTGCACGAGGTCCGTTGTGACTACACGACCTTGGCAAGCTCGTGTGGTAATCCTTGGTTGTGGATTTGGGGCATAGGCCGAGTTCATCCTTTGGGAAGAATTTTTATCGGCTCACATTCACTCCCCCCCTCTGTGGTCGCCTAATCGGTCCTTCAATTGGTATCAGAGCCGGTTACGGATCTTCGTGATTCTAACCAGTCTAAGATCCAAAGATGGCGTACCAGGAACGGGGTTCGGGTCCTCCACACTTTGATGTTAAGAACTACCAGATGTGGCAGAGGCGGATGGCTGCTTTCCTCCACGGCAAGGGTCAGATCCTTTGGGTTGTCACGGTGAACACAACTTATGTTCATCCGATGAACTTCCTAGCTCTAGGATCGAGGGATATGTTCGACGCCAACAACAAGGCGGTCGACTACTTGTTTCGTGCTCTGTGTCAATCCGAATTCGATCGGGTTCAGACAGAGGACTTGGCTTGTAGAATTTGGGAGCAGTTGAAGAATGCTCATGCTGGAAATGCTCAGGTTCAGGGTCGGTTGTTTGCGACCTACCGGAGGGAGTACGAGAACTTCACTCATCTCCCCGGTGAGTCCATTAATAGCATGTTCCAGCGGTTCACGGTGATTGTGAACAACATGAGGGCTAATGTGGCCATGCTCCCGTACGATGATCATGACAGGGCTGTGAAGCTCCTGCACTCTCTGGATCGTACCGTGTGGAGTGAGAAGGTCGAGGCCATTCTTGAGTCGGAGAAGTATGAGACCCTCATAGTGGACGAGCTGTTCTCCAAGCTCAAGTCGTCCGAGGTGGACCGTGGGGTGCGAGCAAGGATCGAGAACCCGACGGACCCTCATAGTCTGGCTCTCGTTTCTGGACCAACGACTAACGCTAACATGTCTTCGAGATAGTTCTCTTTGTCTTGTCTTGTGTCCATGCCAGTTGAGGAGTTTGACGTGCTGGGCGAGGAGGATCTCGCGTTGCTGAGCAGGCGGTTCGAGCGCATGTACACGAACCGAAAGAACGCTCGGAGGAGCTCGAGCATGTGCTACCGGTGCGGGAAGCACGAGCACTATATCGCTGAGTGCCCGGAAGCCATGGAGGTCAAGCCCGAGCACAAGCACCATCCGAGGACCGACCACAAGCACCGCTCGAGGGACGATCACAAGGGCAAGAACAAGTCCGAGCGGAGGCCAAGGAGGAGTGGTAGTCACAAGAAGAAGGAGCGAGCGATGGTTGCCGGAGCGAGCGACATCGACTCGAGCTCCTGCTACTCTTCATCGAGCTCAAGTGATGAAGATGAGAACCGACACAAGGGCAAGCGGTCAAGCAAGAACATTAACGGCCTGTGCTTCGCCGCCCAAGGCTTTTGCGAAATGGCACATAGCTCCGCAAGCAAGAAGAGCTACAAGGATGACTCGGACTCCGACTCTGAGGATGAGGTAAACAATGATCCATCCTTCTTGGTAGCGGAGAATGCTAGGTTGTATGAATTACTTAACAACCGTGATGATGTGCTTAAGAAGACCAACAAGGAGAAGAAGGAGTATAGGTCTTTGCTTGGAGAGGCTAAGGAGAAGGTGGTTGATCTAGAGTCTTTGCTTGTTGATGCTAGGGCTCAAATAGATCCTCTTAAGTCTGCTCCTATTGTGACCAACGAACCTGAATGCACTGATTGTTCTGTTTTCCTTGGTGATTTGACTGTGCTTAAGGAAAAGTATGCCTCTAAGGTCGAGGAACTAGATGTGCTTAGGGTTGAGCTAGATGAGATGAAATCTAGGCCCTCCTTGCTTGGTGCTTGCACTTCTTGTCCTGTTTTGCATGACAAGCTAGATGTTTCGCTTGCTTATGCTAGATCTCTAGAGGCTCAACTGAAAGCTCCTATTCCTACATCACGCTCTACTTGTGAAATAAATGTTGTGAATAATTTGGAGCTTGCACACAATGTTGATCATTTGCAGGATGAGAATGATGAGTTGAGGAAGATGATGGGTTGGTTGTCTGGTCATGAGCCTCAGCTCAGGATGATGATTGAGGCATACAAGCGCTATGATGGGCAAGCGCTTGGGGCAGATAAGGTTGGTGAGGGAAGTGGTGAGAATGAGGGGAAGATCGGTGATATCCCAGAACCACCAAAAACCTACCACAAAAATGCCTATGCTCCTAAGCCAAACCCTCTTAGGAACCGACTAGACACAACCCAGCTCCACTCGTGTTTCCTCCACACACAGACAACTTCCAGAAACCCATCAAGTTCAAGAGAGACTTGGGGAATGAGTTCTTTGGGAAGAAGGGAGAGAAACTGAGTGAGGAGAAGCCAGAGCCCAAAGTGAGCCCAAAACCAAAGCAAAACCAAAATCCTTCCATTGTGAGCATTATGGGAGGTATGGGCACCTAGCGGAGTTTTGCTTCAGGAGGAAGCGTGAGGAGAGGTTTGCTAGGGAGATGGCAAACAAGGACAGGTACCGCCCTTCTCGTCGTGTGCCTGAGCCTAGGATGGTGCCAAGGGATGAGGGTGTGGTGCGTACCATTTACCCTCGGGAGAGGCGTGAGTTTGTGCCTCGAGGTGAGCCACCCCATAGAGAAGGTGGTAGGCGTGTTGGGTTTGGGCGTGGTGAGTTTGCTGGACGTTCCTTCGCTCGTGGCCAATACGAGTATGGGGGGAACGATCACAGTTTTAGGTCCCAGAGGAGCTACGGGCCACGGTCTCCACCTCGTGGTACGCGTAGTCCTCCAAGGGGACGTGTGGGTGTTCCACCTAGGAGAGATAGGATGGATTTTGCTAACCCCACTTTTGAGCAAATGGCACGGCACTGGTTTGATTCATTTTGTACTAACCCCAGTGCTGAGTCGTTTGCTCACTCTTGCTCTCGTTTTTTATTTGCATGTGGGAGGCTTGGAGGGCTTTTGGTTGATCGACTCCGGTTGCTCTCGACACATGACCGGAGATCGAAGGTGGTTCTCCAGCCTCACACCGGTGATGACCAAAGAGTACATCACTTTTGGGGACAATGGGAAAGGTAGAGTGCTTTCAGTGGGCATGGTGAAGGTGAGCGAGTCTGTGACTCTTAGGCGTGTTTCTCTTATCAAGTCTTTGGGGTACAATCTTCTTTCGGTTTCCCAGCTTCTTGATGAGGGTTTTGAGGTCCGTTTCAAAACGGGTGCTTCTCGTGTTTTGAATTCTCGAGGTGATCTTGTGTGCACGATCATCCCCGAGGGTCAGATTTTTAGAGCCGATTTTTCTCAGTGTGTCGGCTCTTCTCGTTGTTTGGTTGCTGGTGTTTCGGCGGAGCTTTGGAAATGGCATAGGAGACTAGGTCACTTGAGTTTTGACTTGTTGTCAAGCTTGAGTGGGCTAGGTTTGATTCGAGGATTGCCTAAGTTGAAATACCAAAAGGACTTGGTATGTGCTCCGTGTAGGCATGGTAAGATGGTCGCCGCCTCTCACCCCCCTGTGACATCCGTTATGACAGAGAGGCCATGGAAGCTGTTCCATATGGACTTGGTTGGTCCAGCTCGTGTGTGCTCGGTGGGTGGGAAATGGTATGTCCTGGTGATAGTGGACGACTATTCTCGCTATGCTTGGGTCTTCTTTTTGGCTGACAAGGGGGAGACGTTTGGTTTTGTGCGGGATCTAATCATGAGGTTGAAGAATGAGAAGAATGGAGATGCCATTCGAGCTATCCATAGCGACAATGGCTCTGAATTTAAAAACTCTTGTTTCGAAACCTTTTGTCGTGATTTGGGTCTCGAACATCAATTCTCTTCTCCCTATGTGGCTTGTCAGAATGGTGTGGTTGAGAGGAAAAATCGTTCCCTTTGTGAGATGGCTCAGACGATGCTCGACGAGCATAGGACTCCGAGGAGATATTGGGCTGAGGCGGTAAATACTGCATGCCATGTTGGGAACCGGATTTTTCTTAGGGCCTTCTTGAACAAGACATGCTATGAGCTCATGCACGGGCGAGCACCTAGAGTGAGCCATTTCGGGGCTTTTGGTTGTCGGTGCTTTATTCTCAAGAAGGGTAGGCTTGATAAGTTTGAGTCGAGGTCTTCCGATGGGATCTTTTTGGGTTATGCTAGTCATTCTCGAGCATTCCGTGTGCTCAACCTTGATACTAACTTAGTCATGGAAACTTGCGAGGTTACCTTCAACGAGACCCAGCCATGCAGTTCATCTGTTTTTGAGTGTGCAGGTGACGACGAGATTGGCAAGAAGATCTTTGAGGACGAGGAGGATGATGCTGGAGAGGATGATGGTGATGATGAAGCTCCAGCCGAGCATGTACCCTCTACTTCCACAATGACGTCTACGGTGCAGGATGGTCCAGCCCCTACACCGACTACGATCCAGCAAGATCAAGTGGAGCCTGTAGCTGAGGGGGGGGGGGGTTGTCTCCAAGCGAGAGGCACCGAGGCGCGTTCAAGTTGATCATCCTCCCTCAAGAATCATCGGCGACATCAATGAACGTACGACATGGTCAAGGTCCAGGAATGTTTCTCACTTTGCTCATTCGGCTTTTGTTGCTACCTTTGAGCCGAAAGACATTGGACACGCCCTCTCTGATCCTAATTGGGTGAACGCAATGCATGAGGAGTTAGAGAACTTTGAGAGAAACCAAGTTTGGGAGTTGGAAGAGCCACCACCACATTGCAAACCTATCGGGACAAAATGGGTGTGGCAGAACAAAGAGGGTGAGAATGGTGAGGTGGTGAGGAACAAATCGAGGTGGTTGCTCAAGGGTATAGTCAGAAGGAGGGGATAGACTATGAGGAGACATTTGCTCCTGTAGCCCGTTTGGAGGCGATTAGGATCATTCTAGCCTTTTACGTGGCTAAAGGGTTCAAATTGTACCAAGTGGATGTGAAGAGTGCCTTCTTGAATGGGTTTTTAGAAGAAGAGGTTTATGTGAAGCAACCACCAGGCTTTGAGAGTGCTGTCGGTGTTGAGATTAGTCCCGACACTAACTAGTGAAATGCGCTGTGATCGGTCTCTCGATGGCCGGTGCTAAGCAATGTGGGGACACGGATTTATCCTGGTTCCGGCCGCGGGGCCGTACGTCCAGCAGGTTGCGCTCGTGCGCTATATTGCAATGCACCGTGGTGCCTGTAGAGGGGGGCTACAAGCTCGGGGGGAGAGGAGGAAAAGCCTCCAAGTCCCTGCTAAATGATTGAGGCGAAGTGCCAATGTCAGGGGAACGAGTACGCAAGCGAGTGCGGATAAGAAGTGGTGTCGTCGTCGTCGTGTCGCCGCGCAGGGGGCTCTGCCTCTCCCTTTTATAGGCCAAGGGAGGGCAGTTACAGGATGCTGCACAGCAGCCGATACAGTGGTTATGTATTAATAAGCATGGCATCGGCGGTCTTGTCCCGCGCGTCATGGTTCCTGGCACGAGTTGGTGGCGTCCTCCGGCTTCTGCGGGCGTCGTGGCGGTCATCGTGACCGATCCTGCCTTGACTTCGAGGGGCGGCCCCGTTGGATCGAGGGCCTATCCGTCGGAGGAAGGGCCGGAGTTGGTGGCGCGGGATGGCGGTGCGTCATCGGCGTGTCCGCACAGTGTCGTGTGTGCCGTCGCACAGCGGTGGGGACGGCGGCACAGTGCTGGTGATGGCCGCACAGCCCCCGGGTCAATTGCACAGCGCCCGGGTTTGCCGGGCGGCGCTGGAGTTGGTGGAGGGGACGCGGTGCACGCCGCTCGTACGGCGGTGCCGGTCAGTGTGCACGCCTGCTCGCCGTCCGTACACCTTTCGAGGGTGCCGTCAGCCTCGATGGCGGGAGTGCCCATGCCATACAAGGGCCGGCGTGGCGGTGTCCAATCAGAACAGGGCTCCACAGCGCCGGGGATGGTTCCACAGTGCCCGGGATGGTGGCATAGGGCTGGGGATGGCCGCACAGCGCCGGAAGTGACGGAGGGAACGTGCTCTGCCTACCCTGAGCCACGGCACCGTCATGGGCGTGCGTCAGGGCGGCGGCCGTACGCCCCTCGAGGGTGTTGCCATCCCTTTTCGAGGGGTATGGCGGGGAGGAGGGACGGGAGCTGGTGGTACAGTGTCGACGAATGACACCAGCCATCCTGCACAGCGCTTATACAGCGCCGTTGATGGCCGCACAGTGGTGGGTTGCTCGAACAGCGCCAGGGTCAGATTCCCAGGCGGTGTCAGGAGATCGGCGTGGCGGGGATTCGGCTTTTGACCCGGGCGCCCGCGGCGTGTCAGGGCATTTAATGCTCCGGTCGGGGGGTGCAGGTGAGGCGCCACGGATCGAGGGGAGGCCTCGAGCGAGGCGGAGACTCGGTCGAGGGGCTGGATCCCTCGAACGAGGCGGAGATCCGCTCAAGGGGCGCCGCGCCCTCGAGCGAGGCAAGGTTTTGCCGTGCGGCGTCCGACCCTCGAGCGAGGTGGAGATTCGCTCGAGGGCGGCCGGGGATAGCGGTTTTATGGGCCATGGAGGTTGTTGGGCCGTGGGCTTTATTCGCATTTGGGTTGTGGCCGGTTTGGGGAGCGTTTTTGTGGTTTTGTGCCAACTTTTTAGGAAGGGCAATCTCCCCCATAGTTAGGGGACCCCTATGGCTGTCCCTGACAGTAGCCCCCGAGCCTTTGCAGGGGTATCCGGAGGGACCCGCAAAGGCTGACGCTCTCTGTTAGGACTTTCTTCCCTTCTGGATGTGTATGACGTTCCGTGGGGGCACGCTAGCGCACCCGCGGGTGTAGCCCCCGAAGCCTTGGAGGAGTGTGCACACTCGTGCAAGGTTTCTACGCTGAGCTGCCAATCCGTGAGGCGCTTGTTTCAGCCGGCTTCACCGATATTTCAGCCGGCCTCAGCGATCTTACGCATGCGGAACGCCGTTAACCCTACCCGGGACAAGTCCCGGGGGGTTCACTCGCTGCCCTCGAAGGAGCGGGGGAATGTGGCTTTTGTCAGACACATCCGGGAGGTGTAGCTGTGCGATGAGCCCCCGAGCCCGGGCCCACATGGGGCGATTGGGGCAAACTCTTCGACTTATTTGCACGCCCCTCGCCGCCCTTCCGCAGGGGGGAGGGGTGAGGTGGTCCATGCTTCCCATCGAACGGGCCGCGAGTCATGGACCCCTCGTTGAGCTGTTGACGGGTAATTCAAGTGGACGTCCGTGCCCCGTTCGATAAGGGTCGGCTCATGGTCCGGAGACACGTCCATGAGAGCACTTTACGTGGGTATGCTAGGCAGGGCTCGGTCCCGTTCGATTAGGACTGAGGGCGCGAAAGCTCTCCCTCGATGGGATCCCTCGACTAGCTGCCCTTGTTCGGCCTTGAACACAAACTATGGGGCGCCCTCGAACCTTTGAGTTCGAGGACAGGCTCGATCGCGGGTGCCCTGGTCGTCCCTGACTCTGTTAATCTGAGGCGCCTGTTCGAACCCGTCGGGGGTCAGGCTCCGTACCTCTGATTAGTAGGGCCTTTGCGGGGTGGCACCGGGTGCCCCCGTCTTGGTCGATCTGTGGCACTTACCGAACTGTCATCAAGTTGAGCTTCGAGCCGCTGATTAGTAATCCCCATATCGAGGGGCATCTGCAGTGCCCACCGTTCCCTCTGCGGGCTGAGCCTAGAGCCGCTGATTAGTAAATCCCCAGATCGAGGTGCATCTGCGGTGCCCACCATTCCCTCTGCGGGCTGGGCCTCGAGCCGCTGATCAGTAAATCCCAAGATCGAGGTGCATCTGCGGTGCCCACCATTCCCTCTGCGGGCTGGGCCTCGAACCGCTGACCCCAGAAATCCTTGAGTCCGTTCTTTGAGGGCGTACCGGTAGGCCGTGACCTTGTGGCCGCAACCTGCTTTAGATCAGGGCGTTAATCCCGTGCCCTCGAGGGGTTAGCCCTCGAGTTCTCGGCTCTGGCTTCACGGGAGGCTATCCTTACTCGAGAAGGATTCCCCGTTATTGACAAACGATCGACGTGGCGCAGGTCGCGCGGAGTGGGAGCTCCTTTTTAGGCGGTGCGACGTGGGTGGTGTGGGAAGGCGATGAGACTGGGCGCTACGTCCCCTGAGTTACTACGCGGTAATCATTGCGCGTGCGCGTGCGCGCGGCCATTTCGGAGCGGCGGGGCCCGGCCGTCAACGATGTGGGGTGCCGGCCGCATTAACTGCCACCGCGCGCGGTGTTCCTGGGGACTCAGCCCCTTCTGATTCTATAAAATGCGGGGAGAGTAGGGGAGGAACTCCTTACCTATGCCATTCACACTCATCCCCCACACTTCATCTTCCTCTGCGCCGCGTGTCTCGCCGCCCCGGATCCGCTTGCACCTTTTCGCTCCCGTCTTTGCTCGCGCTCCTCTACCTTCTCCGCCATGTCTTCGATTCGAGTGCTGGATGCATTCCCGTGGCCCCGGTCGACGGTGGACTGGCGATCGCTGGAGGCACTGGTGCTCGGCGGTCAGTTGACACTGGCCGGCGACGGCCCGAATCCAGCGTGGATGGTCCCGCCGTCGTCGGACAGGGAGCCGAACCCTCCGCCGGGCTACGTCGTCAGCTTCCTGCGGCTGCACGAGCGTGGCTTCAACACCCTTGCGAGCAAGTTCATGCGGGGGCTGTGCCATCATTACGGGGTGGAGCTCCACAACTTCGCCCCCAACACCATCTCGCAGGCGGCCTCTTTCGTCGCCGTCTGCGAGGGATTCTTAGGAATCCTGGCACACTGGGACTTGTGGGTTCACCTCTTCCGCAGCAAGCTCCACACACTCGCCACGAGGGAGAAGAAGGTACGCCGAGCGGTTCGCACTGGCGGCCTCACACTCTCGGTGCGCGACTCCCGGAGGGAACTGTACCAGCCGTGCACGATGACGTTGAACAACTCCGACTGGGAGAAGGGGTGGTTCTACCTTCGCAATGACGGCGCCGGCCTCCCGCCGTACACCGGGAAAGTGCTGAAGGAGTGGCCCGACGCGTCGACGTACGGGGTGTCACCCCCAGTGAGGTAGAGGAGGCTCGAGCCTCTCACCAATGCCATAAGCCAGTTGGCGAACGCCGGGCTGGCGGTGGCATCCGTCATCACCAATTTCCATCACCGACGGATCATTCCCCTCATGGAGAGGGAACTCATCTTTGAGATGAGTGATGCGGCCAACCCCGTGTCCTTGGTGCGTTCGCGGCTGCTGGAGGAGCCGCTCGCCCGAGGATACGTGGCCACGCGGGCGAGGCACGCAGTGAACCCCAAGGCGGTGCAGACCAGCGATGACGACCTGTGGTTGTTCGTGATGCTCCCCGACGCCAGCCAGGTGAGTACTGTCCCTTCACCCTTTGCTTTCTTTACTTCCGTGTTTGGCCTGACAGCAGCTGCTTGGCGGCAGGTGGTGGGGGTCAATGTCCCTACGTCAGATCCGCCGACGCCCCGGTCGCCGGCCAGCAACCGCGCCGGGCAGCAGAGGGAGCGTGAACGGGCAGCCCGGGCGAAGGAGAGGAGGATCAGGAGGCAGGAGCGCCTCAACAGGTACAACGAGGATTACCGACTGCGGGAGCAGCAGGGCCTCTCCCCTCCGCTAGAGCCGGTGAACTCGTCTTCGGACGAGGAGGAGAGCGAGGGGGAACGGACCACCTTCGATAGGTGGGAGCCCGTGCCGCCCCCGTCACCAGGGGTCGAGGGGGTCGCCGCAGAGCCGACCCTAGAGGTGGGCGCGGTGCCGCCCGTCGGAGGATCGCCGCCAGTGGCGCTGACAGGTGCTGGGGCGACGCCCCCCGAGCCCTCGAGGAAGCGCAAGCGGGGTTTCTCCAATTTGAGGTGTGTGGCGTTTCTCCCTCCACGTTTCTGATTTCGTGGCGTGGTCGCTCACCTTCCCTTTCTCCCCCGTCGACAGGACTTCGCCTGCTACCCCCGTCCTCACGCCCGTTAAGGCGCTCAAGCTGGGGACGTCGCTGGTGACGAGGCCTCGCTCGGAGAGAACACCGCGGGCGGCGGCGGGCATGGTGGCGATAGGCGAGCCGTCGTGCACCACGGTCGCGGCCTCGAGGCCGCGGCAGCGGGAGGATGTGGCGGCGGCGGCCGCGCGGGCGACGGCTACCCGCAATCCCCACCAAGGGCGCGAGCAGACTCGCGCGGAGAGCCGGGTCGTCGGGGGCCGCGGGGCGGCCGAGACCCCTGCTGATGGTGATTCCGCCCCCAGAGGGTGCCGATCGGGGGTGGCGATCAGATCAGCCCCCGGGCCCGCGCCCGAGGTACTGGTGGTGCGGTACGACGGCTGCGTGATGTCGCAGCAGCTGGTGCCTGATGCTGGGGCATCGACATCCTGTGCCGCGGCCCCGGTGCCTGACGCTGTCGTGCCGCAGTGGGAGCAAAGGCTCCGTCACCCCGGGGTGCCGCGGAGTCTGCTCGAGGAGGCGAGGACAGAGGGGGCGCTGTGGCAGGAGTTTCGTGCCAACGACGCCTCTCTTAAGGCTGCTCTGATCGAGGCGCTCTGGCTCCACGGAGGCAAGTCGCTCCAAATCTTCCAGGTAAGAACCTCCATCCGACCGTCACTCGCTTCCCTGCTTTTCTTGCTCGAGCGTCTCTTACTTGATTCTTTCCTTTGCCTTCCCGTTACTACCCGCAGGAGCTGCAGGGCCAGGCGGGCGAGAAGTTCAACCGCCTCGCCGAGCTGAGCTCTGACCTCGATTGGTACCGGGGACAGTGCGAGTCCCTGGATGCCATGGTGGAGGCCTTGCGGGAAGACAACGGTTGGCTGGAGTATAAGCTCATGGGCGTGGAGGACGCCTACACCGACCAACGCACCATGGCGGTGGAAAAAGCCAAGGAGGTTGAGGAGGTGAAGGCCGCGCTCCAAGAGAAGGAGGGGGCACTGGCGACGACAAGCGGTGAGCTGCAGAGGGCACGTGACGCCCTGGCCGAGGCACAGACCGCGCTAGCGCAGAAGGAGACAGCCCTCGCCGAGGCGCAGGCCCAACTCTTGCAGGACCACACGACCCTCGAGGGGGCGTGGTCCTGGCAGACCCAGGCTGAGCAAAAGCCACAGGAGATCGAAAAGCTGGGTGTTGCCCTTCAGGAGAAGGTCACGGCGCTCGCTGGGGTGGAGGACCAACTCCGACAGGAGCGCGTCGCGCGTGCGCAGGTGGAGACTCAGCTCCAGCAGGAGCGAGCCGCGCTCGAGGACGCTCGGTCCACCACCCAGCGCGAACGCTTAGCGCGGGAGGAGGCGCAGTCCCAGCTCCACCAGGAGCGTACCGCGCTGACGGAGGCCAAGGCTACGCTTCAACTCCGAGAGGTGGAGATCGAGCGGCTCACCGGGGAGCTGATCCAAGGGGGCGTCGCCGTCGAGGCCTTGAGGGCTGTCGGCGCGGAGAAGGACGCTTCAGTCCTGCAGCTGCGGCAGGAAGCTGAAGCCGTGCGTACGGACCTCGAGAAGGAGAGGAAGCAAGTCGAGGGTGAGTTGCGGCCCCCGGCCCTTCGTTTGTTGATTAGGTTCGCCGAGATTCGCTCTCGAGTTATCCCTTTTTCTCCAAGGTCTGCGGAAAGCTCTGGGGAGTCAACGACGCAGGCGGGAGTGCTCCAGACCGCCTACGACTCATCCCAGCAGGATTTGGGACTTCTGGAGCAGGCAGCCCTCGAAGTGTGCCAGAGCATTGACGAGGGTACGGGCCTGTCGGGGAGCTCGGTGGCAAGCCGCCTTCGGGCTCTGGGCGGTCGCGTCGCCGACCGCATGAAAGGTGCCCTCCGCCTCGGCATCCAGAAGACCCTTGGCGTGGTGCAGTCGCACTACGTCGTTGATCTTGCGGCGCTGGCCATGGGCTACATCGTCGCGGACGACCTTGATGATGATGGGGCACAAGCCGTCATGGACCGACTCGACGCTGCTGCCGCGAACGCTGCTGCGGACCTCGCCGACGCCTTTGAGGAGGACCTCTTCCCGAACACTCCTCCCGCGGGTCCCCTCGAGCCCTGAAAGTAGTTGGGCGCTGAGGCCCTTAGGTTGTGGTCAGGATTTGAGCCAGATGGCTTTTGTAACAAGACAGTTTACTTTTGAAGTTTGTAAGTTAAGTGCGATTCGTTTTGTTTATGCTGTTTTGTCCCTTTCCTGTCGCCTAGGCAAATTTCGGCTGGGATTGATCGCTTTCGCGAGTAGCCCATAGGCAAAGTGATGAGGAGGAGAAGCCGTATCCTGCTGGAGGCGTGGGCCGCCCCTAACTCACTCGTCTTTACCTTTTGGCTGCTCCCGGGTTAGGACATACTTAGCATTTTTGGGAAAAAGATTTTTGCGAAAAAATGGGACCGTTTAGGGGGATTGCTCCCCGTAGTAGCCCCCGAGGAGGACTTGGTTTTCGGAGGAAAGCCAAGTCACCCTTGACTTTATTCACAATCTTAACGTATATACAACCGACTGGGGCGTCGGATATGCACAAATCGACTTGGAACTTTTTTAAGGGTAAAAGCGACGTAGCTGTTGGATGTTCGAAGCATTGGTGAGGACTTCGCCCTGCTCGTTTGCAAGCATGTATGTGCCGGGCTTGAGCACCTCGACAACGACGTAGGGACCTTCCCATGGTGGCGACATCTTGTGTCGGCCTCGATTGCCTTGTCGCAGCCTTAGCCCTAAGTCGCCTTCACTGAAGTCTCGACGCCGGATCTTCTGGGCTTGGTATCGCCGGAGTGCTTGCTGGTATCTCGCCGAGTGCATCATTGCCACATCGCGGGCTTCATCTACTTGATCCAACGAGTCTTCGCGAGCCCGCTGGTTCGAGCTTTCTTGATAGGCCCTGAGCCTGGGTGATCCGTATTCCAGGTCTGTGGGAAGGACGGCCTCTGCGCCATAGACGAGGAAGAATGGCGTGAATCCCGTGGCTCTGCTCGGGGTGGTCCTGAGGCTCCAAATGACCGATGGTAGCTCTTGGATCCATTTCCGACCGGACTTGCTCAGTCTGTCGAAGATCCTAGGCTTGAGGCCTTGTAAAATCATGCCGTTGGCACGTTCTACCTGGCCGTTGGTCTGTGGATGTGCGACGGCTGCCCAATCCATGCGAATATGGTGGTCGTCGCAGAACTCTAGGAACTTCCTGCCGGTGAATTGGGTGCCGTTGTCGGTGATGATGGAGTTCGGCACTCCGAACCTGTGGATGATGTCGGTGAAGAAAGACACGGCTTGTTCAGATCTAAGGTTGGTAATAGGGCGTGCCTCGATCCACTTCGAGAACTTGTCGATTGCGTCCAGCAGATGCGTGTAGCCCCCGGGCGCCTTCCGTAGAGGCTCGACGATGTCTAATCCCCATACGGCGAATGGCCATGTGATGGGTATGGTCTGAAGGGCGTGAGCCGGAAGGTGGGTCTTGCGGGCATAGAATTGGCATCCCTCGCAGGTGCGCACGACCTCGTTGGCGTCGGCGACCGCCGTGGGCCAGTAGAAGCCCTGGCGGAATGCGTTGCCCACGAGGGTGCGCGGCGCTGCGTGATGGCCACATACACCCGCATGGATGTCCCGGATTAACTCGCAGCCCTCGGGGATGGGGACGCATCGCTGCAGGATTCTAGACGCGGCACACTTGTACAGTTCGCCGCCAATCACAGTGAATGACTTGGCCTTTCTGGCGATGCGCCTCACCTCGGTCTGATCCGAGGGTAGCTCCCCTCGATCAATCTAGGCGAGGTACTTGCTTCGCCAGTCCTCCGCGGGGAGGGCCATGTCGATTTCCATGGCCTCGGCTTCGTCAGCCCCGTACCCCTCGAGTAAAGAGAGTACGAATTCCTCGTTCGAGGTGTCTTCGTCCATGGGTTCCGCGCCCGCTGGATTCGAGGGAGCCCCCGAGGGTTCTTCCGGACTCGGGCAGGCCTTGCTAAGATCGACGGAGGGTTTGGCATGGTCTCTCGAAAAGACGTTTGGAGGAATGGTGATTCGCCCGGAGGCAATCTTCACCAGCTCGTCCGCCTCCTCGTTGTACTTGCGGGAGATGTGGTTGAGCTCGACGCCATAGAACTTGTCCTCAAGCGCACGCACGGCGTTGCAGTACGCTTCCATCTTCTCATCGTGGCAGCTCGCGTTATTCATGACTTGATCGATCACAAGCTGTGAATCTCCCCTGACGTCGAGGCGTTTGATACCGGTTTCTATGGCGATTCGAAGGCCACAAAGGATGGCCTCGTACTCCGCCATGTTGTTTGACGCGGGGAAGTGCAAGCGCACCACGTATCTCATGTGCTCTCCGAGGGGCGAAATGAAAAGCAGGCCCGCGCCCGCTCCGGTTTTCATCACCGACCCGTCGAAGTAGAGGGCCCAACACTCGGCTTGGATCTGTAATGGGGACAATTGAGTGTTTGTCCATTCGGCGACAAAGTCCGCAAGAATTTGGGATTTGATCGCCTTGCGCAGCGCATAGGTAAGAGTTTCACCCATGAGTTCCACGGACCACTTCGCGATTCTACCTGAGGCATCCGAGTTGTGGATTATCTCCCCTAGCGGGAACGATGAGACCACAGTGACCGGGTGGGCCTCGAAGTAGTGCCGCAGCTTGCGCCGTGCGAGCACCACCGGGTAAAGCAGCTTCTGGATTTGAGGGTACCGCGCTTTGGTCTCGGATAGCACTTCGCTAATGTAGTATACCGGTCTCTGGACTGGTAGGGTGTGGCCCTCCTCTGTTCTCTCCACCACGATGACCGCGCTGACCACCTGGATGGTTGCCGCGACGTAGAGATACAGAGGTTCGCCGTTTTGAGGCGGCGTGAGGATCGGTGCGTGTGCAAGCGTCGCTTTTAGCTTGTCGAGGGCTTCCTGGGCCTCGACGGTCCAGGAAAAGCGTTCGTGCTTCTTTAGGAGTCGGTAGAGGGGCAAGCCCTTTTCACCGAGTCGTGAAATGAAGCAGCTTAAAGCGGCCAGACAACCCAACACCTTCTGCACCCCCTTCAGGTCCCGAATCGGCCCCATCCGGTCAAGGGCCGAGACCTTCTCGGGGTTGGGCTCGATGCCCCGCTGGGAGACAATGAAACCCAGCAGCATGCCACGCGGCACCCCAAAGACGCATTTTTCGGGGTTTAACTTGACCCCGTTGGCCCGCAAACAATCGAACGTAACACGCAAATCGTTAACCAGGTCATCCGTCTTCCTGGTTTTGACGATAATGTCATCTACGTAAGCCTCCACGGTCCGCCCGATGTGATCCCCGAAAACGTGTTGCATACATCACTGGTATGTAGCCCCAGCGTTTCGAAGACCAAATGGCATCTTCACGTAGCAAAACATGCCGAACGGCGTGATGAAAGAGGCCGCGAGTTGATCGGACTCCTTCATCGTTATTTGGTGGTAACCCGAATAGGCATCAAGGAAACACAAGAGTTCGCACCCCGCAGTGGAATCCACAATTTGGTCGATTCGTGGCAAAGGAAAAGGAACTTTGGGACATGCTTTATTTAAACCGGTGTAATCTACACACATCCGCCATTTCCCATTCTTTTTCTTAACTAGTACAGGATTAGCTAACCACGTGGAGTGGAACACTTCCTTGATGAACCCGGCCTCGAGGAGCCTCCGCAGCTCCACTCCGATCGCCCGGCTTCTTTCTTCGTCAAAGCACCGTAGGCGCTGTTGCACGGCTCTGGAGTGAGGTAGGATATCAAGGGAGTGCTCGGCGACCTCCCTCGGGATGTCCGGCATATCCGAGGGGCTCCACGCGAAGATATCTGCATTGGCGCGGAGAAAGTCGACGAGCACCACTTCCTATTTCAGGTCGAGGGTGGAACTGACCCTCAACACCTTGCCCTCGGGGGCAGCGGTGTCGAGGGGTACCTCCTCGGTCTGCTCGGCAGCCTCGAAGCTGCCCGTGTGCTTGGCGGGGGAGTCAGGACACTCGTTGGCCAGCTTCTCCATGTCCGCGACGAGCGATTCGTCCAGCGCGAGCGCCTCGGCGTGCTCGACGCACTCGACGTCGCAGTCGAACGCGTGCTCGATCGACGAGCCCACCGTGGTGACACCCTTTGGCCCCGGCATCTTCATCTTGAGGTAGGTGTAGTTTGGGATCACCATGAATTAGGCGTAGCACGGACGCCCAAGGATGGCGTGGTACGCGCCCCGAAACCCCACCACCTCAAAGGTGAGGGTCTCCTTGCGAAAGTTGTCCGACGTGCCAAACCAGACTGGCAGGTCGATCTGCCCGAGGGGCTGGACGCGCTTGCCCGGCGTGACGCCATGGAACGGCGTCGTGCTGGGCCACAGCTGATCCAAACCGATCCCCATCAGTCGTAGAGTGTGAGCGTAGAGGATGTTGAGGCTGCTGCCGACGTCCATCAGCACCTTGGAGAATCGTGAATTGCCAATGATGGGGTCGACGACCAACGCGTACTGGCCCGGGTTGGGGATGCAGTTTGGGTGGTCCTTGCGGCTAAAAGTGATGGCCTCCTCCGACCAGTCGAGGAAGGAGGGAGGGGCCTTCTCGGCGGCGAGAACTTCATGCCGCTCGTGCTTGCGTTGGCTGGTGGACATGTCCACCATCGGCCCCCCGAAGATGAGGAAGACGTTCTCCACTGCGGGGAAACCGTCGGCGCCTCCGTCACCACCATCCTTCTTGGCCTCGTCCACCTTCGCGGCGACGCGGCTGTAGTACTTCTTGAGCATGTCGCATTGCTCAAGGGTGTGGTTGACCGGGGTCTTGTGGTATGGGCAGGGCTTCTTCAGCATGTCGTCAAACACGCCGGGGCCTCGAGGGGGGCCTCGAGGACCCTTACATGCAGGGTCGACTGCAAGGGCTTTGTCGTCGTCCTCGCCGCGCCCCTACGCACGTGCGTCACGATGGGGCTTCTTGCCCTTTTTGCCCCGCTTCTGCTTCTTCGCGGGTTCCTTGGACTTGCTGCCCTCTGCGGGCGCGTCGTCCACGCGCTTGCCTTTCTTGCCGTCGAAAATCGCCCCCACCGCCTCTTCCCCGGAGGCGAAGTCCCGCCACCTTTCTCTAATAGAGGAAGAGTATGCTGAATATCTTATCTAGGTGAATGTGGTCACCCTTAAACCCCACATTTATTTCTAAGTTTCAAAAGTGAAATCTCTTTTGAATTGGACAAATAAATCTTATGCATATGCATCTCGTGTAGATTTTTCTGTTAGTAGCTTCGAGATCGTCCCGGAGCAAGACGAAGGACCGTTCGAGGGACAAGTGGACATCGTGGAGTACCACAAGACCCAAACCAAAGTTTGGAAGGGCCCAAGGCCTAGTTAGAACTAACATAGGTTTGAAAGGCAAGCACCGGAGCATAATCCTATGATTTTAACTTCCTGCAACTATATATGTTATGTTTGTGCATTTAAGTTTCAGGAGTTGATTTGAAACCATAGATGCATGATCCTAGGTTCCTATGTTCTTATACTAGGATGATAAGACGTTAGTTGCCATGCTTTAAGGACCCGGTAAAAGTCGAGTGAAATCCTTCACTCGCGAGCTATAGGTTCTTATGTTGGAATCATAAGATTTAAAATGATATGCTCATGTGGTAAGAGCTTGGGATCGGCTCCGGTCAATAGGTGTCACTGGTTAAGCTTTTGAACGTACTAAACATTTGCCAGGAATGGGACTGGTAAGCCTAGTACCTTCAGGATTCAGCTAGGGAACTTGGAACACTAATCTTGGGAAGAGTCCCCCTGCTGCAGTAAAGGTGATGCATGAGTGAGAGTGGGCGGCGAGGCCGTAACCACCTCACCTTGTACCAAAGACTGTGGACTCTGGTCCTGAACCGAGGATGGCTGGGAACGGTCTGGTGGGTGCACACCTGGGGTGTGCACTTTTCCGTGTGTTTAGGTCCACCTTGCAAGGTTATTAATCGATCGATCGTCGGCCTCTCACCGTTATCTGAGACTGCTTACCCATACAGCCTATTTCCCTTTATGATGGAATTGAGAATTAATATGGATGTCTGATTAATTGTTTGCACAACTTATGTTTGCTGTAGATGCTTACTTAGTAATGGTTAAGCAACTAGAATTTGAGCTAAAATTTTGAAAGTAAGGACATACTCTTTGTTGCTTTTCAGCAAAATAATCTACTAGCCAAAAAGCTTTGCATGTCTAGAGAGATTTCCATCACCCGTCGGTTAAGACTTGCTGAGTATTAGAATACTCAGCCTTGCTTTTGTTGTTGTTTTCAGGTGAAGTTTGGGATGGGAAGAAGACGATGTTTATTGGCATTATGGATGGCCTCCTATAATGCTACTTTGTATCGTTTAGTTTTGTTTCCGCTGTATTTATAACTCTGAACAATTTACTTTTATGCAAAAGACTTGGTTTGTAATTAAATAACCCTTTATGGTAATTGATGTAATAAATTGTGACTTGTTTATCTCTGGACTCGCCTTCGTGTGAGTTTTGATGTACGGTTGTCGATCCTTTGTTACAAGTGATTTACCGGGCTTGACCCGGCAGAGACGACAAGTTAACTCGGTGTTATCGCGTAATGACCAAAAGGAGTGGTTTATGCGATAATATGGAGTTAATTTGGGCGGTTCTGTCACACCGTCGGCCTTGATGGCGGGAGCGCCCATGCCATACAGGGGCCGGCGTGGCGGTGTTCCATCGGAACAGGGCTCCACAGCACCGGGGATGGTTCCACAGTGCCCGGGATGGTGGCACAGGGCTGGGGATGGCCGCACAGCGCCGGAGGTGACATAGGGAACGTGCTCTGCCTACCCTGAGCCACGGCACCGTCATGGGCGTGCGTCAGGGTGGCGGTCGTACGCCCCTCGAGGGTGTTGCCATCCCTTTTCGAGGGGTATGGCTGGGAGGAGGGACGGGAGCGGGTGGTACAGTGTCGAAGAATGACACCAGCCATCCTGCATAGAGCTTATACAGCGCCGGGGATGGCCGCACAGTAGTGGGTTGCTCGAACAGCGCCGGGGTCAGATTCCCAGGCGGTGTCAGGAGATCGGCGTGGCGGGGATTCGCCTTTTGACCCGGGCGCTCGCGGCATGTCAGGGCATTTAATGCTCCAGTCGGGGGGTGCAGGTGAGGCGCCACGGATCGAGGGGAGGCCTCGAGCGAGGCGGAGACTCGCTCGAGGGGCTGGATCCCTCGAACGAGGTAGAGATCCGCTCAAGGGGCGCCGCGCCCTCGAGCGAGGCAAGGTTTTGCCGTGCGGCGTCCGACCCTCGAGCGAGGCGGAGATTCGCTCGAGGGCGGCCGGGGATGGCGGTTTGATGGGCCATGGAGGTTGTTGGGCCGTGGGCTTTATTCGCATTTGGGCTGTGGCCGGTTTGGGGAGCGTTTTTGTGGTTTTGTGCCAACTTTTTAGGAAGCGCAATCTCCCCCATAGTTATGGGACCCCTATGGCTGTCCCCGACAAGTGCTGAGTTTCCTCACCGGGTGTATAGGCTGAGGAAGGCGTTGTATGGGCCGAAACAAGCTCCCCGTGCTTGGTATGGCCGTTTGAGGGGGTTCTTGTTCAGTAAGGGGTTTGAGATGGGCAAGGTTGATAAGACTCTTTTTCTCCTTAGGCAAGGCGATGATATCCTAATTGTTCATGTGTAAGTGGATGATATTGTCTTTGGTGCCTCATCTCACTCTTTGGTTGCGAGGTTTGCAGAGGACATGAGCAAAGAATGCGAGATGTCTATGATGGGAGAATTGCAGTTCTTTCTCGGACTTCAAATCAAGCAGGCGAAGGAGGGAACCTTTGTGCATCAAGCCAAGTACATGAAGGACATCCTCAAGAAGTTCAAGATGGACGACTCGAAGCCTCTGTCGACACCGATGAGTACGACTACAGCGCTGGATGCGGACGAGGACGGAGAGCCTGTGGACCAGAAGGAGTACCGGAGCATGATCGGCTCCCTCTTGTACTTGACAGCGACGAGGCCGGACATCCAGTTTTCTGTGTGTCTGTGTGCTCGTTTTCAGGCGTTGCCGAGGACTTCACATCGGCAGGCCGTCAAGCGGATCTTCAGGTATCTTCGATACACTCCTAAGCTCGGTCTTTGGTACTCGGCGTCCTCTTCTCTTTCGCTTCTTGGGTTTTCGGATGCCGACTTTGCGGGGTGTCGAGTCGATAGGAAGTCAACTTCAGGGACGTGCCAGTTTTTGGGATCTTCGCTTGTTTCTTGGTCTTCTCGCAAACAATCTAGTGTAGCTCAGTCTACCACAGAAGCCGAGTATGTTGCTGCCGCTAGTTGTTGCTCACAGCTGCTTTGGATCACATACACGCTGAGTGACTTTGGTGAGGAGTGTTCCCATGTACCTCTCATGTGTGACAGCACGAGTGCCATTAGCATTGCCAAAAACCTCGTGCTACACTCCAGAACCAAACATATAGAGGTGAGGTACCACTTCCTGAGAGACAATGTTGAGAAGGGAAACATAGACCTCATCCATGTGCCAACCGAAAAGCAGCTTGCCGATATCCTAACCAAGCCTTTGGAGTAAGCTACATTTGCCTGTTTGCGAGGGGAGCTTGGTGTTGTTTTTCCTTTTTGAGCTTTGGTTGGGGGTTTGATGTACATACTCATGTTGCATTTTCATTTATGTATCATATCATGCTTGCATCTTTGTATCATAGACTGCATATGTATCATATGAGATGTGCTTCTCTTATATACTTGGATCACCATGACGTGCTGGATATGAGATTATGATTTTGCTAGTGATGCTCATATGATGTATAGCTTTGAGATGTATATGCTTGTGGATGACTTACTTTTGTGAAAATGCTATATATGATCCTCTCTTATGAGTTGAATGCCTTTCATGTTCAAATTGGGTGCTTATGGCTATACCTTGCTTAATTTGTGCCTGGAACCTGTCAGGGGGTGAGACCTGGACAGATTCGCAAGGGGGTGACCCAAGCGGTTGTAGGTTAATGGAGGGGATCAGGAACTAAGAGCGTAGGTGGTAGTTCGCAGATGGAACTCGGAACACGGCGAGAATGGCGAGGGACACAAGGGTTTAGACTGGTTCAGGCCTCCGGAGAGTAAAACCCTACGTCCAGTATGCGGTGGGATTATGCGTGGAAGGGGAAGTCCCCTCGAATGGAGCTCTAGGCCGCCTTATATGGTCAACGGGCTAGGGCTTCCATTCGAGGTCGGTGGACCCTTATCGGGGTCGGTTACAAACTAGGAAGGTCATCTTCCTTGATTACAGGGTAAATCCCGCGATTTGCGGACCTACAGGCGGCGCCGAGCCGCGACCTGGGGAAGAGTCTTGCGCCACAAACCCGGCGGGTCCTCTGGGATCTGGATATGGTCTTCTGGAGTCTTCCAAGGTCGCCGGGGTTATGGATAAGGTCTCCGGGCTCACTTGCAGGTTGGCGGGGCTTCTGGCAGGTCGGGTCCATTTGTCAGGGACCTATGGGACCCTGGTCGGTGGGCACCCATGGGTACCCATGTCTCTCAAGCCCCCGATTGACGTGTAGGCGTAGCGGCCGAGACGAAGTCATGTCGAGGCTTGGCAAAGTCATGGCACCATCAAGGTCGTGTAGGGTGCACGGGGATCCAAAAAAGAAAATCTCCTCCAGCGCGCACGAAGTCGAACATCAAGCTCCTGAAATGCAGATCCAGGAGGTTGAAGTGAAGACAAGGCGCTATCGTGTTGAAGAACCGCCGACCTGACCGGAGTCAGGGAAGATCGTCATGTCCTCGGGGAAGGTCCCTGTGCTGACCAAAGGGAGGTCGAGCAGAGGCACAGTGGAAGCTGACTTCCGGTAGGTCGATGCGACGTAGAGGGAGAGGGCGTCGTAAGACGCACTCGTGGAGTAGCCCCCGAGCAGTAAGGCGACCTGGAAGGTCGGGTTGATGCTCGAAGAATGAACCGAGAACCTACGGCCTTCTGCTTGTGCTTTAAGATGCTCTTCCCACTGAGTAAGACAAGCCATCCGGAATCTCTGCAAAGTGGTGCCAGGCGCCAACAGTCTTGTCGTGTGGCGCCCCACAGGCGCACTGTATGATCACTGGACCTACCCCAAGCAGAGATGCGGCCGCTGCCTATATGGGATAAAAGCTGAAAAGTTGTCATCAGGTGGGGGACAGACGTGTCAGCGCCCCCCTGAAGTAGACAAGGACCTCGCGCTCCACGTGGTAACAGTGTTGTGGATAAGGATGCCGCGCCAGCTGAAGTGTAGATGGCATCCAAGGCCAAACTTCACTACTATAAATAGGAGACCCCGTAGCTTGCTTCTTGAACTAAGTAGGAGCATCATGGCGAAGCAGCTTAGTAATTATGCAGTGCCCTGGTCTTGTGTTCGGCCACCAGAGCGTAGTGCTAGGTTATTGCCATCTAGAGCTAGAAGAATGTTTGCGAAGTTGGGAGAACTCCATCAGCCGCTCCCCTCGCGCCCAGCGAGGAATCCAGGTGCAGCATGGGGCAGTACATGCCTTGACGGACCTTGTGAGCAAGGGCCTAATGTGGCGTTGGAGACTGTCATGCTGCGCCGGGGAAGGCCCGAGGTGACGCTGGTCCAATTTGGGATGTTGTGGGAGCACCTTAGCAAAAGATGGGACTCCACAGGAAACCTTCTGGGAATAGAGTAGAGGTGGCTGTGTGGCAGTCGCGACCTTGGCGGCGGTGGAGATCTCCAAGTAGGTCCTGAAGCTAGAAGAAAGCTTGCGACGCGCTTCATCAGTCTAGGTTGCGCCGTAGGCACCATGTAAGGTAGAACAGGACCTTTAATATGTTTGCATCTTGTAATTGTCCTTGGGCCAAAGTCTTTTGTAGCTTATGAAGCTTTTATACACATGCTTGCATGGCAAACGATGCGTCTTGACCAATGTGGAGTGGCGCCCGGGCAGCAATGGGATGGCTAGGGTCCCAACGGGGCTGTATTAGCACGCCGACCTTCAGACGGTCATAGAAATCGACAAAAGAGCCTGTGTCGACCTGGGTCAACACGGCCGCTGTGTGGTGGCACAACGCAGGGTGTCAATCCTGAAGTCTGTAGGTCGTTACCGACCTAGAAGGCAGCGGGGCCTTAGCGAGGAGCTGTAATTGGGACCGAGAGGTCGCCAACGGGCAGTAGAGCCTTTAAGCACGAAGCCGTTGGTAAAGTTCCGCCGCTGTAGGTCGAGACGACCTAGAAGGCATGCAGGCAGCTGGGCCTAGGAGACGTGGTGTGAACCCGCCGTTGAGAGGCTAAGGCGACCTGGGAGGCTGTCGTTACCTTGACGACCTTGAATAGGCGATAGGGCTGGCCCATAGGTCGTCCATAGGTCGTGACAACCTTGAATGTGGTATCGGAGATATTATGTTTGGGGGGCTTGAATGTGAGGCATAACAGGTCCACGTCGGCCGGAGCGCTGACCAGAAGCCGGCAGACACAGATTCCCGTACGGAACTAGCCGTTACTGCCATTTTCCCGTTAGGCCGAAAAGAGCCATTGAGCGGTAGATCCACGGGAGGCGCCGAGCCGTTGGGTCGCCGTGATCTCCGCCAAAGAGATTTTGGGTGCGGCCGCCCGTTGCGCCGCTGGGGCCCAACTATATAAGGCCGATCCGTGGGCTAAGGACCTTTACTTGCTTTCATTTCTGCTCCGCACTAGGGTTCCGCCGCCACTCCATTGCTCAGAGAGAACAGCAGCGCCGCCGCACTTAGTGTGACAACCCGCCCAGGAAAATACTGTACTATCGCCTAAACCAATCCACTTTGGCTATTAAGCGACAATAAAGTATCATCCTGTCGTTAGTTGCCGGGTTAACGCCCGGTAAATCACTTGGAAATTCACAGAGAGGATCGAACATATGCATTAAAACTCACACGAAAGCGAGTCCAAAGTACAAACACAAATTAAAACCAAATTACCCCTAAGGGTTTAATTATTACAAACCATTGTTCATGACATAATGAGTAAAGGTTCAGAGTTCGAAAACAGCGGAATAAATAAACTAGCGGAACGATCAACATCACAGGAGGCCGTCTGTGATGCCACCACTCGTCGTCATCCACCCATTCCAGCTCCCAGCCGGGTGGAATCTCACCAGGCCAAACAACACCTGCAACCACAATTTTAAAGCAAGGCTGAGTATACTAATACTCAGCAAGACTTAACCGTCGGGTGATAACTACATCACCAAACTCTAGACATGAGAGGCTTTTTGGCCGGTGGAGTTCTTTTGCTGAAAAGCAACAGGAGTATGTCCATACTTTCAATATTTTAGCACAAATTCTAGTTAATTACCATTTCTAAGTGTGCCAACTAATTCAATCAAGAATTGTACAATACAATTAATTCAAGCAGTAATATTCACCAAGTTCCATCATTAAGGGATATCATGGCCAGTTGATTAAGCAGTCTCAGATAACGGTGAGAGGCCGACAATCGATTGATTAAATCTTTGCAAGGTAAACCTAAACACACGGAAGAATGCATACCCCAAGAAAATCCAAACAAAAACGACACGGGGTATACACCGACCAGACGGTTCCCATCTTTCTCCGGTTCGGGATCGGAACCTACAATCCTCGGTACAAGGCTTACTGGCACGTCAAGCCGGACCGCCCAGACTCGCACAGGTACCCCACTGTTGCAGGCAGGGGGACACATCAGGTGTCCTAGGGGTAGTAGGGAAAGGTTCCCTTGCCGTGTCCATCAGGTACTAGGTTTACCGGTCCCATTCCCGGCAAGTGCTTAGTACGTTCAAAAGCTTAGCCCACGAAAGCCACTGGACCGGAGCCCAAATCCCATGCTCTTACCACATGAGCAATCCATTTATAAAGATCTTATGATTCCAACATAAGAACCTATTCTCGCGAGTGACGAACATCACTTGACTTGTACCGGTCCTATAGCATAGCAGCTATCGACCTAACATACTAGTAAAAGACATAGGTACCTAGGGATCATGCATCTAAGGTTTCAATTCAACTCCTGAAACGTAAATGCACAATCATATCAAACATAATTGCATAATTTTAAAAGAAGGGTTAATGATCCGGGGCTTGCCTTCGCTGGCAAGGTTGGCCTTGGGCCCTTCTGGACTTTGGTCCAGGTCTTGGTCTACAGCGACGTAGTGCACATCTCCGTCAGCTCCTCCGTCTCCTCCTTCCGGCACAAGCGTACAGCTACCGTCGGGAAGATCTACACGAGGATGCAAATGCACAATTTAAGTGACGGTTTTTAATTTAATTACTTACCAAACAACATATGACAACCATGGGGTGCATAGTTGACCAAATTCTCCTTGACAAACACACATATGGTATATTCTTTCTATTAAAGTAATGTTAGGAGGTGATTTCTCATTTATTCTTTTTGATAGTGACTGTATACATATTTATACAATTAAATTAATCTAATTCCACAAAACAGCAAAGGGTTGTCCTTAAGCTTCTTAGCATATTTCACATCACATTCATAAGGTCATTAGGTGAGGATGTGGTGATTTTCCAATTTAACTTAATATTAAGCTTAATTGGCTTCATTGCTTTTATTCAAAAATAAATTCATAAAATTCAGTGGGGGTGTTTTCCAAGCTCTATAACACTAGGCAAAGCTTCTGAACACACATGCACACTTAGGAGAGCCATAAATTAATTATATCACAAAAGACAAAATCTAGCTTCCAAAACAAGATAAATGCATATAAAAATAAATACGCATCAAATGGACCCCAACTTTCTCACACATGGCCTCTGGTCCAAATCTAAGCTAGGCATGCAACATATACACCTAGAGCTACTATAGATCTTGAGTTATGCAATTACATTTAAAACTAAGCATATTTCAAGAATAAATATTTTTGACAGATATAAAATCATGATTAATTCACCAGGGGTGCATTTAGGCATAAAGATATCACATGCAGAAGTTGAGCACAAAAATCTAATTATTTTTAGCTACAAAAATCATTTAGACAGATTCAGCATAAATACAAAACAATTCATAATAAAAGATCTACAAAGTAACTTTGTGCAATTTTTGGTACAGAAGCTATACATAACATAACACACAACATATCCAAAATTCAGCTATAGAGCATCTGTATATTTTGAGATACAACAGATCTAGGTTTAATAATTTTGTACCCATCACTATTTAAGAATCACTTTTGCCGGCAGGTCCCTAGAATTTTTCAAACGCTTACAGAAAGGCCCCTAGCTTGCACAAAACTCCCTGGAAAGAAAGAGGGGGATGCAATTGGGTCCTTGGGCCATGGCCGGCGGTGGCTCCGGCCAAATTCCGACGAGGGGCTCGCCAGAGAGGGCCGGGGAAGGGCGGAGTAGGGTCTAGGGCTTACCCACGGCCGATTTGTGGCCGGAGTTGGGGGAGGGGCGGCTCCGGAGACGGCGTGCGGCGGCGGCAGGCGGCGGCGGCCGCTGGAGCTTCTGCTCCGGCGAGCTCTCGACCGGGGAAAGGAAAGGGGCGACGCGGTTGGCTCTAGTAGGGGCTAGGGGAGGTCCTGGTGGCGCTGGACGACGGCGAAAACGACCGGAGGTGCGAGCTTGGCGTGCCGGCGGCAATGGCGCAGGCGGCAGAGCACAGGCAGCGACGGCGGTGGGGTTTTCACTCGGGAAGGGAGCAACGGCTGCTTTTATAAGCGCGACGGTTTCCCCCTTCGCGGCCACGGCTCCAGGCAGGGCACGAGGTCCACGAGGTCCAAGGACCTCGGCATTCGCGTCCGCGGCAGAGGGGGTCCGGCAGCGGCGCGCTCGGCTCCAGCGCGTGTCACGCGCTGCGTCCCGTGCTCGAGGGGGGCCCGTCCGGGGAAGTGCCGCCTCGATCCGCGGCCCGATGGGGGCCCGCACGCTCGGAGTACGGCCGGGCGCGGACGCCCAGGCGCAGGCGCGCGGTGGCCAGGGCCAGCGCGTGCGCGCGCGCTCGCCGGCGCTCCAGAGCGCGAGGAGCAGAGGAAACTAGCGGGTCAACGCACTTTGACCGCTGTTTTTCTCCAAAATTTTGAACTGTGCAAGGAAAACTCTAGATACGGAAGTTGTAGATGCGACATCCCTCTACAACAATTGCAAAGGCTGACATATGGTTTGGTGAAGGGTTTGGCTTGGAACGCGTGACGAAGTTCAGGATTTTCCATGGTTCAAAACACTATTCAAACGGCCTTTGACTGAGTTTTTGAGCTCTAATACTTCAAAATTTGAAATGCCGCCAATTAGGAAAGTTGTGTCCCTCGAAACGACCAACAACTTTTATATTGGCCGATTTTGAAGTATTTAAGCGGAATTTGGAGAACGCGCCAAAAGTTCTAGAAATTGGTATGGACATTAGGGGATTTGACCGGCGTTTGACTCGGGTTTGACCACTAATGATTGTTGACTTGATTAAAAGGATGATTAGCACTAATTAATGGTAATTAAACACCTGAGGTGTTACAGCCTACCCCCCTTACAAGGAATCTCGTCCCGAGATTCGAAAATTAAAGACAAAGGTAGGGGTAAGATTCTTACTGTTTCGCGACTAAAGAAAACCCGGATACTTGGTGTTGAGAAAATGCTTGGTCTCCCAAGTAGCTTCTTCTTCAGTATGGTGACTCCATTGTATCTTGTACATCTTCACGGTATGTCTCCTGGTCTTCCTTTCTTTTTGATCTAGCACTCTCAATGGATGCTCAACAACTGAAAAATCTGGCTCGATCCAAGCATTCGCTTCCGTGATTACCTCTGTCTCGGGTACCTTCACACCTTTCTTCAATTGTGTCACATGAAACACATTATGCACAGTCGAGAATCGATCCGGAAGTCGGATGCGATAAGCGACTGGTCCACATACCTCGATGATCTCGTATGGGCCAATATAGCGCGGGGCTAGTTTCCCTTTGACTCCAAACCTCTGTACACCTTTGGTCGGTGAAACCTTGAGGTATACGTAGTCACCCACTTCATAATGTCGGGGTGCTGTCCCTTTGTCATGGTAACTCTTTTGTCTCATTTGAGCTAACTTCAAGTTTTCTCAGATCACTTTCACCTTCTCTTCTGCGTCCTTAACTCGATCTGGCCAAAGAGCGTCCGCTCTCCGGCTTCTGACCAATTCAAAGGAGTTCGACACCTTCATCCATAAAGAGCTTCAAATGGTGCCGTCTTCAAACTAGCTTGATAAATATTGTTATAAGATAATTCTGCCAAAGATAGACACTTGTCCCAACTCTTGTCGAAATGCATGATGCTTGCTTTCAGCATGTCTTCCACAATTTGATTGACTCGCTCGGTCTGACCATCGGTCTGAGGATGATAACTTGAACTACGAATCAATTTGGTTCCCAAAGATTCATGCAATTGTTCCCAGAAACGAGCCACAAATTGAGTACCTCGATCAGAAACAATGGTCTTGGGAATCCCGTGTAGGCGCACGATTTGATCGACATAGAGTTCTGCATAATCTTGGACGGAGAAAGTGGTGTGCACTGCAATGAAATGAGCAGTCTTGGTCAGTCGGTCCACTATAACCCAGATAGAATCCTTCTTTCTGGTAGTCAGGGGTAAACCCACAATAAAATCCATACTTATGTCATCCCATTTCCATAAAGGTATGGTCAACGGCTGAAGGACACCGGCTGATTTCAAATGGCTGGCTTTGACTCAATGGCAAGTATCACACTCTGCCACATATTTAGCTATGTCTACCTTCATGTTTGACCACCAAAAGTTTTTCCTCAAATCTTGATACATTTTGGTGCTTCCGGGATGAATAGAGAATTTGGAAAGATGAGCTTCGTCAAAAATTTCCTTCTGGAGTTCCGGATCAGCAGGAACTACAAGACGTTGCTCAAACCACACCACATCCTTTGAATCCTTACGGAAACAACTATATTTGGGATCCTCTTCAGCTAATTTCTGTTTTATTAACAGGACGCCTTCATCATTAAGTTGAGCCAAAACGATTCGGTCATATAGATTGGACTCAGCAGAGATAGCATTCAAATTTCCTTGCTCTACAATTTCCAATCGAAGCTTCCTCAAGTCTTCACATAAAGTCTCACTGTACGATTCCACAGTTAAGCAGTTGCAGTGAACCTTACGGCTAAGAGCATCTGCAACAACATTGGCTTTTCCGGGATGATAGTGTACTTCTAGATCATAGTATTTTATCAATTCTAACCATCTTCTCTGTCTCATATTCAAATCTGATTAGGTGAAGATATACTTAAGATTCTTGTGATCGGTGAAGATATTACATCGATTCCCCATAAGATAATGCCTCCAAATCTTGAGAGCATGAACAACCACTGCTAGCTCAAGATCGTGGGTCAGGTAATTCACTTCATGGGGTTGAAGCGATCGTGAGGCGTAGGCAATGACTCGATTCTCTTGCATAAGAACACAACTGAGACCAGTGCCCGAAGCATCACAAAAGACTTCAAACGGTTTAGAATTGTCCAGCTGCACTAGCACTGGGGCTGTAGTCAGATGTTGCCTCAACGTGTGGAAAGCTTTTTCACAATCTTCTCTCCACACAAACTTGACTCCCTTCTTCAATAGTTCAGTCATAGGTTTAGCGATCCTGGAAAAATCTGGAATGAAACGACGATAATAGCCTGCTAAACCCAGAAAACTGCGGATTTGATGTACGGTCTTAGGTGGTTTCCAATCCATAACTTCTTGTACTTTGCTAGGATCCACAGATATGCCTTCCTTGGAAATAGTGTGCCCCAAAAATTTCACACTATCCAACCAAAATTCACATTTGGAGAACTTGGCATAAAGCTTGTGATCTCGCAGTCGTTGTAAAACAATTTGAAGATGTTCTGCATGTTCTTCATTCTTGGAATAGATTAAAATATCATCAATGAATACCACTACAAACTTGTCCTGTTCCGTCATGAATACGGAGTTCATGAGATACATGAAATATGCGGGTGCATTGGTAAGACCAAAGGACATCACCAGATACTCATAAAGGCCGTATCGGGTGGAGAAAGTTGTTTTGGGAATATCACATGGCCTGATATTTATTTGATGGTACCCTGATCGAAGATCAATCTTAGAGAAAACCATGGCTCCAGCCAACTGATCGAAAAGAACATCGATGCGGGGTAATGGATATTTGTTCTTGATTGTTACCGCATTGAGAGGTCGGTAATCCACACATAACCTCAAGCTGCCATCTTTCTTCTTCACAAATAGAGCTGGGCAACCCCAAGGTGAAGAACTTGGGTGAATATAACCCTTATCTAGCAACTCTTGAAGTTGGGTCTTCAATTCTGCCAATTCCTTGGGTGGCATACGGTAAGGTCTTTTGGAGATAGGGGCTGTGCCAGGCTGAAGTTCGATGACAAACTCGACATCTCTGTCGGGTGGCATACCCAGCAATTCATCAGGGAAAACATCCGCAAACTCTCGAACCACTGGAATTTCTTCCAGATGAGAAGTGATTGCCACATAAGAACAAGGATTTACACCATCTTTGAAAGGTAGGTATAGAGTCGTGGCTCCAACAATGGGTGAGTTGATCTCTACCATTCGCTCTGAAATATCCAGTATAACCTTATGTCGGTTCATCCAGTCCATTCCTAGAATGACATCCATGCCTTCTAATCCCAAAATGATAAGGTCCGTGTCAACTGTTCTGCTGCCTAATTCCAAGGGTACTCCCCTGGTCACCAACTCGGAAGAGATGTTCCCTCCCGCTGTTTTAATCGTAAATGCCTTATTGGTATTGCATGAATTCAGTCCTAATTTGCTCAGCGTCTTTCCATTCATGAAATTATGTGTTGCACCAGAATCAAACAATATCCAAATAGGTTTGCCTCGAACAGAGAATGTGCCCATCATTACTGGTGCTCCTTTTGGAATATCAACCACCGAAGTGAAGTTGAGTCTTCCCATCCTGGCTTGAGCAATCTTCTTCTTGCCCTTGTTGCTGGGTTTGGAAACTTATCCCTGATTAGGCTGAGTTAGCTGGTGCTGTTTATTGGTCTGGCAAGGTTGCAGGCATGCCTTAGCGAAGTGTCCTGGATCACCACACTTGAAACAACGATGCCCACTACTACCACTAGGAGAACTGGGTACAATAGGCTTTGGAGTCTGCTGTTGAGGGTTGGGGAAGTGAAGATTTTCTTGAGACCGATCCTGGGACGACTTAGCCACTAACCTTTCTGACTGTGAAGCCTGCTGGGAGTCCGGGAAAGTCTTCTGCATGATGTGAAGCTTGAAAAGCTGCGCATTATTGGGCATGGAGTTAGCCTTCCTTTTCCTCTCGGTTTGGGCCCTCTTCAAGGCATCTTCCTGTGAGATCGATTTATTCACTAGCATGTGGTAGCTATCAAATTTTACCAGATTTAGCCATCCACACAATTCACTACTATGGCCTTCGCGAAAAAGCTCCATCTTCTTCATATCGGTATCCACATGATATCCTCCATACTGGCAGAGGTTATTAAACTTCTGCGCATATTGGTACACCGTGTCTGACCCTTGCTTGAGAGCCAATAACTCTCTCATTTTCCTATCGGTAAGTGCTTTAGGAATGTGATGGTCTCTGAAAGCCTTTTTGAATTCTTCCCAAGTGATTTCATACCCAGGCGGTCGCATGGATTTGTAGTGTTCCCACCACATTAAGGCAGAACCATGAAGCTGCAATGCTGCGAATTTAGCCTTGCGTCCTTCTGAACATGGCAAGGTAAACACCGCGAACATGGCTTCAATGGCCCGAATCCAAGCATCAGCATCCAGGGGTTCTTCCGCCTCAGTGAACTGCGGTGGATTCATACCCAGAAAGTGCTTGTACTCGGTCACTTGGCTTTGGGCATCAATCCGATTCCCATGGGGCTGCTGCTGCATGTGTAGAAGGATCTGGAGCAGCATCTCGTTTTGAGTAGCAATGGATGTCATGTCCGGTGGTGGTGGCGGCTGGTTGCGGCCACTAGAATCACCGAACCCATTCGGAGTGCTGCGTGTCGAGCCCACCATCTGAAAAATTTGAGTTTTCCTTAGTCACACATTCGTAAGCTTGTTCAACAAGTAGAACATGTACGACAAAAACTCAAATTGCCCAAATAGTCAAACTCGAGACCGCCGCACTGCATCGAAATGACAATTTCAAAATTCCAAAACCAAAGTTCCCAAAATTTTTAAAATTTTCTGGCAACTTGGTAAGTTCGTGAGACAAAACTTGGCTTTCAAGGGTTAAGCTAGGTTAGCTAGGATCAAGGTCCAAAGGTGCAAGATTCAGAGTGACGTGTTCTGGAAAAACGACAAGACCTAGGTTTACTACCTGAGCATAACCTGAGATCTGAAAACCTATGATCATGAAAAGATTCTCAGCAGAAACTTGGATAGGTATAGAGCACTTTGGTAGAGATCGCCTAGGCAAATTGATTCTTGAACAAGGGGCACAAATCAAGCAAACAGCCCTATCAATTATTGGACAGCAACACATCTATGCATGAGAGGCTAGGCAAAGATAAAGCACACTAGCAAAATTTCGCCTTAGAGAGCACAAAAAACATGTAAAGGGTTCAGTTTTAAATTCCACAATTTTTAACATGATGCACGACGTCCTATTCGTCCTCACAAGGCAATCAAGCCAAAAATCGAAGTTAGTGCCGGTGGCAAGGCATATACGCGTTTCTCCCTATAATAACTAGTCGAGAACTAGTCGATGCTCACTTAGCGACTTATGAAACGTGGTTAGTGTACCTGCAGAAGATCACAGAACACATCAAACCTTTCGTGCCAGCACTCACGAAAGCGTCCACATACATTACCGTTCACTATAGAAACGGCACCCATGCGTTTATCGCTGCATGGACAGCGTCCAACCTCGGACACCCTCCGTTTGAATGGAGTGTATCCTTGCCTCGCATACACATAATGCGGAATGCACACGTATGACAAAATGTAGCGAGACACAAACGCGACGTGGGTTCCCATTGGAATAGGTCCCATCCATCCCTCACAGGACTTTCCTGTGGCACCACCACGTATAGCAAAACATGATGAACTAGTATGGTTGTGCAAGAAGTAAGTTTTGACAAGAATAAAATGTGCTGGAAGTTAGCAAAATAAACCATAGATTTGTAAACCACCTGAAAGAACCCAAAAATTCCCTCTAGGGCCTCTCAGTCTAAATTCATCCTTAACGGACCAACATATTTTGCAAAACCAAATAATCTTGGCAAATTTTATTCAAAAACCAGTGATTAAGGTTGTTAATTAAGCTCTGGTGCATATAATTGCTCTGATACCAGCTGTGACAACCCGCCCAGGAAAATACCGTACTATCGCCTAAACCAATCCACTTTGGCCATTAAGTGACAATAAAGTATCATCCTGTCGTTAGTTGCCGGGTTGACGCCCGGTAAATCACTTGGAAATTCACAGAGAGGATTGAACATATGCATTAAAACTCACACGAAGGCGAGTCCAGAGTACAAACACAAATTAAAACCAAATTACCCCTAAGGGTTTAATTATTACAAACCATTGTTCATGACATAATGAGTAAAGGTTCAGAGTTCGAAAACAGCGGAATAAATAAACTAGCGGAACGATCAACATCACAGGAGGCCGTCCGTGATGCCATCACTCGTCGTCATCCACCCATTCCAGCTCCCAGCCGGGTGGAATCTCACCAGGCCAAACAACACTTGCAACCACAATTTTAAAGCAAGGCTGAGTATACTAATACTCAGCAAGACTTAACAGTCGGGTGATAACTACATCACCAAACTCTAGACATGAGAGGCTTTTTGGCCGGTGGAGTTCTTTTGCTGAAAAGCAACAAGAGTATGTCCTTACTTTCAATATTTTAGCACAAATTCTAGTTAATTACCATTTCTAAGTGTGCCAACTAATTCAATCAAGAATTGTACAATACAATTAATTCAAGCAGTAATATTCACCAAGTTCCATCATTAAGGGATATCATGGCTAGTTGATTAAGCAGTCTCAGATAACGGTGAGAGGCCGACAATCGATTGATTAAATCCTTGCAAGGTAAACCTAAACACATGGAAGAATGCATACCCCAAGAAAATCCAAACAAAAATGACACGGGGTATACACCGACCGGACGGTTCCCATCTTTCTCCGGTTCGGGATCGGAACCTACAATCCTCGGTACAAGGCTTACTGGCACGTCACGCCGGACCGCCCAGACTCGCACAGGTACCCCACTGTTGCAGGCAGGGGGACACATCAGGTGTCATAGGGGTAGTAGGGAAAGGTTCCCTTGCTGTGTTCATCAGGTACTAGGTTTACCAGTCCCATTCCTGGCAAGTGCTTAGTATGTTCAAAAGCTTAGCCCACGAAAGCCATTGGACCGGAGCCCAAATCCCATGCTCTTACCACATGAGCAATCCATTTATAAAGATCTTATGATTCCAACATAAGAACCTATTCTCGCGAGTGACGAACATCACTCGACTTGTACCGGTCCTATAGCATAGCAGCTATCGACCTAACATACTAGTAAAAGACATAGGTACCTAGGGATCATGCATCTAAGGTTTGAATTCAAGTCCTGAAACGTAAATGCACAATCATATCAAACATAATTGCATAATTTTAAAAGAAGGGTTAACGATCCGGGGCTTGCCTTCGCTGGCAAGGTTGGCCTTGGGCCCTTCTGGACTTTGGTCCAGGTCTTGCTCTACAGCGACGTAGTGCACATCTCCGTCAGCTCCTCCGTCTCCTCCTTCCGGCACAAGCGTACACCTACCGTCGGGAAGATCTACACGAGGATGCAAATGCACAATTTAAGTGATGATTTTTAATTTAATTACTTACCAAACAACATATGACAACCATGGGGTGCATAGTTAACCAAATTCACCTTGACAAACACACATATGGTATATTCTTTCTATTAAAGTAATGTTAGGAGGTGATTTCTCATTTATTCTTTTTGATAGTGACTGTGTACATATTTATACAATTAAATTAATCTAATTCCACAAAACAGCAAAGGGTTGTCCTTATGCTTCTTAGCATATTTCACATCACATTCATAAGGCCATTAGGTGAGGATGTGGTGATTTTCCAATTTAACTTAATATTAAGCTTAATTGGCTTCATTGCTTTTATTCAAAAATAAATTCATAAAATTTAGTGGGGGTGTTTTCCAAGCTTTATAACACTAGGCAAAGCCACTGAACACACATGCACACTTAGGAGAGCCATAAATTAATTATATCACAAAAGACAAAATCTATCTTCCAAAATAAGATAAATGCATATAAAAATAAATAAGCATGAAATGGATCCCAACTTTCTCACACATGGCCTCTGGTCCAAATCTAAGCTAGGCATGTAACATATACACCTAGAGCTACTATAGATCTTGAGTCATGCAATTACATTTAAAACTAAGCATATTTCAAGAATAAATACTTCTGACAGATATAAAATCATGATTAATTCACCAGAGGTGCATTTATCCATAAAAAGATCATATGCAGAAGTTGAGCACGAAAATCTAATTATTTTTAGCTACAAAAATCATTAGGCAGATTCAGCATAAATACAAAACAATTCATAATAAAAGATCTACACAGTAACTTTGCGCAATTTTTGGTACAGAATCTATACATAACATAACACACAACATATCCAAAATTCAGCTATAGAGCACCTGAAGATTTTGAGATACAACAGATCTAGGTTTAATAGTTTTGTACTTTTCATGCAAAAACTATCACTCAAAAGTATGGTCATGCTTTACAAAGGTTGTAGGGTTCTTCACAAGGAATCCAACAAAAATGAGTTTGCATTTTTCTGAATTTTCTACAATTTTCTACGAATTTTACAAGATTCAGCCAAAACCCATCACTATTTAAGAATCACTTTTGCTGGCAGGTCCCTGGAATTTTTCAAACACTTACAGAAAGGCCCCTAGCTTGCACAAAACTCCCTGGAAAGAAAGTGGGGGATGCAATTGGGTCCTTGGGCCATGGCCGGCGGCGACTCCGGCCAAATTCCGGCGGGGGGCTCGCCGGAGAGGGTCGGGGAAGGGCGGAGTAGGGTCTAGGGCTTACCCATGGCCGATTTGTGGTCGGAGTTGGGGGAGGGGCAGCTCCGGAGACGACGTGCGGCGGCGGCAGGCGGCGGCGGCCGCTGGAGCTTCTGCTCCGGCGAGCTCTCGACCGGGGAAAGGAAAGGGGCGACGCGGTTGGCTCCAGTAGGGGCTAGGGGAGGTCCTGGTGGCGCTGGACGACGGCGGAAACGACCGGAGGTGCGAGCTCGGCGTGCCGGCGGCAATGGCGCAGGCGATAGAGCACGGGCAGTGACGGCGGTGGGGTTTTCACTTGGGAAGGGAGCAACGACTGCTTTTATAAGCGCGACGGTTTCCCCCTTCGCGGCCACGGCTCCAGGCAGGGCACGAGGTCCAAGGACCTCGGCATTCGCGCCCGCGGCAGAGGGGGGTCCGGCAGCGGTGCGCTCGGCTCCAGCGCGTGTCGCGCGCTGCGTCCCGCGCTCGAGGGGGGGCCCGTTCGGGGAAGTGCCGCCTCATCCGCGGCCCGGTGGGGGCCCGGACGCTCGGAGTACGGCCGAGCGCGGACGCCCAGGTGCACGGCGGCCAGGGCCAGCGCGTGCGCGCGCGCTCGCCGGCGCTCCAGAGCACGAGGAGCAGAGGAAACTAGCGGGTCAACGCACTTTGACCGCTGTTTTTCTCCAAAATTTTGAACTGTGCAAGGAAAACTCTAGATACGGAAGTTGTAGATGTGACATCCCTCTACAACAATTGCAAAGGCCGACTTATGGTTTGGTGAATGGTTTGGCTTGGAACGCGTGACGAAGTTCAGGATTTTCCATGGTTCAAAACACTATTCAAACGACTTTGACTGAGTTTTTGAGCTCTAATACTTCAAAATTTGAAATGCCGCCAATTAGGAAAGTTGTGTCCCTCGAAACGACGAACAACTTTTATATTGGCTGATTTTGAAGTATTTAAGCGGAATTTGGAGAACGAGCCAAAAGTTCTAGAAATTGGTATGGACATTAGGGGATTTGACCGGGGATTGACTCGGGTTTGACCACTAATGATTGTTAACTTGATTAAAAGGATGATTAGCACTAATTAATGGTAATTAAACACCTGAGGTGTTACACTTAGGTCCGCCGTGCACCGCACCCTCGCATGCGAACCAAGACCCTTGTAGTGTTTAGATCCAAATCCATCGGCATAGAGGAGGAGAAGATGGAGGCCGCGCAGATTCCACCGCCGTAGACCGTCTGGGAGCCATCCATAGTGACGGAGGAGCAGATCCAGGCCCTGGCGACCCGCGGGTTCCTGAGGCCCAAAACGGAGGTCGGCTGGAGGCCGGCGGCGGGGGAGGAGTTCCCAACGGAGGGGACCGGCGAGACCGTCGTCTTCCTCGCGCACATCGAGCGCTGGTTCGGAGTCCCGGCGGGTGACTTCTTCTGCGGCCTCCTCTACTTCTACAGGATCGAGGTGGTGCATCTCGTCCCCAATGCCATTACCATCATTTCCTCCTTCATCCACCTCTGCGAGGCCTACCTCGGGATAGCGCCGCACTTCCACCTGTGGCGCCACTTCTTCGAGCTCAAGAAGACGGGGAAGTCCGGTGTCGTGGGGAGTGTCGGCTTCATGCTGCACCGGTACATGAAGCCGGAGTACATCGACCTTGTGCTCCCCGACAACACCACCGGCTGGAAGCAGGGGTGGTTCTACTAGTACAAGGTTTTCCCCCTATTGCAACACAACTCTTCAGCAACACCACAAATTTGGTTGCATTAGGGGGGTACTATGGCACCGAAACAGTGATTTGGTTGTAATATGCGTGTCTATTGCTACACAAAATTTGAGTTGCAATATTTATTTTTTGTGTTGCAACAGGTTGACGCTAATGCACCCATTATGAGGATTTGTGTTGCATTTGGTTGGAAATACTGCTACCCCATTTTTGCGTTGCATTAGCATGTCGTGAGTTGCAATAGAAAGTTGCTATGGCCGCCGTACTAGGTTTGGTTGCGTTTGAACGGCTATATCGCAATGTCTTATTTGGGTTGCAAATATATCTTCGCGATGTTGCAACAGGTTCGCGCTAATGCACCCATTACGAGGAATTGTGTTGCATTTCGTAGGAAATACTGCTACCCCATTTCTGCGTTGCACTAGCAATTCGTGTGTTGCAATAGAAAGTTGCTATGGCCACCATACTAGGGTTGGTTGCGTTTGAATGGCTATATCACAACATCTTATTTGGGTTGCAAATATATCTTTGCGTTGTTGCAATACATGGAGGGCTATTGCTTCGTTTCTAGCCTCAAGGAGGAATCTCGTGTACGTATTGCCACGAAATTTGTTTTGATGAAAAAAATTGTGCTATGGGGCTGTAGCGAAATTTTAAATGCGATTTAATAGGTAAATGTTATTATGAAAAATATGAATTTTAACAATATGGTATAGACTATATGTACCATGAAAAAAAAGAGAGGATTTGTTTAGATGAAAAAAATGGTGTGTTGTGGGGATGTGGGCTAAGCCAGGCCACAACAGGCTCAACTGGCGAGCGTAAAGCCCAGCGAGCGGGAGCTCGAGTGGGCCGGCCAGCCCATTAAGCCCCATAGCACAAGTAGCAAGCAGTAGTGGATGACGGTAATTCGGAGTTCGAGAGCGTAGGCACGCCTCCCCTTTTAAGCTAGGATACCCCTTCTCAGTTTCCGGGGTGGCACTAAAGGTCCTGGAGTGCGACGCCGCTGCAAAATTGCCAAATGGGCAGGTGAGAGTAATAAAAACAAGGATGGGCTGGCCCAAATCGTCTATAACCTTCAGGTCCCCCACCCCCAATACACTTCAGCTCCCGACCATCCCCCTCGTCGGCTCCGACCGACGCCTCCACATCGAGGTGCCCCGCATCGAGTTTCCCCTGCGGCGAGCGGGGACATCGGCCAGAGTGGCCGCATCGAGCCTTCCCAGGCCAGCGGCGGGCGCGGACGGAGGGGCCGCAGCGCTGCAACACAGTCGAGCGGCCGCCACGGTAGGCGGGGCCGCATCGAGGGGATCCAGGCGAGCGACGGCGGTGGACGGAGGGGCCGCACCGAGGGTTTGTAGGCGAGTGGCGGCGGCGTACGGAGGGGCCACAGCGCCGCCACGCAGAAGCGTGATGCAAGCGGGCGGTTCAAGTCTACCACACCGCCGACCTCATCGTCCTCCGGTACGGTCGGCAGCACCCCAACCCCGTCGTCCTTCGGTACGGACGGCGCCGCCACCTCCTCCTCGTCGTCTGACGGCCCGCATCGCTAAGTCGATCCATTCGGTAAGGGTAAGCAAGCCCTAGTCGGATGCAAGCGGTCCAGAAGTGAAGTGAGGTACACTGCCCTACCCTCTTTGACTTTCCAGGAATCGAGTGACTCCTTTTGCAATTAGAAAAATGTTAGTGGTTCATAGTAATCAAATTTTCATACTAGATAATGACAATTGGGTTTTTTGTGGATCCATCTCACCTCATACTAGATAATGATAATGATAATTGGCTTGATTTCTTGCCATCTTTTGCTGTGAATCTGACCTGTGTACATTTGATCACATTGCTGAAAACAAAGCCAGCCAAATGAAGTTAGTTTGCGCAGGCTATCCCATTTAGTAGGTTAGGCCTTTTCTGGCAGCTAGTAGGGGGATCACAGGTAAATTGGTATACAATATGAGTCAAGAGATTGAATAGGCTGTTTTAAACAAATCTGAAAAACAGTAAATTGTTTTGTTTGGTCAGGCTAGTGAACACTTCTAATCAGGTGAGGATCATCATTCCGGACTCAGATGATGAGCAGGACAACAGTAAGAAACCGTCGCCATCGAAAGATTCGGGATCATCGAAAAGAAAGATGAATTTTTTTGATTATTTGGCTGCATTGGCCACTGCTGTTGTAACACATTTCATGTTAGTAACTTGTGTTTGTTGCCTGTCGTAGGAAATGCCCTTGCGCCAAATGGTTCAGCAGCTGAAGGAGCGCTATGATGATTTGCGGGAGCAGATTGAGAACCTAAGCATGGACATTGCTGGAACGCAGGAAGACATGGAGATGACCCTGAAGGAATTCATGGAGACTGTTGCTGACAAATTAGAAGGGATGGAGAAGAAGATCTGCAAGCTTCAGGATAAAGTCAATCGCAAGTAGTTGTAATCTAGCTTAGTACGTAGCATAACCAGGTCCTAGGTGGATGTTATGCAGATGCTGGTGAATGGTCTAAGAATGGATGTGTATGTGGCAACATCTAAGTATGCCAACATCTAAGTAATAACTTCGAACCTCTATATTGTAATTGTAGTACGTCGTCTAAGTATGGTTGTGTGCTAAAACTTGTATATATGCATGTTCGTATGTCTATATGTGTTTGGATCTGGATGAGCCCTTGCAAAATATTTTAACTTATGAGTGACACAAATTGATTTCTGCTGGGTCTTGTCATGCATATTTGGAGTAACCATCTGTCTGTTTTCAGAATTGTGACATGCTATTGTTTATGCTAGACTAGTGTATATTCACAAAGAATTGTGATCAACAATATGGAGACTCTTCACTAGAACTCCTGAATTTTGTGTATTATTGTTAGCCTCTATAGTAGCTGATCGGAAAAGAAAAATCATGAATTACGCATCTGTTGAAAACCCGAGGCACATAATGTGGACCCTGTGAAAGGTCATAATACGTACAGCCTCAGAAATATTGCAACGAGGTATTCCTTGGTTGCACTGTAATTTGTCTATCGCGACGCTTATGCAGGAGATCAAAACGACGATTAGATAGGGACTCATCGGGACCGTTCCAAAATTCCAAGTCTTCGATGAATTTCCATTCGGTCACCATCAAGATCTCCATGACAGCGTATAGGTCTCCATATACATCGATCTCCACGACGTACGTATAGATCTCCACGACGATAAATCAACATCTGTGCGGTGCCACGGCCGGTACTATTGTCTTGATCTCATATATATCTTCGTTCCCTGCATATATATGCATATTGCTATATCATGATCTAGGTCGTTTGAAACATGAATACAGATTAATGGCATCACACGAAGATCAGAGTTGGATGCGCTTGCCTCGACACTCGGTGGATTGGTAGAACAATTTCCGATCTTTTTTTTCAAACCTTTACCGCCGCATCAGCGCGAGGTCGATCTATTGCGTGCCCATGTACTGTATGTCAATGCATGATCAGACATGAGACCTTATTTCCCTTTCAAATTCATTTAGCGACTAGAGGGTTTGCTGATTGTTTCATCGATGATGGTATCATTCAAGGCCAAACTGATACTTCATCAGCTGATGGTCATGTGAATCATGATGTCACTCCTGATCTCAACAATCATGATGCACAACCTACAGCTGATGATACAACACCTTATTTCGGAGAAGACGATGAAGAAGACGGTTGTGATGATAATCCTGCTGCCACTAATACTCTGATTAGAAACATTATCAGTGGCACTATACTTCATGGACAAACCAAAGATGACGAGGCAGATAAGCAGGCAGAGATTTTTTTGAAACTATTAGACCAGGCAAAGAAGGAATTGTATCCAGGATGCAAAAATGCAACTAAGGTCTCTTTTATCGTGGAGCTTTTTCAGATAAAGTGCATGTATGGCTTAAGTAACGCGGCGTTGGAGGCCATACTTAAGCTCTTCGGAAAGGTTCTACTTGATGGGCATTGTATTCCTGACTCCTTGGATAAAGTGCAAAGGGTGGTTCGAGACCTGGGCTTGGACTATGTCAAGATACACGCATGTGAAAATGATTGTGTGTTATTTTTTGATCAATACACAAATCTGGAGACATGTCCCGTTTGTAAGCAGTCAAGGTGGAAAGTTGTAGAAAAAACCTGTGGTAATATTGACAGTGCAGTTGGTGCTACTACTGTTAAGAAGTGGTTATCAGTTAAGATCCTACGCTACTTTCTTCTTATTCCTCGGCTGCAAAGAATGTATATGTCAAAACAAATGTCAGAGGATATGCAGTGGGACAAGAAAGAATTGGTGAACGATGGGAAAATGTGTCACCCTGCTGACTCAAATGCATGGAAGCATGTGGATTCAGAGTTTAAATGGTTTTCAGAAAAAGGAGGTCGTAATGTTAGGCTGGGTCTTGCTTCTGATGGGTTCAATCCCTTTGACATGCAAAGTCTTATATACTCCATATGGCCTGTCATCCTGATACCCTACAATTTGCCTCCATGGTTGTGTCAGAAACAATCTAACTGGATCTTGTCAATGTTGATACCTGGTCCAAAATCTCCTAGAATGGATATTGATGTATATTTGAGGCCCCTTATACTGGAGCTCAAGGAGCTTTGGAATAATGGTGTTAAAACAAGAGATGCAGGGACTAAGAAGAATTTTACATTGTGCGCAATCCTTCTTTGGACAATTAATGACTTCCCAGCTTATGCTATGCTGTCTGGTTGGAGCACTAAAGAAAAGTTTGCATGTCCATACTGTCACAAACATACTGACTATTTGTGGTTGAAACATGGGAAGAAGCATTGCTACATGGCACATCGGCGTTTCTTGCCCCCCGACCATCCATGGCGCAACAACGCGGTCAGCTTCAACAACAAGGTCGAAACCAGGGAGGCACCAGAACCACTATCTGGTGCACAGGTACTTGAGCAGTATGATACCTTTGAACAAGTAGAATTTGGAAAGACCTTGCTATCCAAAAAAGGAAGCATGACGAAGACAACAGATGGCACAACTGGAGGAAGAAGAGTATTTTTTTGAGCTCCCTTACTGGTCTTCTTTGCTCATCAGGCATAATTTGGACGTCATGCACATTGAGAAAAATATATGCGAGAGCATACTAGGCACTCTGCTTAAATTGGACGGCAAATGTAAGGACGGGGAGAATGCCAGGCTTGACATGGAGCATCTACGGATACGACCAGATCAGCACCCTGTGATTAAAGATGATAAGTATACCTTGCCATCAGCCTTGTACGAGTTAGATAAGGAAGCTAGGGAAAGTTTGTGTGAATTTCTATATGGAGTGAAGATGCCTGATGGGGTTTCCTCAAATATAAGAAGATGTGTTGACGTAAAGTCACGTAAGGTGTCTGGCTTGAAAACTCATGATTACCATCTAATTCTACAGAAACTTTTACCCTTAGTGGTGCGTAGGATTTTGCCAGAACCTGTTGTCATCGGATTGATTCAGCTTAGTAATTTCTTCAATGCACTATGATCAAAGGAGCTGGTGGAAGCAGAATTGAACAGGCTAAGCTGTTCAATTAGGGAGGCTGTTTTTCGACTTGAGATGATATTCCCACCTGCATTTTTTGATATCATGATCCATTTGCCTGTTCATCTAGCTGAGGAAGCTAAAATTGGGGGGCCAGTGTGTTACAGATGGATGTACCCAGTGGAGCGGTACCTACGCACTGTGAAAGGATATGTGAGGAACAAGGCTCACCCTGAAGGTTCAATTGCTAAGGGATACATACTCGAGGAGTGCCTTACATTCTGCTCAAGATTCTTGGATGTGGACACCAAAGAGAATCGTGTTGATCGACATGAAACAATATTGTGAATGAGCCACCATCTGGTTTGAGCATTTTTCTGAAATGGATTACAAGAGGAGAGGACAGACGGTCGACGAAATTCCACCAGATGAGTTTCGGAAGATGAGGCACTATATAATTTGCAATTGTGATGAAGCTAGACCATATGTCGAGTAAGATACACTGGTCAACATCATTTATTACTTGTAATTTTGAATTTCAAACTAACAGTAATATTCTTTTTTATGCAGTGCGCATTTGGAAGAACTAAAGGAATATGGAACCAGAAATCTTGATAAGCGACATGAGGATCAACTCGTAAGATGGTTTGAAGGCAAGATCAGAGGTCTACATGCGAGAGGGGAAGTAAGTTCAGAGTTGTTTGCACTTGCTCAAGGACCGGATCCCCAACCTCGTACAATGAATAGATGTCATATCAATAATTGGCTGTTTCGAACCGTTAACATTGAGAAAACCCTCGTGACACAAAACAGTGGTGTGCTTGTCAAGGGTGAGAAAGGAGGCACGAACTGGTATGGGGTGATTAAAAGAATGATCTCACTGGAATTTCCTAGACAAAAAGAAGTTATTCTGTTCTAGTGTGACTGGTTTGATGTGTCTGCTGCCACAAGTACCAACAGAGGCAAAGGATACAGTAAAGATAAATTTGGGGTGATTGACATTGATACTACTCGACATAGGTATAAGAATGAACCCTATATTCTGGCAACACAGGCAGAACTGGTGTTTTATGTGAATCTGGTGAACAAATCTGGTTGGAGCAGTGTTATTTCATTGAAACCAAGGAACTTGTTTGCCATGCTTGAATTAGATCTTGAGGACTTAATTGTTATGGGTATCGAAGGTATTAATTTGCTCGGTGAACACCAGGATTTGACAAATTGGTCAAGATCAGACAAGGAAGGCACAACCAGGGATGTCTCAGTTATTAATCAGGTGCGGGCCGAGGTAGTTGATGAACCAGACGATGATGTATTTGATGATGATGATGAATATGATGCAGATGACACGTACATTGATGATGGAGTTGTTGCACCAATTGTTCAAGATGCCCAAGATGATGAATTTTTCGATTGATATTTAGTCGATTTTGTTTGGCGTGTTAAGAGCCAATTTAATCTTGCCATGACATTTTTTTCAACATTTTTTCAATATTATGTCGTGCCACAAAACTAAAGCATGAGGTGTATTTGTGGCACTATTCCCAATCTGTTACACTCTCACTACATTTGAATAATAAGTACTGTAAATTTTTCATTATTCTGCTTGGGACACATCATCAGCATGAAGCTTAATAGGAAGTTCTAGCAGATGATACACTTTACACCATTTTAGCCTCTGTAAACATGATTAACAGTAAAGAAGAAGGCATCACATTCAAAACGAAGCCTACATTCATCACTACAAAAATAAAAGGCAAACCCCCTCCGGTTCGGTTCCCTACCGTAAAAGGTTCGGCCAACGCAGTGTTGAATGTTGCCTCGCGCCACCGCCGGTGGCAGCGTCGGCCGGCGGCGGCCCTGGCGGAGGGCGATACTCCTCATTTGCTTTGCAAGACTAATAAGTCCAGAAATATTCAGACTACAAGTTGATGATCATCCGCGGACCTTGAGCCTCGCCCTCAAACTGTCTCATGTACGCAAATGCAGTGGCGTCGGTTTCGGCCCCGCTATAGAACCTGTAGAGAAGGACGGCCGCCGCATAGGCCGCCCCTCTATTCCCGGTGTGGGCAACGCGGTGTAGCTCGTCTAGGGGAGGACGCCGTCCGCGGTTCCTGCCGAAGATGTCGTCCATCCCGGCGAGGAAGACGGCCACTGGGTTGCCGGCTGCAGCCAGGCTACGAACGAAGACGTCGTAGCCGTCGGGTCGGCGTTCTGCAACTACTCGATTGGAACCCGACCTAGTGCCAGGTGCCTACCGACGTCTCTGTCGCGGCAGGGGCTGAGCATGCTCTTGCAGGTGGCACGTAGGCTCCGGAGGTCCTCCATTGGCTGCTTCGATGTTGCACCGACTCGGCCAGCGATGATTGCCCGCAACTCAATCGGGAGTTTCGCGAGCGACCGGGGGTGTTCCCTCGATGCCATGGAATGGAAGTCGCGCGGCACGGAGCGTGAGATGTGGGCGGAGAGGGCGCGGCGGCGGAGCGTGAGATGTGTGGGCGGAGGGGGCGCGGCGGGGGAGCGTGAGATACGGGCGGAGAGGACTTTCCAAGAACCAACGGCATCTTTCGAGATTCCAATAACCGGCCCTGGCCTCTCAAGTTTTTTCCAAAGAAATTAACAATTGAACATCAGAACTGGCATGTCGTGGCGTGGGTTCGAACTGACGTGTCGTGGCGTGGCCGGCCGCTGCGTGGCTGGGCGCAGCCGCTGCGGGGCTGTGGCCGGTCGTGGCTTGGCCGCGGTCGGCCGTGGCTCGGGTTTGGCCAGCTGCGGCTGGGGGACGTGGCTGGGCGCGGCCAGGCATGGCTGGGTGTCATTTCATGTGGTGTGGTGGCAACATATGATACCAAAGTTTCCATTTGACATCATTAAAAAGACTTGCACATATATATCAAAGTAGTAGCAATGTACTAGCATTGACTAGATCACTGCATTACTAGATATACATACACAGATACTTGTTCTCAAAACCGAGAAATGCTACTTGTTACTTTGGATTATATTACATTACTAATTCTAACTATATATCATCTGGCACAAATCGGTAACCATGCTTGATCTCAAGCTGATTTGCAATCTCAAAAGACAGAAATGCATCCTTGGTGGCGTATTGCACCTGCCAGTCTGCCAAACACCTCGAACCCCACAGCTTGTGGTTCACTCTTCTGTTCTTGAACAGAGGTAGGTCTAGTACCACATTTCCAATCTTCTCCAGTGATGACCTGTAACCATTTTGGTACAGATTGCTGTACTTGTCATCAACCTCAGAAACAATCAGTTGAAGGTCTCTCCAATTAGAAATCTTGATGCCGCAGTCCTGCTCTAGGCGTTCAACATCAATCGAGATATGCACTCCGACAAAGATGTGGCCTTCCTCCCTGAGAAACTTGCTCAGGACATCAGGTAGCTTGTAGCCGGCATGAAGCACCTGGTAAATAAGGCAACATGGCCCGACGCACAATTGCAACAATGCGACCTTGTGCTCGCCACTGCGAAGCTCAATGAACTCGGTGTCCAATCCGACGAGCAAACAATCTGGAGGAGGGTTACCTTTGATTTCTTTGATGTACTCCGCCACTACATCCGCGTCGCAAGTGATTGTGGTCTTGATGATCGGGTACCGCTCCTTGAAGAATTTGACCTCGCAGACCGAAGTTGGGGGCGGTCCCAGAATCGGCGATAGCTGTGGACGGACGACGGTGGGGCACCATTCATCCCAGCCACTGCCTACTCAAATGTCGACAGCATCAGCAGCGGCGTCCCACACATCCACGGTGCGAGTACGCTTGCGACCCTACAGTACCAATCCAAGAAAACAGAGTTCTGAATCTTAATCAAACAGTTCAATCTCACTACAAATCCATGACTACATACACAATGTACATGCTGGTCGCGAAGGGATGACCTAGAAATTGACGCGCTCTGCTGACGCGGCGGCGCTTGCTCCGCCTGCAGCACCTTGGTTGGTGTGGGGGCCGGCGGTGGCGGTTGCCCCCTCTGCATCCCCCTTCCTTTCAGGGGCGGCACTACCTTCCGCTTCCTCGCATCGGGTCATCGTGGGTGCCAATCTTGCTTCAGAGCTAGGTGGCGTGGCAATGGTGTCCGAGATTGGAAGCTTGGCGGTCACCGGCGATGGTGGAAGGCAAGAAAACCCCAAGTTTTGATGTGACGGTTTGGGCGAACAGGGATGAAGCAATATTCTCTGCTGTCTGTTCAGCTTTGTCTATAAGCTAAAAGGAAGTGGGGACACAGCTTCGTCAAAACCACGAGCGCTCGTGCAGTCGTGCGGCTACCTGGTCCCACACGTGGGGAAGATGACGCAGATTGCTTCTGTTATCAAAAAACTTCAAAAATTGACAGAGTTTGAATATGGTTGTCAAACGTTGCCAAATGAAAATTTCTTGAATACCAAACCTGTGCAACTCGTCAAGGCCTACAATCTTTATTTAAGTCATTAATCCATTTGACAGAGTTTGAATAGGACAAATTTCGAAATTCAAAAAATGATGTCTACAATCGATATTTTTAAACACCAGATAATGTCAAATGGAAAAGTGGTGAATACCAGAGTTTCATATCTCAACAAGGTCTACGAACTTTATTTAGGTCGGATTTTCATTTGACAAAGTGGTACTACACATTGTTCATTAACCTAGGTTCACTCACATAGTTTAAGAAACTTGGTTGGGGACATGTCAATTTTCTACTACATGATAGTACCAATTCGTCAAATAAAAAACCGCCCAAAATAAACATTATTCATCTCGATGAGCTATGAAACATTGGTGTTCATCACTTTTCCATTTGACATCATCTAGTGTTTGAAAAAATCAATTCTAGATATCAATCTTTGAATTTCGAAAATTTGATGGTTCAAACTTTGTAATCTCGAAGTGCATTGGACTCATGAGATAGGTTCTTGTTTTGTAAGAATGTTGGGGAAAAAACCACCTGAGTTGGGCATCATACGTGTAATATAAACATGTTTTAATTTTTGATTATGAATGCAAATACAAAAATAAGTTCAGCACTTGCCGACAGGTGGGACCCGCAAGTCAAACGCAAGGATGAAAAAGCACACGCGAGGTACTCGTGGGTCGCATCCCTTTGGTGTGGGGTTTCTGTGTGGGCCCTTCGTGGTGGGCTCCATTTGTCAGCCGCTTGGGGTGGAAAACAGCTGGTGTCAACCGCACCCTGTGTGTGTCTTCCTAGATGCCCCCGCTTTCCTCGACGCTTCGCTTCTTGTCTCGCCCCTTCCCAAGCGCCTCGCTACAGTAGAAACCACCCAACCGCCACACAACTCTGATTGCTTTGCAAAACTCCCCACCGTCGCTGCCGTCGCCCAACTCCGATTACTTCCCAAACCTCCCCACCGCAAGCCAAGATGGAGCCGCACTCGCCCGCGGTGTCGAGGGTTTCTCCTCACGGTGCCTCGCCGAATGCCGCATTGCTGGCATCCTCCTCGCCGAGCCGGGAGACGGGGTCCTCGAAGTCGAAGGGACCGGTGGCAGAAGAGGCGATGCTGGGGTTGTTTCCTTGCCCCGATGTTGGCGGGGCATCCGAGGAAGCGGACGCTGAATCTGCTAGGATGCCTCGGAAGCGGAAGGCCCACGATGAGGGTTTTCAGAACCCCACCGCCAAGAAGTCGAAGCAGGAAGAGTCGTCCAGCGAGGAGTTGTTCCCCCCAGATGGCAGGACTTCGGATGGGAGCGTCCGGTAATTTTTCTTACTCATACCAAATTGAAGTTCCCCCTTTATTATTCGAGAACTCAGAGTTTAATTCCTCTGGTTGCTAAGTTCACTGAAGTGATTATTTTTGTGTGATTGCGAAATTGTTTATGAGTCAGAATCAATTCTGGGACTTGCAATTTAGGATTTCTTGACTAGGGTATATATGGAAATTTTTGGTACAAATCATCCAGTTAAGAATCATTGAGCAAATCCATCTCAAAATTTTGTGTAGTAGAATTCTTGGTACACAAGTGTTTATGTGAATTTTATCTTAAGTTCACAAGCGGAATATTCCTCTTCATGTCTTGATTTCTTAATTCAGGATCTTGGGCCGAAGGTGACTTATGAGTTCACCTTCCCACGAGTTAGGCTATTCGTCGAATGCCATGACAACAGCGACGATGAGCTCTGCCAGCCGGGCCCCTACCGAAAAAAACCTACTGATGCCGAGGTATTACCTTCATTCCCTATGTTGACTATTTCAGTTTCATTCAAATTTTGATGTACTTATCACACTGATAATGCATTGTAAAACCATTTCAGATTGAGGCTAAGGTGGAGGGCGTCCGGAAGGCACTGAAGCGCTGGGCAATCCCGTAGGCACGGCTGCAAGCAATGATAGATAGCTTTTGTGTAGTGAACTACTCCCTCATTAACATCTAGATTTGATGAATGAGGCTTATATGTAATGACCTTGTATAATGGCATTACTTTACCGGAAATATTTGGTAGCTAGTGAATGCTGGTATTATTATTACCCTTCATCATCCTTGTGATTGCAGATGTGTTATCCAATTTTTCTCCAACATCACCTCGGACCTTAAACAAGGCTACGAAACCAACAAATACACCAACTGCCATTTTAGATCTTGAACTAGGCATTTATGATTAATACCAAGCATACATCAGGAACAAATATTTCTATCAGTCCTAAAATCATGATCGCATCAGTAAAGGTGCATCTAGGCATTTCAAGACTATACTCGGAAGTGGAGCTCAAAAATCTATTTGATTTTTGCTACAAAAATCACTAAGTCAGAAAATAGCATAAATACAAGATAAATCATATCCAAAGATTTACTCAGTAACTTGGTGCAAATTTTGGTGCAGAGCCTACACATGGAATATACAACAACATATCCAAAGTTCAGCTTGAGATCACAAGAAGATTTTGAAATACAGCAAAAGTAGGCCAAACTGATTTCAAATTTTTGTGCATAAACTAATAGTCCAAAGTAGGGTCATGCTTTGCAAAAGATGTAGGTATGCTCACAGCGAAACCAACAAAATTGGTTTTACATTTTTCTGATTTTTCTGTGATTTTATATGAATTTTCCAAGATCAGGACCTATGGGTGGAAAGGTTAAGAATCTACTTGCAACCCAGCCCTTACAAAGATTAAACTTTTCACAGATATGCCCTCGACGTTTCTACAGGGGTCCCTACAAATCTGTGACCTTCACAACTCTGCCCTCGGCGGCGGGGGCGAGCTCACCGCCGGCGAGGTAGGACCGGAGCAGGCAAACAAGCGACGGGGAGGTGCGAGTGTGTCCTAGGGACGAGCTCTGAGGCACGGGTTGGTCACGGACGTGAGCGGAGGGAAGGTTCACCGGTGGCGGTGCTAATGACGGACGGCGGCAGAGTGGCATGGAGAGGCGGTTTCGCCCGCCTTCATCGTCTACAGGGGTCGCGGCATGGTCCTAAGGCAGTGGGTTTTCCGGCGCCTCGGCGTGCGGGCTCGGGGGTACGGGGGCCAGGGTTGTGGGTCCCACCTGTCAGCATAGTTTTGGGTCCCACTTGTCGGCGCCCAGATTGTGATGTGTTCTTGAGTTTTTCATGGACCTAATTAACTTGATTCTTTGATTCGTTATCACAGCTACAAACTTGTATAGATTTCACAAATGACGTCCAAATCAGGAAATTTTTTTCCTACATTCTTATAAAATAATAATCTAGCTCATGGTGTCCACTGCATCTCATGTAAGTATATTTCAACAATCATAATTAAGAAATAGTACATTTCAAAACTAGAATCAAGATTTTGAAAAAAGTAGATGATGTCAAATTGAAGAGTGATGAATACCAAAGTTTCATTGCTGATCGAGATGAACAATCTTTATTTTGGTCGGTCTTGCATTTGACGAATTGGTACTATCATGTAGTACAAAATTTACATGTCTCCAAGCAAGTTTCTTAAACTTTCTAAGTGAACCTAGGATTAATGAACAAAGTGTAGTACCACTTCGTCAAATGAAAATCCGACCAAAATAAAGATTGTTCATCTCGATGAGCAATGAAACTTTGGAATTCATCACTTTTCGATTTGACATCATCTTCTATTTGAAAATCTTGATTCCAGTTTTGAATTGTTCTATTTCTTAATTATGATTGTTGAAATATACTAACATGAGATGCAGTGGACATCATGAGCTAGATTATTCTTTCATAAGAATGTAGGAAAAAATTTCCTGATTTGGACGTCATTTGTGAAATCTAAACAAGTTTGTAGCTGTGATTATATGAATCAAATAAACAAGTTAATTAGGTCCATTAAAAACTCAAGAACACATCACAATCTGGGCGCTGACAGGTGGGACCCACAACTCTGTGTTTACGTGTCCTCCCTAAGAAAGTGCAATTTTCTTAAACCCAATATACCCTGTGACCCCCCTAATTCAACCTGATCTGGCGGCGGCGGTTCTTCTCCATCTCCCCTGACATCTCGCCTTCATCTTCTACCTCATCCTCGCCGGGGAGCACAGCCTCGCACATCCAATCAGCTCCTGCGTGTGATGAACTGCAATCACTCCATGGAAAAGGTCGCCGCGGCACGCTACGAGGCGTCGAGGCTGGTGGAACTGCCGAAGGAGCTGACGATTGACATCGTCTCCCGAGTTGCTGCTCAGTCAGAGGACGCCATGGAGGATCTCCGGAACCTGCGCGCAACATGCAAGGCAATGTGCGTGGTGTGCAGCGCCACCACGGTCGGACGACGACTAGCCCTGAAACGTGTCCTGCGGCGTCGATTCAACCTCAGCCCGGATTTTCACGCGGCGGTCATCAACACACTGGCCACCGTCGGCAACCCGGAGGCCTTGTTCCGCAGCGGGTTGTGCCTCGCAATATTGGGGAACAAGCGCGGTGTAATCATGCCATGCCTCGACCTGCTAAGGCGCGCCGTGGAGGCGGGCCACAAGGTATCGATGTACGCCCTCACCCTCTTCCTCTACAGGCCCAACAGCGGTGATGCCGACGACGACGAGGCCCGGCGGCTCCTGCGCTTGGTCGAGGGACCCGAAGAGGGGGCGACGGCGCTTCCTTGGAAAAACTTGACTTGTACGAAACGCCACTCCAGGATCATTTCGGCGACATGGCACTTACGGTCGTGGGCGGCGATTGCCGTGCCGCCGGTGCCGGCGCCCGTACCTCGCCAGGACGATTTTCAGTGTGCAGGTCGCGGGTGTGGTAACCACAAAAGATGGCATGCTTCCTACTCGTGGCGTAGGTTCTGCAGCGAGGAGTGTAGGATCCAGAACGAGTGTGATTGGTTCTTCTTCAAAATCAAGGAAGCGTTTGATGTGATCTGATACAAGGTAAAAAGTTTGTGATTGCTAATACGTTTTGATTAATTTGTTCCAGACATGATGCACCATAAAAGACATTAGGGATTTCAGTTCATATGTTTGCTTTATTTCTTCTCTGCTACTCATCAGGAATTCACTTTACATCTAGAATTCTTATGTTCTGAAACTTCAGCTGACTGCTAAAAATTCTTTAAAGTCACAGGATTTCAGTTATCAGGAATTCAATTATTCTGACAGTTCGGTGAATGCTTTCTTTTTTTCAGGAAATTTATCTGGCACTGAGGAGGGACCTTGGGGAGAGCCTTTGGCGTCATTTTAGGCCGTACATTGAAGAAATCCAGCAAATAAACTCGAAGCATGTCTCTGAAGTTGTGTCTTTGGTCGATGTGTCTCTCTACTTGTGTCGATGTGGAGCATGTTTTTTATGATCCTTAGTTGCTGTGGTGTCATCGTGCCTCGGGAAACCTATGTGTAAACTCAGTCCTCATATATCGTACGCACTGGTTGCCGATCTTAATGTTGGTTACTTAATTTGTGTGATGCATGTTACTGTGGTACGAAATTAATGTGAGGAATGTTATTCTGCTAAAGTAGGTGGAAAGATGATATTCAAAATTTACTTTGACCACAAAAACTTTTCTATAAGCAATATACAATAACATGTGTCATCTTGTGCAGTTACATAGTAAACAAGAAGTAAACTAAGATAACTTATATAAAATTATATTTATAAAACTTGATTATGTTCAACGCATCGTCTTAACAAATATATATGAAACTGAGTGGGACCCACTCGTCAGCGGGACGCACGAAAAAGCACCCCTAAAATACGGCAAGCATTCAGAAAATTTGGTAGCCAACGATTTGGAATGTGGCGCCAGTTTTTCCTACCGAAATAATTAACAAAGGCCCAAACTACCGCTCTACCATGACTGGGGCCACCACGTTGTTGCGAAACACCGGATTTTTAGAGTAGTAATAAGTCGTGCGTCTTTAGTTTCCCTCCCTAATCCCCTCTCAATACCAATCTATATCTCGGTCAGTTAGGGCCGAGTAGTCGACGACGACCGGCGCCGCCGCCAAGCTGCTTCTCACCTTACACGAGGATGCCGACGTCTAGTGAGGCGACAAGGGTGACCCCTTCGTCGTCTGAAGCGCTGCGCACACCTTCGTCGACGATGCTACCTCCAATGTTCACACTAACCTCTGGTATGGCGACTACTGAACCTCCCCTCAGCATGTCCACCAGGGCTAGGGCGACGACTGTGCTCTTTGGTTCATCACCTTCGTCCCAAATAGCATCACAAGGTTCGGGCGACGCAGAAGCGATCGTCCACGGCCTAGATGCAGACCAAGATGTGGTACCTTCGTCTCAGGACGAGACGACCGAGGCCAGGTACGCTGTTTCCGCGTTCGATCTTTCCACTCGTACTGCCACCTATATTTCATGCATTTGTGCACGCACTGGTACCCTAGATTTCATGCATTTGTTCACGCGATTTGCACACCAAATTTCTTCAAATTATTGAAATACCATCGATGAATGCGCAGATCAAAAGATGAGCAGATTTGGACCATGTATATGATTGAAAAGGGTAGAGATGGGGAGGGAGATGAAAAACATACATGTAAACCTCTTGGGAAACAAATCATCCTGGAAACCATAAACAAGTTAAAAGCAAAATTGGGGTATCGGAACAAGGACTTGGTTTACTACAAGACGAGAATTCCTGAATCTCCTGCGGAAGCAACACTCACTGAGATCGACTACGAGGTCGATGTAGCAAAAATGAAAAAGATTCACGAGGAGGAGATGGTGATCAGCTTAGTTGTATCCGGAGAGCCAATACCTAAAAACCATACCATGCCCATAACACCATTGAAATCCAAAAGTGTTTCCACACATGATGATGATGATGATGAAGAAGTCCAAGAATCTGAATTAGATGAATACAAAGTTTGGCTAGCTGCACTGCATAAAGAGAAGAAAGCCTTGGGTAAGATATGGTACAACCCTATATTTGTATATATATACTCATGATTGTCCAGTTAACTCACATGATTGAAATTAATTATGGATCCTTTTTCAGAATTAAAAGACATATTCAGGGAGGACACCATCGACACATACCAAGAATACCTGAATGTTGCAGGACTACTTGATGACATCGGTAATATCCCTCTCCTAATTGGCAAGCAAATTACCATTCTTTGTCAGACTACAAATTATGCTAGCTCACCATGCCGCAAAATTGTCTGCAGAACGGTATGTGGACCCCACCTTTATTTTGCAACACAAGCATGACATGAACCCAGCACCTCCAGTGCAGCCTCCATCTCATGCTCGGCGTTGGAAACAGCAGGAGCAATGAGATGGTAACTTGTGTTTATTAGAAATTACCTATCTATGAATAGTATGTTTTTTTGTGGGTATTATTACATTTTGTTCCCATGGAATAGGCTCACAAAATGTGAAGAAAAGAGGACGCGGTCTCATAAGAGGCTTGAAGGTAATCGCCAAGAGAATCAAGGCGGGCAAACAACAGTTGGACATTCAATTCTCAAAACATGGAGGACTGGTAGGTAGTAACTACCGCTCATTCGTTGATGAAGTAGTCATGTATACAAGGAAAAGGACGCCAGTCATTGGAGTGAAATCGTGGAAACATGTCAAGAAAGAAGTCAAAGACGCAATAGCAGCTGATGTATTGGTATATAATCATAAACTTTGCTTTTGAATACAATTCAATTATAAACTAACGTAACAACTCACATAGTATTTGCATGCTATTGTGATTATATATCAGGAAAAGTGGTACATGGAGGATAATGCTGATTCAAGGGAAAAGATATGAAACATTGCTGCGGAGCATTACAAAGGATGGCGTTCAACTTTCAGTGCTACAGCCAAGGCATACGACAGCTACCACCAAAGATTGTTACATAAGCCTAAAGAATTAGATATTGTTGAATGGCACTATCTGCTGAAGTATATCAGTACTGCTAAATTCAAGGTTTGTTCCACATTGTTACTATTACTGAGCAATACATTTTTCATACAAATGGCAATGTCTGAGTCTTTAAGATTATTGTTCAAATCTTGACATTCTATATAGGAAAGGAGCGCACAAAATTCTGCGATTCGAGGCCAACAAAGGACAAGACATTTGTCAGGTTGTAAGCCTTTTTCTCAGCGCAGCTATGAGAAGGTAATAACTGGAGAAGCACATCTCTAATCTGTCTTGCAGGATGAATAACTAATTTGTTATGTTCTTGGCTTAACAGAGAGACCCAGAAACTAGTGACGAGCCCGATGATATGGAACTTTGGTGATTAACTCACACTAAGCATGGGGAATGGACAGACGAACAATCTAAAAATGTCTATGTGAGTTCTCAATGAATGTGTACATACATTACTATACATAGTCCATCCAATTATAGAATGCAAGCAATTTCTTGTTCAACTAACTCCTCCATCTGTGCTTTGTAAATGTTAGGACAAAGCAAGCAGCGTTATTGCTGAGGCGGAATCAAATGCAGAAAACAACTTCATAATGGAAAAAAACGAGATGTTCCAGAAGGCATACAAGGAAGTCACAAAGTGCAAATCAACCAAGTTACATGGTAATGGGTACCTGGCAAAAAACCCAACTAGAAGGCAGCTGCTCAATGCGGAGCGCCAAGAACAAATTCGTAGGGAAGAGCTACAGCATCAGGAACACGTCGAGCTCATGGACGCATTTGGGCTGCTACAAGAAAAAATGTCAACATGGGAAGATGAAAGGGAAGCAGAAAGGAGAGAACATGCATGACAACTTGAAGAAAGTAACAAGAAAAGGGAGGTTGATCTGCAACAGCTTAGGCAAGAGTTCCTATCAATGCTGCAAGCAGCAAAGGGACAGGCACAAATTCCACAGGTACTGGTCAAGCTAGTTGCATGAATGACTTTCTATCCTTAGGTTCTATATCTAAATGTCTGTATCCTTTCATAGATTGTCCTGCCAACATCTGTCTAGCCAAACAACAATGTCACTGCATCTGCAGACATTGCGGCGGCGGCTGCATCAGTCACGAGAACTGAAGATGTGCAGACAGACCCAACGAATGTGCTCTCTTCTAGTCAGGTTGTTTTGTGGATTGACAACTTTTTACTTCTATCATCAGATACTGATCAAAATGGCGCCTAATTTTTCCCTCCCATATATTTTTTGTTCTCAGGAGAAGCAACCTGAAGTCAGTGCTAAACAAAGGGCGGCTACCATTCGCAATACAAGAAGTAATAAATCTGGTACCAATCCTGAAGCACCTTCCGTCCAGCCCCATGCAAAAATTTCATCTCAACAGCTACAGGCACAAGCAGCAAGTAGGAGATGACAACAAGCCAAAAAAACAGGAGGTGAAATTTTAGTAAATCCTCTGCCTGCTGTGAATGTTCATGTTTCAGCTGTCAAAGTGTTTATAGATGTGTTGATTATTTAATATCATTTTGATAATTTTATGAATGAAAATAAAACTTTGGTTTGGTACATGCTGTTGTTGCACCGTTTCCAATATTACAGTTTACTTGATGCTTACAAATGTTATTCATTCATTTCAGAAAGCTAAGCCGTTTTGAATGGAGCAAACAGGTGATGGGACCTTCTTGAAGTCACACTTTGCTGATCAAGTGATGGGATCTCCTTCAAGCCACCCAACTCTTTGTTGAAACAATCCTTGGCTGATCAACTGATGTGATCATCTTCAAGTCAACATCATCTGTGTTGAAATAATGTCCTCTTCAAAACTTAGTAGTATTTCAGTACTTCGTGTGTCATTAAACTTAATTATCAGTGTGGATGGTTGAATGTTCCCAGTGGATGGTTTCATTTATCAGTGTGGTTGCTAATTAGTATTTCAGTACTTATTGCGCCATGAATTATAAATGCATAATAATTATTATCGAAGATCCTGTATTTTAATGTTTTAAATTATTGCTGCTACAAATAAATGAGCGTGGCAGAATAAACATATGGCGACCTACAAAACTATGGCATCAACTCCTTTCGTTGCAAAAGAGAAATCACCCTATCGCAACCAATATTTTTCGGTGTCACAAAGGCTTGTGGCAATAGTAGGTTCCACATGTAGCAACCTTCTATTATGGTGGTAATAGAGGCATGAACTTTTGGCAACTGAATCATTTTCAAAGCAACAGAATAGGAAACATATTACAACAAAGTAAACTAGGTGGCATCAGAGTTCCCCACCTATTGCCTCGAACATATTTATCTTGGTGGTATTAGAAAGTTGCGCCTATAACAACCATCCCTGATTCGTGGCAATATAGAACACTGCCTATAGCACTGTATTCCACTTCGTTGTAATAAAAGGAAACACATATAGCACCCAAATACGTATTGTGGCAATAGAAAGCAAAAAGGTGGCATTAGAGTGCCCCACCTATTGCCGCAAACCTATATATTTTGGTTGTAATAGAATGTTGCACATATAACAACCATCTCTACTACGTGGCATTAGAGGTCACTGACTATAGCACCCAAATTAACTTCATGGTAATAGATGGAACCACATATAGCACCCAAAACACGCTGGTGGCAATAGAGGTGCTTCCCATATTGCACCCACAATAAGAACGTAGCAATATAATACTTTGCAACGAAATAGTTTAAAAATTGCAACGTGGTGTGTACGATGCAATTGCACCTATGGCAACACCAGATGCATCGCAATAGAATAATTTCCAACCAACACGAGCGCGGTATAAAATGCTAGTTGCAACGCCGCATTGCGTTGCAATAGAAAAACTTTTGCAACCGCAAAACGACCTCGGTTGCTACAGGCTAATGCAGCGCAGCCTTTCGCATCACATGGTTGACGAAAAAAATTGGTTGCAATTGCGGCTATTGCAACCAAATATGGCATATTGCAACACATTTCGTGTGTTGCATTAGGGAGGAAATGTAGTAGTGTACCTCGACAACCCGGCGCCGGCGCTTCCTGATAGGTCGGGACGTGCTCCCGTCCCGTTCCCAGAGTGGACCAACCAGCTCAACTCACGGGAGACTGAGGAGCTGCGCCTGCTGCTGGAAGACCTGGAGAGGTTGAAGGCGGAGGGGCTGACCGGTGGCGCGGTGGCTATCAGCTTTAGCCGCCGGCTAATACAACCCATCCAGGACCGAGTCCACCCCGCCTATGAGTACTAGGGGCAGTCCGACCCCACCCGGGTCGTCAAGCGCAAGGTCTCCAAAGAGGAGATGGCGGCGCGGGTGAAGAACATCTTCGCTGGACGCATCCGCAATCGAGAGTGCCCCAAGGTGCTCGGTGTGTATCGGCCTTCCAATCTGGTAAGTCTTCGACCTTGTTTCCTTGCTGTTCGAAAGCTTGAACACTTTTTTTTTGACGTAGGTCTTTTCTTTTGTCTTTTTGCTTTTCAGTTTCGTGAGGGCATCTACTGGTGCCCTGCACCACTGCGCAATGAAGAGGAGCGCAGCTTCAAGGTCCGCGCCGCGGCGGACGTGCAGGTGACTCCGCAGCAATGCATCGAGGAGTACATCTCCGATTCATCGGTGGGGAGCGATGATGATGCTCCCACCACAAGAAGGGCGGCGCCAAAGGTCGCCACGTCGGCGCCGCGACGCACGCGGCAGACGGCGAGCAAGATGTCCGCGTCCCGGGCTGCGACCACGATCACTGCCACTCAGACGGCGGAGGCCAAGAAGAAGAAGAGGAAGAGGGCCGGGCCTGCTGTGTCAGCAGATACGACGACGGTCAGCTCCGACGTTGAGACCATCAACGTCGAAGAGGAGGAGGATGACGCCAAGTCGCCCAGCGCGGCAACAGTCCCGCCCGCAGAGACGCCCCGCAAGGCCACAGCGACGGAGGGGCAAGCGTCGCAGACACCCCGCAAGGTCGCCACCGTGGAGGAGCGCTTGAGGTCGGCTGCGGACGTATTGGGCGACGTCTGATCGCAGAAGAGGGCGAGAAGGGCCCCGCCTAAGCCCATTAAACCTGGACTTAGGTCCGCGAGCAAGAAAGTCGTGGCCACGTTCCGGTTTTCGATTGTAGATGTTACTTTGCTGCTGGTTTCGCTGATGAAGGTCTTTTCTTGGATGTAGGTCGACCCCAGCGACATCCGGCAGCGCCAAGAATGCCTCAGGTCAAGAGGCCTTTGGGCGGAAGGGGACTGAGGTGCCGGTGGAGCACTCGCCGGCCGCCTCGGCTGCGGAGGTCTCAAGCCAGACCCTTGGCGCCGGGGTGACGGCAGTGTCGGAGGCAGAGAGGGGCGGTATCAGCACTGCGCCGCCTGTTGGAGGTCAGCAGGACGACCTCTGTATGACCGACCCGCAGCCAACGCTGGACCAGCAGGCTGCAGAGGCGGGCGGCGCCAACGTTGAGGACGACAACGATCGGTGCCTGTACGCCGGGACCCCGTGGGAGAACGACGTCATCGCCGACCGCCGCAACGTCGACGACTTTAAGGAGGCTTCACGGACGATCGTGCGGACACTCGTGGTAAGGACTTGTACCCTAATACTTTGATACTTGTCGTGTATCCAGAGCGTCTTGTGAGGTCTTAAGACGAAACGTGTCTTCTTGTGTTGCAGTCGCTTGCTGAGCGGGCTCAGGCTCGGGCGGGCTTAGTGAGGGAGGCCGCCAACGCCCACGCGGAAGCTGCCGCGGCTCGAGAGGCTTCACTGCAGGCCAAGATCAAGGCCGCGCAGGAGGTCAAGCGCGTGAAGGAGGCCATGGCCCGCCAGGCGGAGAAGGAGGTGGCCTCCTTGAAGAAGAAGCTGGAGGTGGCCAAGCAGAAGGCGAAGGATGCCACTAACGACCTCCAGGCTGTGGTGGAGGGTAAGTTTGCTTGGTCACTGAGTGTTGACTCCATGCGTCTTCTGGGACTTTTCCTGACTTTCGACCTTGGATGGGTTCAGGCGCCAGCGAGACAGAGGGCGCCCTCAAGGAGGAGCTTGCGGAGGTCAAGGACCAAGTTGAAGGACCGATTAGGCGAACCAGAGAGGGGGGGAGTGAATGGGAGCTGATAAAAATTCTTCTCGAAGGAGATGAGAACTCCAACAAGATGAACACGGCATCCAAAACACGTCTCCGACTCAACTACCCAAGTTGGTCAAGACCACACAGCCACTGAAGTGCTACTGGTCCTAGGAACCAACAACCACCTACACCTACTCGAGAACGCAGCGGAAAAACCAACTCGAGCAGCTACTGGGCTACATCAGGCCGGTGAGCGGCACCGGTCAGACCGGTCCCTGCTGGCAAAATCTGAGAACTTCCACAGAAGGCCTCTACACCGGTCAGGCCGGTGTAGCTCACCGGTCAGACCGGTCCAAGCCAGGAAATCCCAAATCCACCAAACTGACCTCCCGAGCTCCAAACAGGACCAAACCCGAAACAGCAGCAACACAGGACAACAGGGAACTCACCAAGACGTTCACCCGAGCAAAACTCAACAGAGAGTCTGCACCGGTCAGACCGGTGTGACCTGAGCTCTCCGGATGAACAGCGCCCACGGGTCAACTCCCCCAAATCCAACTCCCGATCTCCCGAATTGGTCCACGGTTTTGCACAAGACTTTGGGGATAGTAGGAACACCTCATGGGCAGTCCATAGCCAAGATTTGGTCCACCAAAACTTGTCAAAACAAGAGGAATCGAGGAAATCCCACCAAGAACACCTCTAACCCTAGAGCCAAGAAAACCCCAAAATCGAGCCCCTTTGCTCACGGATTTGGGTGGGGAATCAACAAGAAAAGAACCATGAAGGGTTCACACATACATCCCCCACCAAATCCCAAAGAGAAAGGCCTCGAAATCGCTCCAAGAAAATCGGCAAGAAAGGGCTCCAAAAATCACCAAAAAGGAAAAACGGGAAAGACACATCCAAGCCTTGAGGAACCACGCCGAATCATCTATACATACCAAAGAGGTTCATACAAGGTCTAGCTTGCCGCCCGATCATCCTTCCCTCTCACAAGATCTCACCATGAAGCTCTCAAGCTAGTCCTATGAAAATCCTAAGGAAAATAGGAAGGAAAATAGGAAAACCAAATGAGCTAGGGTTCCAAGAGATGGCTGCCATCCTCTCACCACTTGGGTTATATGGAGGCAACCGAAAGACGAAAATACCCTTACTAGCTAACTAGGGATACATGCCCCTCAAGGGCGAATTCAGAAATCTTTGTCTTCGTTCCATCGGACGGATGCCCAGCGACTGCAAACTTGCTTAGCCTCGACGCAAGCCTTGCGATCCCGATGCGTGTCCTCCGCTTCAAAGATTCCGGACTGCGTCGTCGCATACCGGTCAGACCGGTGCTCCTCACCGGTCAGACCGGTACCCACCGGTCAGACTGGTCAGACCCACCGGTCAGACCGATCTGGAGCTGCTGCACCTCCGTCTTCGGTTCTTCGGTCTTGGCTTTGTGGATCAACCAAGGAACTCAGTGGTTTTCTGGTGAACCACCGGAAACCCCGCAAACTCGGTGTAGCCTCCGCCAACCACCACTCATGACTCGGCTCCCACGTAGTCCCGGCTCGACCTTGGTTTTGAGGCTCAACCAAGAAACCGTCCATGACTTCATCTTGCCGTTCTTGCCACCATGCGGCCCGCACTTGACCCCGCTGGCCACCGGGTCCCTCGAACCAAGCCTACTTGTCTTCTCCACACCTAGAGGCCTCACCGGCAACGACCTTTCGCGCTTGTTCTTCACCTGCACCTGCACCAGTCAAGCCGCAACCTGTACCTGCAATACTTAGCCAAGAATCAGTCCACACCACGTTGTCAATCACTCATCACACCAGGAAGCGACCATCCACCGGTCCTCGAACCACACCTGGCTCTCAATCTCCCCCTTGATGAGTGCATTGACAACACACACGTTTTGGTAATCAAGAGAAAAGGAAAAGAAAAGAAACGACTAAAAGAAACTCCAACAAGCGATCGAAAGCCAAAGAAAGGCAAAGAGCAAGATCACTTGAAGAAGACAAGTCTCGGACCCCTTAGGCAAGGGCAACGGTTCGACACATCCGAGACAAAACATGCTCAAGCAAAGAGCACAAGCCAATAATCCAAAGCTCAAAAACCACAAAGAGCTCCCCCTGCACACATGCAAGCTCCCCCTGAACCAATGCAACTCCCCCTGGACGAATGCATGCAAACCACCTCGCAAAACAGAGCAGCTGCTTCAGCTTTGCTCTGACCGGTCAGACCGGTCAACCACACCGGTCAGACCGGTGTGCTAGATCACCCAGCACCTGAACCTCATACCGGTCAGACCGGTGTACCTCACCGGTCAGGCCGATGACCACCTGGGAAAAACTGGGAACTGCACGAGCTCAAAACTAGCTCGAAACCACTTGGAAACCTTCTAAATGCATGCAGCAAGCCAAAACATGCTCAAACTTCTCCCCCTTGTTGACAATGCATGAATCAAGCCAAAAATGCAAAAAATACAACCTAGAGCTTCTCAAATAGACAAAATTCAACAAAGGATGCTACACATGTCCAAATGAGCAAGTTAGATACTCTATAGCTTCGTAATGACATCAACTACAAGATCACCAAGTTTCACAACCATTGGGCGAAGCTAAGATAGAATTGAGCAATTTTGCGAAAATTTACCCTCTCATGAGCAAAGTCCTAAACATGAGCAAAACATGTCAAAATGGCAAAGCCACACAAACTTCATGCGAGGACAACCATTCTAATCATAAGACCATCATAAACACCCACAAGCACCTCATGTCATGTCAAAGCCACCGAGCCATGTGCCTACTTCTATATATGAGACTTCTCATTGGTAGGCATCATGCAACGATTTAGCACCCAAAGCAAATTAAAATTAGCACATATGACATGGGAGCACATTTTCCAAGCAATTTACATTTCATTTTCAGATTTGAAATTGGTACATGAAATGTCTTTGCGACAAAAAGGAACTTATGCCCCTCCACAAGATCAAGCATGGGGGCTAAACATTCATGATGGCAAATGAGCCTTTGGCCCCATATGATCAAAATAAGCTATCCAACCACAAATTAAGCATAGCCAAGCCACTAAAACATGTCAAGATCATATAAAGGCATTTACTCACGAGAGAGCATACATGTGACCTTTTTGAAAACATAGCCATCAACCATGGATATAAACCAAGATTATCAAGAGCTAAGCCAAACTAACCATAGCTAACCAAACTAGCTCATAAAGACATACATATCATTCCATGGTGAACACTGTATATAGGAGAAGCTTTTCCTAAACAATGCATATGATACAAAATGCATGCAACCTAAGATACAAAGATGGCTATACATCATGTTACATATGCCACGCCAAATGCAAGAAATGCACAAAGGAAAGCTATACATATGCTACAAAGGAGCTCCCACACACAAAGCTCAAGAAATCAAACACACACCAAGCTCCCCCCGCAAACGAGTGAAAGTTGCTTGATCTAGGGGTTTGGTGAAAATATCGGCTAGCTGGTCATGTGTGGGTACATGGATCAAGGCGATTTTTCCTTTCTCTACGTTGTCTCTCAGAAAATGATACCTCACTTCTATGTGCTTGGTTTTGGAATGGAGCACTGGGTTCTTTGCAACGCTTATGGCACTGGTGTTATCACATTGAAGTGAAACATGGGTATACTCCTCACCAAAGTCACTCATGGTGTATGTGATCCAAAGGAGCTGAGAGCAACAACTAGCTGCGGCCACATACTCTGCCTCGGTAGTGGATTGAGCAACACTCGACTGTTTGCGGGAATACCAAGACACCAAAGATGAACCCAAGAACTGGCAAGTCCCAGAAGTGGACTTCCTATCCAACCGACACCCGGCAAAATCCGTGTCCAAAAATCCATGAAGAGCCAAAGAAGAAGACGCGGAGTACCAAAGGCCAAAGTCGGGAGTATGTCTCAAATACCTGAATATGCACTTGACTGCTTGCTGATGCGAAGTCCTCGGAGACGCTTGAAAACGAGCGCACAGACATACCGAGAATTGGATGTCCGGCCTCGTCGCCGTCAAGTAGAGGAGTGACCCGATCATGCTCCGGTACTCCTTCTGGTCCACGTGTTCACCTTCCTCGTCCGCATCAAGAGCTGTAGTCGTACTCATAGGCGTCGCCATGGCCTTGGAGTCCTCCATCTTGAACTTCCTCACAATGTCCCTGGTGTACTTAGCTTGGTGCACGAATGTTCCTTCCTTTGATTGCTTGATCTGTAGCCCGAGGAAGAACTGCAACTCACCCATCATGCTCATCTCAAATTCCCTGCTCATATCTTCTGCAAACCTTGCAACAAGAGAGTTAGACGAGCCACCAAAGACAATATCATCCACGTATACCTGCACAATCAGAATATCTCTACCCTGCCTGAGGAGAAACATACACTTCTTCTTCCAACACACCGTTCAGGAAAGCACTCTTCACATCCATTTGGTGCAACTTGAACCCTTTAGCCACGGAAAAGGCTAGAAGGATCCTAATCGCCTCCAAACGAGCTACGGGAGCAGAAGTCTCCTCGTAGTCAATCCCCTCTTTCTGAGTATACCCTTGAGCAACAAGCCTTGACTTGTTTCTCACCACTTCTCCTTTCTCTCCCTCTTTGTTCTTCCACACCCATTTTGTCCCAATCGGCTTACACCCTAGAGGAGGGTCAACCAACACCCAAACTTGGTTCCTCTCAAAATTCTCCAACTCCTCATGCATCGAATTAACCCAATTATGATCAGATAGCGCGTGTCCAATGTCTTTGGGCTCAAAGGTGGCAACAAAAGCAGCATGAGCGAAATGAGAATTGTTCCAAACCCTTTACCGTGTAGTACGTTCATTCATGTCGCCGATGATTCTCGAAGCTGGGTGATCCGCTTGCACTCGTCGGGGAGGTTCTCGCCTTGATGCTACCTCCCCCTCAGCAGCAGCTTCACCTTGATCTGGGTTTGTCGTTGTAGGTGTGGGAGAGGGCCCGTTCTCGATCGTCGTCGAAGTAGTAGGTACATGTTCAGCCGCGGGCACCACACCGCCATCTTCATCATCTCCATGTTCATGCTCCTCCTCCTGAAAGATCTCCTCGCTAAGTTCGTCGTCACCTGCACACTCAAAAACAAGCTGACTACGTGGCTGTGTCTCGTCGAAGGTTACCTCGCAAGTCTCCACGATTTGTTTAGTTTCAAGATTGACCACACGAAATGCTCTAGAATGAGATGCGTAACCAAAGAAAATGCCATCGACAGACCTAGCCTCGAACTTGTCCAACTTCTTCCCTTTCTTCAGAATGAAGCATTTACAACCAAAGACATGGAGGTGACTCACCTTGGGTGTGCGACTGTGCATCAACTCGTAACAGGTTTTTTTCTTGTGAACCCTGAGGTACATCCTGTTCGACACATAGCACGCGGTATTGACCGCCTCAGCCCAGAACCTTCTCGGAGTCCTATGCTCGTCGAGCATCGTCCGAGCCATCTCGCACAAGGTCCTATTTTTCCTTTCCACCACGCTATTCTGGGGAGGCGTATACGGACTCGAAAACTGGTGTTCAAGACCCAAGTCATGGCAAAAGGTTTCGAAGCGAGAGTTTTTGAATTCCGAGCCATTGTCACTGCGGATCACTCGTATGGCATCTCCGTGCCTCTCGTTTCTTAACCTCAAGACAAGATCTCGAACAAAACCAAACGTCTCCCCTTTCTCTTCAAGAAAGAACACCCACGCATACCGAGAGTAGTCGTCCACCACAACAAGGACGTACCACTTCCCACCCGCAGATCGCAACAAGGTCCATATGGAGCAGCTCGCATGGACGCTCAGTCATCACATCAGTGAGAGGCGGGTGAGAAGAGGCTACCATCTTGGCATGCCTACACGGTGCACAAACGAACTCTTTCTCAAATCTCAACTGTGGCAATCCTCGGACCAAATTGAGTTTACTCAAGCGAGACAAAAGGTCAAAGCTCAAGTGACCCAACTTCCTATGCCACTTCCACAACTCACTCGAAGAACCAGCCAAAAAGCAACGCTCCACACCAGAAGACTGAGAGAAATCAGCTCGGAACACTTGACCCTCGGGAACGACCATGCAAACTAGGTCCCCTCGAGAATCTAAAATCCGAGAACCACCAGGCCGAAACAACACCTCAAAACCCTCATCCAACAACTGGGACACGGAAAGCAAATTAAACCCCAGCGATTGAACAAGAGCAACACACCTGAGAGTGACCTTGTCACTTACCTTGATCTCACCTTCTGATAGCACACGCCCTCGCCCATTATCCCCAAAGGTGATGTATGTCTTGGACACCACCGGGACGAGACTTGAGAACCACCCCTTGTCTCCGGTCATATGCCTCGAGCAACCGGAGTCAATCAGCCAAACGTTCCTCAAGTCTCCCACCTGAAATTCAAAAGCGAGCACGTGAGTGAACAAACGACTCAGCACTGGGGTTAGTACCAAAAGAGTAAAACCAGTGCCGAGGCATTTGCTCCAAAGTGGGGTTAGCACAAACCAAATCATCACGCCTATCAAAACTACCACCACGAACACCACCACGGTAACCACTACGAGGGAACCAACCCTCTCTAGCTGGAGGAGGACGAAAGCCACGAAAGGAAAACCGTGGATCGTTCCTCCTCTCCATCTCAAAGCTACGACTCCTCCCACCCCCGTATTGAGCACGAGGTGGAGAACGCCTAGCAAACTGACCACCTGCAAACTTTCCAGACCAACCACCAGAACCACGACCACCAGAACCAAACCGAGCATCCTCACGAGCACGAAAACCAACTCGCTGTCTGCCCAGACCTACACCGGTCTGACCGGTGTAGTGCACCGGTCTGACCGGTGTAGCTCGGCCAGCAGCACCACCTGCTGCCTTCCGGTCTCCCCAAGCCGGAACCGTCCTCACAATTGCCTTGGCCCTGGGCATCTACATACGAGGCTCAGGTACACCATTAGAGGGGTGTTACCTGTCCTTCTTAGCCCACTCTCTAGCCATTCTCTCCTCACGCTTCCTCTTAAAGCAAAACTCATCCTTGTGACCATCTCTCCCACAATACCTACAATGGAACTTCATGGGCTGTGGCTTAGGCTTTGGCTTTGGTTGGGGCTGCCCACTCGGTTGCTCACCCTTCTTCTCTCCTTCCTCACCTCCCTTTGGGCTCACAAACTTCACCGGTTTTTGGAAATCATTTGTTGGGTGAGGGAATATGGGTGGATCTGGAGTAGTGTCAAGTTTGTTTCTGAGATGGTTAGGCTTGGGCTCAAACTTGTTCTTGTGTCTGTTTGGTGGTGGAATAGGGATCTCTCCAACTCTCTCAACTCCCTCACCACTGTTCTCTCCAAGCTTCTCAGCCCCAAGTGCCTGACCTTCATAGCGTTTGAAAGCCGCTATCATGATACCAAGCTGAGGCTCCTGACCCGACAACCAGCTCATACATTTCCTCAGCTCATCATTCTCATCTTGCAAGTGATCAACATAATGCGCAAGCTCCAAATTCTTAACCGCATGCAATTCACAAGTAGAGCAAGAAGTGGTAATAGGCTCTTTCAACTTAGCCTCAAGCGAAACAGTGTAAGCATGCATCTCATCAATCTTTCCATGCAAAATAGGGCAAGAAGTGCAAGCACCTAGCAAAGCAGGTCTAGACTTAAGCTCAGCCACTTCAACCCTAAGCATATCTAGTTCATCACAAGTAGAAGCATGCTTATCCTTAAGAGCAGTAAGATCAGCTAGGTACACAGAGCAATCACAGCAATCAATCTCATCAGAAACCACAGGAGAAGCCGTAAGCGAATCAATCTCAAGCTTAGCATCTAGGTTCTCAGTTTCTAGCTTAGCCACACGGTTCCTAGCATCTTCTAGTGAGGCCCTAAGCTCTTTCCTCATCTTCTTGGCCTCTCTAAGCATGTGATCGTGATTATCAAGCAAGTCAACCAACTCATCATTCTCCTTGCGCAAAGAAGAGAGCTCATCACATACCTCATCCTCAGAGTCGGAGTCCGAGTCACTCTGGTGACTCTTCTTGCTGCCGGAGCTACGAGCCATGCCGCAGAAGCCATCTCCCGCGCAGCAGCTCAATCCACTCAAGTTCCTGGATGACTTCTTGTTCTTGCGCCGATCACCTTCGTCTTCACTGCTACTCGAGCTCGAGGAGGAGTAGGCGGAGCTGGAGTCGACGTCACTCGCTCCGACCATCGCTCAGGCCTTCCTGCCGCGGCCGTCCTTCTTCCTCGACCGTCGCTCGTCCTTGTGCTTGTTCTTGTGCTTGTGATCGCGCCTCGATCGGTACTTGCCGTCCTTGCTCGACCAGTGCCTGTAGCCGTCCTTGTAGCCGTCCTTCTTCTCCGTCTTCTCCGGGCAGTCGGCGACGAAGTGTCCTGGCTTGCCGCACTGAAAGCACATCCGTGCTGTCGTCCTCGTGTTCACCCGGTTCTCATGCAGCCTCTCGAACCGCCTGGTCAGCAACGCCGGCTCGTCCTCTCCAAGCACGTCGAACTCCTCGTCTGGCAAAGACATCAAAGAAGACAGAGAGTACATCCTGAAGGATGCGTTAGCATTAGACTTGACTCCTTTGCCACCAACGAGAGCGAGACTATGAGAATCAGTCGGGCTCTCGATCTTGGCTGTCATACCACGGTCCAACTCAGCCGACTTGAGCTTCGAAAATAGCTCGTTCACAGTCAGGGTGTCATACTTCTCAGACTCAACGATAGCCTCAAACTTCCCATCCCATACGGTATGATCAAACGAGTGCAAGAGCTTCACGGCTCTATCATGATCATCGTATGGGAGCACGGCCACACTGGCTCTCATGTTGTTCAAAACGACCGTAAACCGCTGGAAAAGGGCATCGACGGACTCGCTGGGGAGATGAGTGAAGTTCTCATACTCTCTCCAGTAAGTCGCGTACATCCGAGCCTGAACCTGAGCATTCCCAGCATGTGCATCCTTCAACTGCTCCCAAATCCTACAGGCTAAGTCCTCTGTCTGAACCCGATCGAATTCAGGCTGACACAGAGCACGAAACAAGTAGTCGACCGCCTTGTTGTTGGCTTCGAAACATATCCCTCGATCCTGGAGCAAGGAAGTTCATCGGATGAACATAAGCTGTGTTCACCGTAACGTCCCCAAGGATCTGACCCTTTCCGCGGAGGAACGCTGCCATCCGCCTCTGCCACATCTGGTAGTTCTTCCCATCGAAGTGCGGAGGACCCGAACCCCGTTCCTGGTACGCCATCTTTGGATCTTAGCTGGTGAGAGTCAATGAAGACCCGAACCGGCTCTGATACCAATTGAAGGACCGATTAGGCGAACCAGAGAGGGGGGGGGAGTGAATGGGAGCCGATAAAAATTCTTCTCGAAGGAGACGAGAACTCCAACAAGACGAACACGGCTTCCAAAGCACGTCTCCGACTCAACTACCCAAGTTGGTCAAGACCACGCAGCCACTGAAGTGCTACTAGTCCTAGGAACCAACAACCACCTATACCTACTCGAGAACGCAGCGGAAAAACCAACTCGAGCAGCTACTTGGCTACACCGGTCAGGTCGGTGAGCGACACCGGTCAGACCGGTCCCTGCTGGCAAAATCTAAGAACTTCCACAGAAGGCCTCTACACCGGTTAGGCTAGTGTAGCTCACCGGTCAGACCGGTCCAAGCCAGGAAATCCCAAATCCACCAAACTGACCTCCCGAGCCCCAAACAGGACCAAACCCGAAACAGCAGCAACACAGGACAACAGGGAACTCACCAAGACATTCACCCGAGCAAAACTCAACAGAGAGTCTGCATCGGTCAGACCGGTGAGAGGCACCGGTCAGACCGGTGTGACCTGAGCTCTCGGGATGAACAGCGCCCGCGGGTCAACTCCCCCAAATCCAAGTCCCGATCTCCCGAATCGCTCCACGGTTTTGCACAAGACTTTGGGGATAGTAGGAACACCTCATGGGCACTCCATAGCCAAGATTTGGTCCACCAAAACTTGTCAAAACAAGAGGAATTGAGGAAATCCCACCAAGAACGCCTCTAACCCTAGAGCTAAGAAAACCCCAAAATCGAGCCCCTTTGCTCACGGATTTGGGTGGGGAATCAAGGGGAAAAGAACCACGAAGGGTTCACACATACATCCCCCACCAAATCGCAAAGAGAAAGGCCTCGAAATCGCTCCAAGAAAATCGCCAAGAAAGGGCTCCGAAAATCACCAAAAAGGAGAAACGGGAAAGACACATCCAAGCCTTGAGGAACCATGCCGAATCATCTATACATACCAAAGAGGTTCATACAAGGTCTAGCTTGCCGCCCGATCATCCTTCCCTCTCACAAGATCTCACCATGAAGCTCTCAAGCTAGTCCTATGAAAATCCTAAGGAAAATAGGAAGGAAAATAGGAAAACCAAATGAGCTAGGGTTCCAAGAGATGGCTGCCATCCTCTCACCACTTGGGTTATATGGAGGCAACCGAAAGATGAAAATACCCTTACTAGCTAACTAGGGATACATGCCCCTCAAGGACGAATTCAGAAATCTTTGTCTTCGCTCCATCGGACGGATGCCCAGCGACCGCAAACTTGCTTAGCCTTGACGCAAGCCTTGCGATCCCGACCCTTGTCCTCCGCTTCGAAGATTTCGGACTGTGTCATCGCACACCGGTTAGACCGGTGCTCCTCACCGGTCAGACCAGTACCCACCGGTCAGACCAGTCAGACCCACCGGTCAGACCGGTCTGGAGCTGCTGCACCTCCGTCTTCGGTTCTTCGTTCTTGGCTTTGTGGATCAACCAAGGAACCCAGTGGTTTTCTGGTGAACCACCGGAAACCCCGCGAACTCGGTGTAGCCTCCGCCAATCACCACTCATGACTCGGCTCCCACGTAGTCCCGGCTCGACCTTGGTTTTGAGGCTCAACCAAGAAACCGTCCATGAATTCATCTTGCCGTTCTTGCCACCTTGCGGCCCGCACTTGACCCCGCTGGCCACCGGGTCCCTCGAACCAAGCCTACTTGTTTTCTCCACACCTGGAGGCCTCACCGTCAATGACCTTTCGCGCTTGTTCTTCACCTGCACCTGCACCCGTCAAGCCGCAACCTGCACCTGCAATACTTAGCCAAGAATCAGTCCACACCACGTTGTCAATCACTCATCACACCAGGAAGCGACCATCCACTGGTCCTCGAACCACACCTGGCTCTCACAAGTGACGGTTCTCAAGGAGAGGACGGCAGAGGTCCAGCGAAGTGAGTGGTCTTTATCTCCCGTAGGTCTTTATCGTTGTTGGTCGAAGGATGTAAGCGACCCGCCCTTTGTTTGCGCAGGTTTGCAGAAGCAGCTCTCCGACCTCAGGGAGGCCGCCCAATACCTGATGGACATCTATGTTCCTCAGGAGGAGGGGGCGGAGCCAAAGGAGCTGATAGAACGTCTCGATGAGGCTGATGGCCGGATGAAGGCCCTGCTGCTCGACACCAGCAAGCTCGTCGTGGTTGCGGCGTTGGCTGCAGTGAAGTACCACGAGCCATCCTTCGACCTGCACAAGGTCGCGGAGGACGTCGACCTGTCGGAGCTGGTTGAGTGCGAAGACGTCCAAGCCACTGCAGTGGAGGTCGTGAAGAAGTTCGACCTCTGAAATTGGAAGTTGAACTGTATCAAACTGCAGATGCAAGTTTAGGCCAAGGGCCTATTGATGTAAAGAATATTTTGCCATAATAAAGACTTTCAATTTAGTTAAAGCACGTGCTCCACCCGAACAGCGAGAACAGTCGTTATGTAAGCTCGAAAATAACTAGATTGCAAAGTGTTCCCTCTGCTAACCCAACTCAGTGGAGGAACGGCTTACCGACTGTGCGGCTCAGCGTGGAGGCTTAGGCACAGCCGGTGCGCAGAGAGGGGTCGTGGACCCTAGGTCTCACAATCTGGCAACTTAGGAACATGCATAAAGAGAGTGGGGGCTAAACAGGTGAGGGACATGCATAGATATAAGACATGAGAAATCTCTTCAGGTCGCGAGACCCTTAGGTTGGCAAAGCCAAGCCCCCGAGCACTTCGGGGCCTAACCTAGACCAAGCCCCCGAGCGTTTCGAGGGGGAAGGGTAAACACAACAGAAAATAAAGGGAGACCCAGGTGCGGATCGACAGGAGAGCTGCCGAGAGGAATCTCATTCTTTATTAAATGGAAATTACAAAAGGGGAGAGTACATAACTTTTATTTTGGTACACATCTTCTAAGGATAGAAGCGGCGCAGGTGCTCGATGTTCCAGACATTCGGGACGCCTTGACCGTCGGCCCACTGGAGGCAGTAGGTAGCTGGTCCAATGACTTCCATCACGATGAAGGGGCCTTCCCAAGGCGCGGAGAGCTTGTGCATGCCCTTGGTGTCTTGGATGCGCCGCAAGACTAGGTCGCCCACGTTGAAGGATCGTTCACGCACGTTGCAATCGTAATAACGACGTAGCTGCTGCTCGTGGCGAGTGTGCCACATCAGCGCAGCCACGTGATGCTCCTCAATGCTGTCGAGGTCAGTCTTGCGTGTCTCCTCAGCTGTCCCTTCTTCGTAATGTTGGATGCGGGGGGCGCCGAAGGTGAGGTTGGTCGGGAGGACGGCCTCCGACCCGTATACCAGGAAGAATGGTGAATAACCTGTAGCTGAGCTGACCTGGGTCCGGAGACCCCAGATCACATGCGGCAGCTCCGCTAGACATCTGGTGGCGTATTGGGAAGCGTCGTCTAAGATGCGGTCCTTGATGCCTTGAAGTACCATGCCGTTTGCGCGTTCGACCTAGCCGTTGCAGCGTGGATGCGCCAACCGAAGCGTAGTAGACGTCGATGAGGCTATCTTGGCAGAAGTCCCAGAAGTCAGATCCGATGAAGGCCGAGCCTAGGTCGGTGACAATCATGTTGGGGACCCCGAAGTGGTGGGTGATATCCTCGATGAACTTTGCCGCCTCCTTCGACGTAACGCTAGCGACGGCTCGAACCTCGATCCATTTGGTGAATTTGTCCACCGCCACCAGGATGTACCTGTAGCCGCCAGGGGTCATTCTAAAGGGTCCCACTGAGTCCAGGCCCCATATGGCTAAGGGCCAGGACGGAGGGATTGTCCTCAGGGATTGCGCTGGGACGTGCTGCTGCTTAACGAAGAATTGGCACCCTTTACATCATCGGACGAGGTCCTGAGCGTCGACCAGAGCAGTAGGCCAGTAGAATCCCGATCTGAAGGCCTTTCCCACCAGGTTAGCAGTAGGCAAGAGCTGGAGACCTTCAGATCTAAGGATGCACTTCATCAGTACGCCATTGGAGGCAGACCTCCGGTAGAGCTCTGAGCCGATGATGACGTAGTTGGCGCTGCGCCTGACGATCTTCTCCCATTCGATCTTGTCCTCAGGGACTCGGTGCTCCAGGATATAGGCGATGAAGTCGAGGCGCCAATCATCTTCGGCCTCTGTCATAAGAACGTCACGGACACCTGGAGGGGGCACGTCGCCAGACGACGTCTCTGGGTCGCTGAGGAGCCTGATCGACGGCTTTGCAGGTCCTGTACAAATACGCCAGCCGGGACCAGCGCGCGTTTGGACCCTAACTTGGAGAGGACGTCGGCCGCCACGTTGTTGTCGTGACAGATGTGATGAAATTCTAGGCCTTCGAAGTGGGCCTCAAGCTTCCGTACCTCAGCGCAGTAGGTGTTCATTGTTTCCTTCTTGATGTCGCACGTCTTATTGACCTGGTCAATGACGACCTTAGAGTCGCCGTAGGCGATGAGTAGCTTGATCCTGAGGGAAACAGCGATACGTAATCTGTGAGTCAGGGTCTCGTACTCGGCGCCGTTGTTGGACGCCTTGTAGTGGATCTGTAGGACGTACTTCAAGTGATCACCCTGAGGGGAGATGAAGAGTACGCCCGCGCTCGCTCCTTCGAGGTTCAGGGAACCATCAAAGTACATTTTCTAGTGCTCTGGCTTCTCCGTCGGTGGGGGTTGCTGGGTCTCTGTCCATTCAGAGATGAAGTCCGCGAGGATCTGCGACTTGATGGCTTGTCGCGGGCAAAACTCAAGCTCGAACTCTCCTAGCTCGACCGACCACTTGACGATGCATCCTGTGGTGTCGCGGCTACGTAGGATCTTTCCCAGGGGGAAGCTTGACCTGCCGGAAAGAATATCTTGCACGCCATCTGGATGTCGACCTTGCGATTAGATCGGAGGTCTTTCGTGCCGTTGCTGAAGATGATCGCCGGAGCGAGCTGCCATCACGCTGCACAACGAGCTCCCGATTTCCCCTACCTGGCGCGCCAACTGTCAGGGGGTGAGACCTGGATAGATCCGCAAGGGGGTGACCCAAGCGGTTGTAGGTTAATGGAGGGGATCAGGAACTAAGAGCGTAGGTGGTAGTTCGCAGATGGAACTCGGAACACAGCGAGAATGGTAAGGGACACAAGGGTTTAGACTGGTTCAGGCCTCCGGAGAGTAAAACACTACGTCCATTATGCAGTGGGATTATGCGTGGAAGGGGAAGTCCCCTCGAATGGAGCTCTAGGCCGCCTTATATGGTCAACAGGCTAGGGCTTCCATTCGAGGTCGGTGGACCCTCATCGGGGTCGGTTACAAGCTAGAAAGGTCATCTTCCTTGATTACAGGGTAAATCCCGTGATTTGCGGACCTACAGGCGGCGCCGAGCCGCGACCTGGGGAAGAGTCTTGCGCCACAAGCCCGGCGGATCCTTCGGGATCTGGATAAGGTCTTCTGGAGTCTTCCAAGGTCGCCGGGGTTATGGATAAGGTCTCCGGGCCCACTTGCAGGTCGGCGGGGCTTCTGGCAGGTCGGGTCCACTTGTCAGGGACCTCTGGGACCCAGGTCGGTGGGGACCCATGGGTACCCATGTCTCTCAGAATCATGTTCTTCTTATTTGGGGTCAAAGACCCATCTATCATCATGAATGTTTAGCCTACATGCTACCTTGTGGAGAAGCCTAAGCTTCTTTTTGCCGCAAAGGCACTTCATGTACCATGCTTAATTTGTAAATCTTGAAATTGGTATATGAAATGCTTATCTTGAAAAATATGCTTCCATGTCATGTATGCTTTAAATTCCTTATCTTGGGTGCTAAACCGTTGCATGATGTTCACCGTTGAGAAGTCTCACCTTTAGAAGTGGACACATGGCTCGGTGGCTTTGACATGACATGAGATAGCTTGTAGGTGTTTGTGATGATCTTGTGATGAGAATTTGTGACCTTGCATGAAGTTTGTGAGTTATATGTTGTTTGTGCTCATTTTGACCATGTTTAGGTCCTATGCTCATGAGAGGGAAATTTTTGTGAAAATTGCTTCATTTTGATCATGGCTATGTCACATGCTTATATGTCCCTATCTATCTTGTTGGCAATTCTTGTACTTAATTGGTGGCTATCTTGCTTGTCTATGTCTCATTTTTAGCATGTTGTAGTGCTCTTTATCTATTTGAAAAGCACATGCTTGCATTTGTAGACTTGATTCATGCATTACCAACAAGGGGGGGGGGAATAGTACCCAATTCTTTCTTTGGGGAGAAAATTCTTGCATCCAGGGGGAGTTTTGCATCAAAGGAGAGAAATGCATTTGTTCAGGGGGAGCTTGCATTCAAGTGCTTTGGAGCTCTTTGTCGCCTGATTTTAGCTGTGCTCTTTTGCTGATGGTGTCGAGCCCTTTTGCCTCACCTTGAGGAGTCGGCAATTTTGGAGCATTTTATCTCGGTTGTGTCGAGCCGTTGCCCTTGTGTTAGGGGACCGAGATGTTTCTCTTTCAAGTGATCTTGTTTTGGCTTTTGTTTGGCTTTTGATCACTTATTTGAGTTTTTCATTCATTTCATTTCTTTTTCTCTTTTCTCTGAATTGGTTACTGTGTGTGTTGTCAATGCACTCATCAAGGGGGAGACTGAAGACTGGAGCGTCCGAGGACCGGTGGATGGTCGCTCCCTGGTGTGATGAGTGATTGACAACGTGGTGTGGACTGATTCTTGGCCGAGTATTGCAGGTGCAGGTTGTGGCTTGACTCATGTTGGTGCAGGTGAAGAGCGGGCGCGAAAGGTCTTAGCCTTGCGGGGCCTTCGAGGAGTGGAGAGACAAGTAGGCTCGGCTCGATGGACCTAGTGGCCGGACGGGGTCAAGTGCGGGCCGCACGGTGGCAAGAAAAGCAAGACGAAGTCGTCGACCGGAGCCGGTGCAGGGTAGCGGCTCACGACCGGAGTCTGCATGTGGGGTTTGCGGAGGTTCACCACAAAACTGTCAGGTTACTTGGTTGAGCCACAAAACCAAGACCGGAGGCTTGGCGGGCGGAGACAGGATCCGGGCGCGCCGAAAAGCTTCGATGCAGACGGACACGTGGCGGGATCGCAGGGCTTGCGTCAAGAGGACGCGGACTGCGGCAAAGGTGTGGTCGTGCAATGAAGAGGAGTGCAACTTGACCATATTGCCCCTGAGGGGATTGTATCTAAAGTTTAAGTGCTAGGGGTAGCTTGGTCATTTGCCCAACCCAGAGGGACTCATATATATAGCTCTAGGGTTTCTGGGCAAACCATCTTTCCAGACTGCTTCTCATTTCCCTGCTCCATAGGTATAGATTTTCTTCACCGTTTTGTAGAGAATCTGACCTCCGAGTGTATGGACGCTTTCATGGTTGCGTCGATTTCCTTCTTGTAGCTCGTGTGATTTTCGTATCTTTTTCGGGCTATTTTCGTTGGATTTTCGTGTGCGGCTTGTTCCTCTGATTCTGGGGTGTTTGAGTTCGGATTTTCTTGTGGGGATCATGGATAGATGCCTTGTGCATCTTTGTGCTTGATCTTGACCCCTCAAACTCCGGATTTGGCCTTGGATTTGAGGATTTCGGTTGGAACCCTAGCTTTTTGGTAGAGCTCGGTTGTGATTCGATTCCCAGCGATTTAGTTTGTTTGAGGTCTCAAGTTTTGGGGTATAGCATCCCCTAGGGACGCTTCACATCTCCCCCAAATCTTGTCTCAAGAGCTTAAGCCGTTTGGGAGATCCATGGACGGATAGGTGGAAGGGTGTTCGCGTTCTTGCTCTCAGCCTGCTGCTCCCACGTCTGTTCACACCTGCCTGACAGTCCGCTTGGTAGGCCCGCGTGGACCAGAGTTCATCTAGTTCATCGCTTGTTCGTGCGCGTTCGTGGTTCGATCCGTTGAGACAAGTGTTTTTGGTTGGGAGAGGTTTGCGGACCGTCCGCCCAGGCACCGCGGACCATCCGTGCGGTACGAGTTACCCACGGACCGTCTGAGGGTAGGGCTCGGACCGTCCGAATTTCGAGGGGTGCATACTGGTTGTTCGAGCACCTTTTGCGGACCGTCCGCCGAGACCCCGCGGACCGTCTGCCTGGCCCCTGCGGACCGTCCGCCTGGTCACCTCGGACTGTCCGTCTGGGACTTCGCAGATTGCCTAAGTCCTTTGCTTCTTGAGTTGCACTTCCGTGTTGCTTTGAGTTGGGGTTTTTCATAGGGTTGGTAGGTCCGTTGTGACTACACGACCTTGGCAAACTCGTGTGGGAATCCTCGGTGGTGAATTTGGGGCATAGGCCGAGTTCATCCTTCGGGAAGAATTTTTATTGGCTCCCATTCACTCCCCCCCCCCTCTCTGGTCGCCTAATCGGTCCTTCAACGGGGTGGGTCAAGATCGGCGCCTTCCTGCAGCACACGGGGTGGGTCAACCGCAGGCCGTCGCCCGCCCCGCCCTTCAGAGTTTCCTGCGCCAGATCCAGGAAGGAGAAGCAGGTACAACTTCACCCTCCACCAGAAGAGCCGCTTAAGATGATGGACCTGCGCAACCACACCTACCAAATGATTAATGGTCTTAGATGGGTGCCTGATAATCAGTGGTGGGACAAATCCAAGGACAAACGGGTCGAACCAAGATTTAGGAATGTCCTTCAGCAAACTTTCTATTAAAACTACAAATACCTTCCCATGAATCTGTACCAACACAGGGTTATAAATTGGATCATATGACGTTGGCCGCGGGAGGGGATGTTAAGGTATACTTCGATGATCATCCCGGATTGGCTGATTTGGTCTCAATGCATCATCAGTATGTTAAGGATTGGGTGAGAGTTTTTTATGCTACTGTGTACATTGCCGATACTAGGGAGTACATCATGTTCATGTTTCAGGGACGCCAGTGTACTCTTTTCCGACACCATATTGCTGACAAACATGGATTGAGGGATTTGGGAATAGGAAAGTACGACCATAAGACATCCCTACATAATATTGTCTACGGGTATCGTGAACCACCTCGGCGTAGTTTGCTCGGTGGGTCGTTCCCGTCCGACGAGGAGATGGCCAGACTTTTTGTTGAGTCGTTCACAGGTAGGCGAGCATATCGCACGCCTGACATGCTTACCCCTGAGGCAAATGTGGTTCACCGAGCACTACGGAAGACATTGTTACCACAGATTGGCAATGCAGAGTCGATCACTAGTCTTCAGCAGTGGCTTCTCCTTCACGTCATGACTGGCCGGCCCTTCGACATCGTGGACTTCATATGCCGTATGCTCACTGGATCTCCTTCATCCTGAGTCGTGTTACCAGAGTAGATGAAGATGGGGAAAGGGTGCAAACCGGACCCAAAGATTGGCGTCCCGAGTACATGATGTCCGAGACACATTTCAAGGAATACAGGCCTGCGAGACAAGGAGACAGACGTCGTGGCCTAAGGGCTACAATTGATCCATCTCCTGATGACATTTGTTCCTCATACAGTGAAGGCAATGAGGCGTCTCCAGTGAGACATCTTTGAGTACATGATGATGCATCGCTACCTACTAAAAAACAGAAACAGTTCCAGTCACTCCAGCAACAACCAGTGAGCCAATGGACTCTTCCTTCTTTCTGAAACTGATCCTTGAAAATCAGCGCGACCAGATAAAGTTCCAGCCAATGATGGAGATGAGGATGGCACAGCAGGAGGAGTTAAACCGCGCACACTCAGAGCAGATAGTACAAATGGTAACACAGCAGCAGCGCACTATGGAGAATTTTGTGAATGCTTCACTCAGTCACCTTCACCAAGATAACGGCTTACCGCCACCACCCGCTCTACTCGCACCTATTAGTCAGACCCCCTTGCAACTCATGCCTCCTGCTAACTTGGGTAAATCATCTGAAGTCTATGAGCTGCCTTACAGTTCAGCAATTGGTTCACAATGGATGACAGGAAAGGATTCCAAAAAAGAAAAGGAAGCAGATGAAACAATACTCAAGGTTCTATCTGATATTGCAGCAGAGGAAACGAATAAGGAAGATCCTTTGGCAGCAACAGCAAATGGTCCGGAAGATCCTGCTCTAGCTACCTCGGAAGGCTCTCGTGTAGCTGATCCTGCTCCAGCTCCTGCTATGTCAGAAGGCTTTCCTGCTCCTGCTCCTGCTCCTGCTACCGAAGAAGTCTCTCCTGCTCCTGCTACCTCAGAAGGCTCTCCTGCTCCAGCTCCTGCTACCTTAGAAGGCTCTCCTGCTCCAGCTCCTTCTCCTGCTACCGAAGAAGTCTCTCCTGCTCCTGCTCCTGCTCCTGCTCTAGCCCCAGCTCCTGATAACCCTCTTCACAATCCTGTTACATCTGCTCTTTCGAACACTGATGAAAAAGAGGTAGAATGTTAAACATTCCTTTTATTGTCATTGCTTCCATTTGATTGTTGTATTCGAGTTGAACAATACATTTTTTTTCACGTGTGCGAACCAGCCATAAATAATCGTTGTGCCTGGGCTTTGTGCTCAGGTTTTCACAATTGCTGACCAAGATGAAATTGTACCGGAGTCAGAAGACTCCCAATACTCTTGTACTGGGTTGTAGAATGAGATACAGGTACCAGCACTTCGTTTCCAGAATAGAACATCGTACTTGTGTCGTGACGTTGAAGACTGCGACTTCCATACGATTGAATCCTCCGATTGGATTAATGGCTTGGATCAATGCGGGATTCCTACAACCAAAATGGAGAGTTCTACGGCCTCGACATCATGCAATGCATGAGTCGTTCTATGCATAAAACGAACTCAACACTCCCTACGCATGCATTTGTTTGTAATTTTCGATGTAATCCTTGAATCATGTCACAATACCGATGTTTGATGAGAGGAAGGGATGTGTTGATCTCCAATGTGGGCATGATCGAGGACTATGCAATGTGACATGTGTTGATGGCTGTTCAGTACCTAATTTAGGGCCGTCAATCCCTGCATTTCAACATGAGAATCACGCATCCACACTAGAATAGGGATTTAAACTAACAATTTCCACAAGTGACTATATGAAGATGAATGCGGGTGTTTAGCATAAGAATTGAGGAGAAAGCACACCTTTATGATCCTAGCACTTCAGGCTCAGCCAATGAGGGGCTGCCATGCAAGCAGCCCCTAGATCAATGACGTCACCAATCCAAGAGAGAGAGCCTTGGCGAATCAGAGATCGCCACACGTGCATCACATGGATCCATGGGCCCACCAGAGCGCCTAAACCGCCTCCAACACACGTGTACACCGGGAACCGACCTTAGGGCCCACCAGTCAGCTGCTCAGAGAAAGCACAAGCCGAGGCGGGCCACGTGGGGGTCAGCTGACCCAGGGATCGGACGAACCGACCTTTGGTCGGCTAATCCCGGGCCTCCACGTGGTGTTCGCCCATTGGTCCTAGAGGCCATCCCCGGGGCGTCTCGCTCCACTTGACACCGGTGCCCGCGCCTATAAATAGAAGGGGAGGGGGGTAAGAATAGGACAACACACTTGAAGGCAACTTGTTACCTTCGCCTCCTCTCCCATCAGGAATATGAGTGTGAGGAGGATCTAGCTTAGGTAGTGCTAGGTAGAGAGGAGAGAGTGTGGGTGAGTAGAAGGGAGATGCGATGATCTGTTCTTCTTTCATCATCTCTTTATACCTCGTGAGTGATACTGTTCTTCATTTAGACTAAAGTGAGTATTTTGTTATATTCGAATTAGACTAAAGTCGTATTCATACATGGGTGATATGTTCTAGAGTTCTTCATTTGTTCATCATTTAGAGGCTTGTGTTCTTCGTGACACAATCCTTTGATCTTGTTGACTAGAGGAATAATTCTGCATTATGTTTGTATGACTGCTTGTCAGTTAGAATATAGTGAGTGCTTTGCATATCTGAATTAGACCAAAGTGTCATTCATATCTCTTTGTATCGTCTTGACTCCATGATGGGTAAGGTCTAGTTGTACTCGCGGGTTCGTCACTCCATATTTTTATGGAGTGCTATAGTGTTGCTACGGGACGTCAGACGTAGCTGTGCTATAGTAGTAGTCGATGGTGCAGACATAGTGTCTGGACTACGGGTTATGCTTCGATTGCCCTGTATCCCACGGTTTGTCTTGGGGTAGGCTGCGGTCGTGACAGCCGTTGGACCCTTTCGGAATCCCCCACGTTCGGATACAGGTGTAGGCAACCATTTGTCGTGAACCGACTGTTAAAGCCAGGAGGGTCCGGTGTCCGAAGCGATATCCTTTGCAGCTTGTACCCCCCTAGAACCAAGTACCTACAAGTGCTCGCCTACCTTAGCAGAGATCCAATGTCCTTGGGTAAGTCGCTCGTAGAGTACCCTGACCGTTCCTTGGATTCGATACCCTTTGGAATACTCCCGAGGGAGAAGTGCTACAACGGTGTATCTGTGCGCTTGGGGACTCGTTCGCACCCGTCAGTGTACACGGGTGTTCCTTACACACTCACGCTAGACGCGCCACTAGTGGTGAGATTAAGAAATACCAACAAGTATTTCTAGCACCGTTGCTGGGGAACGGTTGTCGAGAATCTACAAACCCGACTATCCTCGTATCTTTTGTTTTCCCTTTTTCATTTCTACCTCTATCCCCATTATCCCAAGAAGGTTATCCTTGTACACACCTTCCGCTCATTATGAGTGGACCAATAGACTCATCCTTGTGGAGGCGACCCGCCTCCTTAACACCTTGTATGGTTCACCCATCCCTCATTAAGCTAGTTGCGAACGATTCCTTCTCGAGGGAAAGTCAAGAAAATCCCTACTCCCATGTGAGAGACTTTGAACAACTGTGTTCTACCCAGGGTAAGACCGGGGCGACACAGGATGTTCTTAGGAGGAACTTGTTCCCGGTCTCCCTTTCAGGAGGAGCGAGAACTTGGTACCGTTGTTTTGGGCATGATCACCTCAATTGGGGAGCATTGAGAGCAGCTTTCTGCACCCGACTCTTTCGCTTGAGTCGTATCATTTCTTTTAGAATGGCGATCCTCAGTTTCCAACAGAGAGAGAAGGAGTCCCTAGGCATGGCATGGCATCGTTTTGCCTCTATGACCGAGTCATGTCCAGTCCTTGATCTGCCAGACCTGGTGCTCTAGCAACATTTCCAGCTTGGTTTGCTAAGGGATAGTGGCATGACGCTTGATGCCATGTCGGGAGGCGGCTTTGTGTTCTTAGAGCCGGAGCAAGGAAAGAAAATTCTAGAAAAACTCCGGGATTTCAGCTCCCCGCCCGTCCTGAGCATCGAGGTAGCCAACCGTGATAATGAGTTGCCTAGATCCATCCTCGAGAGAGCTCAAGCCTACATACCAACCTTCTCTACGCTCTTGTCGAAGATGTCATTCTTGACTAGCAGGAATCTATGGGAAAGAGCACCTAGTGTGAGTTCTGACCTTAGGTTCCCCTATTGTTTCTTCTCTTAAAAACCTGACCTTCGAGACTTAGTCTCGGAGGAAGGAGGAAGGAGGAAACGAGTAATCAAAGAAAGGTGGTTGTTGTTGGCGAGAATGACTGTCTCGACTTCGGTTACGACTTTCCGGTAGAGGTTACGATAGATATTTTGTGCTTTATGTCAAGGCCCAACCGGAGGTGCCGCCACACCAAAGGTCAGCTCAAGACAATAGCCCCAGAATCACAAGTCTCTATACTTCTGGCCTCAGAAAGCACGGTTTTATACCGATCCAGTTGAGCAACTTATCTCATCATCATGAGCTCAGCTAGGACCGATGACGATCAAGTTCAGTAGGCATAAATACCATTCTAATACTCTGACTTGATCGATGCCCTGTGGGAGTGTGGTTGCATTCCTACCTTTTGCACTTCCGTTGGAAGTTTGGGCTGGCTTACGTGTTGTCCTCGCGCTAGTGAGGGTGAGAACCCGTGGCAACCTAAGGAGAGAATGAACTGCAAAGTTTGTTACTCTTGATCTAAGGCTCGAATGTTCCTCCGACCCACGGATTCTTATTCACTTGATCTGGGGTCCGAGTATTCTTGAGCCACGTTTTCAGAGATATGGGTCTAGGTGAACCCCCTATGTTGCGCCATTTATGCGGGAAGAGGTTTAAGTAAAGCTCAAAGAGGAGTGAGAGCATTTATGCCCAACACCTTGTCTTAGCCATTACTGGAGCCTCCAACCTCAAAATCTGCGGGACACCTGGACTTGAGACCGTGAGCCTTGCTAGAACCCACAGGCCAAAGGGGAGGCCCAGCAGGGCCCATATGGGTTCGGCCGACCCAGCAAGGGCACCGCCGCCTCTGAAGGATCGAAACGGCGAACCAGAGAGGGGGGAGTGAATAGGAGCCGATAAAAATTCTTCTCGAAGGAGATAGAGACTCCAACAAGATGGACACGGCTTCCAACACACGTCTCCGACTCAACTACCCAAGTTGGCCAAGACCACGTAGCCACTGGAGTGCTACTGGTCCTAGGAACCAACAACTCAACCAACTGAACCAAACACCCCAAACGCACAGCGAAAAACTGAGCAGCCTGTTGTCTGTGTCACACCGGTCAGACCGATGGCACCGGTCAGACCGGTGGACTCTGCCGGTCAGGCCGGTGGCGAACAGCAGATGCACAGCAAAGTTCCAGGAAGCCTCAGTGACTCCTCTAGGCCCTGGAACAAAAACCACCACCAAAAAGCAACCTGCCAAGAAGGAAAACCCCTCACAAAGCCTAGCAGAACAACTCCAAACAGGCCAAGAACTGACCAGCAGGACCACGGGACAAAACCACACGAACACAGCAGTTCCCCGAGACAAAACCCACCAGGGGCTCGCACCGGTCAGACCGGTCGAGAGCACCGGTCAGACCGGTCACGCCTGGGCAGCTCGGGATGAACAACGCCTGCGGGTCAACTCCTCCAAATCCAACCCCCGATCTTCTGATTCACTCCACGGATTCGCACAAGACTTTGGGGATAGTAGGAACACCTCATGGGCACTCCATACCCAAGTTATGGTCCACCAAAACTCGTTGAATCAAGAGGAATCGAAGGATTTCCGCCAAGAACACCACTAACCCTAGGACAACGAAAACCCCAAAATGGAGCCCCTTTACTCACGGATTTGAGAGGAGAATCAAAGGGAAAAGAACCACGAGGGGTTCAAGCATACACCCCCCACCAAAACCCAAAGAGAAAGGTCTCAAAACCGCCTCAAGAAAATCACCAAGAAAAGGCTCCGAAAATCACCAAAAAGGGAAAACGGAAAGAACTCAAACAAACCTTGAGGAACCACGCCGAATCATCTATACATAAAATGAAGGTTCATACAAGGTCTAGCTTCGGCCCGATCATCCTTCCCTCTCACAAGATCTCACCTTGAAGCTCTCAAGCTAGTCCTAGAAATTCCAAAGGAAAAATGGAAGGGAAAATGGGAAAACAAAATGAGCTAGGGTTCCAAGCAATGGCGGCCATCCTCTCACCACTTGGGTTATATGGAGGCAAGCCGAAACACTAAAATACCCTTACTAGCTAACTAGGGATACATGCCCCTCAAGGGCGAATTCGGAAGTCTTTGTCATCGCTCCATCGGACGGATGCCCAGCAACCGCAAACTTGCTTAGCCTTGACGCAAGCCTTGCGATCCCGACGTGTGTCCTCCGCTTTGAAGATTCCGGACTGCGTCGTCGCACACCGGTCAGACCGGTGCTCCTCACCGGTCATCCCGGTACCCACCGGTTAGACCAGTCAGACCCACCTGTCCGACCGGTCTGATGCTGCTGCACCTCCGTCTTCGGTCTTCGGTCTTGGCTTTGTGGATCAACCAAGGAACCCAGTGGTTTTCTGGTGAACCACCGGAAACCCTGCGAACTCAGTGTAGCCTCCGCCAATCACCACTCATGACTCGGCTCCCACGTAGTCCCGGCTCGACCTTGGTTTTGAGGCTCAACCAAGAAACCGTCCATGACTTTATCTTGCCGTTCTTGCCACCATGCGGCCCGCACTTGACCCCGCTGGCCACCGGGTCCCTCGAACCAAGCCTACTTGTCTTCTCCACACCTGGAGGCCTCACCGGCAACGACCTTTCGCGCTTGTTCTTCACCTGCACCAACAACAGTCAAGCCGCAACCTGCACCTGCAATACTTAGCCAAGAATCAGTCCACACCACGTTGTCAATCACTCATCACACTAGAAAGCGACCATCCACCGGTCCTCGAACCACACATGGCTCTCAATCTCCCCCTTGATGAGTGCATTGACAACACACACGTTTTGGTAATCAAGGAGAAAAGGAAAAGAAAAGAAACGACTAAAAGAAACTCCAACAAGCGATCGAAAGCCAAAGGAAAGACAAAGAGCAAGATCACTTGAAGAAGACAAGTCTCGGACCCCTTAGGCAAGGGCAACGACTCGACACATCCGAGACAAAACATGCTCAAGCAAAGAGCACAAACCACCAATCCAAAGCTCGAAAACTACAAAGAGCTCCCCCTGCACACATGCAAACTCCCCCTGAGCCAATGCAACTCCCCCTGGACGAATGCATGCAAAACACTTGACGAAACAGAGCAGCTGCATCAGCTCAGCCCTGACCGGTCAGACAGGCCAACACCACCGGTCAGACCAGTACCCAACATATGAACAGGACCAGCACTCTGACTGGTTAGACCGGTGACCTCAACCGGTCAGACCGGTGCACAACAGAGCCCAGAAATGGCTCGAAACCGCCTGAAAACCCTTTAAATGCATTCAGAAGGCCAAAACATGCTCAAACTTCTCCCCCTTGTTGACAATGCATGAATCATGCCAAAATTAGGAAAATTTCAACCTAGAGCTTCTCAAATAGACAAAATTCAACATAGCATGCTACACACCTCCAAATGAGCAAGTTAGATACTAGATAGCTTCGTATGGACAAAAACTACAAGATCACCAAGATTCACAACCATTGGATGAAGCTAAGATAGAATTGAGCATTTTTGCGAAAAATTTCCTCTCATGAGCAAAGTCCTAAACATGAGCAAGACATGTCAAAATGGCAAAGTCACACAAACTTCATGCTAGGACAACCATTCTAAGCATAAGACCATCATAAACACCCACAAGCACCTTATGTCATGTCAAAGCATACCGAGCCATGTGCTTACTTCTATGTATGAGACTTCTCATTGGTAAGCAACATGCAACGGTTTAGCACCCAAAAGCAAGTAAATAAAGCACATATGACATGGGAGCACATTTTCCAAGCAATTTACATTTCATTTTCAGATTTAAAATTGGTACATGAAATGTCTTTGCGACAAAAAGGAACTTATACCCCTCCACAAGATGAAGCATGGGGGCTAAACATTCATGATGGCAAATGAGCCTTTGACCCCATATGATGAAAATAAGCTATCCAACCACAAATTAAGCATAGCATAGCCACTAAAACATGTCAAGATCATATAAAGGCATTTACTCACAAGAGAGCATACATGTGAGATTTTTGAAAAACATAGCCATCAACCATGGATATAAACCAAGATCATCAAGAGCTAAGCCACACTAAGCCATATCATACCAAACTAGCTCACAAGATCATATATAGCATACCATGGTGAACAATGAATGTAAGAGAAGCTTTTCCTACACAATGCATATGATACAAAATGCATGCAAGCTATCATACAAAGATGACTATACATTACGATACAAATGCAATGCAAATGCAAGAAATGCACAAAGGAAAGCTATACATATGCTACAAAGGAGCTCCCACACACCCAACTCAAGAAATCAAACAAACACCAAGCTCCCCCCTCAAACGAGTGAAAGTTGCTTGATCTAGGGGTTTGGTGAAAATATCGGCTAGCTGGTCATGTGTGGGTACATGGATCAAAGAGATTTTTCCTTTCTCTACGTTGTCTCTCAGGAAATGATACCTCACTTCTATGTGCTTGGTTTTGGAATGGAGCACTGGGTTCTTTGCAATGCTTATGGCACTTGTGCTATCACATTGAAGTGGGACATGGGTATACTCCTCACCAAAGTCACTCATGGTGTATGTGATCCAAAGGAGCTGAGAGCAACAACTAGCTGCGGCCACATACTCTGCCTCGGTAGTGGATTGAGCAACACTCGACTGTTTGCGGGAAGACCAAGACACCAAAGAAGAACCCAAGAACTGGCAAGTCCCGGAAGTGGACTTCCTATCCAACCGACACCCGGCAAAATCTGCATCCGAAAATCCATGAAGAGCCAAAGAAGAAGACGCGGAGTACCAAAGGCCGAAATGGAGAGTATGTCGCAAATACCTGAATATGCGCTTGAATGCTTGCCGATGCGAAGTCCTCGGAGACGCTTGAAAACAAGCGCACAGACATACCGAGAACTGGATGTCCGGCCTCGTCGCCGTCAAGTAGAGGAGTGACCCGATCATGCTTCGGTACTCCTTCTAGTCCACGTGGTCACCTTCCTCGTCCGCATCAAGAGCTGTAGTCGTACTCATAGGCGTCGCCATGGCCTTGGAGTCCTCCATCTTGAACTTCCTCACAATGTCCTTGGTGTACTTAGCTTGGTGCACAAATGTTCCTTTTTTTATTGCTTGATCTGGAGCCCGAGGAAGAACTGCAACTCACCCATCATGCTCATCTCAAATTCCCTGCTCATGTCCTCTGCAAACCTTGCAACAAGAGAGTTAGACGAGCCACCAAAGACAATATCATACACGTATACCTGCACAATCAGGATATCTCTACCCTGCCTGAGGAGAAACAAGGTCTGATCGACCTTCCCCATCTCAAACCCTCTCTCAAACAGGAACTCCCTCAACCTACTGTACCAAGCTCTAGGTGCCTGCTTTAGCCCATACAACACCTTCCTCAACTTGTACACCCGGTGGGGGCACTTCTGACTCTCAAACCCCGATGGTTGCCTCACATACACTACTTCCTCCAAAACACCGTTTAGAAAACCACTCTTGATATCCATATGGTACAGCTTGAACCCTTTAGCCACGGAAAAGGCTAGAAGGATCATGATCACCTCCAAACGAGCTACGGGAGCAAAGGTCTCCTCGTAGTTGATCCCCTCTTTCTGTGAGTACCCCTGAGCAACAAGTCTTGACTTGTTCCTCACAACTTCTCCTTTCTCTCCCTCTTTGTTCGTCCACACCCATTTTGTCCCAATCGGCTTACACCCTGGGGGAGGGTCAACCAATTCCCAAACTTGGTTCCTCTCAAAATTCTCCAACCCCTCATGCATTGAATTAACCCAATTGTGATCAGATAGCGCGTGTCCAATGTCATTGGGCTCAAAGGTGGCAACAAAACCAGCATGAGCGAAATGAGAATTGTTCCGAACCCTCGATCGTGTAGTACGTTCATTCATGTCGCCGATGATCCTCGAAGCTGGGTGATCCACTTGAACTCGCCGGGGAGGTTCTCGCCTTGATGCTACCTCCCCCTCAACAACAGGTTCACCTTGATCTGGATTTGTCATTGTAGGTGTGCGAGAAGGGCCATCCACCACCGTAGTCGAAGTAGTAGGTACATGCTCAGCCGCGAGCACCACACCGCCATCTTCATCATCTCCATGTTCATACTCCTCCTCCTGGAAAGTCTCCTCGCCAAGTTCGTCGTCACCTGCACACTCAAAAACAAGCTGACTACGTGGCTGTGTCTCGTCGAAGGTTACCTCGCAGTCTCCACGATTTGGTTAGTTTCAAGATTGAGCACTCGAAAGGCTCTAGAATGTGATGCGTAACCAAAGAAAATGCCATCGACAGATCTAGCCTCGAACTTGTCCAACTTCTTACCTTTCTTCATGATGAAGCATTTGCACCCAAACACACGGAAGTGACTCACCTTGGGTGTGCGCCCGTGCATCAACTCATAGCATGTTTTCTTCTTATGCACCCTGAGGTAAATCCTGTTCGACACATAGCACGCGGTATTCACCGCCTCAGCCCAGAACCTCCTCGGAGTCCTATGCTCAACGAGCATCGTCCGAGCCATCTCGCACAAGGTTCTGTTTTTCCTTTCCACCACGCCATTCTGGGGAAGCGTATACGGACTCGAAAACTAGTGTTCAAGACCCAAGTCATGGCAAAAAGTTTTGAAGCGAGAGTTTTTAAATTCCGAGCCATTGTCACTGCGGATCGCTCGTATGGCATCTCCGTGCCTCTCGTTTCTTAATCTCAAGATAAGATCTCGAACAAAACCAAACGTCTCCCCTTTCTCCTCAAGAAAGAAAACCCACGAATACCGAGAGTAGTCGTCCACCACAACCAGGACGTACCACTTCCCACCCACAGATCGCACACGAGCTGGGCCAACAAGGTCCATATGGAGCAGCTCGCATGGACGCTTCGACATCACATCGGTGAGGGGTGGATGGGAAGTAGCTACCATCTTAGCATGCCGACACGGCGCACAAACCAACTCTTTTTCAAACCTCAGCCGTGGCAATCCTTGGACCAAATTGAGTTTACTCAAGCGAGACAAAAGGTCAAAGCTTAAGTGACCCAACTTCCTATGCCACTTCCACAACTCACTCGAAGATCCAGCCAAGAAACAACGCTCCACACCAGAAGGCTGAGAAAAATCCGCTCGAAACACTTGACCCTCGGGAACGACCATGCAAACTAGGTCCCCTCGAGAATCCAAAATCCGAGAACCACCAGGCCGAAACAAGAGCGATTGAACAAGAGCAACACGCCTGAGACACGGAAAGCTGGGACATGGAAAGCAAATTGAACCCGAGCGATTGAACAAGAGCAACACGCCTGAGAGTGACCTTGTCACTTACCTTAATCTCACCTTCTGATAGCACACGCCCTCGCCCATTGTCCCCAAAGGTGATGTATGTCTTGGACACCACCGGGACGAGACTTGAGAACCACCCACTGTCTCCGGTCATATGTCTCGAGCAACCGGAGTCAATCAACCAAACGTTCCTCAAGTCGCCCACCTGAAATTCAAAAACGAGAATGTTAGTGAACAAACGACTCTGCACTGGGGTTAGTACCAAAAGAGTAAAACCAGTGCCGAGCCATTTGCTCCAAAGTGGGGTTAGCACAAACCAAATCATCACGCCTATCAAAGCTACCACCACGAACACCACCACGGTAACTACTACGAGGGAACCAACCCTCTCTAGCTGGAGGAGGACGAAAGCCACAAAAGGAAGACCGTGGACCGGTCCTCCTCTCCATCTCAAAGCTACGACTCCACCCACCCACGTATTGAGCACGAGGTGGAGAACGTCTAGCAAACTGACCACCTGCAAACTAACCGGACCAACCACCAGAACCACGACCACCAGAACCGAACCGAGCATCCGTTCGAGCATGAAACCAGACCCCAGTCTGCCCAGACCTGCACCGGTCTGACCGATGTAGCCCGTCCAGTAGCACCACCTGCTACCTTCCGATCTCCCCAAGCCGGAACCGTTCTCACAATCACCTTGGCCCTGGGCATCTGCATACGAGGCTCATGTACACCATTGGAAGGGTGGTACTTGTCCTTGTTAGCCCACTCCTGATGAGTCCGGCCCAGGTGGGGTTGGATGCAAAGCCCGACACACCGGTCCAGCTTCAGATATGCACGATCTGGCCCCCGCAAATCCGGCTTCAGGTACACACGACCTGGCCCCCAAGATTCCAGCTTCAAATACGTACAATCTAGCCCCCGTAAACTTATCACCGGCAGCCGAAATAACGACACACCGATCCGGCCGAAGCATGACACACCGATCCGGCTACAGCGCCACTAGGGCCTCCTGCTGCGCCTCGGCAACCTTAGCACCATACTCCTCTGCAACCTTAGCACCGCACTCCGGCGCACCTCTCGGGGAAAGGTCCAATCGCCCCAAAAGACTAGTCTGATAGGGGAAGGGTGGCTCTCCCTTTTAAGGTGACTTCCTCCTCCCAAGCCAAGCAAGGTGGGATAATGAGGCTCACACGGTCGCCGCCCGACTACAACTGGGCTTCGGCCCATGTTGCGTCTTTGCCAACGGGTAATAGTGGAGGAAGATGTCCTCATCAACTCCTTTGCCATTCTCTCCTCATGCTTCCTGTTGAAGCAAAACTCGCCCTTGTGACCATCTCTCCCACAATAGTCACAATGAAACCACACAGGCTTAGGTTTAGGCTTGGGATGGGGCTGCTCACTTGGTTTCTCTCCACTCGGCTTCTCAACCGGTTTGTCCTCACTAGGCTTCACACTCTCTTTCCCAAAGAACTCATTCCCCAAGTTACTCTTGAACTTGATGGGTTTTTGGAAATCATTTGTGGAGTGGGGGAATATGGGAGGATCTGGGGTTGTGTCGAGTTTGTTTCTCAGTGGGTTGGGCTTAGGAGCATAGGCATTTTTGTGGAAGGGTTTCTAGCTCAGCCACACGGTTCCTAGCATCTTCTAGTGAGGCCCTAAGCTCTTTCCTCATCTTCTTGGCCTCTCTAAGCATGTCATCACGATTATCAAGCAACTTGCCAAGACGCTCATTCTCCTCACGCAAGATGGGAAGCTCGTCACGTACCTCGTCCTCAGAGTCGGAGTCTGAGTCGCTCTAGTGACTCTTCTTGCTGCCGGAGCTATGAGCTATGCCGCAGAAGCCATCTCTCGCGTAGCAGCTCAGCCCGCTCAAGTTCTTGGATGACTTCTTGTTCTTGCGCTGATCACCTTCATCTTCACTGCTACTCGAGCTCGAGGAAGAGTATGCAGAGCTGGAGTCGACGTCCCTCGCTCCGACCATCGCTCGGGCCTTCCTGCCGCGGTCGTCCTTCTTCCTCGATCGTCGCTCGTCCTTGTGCTTGTTCTTGTGCTTGTGATCGCACCTCGATCGGTACTTGGCGTCCTTGCTTGACTGGTGTTTGTAGCCGTCCTTGTTCTCCGTCTTCTTCGGACAGTCAGCGATGAAGTGTCCCGGCTTGCCGCACTGAAAGCACGTCCGTGCTGTCCTCCTCGTGTTCACCCGGTTCTCGTGCAGCCTCTCAAACCGCCTGGTCAGCAACGCCAGCTCGTCCTCTCCAAGCACGTCGAACTTCTCGTCTGGCAAAGACATCAAAGAAGACAGAGAGAACATCCTGGAGGATGCGTTAGCATTAGACTTAGCCACTTTGCCACCGACAAGAGCAAGACTATGGGAGTCAGTCGGGCTCTCGAGATGGGCTGTCAAACCATGATCAACCTCAGCAGACTTGAGCGTAGAAAACAGCTCGTTCACCGTCAGAGTGGTGTACTTCTCGGACTCAAGAATGGCCTCGACCTTTCCATCCCACATGGTACGATCCAGCGCGTGTAAGAGCTTCACAACCCTATCATGGTCATCGTACGGGAGGACGTCGACATTGGCCCTCATGTTGTTCACAACCACCGTGAGCCGCTGGAACAAGGCATCAATAGACTCACCGGGAGATGAGTGAAGTTCTCGTACTCTCTCCGGTAAGTCGCATACAACCGTGCCTGAACCTCAACATTCCCAGCATGAGCATTCTTCAGCTCCAACCATATCCTACAAGCCAAGTCCTCTGTCTGAACCTGATCGAATTGGGATTGACACAGAGCACGAAACAAGTAGTCGACCGCCTTATTGTTGGCATCGAACATGTCCCTCGATCCTGGAGCAAGGAAGTTAATCGGATGAACATAAGATGTGTTCACCGTAACGTCCCAAAGGATCTGACCCATACCGCGGAGGAACGCCGCCATCTGCCTCTGTCACATCTGGTAGTTTTTGCCATCGAAGTGCGGAGGACCCGAACCCCGTTCCTGGTACGCCATCCTTGGATTTAGACTGGTTAAAATTCGAAGATCCGTAACCGGCTCTAATACCACTAGAAGGACCGAAACGGCGAACCAGAGAGGGGGGAGTGAATCGAAGCCGATAAAAATTCTTCTCGAAGGAGATAGAGACTCCAACAAGATGGACACGGCTTCCAACACACGTCTCTGACTCAACTACCCAAGTTGGTCAAGACCACGTAGCTACTGGAGTGGTACTGGTCCTAGGAACCAACAACTCAACCAACCGAACCAAACACCCCAAATGCACAGCGGAAAACTGAGCAGCCCGCTGTCTGTGTCACACCGGTCAGACCGACGGCTCCTGCCAGTCAGACCGATGGCACCGGTCAGACCGGTGGACTCTGTCGGTCAGGCCGGTGGCGAACAGCAGAAGCACAACAAAGTTCCAGGAAGCCTCAGTGACTCCTCTAGGCCCTGGAACAAAAACCACCACCAAAAAGCAACCTGCCAAGAAGGAAAACCCCTCACAAAGCCTAGCAGAACAACTCCAAACAGGTCAAGAACTGACCATCAGGACCACAGGACAAAACCACACAAACACAGCAGTTCCCCGAGACAAAACCCACCAGGGGCTCGCACCGGTCAGACCTGTCAAGAGCACCAGTCAGACCGGTCACGCCTGGGCAGCTCGGGATGAACAGCGCCCGCGGGTCAACTCCTCCAAATCCAACTCCCGATCTCCCGATTCGCTCCACGGATTCGCACAAGACTTTGGGGATAGTAGGAACACCTCATGGGCACTCCATAGCCAAGTTATGGTCCAACAAACTCGTTGAATCAAGAGGAATCGAAGGATTTCCGCCAAGAACACCACTAACCCTAGGACAACGAAAACCCCAAAATTGAGCCCTTTTACTCACGGATTTGGGAGGAGAATCAAAGGGAAAAGAACCACGAGAGGTTCATGCATACATCCCCCACCAAAACCCAAAGAGAAAGGTCTCAAAACCGCCTCAAGAAAATCGCCAAGAAAAGGCTCCGAAAATCACCAAAAAGGGAAAACGGGAAGAACTCAAACAAGTCTTGAGGAACCACGCCGAATCATCTATACATACCATGAAGGTTCATACAAGGTCTAGCTTCCGCCCGATCATCCTTCCCTCTCACAAGATCTCACCATGAAGCTCTCAAGCTAGTCCTAGAAATTCCAAAGGAAAAATGGAAGGGAAAATAGGAAAACAAAATGAGCTAGGGTTCCAAGAGATGGCTGGCATCCTCTCACCACTTGGGTTATATGGAGGCAAGCCGAAAGACTAAAATACCCTTACTAGCTAACTAGGGATACATGCCCCTCAAGGGCGAATTCGGAAGTCTTTGTCATCGCTCCATCAGACGGATGCCCAGCAACCGCAAACTTGCTTAGCCTCGACGCAAGCCTTGCGATCCCGACGCGTGTCCTCCGCTTCGAAGATTCTGGACTGCGTCGTCGCACACCGGTCAGACCGTTGCTCCTCACCGGTCAGACCGGTACCCACCGGTCAGACCCACCTGTCAGACCGGTCCGATGCTGCTACGCCTCCGTCTTCGGTCTTCGGTCTTGGCTTTGTGGATCAACCAAAGAACCCAGTGGTTTTCTGGAGAACCACCGGAAACCCTGCGAACTCGGTGTAGCCTCCGCCAATCACCACTCATGACTTGGCTCCCACGTAGTCCCGGCTCAACCAAGAAACCATCCATGACTTTATCTTGCCGTTCTTGCCACCATGCGGCCCGCACTTGACCCCGCTCGCCACCGGGTCCCTCGAACCAAGCCTACTTGTCTTCTCCACACATGGAGGCCTCACCGGCAACGACCTTTCGCGCTTGTTCTTCACCTGCACCAACACCAGTCAAACCGCAACCTGCACCTACAATACTTAGCCAAGAATCAGTCCACACCACGTTGTCAATCACTCATCACACCAGGAAGCGACCATCCACCGGTCCTCGAACCACACATGGCTCTCAGCCTCTCCCCTTTCGCGTGTGCCTCCCTTCGTCCTCTAGAGATCTCCTCACCGCGTGACGGATTTTGAGCCACGCAGAACTCCATCACCCCTGCTCCTTCCTCCTCACAGCCACGACATCACCAGTCATGAGCGGCCGGGACGCACAGCCTCGTCGGATGAAGGCCCCGTCCCTCTTCGAAGGGGAGAAGTCCTTCTTCAGCGACCTAGGGAGCGATAAGTTGCATCCATGGGACGGATCTCAGGATGATATGATGACTTCGGAACGGGGGAGGAGGATGAGAAGCCCGACTGGAGACTTGATAGAGTCCCCGGCTAGGCGCGGCTCATCTTCACCCCCACTTTCGCTGGTCATTATTCCTGATTTACCGCCCTAGGGAAGAAACCAGCTCCTGGTTGAAGCAAGAAGGTGCTATACGATGACTGGCCAGGCCCACCATTAAAGCCTGGAGAGCGCTACGCAGGATCGCTCTTTAGCAAGGATGGTGAGCCTTTCTACCAGAAGTATGAGCAGGATGTTTGGGATGAGTTCCCGCAGCCCCAGACCAGGTTTCGCATCTTTGGGGTGAGGACCCCGAAGGATAGCTGCGGGATGCCGAAACCATATCCACCGCGTTGGGAGACAGAACTTGAGGATATCCTGGCTTCATTACCTAATAGAAGGAGTCCCCAAACAAGCAAGGTGGCGGATAGATTGGCAGATGTGTACCTCAAGTACGAGTCCTTGGTGAAGGTTGTGGAGAAGCAGCGAGAAGAGTATCGGCAGCTCAGGCGTCTTCTCCTCAAGACCCATAGGGAGATAGACACTATGCTGCAGCGCCTGATTAAGGCAGAGGGTTTGGAAGCCCTCTTCGCAGAGTAGAGGGCTACGCCCATTTTTCATTTTCCATAGGCGCTTAGTTCAGTTTAGTTTATTTCCTTCCATGTTTATTTCCCTTTCAAATTTTTATTTCCATCATGTGTGTAAGCGCCTATTTCATTATGAGCTTGAATAAAATAATTTGGCTCCACCGGTCAGATAACCCGGTCGAGTCACATGTGTGTTAGTTGTTTCTGTTTTTGTTTGTCTTGCGGAACTGCACCTAGGTACAAGATAGTGTGGGGGGAGAGTCGCACTCTCCAAACGCGAATACGATGGATACTTGCACCCACACCACACTCGCACAGCGCTACGATCACTCGTGTTTAAAGAACCTGAACGGAGACACATTCTTGCTCATCACGAAAACCCCGTTCGGTCTGCATCAACAACCAGCGCTGGTTTGCATCTCTACCTCATTCAACCATGATGCTTGAGTTCGTTATGCCCTGTTATAAAATCATTTATGAGCAAACTCGAGAACTCTATGGTGATGCTTGCTCCATACCTATGGTTGACATGCATAAGTTCTATCCCTTGTTTATACTCTTGAGGCTTGTGAACCATATCTTTATAAGGACGACCTGTTCTTCTAAGTAGTTGACAAGAGAGATATGACTTGATGACAAGATCTTAGCTCTGAAGGTATACGTTCTTGGGTTTATTTGAAAAAAAAGAGAACGCTCTTGCAGCTCCTCTTTGATTTATTCTAGTCCTACCAAAGCCATATGATGTTGTTAGTGAACCTCATACTCATATGCTGCTTGTCATTGCATTGAGCATTGTCAAATCCTGTGACCCTAGTGAGAAATTCTTTTCATGCTTTCATGATCAAGATTTTTGTGCACACCACCATTTCCCCCTTGCTACGCTTCTACTCTAGAAGTTAGCATTGTATCATTCATCTATTCACCTACATAAGTGCTCCATCATATGCATTGATTCCTCTCTCCTCGAGTATCTTGTAAAGAGGCATGGCTATCTAAAAAAGGGGACACATGAAGGTCCCTCAGTTGTAAAAAAAATGTGGACACATTAAGGTCCACTGAAAAAAAAGAAGAAGAGGATGGCCTTGTTCCCATAACTTCATATATATATAAGATAGAGAGAATCATGCAATGGAGTCATTTAGCTCATTCATCTCATTCAGCGAATATGGTAATAACTAGCACCCATTCTGGGCCTAGTGTCCACCTTACCATATCTACCACATCCGTACACGTGCACTTCTTGATCTGATTGTATGACTTGATTTACTCTTTGGATCCAGTTTTTGATTTTGCGACACATGCAATACAAGTACGCCTTGCTATTCATATCCTACTCTAAGCTCCACATAAGCCTGCTAGAAATAGGATGGATTTAAGGTAGTCATGCCTAGGTAAGGACATATTCACATTGAGCGATCCGAGAGAATCAAAGGAGGAGGCAGAGCATGTTTTTCTTTGAAAATCTTTTGAAAACCCCAAGTGCTTACCCTCAGATGTCTGAGGGTTCGCTTCTTGGTCATTCCTCTTATCAACTACCCAAGATGGCATGGTAGCCACTCCACAAAGTTCACAAGAGCAAGGTATGACCTGGAATAATTCTTAAGTATGTTTCATACCCTTGGTTTAACCCACTCGATCTCTTCCCAATTGCTCGGGATGAGCAAAGGGCAAGTGTAGGGGAGTTGTTGACGGCTATTAAGTACCTAATTTAGGGCCGTCAATCCCTACATTTCAAAATGAGAATCATGCATCCACACTAGAATAGGGCTTTAAACTAACAATTTCCACAAGTGGCTGTATGAAGATGAATGAAGGTGTTTAGCATAAGAAATGAGGAGAAAGCACACCTCTATGATCCTAGCACTTCAGGCTCAGCCAATGAGGGGCTGCCATGCAAGCAGCCCCTGGATTAATGACGTCACCAATCCAAGGGAGAGAGCCTCGGCGAATCAGAGATCGGCACACGTGCATCACATGGATCCATGGGCCCACCAGAGCGTCTAAACCGCCTCCAACACATGTGTACACCGGGAACCGACCTCAGGGCCCACCAGTCATCCGCTCAGAGAAAGCACAAGCCGAGGCGGGCCACGTGGGGGTCGGCCGACCCAGTGATCGGCCGAACCGACCTTTGGTCGGCTGATTTCGGGCCTCCACGTGGTGTTCGCCCATTGGTCCTTGAGGCCATCCCCGGGGTGTCTCGCTCCACTTGACGCTGGTGCCCGTGCCTATAAATAGAAGGGGAGGGGGGGTAAGAATAGGACAACACACTTGAAGGCAACTTCTTACCTTAGCCTCCTCTCCTCCTCATTCCCTCTTGGTGGAGGTGAAACCTCATCCCACCAGGAATATGAGTGTGAGGAGGATCTAGCTTAGGTAGTGCTAGGTAGAGACGAGAGAGTGTGGGCGAGTAGATGGGAGATGCGATGATCCGTTCTTCGTTCATCATCTCTTTGTACCTCGTGAATGATACTGTTCTTCATTTAAACTAAAGTGAGTATTTCGTTATATTCCAATTAGACTAAAGTTGTATTCATACATTGGTGATATGTTCTAGAGTTCTTCATCTGTTCATCATTTAGAGGCTCGTGTTCTTCGTGACATGATCCTTTGATCTTGTTGACTAGATGAATAATTCTGCATTCCGTTTGTATGACTGCTTGTCAATTAGAATATAGTGAGTGCTCTGCATATCTGAATTAGACCAAAGTGTCATTCATATCTCTTTGTATCGTCTTGACTCCATGATGGGTAACGTCTAGTTGTACTCGCGGGTTTGTCACTCCGTATTTTTACGGAGTGCTATAGTGTTGCTATGGGACGTCAGACGTAGCTGTGCTATAGTCGTACTCGGTGGTGCAGACGTGGTGTCTGGACTACGGGTTATGCTTCGATTGCCCTGTATTCCACGGTTTGTCTTGGGGTAGGCCGTGGTGGTGACAGCCGTTGGACCCTTTCGGAATCCCCCACGTTCAGATACAGGTGTAGGCAACCATTTGCTGTGAACCAACTGTTAAAGCCAGGAGGGTCTGGTGTCCGAAGCGAGATCCTTTGCAGCTTGTACCCCCTAGAACCAAGTACCTACAAGAGATACCATACCTCTCGCTTACCTTAGTAGAGATCCTATGTCCTTGGGTAAGTCACTCGTAGAGTACCACGACCGTTCCTTGGATTCGATACCCTTTGGAATACTCCCGAGGGAGAAGTGCTACAACGGTGTATCTGTGCGCTTGCAGACTCGTTCGCACACGTCAGTGTACCTGAGTGTTCCTTACACACTCACGCTAGATGTGGCACTAATGGTGAGGTTAAGAAATACCAACAACGTGCTCATAATCTTGTAGTACTAAGCCAATCGAATAGACGAAGGAAGGGATGTGTTGATCTCCAATGTGGTTATGATCGAGGAGTATTCAACGTTACGTGCTCATAATCTTGTAGTACTAAGAATCGAATCGACGAACGAAGGGATGTGTTGATCTCCAATGTGGGCATGATCGAGGAGTATGCAACGTTACGTACTCATAATCTTGTAGTACTAAGCGAATTGATTCGACGAAGGAAGGGATGTGTTGATCTCCAATGTGGGTATGATCGAGGAGTATGCAACGTGACGTTTTCATAATCTTGTAGTACTAGGCGAATCGAATCGACAAAGGAAGGGATGTGTTGATCTCCAATGTGGGCATGATCGAGAAGTATGCAACGTGACATGCTCATAATCTTGTAGTACTAAGCGAATCGAATCAACGAAGGAAGGGATGTGTTGATCTCCAATGTGGCCATGATTGAGGAGTATGCAACGTGACGTGCTCATGATCATGTAGTACTAGGCGAATCGAATCGACGAAGGAAGGGATGTGTGGATCAATATAAGGGGAGCAGTAAATAAATGAAATGAGTAGTTCCTAATCAAGGAATATCCTATGTAGTAGTATCTTGATAAGAGGAACATCCTTTGCCGCCAGTATATAAGTGCTGACCAGCCCTTAGAACAAACTGGCGCGCGATTCAAATATTCGGAATTTCGGACGCCCGGGCAAAGCAGATGTTAAATGTCCTTTTTGCTTCCCCCTTCACAATGCACCCCGTTTCAGTCACCACCATAATGAAAGGGTATATTGGTAATCTGATAAGGCCCTCCACCGAATTGGATAAATCATCCCCGCCCCCGTCCCTTCCCTCCCTTCTACTCCTCTCCTCGCCATCTCAAATTTTTCTGCCCCCATTTCACCTTCCCTCCTCGCCGGCAGCCCAAATCTTCACCTCCTCTCCTCTATCATCTCAAATCTACCGCTCATAGCTTCAACCCCTTTCCCATCTGCCTCTATAGTAGCAGCGGCAACGACACAATGGTACCAGGAGGGAAGATCGTATGAAGGAAATATCCAGAACAAGGTACAAAGTTTTCCTCCTCGGTTCAGCTTCCCCGGTGGATTCGTACTTGCGTGTCTTCCCATGTGGCAGATCCCATGTGTGCACTAGTTTTTTTTATCAGGTAGATCCCATGTCTACACTAGTTCTTTTTAGGATCTTGTTTTGACTAGGAACATCCTTTCAGGATCTTGTTCGGCTAGGAACATCCTACTGGTTCTTATAGAAGTTTCACTACGTGAAAACCTCAAATAGGTCACGTAGCATTTGTAAAGGGCCCTTAACGCCCGTTACATCCACCCACATCTGTAACGGTTGTTGTTTGGTGCCCGTTACCCATAAGCGGGCCAGGACGACCCCGGGGTTGGCCTCCACAACGCCTGTTACCAATGTGGACTTCTGGTAACGGGCTTCTTAAACGCCCGTTACATGAATTCTTTGCAACAGACGTTAAATAGAGCCCGTTACAAATGTTAAACCTATCGGTAACGGGCTTGTAAAGTCCATTACCGATCAATGCCCTATCAGTAATGGGTTGTTTAAGTCCGTTACTGATCACTGTCGTATTGGTAATAGGCTATAAAGTCTATTACCGATAATTTCGTACTGGAGACGCATGCTTGTTAGGATGCGTCTCCTTTGCTGGCGACCCAATTGGATATGCTCGTGTCTTAGGACTCGTCTCCTTTGATTGCCACCCAGGGTCGCCTTTTTTCTCACATCAGAGATGCACGTTGTTATTGCTCATCTCTCCGCAGAAGGCCACTCCCGTTCCGACAACAACACTCGCTCTCTCTCCTCAGAAGGTCACTCGCTCGATCTCTGTGCTCAGATGTCCCCACCGGCCTGTCCCATTCGCCGCCGCCAGCTGCGTGCGCTCTCAGGGTTGCGCTTAATTTCTCTCCTCAGAAAGCTGGCACTGCTGCAGCAAACCGGCAGGCCACGTGCGCGACGGCGAAAGGGGCCAGCGGACGTCGACCGCGGCATCATCCAAAGCAGACGCCTCTGTGTCCCCTCACCATGGGGCTCGGCGCCGTCCTCCGCGCTGTCGCCGTGGCCGCGACGCCACCTCCGATCCTCCTCCTCGGCCGCGCTCGCCTCGTACGTAGAAAGTCCTCGTCAAGGTGGAAATTAATTGCCCCCTTTTATTGAAATTCTTCAGCTGTCCTAATCCTCTTGTGTTATCGGTTTTTTTGTGTGATGAATTATGCTCATTTGATGTATGGAATGCAGATGGCGTCTGCTACTCGGGCTTGGATGTACGGACAGCCCCAAGAAGATTGGGAGAATTTCTTAAGCGGGGTCAATGGTTTTCTAAATCAAGCAGAGGCGGATATGAGAAACCGTGGTGTTCAGGTAATGCTTTGCCCCTGTATAGATTGTCTCAACCAAAAGAAATTCGCACAACGGGAAATCATTTTTCATCATTTGATCACACGTGGTTTCACAAAAAATTACACGTGTTGGAATAAACATGGTGAGGAAGGCCTTAATGAACTCGAAGCAGGCTGCCTAAATGAAGGTGAAGTGCGACACCATGCTACCGACCATGATGAAGACCTTGATGACAGTGGAGTTTTTGAGGAAAATGAACCATTATTCCCACCAAATGTGATGAGGCCTGAGGATATCACTAATCAAGAAGTTAGGGGCTTCGATGATGGTGAGGTGTTGCAACGTGTGCACAATGTTGATCAATTGTTGCGGGATGTTGAGTTTCAACGAGTGTACACACCTTCTGAATTAGCGAGGCTAAAGCAGTTCATTGAAGATTCAAAGAAACCCCTCTATCCTGATTGCCAGAAGTACTCTCACCTTTCTGGTGATCAAAAACTTCTGTAGCTTAAGACAGATCATGGTTGGAGCAACAAAATTTTCAAACATCTATTGGATGTGCTTAGAGACATGCTACCTGAAGGAAACCAAATAGCAGAGTCTGTCTATGAGGCGAAGAAAATAATCTGTCCTCTGGGAATAGATGTTGAAAAAATCCATGCATGCAAGAACAGTTGTGTATTATTCCGTGGAGATTATGCAGACCTTGACAAGTGCCCCAAGTGTGGCTATGATCGGTACAAGAGGAAAAAGGATGGTGGAGATGATAATAATGCTGATGACGAGAACGAGCCCGGCGAGATCGGAGGCAAGAAGAAGAAGGCTAACAGAGGGGCTCCTGTGAGGGTGGCATGGTATTTTTGCATCATTCCTCGGCTGAGAAGATGGTTCGCAACACGAAAGGAGGCCCAACTCTTGCGTTGGCATGACTATGGCCGAAAGGAGATTAAGAAAGATGGCAAGTTTAGGCACCCCGCAGATGCAGCACAATGGGTAACATTAATAACCACTTTCCATGGTTTGACAAAGACGTAAGGAGCATACGGTTTGCTATGAGCACAGATGGCGTGAACCCATTCGGTAACTAGAGCTCAACACATAGCACCTGGCCTGTCGTGTTGTCGTTGTACAACCTTCCACCCTGGCAATGCAAGAAACAGAAATATATGATACTGACAATATTGGTCTCCGGGCCAAAGCAACCTGGCGACCATATTGATGTCTACTTGAGGCCACTAGTTGATGACTTGAAGATACTGTGGAAGCTAGGTGTGAAGGAGGTTTGGGATGAGTACAAGCGTGAGGAGTTCACAATGCATGCCATGTTGTTCACCACCATCAACGACAACCTCGCTTGGAAGATACTTGCGCAGTATGGCTAAGACATTCAAAGAAATACGTATTTATGGGGCACCGTCGTTTCCTCGGCAAGAAACATCCATACCGGGCCATGGATTGTCAGTTTAATGGGGAAAAGGAGAATCAAGAGGCGCCGTTGCATGTGACTGGAGATCTGGTCCACTTGAAAGTCAAGGACGTCAAAACTATCGAGGAGTTACCCAAATTGACTGAAAAAACCCTTGGCAAAAGAAAGAAACGAGATGGTGAAGAATAAGAAGAAGAAGGAATGTGGAACAAGAAATCAATTCTATGGGAGCTAGAGTATTGGCTGATGTTGGATTTGCGTCATTCGATTGACAAGATGCACGTCAAGAAGAATGTGTGTGAAGCTACTTGTGGACATTGCTACAACAGAAGTCCAAAGGAAAAGATCATAAAAATGCAAGGGAGGATCTTAAAGAACTGGGCATTAGGCCGGAGCTCTATGCAGAGGAAACAGAGACGGGGACGAACCTTCCCGTTGCTGCAACCACCTTGTCAAAGGTAGAGAGAAAAGAATTCTGTCAGTTTTTGCATGATTTGAAATTACCTTCAAGCTACTCATCAAACTTCAAGAGGATAGTGTCGGTGAAGGACATGAAAATGAATTTCAACTTGATGAAATCTCATAATTGCCATGTGTTGATGACAGCTCTTCTTCCTGTTGCACTTAGAGGTATCAAGACAGAACTAGTTCGCGACGCGATCACGAGCTTGTGTTTATTCTTCAATGCAATAGAACAGAAGGTGATTGATGAGGAAAAACTATTGGACTTAGAGAGGAGGCATTTTGAGACCCTATGCCTGCTTGAAGCTACCTTCCCACCATCATTCTTTGATCTCATGCTGCATCTAACAGCACACCTCGCGAGGGAAATCTGGTTCCTTGGCCCATCTTACCTTCATCAGATGTTTCCATATGAGAGGTTCTATGGATTCCTGAAATCATTGGTACATAACCGGTTATTTCTGGAGGGAGCCATTGTTCATGGCTACGAGACCATCGAAGCAGTGGAGTGGGCCATGGGTTATATGGACCCCCAAAACCCCATTGGTGTGCCTCGCTCATGGCATGAAGGTAGGCTTTCAAGTGTTGGGACCCTGGGGAAAAAGTCAGTCACTCCGGAACCAGATGCCTTCCAAAAGGCTCATTTCACCGTGATACAACAGCTGCACCTAATTACACCGTTTGCAATGAGCACAAGCGAAAACTACGTGAAGACAACCCTGACTGTGGTAGCGCTTGGCTTGCAAAGATGCACGTGCAAAGTTTCAGCAGGTGGCTCCGAGATTATGTCGAGACATGCAACAATAATGCTGTAATAACCGACGAGATAAGGAATCTAGCAGCGGGGCCATTGTTCACTGTTACAAGATACCAAGCAATGGATATCAATGGATACACATTCTACACCATGGCACAGGATAAAAAGAGCGTCTACCAAAATAGTGGTGTGCGTGTATGGGCCGTCATCGACGACAGTCATGATGATGATGACACGGAGACAGACACATATTATGGTCAAATAGAGGAGATATGGGAGCTTGATTATGTAGGATTGAAGGTAGCCTTGTTTCGGTGTAGATGGGTCACCAATGGGAAGAGAGCTATGAGCAAGGACAAATATGGTTATGTTAGTGTTGATCTCCGAGTCTTTGGTTACAAAAACGAACCATTTGTCTTCGCCAACAATGTTGATCAAGTGTCCTATGTACCTGACCTTGCAAAGAAGAACTAGTCTGTGGTTATCCCTGGAAAAAAAGGATTGTTGGGGTTGAAAATGTTGTTGAGGAGGAGGAATACAACCAGTTTGACGAAATTCCATCCTTTGACACTTCACACAAGCCCCGACTCTTGGGAACTAACAAAACACCGTACTTGCGAAGCGACCATAGTGAAAAAATCCATATACAGAAATCAAGGAAGAAAAAGCAAGCCTGATTTCTACTGAATCCTTTTTGTAATGCAGGATGTGTCTATTGGTGGAAATGGAATCCGTTTTGTAATAGAAAGGATGTGATGTATTGGTGGAATTTGAATCCTTTTTGTAATATATAGGATGTGGTGGAATTTGAATCCTTTTTGTAATATATTCTGCCTAAGATACTATATATATTCTGTTTATATTCTGCTTTAGTTCAGTAAGTATGTTGCAGGCTGCTTCAGTTCAGTAACTAGCATTAATATAAAAGAGACGAGGATTGGCCTACCCGCGTCGCCTTTGGTACGGGCAAGAGACGAGGATTAACCAACCCGCGTCGCCTTTGTTATGGGCAAGATATGCGAAATCACACACACAGATTACATCAAAAGAGACGCGGATTAGCCAGCCCCCGTCAGCTTGTTCTTCTTCATGCTTGCAAGTGAGTAGGTAAATCATACAAAAAATTGTACTGCACACAGATAATCACACAAGCATTTCTCTTGAGATGCAAAATCACACACACGCAGATTACAGTCATCATTGATACATCAGAAGGTTACAAAGCGGCCATCTATGTTCATCATCACTAGGCACTACCAGGATGAGGAACATAGATCTAAACTAAGCAAAAGAGATATACTTCCGCCGGCTTGTTCTTCATGACGAGATATGCAAAATCACACACACAGATTACATTCATCATTACATCAGATAGGGAGGCCTCGGGATCTTGGCCAGCTCAGCAGCCTCGAACTCGCGTCTGGTTCCAGCTGAATCTCTGGCCGGCCAGAGGTAGAAGACCACTGCGGTGGTGGGTGCTGACATGGCGATGTGGAGGCTCAAAGGTCGATCTTGCTCTTCTTCCCTGCCTGTCGGTCGATCGTCGGAGGTGAAGAGAAAGGAGGCCGCCGTCGGCTTGTTCTTCATGACGAGATATGCTCAAGATTCTGGCTTCTTCTTCATGCTTACAAGTGAGCACAAGAGAAAGATACAGAGAGGGTGGAAACATATCCCTTCAAAAATCCTCCTCCTAGAGGAGGGAAAGCAAAAGGAAGCGCAAGTTTGACGGGAAAGCTGCAGCATGATGGTTCTGGGCTTCTCTCCCCAGACCTGATATTTCCGTCGGCTTGTTCTTCCTGATGCCAGGAGGTTATGGGCTACCTTCCCCCGATAGCTGATATATCACAAGGATTTTTCTAGCAGCTGTGCTAGAGGGATGAGCAAGCCAATCACCCATATCACAAGAATTCTTCTAGCAACTGAGAGAACAAGGAGGAGGAAGAAGAGAGAAAAGCAAAAGCTTGCGCCCTACAAGATCTATTCTTTGTGCCATAGCTAGATCTAGATCTAGAGAAGAAGGAAGCAAGTGAGGAGGACTGATAGGCGTCGGTCTTTTTTATAGCAAAAACAAGGATGGGATAACATCGGTTGTAAAAGAAAGAGGAAGGGATAAGATCAAGAGCACAGGAAATGGGAAGGTTCCCAAGAAATTGATGCCAGATCCAGTCAATGGGGAAACAGTTGCCCAGTCAATGGCTGAGAGCAGAGGCAGTGATTCCAATGTAGAATGATATGATACGCGGATTAACCAAACGCCGTCTGCAATGGAGAATTAAAGCATACGCGGATTAGCCAAATGTCGTCTCCATTGCTTACTTAAATCGTGTTTGGAAACAAATCTCCTGTATCTTCTCCTTCCAAAATAATTTAGATCCCCTGCCCCTTCATCAACCCGTGAAAAAACAGCAACTGCCTACTCCTCATCATCACCATTCCCGGCCGGAGATGAATAGCATGCCGGGAAGAAGCAGGCGGCACCAACCGTCGTCGTTGCTGGACCTCCCTCAAGACCTCCGCATTGAGATTGCAACGCGCGTCGGTGTGACCTCGGAGCGGCCCTTGGCTGACTTCCGCAGCCTACGTGGTACTTGCTCGACCATGCGCCGCGTGTGCGGCCACGACGACGTCGGCCGGCGTTTGTCGATAGAGGGGATACGAGATGAGATTTCATGGGTGTGCGACCCCACCGCCTACAAAGCCTTCCTTGCTATGCTGACCGATCTCGGGAATCTGGACGCTTGCTTCTTCTCCGGGATCAAAGCCGTCTTCATGGAAAACAGGGGATGCAATGATCTCCGGTGTGCCGCCGAGGGTGGGCACGATGCGGCGGCCTATCTATACACCATCTTGCTCTACAGGGACAATGGCGGTGCCGCCGCCGACGACACCGCGAAGCGGTACATGAGGCGGGTCGCGGGCGGCGGCAGCATGACGTCGAGATGGCTGAGCAACGAGGGGTGTCTGCCTTTGCGCGAGAAGGCCACACATGCGATCCACTCCTCGACTTGGCACATTTGGGGTGAACCGCTGCCGCCTCCGGCACAGGTGCGCGGCGATCAGCCGTGCGCAGGCAACAGCGGCTGCTGTGGCGTGGATAAAGGATGGCTTCGAATTTCTCTGTTTTGCAGCGAAGACTGTAGGCTCCACTGCGAAATGGTGAAGTTCAAACGGAGTATTGGAATAGGAAATCAGTAGTGGATTAGCTTTTGAATGTTGCTCGTATTATCTGTGTAAAATTTTGGAAGAGCAGCAAAGCCGATGCGGGTTATCAGTCCCGTGTCGCTAATGACTGTGGGGCCCAGTTCTATTCGAATGAAGAATAGTTCCCATTTCTCCTTTTAATCTGCAATCAAATGTTGTAACAAGTATTTCTTCGTCGTAATTAGTCCAAATTTGATATTTTTTTTCTAAATTTTTCTAAAATCACCATCTTTTCATTAATTTTATTGTTTAGTGTATATTCCGTTTCTTGAATAATGTTTATATGCCTTATTTTGTTCTTTGTAAGTACAACATATAAATAATATTTGTTTTACACAACCATAAGTGATGAAACTTTTCATTTCGTAAGCTTAAGGTGAACACAAGGTTTTGTTAAGTTTTCAAATGCATATGAGTTCGAACATGTTGCAAAGTGTGGAAAACTTCAATGTTCAAGCAACATTCTAGGAAACTATGTGAGAGATGTAGACATTTGTACACAAGTATATTATTCCTTCATCGATACCATTTGAAATTTTGAAGACAAGTTTAGGTACCCAAATTATGTTGCCAAGTCAATTTGTAGATTTTTTAGAGCAAATTTGATGTTATTAGAATTATTATATAATTACCATGGGGTGTAAAAACGAAATATAAGAATTTTGGGCACACAAGTGTGACTGTTGATATTTTATTCAAATACTAAATGTCCAAATATGAATTGTTCGTATTTTTATGATTTTTTAGGTGCTGTTTTATGGGCTCTAATATTTAGGGAAGCAAGTTTCATTCAAAAAAAAATAGTGACGGGCCCACACGTCAGCGCCAGTAGCCAATATAAAAAAGATAACCGTTGCCTGCCCGCCCGGACCCAACTGCCAACAATGGCGATGCGGGTTCACTAACCATCGTCGCCAATGACACTGGCCCACGTGTCAGCGTCATCGTCAGCAGGCTAACCCGTGTCAGCAATGACTATCCATTGTCTCTAAGATCTAATTCATCTCAACAGATCTCCAGTTCATCTCAACAGATCTCCTGTTCATCACAACATAACACATATTATAGGAGACGTGGATGGATCAAACAACTAAACTAATTAACAAAGCAAACAAAATCAAACAACCAAACTAATTAACTTAGCAGTTCATGATCTAGAAACAAACTAAGCAGTTCAACAACCTGACGAACACAAACACACACACACACAACCTAAGCAGTTCGACACAAGCAGGAGTCTATCATTTAGTTGGTTGCCGCTGTCGGAGTCCCGCCGTCGTCGCCACCGTGGCTGCCGTCGGAGCCGTCGTCGCCACCGTGGCTGCCGTCAGAGCCGTCGTCACCGCCGTGGCTGCCGTCGGAGCCGTCGGAGCCGCCGTGGCTGCCGTCGTCGAAGACGAAGTGGCGGCGGCCAGCCCGCTTGACCACGGGGAGGTTCTCGAGCTTCTTAGCCAACTCGTGGATCCTGAAGGCGAGACCCTTCATGCTCGGGTCCTTGTCCACTTCATGATGCGCCTTGATGTCGAAGGCCACACCAACATCTTCAAGCTTTCTGAAGGCACTCCTGAGCAGGTCGACGGCAAACTTAGTGTCGTCGAAGAACGGTTCCTCATCGGCGTCCTTGGTCGTCGGCTCCTTCCCCTTCTCCAACTTCCTCTGACGGCGGCTTTCGTCGTCGTCATCCTCCCTTCGTCCCCGCTTCGACGGCGGCGGGCTCCTCGACGCCATCTCCTCCTTCTCTCAGTGACCGAAGATTTGTAGTGGTGGATCGCGAGGAGGAAGAAGAAGCGAAAGAGATGATAAGCTTATGGAAGAAGCAGGGGAAAGCAGGGGAAGGCAGGGGAGTTATATTGACAAGATGCGGAACCGTCAGGCGCCTCTGCCCCCATCCACTACTCCACTGTTGCCAGTACGTGCCACTCAATTGCGCATCGGGCTCCGTTTCGGGCGCAACACCGTCCAAAACCACGCGTCGCCTTTCAATTACGTGGGAAGGAGAAGGGGAAGGGGCAATGATGTCGGACCCACTCGTCAGCGGCAGCAGCCAAACTGCGGCGCCTTTTCAATTTCCATTTATTGTTTTAGATGGCCGAGGCGCCTTCTTCAACTTCAACCCTCGTCACCTTCTTCAACTTCATCCCTCGTCGCCTTCTTCAACTTCATCCCTCATCGCCAACTTCATCCCTCATCGCCTTCAACTTCAACCCCCATCGCCTTTCAATTTCCAAACCCCGTCGCTTTTCTATTTCCTCCCCTTCTCCTTGATGGCCGCGGTGTGCTTGATGCAGCTGCTGCCAGATGATCTTGTCACCCAGATCATCATCCACTCCATCAAGGATGAGCCCGTCCTCCATTTTCTGAACCTTCGTAATAAAATATGCGGCACCTTCCGGCGCATCTTCGACTCTGATGAGGTACTACTGCACGTGTCGCTGTGTGATCTTCGTCGGGTGTGCAAGAATTGCTACGTCAGGTCATGCTTTGAGCGGCGCTTCCGCAAGGCCAATCATCTGGAGGCATTACGCTTCGAGGGGATGGAGAGGTTGATGAGGCGGCGGAACCCCGATAAAGGTCTGAAGCTCATCGGAGATGCTGCTGCTGAAGACTCCTGTTCCAAGTACTGCTTAGCGATGCTGAAGTACCGTTGCAACCCGGCGGACCCCGAAGCCATGGCACTGCTCCAGGAAATCAGCGGCGGCCCATCGCCCCCTGATGGGTGGTGGAAGAACCACAACCTGCGGCGGCTGCGCTACCTCGTCAACCAGGATCTCGAGAACATTACGTGGTGGTACTGGCTTGATGACGGCGACAACGACATTCCGTTGCTGCCCGTCCAGAATCCCCACATCTGCATTTGGGCAGCGGGATGTAGGCGCTACGGGCCGGATACCAAAGAGATCATCCACTACTGCAGTGCCGAGTGTCGCATCCGTCATGAGTTCGACCTTTGGACGCGTAACTTCCGCCCCGCCGTGGAGTACGCTGTCAGCAGGATGAACATCGGGATGTAGGTGCAAGCATCAATGAACATTATCTATCTTGAATGTAAATTATTAGATATTACTAAACGCGAATTTGATTTTATCGGGATGTCGGTTTTTAATCGTTTTTTGATAGACAATACTTGATTTGTCACGTTTGTGAGTCAAATCGAAGGTTGCGGTGGTCTCATTTGCCGCCGACGAGGCCTAGGATGCCCTCTTGGGTGTCAAAACCGCCGAAGCGGGCACGGCAGGGGCGGCGGCTGGGGCGGCAACGGGCGGCGGTGCCCTCTGCTTCCTCCTTTGTTCTATTGGAGAATGAAGAACAGTTTATCCGTCCCGCGTCGCCGACGACATTTCTCTTTTTAATCCGCAATCAAATTTTGTAACATGTATTTCTCCGTCGTAATTAGTCCAAATTTGATTATTTTTTTTCTACAATTTTCTAAAATCACCGTGTTTTCATTATTTTTATTGTTTAGTGTATATTCTGTTTATTGAACAATGTTTATATGCCTTATCTTGTTCTATGTAAGTACAACATATAAATAATATTTCTTTTCCACACCTCCTGTAATGAAACTTTGCATTTTCGTAATCTTAAGGTGAACCACAAGGTTTTGTTAAGTTTTCAAATGCATATGAGTTCGAATATGTTGCAAAGTGTAGAAAACTAGAATGTTCAAGGAACATTCTAGGAAACTATGTGAGAGATATAGATATTTGTACACAAGTATATTATTTCTTCATCGAAACCATTTGAAATTTTGAAGACAAGTCTAGGTACCCAAATTATGTTCCCAAGTCAATTTGTAGATTTTTTAGAGCACACTAGATGTTATTAGAATTATTACATCATTAACATGGGATGTAAAAGCGAATTCTAAGAATCTTGGGAACACAAGTGTGATTGTTGATATTTTATTCAAATACTAAATGTCCAAATACGAATTGTTCATATTTTTATGATTTTTTAGGTGCTGTTTTATGGGCTCTAATATTTTAGAGAAGCACGTTTCATTCGAAAAAAATAGTGGCTGGCCCACGCGTCAGCGTCAGCAGCCAAAATAAAAAGCTAACCGCTGCCCGCCCGCCGGACCCAACTGCCAACAAAGGCGATGCGGGTTCACTAACCATCGTTGCCAATGACACTGGCCCACGCGTCAATGTCAGCAAACAAACTGTGCGCGGGCTGCTCAAAATTTCCCACCTATATTAACTATAATGCCCATGGAATTCCAATTCCTCCAGAGAGCCGTCAAGGGCACGCTAGTAATTTCCTTAAACACAGTTACGCGCGCAGTTCATATTCGGCTCCTCACTAGACAGATTCACAACGCCCGCACTCTCCCCACCGCCGCCGCCACTCTCCCCGCTCGCCTTCGCCGCTCTCTCCCCGCTCGCCTTCGCCGCTCTCTCCCTGCCTAAGTGTCAGATGGAGTAGGGGTACAGCATCAGAGGGAGGTAGCAACAGGTAGCAGGGGTACAGCATCAGATGGAGGTACTGCAGCTCAGTGTCAGCAAGAAAAGGCTCAACAGCAGTAGCAGCAGCAGATCAGCAAAACTACGTAGCAGGAGCGTCGACAACAGCCGGAGGAACCCAGGCAAACTCCGCCTAAGCAGCAGCTGGAACATGACGATAAGCAACAGACGAAACAGCAGCCTCTCCAGCAGCAGGAGCATCGACAACAGCCGGAGGAGCCCAGCCAAACTCCGCCTAAGCAGCAGCTGCAACATAAGGATAAGCAACAGACGAAACAGTAGCCCCTCCAGGAGCAGGAGCGTCGACAACAGCCGGAGGAGCCCAGGAAACTCCGCCTAAGCAGCTGCTGCAGCATGAGGATAAGCAATAGATGAAACAACAGCCTCTCCAGTAGCAGGAGGAGGAGCGCAGGCAATCTCACCCTAAGCAGCAGATGCAACATGTACAGCAGCCTCTGCAACAAGAGGAGGAGCCCAGGCAATCTCCACTGCAAAAGGGGAACCAGGCCAGGAAACCTCTGTCTAAAGATGAGATTCTTAACTGTATTATTGGGACAGAACAGGAACGACCAAAATACAAGTCTGGTGCACCTATGTTGTCAGAAGCAAACTTAAAGGCTCCTGGACCAAATTGTGCCAGGTTGCATGCTTACGTCATGGAACACAGTAAGGATAAACTTGTCTTTCCAGCAAAGGTGGATCAAGACTACTTTAAAGGTGGTGGTGGTGCTTTAATGTTAAACATTGCATTCAGTAGCGTGTATAATCTTATAACCCTGGCGTCTCTGGATGTTACCTTCTTGAGGTTGTGGACATTGTAAGTCCCTTAAAACCTAAAAAGATATTTCTTTAATTTTGACCACAAAGTTCATGCATGCTAAAAATTTGATTTTTTGTAGGAAAATGATGGACAAGGCAGCGGAGATGCAGATCAGTGTTGGGTTTTTAGATCCAGGTTTTATTACTTCCACAAATATTTCTCAGCATTCTGGCCTTATTACCAAAGCAATCTCAAATGCAATGAACAACGACTACGTGGTGGGTGCCTACTGCACTAGCTACTGGGTAACAGTGATCATCTGTATGAAGTTCAAAGAGGTTTGGTATCTAGATTCTGCTAAACAACATCCCCCGCTAAAGTTCTCAGACCTCAAACCTATTGTGGACTGGTCAGTATGTTGTAGGTTTTGTTCACAAAAATTCAATCTCTTAGTGTTTCTAATCGGTATTGCTGACCATGCAGGGCCTTTGGTACAGTATCTTATAGGTTTTGTTCACAAAAATTCAATCTCTTAGTGTTTCTAATCGGTATTGCTGATCATGCAGGGCCTTTGGTGAACATGCACAGGACGGAGTGACGAAAGGAAACAAAAAAAGCCAAAAGCCATACTCAAGCACAAAACAAATCTCGATTTAAGACTGAGGTTTTTTTATGGTCCCTTCTTACCTATTTGGTACTGCATTAACTTGTCATTTTGGTACCTCGATGCAGTGTGCTCTGCAGCCATGGGGGTCCTCTTTGTGTGGATTCCATGTGGCATTCCATATGTTAAGACTACTCGATGACATACCTGACATCAAGAAGGCTGCTGTAAGTAGATAATAATGCTCAACCTTGTCTCTGCTCATATTGTCCATCTGATTTTCGAAACTGATTTCTACTTGTATTCTCATAAATGATTGTATTTTGCAAGATTTCAAATCTGCTGTAGATGTTTCCACAGAAGATCTAAAGCGTGTCCGGGAGATGCTGTGCGAGTACATTCTTAAGGAGACCATCAACCGAAAGGGCAACTTCTACAATGGTGCACCGTGAGTTCATTGTTGCCAGAAACTTGAAACTCATTCAGTCTTCTTTAGTCAGCTGTTGTTGCCTGAGAAACCTGCTTGGCTTGCTTGGTTGGGGTCAGATGCTGCCTAGTTCAGGCAGTTTTCTCATGACTCCATCCAAACAAGCCCTGATGAGAGTAACTTGCAACTTGATGTGATCCTAGCTTGTCTATAAATGTGATCTTACTTGTCTATAAATGTGATCTTGCTTGCCTATATCTGTGATGTGAGAATGTGTTTGTGATGTCTCCTAGTTGTCGTGGCTGCCATATCCTGGTTGGTTCTAGGATGGCAGGATGCAGCCCCTGATGGCTGCCAAATCCTGGCTGGTTCCAAGATGCAGCCGGCAAGCAGGCAGGTTACTGTAGGGGTGGCCTACGTATCTGTAATGGGTGTTAATTAAAGCTCATTACAAACACTAATCAGTGAGTAACGGGCTTCATTCGGAAAGCCCGTTACAAACATGCCAACAATGTAACGGGCAGTGTAAAAGCCCGTTACCAGTCCTGACCGGTGGGCCCTAGGACCTGGCCCGTTCATCGAGATATAGGAGACGCAGGTTGAAAGCATGCGTCTCCTTTAGTCGAGAGACAGGAGACGTGCGTGGAAATAGATGCGTCTCATTTCGTCGAGACAAAGGAGATGCAGGTTCACGGCACGCGTCTCTGATGTTGATTTCATAGTAACGGGCTCTGTTTTCATGCATGTTACCAAAGTTCCCTGTGGGCCCAGAAAAACAGCAATTTCATGTGACCGGTGACTAGTTGTGATAACGGTCGTTGTTTGATGCCTGTTACGAATCCTAGATGTGCTGAGACGCACGCGAAATAGACGTGTCTCATTTCGTCTAGATAGAGGAGACGCAGGTACACAGCAGGTGTCTCCGATATTGAGCTACTGTAACGGGCTCTGTTTTGGTGCCCGTTACCAAAGTTCCCTGTGGACCCAGAGAAACAGCCATTTCACGTGACCGGTGGCTAGTTGTGGTAACGGTCGTTGTTTGATGCCTGTTACGAATATGTGTTATCAGTAACGGGCATCTGCATGTTACCTTTCTTGGCTCATTTGTAACACTTGATCGGTAACGGGCGCTTTGCCCGTTACTAAAGGCCATCTATGCCCGTTACCAAAGTGAGTTTTTCATGTTGTGTTTTTAGATCTGACAGATCCCATGTCTACACTACTTCTTCTCAGGATCTTGTTTTGACTAGGAACATCTTTTTCAGGATCTCGTTTCGGGTAGGAACATCCTACTGGTTCTTATAGAAGTGTTTAGATCTAGTTTTATTTATAGTGGTAGGCCAACCTTACAGAAGTTTCTCTGCTTTTCTAACAGAAGTAGACGAGCGTGGTGATTACGAGCGGCAAAGGGACATGAATGTTTTGAAGAATCACAATTTCTTCTCTAGTCTTCGCATTGAGAAAATGAAAGCACTTTTAGCAGCTGACCGACCAAGCAAAAAGGGTACCAACGATACAACAATACAAGATTCGGATCCGGAGTACAACCCTTCTGATGAACATTAATCTGACCCAGAGACATGTCAACAAGAGGTAATCTTATCATGAACTCATTTAATGTACTAGTTATGCAGGATTGCTTCTGATCTTCTCTTTCTTTGTTGAATTTTGTGTAATCAGGTCACTCATAGCATACCTGTCAGTGGAGGAAGAGGGACCAAGAGAATTCAGGCACAGGATGACCCTACCAGAATGCCTCCTAGACTGACTAGGACCGAGGCAAGGGAATTGGCTTTAGCTGATGGGAGTGGGACAACTCTTGATACACAAGAATTGCCCTCTGAAGGCCAAGCAACAACAACCCATGATGAGAACATCATCGACATGACGACTGCAGAAGGCAAGTCATTTGATCTCATATTCGAATGTCCTAATTACCAACCGAATAATTATTAACTTGTATGGCTGTAACAAACTTGTTAGGTGAGCACAATGGGGGCTGCGGGATTCAAGAAGATTGGACAGAGATCTGGACCGAATTAGCCGAGGCTTAAATGGCAAGATCCCTATACACATTCCAGAAGGGCTCAAACGCCTAGAGGCACCAATGCAAGCTGCAAAGTTTGCATCAGAAGGTGGGATCATAGTGCGTGGGCACATACCGATCTTTCCTAGCTGGACGGACTACAAGCCAAAGAAGAACCAGCACGATGGTGAAAAGACTGAAGACCATCTCAAGAACTACATGGGCAAACTAGCGGTGTGCATATGTCCACTCATCTACTACCATAGTTCTTTGCATCCATTCTTGTCATCCATTTTTCTGATAATTGTCTTGTGCTAGGGGCAATTGCACATTGACACCACCAGTGAGCCTGTAAGGGTGGCATGCACTGACATGCTGAAGTCGATACAGAGACAGGCGAGGTATCGCCTGAAGCAAAAGTACTTCAATGATGTTCCAGCAAATGCAGTCCCAGCTAAATCTCCTGTGCCCAATCTGACTGTTGACGGTGAATTTCCGTCAACCTAGCCATGAGTTTACCTTCATTGTTGGCATTGATTTAATATCCAAACTAACGATCCTAACCCTCATGATATGTCAAGTTCCCATTTCCATGTGGTTTTTGGAGTTTATTGTTTACGCAGGGTTTTAGCGCTAAAAGGGAGACTTCCTGGGAAAGTTCATCAAGCACTTTGTGAGAAGATCATGAAACCCGGCACAAGTCAAGACACGAAGTGAACATGACTCCAAGTGGCCCAAGGACCGAACCGTGAAGACAGAAAATTCCGAGGACCTGGACAGAAAATGCTGAAGCTTGCACGACAAGGAGCCTTATCCAAACCGCGGAGAAACTGACGCCAAGGGCCCACATGCAGAAGGTGGAAAGTTCTAGAAGACACGAGAAGCGACCGGGAGGAAACCGGGGCCGAACTGGGCCGAAATGGTCCCAGGCCGGTCGGCCCAAGCCGGCCAGCCCAGCCCATTCCGGGCCCGGTTCGGCGCCCCCTTTGACCAAGACGCCCCTCGGACTATTTATAGTCCCCCCTACCAAGAGCCACGCATCAATTCATTCGTCATCCGCCGCCGAGGAGCAGAGAAGCTAGAGGGACACCATCTCGGAGAGGAGGATCATGCTAGTTGTCTAGGGTTTCCCTAACCGACATGGGAACGTTGCATGGAAGACCACGTCGGAGCTCCGCAGCAAGGATCAAGATCGAGGTTGGATCCCGGTGGTGATCTTGTTCATGTAATCATTCATGGTGAAGTTTTATAGTGAATTCGATTTCTAGCGATCAAGTGCCTTCTCGATGATTTTGTTCTCCCTTGGTTTTGCTTCTTCCTCAATCTATACTTAAGATAGATTGCATAGGGTGCTCTTGTAGCCGTGGTGTCTAGAGGTGCATACCGTACCGACCAAGTGTTTTCAACTTGTTCTTCTCGAACTCGCCCTATGCTAACCCGCACGAATAGGAGTGCGTTCTGACATGACGGTGGCTCCAAAAGGTGGGCGTCTTCGGAATCGGATCAGAGGCCACGGTTTAAAGATGCTTTTTATGAGATTCACTTTTCTATCTTCATCTATCTTGTTTGGAGCTACAACATAAGCATGATCTAGACTCTCTAGATCAGTTATCTCTTTGCTTTCTTTTGCTACCTCTTGTGTTTAGTAGATTAGATTAGGTTAGATGTGTTTTCTTGATGATCTCTTAGATTAGATGCAACTTGGTTCTTCGAAAGAAAGAGTTTCCTTGCTTTACTAGATTGAATCCTTGTGTTGCACATTGTTCCACGGATTCGATACCTTGGGTTCTCACACTTAAGGGAAGAAGGGTCCCTTGACTACGACGGGGGATTTGTCCACTTGCAAATCCAAACGAACTTTGATACGACAATCAACCGTCAACAAGCCCCTTTTTTTCTGGCGCTGTTGCCGGGGAACAAACAATCAAGATCCAATCTAGTATCGCTTTCTTGTGAATTTTTTTTTCAGTTTTTCTTTTGATTTTTCTTTTGCATCTCTTAGTTTTGATCATCTTCAAAAAGCAAAAAAAAATCAATCTAATCTAGTTTTTGACTAACCCAAATTTTTCTTTTTTCTTAGATTTTTGTTTTTTTGCTAACCCTAACCGGAGATGGACGGCTACCTCTCCGAGAAAACCAAACTTTCTTTTGTGGATGATCCAGGAAAATTTTACAGGCAAAGGAGATGTGCAACACAAGCTAAAGGATTGGAAACCCTAGATCCAAAAGCCGAGGCCAAAGGACCGTCGGAATCTCCAAGGGAATCACCACCTCCAAGTCCAAAGGAAGATCAATCTCAACCGCCACCCAAGGGAGAACAACCGCAACCGGAGCACAAGATCGAGCTATGCACCCCGGACATCATTGATCTATCCATCATAAACCTTCAAGACGTCGGAAGGCCGTTCAAGATCAAGGTCTCAACTATCCACCCCTCGATCAAGCTCTGGCTTCAAGCCCTGTAATTTTGTTTGTCACGATTTTTCAGTTAGCCCTTTCCTAGCTTTTTAGCCTGCTCCTTGTTTTTGCCTAACTGCTTGTTAGGCTTGTTGTAAGTTTTCTCTGGACTGTCTGTCTTTTTAATATATCTTGTTACCGGGGGGCTTTGCCCCACGGTTTTGGTTCAAAAAAAAGGTCTCAACTATCCGCATGGTGCAACACTCGCCTTTCACCGGTAAAGAGGATCGGAACCTTCACCTCCAAGCATTTGTTCAATTATGTCAAATTTTCGATGAGGATGGGGTGACTCAAGATCAAATGAGGGCAAGGCTTTTTCCGTTCTCACTACTTGGAAAAGCTTTGCGTTGGTTCCACACTCTACCGGCGGAGTTGAAACAAGATTGGGAAGCATTGATGAGGGCCTTCATGAAGGAATTTTTTTCACCAACCAAGACTCAGGGTTTGCGCCCAATGGAGACATCTGCGGAAGCTTTGGAGCGTTTCAATGAATACATGCGAGCCAAACTCCATGAATGGCATATCGGTTTACTTAAGAGGAGGATGGAGAAGATGGAGGTTGAAAAGGAAGAGGCTCAAGACCTAAAGGTTGCCAAGGCAAGATCCACTTGCGAGGAGTGTGAGTAGTACGGCCATGTCCAAGGTAAACCCTAATTTAATGCAAGTTCGTCCATTCAAAATTTGGTTCCTCTTTGTACACAATTGAAGGACTTCATTGACGAGCAAGCTAAGATCAACAAGGACATCATCACTAAGTTCAAGGCTATGGACAAAATATTGGAGAATATAGATGGCAAGGTGACAGAGGTCTGAAGCTCTATCCACCAAGTGCTTAACATGATGAAGATGCTAGAGACACAAGTGGTACAACTTGCCGAGCGCTCGATGGGTAACGAAGGAAGCATGCCGGGACAACCCCAAGGTCCCGAGATGGTGAAGGCTACTCAAACTCATTCGAGAGAGACGGAGGATCACACTAAGGAGAAGGTTACCACTATTCCGGAGATCACTACCGAAAAACCAGAGTTTGAGATGCCGAGCCAAGACATGAAGATGCCTCCACGCTACTTCCGAGACCTGCTTGCCAACAAGCACGAGATGACATTATGTGACCTTGGAGCAAGTGTGGGAGCCATGCCAAGAGACGTGTTCGAGAATATACGTCTACCGCTCAAGCCTATGGCCATGTGTCTAGAGTTGGGAGACAACTCTATTCGCTATCCCATAGGAATCACCGAAGATGCACACGTAAAAGTTGGAGAGATCAAGTTCGACATCTACGGCGAGAGAAGTGCATTCAAGTTTCAACCACGTTTCGAGGTATGCAACACGTTCAATGTCAAATATGTGCCACCTCATCACCGCTTTATCAAGGAAGAGCCAAAGAAGAAGGAAGAGCCGGAGAAGAAGGAAACAAAGATCAAGGAAGTTGTTGCATCCGTCAAGACCAAAGAACAAAGCCAGCCTGTGAAGACCAAAAAAATGACTAAGCCAAACAATAAGCCCGCGCCCAAGATGGTGCGGAAGTGGGTACCCAAGATTGCAACGCCCACAAAAGAGCGTTGATCCGAAGTGAAGAAGAGAAGAAGTCTAGCTATGGACTATAAACGAAGCGCTTTGCGGGAGGCAACCCGTCGTCAAGTCAAGAATAAGCTACCGGGAGGACAACCTGATCAAGAATAAAAGCTACCGGAAGATTTCCAAATTCCAAGTAAGTTGGTCATAGATTTTGCTACACAAGACATTTTATAAACTCTTAAGTGGTTGAACAAGTTTTTAGAAAACCTTTTATTTGCTCAGTCATTATATTTGAATTTTTATATCTTAAACCAATGACATGAGCCATCCCATGTTTTATTTGCCTCTTTTCGAGAAACTAGAACCAAAAATTCAGATCCTATTTGAGCCTTCCATCCTCTCCATGATGGTAGGTTCAGATTTGTTTTGCATGTTAGGAACACACGAGTAGAGCCTTGCTATGTTCCTTAATGTTTGTAAATCTTTTGACGCATGCTAGGACTCATGTGAACCTAAGGAATTCGATTTTTGGTTTGATTTCACTTAACATCTACCGATTTCTCTAAGAGCTAGAGTTTTTCCAAACCCCTTTTGTTTTTATTTATTCAAAATCTCTCTCTCATGTTTAGCCAAACTTAGAACCTAAACCCATAACCCCACGGTCAAGCCGGAGGAGCTTGCTATTAATTAATGAAAGCAAACAATCCCGGTGCAACCAAAATAAAGGTAGTCGGAAAGTTTTCGACTTACAAATTGTTTTTGATGTTTAAAAACTCCTCTAATAATATATTTGGACTCATTGCTAGCTCTAAGTTAATTTTTAGTTTTCGAAATTAGAGAAGTAATTAACATCTAAACATGATTAAGGAAGCTTTTGAGGTTTATTTAACACCTTGTGCTCAATGATGCATCACAAGAAGGCTTTATCATTAAAAGATCTTGGGCACATGTAAAGGACAAGCATGGGGGAGGGCAACATGACTTTGTTTTGTAGAAAAAGAAAAGTGAAAGCACATGAACCATGGAAGATAAGAAGTGCCACAAAGTTAAGGAGGGAGGCGTTGATCTCATCATTCAAAACAAAGGAGTGGCCGAGGGAGTTTGGCCGATGGATTCTCGTGGAGCATGAGGACACAAGGATACAAGGGAGCAAGGAGCATCTCAGGGAAAAACTAAGGCAAATGGGGCAGCAGAGACCCTAGGCCGGCTGGCCTGGTCCGGTCGGCTGGGCTTCTTTTTGTGGCCCCCGACGTCCATCTTCCTTAGGTAAGCCTCTCATTCATTTGCAAGATCATGCTCCCAAGTTCATAGTCCAGAAACCTAAGGAACCACTCAGAAAAAAATTCACGCCTTACTTCCTTCTCTAAAAACTCTCGAAAATTCGTTACAATTCTTGTCCTACCATATACTTTTTTGTGCATTTTTTTGTCGGCGAGAAACCCCAGGAGAGTTGTTTGTGAATTTGTGCAGCAAGGCAGGATGAAAAAGGCCATGAACATCGTCCTCGGAAGAAAGATACGATCATCATCGTCGGAGGTGCCATCTATCTCTTCACGGAGGCACTCTATTTCCGAGTCCCCGCAAAGCATGGAGATGTGGCACCGTCGAGGAGTGACACACTGCTCCTTGGAGGCATGAGGAGTACACGAAGGTTGTCCATGTGGTACAAACCGCAAGGGCACACGGAGGAGCCACCTGTTCGACGTCGACGCTCATCTCGTTCATCCGCTCCGCCACCATAAACTCCGAGGCACTCCGAGCTCGTTTTCATCATATATACGGAGGATCAACCATTGGAGGAGAGAGTGAAGGAAGGAAGAAGAAATAATGCTTCTAATACGGTTTGATTTTTTTCCTTCTCCCTTACTTTATTTTTCGGTTATGTGCAAATTTGTGTGTGCGAGCATTTTCTATTCTATTTATTTTCAGCATGTGCGTGGTAGTAGTAGTTTTTTTCCACCACCATGAATAAAAGTCACCATCGTTTTATGATATTTAATATGGATGGAAAAATTGTGCCAAGTTGATATATGATGACCGTTGCCTATAAATATCTTTGTACTTGTTTTATGCATGACTAAGCTAATGCTCTTTTTAATGCAAATCTGAAATTAATCTAAATGCTAGCTTAATCCTTTGCGGAGGTTATGATAAAGATAAGACCCATAGTTTTCTTTTCATGCTCTCAATTTTTGGATGGGTTAAAGATGATTTATTTTTGTTCTTAAAAGTAATGCTAACCTTGTCATTAATACCACTTGCATTTTGCTCTACCTATCCAAAGCCTTATATTTATTTGAGTGCAAAAACTTAGTATACAAGATTTATCTTTGGGTGAATTAATTCAGGGTTTGATTTCTCTGGCCCGAGACTAAGAAGCTGGTCATTCCGTTTTTGTGTATCTATCTTAATGCTAGCCTTTTTCTATCCGTGCATTGTAAGTTTCCACATCAGAAATTTTGCAAACCTCGCCAGATATCCACCCATAAAACCCAATATATCTTTTTGTGTTTATCTCCTTGACCACAACCCAACATTTGAGTATGGATGAATATTTCGAGGAAGATCACAAGAGTGAAGGTGCTAAGGATTGAAGTATAATTTTGGGAGACCTCCAAGATGACATACGGTTGCGTGAAGGATCCCTAGAAGATTTCAAGTGTTTCTCTCCAGGAAAACATAGAACTTTTAGTACCTACCTTGGCACAAAAATTTTTCCACCTCTTTGCCCGAGGACGTGCAATCGTCTAAGCATGGGGGGAGCTGCCAAGGAGGTAGGTACAATGTAATCTAGAGTTCAAGGGGAGTATAAAAAAAGAAAAAAAATAGAGAAAAAGAAAAAAGGTATGAAAGAAAGAAAAAGAAAAAATGTGTATATAAATAAAAAAAGAGAGAAAGAAAAAAATGAAGGAAAGAAAGAAAAAAAGAAGAAGAAATAAAAATAATAACAAAAGAAAAAACAAAAAAAAGAAATGCTCCTCGGTTCTTTTTCGCGTTCATTTAAAATCTTAGAGAGCTTGAAAAAAGGTATGAAAGAAAGAAAAGAAGAAAATGTGTATATAAATAAAAAAAGAGAGAAAGAAAAAAAATAAAGCTCCCCGGCTCTCTAGATGCATTAGGAGTTTCCAGAGGATTCAAGATCAAGACCCATACTCATCTTTCCAACCATGTGCAATCCGATAACGAGGACTTTGCTTGTGCCTCGGGATCACTCTTTGTCATTTGCACATGTCCACTTATCTCAAAAAAAGTGTGTGTTCATCTCTCACCCCTCCTTGTAACATTATTTTTCCAATGACCTTTTTGACGAGTCTCGGTAAGACCATGAGAATCTTGTCTTGTTTTGATAATATCTCATTTGTAATATCCTGGTAGGACTAAACTTTTCCCAAAGCTCCAAATAAAGCCTTCCACTTATGTATATTTTGAGAGGGGAAAGAAGTAGAACATATAGGCTTGAGAGACAAGATGAGATGAGAAGTTCATGAGCAAGATGCAAGGTGGTTTAAATTTTTGAACTTGGTTTAGCTCTTTTCTTCATCTTGCTCTACACTTCAAAATTTCTGAGATTCATTTGAAATTTGGGAGCATTACTAAATACTTGTGGGAAGAGCTTAATTTATATCCACCCTCCGTAGTGATGAAGGCTAGTACACTATGGAACTTTAACAAATTAAAATTTTGAGAGCATTATGTTTTCTCGTGTATGATCAAGTGCAAGGTTTAAATAATGAAAGGCAACACTGATATCCATCGAAGGCTTACTCGAGGACGAGCAAGGTTTAAGCATGGGGGAGATGTTGATGGTGAATTTCCGTCAACCTAGCCATGAGTTTACCTTCGGTGTTGGCATTGATTTAATATCCAAACTAACAATCCTAACCCTCATGATATGTCAAGTTCCCATTTCCATGTGGTTTTTGGAGTTTATTGTTTATGCAGGGTTTTAGCGCTAAAAGGGAGACTTCCCAGGAAAGTTCATCAAGCACTTTGTGACAAGATCATGAAGCCCGGCACAAGTCAAGACACGAAGTGAACATGACTCCAAGTGGCCCAAATCCAAGAATCCGACCTCCCGAGCTCCAAACAGCACCAAACTTCAAATAGCAGCAACCTTGGGAACTAGGAAACTCACCAGCACGTTCACCCGAGCAAAAACCCAACTGGGGTCTACACCGGTCAGACTGGTGGGCACCGGTCATACCGGTCAGGGCCTGGGCGCTCGGGATGAATAGCAACCCGCGGTTCAACTCCTCCAAATCCAAAACCTGATTTCCCGATTTGCTCCACGGATTCGCACAAGACCTTGGGGATAGTAGGAGTACCTCATGGGCATCCCATACCTACGATTTGGTCCACCAAAACTCGTTGAATCAAGAGAAATCGAAGGATTTCCACCAAGAACACCACTTTCCCGAAACCTAAGAAAACCCCAAAATCGAGCACCTTTACTCACAGATTTGGGAGGGGAATCACAAGGAAAAGAACCACGAAGGGCTCACGCATACATCCCATACCAAATCCCAAAGAAAAAGGACTCGAAACCACCACAAGTAAATCACCAAGAAAAGGGTCAGAAAATCACCAAAAAGGGAAAATGGGAAGGACACAATCAAGCCTTGAGGAACCACATTGAATCATCTATACATACCATGAAGGTTCATACAAGGTCTAGCTTGCCACCCGATAAACCATCCCTCTCTAAGGATCTCACCATGAAGCTTTCAAGCTAGTCCTAAAAATCCTAAGGAAAATAGGAAGGGAAAATAGCAAAAGCAAATGAGTTAGGGTTCCATGAGATGGCTACCATCCTCTCACCACTTGGGTTATATGGAGGCAACCGAAAGAAGAAACTACCCCTAAGACATAAAACTAACATACACACCCCCGAGGGGCAACTTGGGAATCTTCGTCGTAGCACCATCGGATGGATGCCCGGCGACCGCAAACTTGCTTAGCCTCGACGCAAGCCTTGCAATCCCGACGCGTGTCCTCGGCTTCGAATTCTTTGGAAGGCGTCATCGCACACCGGTCAGACCGGTCCAACCCACCGGTCAGACCGGTCCAGTGCTGCTGCTCTTCGGTCTTCGGTCTTGGCTTTGTGGATCAACCAAGGAACCCAGTGGTTTTGTAGTGAACCACTGCAAACCCCGCGAACTCGGTGTAGCATCCGCCAATCACCACTCATGACTCGGCTCCCACGAAGTTCCGGCTCGACTTTGGTTTTGAAGCTTAACCAAGAAATCGTCCACGACTTCGTCTTGCTGTTCTTGCAACCACATGGCTCGCACTTGATCCCGCTGGCCACCGGGTCCCTCGAACCAAGCCTACTTATCTTCTCCACACCTGGAGGCCTCACCGGCAACGACCTTTTGCGCTTGTTCTTCACCTGCACCAACACCAGTCAAGCCGCAACCTGCACCTGCAATACTTAGGCAAGAGTCAGTCCACACAACGTTTTCAATCACTCATCACACTAGGAAGTGACCATCCACTGGTCCTCGAACCACACAGGCTCTCAATCTCCCCCTTGATGAGTGCATTGACAACACACACATTTGGTAACCAAAGAGAAAAGGAAAAGAAAAGAAACGACTAAAAGAAACTCAAACAAGCGATCGTAAGCCAAACAAAGGCAAAGAGCAATACCACTTGAACGAGGAAAGTCTCAGTCCCCTTAGGCAAGGGCAACGGCTCGACACAACCGAGACAAAAGCAAGCTCAAGCAAACAGCACAAACCACCAAAGCAAAGCTCGAAAACCACAAAGAGCTCCCCCTGCACACATGCAAGCTCCCCGTGAACGAATGCAACTACCCCCTGGACGAATGCATGCAAACCACTTCACATAACAGAGCAGCTGCACCAGCCTTGCTCTCACCGGTCAGACCGGTCCACCTCACTGGTCAGATCAGTGCACCAAATCCGCCTAGATCCTGACACTCACACCGGTCAAACCGGTGAGCTCCACCGGTCAGGCCGATGACCACCTGGGAACAACAAGAGCCCAAAAATGGCTTGAAACCACTCAGAAAGTTTCTAAATGCATTCAGTATGCCAAAACATGCCCAAACTTCTCCCCCTTGTCGACAATGCATGAAACAAGCCAAAAATAGGAAATATTCAACCTAGAGCTTCTCAAATAGACAAAATTCAACATAGGATGCTACACATTTCCAAATGAGCAAGTTAGATACTCTATAGCTTCGTATGGACATAATCTACAAGATAACCAAGTTTCACAACCATTGGGCAAAGCTAAGATAGAAATGAGCATTTTTGCGAAAAATTCCCTCTCATGAGCAAAGTCCTAAACATGAGCAAAACATGCCAAAATGGCAAAGCCACACAAACTTCATGCTAGGACAACCATTCTAAGCATAAGGTCATCATAAACACCCACAAGCACCTCATGTCATGTCAAAGCCATCGAGCCACGTGCTTACTTCTATATATGAGACTTCTCAGTGGTAAGCAACATGCAACGGTTTAGCACCCAAAGCAAATTAAATTAAGCACATATGACATGAGAGCACATTTTCCAAGCAATTTACATTTCATTTTCAGATTCATATTTGATACATGAAATGTCTTTGCGACAAAAAGGAACTTATGCCCCTCCTCAAGATAAAGCATGGGGGCTAAACATTCATGATGAAAAATGAGCCATTGGCCCCATATGCTCAAAATAAATTATCCAAGCACAAATTAAGCATAGATATAAATCAAGATCATCAAGAGCTAAGCCACACTAAGCCATATCATACCAAACTAGCTCACAAGATCATATATAGCACATCATGGTGAACAATGTATATAGGAGAAGCTTTTCCTACACAATGCATATGATACAAAATGCATGCAATCTAGGAAACAAAGATGCCTATACATCATGTTACACATGCAATGCAAAATGCAAGAAATACACAAAGGAAACTATACATATGCTACAAAGGAGCTCCCGCACCAACTCAACAAACCAAACACACACCATGTTCTCCCCGCAAATGAGTGAATTGATCTAGGGGCTTGGTGAAAATATCCGCTAGTTGGTTTTGTGTGGGTACATGGATCAAAGCGATTTTTCCTTTCTAAACATTGTCCCTCAGAAAATGGTATCTCACTTCTATATGTTTGGTTTTGGAATGAAGCACTGGGTTCTTAGCAATACTTATTGCACTCGTGCTATCACAAAGAAGTGGAACCTGGGTATACTCCTCACCAAAGTCACTCATGGTGTATGTGATCCAAAGGAGCTGAGAGCAACAACTAGCTGCGGCAATGTATTCGGCTTCGGTTGTAGATTGAGCAACACTCGATTGTTTGCGGGAAGACCAAGACACCAAAGAAGAACCCAAGAACTGGCAAGTCCCAGAAGTGGACTTCCTATCTAACTAACTCCCGACAAAATCCGCGTTTGAAAAACCGTGAAGCTCCAAAGAAGAAGACGCGGAGTACCAACGGCCGAAGTCGGGAGTGTATCGCAAATACCTGAAGATACGCTTGACTACTTGCCGATGCGAAGTCCTTGGAGACGGTTGAAAACGAGCGCACAGACATACCGAGAATTGGATGTCTGGCCTCGTCGCCGTTAGGTACAGGAGGGAGCCGATCATGCTCTGGTACTCCTTCTGCTCCACGTGTTCACCGTCCTCGTCCGCATCAAGAACTGTAGTCGTACTCATGAACATCGTCATAGCCTTGGAGTCCTCCATCTTGAACATCCTCACAATGTCCTTGGTGTACTTGGCTTGGTGTACAAACGTTCCTTCCTTTGATTGCTTGATCTGGAGCCCGAGGAAGAACTGCAACTCACCCATCATGCTCATCTCGAATTCCCTGCTCATGTCTTCTGCAAACCTTGCAACCAAAGAGTTAGACGAGCCACCAAAGACAATATCATCCATGTACACCTGCACAATTAGGATCTCTTTGCCCTGCCTGAGGAGAAACAAGGTCTGATCTACCTTCCCCATCTCAAAGCCTCTCTCAAACAGGAACCCTCTCAACCTACCATACCAAGCTCTAGGTGCCTGCTTTAGCCCATACAGCGCCTTCCTCAACTTGTACACCCTGTGGGGGTACTTCTCACTCTCCAATCCCGGTGGTTGCCTCACGAACACTTCTTCCTCCAACACACCGTTCAGGAAAGCACTCTTCACGTCCATTTGGTACAATTTGAACCCTTTAGCCACGAAAAAGGCTAGAAGGATCCTAATCACCTCCAAATGGGCTACGGGAGCAAAGGACTCCTCGTAGTCTATCCCCTCTTTTTGTGTGTACCCCTAAGCAACCAGCCTCGACTTGTTTCTCATACTTCACCTTTCTCTCCCTCTTTATTTTTCCACACCCATTTTGTCACAATCGGCTTACACCCTGGTGGAGGCTCCACTAACTCCCAAACTTGGTTCCTCTCAAAATTCTCCAACTCCTCATGCATAGAATTAACCCAATTATGATCAGATAGCGCATGTCCAATGTCTTTGGGCTCAAAAGTCGGAACAAAAGCAGCATGGGCAAAGTGAGAGTCATTTCAAAACCTCGACCGTGTAGTGCATTCGTTGATGTTCCTGATGATCGTTGAAGCTGGATGATCCACTTGTACTCGCCGGGGAGCTTCTCGCCTCAAAGCCACCTCCCCCTCACCTGTAGCTTCCTCTCGATCTCGACACGTCGTCGTAGGTGTGGGAGAAGGCCCGTCCTCGATTGTAGTCGAAGTAGTATGTACATGCTCAGCCGCAGGCGCCACACGACCATCTTCATCATCTCCTTGTTGCTGCACCTCATCCTCAAAAATCTCCTCACCAAGTTCCTCATCACCTGCACACTCAAAAACAAGCAAACTACGTGGCTGTGTCTCGTCGAAGGTAACCTTGCAAGTCTCCACGATTTGGTTAGTTTCAAGATTGAGCACTCGGAAGGCTCTAGAATGAGACGTGTAACCAAAGAAAATGCCATCGATAGACCTAGCCTCGAACTTGTCCAACTTCTTCCCTTTCTTAAGAATGAAGCATTTGCAGCCAAAGACGTGAAAGTGACTCACCTTGGGGGTTCTATCGTGCATCAACTCGTAGCAAGTTCTCTTCTTATGGACCTTGAGGTAAATCCTGTTGGACACGTAGCACGCGGTATTGACTGCCTCAGCTCAGAACCTTCTCGGAGTCCTATGCTCATCGAGCATCGTTCGAGCCATCTCACACAGGGTTCTGTTTTTGCTTTCCACCACGCCGTTCTGGGGAGGTGTATACGGACTCGAGAATTGGTGTTCAAGACCCAAGTCATGGCAAAAGGTTTCGAAATGAGAGCTTTTAAATTCCGAGCCATTGTCACTGCGGATTGCTCGTATGTCATCTCCGTGCCTCTCGTTCTTCAACCTCAAGACAAGATCTCGAACAAAATCAAATGTCTCCCCTTTCTCCTCCAAAAAGAAAACCCAAGTATACCGAGAGTAGTCGTCCACCACAACCAAGACGTACCACTTTCCGCCCACAGATCGCACACGAGCTGGGCCAACAAGGTCCATATGGAGCAGCTCGCATGGACGCTCCGTCATCACATCGGTGAGGGGTGGATGGGAAGCAACTACCATCTTAGCATGCCTGCACAGCGCACACACCAAATCCTTTTCAAACCTCAAGCGGGGCAATCCTCAGACCAAGTTGAGTCCACTCAAGCGTGACAACAAGTCAAAACTCAAGTGACCCAACCTCTTATGCCACTTCCACAACTCACCCGAAGAACCAGCCCCAAAACACCTCAAAACACCCGAACTCTGAGAGAAATCTGCTCAAAATATTTGACCCTCAGGGACTACCACACAGACAAGGTCACCTCGAGCATCAAGTATCCGAGACCCACCAGACTTAAATAACACCTCAAAGCCTTCCTCAAGAAGCTGGGAAACAGAGAGCAAATTAAACCCCAAGGACTTGACCAAGGCAACTCGCTTCAGCACCACTTTGTCGCTTACCCTCACTTCACCTTCCGCAAGTACACGCCCTCGCCCATTGTCCCCAAAGGTGATGTATGTCCTGGACACCACCTGGGTGAGGCTGGAGAACCACCCCCGATCTCTGGTCATGTGCCTCGAGCAACCGGAGTCGATCAATCAAACATTCCGCAAGCCTCTGACCTCATCCTCGGAGTCCGAGTCTGAGTTGTCCTTCTAGCTCTTCTTGCTGCCGGAGCAATGTGCCATGCCGCAGAAGTCGTCACACGCGAAGCAGCTCAGCCCGCTTAGGTTCTTGGATCCATTCTTGCTCTTGTGCCGATCACCTTTGTCTTCACTGCTACTCGAGCTCGAGGTAGAGTAGGCGGAGCTGGAGTTGACGTTGCTCGCTCCGACCATTGCTCGGGCCTTCTTGCCGTGGCCGTCCTTCTTCCTCGATCGTCGCTCGTCCTTGTGCTTGTGCTTGTGCTTGTGATCACGCCTCGACCGGTACTTGCTCTTCGTCTTCGACCGGTGCTTGTAGTTGTCCTTGTTCTCCATCTTCTCGGGGCAGTCAGCGAAGAAGTGTTCCTCCTTGTGTTCACCCGGTTCTCGTGCATCCTCTCGAACCTCCTGGTCAGCAGCGCCAGCTCGTCCTCTCCAAGCATGTCGAACTACTCATCTGGCAAAGACATCAAAGAGGACAAAGAGTACATCCTGGTAGATGGGTTACCGTTAGACTTTGCACCTGAGCCACCGATGAGGGCGAGACTATGAGAGTCAGTCGGGCCCTCAAGCTTGGCTGTCACACCCCGGTCCACCTCAGCCGACTTGAGCTTCGAGAATAGCTCGTCTACCGACAGAGTCTCATACTTGTCCAACTCTAGAATGGCCTCGACCTTTCCACCCCAGATCGTACGATCCAACGAGTGCAAGAGCTTCACGACTCTCTCATGATCATCGTACGGGAGCACGGCCACATTGGCCCTCATGTTGTTCACAATCACTGTGAACCGCTGGAACATCGTATCGTACTCACCGGGGAGATGAGTGAAGTTCTCGTACTCCCTCCAGCAAGTCGCAAACAACCGAGCCTGAACCTAACTGTTTCCAGCGTGAGCGTTCTTCAGCACCTCCCAAATCCTACAAGCTAAGTCCTCTGTCTGAACCCGATCGAATTCGGACTGACACAGAGCACGAAACAAGTAGTCGACCGCCTTGTTGTTGGCGTCGTGCATGTCCCTCGATCCCGGAGCAAGGAAGTTAATCGGATGAACATAAGTTGTGTTCATCATAACGTCCCAAAGGATCTGACCCTTACAGTGGAGGAAAGCTGCCATCCGCCTCTGCCACATCTGGTAGTTTTTAACATCGAAGTGCGGAGGACCCGATCCCTGTTCCTGGTATGCCATCTTTGGATCTTAGACTGGTTAGAGTCCTGAAAGACCCGTAACCAGCTTTGATACCACTTGAAGGACCGAACTGGCGACCAGAGAGGGGGGGGAGTGAATGGGAGCCGATAAAAATTCTTCTCGAAGGAGATGTCTTCTCCAACAAGATGAACACGGCTTGGCCAAACCACTTCTCCGACTCAACTACCCAAGTTGGCCAAGACCACGTAGCCACTGGAGTGCTACTAGTGCTAGGAACCAACAACCACCGAAACCTACTCGAGAATGCAGCGGAACAAGCAACTCGAGCAACACTAGACTGCACCGGTCAGACCGGTAACACTCACTGGTCAGACCGGTCCCTGCTGGAACACCCTGACAGGACTTGACGATTTCCATAGAAAGACTCCTACACCGGTCAGACCGGTATAGCACACCGGTCAGATCGGTCCAAGTCGGGAAACCCTAAATCCAAGAATACGACCTCCCGAGCTCCAAACAACACCAAACTTGAAACAGCAACAACCTTGGGAACCAGGAAACTCACCAGCGTGTTCACCCAAGCAAAAACCCAATTGAAGTCTGCACCGGTCAGACCGGTGGAGGGAACCGGTCAGACCGGTCAGGGCCTGGGCGCTCAGGATGAACAGCAACCCGCGGGTCAACTCCTCCAAACCCAAAACCCGATCTCCCGATTCGCTCCACGGATTCGCACAAGACTTTGGGGATAGTAGGAGTACCTCATTGGCATCCCATAGCTATGATTTGGTCCACCAAAACTTGTTGAATCAAGAGGAATCGAAGGATTTCCACAAAGAACACCACTTTCCCGAAACCTAAGAAAACCCCAAAATCAAGCACCTTTACTCACGGATTTGGGAGGGGAATCACAAGGAAAAGAACCATGAAGGGCTCATGTATACATCCGGTACCAAATCCCAAATAGAATGGTCCCAAAACCGCCACAAGAAAATCACCAAGAAAAGGCTCCGAAAATCAACAAAAAGGGAAAACGTGAAGGACACAATCAAGCCTTGAGGAACCACACCGAATCATCTATACATACCATGAAGGTTCATACAAGGTCTAGCTTGCCACCCGATCATCCATCCCTCTCTAAGGATCTCACCATGAAGCTTTCAAGCTAGTCCTAAAAATCCTAAGGAAAATATGAAGGGAAAATAGCAAAAGCAAATGAGCTAGGGTTCCAAGAGATGACTGCTATCCTCTCAATACTTGGGTTATATGGAGGCAACCTAAAGACGAAACTACCCCTAAGACATAAAACTAACATTCACACCCCCGAGGGGCAATTTGGGAATCTTCGTCGTAGCACCATCAGACGGATGCCCGGCGACCGCAAAATTGCTTAGCCTCGACGCAAGCCTTGCAATCCCGACGCATGTCCTCCACTTCGAAGTCTCAGGAAGGCATCATCGCACACCGGTCAGATCGGTCCAACCCACCTGTCAGATCGATCCAGTGTTGTTGCTCTTCGGTCTTCGGTCTTGGCTTTGTGCATCAACCAAGGAACCCAGTGGTTTTGTGGTGAACCACTGGAAACCTCGCGAACTCGGTGTAGCCTCCGCCAATCACTACTCATAACTCGGCTCCCACGAAGTTCCGGCTCGACCTTGGTTTTGAGGTTCAACCAAGAAACCATCCACAACTTCGTCTTGCTGTTCTTGCCACCATGCGGCTCGCACTTGATCCAGCTGGCCACCGGGTCTCTCGAATCACGCCTACTTGTCTTCTCCACACCTAGAGGCCTCACCGGCAACGACCTTTCGTGCTTGTTCTTCACCTGCACCAACACAAGTCAAGCTGCAACCTGCACCTGCAATACTTAGGCAAGAGTCAGTCCACACAACGTTGTCAATCACTCATCACACCAGGAAGCGACTATCCACCGGTCCTCGAACCACACTGGCTCTCACCGGGGACCTTAGCAGTCCTCGACAACTGTTATCGGCACGTCCGGTTTCTTCACACCATAAGGTGCATCCCTCGGGACGCTGCGCTGCAATGGCCTACGAGCTCCCCATCTGACCTGTTGTTGACAGCTGTTAAGTACCTAATTTAAGGTCGTTAATCCCTGCTTTTCATCATGAGAATCATGCATCCACAGTAGAATAGGGGTTTAATCTGACAATTTCCACAAGTGGCAGTATGAAGATGAATGCAGGTGTTTAGCATAGGAAATGAAGAGAAAGCACACCTCTATGATCCTAGCACTTCAGGCTCCGCAAATAAGGTGCTGCCATGCAAGCATCCCCTAGATCAATGACATCACCAATCTAAGAGAGAGAGCCTCGGCGAATCAGAGATCGCCACGCGTGCATCACATGGATCCTATGGCCCACCAGAGTGACTAAACCGCCTCCAACACACGTGTACACCGGGAACCGACCTCAGGACCCACCAAGAAGCCACTCAAAGAAAGCACAAGCCGAGGGGGCCCACCTTGGGGTCGGTCGACCCCAGGATCAGCCGAATCGACCTTGGGTCGGTTGATCCCAGCCTTCCACGTGTTGGCTCCTAGTTGGCTCCTGGTCACATTCCGGGGGTGCACGGGGTGTCCTCTCGCCGATGCCTTGGCCTATAAATAGAAGAGGAGGGGGTAAGAAGAGGACAACACACTTGAAGGCAACTTCTCACCTTAGCCTCTTTCTCTTCTTCTCATTCCCTCTTGGTGGAGGTGAAACCTCATCCCACCAAGAGTGTGAGTGTGAGGAGGATCTAGCTTAGGTGGTGCTAGGTAGAGAGGGGAGTGCGTGGATGAGTAGAGGTGGGGTGTGATGATCTGTTCTTCATCCACCATCCCCTTGTATCTTGTGAGTGACGCCGTTCTTCATTTAGACTAAAGTGATTATTTCGTTATATTCCAATTAGACTAAAGTTGCATTCATACATAGGTGATATGTTCTAGTGTTCTTCATCTGTTCTTGATCGTAGGCTTTATGTTCTAGTAGCATAACCCCGTTTGATCTTACGGAGGAGTTACACAGTAGGCTTATCCGTTTGTGTGTCTGCGTGTCAATTAGAATATAGTGAGTCTCCTACATATCTGAATTAGATCAAAGTGTCATTCATATCTCTTTGTATCGTCTCGATTCCATGATGGGCAAGGTCTAGCCGTACTCGCGGGTTCGTCACTCAGTATTTATACGGAGTGCTATAGTGTTGCTACGGGACGTCAAACGTAGTCGTGCTATAGTAGTAGCCGGTAGTGTAGACGTGGTGTCAGGACTACGGGTTATGCTTCGATTTCCCTTTATCCCACAGTTTGTCTTTGGGAAGGCCGCAGTAGTGACAGTCGTTGGACCCTTACGGAATCCCCCACATTCAGATACAGGTGTAGGCAACCATTTGCCGTGAACTAACTGTTATAACCAGGAGGGTCCGATGTCCGAAGTGAGATCCTTAGTAGCTTGTACCCCCCTAGAACCCAGTACCTACAAGAGATTCCATACCTCTCACCTACCTCAGCAGAGATCCTGTGTCCTTGTATAAGTCGCTCGTAGAGTACCCCATCCGTTCCTAGGATACAATACCCTTTGGAATACTCCCGAGGGAGAAGTGCTACAACGGTGTATCCGTGCGCTTGCGGACTCGTTCGCACCCGTCAGTATAGCCGGGTGATTCTTACATGCTCACGCTATCCTGGCACCATAGTGGTGAGGTTAAGAAATACTAACACGCATTTTTGGCGCCGTTGCCAGGGAATGGTTGTCGAGAATCTACGAACCCGACTGTCCTCGTATCTTTTGTTTCCCTTTTTGTTTCTACCTCTACCCCCGTTATCCCAAGAATGTTATCCTTGTACACACTTTCCACCCATTATGAGTGAACCAATGGAATCATCCTTACGGAGGCGACCCGCCTCTTTGACATTTTGTATGGTTCACCCATCACTCATGAGGCTAGTTGAGAACAATTCCTTCTTGGGGAAAAGTCATGAAAATCCCTACTTCCATGTGAGAGACTTTGAACAACTGTGTTACACCTAGGGTAAGACCGGGGCGGCACGAGATGTTCTTAGGAGGAACTTGTTCCCGTTCTCCCTTTCTGGAGGAGCGAGAACTTGGTACCGTTGTTTTTGTCATGATCACCACAACTGGGGGGCATTGAGAGCAGCTTTCTGCACTCGATTATTTCCTTTGAGGCATATGATTTCCTTAAGAATGATGATCCTCAGTTTCAAACAAAGAGAGAAGGAATCCCTAGGCATGGCATGGCATCATTTTGCCTCTATGGCTGAGTCATGCCCAGTCCTTGATCTGCCAGACCTGGTGCTCCTGCAGCACTTCCGGCTTGGTTTGCTAGAGGATAGTGGTATGATGCTTGATGCCATTTCGGGAGGTGCCTTTGTGCTCTTAGAGCCGGAGCGAGGAAAGGAAATTCTAGGAGGACTCCAAGATTTCAGCTCCCCGCTCGTCTTGAGTGACGAGGTAGCCAAACGTGGTAATGAAGAGTTGCCTAGATCCATCGTCGAGAGAGCCCGAGCTTACATACCAACCTTCTCTACACTTTGGATGAAGATATCATTCTTGACTAGCAGGAATCTATGGGAAAGAGCACCTAGCATGAATTCTACCCTTAGGTTCCCTATCATTTCTTCTCTTAAAAACTCGACCTTCGAGACTTAGTCTCGAAGGAAGGAGGAAAGGAGTGGTTAAAGAAGGGTAGTTGTTCCTGGCGAGTACGATCATCTCGACTTCGACTACAACTTTCCGGGAGAGGTTATGATGAATGTTTCGTGCTTCATGTCAAGGATCAATCCGAAGTGCCGCCACACCAAAGGTCAGGCCAAGACACTGGCCCCAGGCTCACAATTTTATACTTTTGGCCTTGGTAAGCACGATTTTATACTGATCCAGTTGAGCAACCTATCTCGTCATCATGAGCTCAGCTAGGACCGATGCCGATCAAGTTAAGTAGGCATAAATCCCATTCTTATGCCTTAATTTGATCAATGCCCTGCGGGAGTGTGGTTGCATCTCTATCTTTTGCACTTCCGTTGGAAGCTTGGGTTGGCTTATGGGTCATCCTCACACTAGTGAGGGTGAGAACCTTTGGCAACCTAAGAAGAGAATGAACTGGTAAGTTTGTTACTCTTGACTTACAGCTCGAATGTTCTTTCGACCCATGGAGTCTCACTCACTTGATGTGGGGTTCGAGCATTCTTGAGCCATGCTTCCAGAGGTGAAAGCTTCACTCTGAGAGCACTTTTGGCTATAGGTCGAATCCTGTACTCATCCTCATCACCTCTATCATCTCTCATCCGTAGTGCTATAACCTTGCTAGCTACACGACCTTCCTAAGGTTACCCATCATAGTTCCCTTAGGATGGTTGCGAAGACTATCACCGCGACATCCTGAGCACAACTTGCAGTGTATATATGCACTAGCCATGCAGGAAGGAAACGGGTTCCATCATAAGAAACCTGCTGTGGGAACCATGAGTTAGAATAAGGAGGAACCTCGGAAAAAGGGGAACGATATAGCAAGAAGGGGCAACAACATCTCTCTACTCGAGTATGATTCCAGGTGAACGCCCCTTTGTTACGCTGTTAATGCGTGAAGAGGTTTAAGTAAAGCTAAAACAGGAATGAAGGCATTTATGCCCAAAACCTTATCCTAGCTATTACTGGAGCCTCCGACCTCAAAATCTGCGGGACACCTGGCCCTGAGACCTTGAGCCCTACTAGAACCCACAAGCCAAAGGGGAGGCCCAGCGGGGCCCATATGGGCTCGGTTGACCCATTAGGTTGGCCGACCCAATAATGGCGCCGCCGCCTCTCCCCTTTCGCGTGTGCCTCCCTTCGTCCTCCAGAGACCTCCTCCTCGCCGCGTGACGGGTTTTGAGCCGCGCAGAAGCTCCATCTCCCCTGCTCCTTCCTCCCATAGCCACCACTGCCACCCACCATGGCTGACAAAAGCATCATTCCCTTCCCCGCGGAGTCCTCCTCCACGTAGCCCATCAAGGGCGACGTCCCTACCATTGTTGCGTCTCCTAAAGGGACAACACCTATGGAGGTTGCGTGCATCCATGATGTGCGGCCGCTCGCTTCCCGTCCTATTGTGGAGGGCCATGGATCAGGGGTAGCCGTGGAAGGATCCTAGGCTGTTAAGGGGGCAGTGGTCCAGCCCTTCACGCCTTTTGAAACAGCCCAGGAGGCCAGTTGGGCCAGGCCACTTTCCACAGGCACTGTAGCAATATGCTACTAGAGTGCAATGGACTTTAGTCCCAAATTGGAAGTGGAGGAAGAGCTAGACCAACTTAAAAGGCTGGTCTTGGGAAGCTAGGTAACCCGGTTGCAACCTTTTGCGTGGAGCGAGGACGAAAGCGCAAGAGGTTACCTAGTAGGTGTGGCCCATTGAACGTGTAGAGTGGGTCTGAACCGTTATCCTGGGCCAGGTCGTTACATTTGGTATCAGAGCTAGACTTTCGCTGTGTCACGGGTGTGTACGGGTCAGTTGTGCGGGCATGGTGCGCATACGCGTGGGCCCTGTGTGGTCATGGTGTGGCACATGCGCCGGCATTGAGCATACCGGCGTGGCCAGGAAAGTCGATCCTGAACCTGTGTCCTGTAGGGTAAGTTGGTTCGATAGCTCGATGAGGACGTCGAGTCCTTAAGGGTGGGTGTGTTGTAACAGCCCAGGAGGCCAGTTGGGCCAGGCCACTTTCCACAGGCACTGTAGCAATATGCTACTAGAGTGCAATGGACTTTAGTCCCAAATTGGAAGTGGAGGAAGAGCTAGACCAACTTAAAAGGCTGGTCTTGGGAAGCTAGGTAACCCGGTTGCAACCTTTTGCATGAAGCGAGGACGAAAGCGCAAGAGGTTACCTAGTAGGTGTGGCCCATTGAACGTGTAGAGTGGGTCTGAACCGTTATCCTGGGCCAGGTCGTTACATTTTGCTGTGACAACCCGCCTAGGAAAATACCGTACTATCGCCTAAACCAATCCACTTTGGTCATTAAGCAATAATAAAGTATCATCCTGTCGTTAGTTGCCGGGTTAACGCCCGGTGAAATCACTTACATAGCAACAAGGATCGACAAATATGCATTAAAACTCACGCGAAGGCGAGTCCAGAGTACACTACACCAATTTAAATCAATTCTGCCCCGAAGGGGTTTAAGTATTACAAACCATTGTTCATGACAATAATTAAAGGTTCAGAGTTTGAAAACAGCGGAAATAATTAAACTAGCGCAACGGAAAACATCACTGGAGGCCGTCCGTGATGCCATCACACCTCGTCATCCACCCATCCCTGCTCCCAGCCGGGTGGATCTCACCAGATCAAACAACACCTGCAACAACAGTTTTAAAGCAAGGCTGAGTATACTAATACTCAGCAAGACTTAACCGTCGGGTGATAACTACATCACCAAACTCTAGACATGAGAGGCTTTTTGGCCGAGGGAGTTCTTTTGCTGAAAACCAACAAAGAGTACGTCCTTACTTTCAATATTTTAGCACAAATTCTAGTTGATTACCATTTCTAAGTGAGCCAACTAATTCAACCAAGAATTGTACAATACAATTAATTCAAGCAGTAGTATTCACAAAGTTCCATCATTAAGGGATATCATGGCCAGTTGATTAAGCAGTCTCGGATAACGGTGAGAGGCCGACAATCGATTGATTTATAACCTTGCAAGGTGGACCTAAACACACAGAGGGTGCATACCCCAAGAACTACAAGAAAAACGAAACGGGGTATACACCGACCAGACAGTTCCCATCTTTCTCCGGATCGGGATCAGACCTACAGTCCTCGGTACAGGGCTTACTGGAACGTCACGCCGGATCACCCAGATTCGCAGAGGTACCCCACTGTTGCAGGCAGGGGGACACACAAGGTGTCCTAAGGGTAGTAGGGAAAAGTTCCCTTGCCGTGTCCATCAGGTACTAGGTTTACCGGTCCCATTCCCGACAAGTGCTTAGTACGTTCAAAAGCTTAGCCTACGAAAGCCACTGGACCAGAGCCCAAATCCCATGCTCTTACCACATGAGCAATCCATTTATAAAGATCTTATGATTCCAACATAAGAGCCTATTCTCGCGAGTGACGAACATCACTCGACTTGTACCGGTCCTATAGCATAGCAGCTATCGACCTAGCATGCTAGTATAAGAACATAGGTACCTAGGGGTCATGCATCTAGGGTTTCAAGTCAACTCCTGAAACGTAAATGCACAAGCATAGCAAGGATAAATTGCATAATTTTCAAAGAAGGGTTAATGATCCGGGGTTTGCCTTCGCTGGCAAGGTTGGCCTTGGGCCCTTCTGGACTTTGGTCCAGGTCTTGCTCTACAGCGACGTAGTACACGTCTCCGTCAGCTCCTTCGTCTCCTCCTTCCGGCACAGGCATACGGCTACCGTCGGGAAGATCTACACGGGATGCAATGCAAGATTTAATTGACGGTTTTCAATTTGATTAATTGCCAAACAACAAATGACAACCATGGGGTGCATGGTTGACCACATTCACCTTGACAAACACACATTTGGTTTAAACTTTCTATTAAAGTAATTTCCTGTGGTGCTTTATTATTTATTCTTTTTGATAGTGATTGTGTACATATTTATGTAGATCAATAATTTAAATTTCACCAAACAGCTAGGGTGTGTCACATAGCTTCATAGCATGATTCACATCACACACACAAGGTCATTAAGTGTGATTTGGTGATTTTCCAATTCAATTTAATATTAAGCTTTAAAAGGCTACCATAGCTTTTATTCACAAAACAACTTAATAAAATTCAGTGCGGTGTGTTATGAAGCATTACAAACCTATACAAAGCCACTGCACACACATGTACACTTATGAGAGCTATGAAATTAATATACCGAAAATAATAAACTCTAGCCATTCCAAACATGATAAATACATACAAAAATAAATACACATCAAAATGATTCCAACTTTCTCGCACATGGCCTCTGGTCCAAATCTAAGCTAGGCATGCAACATATACACCTAGAACTACTATAGATCTTGAGTTATGCATTTACAAAGAAAATTAGGCATATTTCAATAATAAATATTTCTGACAAACCAAAAATTGTGATTAATTCACCAGAGGTGAATTTAGGCATAAAAAGACATCATGCAGAAGTTGGGCACAAAAATCTAATTATTTTTAGCTACAAAAATCATTTAGACAGATTCTGTCTAAATACAAAATAAATCATATAAAACGATTTACTCTGTAACTTTGTGCACTTTTTGGAACAAGAGCTAGGCATAGCATAACACACAACATATCCAAAATTCAGATACAGAGCACATGTAGATTTTGAGATACAACAGATCTAGGTTTATCAAACTTTTGTTTTTCATGCAAAAACTATCAGGAAAAACTATGGTCATGCTTTACAGAAGTTGTAGTGCTCTTCACAAGGAATCCAACAAAATTGAGTTTGCAGTTTTCTGATTTATCTTTGATTTTCTACGGATTTTACAAGTTTCAGCCAAAACTGCAACACTATATAAGATCCCTTTTACAAGCAGGCCCCTGAAAGTTTTGATTCTTCACAACTATACACTCAGTTCACACAAAACCCCTTGGAAAGAAAGGAAGGGACGTAATGTGGTCCTTGGCCACTGGGGGCGGCGCGGCCGGCGCAATTCCGGCGAGGCCGGCGGCGGGGTCGGCCGGGGAAGGTGAGGAGGAGGACTAGGGGCTCACCGGCGAGCGGTTTGTGGCCGGAGTTGGGGTCGGGAGTGCACCGGCGCGTGGGCTCGGCGGCAGCGGTCGCTGCGAGCTCGCCTCCGGCGAAGCTGCGGCGAGGCCGGGCCAATGCGCGGCACTGGAGGCTCCAGGGGTTCCTAGTGAAGGCGGCTAGGGTACCACACGGCTGCGGGAAAGAGCGGGAGGGGGAGCTCAGCGGTGGTGGCAGTCATGGCGCACGGCGGCGGAGTACGGCGCGCGCGAGGAAGGGTAGTGCCATTTATAGGCGGGCGAGCGTGTGCGGCTCCAAGCCTTCGCGGCGAAGGAATGCCCCGGCTTTAATGCCGCGGTACGGCGGCGGGACCTTGGCATGCGTGCGTGCAGAGGGAACACGGACAGACCGGTGGACACGACGGCGTGCGGCCGGGCGGCGAGTGTGGGCGTGGCGCGTGGCAGGGAATAAGCGCCGTGGGGGTGCGGCGCACGGACCGACAGTCGCGGGCCCGCCTCGACGTGCGCGTACGGCGGCGTACGGCGTGGCGCGGCGCGCGCGGGCATGCTCTAGAGCGGTAGAGCACGGCCGGCGTCGCGGTCTGCTGATTTCATTCTCAGCAGCACTGTTTGACTGCGTAAAACTCAAGATTTTGAAACTGAAGTGCACTAAGGTGTTTATACCAAAGTTGTAGATCAAAGACCCCTCTACAACTTTTACAAAGGTTGTCCTATGTTTTACTCAAAGGGTTGAGCATAAATGGCAGGCAAAGTTGCTGGTTTTCCATGGCGCTGATGAATAGTGAAAGCTGCAGTTGACCAAGTTTTTCACCCTTCTCCACTCAAAATTTGAAATGCCACCCAACATGAAAGTAGTGTCCCTCGAAAAACTGGACAACTTTTATATTGGGAGATTTTGAAGTGTTTAGGTGAAATTTGGGGAACGCGGCAAAAGTTCTAGAAGGACTAGGAGTGACAAGGGGTTTGACTAGGGTTTTAGCTAGGGTTTGACCAAGCTTTGACCACAACAGTGTGTTGACTTAATTAAGAGGGTCATTAGCACTAACTAATGGTATTTGAACACCTGAGGTGTTACAGCCTACCCCCCTTAAAAGGAATCTCGTCCCGAGATTTGGAAATTACAGACAAAGATAGGGTAAGGTTCTTACCGTTTCGTGATTGAAGAAAACCCGGATACTTGGTGTTGAGAAAATGTTCGGTCTCCCAAGTAGCTTCTTCTTCAGTATGGTGACTCCATTGTATCTTGTACATCTTCACGGTATGTCTCCTAGTTTTTCTTTCTTTTTGATCTAGTACTATCAACGGATGCTCGACAACTGAAAAATCTGGCTCGATCCAAGCATTTGCTTCCGTGATTACCTCTGTCTCGGGGACCTTTACGCCTTTCTTCAATTGTGTCACATGAAACACATTGTGCACAGCCGAGAATCGATCCGGAAGTCGGATGCGATAAGCGACTGGTCCACATACCTCGATGATCTCATATGAGCCAATATAGCGTGGGGCTAATTTCCCTTTGACTCCAAACCTCTGTACACCTTTGGTCGGTGAAACTTTGAGGTATACGTAATCACCCACTACATAGTGTCAGGGTGCTGTCCCTTTGTCATGGTAACTCTTTTGCCTCATTTGAGCTAACTTCAAGTTTTCTCTGATCACTTTCACCTTCTCTTCTGCGTCTTTAACTAAATCTGGGCCAAAGAGTGTTTGCTCTCCGTCTTCTGACCAATTCAAAGGAGTTCGGCATCTTCGTCCATAAAGAGCTTCAAATGGTGCCATCTTCAAACTCGCTTGATAACTGTTGTTATAAGAAAATTCGGCCAAAGATAGACACTTGTCCCAACTCTTGTCGAAATGCATGATGCTTGCTCTCAGCATGTCTTCCACAATTTGATTGACTCGCTCAGTCTGACCATCGGTCTGAGGATGATAACTTGAACTACGAATCAATTTGGTTCCCAAGGATTCATGCAATTGTTCCCAGAAACGAGCCACAAATTGAGTGCCTCGATCATTAACAATGGTCTTGGGAACCCCGTGCAGGTGCACGATTTGATCGATATAGAGTTCTGCATAATCCTGGACGGAGTAAGTGGTGTGCACTGCGATGAAATGAGCAGTCTTGGTCAGTCGGTCCACTATAACCCAGATAGAATCCTTCTTTCTGGCAGTCAGGGGTAAACCCACAATAAAATCCATACTTATGTCATCCCACTTCCACAAAGGTATAGTCAATGGTTGAAGTACACCGGCTGACTTCAAATGGCTGGCTTTGACTCGATGACAAGTATCACACTCTGCCACATATTTAGCTATGTCTACCTTCATGTTTGACCACCAAAAGTTCTTCCTCAAATCTTGATACATTTTGGTGCTTCCGGGATGAATAGAGAATTTGGAAAGATGAGCTTCGTCAAAAATTTCCTTTCTGAGTTCCGGATTAGCAGGAACTACAAGACGTTGCTCAAACCACTCTACATTCTTGGAATCCGTATGGAAACAACTATATTTGGGGTCTTCTTCAGCTAATTTTTGTTTTATTAGCTGGACGCCTTCATCATTGAGTTGAGCCAAAATGATTCTGTCATATAGATTGGACTCAGCAGAAATAGCATTCAAATTCCCTTGCTCTACAATTTCCTATCGAAGCTTCCTCAAGTCTTCACATAAAGTCTCACTATACGATTCCACAGTTAAGCAGTTGCAATGAACCTTACGGCTAAGAGCATCTGCAAAAACATTGGCTTTTCCGGGATGATAGTGCACTTCTAGATCATAGTCTTTTATCAATTCTAACCATCTTCTCTGTCTCATGTTCAAATCTGATTGGGTGAAGATATACTTAAGACTCTTGTGATTGGTGAAGATATTACAGCGGTTTCCCATAAGATAATGCCTCCAAATCTTGAGAGCATGAACAACCGCTGCTAACTCAAGATCGTGGGTCGGGTAGTTCACTTCATGGGGTCGAAGCGATCGTGAGGTGTAGACAATGACTCGATTCTCTTGCATAAGAACACAACCAAGACCAGTGCCCGAAGCATCACAAAAGACTTCAAACGGTTTGGAATTATCTGGCTGCACTAGCACTGGGGCTGTGGTCAAATGTTGCCTCAATGTGTGGAAAGCTTTTTCACAATCTTCGCTCCACACAAACTTGACTCCCTTCTTTAATAGTTCAGTCATAGGTTTAGCGATCCTGGAAAAATCCGGAATGAAACGACGATAATAGCCTGCTAAACCCAGAAAACTGAGGATTTGATGTACGGTCTTGGGTGGTTTCCAATCCATAACCTCCTGTACTTTGCTAGGATCCACAGATATGCCTTCCTTGGAAATAGTGTGCCCCAAAAATTTCACACTATCCAACCAAAATTCACTTTTGGAGAACTTTGCATAAAGCTTGTGATCTCGCAAACGTTGTAAAACAATTCGAAGATGTTCTGCATGTTCTTCTTCATTCTTGGAATAGATTAAGATGTCATCAATGAACACCACTACAAACTTGTCCAGTTCCGTCATGAATACGGAATTCATAAGATACATGAAATAAGCAGGTGCATTGGTAAGACCAAAGGACATCACCAGATACTCATAAAGACCATATCGGGTGGAGAAAGCTGTTTTGGGAATATCACAGGGCCTGATCTTTATTAGATGATACCCTGATCGAAGATCAATCTTGGAGAAGACCTTGGCTCCAGCCAACTGATCGAAAAGAACATCGATGCGGGGTAATGGATACTTATTCTTGACTGTTACCGCATTGAGAGGTCGGTAATCCACACATAACCTCAAGCTACCATCTTTCTTCTTCACAAATAAAGCTGGGCAACCCCAAGGTGAAGAACTTGGGCAAATATAACCTTTATCTAGCAACTCTTGAAGTTGTGTCTTCAATTCTGCCAATTCCTTGGGTGGCATGCGGTAAGGTCTTTTGGAGATAGGGGCTGTGCCAGGCTGAAGTTCGATGACAAACTCGACATCTCTGTCGAGTGGCATACCCGGCAATTCATCGGGGAAAACATCCGCAAACTCTCGAACCACTGGAATTTCTTCCAGCTGAGAAGTGATTGCCACATATGAACAAGGATTCACACCATCTCTGAAAGGTAGGTATAGAGTCGTGGCTCCAACAATTGGTGAGTTGATCTCTACCATTCTCTTGGAAATATCCAAAATAATTTTGTGCTGGTTCATCCAGTCCATCCCTAGAATAACCTCAATACCTTCCAAATCTAGGATGATAAGATCTGAATGAATCGTCTTGCTACCCATCACCAAGGGTACCTTTCTAGTTATACAATTGGAAACAACTTCACCCCCTGGTGTGGTTATCTTGTAGGTCTTATTAATGGAGTAGGCTTCAAGCCCTAATCTTTCTCGTGTCTTCCCATTAAGAAAACTATTAGTGGCACCACAATCAAACAAAACTTTTACTGGCTTGTCCCGGATAGAGAACGTGCCCATCATTACTGGTGCTCCTTCTATAATATTAGCCTCAGATGTGAAATTGAGCTTCCCTTTCTGGAATTGGTTCTTCTGTTTCTTGCCTTGTTTGTTGGGCTTAGGACCTAGTCCCTGATTTGACTGTTTTGGCTTGCTCTGTTTGTGGGTCGGGCATTCCCTAGCAAAATGTTTTGGGTCACCACATTTGACACAACGACGTCCACTGCTCGCAGGTGGAGGTGTAGGTCTGGTAAGTGGCAGGGTCAGTCGTTGGGGGTTAGGGAAATTGAAAGTCTCTTGAGATCGATCCTGGGACTGCTTCGTCCATCTTCCCGAATGTAAAGCTTGCTGAAAATCCGGTGGAGTCTTCTGTACCATGTGAAACTTGCGAAGCTGCGCATTATTGGGCATGGAGTTAGCCTTCCTTTTCCTTTCGACTTGGGCCCTCTTCATGGCATCTTCTTGTGAGATAGCTTTATTCACTAGCATGTGGTAGCTGTCAAATTGTACCAGATTCAGCCATCCAGACAATTCACTATTCAGGCCTTCGCGAAAAAGCTCCATCTTCTTCATGTCTGTATCCACATGATATCCTTCATACTGGCAGAGGTTATTAAACTTCTGCGCATATTGGTACACCGTGTCTGACCCTTGCTTGAGAGCCAATAACTCTCGCATTTTCCTGTCTGTAAGTGCTTTAGGAATGTGATGGTCTCTGAAAGCCTTTTTGAATTCTTCCCACGTGATTTCATACTCAGGCTGTTGCATGGATTTGTAGTGTTCCCACCACATTAAGGCAGAACCACGAAGCTGCAATGTCGCGAATTTAGCCTTGTGTCCTTCTGAACATGGCAAGGTAAACACCGCGAACATGGCTTCAATGGCCCGAATCCAAGCATCAGCATCCAGGGGTTCTTCCGCTTCAGTGAACTGCGGTGGATTCATCTCTAGAAAGTGCTTGTATTCAGTCACTTGACTTTGGGCATCATTTCGATTCCCATGGGGCTGCTGCTGCGATTGCGGCTGCAGGTATAAAAGAATCTGGCGCATCATCTCGGTTTGAGTAGCCACTGATGTCGGGTCCGGTGGTGGTGGCGGCTGGTTGCGGCCACTGGAATCACCGAAACCATTCGGAGTGCTGCGTGTCGAGCCCACCATCTGAAAAATTTGAGTTTTCATTAGTCACACATTCGTAAGCTTGTTCAACAAGTAGAACATGTACGACGAAAACTCAAATTGACCAAATAGTCAGACTTGAGACAGCCGCACTGCATTGAAATGACAATTCCAAAATTCCAAAACCAAAGTTCCCAAAATTTTTACAATTTTCTGGCAACTTGGTAGGTTCATGGAACCAAGATTTTGGTACTTAAGGGTTAAGCTAGATGGTTTAGGAACAAGGTGCAAAGGTGCAAGACTCAGAGTGACGTGTTCCGGAAAAGTGACCAGACCTAGGTTTACTACCTGAGCATAGCTTGAGATCTGAAAGCCTATGATCATGAAAAGATTTCTCAGTAGAAACTTGGATAGATATGGAGCACTTGGGTATAGATCACTTATTCGGAGACTCTGCAGAACGGGTCTGAGAAAGGTTACGACAACAGGGTCAACTAGACGGTCCAACAACAACACTTTAGATTCGGTTTAAAGATTGTTATTGTTGTTAGTATTATCAGTATTTAAGGGGAACAACACATGTGATCTTTTTAACATTCAACAGGTTTTTAACATGATGCAAGAACGACCTATTCGTCCTCACCAAGCAATTAAGCCAAGAATCGAAGTTAGTGCCGGTGGCAAGGCAACAATTACGTCTCTCCCTATAATAACTAGTCGAGACTATCGGTTCTCACTTAGCGACTTACGAAACGTGGTTAGTGTACTTGCAGAAGATCACAGAACACAACGAACCTTTCGTGCCAGCACTCACGAAAGCGTCCACATACATTACCGTTCACTATAGAAACGGCACCCATGCGTTTATCGCTGCATGGGCAGCGTCCAACCTCAGATACGCTCCTTTTGAATGAAGCGGATCCTTGCCTCGCATATTCACAATGCGGAACGTCCACGTATGGCAAAACGTGGCGAGACTCAGACGCGACGTGGGTTCCCATTAGAATAGGTCCCATCCATCCCTCACAGGACTTTCCTGTGGCACCACCACGTATGGCAAAATGTGATGAACTAGTATGGTTGTACAGAAAGTAAGTTCTGACAGGAATAAAATGTGCTGGGAGTTAGCAAAATAAACCATAGATTTATAAGCCACCTGAAAGAACCTAGAAATTCCCTCGAGGGCCTCTTGGTCTATTTCCATCCTTAACGATCCAACGTATTTTGCAAACACAACCAATCTTGGCAAGTTTTATTCAAAAACATGTGATTAAGGTTGTTAATTAAACTTTGGTGCATATAATCGCTCTGGTACCAGCTGTGACAACCCGCCCAGGAAAATACCGTACTATCGCCTAAACCAATCCACTTTGGTCATTAAGCAATAATAAAGTATCATCCTGTCGTTAGTTGCCAGGTTAACGCCCGGTGAAATCACTTACATAGCAACAAGGATCGACAAATGTGCATTAAAACTCACGCGAAGGCGAGTCCAGAGAACACTACACCAATTTAAATCAATTCTGCCCTGAAGGGGTTTAAGTATTACAAACCATTGTTCATGACAATAATTAAAGGTTCAGAGTTTGAAAACAGCGGAAATAATTAAACTAGCGCAATGGAAAACATCACAGGAGGCCGTCCGTGATGCCATCACACCTCGTCATCCACCCATCCCTGCTCCCAGCCGGGTGGATCTCACCAGATCAAACAACACCTGCAACAACAGTTTTAAAGCAAGGCTGAGTATACTAATACTCAGCAAGACTTAACCGTCGGGTGATATCTACATCACCAAACTCTAGACATGAGAGGCTTTTTGGCCGGGGGAGTTCTTTTGCTGAAAAGCAACAAAGAGTACGTCCTTACTTTCAATATTTTAGCACAAATTCTAGTTGATTACCATTTCTAAGTGAGCCAACTAATTCAACCAAGAATTGTACAATACAATTAATTCAAGCAGTAATATTCACAAAGTTCCATCATTAAGGGATATCATGGCCAGTTGATTAAGCAGTCTCGGATAACGGTGAGAGGCCGACAATCGATTGATTTATAACCTTGCAAGGTGGACCTAAACACACAGAGGGTGCATACCCCAAGAACTACAACAAAAACAAAATGGGGTATACACCGACCAGACCGTTCCCATCTTTCTCCGGATCAGGATCAGACCTACAGTCCTCGGTACAGGGCTTACTGGAACGTCACGCCGGATCGCCCAGATTCGCACAGGTACCCCACTGTTGCAGGCAGGGGGACACACAAGGTGTCCTAAGGGTAGTAGGGAAAAGTTCCCTTGCCGTGTCCATCAGGTACTAGGTTTACCGGTCCCATTCCCGACAAGTGCTTAGTACGTTCAAAAGCTTAGCCTACGAAAGCCACTGGACCGGAGCGCAAATCCCATGCTCTTACCACATGAGCAATCCATTTATAAAGATCTTATGATTCCAACATAAGAGCCTATTCTCGCGAGTGACGAACATCACTCGACTTGTACCAATCCTATAGCATAGCAGCTATCGACCTAGCATGCTAGTATAAGAACATAGGTACCTAGGGGTCATGCATCTAGGGTTTCAAGTCAACTCCTGAAATGTAAATGCACAAGCATAGCAAGGATAAATTGCATAATTTTAAAAGAAGGGTTAATGATCTGGGGCTTGCCTTCGCTGGCAAGGTTGGCCTTGGGCCCTTCTGGACTTTGGTCCAGGTCTTGCTCTACAGCGACGTAGTACATGTCTCCGTCAGCTCCTTCGTCTCCTCCTTCCGGCACAGGCATACGGCTACCGTCGGGAAGATCTACACGGGATGCAATGCAAGATTTAATTGACGGTTTTCAATTTGATTAATTGCCAAACAACAAATGACAACCATGGGGTGCATGGTTGACCACATTCACCTTGACAAACACACATTTGGTTTAAACTTTCTATTAAAGTAATTTCCTGTGGTGCTTTATTATTTATTCTTTTTGATAGTGATTGTGTACATATTTATGTAGATCAATAGTTTAAATTTCACCAAACAGCTAGGGTGTGTCACATAGCTTCATAGCATGATTCACATCACACACACAAGGTCATTAAGTGTGATTTGGTGATTTTCCAATTCAATTTAATATTAAGCTTTAAAAGGCTACCATAGCTTTTATTCACAAAACAACTTAATAAAATTCAGTGCGGTGTGTTATGAAGCATTACAAACCTATACAAAGCCACTGCACACACATGTACACTTATGAGAGCTATGAAATTAATATACCGAAAATAATAAACTCTAGCCATTCCAAACATGATAAATACATACAAAAATAAATACACATCAAAATGATTCCAACTTTCTCACACATGGCCTCTGGTCCAAATCTAAGCTAGGCATGTAACATATACACCTAGAACTACTATAGATCTTGAGTTATGCATTTACAAAGAAAATTAGGCATATTTCAATAATAAATATTTCTGTCAAACACAAAATTGTGATTCATTCACCAGAGGTGCATTTAGGCATAAAAAGATAGAATGCAGAAGTTGGGCACAAAAATCTAATTATTTTTAGCTACAAAAATCATTTAGACAGATTCTGCATAAATACAAAATAAATCATATAAAAAGATTTACTCTATAACTTTGTGCACTTTTTGGTACAGGAGCTAGGCATAGCATAACACACAACATATCCAAAATTCAGATACAGAGCACATGTAGATTTTGAGATACAACAGATCTAGGTTTATCAAACTTCTGTTTTTCATGCAAAAACTATCAGGAAAAACTATGGTCATGCTTTACAGACATTGTAGTGCTCTTCACAAGGAATCCAACAAAATTGAGTTTACATTTTTCTGATTTTTCTTTGATTTTCTACAGATTTTACAAGTTTCAGCCAAAACTGCAACACTATATAAGATCCCTTTTACAAGCAGGCCCCTGAAAGTTTTGATTCTTCACAACTATACCCTCAGTTCACACAAAACACCCTGGAAAGAAAGGAAGGGACGCAATGTGGTCCTTGGCCACTGGGGGCGGCGCGGCTGGCGCAATTCCGGTGAGGCCGGCGGCGGGGTGGGCCGGGGAAGGTGAGGAGGACGACTAGGGGCTCACCGGCGAGCGGTTTGTGGCCGGAGTTGGGGTCGGCAGTGCACTGGCACGCGGGCTCGGCGGCACCAGGCGGCAGCGGTCGCTGCGAGCTCGCCTCCGGCGAAGCTGCGGCGAGGCCGGGCCAATGCGCGGCACTGGAGGCTCCAGGGGTTCCTAGTGAAGGCGGCTAGGGTACCACACGGCTGCGGGAAAGAGCAGGAGGGGGAGCTCAGCGGCGGTGGCAATCATGGCGCACAGCGGCGGAGCACGGTGCACGCGAGGAAGGGTGGTGCCATTTATAGGCGGGCGAGCGTGTGCGGCTCCAAGCCTTCGTGGCGAAGGAATGCCCCGGCTTTAATGCCGCGGTACGGCGGCGGGACCTTGGCGTGCGTGCGCGCAGAGGGAACGCAGACGGACCGGTGGACACGACGGCGTGCGGCCGGGCGGCGAGTGCGGGCGTTGCGCATGGCAGGGAATAAGTGCCGTGGGGGTGCGGCGCACGGACCGACAATCGCGGGCCCGCCTCGACGTGCGCGTACGGCGTGGCGCGGCACGCGCGGGCGTGCTCTGGAGCGCGAGAGCGTGGCCGGCGTCGCGGTCTGCTGATTTCATTCTCAGCAGCACTGTTTGACTGAGTAAAACTCAAGATTTTGAAACTGAAGTGCACTAAGGTGTTTATACCAAAGTTGTAGATCAAAGACCCCTCTACAACTTTTACAAAGGTTGTCCTATGTTTTACTCAAAGGTTTGAGCATAAACGGCAGGCAAAGTTGCTGGTTTTCCATGGCGCTGATGAATAGTGAAAGCTGCAGTTGACCAAGTTTTTCACCCTTTTCCACTCAAAATTTGAAATGCCACCCAACATGAAAGTTGTGTCCCTCGAAAAACTGGACAACTTTTATATTGGGAGATCTTGAAGTGTTTAGGTGAAATTTGGGGAACGCGGCAAAAGTTCTAGAAGGACTAGGAGTGACAAGGGGTTTGACTAGGGTTTTAGCTAGGGTTTGACCAAGCTTTGACCACAACAGTGTGTTGACTTAATTAAGAGGGTCATTAGCACTAACTAATGGTATTTAAACACCTGAGGTGTTACACCTTTGGCTCCCCGCTGCTCTAGCCGATTTGCTTCGCCTGGCAAGGCGAGGAAGTCGCGGGGACGTGCCAGCAGCCCCTACTAGTGGGGAGTGGGGATTCGGCCGAAACCCATGGTGATCCCGCCGCCACCAGTAGTTCTACCGCTTCGGACCAAAACTTCAGGAGCCTCAGGGGCAAAGGGCCATCCAGTCCCCGCTGCACCGTTGTCTCCTCCACCGGCCTCTCAGCCTGGGAAGTTCAGGTTCGCTAGCCCAGGCAGCACCAGCAGGAAGGGCACCCGAGCACCGGTGACTCTGGAGGCAACCGATGAGGACTTTGAGCTGGGTAGCAGCTCCACACCACAGGCACCCAGGAAGTCGAGGGAGAAGACTCGGGCAACCGAGCGATCTCCCAAGACTCCCTCTACAGCCCGGATAGCCCTGTTGGTGGAAGAGCTTGGCAGGAAATGTGAGAAGCTGGACTCCATTAGTGCAGAGTAGAAGATGGACCTCGCTGAGCTGAGGGATGACCTCCGCGACCTTCGCCGTGGCCTGTGTACCAAGATGAGGCACCTCTTCGAGGCCACAGGGCACGAGGACCTCTATGACGCGGAGTAGAGGGCTACGCCCACTTTTCATTTTCCATAGGCGCTTAGTTAGGTTTAGTTTATTTCCTTCCATATTTGTTTCCCTTCCAAATTTTATTTCCATCATGTGTATAAGCGCCTATTTCCTTATGAACTTGAATAAAATAATCTGGCTCCACCGGTCATATAACTCGGTCGAGTCACATGTGTGTTACTTGTTTTTGTTTTTGTTTGTCTTGAAGAACCACACCCAGGTACCAGATAGTGTGGGGGAGAGCCGCACTCTCCAAACGCGAACACGATGAATATTTGTACCCACGCTACACTCGCACAGTGCGTACGACCACACATGCTTAGAGAACCTGAACGGAGATGCACTCTTGCACATCACAAAAACCCCATCCGGTCTACACCAACAACCAGCACTGGTTCGCATCTATACCTCATTTAACCATGTTTCATGAGTTCGTTATGCTCTTTTGTAAAATCCCTTATAAACTAACTCAAGAAATCTATGGTGATGTGTTGACGGTCGATTTTGGTACACCTAGCTATGAGTTTACCGTCAACATTTGCACATATTTGATATTCTAACTAATGGTACTAACCCCCCGGAGGCATCAAGTTCACTCTTGCATGTTGATTTTGGAGTTTATTGTTTACGTAGGAAACTGACGTTAAAGAGGAGACTTTCGGGATAAGTTCATCAAGCACTTCAAGAGAAGATCATAAAGCCTGGCACAAGTCAAGACACATGATGAACATGACTCCAAATGGCCCAGGGACCGAAGCATGAAGCCATAAAACTCCAGGGACCTGAACAGAAGATGCTGAAGCTTGCGCGACAAGGAGCTCTATCTAAACTGTGGAGAAGACGACGTCAAGGGCCCACATGCAGAAGGGAGCAAGTCATCATGATGCTTACTCCGTACCTATGGTCGACATGCATAAGTTTTATCCCTCGTCCATACTCTTGATGCTTGTGAACAATATCTTCATAAGGACAACATGCTCATATAAGTAGTTGACAAGTGAGATATGGCTTGATGACATGATCTTAGCTCTGAAGTTTTTAGTTCTTGGGTTTATTTTTAAAAAATAATGCTCTTGCAAACTCCTCTTTGATATGCCACAGTCCTACCAAAGCCATATGATGTTATTAGTTGAAAGCCTTATACTCATATGCTACTTGTTTTTGCATTGAGCTTTGTCAAACCCTATGACCCTAGTGAGAATTCTTTTCATGCTTTCAAGGTCAAGATTCATATGCACACCACCTTTCCCCCCTTGCTATTCTTCTACTCTGAAGATAGCATTGTACCATTCGTCCATCCACAAACAGAAATGCTCCATCTATGCTTTGGTTTCTCTCTTCTTAAGTATTTTGTAGAAAGAGGCATGGCTATCATAATATATATATATATACATATATACATATATATATATATGGGGACACATGAAGGTCCCCCCTTCATACAACAAAAAAAGGGAGGATAAACATGCTCTCATAAGACTTTTTATATATATATGAGAGAGAATCATGCAATGGAGTCATTCATCGAATATGGTAATAACTAGCACCCAATCCGGGCCTAGTGTCACCTTACCATGTGAGAGCCTGTGTGGTTCGAGGACCGGTGGATGGTCGCTTCCTGGTGTGATGAGTGATTGACAACATTGTGTAGACTGACTCTTGGCTAAGTATTGCAGGTGCAGGTTGCGGCTTGACTGGTGTTGGTGTAGGTGAGGAGCAAGCGCGAAAGGTCATTGCCGGGTAGGCCTCCAGGTGTGGAGAAGACAAGTAGGCTTGGCACGAGGGACCTGGTGGCCAGCGGGGTCAAGTACGAGCCGTATGGTGGCAAGGACACAAGATGAAGTCGTGGACAGTTTCTTGGTTGAGCCTCAAAACCAAGGTCGAGCCGGGACTACGTGGGAGCCGAGTCTTGAGTGGTGATTGGCGGAGGCTACACTGAGTTCGCGGGGTTTCTAGTGGTTCACAGAAAACCGCTGGGTTCCTTGGTTGATCCACAAAGCCAAGACCGAAGACCGGAGGTAGCAGCACTGGACCGATCTGACCGGTGGGTCTGATCGGTCTGACCGGTGTGCGACGACGCGTTCCGGAGACTTCGAAGCTGAGGACACGCGTCGAGATCGCAAGGCTTGCGTCGAGGCTAAGCAAGTTTGCGGTTGCCGGGCATCCGTCCGATGGTGCTACGACGAAGTTTCCCAAAAGGCCCTTCGGGGGTGTGTATCTTAGTTTAATGTAATAGGGGTAGTTTCTTCTTTCGGCTAGCCTCCATATAACCCAAGTGGTGAGAGGATGGCAGCCATCTCTTAGAACCCTAGCTCATTTGCATTTGCTATTTTCCCTTCCTATTTCCCTTAGGATTTGTAGGACTAGCTTGAGAGCTTCATGGTGAGAGCTTGGGAGAGGGAAGGATGATTCGGAGGCAAGCTAGACCTTGTATGAACCTTCATGGTATGTATAGATGATTCGGCGTGGTTCCTCAACGCTTGATTGTGTCTCTCCCGTTTTTCCTTTTTGATGATTTTCGGAGCCTTTTCTTGGTGATTTTCTTGTCGCGGTTTTGAGACCTTTCTCTTTGGGATTTGGTGGGGGATGTATGCATGAACCCTTCATGGTTCTTTTCCCTTTGATTCCCCTCCCAAATCTGTGAGTAAAGGGGCTCCATTTTGGAGTTTTCTCCAGTCTAGGGTTAGAGGCGTTCTTGGTGGAAATCCTTCGATTCCTCTTGATTTAGCAAGTTTTGGTGGACTAAATCGTGGCTATGGAATGTCCATGAGGTACTCCTACTATTCTCAAAGTCTTGTGCGAATCCGTGGAGCGAATCGGGAGATCGGGATTTGGATTTGGAGGGGTTGACCCGCGGCTCGCTGTTCATCCCGACCTACCCAGGCCTGACCGGTCTGACCGGTGTGTGTGACCGGTCTGACCGGTGCCGACCCCCTGTTGGGTTTTGCTCGGGTGAACGTCTTAGTGAGTTCCCTAGTCTCTGGGTTTGCTGCTGTTTCGAGTTTGGAGTGTTTTGGAGCTTGGGAGGTTGGTTCTTTGGATTTGGGATTTCCAAGCTCAGACCGGTCTGTCAGGTGAGCTGCACTGGCCTGACCGTTGCAGGGGCTTTTCTGTGGAAATTGTCAAGTCCTGCTTGGGTGACCCGGTGTGTCTCTGGAGGGTGTCGGGTGATCCGGTGGCTTAGTCCGGGTGATCCGGCCTTGACTGGTCTGACCGGTGTAGGTGACCGGTCTGACCGGTGTGGTCTGTGGCTGCTCGAGTTGTTTGTTCCGCTGTGTTCTCAAGTAGGTCTTGGTGGTTGTTGGTTCCTAGGATCAGTAGCACTCCATTGGCTACGTGGTCTTAGCCAACTTGGGTAGTTGAGTCGGAGATGTGTTTTGGTTAGCCGTGTTCATCTTGTTGGAGTAGCCATCTCCTTCGAGAAGAATTTTTATCAGCTCCCATTCACTCCCCTCCCCCTCTCTGGTCGCAAGTTCGGTCCTTCACCATGTCCACCACATTCATACACGTGCACCTCTTGATCTGATTGTATGACTTGATTTACTCTTTGGATCCAGCTTTTGACTTTGCAATATATGTAATACAAGTATGCCTTACCAAGGTCGAGCCAGGACTACGTGGGAGCCGAGTCATGAGTGGTGATTGGCGGAGGCTACACCGAGTTAGCGGGGTTTCCAGTGGTTCACCAGAAACCGCTAGGTTCCTTGGTTGATCCACAAAGCCAAGATCGAAGACCGGAGGCAGCAGCACCAGGACCGATCTGACCAGTGGGTCTGACCGGTGGAGGACACCAGTCTGACCGGTGTGCGATGACACAGTCCGTAGACTTCGAAGCGGAGGACACACGTCGGGATCGCAAGGCTTGCGTCGAGGCTAAGCAAGTTTGCGGTCGCCGGGCATCCGTTCGATGGTGCTATGACAAAGTTTCCCAAAAGGCCCTTCGGGGGCGTGTATCCTAGTTTAATGTAATAGGGGTAGTATCGTCTTTCGGCTAGCCTCCATATAACCCAAGTGGTGAGAGGATGGCAGCCATCTCTTGGAACCCTAGCTCATTTGCTTTTGCTATTTTCCCTTCCTATTTTCCTTAGGATTTAGAGGACTAGCTTGAGAGCTTCATGGTGAGATCTTGTGAGAGGGAAGGATGATTGGGAGGCAAGCAAGACCTTGTATGAACCTTCATGGTATATATAGATGATTCATCGTGGTTCCTCAAGGCTTGATTGTGTCTCTCCCGTTTTCCCTTTTTGGTGATTTTCAGAGCCTTTTCTTGGCGTTTTTCTTGTGGCGGTTTTGAGACCTTTCTCTTTGGGATTTGGTGGGAGATGTATGCATGAACCCTTCGTGGTTCTTTTCCCTTTGATTCCCCTCCCAAATCCGTGAGTAAAGGGGCTCAATTTTGGGGATTTGTTGGTTCTAGGGTTAGAGGCGTTCTTGGCGGGATTTTCTTGGATTGCTCTTGATTTAGCATGTTTTGGTGGACCAAATCTTGGCTATGGAGTGCCCATGAGGTGTTCCTACTATCCCCAGAGTCTTGTGTGAATCCGTGGAGCGAATCGGGAGATCGAGATTTGGATTTGGGGGTGTTGACCCGCGGGTTGCTGTTCATCCCGAGAGCCCAGGTCCTGACCGATGCCTCTCACCGGTCTGACCGGTGTCGACCCCAGTTGGGTTTTGCTCGGGTGAACATGTTGGTGAGTTCCCTGGTGTCTTGTGTTGCTGCTGCTTCTGTTTGGTTCAGTTTGGAGCTCGAGAGGTCAGGTTTGCAGATTTGGGATTTCCAGGCTCAGACCGGTCTGACCGGTGAGCTGCACCGGCCTAACTGGTGCAGGGGCTTTTCTGTGGAAATTGCCAAGTCTTGCTCGGGTGACCCGACTCTAGGTCCAGGGTGACCCGGAGTGTCTCTGGAGGGTGTCGGGTGTTCCGGCGGCTCAGTCCGGAAGATCTGGCCGAGACCGGTCTGACCGGTGCAGGTGACCGGTCTGACCGGTGTGGTCAGTGTTGCTCGAGTTGCTTGTTCCGCTGCGTTCTCGAGTAGGTTTATGCGGTTGTTGGCTCGTAGAGGACCAGTAGCACTCCAGTGGCTACGTGGTCTTGGCCAACTTGGGTAGTTGAGCCGGAGACGTGTTTTGGCTAGCCGTGTTCGTCTTGTTGGAGTATCCGTCTCCTTCGATAAGAATTTTTATCATCTCCCATTCACTCCCCCCTCTCTGGTCGCCAGTTCGTTCCTTCAAGTGGTATCAGAGCAGGTTACAGATCTTCGGATTCTAACCAGTCTAAGATCCAAGGATGGAGTACCAGGAACGGGGTTCGGGCCCTCCGCACTTCGATGGCAAAAACTACCTGATGTGGCAGAGGCGGATGGCAGCTTTCCTACGCGGTAAGGGTCAGATCCTTTGGGACGTTACGATGAACACAACTTATGTTCATCTGATTAACTTCCTTGCTCCGGGATCGAGGGACATGCACGATGCCAACAACAAGGCGATCGACTACTTGTTTCGTGCTCTGTGTCAGTCCGAATTCGATCGGGTTCAGACAGAGGACCTAGCTTGTAGGATTTGGAGTTAGTTGAAGGATGCTCACACTGGAAATGCTCAGGTTCAGGCTCGGATGTATGAGACTTACCGGGGAGAGTACGAGAACTTCACTCATCTCCCCGGTGAGTCGTTTGATGCCTTGTTCCAGCGGTTCACGGTAGTTGTGATTTGTGAACAACATGAGGGCCAATGTGGATGTGCTCCCGTACGATGATCATGACAGAGTTATTAAGCTCTTGCACTCTCTGGATCGTACAATTTGGGATGGCAAGTTCGAGGCCATTGTTGAGTCTGAGAAGTATGACACTCTGACGGTGAACGAGCTGTTCTCAAAGCTCAAGTCGGCTGAGGTGGACTGTGGTATGACAGCCAAGCTTGAAAGCCACACTCATTCTCATAGTCTCGCTCTCATCAGTGGCTCAGGTGCAAAGTCTAACGCTAACCCATCCACCAGGATGTACTCTTTGTCCTCTTTGACGTCTTTGCCAGATGAGGAGTTCGACGTGCTTGGAGAGGACGAGCTGGCGCTGTTGACTAGGAGGTTCGAGAGGATGCACGGAACCAGATGAACACAAGGAGGAACACGAGGACATGCTTTCAGTGCGGCAAGCCAAGACACTTCGTCGTCGACTGCCCCGAAAAGATGGAGAACAAGGACAACTACAAGCACCGGTCGAGGACGGACAGCAAGTACCGATCAAGGCGCGATCACAAGCACAAGCACGAGAACAATCACAAGGACGAGCGACGATCGAGGAAGAAGGACGGCCGCGGCAAGGCCCGAGCGATGGTCGGAGTGAGCGACGTCGACTCCAGTTCCGCGTACTCTACCTCGAGCTCGAGCAGCAGTGAAGATGAAGGTGATCGGCGCAAGAACAAGAAGTCATCCAAAAACTTGAGTGGGCTGAGCTACTTCGCTGGAGATGGCTTCTGCACCATGGCACGAAGCTCCGGCAACAAGAAGAGTCACCAGAGCGACTCGGACTCCGACTCCAAGGATGAGGTACGTGACGAGCTTCCCTTCTTGCGTGAGGAGAATGAACGGCTTGGCAAGTTGCTTGATAATCGTGATGACATGCTTAGAGAGGCTAAGAAGATGAGGAAGGAGCTTAGGGCCTCGCTTGAGGATGCTAGGACTGTAGTTGTGTTGACGGTGCAAAACCGTGCTCAAGTTCACCGCAAGCCTACGGGTGACTTGGTGCCTTTTTCACCAAGGAGGGTCCTCCCTAGATTTGTCAATCCAAGGATCGGAAGCAAACCACTAAGGTTCTCTATCTAACCTACCGGTCTAACCCTATGTGAAGTGTTGATTGTATAAAGGTTAATCATACATGGAAGGATGTATGGATCACATCCACCTAGCCTTAAAGGTAAGCAAACCAAAGGTAACCCTAGACTATCGTCTTCTTGTTGCCGCTCCGGCCACGATGACAAACCAATCTAATCCTATACTATGATAAGGAGTACACTCGATATGGAGTGGTCCGATACACGTTCATTCGCCGCTTTCTCCTCCACCGTACTGTCACTACGCAAGGATAATCATCACCGAACGACAACCTCGGTCCGTGCACTACAACGATGTATCTGGAAGAGATAGACTAACCACCACGATTAGATCTATTCCTACTAAAAGCATATGCTAGCTATACATATGAATAAAGCACTCATCGATGTAGATCAAAGTAAAGAAAAGACATGATTTATATCACCATGGAATGTAGAATGTACAATTGCCTTGATGGAATCAAGACATGGGCTCCGGAACTCCACCATGGCTTCACCACGCAAGGCCAACCATGGCGGCTAGGGCATGGCCTAGGCCATCTCCTAGGCAACTCGAGGACTTGCGGCGGCCGTCGGCTTCCTCCCGGTGCTTCTCCTTCGTGTCGGCAGCTCTCTGATGAATGGATGGATGTGGCGGCCGGCGGAGGCAGAGGCAATATATAGAGGAGCACGTAGGTCAAAGGGGGGCGCAAACCGGGCTCAGAACAGGCCAGGCCGGCCGGCCTGGGCCGACCGGCCCAGGCCCGTTTCGGCCCGGTTCGGCCCCGTCTCGCTCCCTGATGCTTCTCGGTCAATTGCTGACTTGCTCCCTCCTGCATGTGGGCCCTTGACGTCGTCTTCTCCACGGTTTACATAGAGCTCCTTGTCACGCAAGCTTCAGCATCTTCAGTTCAGGTCCCTGGAGTTTTACGGCTTCATGCTTCGGTCCCTGGGCCATTTGGAGTCATGTTCATCATGTGTCTTGACTTGTGCCGGGCTTTATGATCTTCTCTTGAAGTGCTTGATGAACTTATCCCGAAAGTCTCCTCTTTAACGTTATTTTCCTTCGTAAACAATAAACTCCAAAATCGACATGCAAGAGTGAACTTGATACCTCCGTGGGATTAGTACCATTAGTTAGAATATCAAATATGTGCAAATGTTGACGGTAAACTCATAGCTAGGTGTACCAAAATCGACCGTCAACATACCCCCATGCTTAAACCTTGCTCGTCCTCGAGTAAGCCTTTAATGGACATCAGTATTGCCTTTCAATGTTCATACCTTACACTTGATCATACATGAGAAAACATAATGCTCTCCAAGTTTATATTTGTTAAAGTTCCATAATGTAGCTAGCTTTCATCTCTATGGAGGGTAGATATCATTTAAGCTCTTTCCACAAGTAATTAATCTTGCTCTCAAATTTTAAATAAATCTTAGAAATTTTGAAAATAAAGAGCGGGATGAAGAAAAATTGCATTACCAAGATCAATAATAAACCTCCTTGCATCTTGCTCATGAACTCTCATCTCATCTTGTCTCTCAAGCCTACTTGTTCTACTCCTTTTCTCTCTCAAATATTTGGTGGAAGGCTTTATATGGAGCTATGGGAAAGTTTAGTCCTACCAAGATATTATAGTTGAGATATTATCAAAACAAGACAAGCTTCTCATGGACTTACCAAGACTCGTCAAAAAGGTCATTGGAAAATAATGTTCCGCGGAGGGGGGAGAGAAAAACACGCACTTTTTGGATAGGTGGACATGTGCAAATGGCAAAGAGTGATCCCGAGGCACAAACGAAGTCCTCGTTATCGGATTGCACATGGTTGGAAAGATGAGTATGGGTCTTGATCTTGAAATCCTTTTGAAGTTTCCAAATGTAGCTAGAGAACCGGGGAGCTTTATTATATTATTTTTTTTTCTTCACTCTTTTTTTTCTTTTCTTCCTTTTCTCATCATACTTTTCCTTCTTTATCTGTATATATATATATATTTTTTTTCTTTCATCACTTTTTCTCTTCTTTTTTTCTTTCTTCTCTCTTTTTTTACTCCCATTGAACTCTAGACTACACTAGTACTTCCTTGGCAACCCCCCCATGCTTAGACATTGCTCGTCCCGAAGCAAAGAGGTGATGATTGTGCCAAGGTAAGTGCTGAAATTCTTGTATTTTCATGAAGAGAGATACTTGAAACCTTCTAGGGATCCTTTTATGGAGGTCTCCCAAAATCTTGCTCCACTTGACGACACCTTCCTTGTAATCTTCTTCGAAACATTCATCCATACTCAAAGTTTTGGGTTGTGGTCAAGGAGGTATACACAAAAAGATATTTTTCGGTTTGTGGGTGGATATCCGGCGAGGTTTGCGAAATTCCCGATGTGGAAACTCACAATGCACGGATAGAAAAGGCTAGCATAAAGATAGATATGCAAAAACGGAATGACTAGCTTCTTAGTCTTGAGCCAGAGAAATCAAGCCTTGAATTAATGCACCCAAAAATAAATCTTGTATACTAAGGTTTTTGCACTCAATGAATATAAGGCTTTGGATAGGTTGAGCAAAAAGCAAGTGGTATCAAAGACAAGGTTAGCATATCTTTTAAGAACAAAAATAAATAATCTTTGATTCATTCAAAAGTGAGAGCAACGAAAAATACTGTGGGTCTCAAGTTATCATAACCTCCACAAAAGATTAGGCTAGCATTAATTAAATTTTTAGATCATATTTAAAGAGAGCACTAGCTTAATCATATACAAACCAAGCACAAGAATGAGTAAGGTGGCAACGATCATCATATATCCATAAGTAAGAGCATACGAGATATCATCATGGTGAGCTCAAGGTAACGGTGATTATTATTAAAAATAAAAACAAACCTAGGTTGTACTCCTAGTAGCCATGTTATTCTAAAGAGAGATATACAAAGGTTGTATCTAAGGTTGTGGAAAGCACATACATAAATGCAGACATATAGAAAAGACATGAACAAAAGAGAGTTTGAAGAATTGTTACGGCCTTTGATGCTTGAAGTGTAGCGTGTCTCCCCCATGCTTAAGCATTGTGCTTAACATGGAAGAAGAAAATTAGCATCCCGTGGCAACCATGATCTTTGTTCTCCATGCGGTCTCCTTACGTCCACCAAGTCCTCCCCCATGCTTAGCATGTTGCTAGGCATGGAAGATGATGAATCATCATGTATTTATTGAAGTCCAACCACCATATGTGGAGATCATCATCGTACTCTTCACTTTTGTTGCCTCGATCGTCCTTCAACGTCCACCCTTTGTCACAAGCCTTAGTCCCAATCGTCTCTCAACCCGTCTTCACCTCCTTCTATGTTGTCCTTTATCGCTGCTTCAACTTCCACGAATTTTTCTTCAACTTCCAGAACAGAACATGTACGGAAACGTTACTCCATTGTAAAGTCTTGAAATTATCTTTCCAACGAGTGGTCATTCACCCCAATCGGACTCCGAACAAGAGAGTTACACCCTTTTTACTCCATCAATGCAAACTGTCCCGGCTGATTTCAGAACGTGTGACGCCCAATGATTTGGTTGTAACTCCTTGCACGGGTCTCCTAAAATGTTGAATCTCGATGCGTTGGAAAGAAGACTTAGTAGAGCTCCTGAATAACCAAATTTTCCTCTTTTGTACATCTTTGAACATGTGCCTAATCTTAATGAAGGCAGCGATGTTTCTTCTGGGATTTTGGAGGTGTTGACGATCTTATTTTCATCTTTCAATGCTAACTCATGGGAACGGTTCGTCATGCCTACAAAACAACTCTAAAGCACAAAGTACCCCCGAGTTGACGGTCGGGAATACTCACTCTATGCTAACAAACCAAAGATATCCCCTAAGATCTTAACTTGTGGCATAGTTAAGCTAGTGAAAGAAAAATTAAAACCTAATGGGTGTACGTGTGTGTAAGTTTGTATGCAAATGAGAGGATGGTATAAAAACAAAACAATGTTTACACCAAATTCTAAGCTCCATGCTTACAAAGTGGTTGCCAAACTTCTTCATTGCCAAAAAGATTTATTAACCAAGGTCAAAACACCATGCTTATCCCAAGATTAACAACTCTTCGTGGCGTAAGATAAGCAGGGCACATTGCAATGTTTATAAACAATCCAATGCAATATGATAGCAAGGTATATAAAACTGAATGATGTGGGTCTCCAATCATGTCTAAACACCATGTTTACACAAGATTGCAAAAAGAAAAATGCCCATATCGTCATATGAAGCATTAACATAGGTATAAAAGCATTCATCATAAAGCTTCACAAAAGTCCCAAGCTAACATAAGGTGGATGATGACAAAGAGGTGGATGCAAAATGCAAATGCAAAAAGTTAGTACAAACAAATGTTAGCAAGGTTTGACAACCAAACTAACAAGGTTTAAGGGTAGGTTATGGGTATCCTATATTTTTGGCTCAAACAAGGATTTTGAAGAGAGGAAGTCAAGTATAGAAATTCTAACTAAGGTGGTGCTACGAGTCTTTTAATGAAAAACAAACCTATGGTTTTATGATGGCTAAAGGTGTGAAACGTTTTCCTAAGGATTTTATGGGGAGGCTAGTCAAAGTTTTTAGTTAGAAGAGAGGAAAAAGATAGACTTGTTCAATCCGGATGGTGACGGCAAACGGTCAACACAAGCAATCCTACCTCTAATGGCTATGGTTTTTGGTGGGGGCTATGGGAAGGCCTAGGTTGGTTGGCAAAGAGTTAGATCAACACAACATGCAATGCAATATAACATGGATGAACAAAACAACATGATATGGCGGTTGTGTAAAACAAAAACAAAAGTTAGCCTAAATTAACTAGCCACAAGGTTTGGAATTAAAGGATGGTGCCAACTTCATATTTGTCTCTAAAAAGACACAGAAGAAAAACGACTCTAAACACTAATAGGTACAAAAAAGGGTCTACAAGCTTTCCAAGATCAAATAACAAAGTGCTCCCTCAATAGCAATTAAATTAAACAACATGGTGTTGTGGTATTTAATAGAGCAATGGTACAATGTTACTTGATGTTTCTTTTTGAGATCACAATGTAGAAGGTCATAATATATATAAACATAAACAAAAGAAAACGGGTTGCCTCCCGCAAAGCGCTTCATTTAGAGTCATAGAGCTTGACTTTCTTACGTACCTACTCGTGGTCGTGAAGCCATGGTCCTTCATGTAAGATTTGAAGATGTCCATGCAGCTTTGATCCACTCTTCATGCTTGACATGATCATTTTGCTTGATGAGAGGCTTGCCCGATCGTCTCTTGCATCATCATCCCCTCCTTCTCCTTTGCTCTTCGTCGCTGCCTCTCTTTTCATGAATTTTAGTCTCTGTTCAGATCAGACCATGTAGCAAACATTAACTTCCACGCGTGGCTCATGAAATTATCTTTCCATCAAGTCTTTGTTGACCCCCAACGGACTCCGAACGAGTGAGTTCCGCCTGTTTTACTTCAACGCTGCAATCTGTCCAAGGATTTCAGACTGCGCAGCACCTAATGATTTCGCCATATCTCCTTATACGGGTCTTCAAATTTGTCGATCTAGGAGGCGTTGGAATCGGCACTTGATGGAGCTTCTGATTTTAAACTTTATCCTTCTTCTACATATCTGATCAGGTGCTCAAAACTGATGAAAACAGCGGTGTTGTCTTCGAGGTTCGGTGATGGCTATGCACGAGCTTGCTATTCCTTTGGGGCATGGCTTCTCCCCTCTTTATTATGGTTTAATGACCGGCATGGTTAGTGAAACTCGGGTTTTCTCCCGACACACGCTCTTTTAAGGTCACGAGCTTGACCAAGCACAAAGCAAGTCTAGGATTTGCAAAACATAATATAGACATATGCAATTTTAACCACAATTTAAAAGTGAGATGAACAAAATGTGATTAAAGGTTGCAGAAGTTTCTTGCTCAGCGCCAAGGCTCTCATTAGGCATGCAAATTAACAAAGTTAAAGCACAACATAGCCTCTTTATCATTCTCAAGAAATTCTAGCCTATCATGATTCAAAAGTGCAAGGCATAGAATCAAACATACTATTGGTCATGAACATGAATATTTCAAAAGAAAGATATCATATCCAAAAGTACCTTGAGAGCTTAATGTGTACCTTAGCCTTCGAGCTTTTCATTGTGAGTGGTCCTTCGGAGTTGAAAACGAACGATCCTTGATGATCGGAGGTGGCTCGCGTAGACTTCTTCAATCTCTCCCTTCGTGCCACATGTCGTCAAGGTCACTTTATGTAGGATCACTCCTCTTCATTTGTGGGCTCACACAACTCTTAAGTGTCTTCATGTAACTCCATGAGCCTTCGTGTGAGAGCCCAAAGTGCCTACGCCATTGGATGTTGTCCTTTGTGTGTACTCCTTCGTGGTTTGCTCCAAACATCTCCTTGCGTCGGACGTCGCCAACATGTGTCTTCATTTGCCAATGCTCCAAGGGTCTTTGTTTTGTTTCAAGCCTCTGAATTTCTTCATGTGTGGTCTAGTGGAAGCATTGCCCAAACTTCTCTTCGTTGTTGTTGTCCTCATCTCCACTCTCTAGTTCTCATCATGTTGCTACTGCCTCTTCCTCGTGGATTTTCCCCTGTATACATAACAGAACATATACCAAAATATGATTCTATTGAAAAATTTATAAAATTATCTTTCCAACGGGTACTCATCCATCTTAATCGGAGTTCATATGAGGGAGCTATGGCTGTTTCACTTCAGCTTTGCTTGCTGTCCAGAAATTTCAGGACGTGCAACCATCGGTGATTCGGCCATATCCGCTTGTAGGAACCTCTGATTGACTTGATTCTTGACTCGTTGGAAGCATAACTTCGTGGGGATTCTAAATATCCAAAGATATTCTGTTGTTCTTCCCATGAGGCTGTGCAAAACTTGATGCGAACAGAAACTTTGAAGATGTTGACGAGCTTGATCTTGTGATCTTAGGGGCATCGCGATTGCTTCCAATACCTATTGCTTGATCAAACAAATCTCCACAAAACATTAGTCTTAAAATTTTAATTGACACATTGACTTACCTTGTTCACATGCTCTTGTGTAGGGTGTGGACTCGATAGCGGATGATGGGCCACTAACAAAAGTTAGCACCTACCACTAAAGAGCGAATCTTGATGTTGCGATCATCATGTTGGGGTGCGGGTGTTGAGAACTTCTCGAACGTCTTGTGTCTAGCTTTTCACATGCTTTCAAGGACACAAACAAGAAAACAAGCGTATATGCAATACTAAGAATTAGGTTAGTTAAAAGAAAGATAGATCGCCCTAGGGTTCGAGTTGCCGATCCCCGGCAACAGCACTAGAAAAAGGGGCTTGTTGATGGTGCAAAACCGTGCTCAAGTTCACCGCAAGCCTACGAGTGACTTGGTACCTTTTTCACCAAGGAGGGTCCTCCCTAGATTTGTCAATCCAAGGATCGGAAGCAAACCACTAAGGTTCTCTATCTAACCTACCGGTCTAACCCTATGTGAAGTGTTGATTGCATAAAGGTTAATCATACATGGAAGGATGTATGGATCACATCCACCAAGCCATAAAGGTAAGCAAACCAAAGGTAACCCTAGCCTATCATCTTCTTGTTGCCGCTCCGGCCACGATGACAAACCAATCTAATCCTATATTATGATAAGGAGTACACTTGATATGGAGTAACCCGATATGGAGTGGTCCGATACACGTTCATTCGTCGCTTTCTCCTCCACCGTACTGTCACTACGCAAGGATAATCATCACCGAACGACAACCTCAGTCCGTGCACTACAACAATGTATCCGCAAGAGATAGACTAACCACCATGATTAGATCTATTCCTACTAAAAGCATATGCTAGCTATACATATGAATAAAGCACTCATCGATGTAGATCAAAGTAAAGAAAAGACATGATTTATATCACCATCGAATGTAGAATGTACAATTGCCTTGATGGAATCAAGACATGGGCTTCGGAACTCCACCATGGCTTCACCACACAGGGCCAACCATGGCTGCTAGGGCATGGCCTAGGCCATCTCCTAGGCAACTCGAGCACTTGCGGCGGCCGTCGGCTTCCTCCCGGTGCTTCTCCTTCATGTCGGCGGCTCTCTGATGAATGGATGGATGTGGCGGCTGGCGGAGGCAGAGGCAATATATAGAGAAGCACATAGGTCAAAGGGGGGTGCAAACCGGGCTCAGAATAGGCCAGGCCGGCCGGCCTGGGCCGACCGGCCCAGGCCCGGTTTGGCCCCGTCTCACTCCCCGATGCTTCTGGGTCAATTGCTGACTTGCTCCCTCCTGCATGTGGGCCCTTGACGTCGTCTTCTCCACGGTTTAGATAGAGCTCCTTGTCGCGCAAGCTTCAGCATCTTCAGTTCAGGTCCCTGAAGTTTTACGGCTTCATGCTTCGGTCCCTAGGCCATTTGGAGTCATGTTCATCATGTGTCTTAACTTGTGCCGGGCTTTATGATCTTCTCTTGAAGTGCTTGATGAACTTATCCCGAAAGTCTCCTCTTTAACATTATTTTCTTGCGTAAATAATAAACTCCAAAATCGACATGCAAGAGTGAACTTGATACCTCCAGGGGGTTAGTACCATTAGTTAGAATATCAAATACGTGCAAATGTTGACGGTAAACTCATAGCTAGGTGTACCAAAATCGACCGTCAACAAGTTGCTGAGCTAGAAACACAGAATCTAGATGCTAAGCTTGATATTGATTCGCTTAAGGCTTCACCTATTGTTTTTGATGAGCTTGAGATGCATGCTTACACTATTTCTCTTGAGGCTAAGTTGAAAGAACTTGTTCCCACTTCTTGATCTACTTGTGAACTGCATGCTTTGAAGATTCTGGAACTTGCACATTATGTTGATCGCTTGCAGGATGAGAATGATGAGTTGAGGAAAATGATGAGTTGGTTGTCGGGGCATGAACCACAGCTTAGGATGATGATAGAGGCATACAAGCGCTAGATGGGCAAGCGCTTGGCTCGGATAAGATTGGAGAGTGTAGTGGTGAGGGAGGAGAGAAGATTGGTGATATCCAAGCTCCACCAAAAACCTTTCACAAATATGCCTATGCTCCTAAGCCAAACCCATTGAGAAACAACTTGACACAACCCCAAATCCACCCATATTCCCTCACCCCACAAATGGTTTCCAAAAACCCATAAAGTTCAAGAGCAACTTGGGGAATGTGTTCTTTGGGAAAGAGGGTGAGAAGCTTAGTGAGGAGAAACCGGTTGAGAAGCCGAGTGAGGAGAAACCAAATGAGTAGCCCCAACCCAAGCCTAAACCTAAGCTCATATGGTTTCATTGTGACTATTGTGGTAGAGATGGTCACAAGGGTGAGTTTTGCTTCAAGAGGAAGCGTGAGGAGAGAATGGCTAAGGAGTGGGCTAACAAGGACAGGTACCACCCTTCAAATGGTGTACCTGAGCCTCGTATGCAAATGCCCAGGGCCAAGGTGATTGTGAGGACGGTTCCGGCTTGGGGAGATTGAAAGGTGGCAGGTGGTGCTGCTGGCCGAGCACCACCGGTCAGACCGGTTAGGGTGACCGGTCAGACCGGTGCTGGTCTGGGTAGACAGCAGTTTGGTTTCCATGCTCGTGAGGATGCTCGATTTGGTTTCTTTGGTCGTGGTTCTGGTGGTTGGCATAGTGAGTCTGGTAGCGGTCAGTTTGCTAGATGTTCTCCGCCTTGTGCTCAATATGAGGGTGGGAGGAGCTGTAGCTTTGAGTTTGAGAGGAGGAACGGTCCACGGTCTTCCTTTTGTGGTTTTCGTTCTCCTCCAGCGAGACAGGGGTGGTTCCCTAGTGGTGGTTCCCGTGGTGGTTTTCGTGGTGGTAGCTTTGATAGGCGTGATGATATGGCTTGTGCTAACCCCACTTTGGAGCAAATGGCTCAGCACTGGTTTTACTCTTTTGGTACTAAACCCAGTGCTGAGTCATTTGTTCACTCACGTGCTCATTTTTGAATTTCAGGTGGGAGACTTGAGGAACGTTTGGTTGATTGACTCCGGTTGCTCGAGGCATATGACCGGAGACAAGGGGTGTTTCTCAAGTCTCGTCCCGGTGGTGTCAAAGACATACATCAACTTTGGGGACAATGGGCGAGGGCATGTGCTTTCAGAAGGTGAGATTAAGGTAACTGACAAGGTCACTCTCAGGCGTGTTGCTCTTGTTCAATCGCTCGGATTCAATCTGCTTTCCGTTTCCCAGCTTTTGGATGAGGGTTTTGAGGTGTTGTTTGAAGGACCGAAACGGCGAACCAGAGAGGGGGGAGTGAATGGGAGCCGATAAAAATTCTTCTCGAAGGAGATAGAGACTCCAACAAGATGAACATGGCTTCCAACACATGTCTCCGACTCAACTACCCAAGTTGGCCAAGACCACGTAGCCACTACAGTGCTACTGGTCCTAGGAACCAACAACTCAACCAACCGAACCAAACACCCCAAACGCGCAGCGGAAAACTGAGCAGCCTGCTGTCTGTGCCACACCGGTCAGACCATGGCACCGGTCAGACCGGTGGACTCTGCCAGTCAGGCCGGTGGCGAGCAGCAGATGCACAGCAAAGTTCCAGGAAGCCTCAGTGACTTCTCTAGGCCCTGGAACAAGAACCACCACCAAAAAGCAACTAGCCAAGAAGGAAAACCCCTCACAAAGCCTAGCAAAACAACTCCAAACAGGCCAAGAACTGACCAGCAGGACCACGGGACAACCACACGAACACAGCAGTTCCCCGAGACAAAACCCACCAGGGGCTCGCACCGGTTAGACCGGTCCCGCCTGGGCAGCTCGGGATGAACAGGCCCGCGGGTCAACTCCCCCAAATCCAACTCACGATCTCCCGATTCGCTCCACGGATTCGCACAAGACTTTGGGGATAGTAGGAACACCTCATGGGCACTCCATAGCCAAGTTATGGTCCACCAAAACTCGTTGAATCAAGAGGAATCGAAGGATTTTCGCCAAGAACACCACTAAACCTAGGACAACGAAAACCCCAAATTTGAGCCCCTTTACTCACAGATTTGGGAGGGGAATCAAAGGGAAAAGAACCACGAAGGGTTCATGCATACATCCCCCACAAAATCCCAAAGAGAAAGGTCTCAAAACCGCCTCAAGAAAATCGCCAAGAAAAGGCTCCGAAAAACACCAAAAAGGGAAAACGGGAGGAACTCAAACAAGCCAAGAGGAACCACGCCGAATCATCTATACATACCAAGAAGGTTCATACAAGGTCTAGCTTCCGCCCGATCAGCCTTCCCTCTCACAAGATCTCACCATGAAGCTCTCAAGCTAGTCCTAGAAATTCCAAAGGAAAAATGGAAGGGGAAAATAGGAAAACAAATGAGCTAGGGTTCAAGAGATAGCTGCCATCTTCTCACCACTTGGGTTATATGGAGGCAAGCCGAAAGACTAAAATACCCTTACTAGCTAACTAGGGATACATGCCCCTCAAGGCTGAATTCGGAAGTCTTTGTCATCGCTCCATCGGACAGATGCCCAGCGACCGCAAACTTGCTTATCCTCGACGCAAGCCTTGCAATCCGACGCGTGTCCTCCGCTTCGAAGATTTCGGACTGCGTCGTCGCACGCCGGTCCGACCGGTGCTCCTCACCGGTCAGACCGGTCGGACCCACTGGTCAGACTGGTCTGATGCTGCTGCACCCCGTCTTCGGTCTTCGGTCTTGGTTTTGTGGATCAACCAAGGAACCTAGTGGTTTTCTGGTGAACAACCAGAAACCCCGCGAACTCGGTGTAGCCTCCGCCAATCACCACTCATGACTCGGCTCTCACGTAGTCCCGGTTCGACCTTGGTTTTGAGGCTCAACCAAGAAATCGTCCATGACTTCATCTTGCCGTTCTTGCCACCATGCGGCCCGCACTTGACTCCACTGGCCACCGGGTCCCTCGAACCAAGCCTACTTGTCTTCTCCACACCTGGAGGCCTCACCAGCAACGACCTTTCGCGCTTGTTCTTCACCTGCACCAACACCAGTCAAGCCGCAACCTGCACCTGCAATACTTAGCCAAGAATCAGTCCACACCATGTTGTTAATCACTCATCACACCCAGAAGCGACCTACCACCGGTCTTCGAACCACACAGGCTCTCATTGTTTCGGCCTGGTGGTTCTCAGATTTTGGATTCTCGAGGGGACCTAGTTTGCATGGTCGTTTCTGAGGGTCAAGTTTTCCGAGCAGATTTCTCTAAGTCTTCTGGTGTGGCTCATTGCTTTTTGGTTGGTTCTTCGAGTGAGTTGGGGAAGTGGCATAGGAAGTTGGGTCACTTAAGCCTTGACCTTTTGTCTCGCTTGAGTAAACTCAATTTGGTCCGAGGATTGCCACAGCTGAGGTTTGGGAAAGAGTTGGTTTGTGCACCGTATCGGCATGCTAAGATGGTAGCCTCTTCCCATCCACCCCTCACCGATGTGATGATGGAGCGTCCATGCGAGCTGCTCCATATGGACCTTGTTGGCCCAGCTCGTGTGAGATTCGTGGGTGGGAAGTGGTACGTCCTGGTTGTGGTGGACGACTACTCTCGGTATGCATGGATTTTCTTTTTGGAGGAGAAAGGGGAGACGTTTGGTTTTGTTCGAGATCTTGTCTTGAGGTTGAGAAACGAAAGGCACGGAGATGCCATACAAGCGATCCGCAGTGACAATGGCTCAGAATTTAAAAACTCTCGATTCGAAACCTTTTGCCATGACTTGGGTCTTGAACACTAGTTTTCGAGTCCGTAAATGCCTTCCCAGAACGGCGTGGTGGAAAGGAAAAACAGAACCTTGTGCGAGATGGCTCGGATGATGCTCGATCAGCATAGGACTCCGAGAAGGTTCTGGGCTGAGGTGGTGAATACCGCGTGCTATGTGTCGAACAGGATTTACCTCATGGTGCATAAGAAGAAAACTTGCTACAAGTTGATGCACGGTAGAACCCCTAAGGTGAGTCACTTTCATGTGTTTGGGTGCAAATGCTTCATCCTGAAGAAAGGTAAGAAGTTGGACAAGTTCGAGGCTAGGTCTGTCGATGGCATTTTCTTTGGTTACGCGTCTCATTCTAGAGCCTTTCGAGTGCTCAATCTTGAAACTAACCAAATCGTGGAAACTTGCGAGGTTACCTTTGACGAGACACAGCCACGTAGTCAGCTTGTTTTTGAGTGTGCAGGTGACGAGGAACTTGGCGAGGAGATTTTTCAGGAGGATGTTGACGGTCGATTTTGGTACACCTAGCTATGAGTTTACCGTCAACATTTGCACATATTTGATATTCTAACTAATGGTACTAACCCCCCGGAGGTATCAAGTTCACTCTTGCATGTCGATTTTGGAGTTTATTGTTTACGTAGGAAACTAACGTTAAAGAGGAGACTTTCGGGATAAGTTCATCAAGCACTTCAAGAGAAGATCATAAAGCCCGGCACAAGTCAAGACACATGATGAACATGACTCCAAATGGCCCAGGGACCGAAGCATGAAGCCGTAAAACTCCAAGGACCTAACCAGAAGATGCTGAAGCTTGCGTGATAAGGAGCTCTATCCAAATCATGGAGAAGACGACGTCAAGGGCCCACATGCAGAGGGAGCAAGTCAACAATTGACCGAGAAGCATCGGGGAGCGAGACGGGGCCAAACAGGGTGGAAATGGGCCTTGGCCGGTCGGCCCAGGCCGGCCGGCCTAGCCTGTTCTGAGCCCAGTTCGCGATGCCCTTTGACCTAGGTGCTCCTCTATATAATGCCTCTGCCTCTGACGACCGCCACATCCATCCATTCATCAGAGAGCCGCCGACATGAAGGAGAAGCACCGGCAGGAAGCCGACGGCCGCCGCAAGTCCTTGAGTTGCCTAGGAGATGGCTTAGGCCATGCCCTAGCCACCATGGTTTGCCCTGCGTGGTGAAGCCATGGTGGAGTTCCGGAGCCGCGACTTGAATTCGTCAAGTCATTTGTACCTTCAACATTCGATGGTGATGTAATCATATCTTGTCCTACTTTGATCTACATCGATGAGTATTTTATCCATATGTGTAGCTAGCATATGATTTTAGTAGGAATAGGTCTAATCGTGGTGGTTAGTCTATCTCTTGCAGATACATCGTTGTAGTGCACGGACCGAGATTATCGTGACAGTATGGTGGAGGAGAAAGCGGCGAATGAACATGTATCGGACCACTCCATATCAGGTTACTCCATATCGAGTGTACTCCTTATCATAGTATAGGTTTAGATTGGTTTGTCACCTTGGCCGGAACGGCAACAAGAAGACGATAGGCTAGGGTTACCCTTTGGTGTTTTCCTTTATGGCTAGGTGGATGAGATTCATACATCCCTTCGTGTTTGTATGTTACCTTTATGCAATCAATGCTTCATGATAGGTTAGATCATTAGATTAGATGGATAGCCTTAGGAGTTTGCTTCCGATCCTTGGATTGACAAATCTAGGGAGGACCCTCCTTGGTGAAAAAGGCACCAAGTCACCCGTATGCTTGCGGTGAACTTCAACACATTTTTGCACCATCAACAAGCCCCTTTTTCTGGCGCCGTTGCCGGGGATCGGCAACTCGAACCCTAGGGAGACATATCTTTCTTTTAACTAACCCTAATTTTATTATTGCATATCCCCTGTGTTTCTTGTTTGTGTCCTTGAATGCTGGTAAAACCCTAGACACAAAGCGTTCGAGAAGTTTTCAACATTCGGACTTCGACAAGTTCAACCTCACTCAACCAAGTTGAAGTCTACACAAAGAATTGCTTTTTAGTGGTAGGTGCTAACCTTGGTTAGTGGCCCAACATCCGCTATTGATCCCCCACCCAAAGCAAACGAAGATGAACAAAGTATGCCTACGTGTGTCAATTAAGTTTTTAAGACTAATTTCTTTTGGAGGTTTGTATGTTCGAGCTATAGGTTTCGGAAACAACCATGTCAAGTACGATGGAGAAGGATTCCATTACCATCATGCTCATGCAGCGATAGTAATGACTTTTGAAGCCAAGGGATGCGTGACATGGTGCCCTAAAAGACTTCAAGATAAAGACCATGCGTACATCTTCGGATCGATGGACGAAAGGATAACAATGTCATCACGATGTTTGCATGAGCCTCAGCAGAAAGCATTAGATATAATTGGATTTTCAGAAGCCCCATGAAGTCTATGTTCCAACGAATCAAGAGGCAAGGCAATCGGAGGTTCCTACAAGCAGATATGGCCGAATCACCGAAAGGTTGCACATGCTGAAATTCTGGACAGCAAGCAATGCTGAAGTGAAACAGCCATAGCTCCCTCACTCGGACTCCGATTAAGATGAATGAGTACCCGTTGGAAAGGTAATTTTATAAATTTTTCAATAGAACTATATTTTGGTATATGTTCTGTTCTGGATGCAGGGGTAAATCCACGAAGAAGAGGCAGCAACAAGGTGATGACGACAAGATAGAGGAGATGGACATGGTGTCAATAAAGAGAAGATGGGGCAACGGTTCCACAACACGTAAATGATGAAATTCAGAAGCTAAGGACTAAAATAAATCCTCCAGAGCAAGGATGAATGAAGACACAAGAAGCACCACTCAACACATGATGATGTTGGAAGCGAACCACGACGGATTTCCTAAAGGCAACATGAAGCTGCATGGATGCTTTGGGTTCTCGCACAAAGAACCATGGCTTCACGACGATAGAAAGGTACGTGAGAAAGTCGAGCTCTTTGACTTTAAATGAAGCACTTTGCGGGAAGCAACCCGATCTTTTTATATATCTATATAAACTATGACAAGTCTACATTGTGCTCTTTATTTGAAAACTTCAAGTAACATCGTACCAATGCTCTAATAAATGTCACAACCACATGTTGTGTGCTTTAAATAGATATTGAGTGAGCACTATGCTACTTGATTTTGGAAAACTTGTAGACCATTTTTTTTCTGTGCTTATTAGTGTTTAGAGTCTTTTTATTTGTGTCTTTTTAGAGAGAAATATGAAGCGTGATCCCTTTGATTCTAAACTTGTGGCTAGTTAACTTAGGCTAACTTTTGCTTTTGGTTTAAATCACCACCATATCATATCATGCCTTTTTGTTCATTCATATCATGTTGCACTTCATTCCACTTTGTTCTCCACCTTTGCATTGTGTTGCATGTTGCATCTCATCTTTTATAACCCATCTCCTTAAAAACAAAAAAAACTTCTTTGCCTAAACCTTCCTATCAAACCACACCTAACCCAAGCCAACGAAAGGGGAATCGACTTATGTCAAGTCGACAAAGTCTATCTCTATCCCTTTTCTAATTAAAATTTTGACTAGCCTCATCCTAAACCCTTAGGGAAAACCTCTCATACCTTTAGTAATCCTAAAACCATAGGTTCGTTTTTCATCCGAAAATCTAACCCTTGTTTTCTTTTCTTCTTTTTTCAAAACCACCTTAGATAGAATTTCTTCACCCAACTTGTCTTTTCAAAATTATTGTCTTAAGCTAAAAATATAGGATACCCATAAGCCTTACCTTAAAACCTTGTTAGTATGTTTGATTAGGTCTTTTGATAAAAATTTTGTTGCCAAGACTCTACCTCTCATAAAGTGACTTGCTTGCCATTATTGAAGAACAACATCGAAAGCCTTTTTCAAACATTGATGACCCTTTTTACTAACCTCTTTTTGCATTTCCTTTTTGCATCAACCCCTTTGTTCTATCATGCATAGGTTAGCTTGGCTTCTTTGTGAAACTTTTTGATGAATGCTTTATTTCCATGATAATGCTTCACACGTGGCATTTTCTTTTGCAATCTTGTGTAAATATGGTGTTTAGACATGATTGGAGACCACCATCATTCAGTTTTATATACCTTTCTATCATATTGCATTAGGTTGATTTATAAACTTTGCAATGCGCTTTAATTTTCTTACGGCATAAAGAATTATTAACCTTGAAATGAACATGGTGTTTTGACCTTGGTTAAATCTTTATGGTTGTATAGAAATAAAGCAATCTAGTTGTAAACATGCTGTTTAGAACTTGGTGCAAGCATTGTCATTGTTTATATCCCTTCCTTTCATTTGCATTTTTTTTCACCTACACGCACGTACACTCATTAGGTTCTTACTTTTCTTTTTACTAGGTAAGCTATGCCACAAGTTAAGATCTTTGGGATGTATTTGGTTTGTTGGCAATTATTTCTACTCCCGACCATCACCCCGGGGGTAGAATGTGCATTTGACTTGTTTTGCAGGCATGACGAAGTGTTCCCATGAGTTCTTGACCAATTGCAATCAAGATCGTTAGTCATCTACAAGGCTTGAGAAGGAAGTCGCTGTTTCCATCAAGGTTTGAGCACGTGTTCAGAGATGTACAAAGAAAAGTTCATACTCAGAAGCTCCTTCAAACTTTCTTTCCAACGCATCAAGGATCATCAATTTTGAAGACCCGTACAAGGAGATATGACAAAAACATTGAGCGCTGCACATTCTGAAAATTACAGATTGCATCACTGGAGTAAAAAAGGCACAACTCTCTTGTTCGGAACACGTTTCATGCGAATGATGGCTCATTGGAAAGATAATTCCATGAACTTCAACTTGGAGGTGTGTTTCAGTACATGTTCTGTTCTGGAAGTAAAAGAAAAACTGTGGAAGATGAGGCAGCAACAAGGACGGATGGAAGTCGGTGATGATGATATGATGAAGGATCGGAACCATGGCCTGATGATAATAAGAAGAAGTTGAGGGACGACTGAGCAACAAAGGCAAGGAAGTGAATATGATTCTCAATCACATGTCAATAGGGAATTACGAGCGATTCAAGTTCTTTCACACTTAGCAACATGCTAAGCATGGGGGAGGATTTGAAGGACGAAAGGGAAAAAGGCCACATGGAGTTCAAGGATCACCTTCACCACAAGATGCTCATCTTTTTTTTCCATGCTAAGCACAATGCTTAAGCATGGGGGAGGCCACGCTGCACTTCACTACGAGCATAAAAAAGAATGGTAACTCGCCCTTAACTTTATCTTTGTTCATCTCCTTCTAAATGCCTACACATATATGCTTTCAACCATAAACAACCTTTGTATTTATCTCTCGATCAATAACATGGCTACTAGGAGGACAACCTAGGTTTGCTAGTTTTATTTTTCAATAAATGAATCACCATCACCTTTGAGCTTACCACGATGATATTACTTGTATGCCTTGCTTATGGAAAAGTGATGAAAGTTGCCTCTTTGTTTTACTTGCATGATGTTTTATATGACATGACTTTTCGCTCTCTATTAAAAGGAAATTAAATAAATACCGGCTCGTTCATTTGTGGAGGTTAAATGACTAATTTTTAAGGCCCACATACTTTATGTTGCTCTTTGATTTAAGTTTACCGATGACCTATGCCTTGTACTTGTTTTATTTAAAATCATTATGCTATCTACATTTGTGAATCTCTTGCAAGGCTCTACCTACCAAGGCCTATACACATACAAGTTCTTTTATGTAACCCTTAGTTTGCAACCTTATATCTTGATGAGTTGGATTAGGATTGATTTTTGTGGTACAAGACTAAGAAGCTGGTCATTCCTTTGCGTATTTTTTTCATGCTAGCCATTCTTGTCCATGCATTGTGAGTTTCTATATTGGAGATTTCACAAACTTTGCTGGGCATCCACCCTAAACCCAAACATCTTTTTGTGATTACCTCCTTGACCACAACCCAAATTGTGTATTGATGATCTTTCAACGAATTTTCTGAAGATTTTCTGGCAAGATTTCAAGATATATAACATATGGAGAGACTCATCAAATGCAGAGTTTCGACATGGAGGATGCCCTTGAAGATTTCAAAAGATTTATAAAGGAATACAAGGATTTTGTACTTCTCTAGCAGCCATTGGTCCCCTCACTTCTATGCTCGAGGACGAGCAATCATTTAAGTGGGGGAGGACTGCTATAGCAAGTACTATGTTGCTTAAAAGTTCGGATGACATAAAAAAGGGATGAATAAAAATAATAAAATAGAGAAGGAAAAAATGAAGGAAAGAAAAAAAAGAAAAAAATAAGAAAAGAAAAAAACAAAAGAGAGAAAAATAAAAATGCTCCTCGGTTCTTTTTAGCTTCATTTAAATCTTAGAAAGCTTTGAAGACAAGTCCATACTCAATCTTTTCCAACCATGTGCAATCCAATAACGAGAACTTCATTCGTGTCTCGGGATCACCCATTTGCCACTTGCACATGTCCACCTTTCTAAAATGTGTGTGTTCCAACTCTCTCCCTTTCCAACATTTATTTTCCATGACCTTTTTGACTAGTCTCGGTAATTCCAATAGATCTCTCTCTTAGTTTGACAATATTTCAAGTATAATGTTTTGCTAGGATTGTTTTTACCTACCAAGCTCCGCATAAGCTTTCCACTTTTATATATGAGTTGAATAGGTTGAGAATAATCTAGTATAGGCTTGAGTGACTTGATGAGATGAGTGTTTCCATGATCTTTTGCAAGAGAACCTCACTTATGTTAGATGTGCAACTTTTTGAAAACTCTTCACGATGCAACAAGGTAAAGGTTTAAAGTTTGCTTAAGTTTGAGAGCACTATATTTGTTTTATTGTGGCATGTTCTTTAATGATAGTCTATCTTCCATGATGAATTAGCCGGTCAACACTTGAACCTTAAATGCTAAATACTTGAGAGAGCAATATGTCTTGTTGTGTATAACTAAGTGCAGGGAAGACATTGAAGGGCAACGCTGATTTCCAAATTAAGCAAAGATCTTGGACTTGCTCGAGGATGAGCAAGGTTTAAGCATGGGGGTATGTTGACAGTCGATTTTGGTACACCTAGCTATGAGTTTACCGTCAACATTTGCACATATTTGATATTCTAACTAATGGTACTAACCCCCCGGAGGTATCAAGTTCACTCTTGCATGTCGATTTTGGAGTTTATTGTTTACGTAGGAAACTAACGTTAAAGAGGAGACTTTCGGGATAAGTTCATCAAGCACTTCAAGAGAAGATCATAAAGCCCGGCACAAGTCAAGACACATGATGAAAATGACTCCAAATGGCCCAGGGACCGAAGCATGAAGCTGTAAAACTCCAGGGACCTAAACAGAAGATGCTGAAGCTTGCACGACAAGGAGCTCTATCTAAATCGTGGAGAAGATGACGTCAAGGACCCACATGCAGAAGGGAGCTAGTCAACAATTGACCGAGAAGCATCGAGGAGCGAGACCGGGCCGAAACGGGCCGAAACGGGCTTGGGCCAGTCGGCCCAGGCCGGCCGGCCTGGCCTGTTCTGAGCCCGGTTCGCGACGCCATTTGACCTAGGCGCTCCACTATATATTGCCTCTGCCTCCGACGGCCACCACATCCATCCATTCATCCACTACTAGGAATCAGGCTTTGGCTAACGCCTATATATGGTTGCAATATGGCTGTTTTGGTTGCATCTGGAATCAGTTGCATCGAAGTCTGGTGCTCGACAGATGGTTGCAATTGGAATGGTGCAATAGCCTGCGGCAACCATAAGATGTTGTGTTGCAACAGATTTTGCTAATGCAATGACCAGAAAACCCTATGGCAACCAATAGTTGGTTGCTAGAAAAAATATTGCAACGCAAAAAAAGACTAATGCAACCAATACTTGGTTGTAATAACAAATATGGCAACGAACAAAAAAGGAAATGCAACCAATTTTTGGTTGCAAGATTAAATATTGCAACGATTACATTAGTTGCCTAAGGTTTTATTGCGACCAAACACTAGGATGCAATATTTCATGATTGCCACGAACAAATGTGTTGCAATAGAAAAGTATTGCCACTCCAAAACTACGTAGGCATATGGTCGTAGCTGTGACGCCCCAAGTTTTTAATTAGCATCATTAGTGCTAATGACCGAATCAGCCGAGTCAACCACTGTTGACGTTGGTCAAACCATGGTCAACCTGGGTCATCACCTCGAAAATCTCGCCAACAATCCCTAATGACCCTCTTGATCAAGTCAACACCCTCATGTGGTCAAACCATGGTCAAAACCCCGGTCCCCTTTGCCCTTGAGCATCCTCCGGAACTTTTGCCGCGTTCTCCAAATTTCACCTAAACACTTCAAAATCGGCCAATATAGAAGTTGTTCGTATTTTCGAGGGACACACTTTTCATAATTGGCGGCATTCGAGATTTGGAGTGCAAATTGGTGAAATTCTCAGTCAAACTCAGCTTTTACTATTCACCCAAGCCATAAAAACCGGCAACTTTGCCTGTAGTTCATGCTCAAATGGTTGATCAAAGCATAGGTCGGCCTTTGAGAAAAATACTCTCCTATAGGTGCTCTACAACTGTGGTATTCAAAGTCTTGTGGGGTTCTATTTGAAATTTTGAAGATACTCGCAGTCAAACAGGGGCAGACGGATTTGAACCGGGTGACGTCGCGCCGCACTCCCGCGCTGGGCGCGCCCGCACACCGCCGCGTGGCGCCCTGCCCTCCTCGGCGTCCGGGTCCCCCACGCCAGGCCGCGCGTCTGAGGCGCGCATACCGAGGCTACACGCGCCCCGAGCGACCTTGGCACCCGTGCCCCGCGCGTGTCGCCCGCGCACGCCGCGCCGCGCCGGTCCCCGCCCGCGCCGCCTGCCAGTGACGCCTCACGCGTCCCCGCGCGCCCGGGCCCCCCTTGCCCTCCCTCTCTGGCTTGGTCGCGAAGGGAAGCCGGCTATAAAGCCGTCCCGTGCCGCTCCTCGCGCGCTTGCACGCCCCCTCCACCTCCCTGAGCTCCGCCGCCCCACCATGAACGCCGGCGCCACCGAGCTCTTCCCTCCGCTCTTCCCCATCGCCGGCCAGCGACTCCAACACCTCCCCTAGCATCCCTTGGAGCTCCCACCACCCTCCTTTGGCCGGCATTGCCTCGCCTCGCCGGGATTTCCCCGCCGCGGCGGCAGCCGCCGCTGAGCGCCGCCGGGCCGGCTCACTGGAGCACCCCCAGCCCCAACTCCGGCCGCAATCGAGCCCTATGTGAGCTCGCGCCCCTCCCCCACCTCCTCCCCGGCCGGGAGCGCCGCCGGAACCGCCGGAATTCCGGCAAGCTGCCGCCTCCCCAGGGCCAAGGGCCTGGATGTGAGGAAAGTTGGCCCCGAGGGCATATTTGTGAGAACCAAGGGCACATCTGTGAAACTTTAAAAGTTCCAGGGGCCTGGTTGAAAACTAGATTCTTAAATAGTGTTGCCATTTTGCTAGATATTGTAAAATCCGTAGAAAATTGTAGAAAAATCAGAAAAATGCAAACCCAATTTTGTTGGGTTCCTTGTGAGAAACACGACAACTTTTGTAAATCATGACCATGCTTTTTCTTGATAATATTTGCACGAAAAATAGAAGACTGTTAAACCTAGATCTGTTGTATCTCAAAATCTACAAGTGCTCTATAGCTAAATTTTGGATATGTTGTGTGTAATACCATGCTTAGCTTCTGTACCAAATATTGCACAAAGTTACAGTGTAGATATTTTAATATGAATTGTTTTGTATTTATGCAGAATCTGTCTAAATGATTTTTGTAGCTAAAAATAATTAGATTTTTTTCTCAACTTCTGTATGTTGTCTTTTTATACAAAAATTCACCTCGGCTAAATTAATCACAATTTTATATCTGATAAAAATATTTATTCTTGAAATATGCCTAATTTTCTTTGTAAATGCATAACCCAAGATCTAGAGTAGCTCTAGGTGTATATGTTGCATGCCTAGCTTAGTTTTGGACCAGAGGTCATGTGTGAGAAAGTTGGAATCTTTTTGATGTGTATTCAATTTCATATGCATTTACCTTGCTTTAGTAGCTAGCTTTTGTTATTTTCAATATAATTAATTTCCTAGCTATCCTAAGGGTGCATGTGTGTTCAGTGGCTTTGTATAGGTGTTTAGTGCTTAATAAACCCTTCCACTGAATTTTATTAAATTATTTTGTGAATAAAAGCAATGGAAGCTATATCAAGCTTAATAGTAAAGTAAATTGGAAAATCATCAACTCCATATCTAGTGACCTTGTGTGGTGATTTTAATCATGCTAAGAAACTAAGTGACACCACCCCTTGCTGTTTGTGAAATTTAATTAATTTAATCACATAAATATGTACACAGTCACTATCAAATAGAATAATTAATAAAGAATCGCATATTGTTCCTATATTGGAAGAGTATGCTAAATGTGTGCTTATCTAGGTGAATGTGGTCAACCATGCACCCCATGGTTGTCATTTGTTGTTTGTAGTAAATTAAATTAAAAATCGTCAATTAAATCTTGCATTGCATCGTCGTGTAGATCTTCCCGATGGTAGATATACGCTCGTGCCGGAAGGAGGAGACGAAGGTGCTAGCGAGCGAAGAGCTGCAGTACATGGACGTAGCTCAAGACCTGGACCAAAGTCCAGAAGGGCCCAAGGCCAACCTTGCCAGCGAAGGCAAGCCCCGGATCATTAACCCTGTCTTTTTAAAATTACGCAATTATGTTTGATATGATTGCGCATTTACGTTTCAGGAGTTGAATTGAAACCCTAGATGCATAATCCCTAGGTACCTATGTTCCTTACTAGTATGTTAGGTCGATAGCTGCTATGCTATAGGACCGGTACAAGTCGAGTGATGTTCGTCACTCGCGAGAATAGGTTCTTATGTTGGAATCATAAGATCTTGATAAATGGATTGCTCATGTGGTAAGAGCATGGGATTTGGGCTCCAGTCCAGTGGCTTTCGTGGGCTAAGCTTTTGAACGTACTAAGCACTTGTCGGGAATGGGACCGGTAAGCCTAGTACCTTAGAGAGACGGTGCGGGAACTCTTCCTTACAAATCTTGAGCAATCACCTAACCGGCTAGCTACCGGGGAAGGGGGGTGCATGTGTGAAGCTGGGTGCCTTGCGGGGTACGCCAGATAACCTTGTACCCAGGATGGTAAGCTTTGATCCCAAGCCGAGGATTTTTGGGAACCGCCTGGATGGTTGTCCTCGCGGGGGCACCCTACCGTGTGTTTAGGTTTACCTTGCAAGGTTTAAATCAATCGATTGTCGGCCTCTCACCGTTATCTGAGACTGCTTAATCAACTGGCCATGATATCCCTTAATGATGGAACTTTGTGAATATTACAACTTGATTTAATTGTACTGTACAACTCTTGATTGAATTAGTTGGCACACCTAGAAATGGTAATTAACTAGAATTTGTGCTAAAATATTGAAAGTAAGGACATACTCTTTGTTGCTTTTCAGCAAAAGATCTCCACCGGCCAAAAAGCCTCTGATGTTTAGAGTTTGGTGACGTAGTTATCACCCGACGGTTAAGTCTTGCTGAGTATTAGTATACTCAGCCTTACTTTAAAAATGTTGTTGCAGGTATTGTTTGACCTGGTGAGATTCCACCCGGCTGGGAGCAGGGATGGGTGGATGACGACGGGTGAGTGCATCATGAACGGCCTCCTGTGATGTTTACCGTTGCGCTAGATTATCTTATTTCCGCTATTTTCGAACTCTGAACCTTTACTTTTATCATGAACAATGGTTTGTAATAATTAAACCCTGCGAGGCAGATTTGGATTTAATTTGTGTTTGTACTCTGGACTCGCCTTCGCGTGAGTTTTAATGCAGATGTTCGATCCTTTGTTGATATCCAAGTGATTTACCGGGCGTTAACCCGGCAACTAACGACAGGATGATACTTTATTATCGCTTAATGACCAAAGTGGATTGGTTTAGGCGATAGTACGGTATTTTCCTGGGCGGGTTGTCACAGCTGGTACCAGAGCGATTTTATGCACCAGAGTTTAATTAACAACCTTAATCACTTGTTTTTGGAATAAAACTTGCCAAGATTGTTTGGATTTGCAAAATACGTTGGTCCATTAAGGATAAAGTAGACCGAGAGGCCCTAGAGGGAATTTTTGGGTTCTTTCAGGTGGCTTACAAATCTATGGTTTATTTTGCTAACTTCCAGCACATTTATTCTTGTCAGAACTTACTTCTCGCACAACCATACTAGTTCATCACGTTTTGCCATACGTGGTGGTGCCACAGGAAAGTCCTGTGAGGGATGGATGGGACCTATTCTAATGGGAACCCAGGTCGCGTCTGTGTCTCGCCACGTTTTGCCATACGTGGACGTTCCGCATTGTGAAAATGCGAGGCAAGGATCCGCTTCATTCAAAAAGGAGCGTATCTGAGGTTGGACGCTGTCCATGCAGCGGTAAACGCATGGGTACCGTTTCTATAGTGAACGGTATTGTATGTGGACGCTTTCGTGAGTGCTGGCACGAAAGGTTCGTTGTGTTCTGTGATCTTCTGCAGGTACACTAACCACGTTTCGTAAGTCGCGATGTGTGCATCGACTAGTTATTATAGGGAGAAACATGTATATGCCTTGCCACCGGCACTAATTTCGTTTTTTGGCTTGATTGCCTTGTGAGGACGAATAGGACGTCTCGCATCATGCTAAAAGTCGTGAAAAACTTAAAACTGAACCCATACTTGTTTATATGCTCTCTAAGGTAAAATTTTGCTAGTGTGTTTTGTCCTGCCTAGCCTCTCAGGTATAGATGTGTTGCTGTCCAAAAATCTGTTGTAGCTGTTTGCACAGATTTTTGCACCCTGTTCAAGAACCTTTTGTCCAGATGATCTCTACCAAAGTTGCTCCATATCTAATCTAGCTTCTGCTCGCAAAAATTCACGGTCATAGCCCTTGAATATCTCAAGTTATGCTCAGATTAGCGAACCTCTGTCATGCTGTTTTTCCTGGTAATCCAATCTGAAACCTTGCTAGTTGGAGTACCTTCCTAATCTTTCTAGATCGACCGTTGAGTACCAAAGATGTGCCTCATAACCTTACTGAGTTGCTACAGAAATTTGGGCAATTTTGGAGGTCTGGTTTTTAAGTTATGAATTTTTGTTCACAACTGCCAGAACTTTATGTCAATGTGTATGTATGCTCGCTTCGAGATCTAACATACGGTTGTACCTTTGTACACATGACTACCCAAGTTTGCCCAGCATGAGAGAAGAACTTTTTCTATTCTGCCATGGCAATTGGGTGATGTCTTGATCTTAGAGTCAATCTTCAGGTATCATCTCCGCCTGTTAACTGGTTATCTCCATCGACATGTATCCCTTCCAAACCCCCTTGAATTTATACATGATGGAGCACTGAACGATTCTTGAATTGATATCATGGTCATGATCACTTCAATCTCTCAATCATGAGCTTATTCCTCATGGCCTTGCTCACAACGTTTCGATTTTTTTTAAAAAATGTCATTTTTTGAGCATGCATTTGCTTAGCATGTGCATTTGGGAATCTTGGGTGAACTAACGTGCATTCGCAGGAAAGATTTCAATACTCATACTCTATCTCTCTTATGTTTGGTGATGAGGTTGTCCCATAACCAAAGGTGCCGCGATGGAACCTAGGGCATCGTGTGTGCTACAGCCACATGATTACCACTGGGAGCGCTCTAGGTATCTTGGTTGTGAGAACGTGACTCACCACGCATACAGTCCTTTTCAACTCTTTGATTGCCCTCGCAATCACTAACTCATTTTGGTGGGTACCGAGTCATGCCAACATGCATCAGGAGCACCATACCGCATGAACATGTGCATCGTGTCTTCATAAGCATGTGCATCACACCAACTTTTAAAATCATTGCACCGTAATGTAATGAGTCAATAACCCCAAATTCACAAGTCAAATAGCGTGTGAGCAAGATTGTTCTGAAGTTCCCATACTAAATTGTCTTCCATACAAAGAAATTACGAAAATCTTTTACTAGCCTTCCTTTTCTTCATAGAAATCTATTGATGATCACTTTTCAACTTGGTCTCCTTCCGCCAATCTCAATGTTCCCTTAGCTTCGAACCAATCCGATTAGCTAAGTTGGAGAAGTAGAAGTAGAGTTTCTTGAGCAATCAAGGTTCTCGAAAAGTCAATGTGGAGAGTCCTCCCTCACTTACCCGTCCATGATCTGTGATCATACCCTCCCAATTCCTCGGAATTGAGAAAGGAGTAAACCCAAGATCGATAGGAGCTTTGCTCAATCTGCCTAGTTCAACCTCGAGCTTAGAGGGTGGATACCCTGAGCTCTTCTTGTCATTCTCACCATCACGGTCGATTCGTCGGACCATTGGACCCCATCCTTTTCAGTGCCACGACCGCACGACGTCGTGAAGTCACTCTACTCGTTGTCCAAATCGCCGAGACCAACTGAATTTCATGGGTAACATCTCTATCCGAGAACACCTCACTGCTTCGTCTTTTAATTTCGAATCTCGGGACGAGATTCTGTTTAAGGGGGGTAGGCTGTGACGCCCCAGGTTTTTAATTAGCATCATTAGTGCTAATGACCGAATCAGCCGAGTCAACCACTGTTGACGTTGGTCAAACCATGGTCAACCTGGGTCATCACCTCGAAAAGTTCCGCTGGAATTCCGCCGCCGAAAAGTTCCAAACCGCCGGAATTCCGGCAAGCTGCCGCCTCCCCAGGGCCAAGGGCCTGGATGTGAGGAAAGTTGGCCCCGAGGGCATATTTGTGAGAACCAAGGGCACATCTGTGAAACTTTAAAAGTTCCAGGGGCCTGGTTGAAAACTAGATTCTTAAATAGTGTTGCCATTTTGCTGGATCTTGTAAAATCCGTAGAAAATGGTAGAAACATCAAAAAAATGCAACCCCAATTTTGTTGGGTTCCTTGTGAGAAACACTACAACTTTTGTAAAGCATGACCATGCTTTTTCTTGATAATTTTTGCATGAATAATAGAAGACTGTTAAACCTAGATCTGTTGTATCTCAAAATCTACAAGTTCTCTGTAGCTAAATTTTGGATATGTTGTGTGTTATACCATGCTTAGCTTCTGTCCAAAAAATTGCACAAAGTTACTGTGCATATCTTTTTATATGAATTGTTTTGTATTTATGTGGAATCTGTCTAAATGATTTTTGTAGCTAAAACTAATTAGATTTTTGTGCTCAACTTCTGCATGTTGTCTTTTTATACAAAAATGCACCTCTGGTGAATTAATCACAATTTTATATCTGCAAAAATATTTATTCTTGAAATATGCCTAATTTTGTTTGTAAATGCATAACCCAAGATCTAGAGTAGCTCTAGGTGTATATGTTGCATGCCTAGCTTAGTTTTGGACTAGAGGTCATGTGTGAGAAAGTTGGAATCTTTTTGATGTGTATTCATTTTCATATGCATTTACCTTGCTTTAGTAGCTAGCTTTTGTTATTTTCAATATAATTAATTTCCTAGCTATCCTAAGGGTGCATGTGTGTTCAGTGGCTTTGTATAGGTGTTTAGTGCTTAATAAACCGTTCCACTGAATTTTATTAAATTATTTTGTGAATAAAAGCAATGGAAGCTATATCAAGCTTAATAGTAAAGTAAATTGGAAAATCGTCAACTCCATATCAAGTGACCTTGTGTGGTGATTTTAATCATGCTAAGAAACTAAGTGACACCACCCCTTGCTGTTTGTGAAATTTAATTAATTTAATCACATAAATATGTACACAGTCACTATCAAATAGAATAATTAATAAAGAATTGCATATTGTTCCTGTATTGGAAGAGTATGCTAAATGTGTGCTTATCTAGGTGAATGTGGTCAACCATGCACCCCATGGTTGTCATTTGTTGTTTGTAGTAAATTAAATTAAAAATCGTCAATTAAATCTTGCATTGCATCGTCGTGTAGATCTTCCCGACGGTAGATATACGCTCGTGCCGGAAGGAGGAGATGAAGGTGCTAGCGAAGAGCTGCAGTACGTGGACGTAGCTCAAGACCTCGACCAAAGTCCAGAAGGGCCCAAGGCCAACCTTGCCAGCGAAGGCAAGCCCCGGATCATTAACCCTATCTTTTTAAAATTACGCAATTATGTTTGATATGATTGCGCATTTACGTTTCAGGAGTTGAATTGAAACCCTAGATGCATAATCCCTAGGTACCTATGTTCCTTACAAGTATGTTAGGTCGATAGCTGCTATGCTATAGGATCGGTACAAGTCGAGTGATGTTCGTCACTCGCGAGAATAGGTTCTTATGTTGGAATCATAAGATCTTGATAAATGGATTGCTCCTGTGGTAAGAGCATGGGATTTGGGCTCCGGTCTAGTGGCTTTCGTGGGCTAAGCTTTTGAACGTACTAAGCACTTGTCGGGAATGGGACCGGTAAGCCTAGTACCTTAGAGAGACGGTGCGCGAACTCTTCCTTACAAATCTTGAGCAATCACCTAACCGGCTAGCTACCGGGGAAGGGGGGTGCATGTGTGAAGCTGGGTGCCTTGCGGGGTACGCCAGATAACCTTGTACCCAGGATGGTAAGCTTTGATCCCAAGCCGAGGATTTTTGGGAACCGCCTGGATGGTTGTCCTCGCGGGAGCACCCTACCGTGTGTTTAAGTTTACCTTGCAAGGTTTAAATCAATCGATTGTCGGCCTCTCACCGTTATCTGAGACTGCTTAATCAACTGGCCATGATATCCCTTAATGATGGAACTTTGTGAATATTACTGCTTGATTTAATTATACTGTACAACTCTTGATTGAATTAGTTGGCACACCTAGAAATGGTAATTAACTAGAATTTGTGCTAACATATTGAAAGTAAGGACATACTCTTTGTTGCTTTTCAGCAAAAGAACTCCACCGGCCAAAAAGCCTCTCATGTCTAGAGTTTGGTGACGTAGTTATCACCCGACGGTCAAGTCTTGCTGAGTATTAGTATACTCAGCCTTGATTTAAAAATGTTATTGCAGGTGTTGTTTGACCTGGTGAGATTCCACCCGGCTGGGAGCAGGGATGGGTGGATGACGACGGGTGAGTGCATCACGGACGGCCTCCTGTTATGTTTACCGTTGCGCTAGATTATCTTATTTCCGCTATTTTCGAACTCTGAACCTTTACTTTTATCATGAACAATGGTTTGTAATAATTAAACCCTGCGGGGCAGATTTGGATTTAATTTGTGTTTGTACTCTGGACTCGCCTTCACGTGAGTTTTAATGCATATGTTCGATCCTTTGTTGATATCCAAGTGATTTACCGGGCGTTAACCCGGCAACTAACGACAGGATGATACTTTATTATCGCTTAATGACCAAAGTGGATTGGTTTAGGTGATAGTACGGTATTTTCCTGGGCGGGTTGTCACAGTCGTATTACCACGAATTGTGATCCATTGCATTACAATGCTTTTGCAACATATCAGATATGGTGGCAACAGATGGTATAGTCCTCGAGGTAATATACATATGTTGCAACGAATTTGTGTTGGTGGTAATAGAGGTCAGATGGAACAAACAATGGTTGATGGCAATAGATGATATGATAATGCAATGCATAAAGTTTGTTGCAATAATGCATATTGCAACCAAAATCAATGGTTACCTATTATTCTATCGCAACGAGGTGAATTTGAATAGTAGTTTACAAATCAATTGCACAGCATGCACATCACATTTAATAACTGATACGTTCATTATTTAAAATTGTCTCAAACCAAAGTAACAGATAATGACCAGAATTCTTCTTAAAAGAACATTACCACAAGTAACAAAATAAAGACACCATACTTAACTAAGTTCACAATATTGTTTAACATATAATAAATGGATCTAAAAATTAGTTCCCTGGTTGCTCCATCGCCCATCAGCTTCACCATCATAAATAAGCATCTTTGTTACTTGTCACTCTTGTTGGCCGCCCATCAACAGTAAGCCATGGAAGCTATCTCTAATTGTTGTGGCTGTCCGAGCACTACAAGAAAAACATTGTCAAAATTTTTTATTAATATTTAAAAGTATTTACGGATACACCTCATCAATATATAAACACAATTCAATGTAAAGACTAAGTCAAACTATGCTTCTCATCATGATGCATCAGCTTTCCATCCACACATTCTTAAGACTGTTATGCATCATAAGCTTTCAATATCTCTGCAAAAAGAACAAACTAATTAAGACAAAACATTACAAAAAATGCATCAAAACATTAAGGTGTCTATCTTTAAAAAAGAATAATTCCTATAAGCTATGAAAATATAGCATTATAACTCTCATCATACCAAGGAATAATGAGCTGGGCATACTAAGCATTGTGTTTCCAAGAGAAAATTAGAAGCCTAGTTTCAGACATAAAGTCGGCCATGATAATAGCTAAGTTAATATAAGAGGAATTTGTGCACTACCTGACAGCTAGCAAGCTGGAATAGCAGCTACTCTATGAGATCATCTTTGCCTAATCCTCTGCTCTGAACCTGAAAACTACAAAGATATCACAAAGATGAAGCTTAGTAAGCAACATAATCTCCTCTGCAGTAAAAGCAATCAATCACAACACAATTGCTTGAGGGACAAGAGCTGCAGTTAACTATTCAAGCTTGGGCTTCAGGTAATTTTGCATACACAAGTTAATGACAATTTGTGTACTCATGCAAACATAACAAGATGTGTCATATTTTCAAGTGTTCAGATGAACATAACAAAATGTATGAAGGGATTTACATTGTAGCAAAGGCTTAGACACATCCTGCATGAAGAATGGGATGAAGAAACTTGCTTTTGGATCCTTAATGGAGTAATCCTGCTATCATAAGGAAGAAATCAGTGAATTAGCCCTATTAGTAGCACTCTGTTACAGTGACTAATTCAGAAGTTGAATATAGCAACATACTCTTTTTATATGGTGGTTCATTCAGTTAAAAAATATAAACACATTCTGGCACAACTTTGCAGCATTGTGCAATAGCCACTACAACTTTGCAGCCTGATTAGCACTACTAAGCACTCATTTTACTAAGCATGCAAGGATAATTAATTAAGCACTAGACATAATTAACAAAAGCATGTTACAAAGGTCAACTAATAACTAAGACATACAACAAAGCCAAAGTAATTAGCTAGAAAAAATAATTATCCTGACCAACAGTGAAACCGAGGACTAAAGTCTGAAAATATAGATTCATATAATTTTCACATAAATTGTCTTAAGAGCATCTATACTGCAAATGTATTGCTCTGATAAGGAATTGAGTATTGCTTGCCAAACAACCACATCATATGATGATTAAGAAATGTTTTCTGAACAATGGAAATGTACTGGGAAAAATTGCATAAGACAGCAATCAAGTTTTATGGTTCAATTTAACACCTAATACATAGGCAAGGAATCAGTACCAATGAATCATGGATTATGGATCGAACTGCTAGTAAAGAAAGAAAAAAGAAAACATAAGATCTAGATCTCACCAATGGAGAGCAGCTTCCTGAATTGCGTGGTGGCTTCTAGCTGCACGTTGGGTTCGTTGGAGAGCACTGCCCGCACCAATGCTGACAAGCCGTCGAGCTGCACACGAATACAAGGAGAGAAAAATCAGATCCAAAACCAGTATAAGAGAGAAGGCAACTAAAGTAATTTCATATATGTACCAAGGAACAATTAGCATGCATGTGATATGCATGTGATGGGAGAAGTTCGGATGTCTTAGCTACTGCAACAGCATCACATTCTCATCAAACTTTACTGAGATCCTGCAAAGACAAGGCAACAAATCATCAATAGCTTGAAGTGTCTATGATAAATTCAAACATGAATACAAAAATTCAAAGGAAACAATCATCTGAACTCTCAAGGATTTCATAGCAACATGCAAACAGTAGTTACTGTCATTTTTATCATATCCAAGCGTTTCATAAAAAAAGACTCTGCAGAAAAATGCAGCAGGAAACAGGGGCACCGAAAACATGAATCCATTCAAAAGAACACGCATATTATTGGCTTACAAATAAGAACCGCAAGGTGATGCAATCCTAATCAAAGGAAAAGGCCAGTAACCGGTGTCTTCCTGGCCACACAGGCATTTCTGCAAACAGCTGAAGCGCACACACCAAACAACAGCGATCAGCTACTAATTGCCTCGCACATAGCTCAATAGGGATTTCCAGCACGTCGATGTATGGATCTCCCAGCAGCTATCCACAGCTTCCCATGTATTAAGGGGGAAAACACAAACACCATCTAGCAGCTGACGAACGGAGATGCCAGCAGCAGAGCGGGATCCCAGCACGGAAGGGAAGCAGCAGGCACAGCAAGCGGAGCTAAGGGATGCGATAGGATACGAGAGTGTAGGGCTGCGGGTGTGGTAGGGGAGCTCACCGGCATCAGGGAAGGAGGTGTCGACGTGGATGTTGAAGGGGACCTGCGCCATCCGGATGTAGAGGAGCCTGAAGCAGGGCTTCCGTGCCACCAGAACCTTCCGCTCCCAAGCGGCCGCACGAGGCCTCGTTGTAGTAGACATTGACGCGCTCATGCTGGAGGTCGAAGTCGCCGCCGTAGCGCTCGGTGGTGTCGATGTCGTGCTCAGCGCAGACCACCTCCCAGAGGGGACTGCAACGTTGCAGTCGGCGGCGGAGGTGCAGGAAGGACGGGAAGGGCGGGAGGCGCGAGAGGCAGAGCGGGTGCGCGGATGGTGTGACCGGCGAGGAGGCCGCGGCGGCCGGCGGCGGCGGGAGGGAAGGCGGAGATAGGGGCTGACGCAAATAGGGAAGAGAGGGTGGTTGCGGCTGGGGTTAGGGTTTGGTTGAGGTGTTGAGGAGTTTTTATACTGCGAGGATGCGATCCTAGTCGTCGGATCAGCGACGGACGACCAAAAATAGTTGGGCTATTTGGGCCGAACAGGCCTTGGTTCATTTACTCACTGCCTAACATTTTTCTTTTTCTTTTTTATTTTACTGTACCATTGTTACGTTACACTTAAATATAATTATCTTAGACGCGCAAATATATTTTTATATACAAAAGTATGCATATAAATTGTATTCTAGGAGTTTCAAAATTTTTTGAATAAATTTGATATTTTCTATCATTTAAATGAATTTCTACACGGGAGAGGCGGGCGTGGCGGATCGATACGGGAGGGAGGAAGGAGGAGAAGCGGCTAGGTTTATACATCGTGAATGTGATCCTGACCATTGGATCGGGATGGACAGTCACAAAAGAATTGGGCCGTGCAGGCCGAGCCGAAAAAATGGACCAGATTTGTGTTTGGACCCGTTTAAGCAAATTTAACATTTATTTTCTTTTAACGGTAGAAATTATTAAATTTTAAGACATCAAAAATAATTTCAAATGATAAAATTGTCAATACGATAGTTGTAGAACTTATCGAGATCTACAACTATTGTTTTTGTCATTTCCCCATCCGAGCTAGATTGAATTGTTTAAATTTGAAACTTTCAAAGTTGAGAAAGTCACATATTTTTTAAGGTAATAAATGATTTCAAATGAAAACATAATGAACACCAAAGTTGTAGAACTCATCAACATGTACAAACTTTATTTTGGTCATTTCTCCATCCGACTCTGTTTGAACAATCCATATTTTGAATTTCAAAAAATGACAACTAGATGCAAGTTTTTTTAACACTAAATGATGTCAAATCAAAAAGTGATGAATATCAAAGTTTCATAACTAATCAAGATGTACAAACTTTATTTTGGTCATTTCTCCATCCGACTCTATTTGAACAATCCAAATTTTGAATTTCAAAAAATGACGACTAGATGCAAGTTTTTCGAACACTAAATGGTGTCAAATCAAAAAGTGATGAATACCAAAGTTTCACAACTCATCAAGATCTACAAACTTTATTTAAACCACTTTAACATTTGAGAAAGTGGTTACAATACTTAGTTCAAATTTGACAAACCCCTCACATAGTTTCTTAAACTATGTGAGTGAACATAGGATTAATGAGTGATGTACACTATTACTTTCTCAAATCAAAAAATGACCTAAATAAAGTTTGTAGAACTTGATGAGTTATGAAACTTTGGTATTCATCACTTCTTCAGCTGAAATCATTTCGGGTTTCAAAATTTGGTCTAAAATTGTCACTTCTAAAAACAATTCAAATTTTGAATTCTCAAACTTGATCACATGAAAAAAGACCAAACTCAACACATTATCTTCATAGAGCATTATTTTAGAAAATTTTAGGAAAAAGAATCATCCGATTCGGAGTTAGTATGAGGGAGAAAAACTAGTTAGAAGTTTTAGTCAAAGATTAAAAAGAGAAACCACACTTGTTCATCCCAGTTCGTCCATAGCTGTGAGGTAGATGTGTTCAATTTTACCCCTGTTTCAGTTCAAAATATAAAAAGAATTTGATGTTGGTGTCGGTGTTTTAGACCGGCAACCTACCAAGGGGAGTACCCGAGGTAGATGAATGTGGCCTCGCCGAGATCGGTAACTCGAAGGAGAGACACGTCGCACACAATTTAGACAGGTTCGGGCTGCGAGGTGCGTAATACCCTACGTCCTGTATGCTGCGTAGCTCTGGATTGATTGGGTGTGTTTACAAGATGATGCGGATGATGAGATAGGGGTCCCTGCCTCGCCTTATATAGTCTGGGAGGTAGGGTTACAAGTTGGTTTGCTGGAGGAGTTCTAGTCGTGTGCGGCTAGGAGTACTCTACATGGATCCGGACATGTCTAGCTTCCTAACCGAGTACTAGTCCTCTGTATACCTTGCGCTCCACGCCATCAGGTGCCGTGTAGCCCAAGTCGAGTCGTCCCAGGGGGCCCACAGAGTAGTCGGTCCTAGTACCCACCTGAGTAGTGGGCCCAGGGACGTCCGTACGACAAGCCCCCGAGTACTTTGTAGTCGAGCAGGATGTCTTCGAGTAGTCTTGATGGCCTTGGCGAGTAGTCCTTGAGCGTCCCTGAGTCCCACAAGTCGAAAGTCCTCAAGAATGCTTGAATCATCCCGAGGCTGGAAGGTACTCCAGCTGATCTTTGAGTAGTCTTGAAGTCTTCTCGAGTAGTCCCCAAGCGTCCCCGAGTGCTTCTCTCGAAGGTCTTCAATAGTACTCGTGTTGTCTTGATGAAGAAACCATATGGAAAATGTAATTCGGAGAATCGCATTCCATATGGAATGTAGCCCCCGAGCCTTAGGTCGAATCGCAGATTCAAGCTGAGGGTCAATCTGAAGTTCTGCAAATCTTGTCCCAAAAAATCCGGATAAAAAACCGAAGGACACGTGGCACGGAGCCCCCGAGGCTTGAGTCGAGTACTTTCTCTCGAATTGAAGGGTCATCTTGACTGTAGAATGTGTCCGGAGTGGGGTCTTGATATGGTGTAGTCCACTGAATCCGGTAGCTATAGTCGAGCCCCCGAGATGCAGAGCATCGAGTACTGGAAGACGAAGAGTCAGGCTACTGTCGCTAGATCACCCGTCTGGCGCCTTATCTGCCCGTTGAGGACTGAACCGCCGGGCCGGTTATAAATAACCGGTAAGCCCTTAGGGTTTTTCACTTCTAGCAGTTGCATTCCTCAGATTAGATCTGAGTCTTCACCCCCTCTGCTCCTCCGCTACCGCCGCCGTCGCTCAGAGAGGTAGAGTGCCCGCCACCGGAAACCACCCACCTCTGTAGCCCCCGAGCGAATGCGAGTGAAGACTCCTGTCACTTGGAGGATGAAGGGGTCTCCAGCAAAAAGCAAGAAGACCGGCGCGTTGAAGAAGAGGAGCCGTGAAGAAGCCGGGGATGCCGGCCAGTCGTCGTTGTCGCCGCCCTCGTCCCCTCGCCCCAATCCGGCGAAGGAATGGAAGAAAGCGAAACTGAAGACCGAGGATCTCCTCGCCCTGGTCAACAGCGGATTCCTCCGCGAGAAGGAGATGGATCTCTGGCGCACCGCCACCGGCGATCCGTATCTGATGGAGAAGAACCCGGACGAGATCCCAATGTTCACGCGGTTCATGGAGCGTGGACTTGCGCTGCCAGCCAGCGACTTCTTCAAGGGTATGCTCAGGTACTATGGCATCGAGTACCTGAACCTCAACCCCAACGGGATCTTCCACACCTCCATCTTTGTCCACTTCTGCGAAGCTTTTCTGGGGATCAAACCCCACTGGATCTTGTTCCGGAAGTTCTTCTGGGTGAAGCCGCAGCCAAGCACTGACAACCCGCGAGTAGTCGGAGGCGCGGGGATTCAGATGCGTGAAGACGTCACCGGCCAGTACCTGCAGTACAACCTCATCGACTCCAACCAGGATTGGAAGGCGAGGTGGTTTTACATCAGCAACCACCACCCCGAGTTGTTGAAGCCGAGCGGGCGCCAGCCAAAGCATGCGCCGTGGTGGAACACGGAGCCCACCATGCAGGAGGGTATTCAACTACCCCCTCTGCTGAAGAAGATCAAGGCCCTGCGGGAGGCCGGAATGAGGGCCGAGCATGTGGCCTTCAGTTTCATGAAGAGGAGGGTGCAGCCGTTGATGGCACGAGACACCCTCGGGTACCAATACACAGGCGACGAGGACACCTCGCGGATGCCTGGCTTCGAAGTTGAGGACGATGTCATCGTCGAGAGGCTGGGCAAGATCTTCAAGGACATGCCGCCGTACACACCTTGCCCAGTTCCCGAGTACTCCGCATGCTCGGCCGCCAAGCTAGGTCAGTAGTCGTGACAGAAGCCCCCGAGTACTAATTAGCTTGAAGTAGTCGTACTCACATGTGCCGTATGTTGTAGGACGATGTGGCGAGATACGTCTCAATCCCACCCTCCCCTCCGCGACTTGAGGAGCAACCGCAGGGGAAGGGCAAGAAGAAGGAACGCCGCGAAGTCGGTGAAGGTGATGATGTCGTCATCATCGAGAGTAGTTCTGATGAGGATGACGAGGAAACACTGCAGCAGAGGTTCCAGCTGCGCTCCAGGTTTAGCCGAGCTGGGATGCCAGACGTCCCAGTCATCATCGAGAGGCCATCGAGCCTTGAGGCTAGCCTGACGGTGCCGCCGAGGAGGCCGCGCAATGCGACGCGGAAGCGCGCCGCCAAGAAACTAAAAATCTCCGAAGCCACCAGCCAAGAGGTCAGTACTACAACCAGAGTAGTCGAGTACCATCAATAAGTAGTCTTGTGCTGACAAGCCCAGTTGAACTGTTGCAGGACATTCCCTCCTCAGACCCCATAGATCAGGACGACGAGGGCGCCTGGGTTACGGTGGGGGCAGTGGCTGAAAGGAGTGTCAGCCCACCTCCGACCACTGAAGAAACCGTACCAGTGGCGGCACAATAAGAGACCGGTGCCGTGGAGTCATGGGTGTCGGTCAAAGAAGGACAGGGCCCCTCTCCGGCTGCAGCGGTAGAGCAGCCAGAGGAGGCTCAGACTGAAGTCGGAGCTGCCAGCGAGGCTGGAATAGTTGACATTGCTAGCATTTTGGGCGCACCGACCGTGACTATGGTGCGGTCAACCCTGTAAGTTTTCTGAGCTCTCGAGTAGGCATGTAGTCATTAATCTAGTGTTGCTGATTGGATACTTCGTGATGCAGGAAATCCAAGGACTTGTCGTGGGATGGTGGGGAGACCATCACACCGGCTGAAAGAGAGGACCGCTCAGCAGAGGCGCGCGAACCCACACTACCGCCACAAGCTGAAGCCGTAACGAAATCAATGCTAGAAGAAGCCACCTTGGTTGAAGGTATGTAACCTGGCACCAATGGTAATCATCATGTGTAGTAGTCGTAGTCGTTGAAATTGACTTCGTGTACTCATTTTGGCAGGAGCACAAACTAAGGGAGCCCCGATCCCGGAAGCTGTAGCCATGGAGACGGCGACTGCGGAGACGGAGCCCAGGGAGGCAGTTACTAGGGCAGCGGAAGCAACAGCCCCCGAGCGGAGTGCGGAGGCACGAGTCGATCCGCTCCCCGAGTCAAGCACGGACGTAGTCGTTCGTGAACCCATCATAGAAGAAGCCACGCCGCTTCGCTTGGCGCCCATGCCAGAGGCGGCGTCATCTAGCCGTGGGGGTCTGGAGCTGCTGGAAGACAACCTCATCGACCCGGCTGTAGTTGCCCTGAGCATGGAGTCATGGCACCGGACGGAGCAATGGGTCAAGGTATCTTGCGAGTACCCTGAGTAGTCTTGCATTGCGAAATACAGGATTCCCATTTGACTGTTCTATCTTGCGCAGGATGTTGTTGAACGGTCCCGCCAGAAGTCCGAGCTTCTGAAGGGGTTTGGCGACACGGTTCTCTGCGCTGAGGCCTTGGAGAAGGAGCTCGAGAAGTCGAGGAAGCATTCTGCTTTGCTCTAGTCCAAGCTCGACGGCGCCTTCGCTCAGTACCTCAATGAAGTACAAGAAGCACAGGCGAAGAGGGACGATTTGATCCGGAAGAACAAGTCGCTGCGCCAGAAGAATAAGGGTACGTCCTCCTCCAGAGCCTTTGAGTACTTATTGGAATACCTTGGAGTAGTCTGACACTGCGTTGAGTTGTCTTCCGATCTTGAAGCAAGAGTTGACCAGCTGAAGGCTTCTGAGACAGACTTGAAGAACATTGTTTATCGGGAAACCGATAAAAGAGAGGTACTCGAGTACAAGTACACTCAGTTGAGCCATGAGTGCATCTATCACATGGAGCTCCGTGAAGCCTAAGACCATGATCTTGTAAATTGCTATAAATCTCTGCAGAAATTGAACGAAGACTGCGAGAAGCTCCGAGGCCAATTAAAAGAACTCGAGGAAGCCGCACTGCCCATCGCAAGGTTGCTGGTACCGCACCCAGGCAGGCCCAAGATAGCTCCATTGGTAGACCGGTTGAAGGAAGCCCCCGGACGACTGGTGACGTATGTCAAGCACCTGGCGAAGTCTATTCCAAATTAGGTGCTGGCGTACATGAAGTCATACTTCCCGAAGGCACCAGTGGATGTGGTAGCTGGCGGTCTTGTAGCTAACTATAGCGATGATCAGTACAAGGCCCTCCTCGAGGAGATGGCGCCCATTGCAGAGCATGTGGCGGAGAAGCTCAATCTGCAGTAGATGTACCTGTAGAGGTAGCTTAGGGTAGTTTATGTAAGACAAACAGAGTAATTAGTAACTTGTTTGAATTATCAATGAAAGTTATCCACGCTGTGTATGTGAAATGAGTACTCGTGGCCGCCACTTGCAGGGAAGTGTGCGGAGTACCAAACCGTGGAGAACTCATGAGTAGTAGTACTCGGTAGAGTCTGCCTGATTGGAAGGCTCAGTAAAGAAGTTGAGTAAAATCAATCTTTATTACTGATGAATGAGTACACCTGGATGGCCAGGGCTGTTTACAAGTGTAGTCGCCAAGACCCGTAGGCCGCCTACGGCTAAGTGGTGCTAGGGCCCTTGAGCTGCTTACAGCTGGAGATCCGTTAGTAGCCGTATAGGCTAGATCTAGAGTACATGGTCTTATAGACCGCCGCTAGAGTCCTCAGTGCTCTGAGCAGCCCAAGATCCGTTAGTAGCTGTTGACGCTGGATCTTGGAGAGAAGTAGTCCGGAGACTAGTGCTAGGACCGAAAGGCCGCTTACAGCGAAGAGTCCATGAGTAGCCGTATAGACTTGGACCCGTAGATGAGTAGTCGAGCGACTACGTGTAGAAGCGACACAGCTGGTCGACGTTCCACGAGTTGCTGATGTCATCACCTTCAAGTGTTTGGAGGTGATAGGAGCCTGGTCCGGTCACCTTGGAGACTGAGAAGGGACCTTTCCATGGCGAGCTGAGTTTGTGTAGTCCTTCTGTGTTCTGGATGCGACGGAGAACTAGATCGCCGACGTTGAAGGATCGTTCCTTGACGTTGCGATCATGGTAGCGTCGGATATCCTCTAGGTACCGTGCTGACTGGACGAGGGCGGCGCAGCGGGCTTCTTCGAGGCTGTCGATATCGACCCGTCTGCTGTCTTCTGAGATGCCTTCGTCGTACTGTTCTACTGCCGGGGATTCCCACATCACGTCAGCTGGTAGAATAGCTTCGGAGCTGTAGACCAGGAAGTAGGGCGACTACCCTGTCGACTTGGTAGGTTGAGTACGAAGCCCCCAGAGTGCATTGGGTAGTTCCTTGATCCACTTGCCTCCTTTGATGTTAGCTGCGTCGTGCAATCGCTTCTTGAGGGCGTCAAGTACCATCCTGTTGGCGCGCTCGACTTGACCGTTGGCGCGGGGGTGAGTGACTGAGACGTACCGGACGTCAATCCCGCTGTTCTCGCAGTACTCCCAGAACTGGTGGTTGTTGAAGTTGGAACCCAGGTCTGTGATGATGCGATGGGGTAACCCGTAGCGATGCACTAGCTCATCCAAGAAGTTGAGTACTCTGTCGACCTTTGGGTAGGTGACCAGCTTGACTTCGATCCACTTGGTGAACTTGTCGATGGCCACCAAGACTCTGTTGAATCCCCCTGGCGCAGTAGGCAGAGGCCCAATCATGTCGAGCCCCCAGCAGGCAAAGGGCCAGGTTGGTGGTATAGTGACTAGCTTGTAGGCCGGGACGTGTTGCTGCTTGGCGAAGAATTGACATCCTTGGGACTTTCTGACGAGTTCTTCAGCGTCGGCCGGGGCTGTAGGCCAGTAGAAAGCTCGTCGGAAAGCCTTGCTCACCAGCGTGCGGGAGGACGCATGGTTGCCGCAGTCGCCTTTGTGGATCTCCTTCAAGATGTCCTTGCCTTCATCGCGGGGTATGCACTTCATGAGTACCCCAGAAGTGGCACCCCACCTGTAGAGCTTGTCCCCGACTAGTACGTAGGTCTTGGCTCGACGGACGAGTTGTTCAGTCGTGTTCTTGTCGGAGGGAACCTTCTGCTCGCGGATGTAGTCGATGAAGGGTTGTCTCCAATCCACGTCAATCATCATGACCTCCTGACCGGATTGTGGTGGCACAGGGTCAGTGGTAGCTGGCACCGGCTCTGGGATGGATGGCGCATGAAGCTCATGGACGAAGACTCCGACGGGTACTTGTGCGCGAGTAGAACCAAGCTTCGACAGGACGTCCGCTGCAACATTGTTGTTGCGGACGACGTGGTGGAACTCGAGACCGTAGAACTTGTTCTCGAGCTTGTGGACTTCTAGACAGTAGGCATCCATGTTCTCCTTGTTGTGATCCTAAGACTTGTTGACCTGGTTGATGACCACTGCGGAGTCGCCGTAGACTAGTAGCCGCTTGATGCCCAAAGAGATTGCGAGGTGAAGCCCATGCAGCAGGGCTTCGTACTCGGCTTCATTGTTTGAGACCTTCCAGAAGATCTGCAGGACGTACTTGAGTTGTTCGCCCTTTGGAGAGATCAGGAGTACCCCTGCACCTGCGCCCTCGAGCTTGAGTGAGCCGTCAAAGTACATCACCCAGTGTTCTGGCCGCTCGGTTGGAGTTGGTAGCTGATTCTCCCGCCACTCTGCCATGAAGTCGACTAGAGCCTGAGACTTGATAGCAGTACGTGGCTTGAAGTCGATGTTGAGGGCGCCGAGTTTGACCGCCCACTTGGAGATTCTTCCAGTAGCATCTTGATTGCGGAGTATTTCACTGAGCGGGTAGTCGGTGATGACGACAATCGAGTACTCCTGGAAGTAGTGTCGTAGCTTCCGCGAGGTGATGAGCACTGCGTAGAGTAGTTTCTGGACCAGCTGGTACCGTGCCTTTGACTCTGATAGAACCTCGCTGACGAAGTAGACTGGTCGCTGGACTGGGTAGGCGTGGCCTTCTTCCTGCCGCTCGACAACGATGGCAGTACTGACCACATGAGTAGTCGCAGCAAGGTAGAGCAGTAGCTGCTCCTTTTTGCGAGGAGCCGTGAGGACCGGTGGCTTTGACAGGAAGTCTTTGAGCTGCGCCAGAGCTTGATCAGCCTCCTCGGTCCATGCAAACTTCTCTTGGTGCTTGAGTAGTTTGAAGAAGGGTAGACCCCGTTCTCCAAGCTTCGAGATAAATCTGTTCAGGGCCGCCATGCACCCGGTCAGCTTCTGTACATCTTTGATGCAGGTTGGAGCTTTCATGTTGGTGATGGCGGAGATCTTCTCGGGGTTGGCTTCAATGCCGCGATGGCTGATGATGAAGCCGAGTAGTTTCCCAGATGGTACGCCGAAGACGCACTTATTGGGATTGAGCTTCCATTGGTACTCTCGCAGGGATGCGAAAGTCTCTTCAAGATCAGCGATGAGCGTATCGGAGTTTCTGGTCTTGACGACCACGTCGTCCACATAGGCTTCGACATTCTTGTTGAGCTGCTTCTTGAAGCAGGCCTGGATAGCTCGCTGGTATGTAGCGTCGGCGTTCTTCAACCCGAACGACATTGTCGTGTAGCAGTAGGCGCCGAACGGGGTGATGAACGCGGTCTTCTCCTGGTCTTCTTCCTTGATAGCGATCTGGTGATACCCGGAGTAGCAGTCGAGGAAGCAGAGCAGGTCGCAGCCCGCCGTGGAGTCGATGACTTGATCAATCCACGGCAACCTGAAGGGGTCCTTGGGGCAGTGCTTGTTGAGGTCAGTGTAGTCGACGCACATCCTCCACTCGTTCGTGTTCTTCTTGCGGACGAGGACGGGGTTGGCGAGCCACTCAGGATGGAAGACTTCACGGATGAAGCCCGCCGCGAGTAGTTTGGCGAGTTCCTTCTTGATGGCATCCCGTCGGTCATCGGTGAAACGGCGGAGGTGTTGTCGCTTGGGGGTAGTTTTAGGGTCGACATTGAGTGAGTGCTCGATCAGCCTCCTGGGCACCCCTGGCATGTCCGCTGGTTTCCACGCGAAGATGTCTCGGTTAGCCCGGAGGAAGCTGACGAGCGCGTCTTCCTATTTCAGGTCAAGACCCGCCCCAATCATGGTAGTCTTGCTATTGTCGCCCGTCCCGAGGTCAATGGCCTTCACTTGAACTTCCTCTGATGGCTGAGGCTTGTTTGCTGTGTCGGTCTTCTCAAGTATTTCGAGTTCAGTTGGGGCGAGCCTCTTGGATGCAGCGAAGATCTCCATCATTGCATTGGGTACTTGGTTGGTCGCTGCGAGTTCCACGGCTTCGGTGTCGCAGTCGTAAGAGATCTTTAAGTCCCCTTGCAATGTGAGTACTCCGGCGGGACTTGGCATCTTGAGTACCAAGTAGGTGTAGTGGGGTACCGCCATGAACTTGGCGATAGCTGGTCTGCTGAGAATGGCATGGTAGGAGGTTTCGAAGTCCGCAACCTCGAACTTGATGTACTCGGTGCGGTAGTTCTCCCTTGTTTCCCCGAAGGTAACTGGCAGGACCACTGAGCTTAGTGGAATAGCTGCATTACCGGGGACAATGCCGTAGAAGGGTGACGCGCTCTTGGTGAGCATGTCGCTGATGTCGAGCTTCATCTTTTTCAAGGTCTTGGTGAAGAGGACATTGAGCCCGCTTCCGCCGTCGATGAGTACCTTGTTGAGTCTGGAGCCCGCAACTACATGTTTCAGGACGAGTGGGAAACGTCCTGGCTCGGAGAAGCTTGTCCATTGGTCCGCGCGGGAGAAGGTAATGGGTACCTCCAACCACCTTAGAGTTGTCAGCACCGCTGGTTCAATGTTCAAGACTTGCCGTCGGGTGGCCTTCTGAGACCGTCTGGTGGGTAGTCCACAAAAGAGGACATTCACCGTCTTGTCGGGTTCTTAGAAGTCGCCGTTGCCTTCATCGACTTTTTTCTTGCCCTTCTTGTCGTGAGGAGGCCGTGGATCGGGAGTATCCTTGAGTGCTCACCGGAGCTGGTAGCACTGCTCAGTGGTGTGGTTGCCATCCAGATGCCATGGGCACTTCTCTTTGAGGAAGTCTTTGAAGCCGCCGGAGGTCTTTTTGGAGTTGTCCTTCGCAGGGTGCTGTATGGCCACGACCGTGTTGTCTGGCTTGCGCTTGTGATTAGGACCCGAGTAGTTGTTGTTGTTGCGACCCATTAATCCTTGTTGTTGTTGTGGCCGCCCGTGTTGTTCTTGCTCTTGCCGCGGATGGAGTCGTACTTGGCATTCGCCTTGTCCTCCTCGTCGGCCCATGACGTAATCATGCCTTTGAGCTTGGTGATGGAACTCGGGCGGCGGTGACCGAAGTCTTCGAAGGTGCGATGGTGGTAGAGCCCGTCTTGGAAGAGGTCAATAACTTCTTTGTCGGTGATGTCGACTACGGTCGCGCGCTTGTCGAAAAAGCGCCGCATGTACTGGCGGAGCGTCTCGCCTTGTTCTTGCTTGACCATTGCCAGATCCATGCGGGTACCCGAGCACCCCATGGCGCCCATGAAGTTGCTGGTGAACTGAGCCTTCAGCTGGTCCCACTCGTCGATCGAGTTCTTGTCGAGCGACTCGAGCCAAGTGAGTGGGGCTTGGTCTAGACAGAAGGGGAAGTAGAGGCACTTCGTGTCGTTGTTGCCACCAGCATTTTCAATGGATAAGGCATAGCACCTGAGCCACTGAACTGGGTCTTGCTTCGCGTCGTACTTGGTGATCCCGAGTGGTTTGAATTTCTCAGGAAGGAGTAGGTCACGAAGTCGTGCAGAGTAGGCGGGGAAGCCGTCGCTGTCGCTTGCTTCAGTAGTCTTCTTGCGACGGATCTCGTCGATTCTATGGCGGGTGTCGTAGCCGCCACGTGAGTCGCCGGTGGCGTGGCTATTCGCGTGGCCTCGGCCTCCGCGATCGCCGCCGCCACCAGCTCTTCTGCCGGCACCATGGGATGAGCTTCCGCCGCTGCTGCCACCACCACCACCGTCACCGCGACTACCACCAGCGCCGCCGCGGCTACCACCGGTGCCGCCCTGGCTGTTGCCGCCCTGTGAGGGTCCTCCAGTCGAGGCCCTAGAGCGGTTGGGGTTTGGCTGGTGTTCTCCACGGACACGGTTGCGTCCGCCATGTGCCGGGCTGCGACTAGTGGCTTCATGGTGTCTAGCTTCGTGATTTCTGATGGGGGGTACTTGGGCGACCCTGTTGTCGACCCGCATGAAGTAGGCGTCTTCAGTGAGCTTAGCGATGACTTCGCCTGCGCGAATCCCCTGGGCCTACCGTGCTATCGTGGTGATAGACATGAGGCACTGCTCAGGAGTGGTGTGTACCCGGTTGGCAACTTGATCCAGAGCCTCGTTGAGGTTCCGGATTGGGAGAGCCTCTCGGAGACGTCTACGCCGATCGTTCCGCTTCCTGTTGCGGTCACGTCGGGCGTTCTTGTCTTCGGTGGTCTCATCGGGAGGTGCGTTGACGGACAACTCATCCTCTGAGATGTCATCAAGGTACCGGTCGGATCGATTCTCCGAAGTCCCGACGTCTCCGGCCGCCATGAAGACTTCGCGGTCGGGAGTGCAGAGACTGGAGTCAGTAGTCGCCACCTCGGTTGGGGTGTGCTCGTCGTTTTGAGCCAAAGGGGTCCCCTCCTGGAAGGGGAGTGTATCGAGGTAGGTGACGCAGCGCGAGTTGTTGTCCGTCAGGTCTGCTGGCTTACGGTCGGGCCAGTAGACGAATCTACTGGCGGGAGTAGATGTGATGACCAAGCTGGTAGCAGGGCCTGACAGCGGTTCCTCAGTCATGTTGAGCTCGGACTCGGACTCGATTGGGTCCGATCCGAAGTCGAACTCATATGAAGAGTCCGAGTAGTAGCCGGATGCGGTGTTGGAGTCCGAGGAGTACTCGGGGGTGATCTCCTTGCTGGCCCGGCGTGCGGCGAGAGCTTCCGCGTGGGCCCTGCTAGAGTTGCAGAGACCGTATGGGAAGTGCTCGTGGAGGGGGGCCGCTTCACACGATAGCTCAGGAGCCGGCTCGCGTGAGGCGATCTAGGGTGACGTCGAGTTCGAGTCAGAGGCGGATCCAAGCTCGAAGTCGGCGACTTGGTTGTAGAGCGAAAATTCGCCGAATTTTTCGGCGAGTGTGCCCGTGATGACTTCGGGAAGTGTCACGAGCCCGGTCTCCAGGTCCGGGGTCATGGTGAGGTAGTGTTGGAACGATCCCGCGCCATCAGCAGTGCAGACCCAGGAGCCGAAGGCGAAGGTGTCGCCGTGGTTGAATGCGGCGGTTGGCTTGATGACGATTGAAGCCGTCAAGTTCGCCATGTGATCTTCGGCGAGATCCCCTACCTGGCGCGCCAGCTGTCGGTGTTTTAGACTGGCAACCTACCAAGGGGAGTACCCGAGGTAGATGAATGTGGCCTCGCCGAGATTGGTAACTCGAAGGAGAGACACGTGGCACACAATTTAGACAGGTTCGGGCCGCGAGGTGCGTAATACCCTACGTCCTATATGCTGCGTAGCTCTGGATCGATTGGGTGTGTTTACAAGATGATGCGGATGATGAGATAGGGGTCCCTGCCTCGCCTTATATAGTCCGGGAGGCAGGGTTACAAGTCGGTTTGCTAGAGGAGTTCTAGTCATGTGCGGCTAGGAGTACACTACATGGATCCGGACATGTCTAGCTTCCTAACCGAGTACTAGTCCTCTGTATACCTTGTGCTCCATGCCATCAGGTGCCATGTAGCCCAAGTCGAGTAGTCCCAGGGGGCCCACGGAGTAGTCGGTCCCAGTACCCACCTGAGTAGTGGGCCCAGGGACGTCCGTACGACAGTTGGTTACAAAAGCAATATTGTGGATCTTTTCATGATGGACAATATTGGTATTTTGAGTTTTCAAACTTGTCATATAAAATTTATAGTAATGTTGAATCCCGAAAATTTGAAAAAGTTTTAGTTAACATATAAAAACCACGATCAAATGAAAAGGTTTGATTTTAGCAAAATTTGATAAAAAGAATCATCAAATTTGGAGTTTCTATGAAGGAGAAATACCTGATACAAATTTAAATTTCGGATCAAAATGAGAAACACGAACTGTTCGGTGTTCTTGGAACAAGCCACGTGTTTCATTAAAATGTTTAATAAAAGGAACCACATACACCAAAAGGACACAAACCATGTTATAGCTCAGTGGTAAGTCCCTCCCTTCCCACCAACAAGACCAGGGTTCGAATCCCTCCATCCGCTCCTTTTTTCCGCGCTGATTAAATTCCCGCGCGCCGCACTATTGAGCTGGCCCGACGTGGCCTGCTTTTCCCGCACTGATGGCGCGTAGTGGGCTGGCCCGACGTGGCCCGCTTTCCCCCCGCTGATTAAATTCCCGCGTGCCGCGCTATTGGGCCGGCCCCACGTGGCCTGCCGTCGCCGCTACTATGGGCTGATGTATTAGAAAGAGGCTAATATAAATAACTTAAAAGCAAAGACACAAAACTACTTTTGGTGTAGTGGTTTGGGGTAGTTGGTTGGAGTGCTAGCGACCCAGGTTCAAACTCTCGATTTCACAACATTTTTTGTAAATTTTGGTCCACTTGTGGTCACCCACATATGGGACCATGCGCTTGTGGGACCATGCGCTAGTGGACCATGCTTTCAGAAAAAAAATCCCATCAAATTTGAAGTAACTATAATTGAGAAGAACCCGTTTCAAGTTTTTGTTACATATTATATAGAAAAACATGAAGTGCACATCAAGCTCCGTGCGCCACGTGTTATGTTCATCCCTGGTGGACCGTTGAAATCCGTGTCGAAGCAAAACAACCATCCGGCTGTCACCACGTGGTTGGTGTTATCCACTTGTTGTCTAAAAAAATAAACTTCTTAATTGCTCAAACGAAGTAACGGCCTAGTGGTAGAGAATGAACTTCCCAAGGTCAAGGTTGCTGGTTCGAATCTCCCTTGGTGCATGTTTTTTGATTTTCTGAATTAAACAATATTTATTTGTTTAAAAGGAAAAAAACCAAATTCATTCACAAATAAAGACTTAGAGCATCTCCAAGAGACTTTGTAAAACTCATAAACTAGCTAAAATTTAGAAAAAGACACAAAAATTAACATCCAACAGACTGTCTATCTCGCCCGGCTCGGAATCCCACTCGGTAAACCTCCCGCCTGGCTCGGTATTTTTACCTCGCTGCTTCGTGCTCGGTATCCTCCTCCGCTCTACCACCCGCGACTCCCTCCAGCGGTCCTGTTGCCCAAGCGCGGCGGGGCGAACATGCAGCGGAGCGAGCAGCGCCCCTCGGCGGTGCACGGGCCGCAGCCGTCCGCGGTGGCGGCGCTGAGACGACGCCGATGGCGAGGATGAGTGAACAACGCCCCAAGGTCCTGTCCTATTCGTCACCTGCTGCTCCAGTTCGGTCAAAGTTGGCCATGCTCACCCATCCATGGGAGAGCGCAGCGCCCGGGGATGCGAGGTAGCCTGGCTCCCGTCCTCGTTTGGTAGCTTGACCGTGCGGAGCACCGCCGCCGGCGGTACAGGCTTGGCCGCGAGGGGGGGCCAGCTGCAGGGGAGCGTGGGCATGGAGCAACACACGGCGGCAGAGAATGAACGCGTTGGAAAAAGGAAGAAGACGAAATAGAGGAAAAGAAAGAAGATGAGAGTATGACACATAGGGTCCACTGATGAAGAGTCCGATTATAGAGAGGCTGTTGGTTTACTTCTCCATTTAGAAGCTTTTTTAATTTTTAACTAGTCTTCTAAGCTTTAAATTTAGCTATAGTTATTGCTAATCTCTTGGAGATGCTCTTATGTAGTGGTGAAGCTCTCTATTCTAGTCTCTTGAGTTTGATTCCCTCAGCTGCTACGGTTTTTGCCATGATTTCCAATAAAAAAATGGTTGACTTGGTTGGGTCTCTTCTTTTTTTTCTGCTCATGCGCATGTGGGTTGGGTTTTTTCTTTTGGTGGGCTGGGTTTTTTTTGTTTTCCGTCAATTGCCCTGATGGGCTAAATTACGTATTCAGCTTTCCTTTTAGTGCAACCAAAAATAGTTTAATGAATTGACATAATTCAATGGTGGTAATAGAAGCTAATTGATGCAACGATTTATTTTCTGGATGCAATAGGCACATGAGCTATCACAACAAATGTTAAGTTTTAGACAATGTTATTTCATCATGGCGTAGTGGTAGGGTGTTGCGTCTTTTGTCTCCACCACCTGGTTTCGAATCCCAGCTTTCTCTCCTTTGTGCCATTTTTTACTTATAACCTTTGCCTTATAGTAGAAATAATATAATACCAAACTTCTTAACAACTAATATTGTAGCCTAGTGCTAAGGCATGGCAATCTCAGCTGCAAGACTTGGGTTCGAATCCCACGTTTGCCAATTATTTTTGATTTTTTCCTTTGCGCGGCCGGCCAAGATAGCCGGGGCGCGGCCGGTGGCTACTGCCTGGTACAGCCGGCCAGGGCCTTGGTGCGGCCGGCCAAGCCTTAGCGCAATTGGCTGGGGCACGGCCGGTGGCTACTGCCTGGTGCAGCCGACCGGGGAGGCTGCGGCCAGGGCACAGCCGGCCGGGGCTGTGGCGCGGCCACCACGTGGCGTGGGAGGTTGCGGTCGGCTGGGGCCGTGGCGTGGCTGGCCGTGGCTGGGCCGCTGCGTGGCACGGCCGGCCAGGGCTCGGCCGACCACGGCTGCAGTTGGCCGGTGGTAAAACCAAGTACAAAAGTGTTGAATGCAAAGGAAAAACACAAATTTGTATGTAGTGTAGTGGTAAGAGTTGTTTAGTTGAGGCAAGAGGTGTACTGTTCAAAGCTTGACCTCTTCAATTTTTTTTATTTTCTCTATTTTTTCATACACCACTCTATTTTTTCCTACGTTTTTAATTATTGATCATGATGATCTATATTTCTTTTCACACGTTACATGAAAGTTCACATAATTCATTGGTGGCAATAGAAGCTAATTGATGCAACAATTTGTTTTCTGATGCAACAGGCACATGAGCTATCGCAACACAGGTTAAGTTTTAGACAATGTTATTTCATCATGGCCACAAGTAGGCAAAATAGCAACCAACTAAATGTTCGTGGCAATAAATGCACATCAAATGCAACGAATTGTTTGCTGGATGGAATAGCCACATGAGCTATTGCAACAAAGGTTAAATTTTGAACAACATTATTTCATCGTGGCCACAGGCATACCTATTCGCAACCAACTAAATGTTCGTGGCAACAAACACACATCAAATGCAACAAACTGTTTGCTGGATGCAATAGCCACATGAGCTATTGCAATAAAGGTTATGTTGTAGACAACGTTCTTTCATCGTGGCCACAGGCATGCCTATTCACAACCAAATAATTATTCATGGCAAGAAACACACATCTATCGCAACACTAAATCGATACTATCGCAATGCACAATTAGTTGTGGCAATAGATACCCATAAAGGCAACCACCATTTTCACCGTGGCATTAACACCAACCTGTTGCAACGACTGTTTCAACAGACGCAACCCACATTTTTGGTTGCCATAACATCCAGATATCGCAACCCATTAATATGTTGGTTGCTATAAAACCAAATATTGCAACCAAATACGTGGTGTTGCAAAAAAAATTGGTGCTCTAAGGGTCAATTCCTAGTAGTGATCAGAGAGCCGCCGACACGAAGGAGGAGCACCGGGAGGAAGCCGACGGCCGCCGCAAGTCCTCGAGTTGCCAAGGAGATGGCTTAGTCATGCCCTAGCCGCCATGGTTGGCCCTGTGTGGTGAAGCCATGGTGGAGTTCCGGAGCCGCGACTTGAATTCGTCAAGTAATTTCTACCTTCAACATTCGATGGTGATGTAATCATATGTTGTCCTACTTTAATCTACATCGATGAGTGTTTTATCCATATGTGTAGCTAGCATATGATTTTAGTAGGAATAGGTCTAATCGTGGTGGTTAGTCTATCTCTTGCGGATACATTGTTGTTGTGCACGGACCAAGGTTGTCGTTCGGTGATGAATATCCTTGCGTAGTGACAGTATGGTGGAGGAGAAAGCGGCGAATGAACGTGTATCGAACCACTCCATATCGGGTTACTCCATATCGAGTGTTCTCCTTATCATAGTATAGGTTTAGATTGGTTTGTCACCTTGGCCGGAACGGAAACAAGAAGACAATAGGCTAGGGTTACCCTTTGGTGTTTACCTTTATGGCTAGGTGGATGAGATCCATACATCCCTTCGTGTTTGTATGTTACCTTTATGCAATCAACGCTTCATCATAGGTTAGATCATTAGATTAGATGGATAGCCTTAGGAGTTTCCTTCCAATCCTTGGATTGACAAATCTAGGGAGGACCCTCCTTGGTGAAAAAGGCACCAAGTCACCCGTATGCTTGCGGTGAACTTCAACACGGTTTTGCACCATCAACAGAGGAGGAGCATGAACATGGAGATGATGAAGATGGTGGTGTGGTGCCCGCGGCTGAGCTTGTACAGACTACTTCGACTACAATTGTGGACAGTCCTTCTCCCACACCTACGACGACGTGCCGAGATCGTGAGGAAGCTCCAGCTGAGGGAGAGGTGGCTTCGAGGTGAGAAGCTCCCCGGCGAGTACAAGTGGATCATCCAGCTTCAACGATCATCGGGAACATCAACGAACGCACTACACGGTCGAGGTCTCGTAATAATTCTCACTTTGCCCATGCTGCTTTTGTTGCTACTTTTGAGCCCAAAGACATTGGACATGCGCTATTTGATTACAATTGGGTCAATTCGATGCATGAGGAGTTGGAGAATTTTGAGAGAAACCAAGTTTGGGAGTTAGTGGAGCCTCCACCGGGGTGTAAGCCGATTGGGACAAAATGGGTGTGGAAAAATAAAGAGGGAGAGAAAGGAGAAGTGGTAAGAAATAAGTCAAGGCTTGTTGCTCAGTGGTACACGTAGAAAGAGGGGATAGACTACGAGGAGACCTTTGCTCCCGTAGCTCATTTGGAGGCAATTAGGATCCTTCTATCCTTTTCCATGGCTAAAGGGTTCAAATTGTAGTAAATGGACTTGAAGAGTGCTTTCCTAAATGGTGTTTCGGAGGAAGAAGTGTTCGTGAGGCAACCACCGGGGTTTGAGAGTGAGAAGTACCCCCATATGGTGTACAAGTTGAGAAAGGTGCTATATGGGTTGAGGCAGGCGCCTAGAGCTTGGTATGGTAGGTTGAGAGGGTTCCTATTTGAGAGAGGTTTTGAGATGGGAAAGGTATATCAGACTTTGTTTCTCCTCAGGCAGGGAAAAGAGATCATAATTGTGCAGGTGTACGTGGATGATATTGTCTTTGGTGGCTCGTCTAACTCTTTGGTAGCAAGGTTTGCAGAAGACATAAGCAGGGAATTTGAGATGAGCATGATGGGCGAGTTGCAGTTCTTCCTCGGGCTCCAGATCAAGCAATTGAAGGAAGGAACTTTTATACACCAAGCCAAGTACACCAAGGACATTGTAAGGAAGTTCAAGATGGAGGACTCCAAGGCCAAGGCGACACCGATGAGTACGACTACAACTCTTGATGCGGATGAGGACAGTGAACACGTGGACCAGAAGGAGTACCGGAGCATGATTGGCTCCCTCTTGTACCTGACGGCGATGAGGCCAGACATCCAATTCTCGGTATGTCTGTGCGCTCGTTTTCAACCGTCTCCGAGGACTTCGCATCGGCAAGCAGTCAAGCACATCTTCAGGTATTTGCGATACACTCCTGACTTCGGCCTTTGGTACTCCGCGTCTTCTTTTTTGGTGCTTCACGGTTTTTCAGACGCGGATTTTGCCGGGTGTCGGTTGGATAGGAAGTCCACTTCTGGGACTTGCCAGTTCTTGGGTTCTTCTTTGGTGTCTTGGTCTTCCCGCAAACAATCGAGTATTGCTCAATCTACAACCGAAGCCGAATATGTTGCCGCAGCCAGTTGTTGCTCTCAGCTCCTTTGGATCACATACACCATGAGTGACTTTCGTGAGGAGTATACCCAGGTGCCACTTCTTTGTGATAGCATGAGTGCGATAAGTGTTGCTAAGAACCCAGTGCTTCATTCCAAAACCAAGCATATAGAAGTGAGATACCATTTTCTGAGGGACAATGTTGAGAAAGGGAAAATCACTTTGATCCATGTGCCCACACAAAACCATCTAGCGAATATTTTCACCAAGCCCCTAGATCAAGCAACTTTCACTCATTTGCGGGGAGAACTTGGTGTGTGTTTGGTCTCTTGAGTTGAGTGTGGGAGCTCCTTTGTAGCATATGTATAGCTTTCCTTTTATGCTTTCTTGCATTTTGCATTGCATATGTAACATGATGTATAGTCATCTTTGTATGTTAGGTTGCATGCATTTTGTATCATATGCATTGTGTAGGAAAAGCTTCTCTTATATACATTGTTCACCATGATGTGCTATACATGATCTTGTGAGCTAGTTTGGTATGATATGGCTTAGTGTGGCTTAGCTCTTGATGATCTTAATTTATATCCATGGTTGATAGCTATGCTTTTGAAAAATGTCATATGTATGCTCTCTTGTGAGTAAATGTCTTTATATGATCTTGACATGTTTTAGTGGCATTTCTATGCTTAATTTGTGCTTGGATAGCTTATTTTGAGTATATGGGGCCAAAGGCTCATTTGCCATCATGAATGTTTAGCCTCCACGCTTTATCTTGTGGAGGGGCATAAGTTCCTTTTTGTCGCAAGGACATTTCATTTACCATATATGAATCTGAAAATGAAATGTAAATTGCTTGGAAAATGTGCTCCCATGTCATATGTGCTTAATTTACTTGCTTTTGGGTGCTAAACCGTTGCATGTTGCTTACCAATGAGAAGTCTCATATTTAGAAGTAAGCACATGGTTCAGTGGCTTTGACATGACATGAGATGCTTGTGGGTGTTTATGATGGTCTTATGCTTAAAATGGTTGTCCTAGCATGAAGTTTGTGTGGCTGTGCTATTTTGACATGTTTTGCTCATGTTTAGGACTTTGCTCATGAGAGGGAATTTTTTGCAAAAATAGTCAATTCTACCTTAGCTTTGCCCAATGGTTGTGAAACTTGGTGATCTTGTAGTTTTTGTCCATACGAAGCTATAGAGTATCTAACTTGCTCTTTTGGATGTGTGTATCATGCTATGTTGAATATTGTCTATTTGAGAAGCTCTAGGTTGAGTTTTTGCAATTTTTGGCTTGATTCATGCATTGTCAACAAGGGGAGAAGTTTGAGCATGTTTTGGCTTGCTATATGCATTTAGAAGGTTTCCAAGTGGTTTCGAGCTATTTTTGAGCTCGGGCAGTTCCCAGGTGGTCATCAGCCTGACCGGTGCTGCTCACCGGTCTGACCGGTGTGAGTGTCAGGTGATGGAAGATCTAGTCCACCGGTCTGAACGGTGCAGGTGACCGGTCGGAGCAAGGCTGAGACAGCTGCTCTGTTTTGTGAAGTGGTTTGCATGCATTCGTCCAGGGGGAGTTGCATTGGTTCAGGGGTAGCTTCAATGTGTGCAGGGGGAGCTCTTTGTGGTTTTTGAGCTTTGCTTTGGTGGTTTGTTGCTCTTTGCTTGAGCTTGTTTTTGGCTCGGTTGTGTCGAGCCGTTGCCCTTGCCTAAGGGGACCGAGTCTTTCCTCTTTCAAGTGATCTTGCTCTTTGCCTTTGTTTGGCTTTCGATCGCTTGCTTGAGTTTCTTTTTGGTCGTTTCTTTTCTTTTCCTTTTCTCTTTGGTTACCAAATGTGTGTGTTGTCAATGCACTCATCAAGGAGGAGATTGAGGACCTATGTGGTTCGAGGACCGGTGGATGGTCACTTCCTGGTGTGATGAGTGATTGACAATGTTGTGTGGACTGATTCTTGGCTAAGTATTGCAGGTACAGGTTGCGGCTTGACTGGTGTTGGTGCAGGTGAAGAGCAAGCGCGAAAGGTCGTTGCCAGGTAGGCCTCCAGGTGTGGAGAAGACAAGTAGGCTTGGCTCGAGGGACCCTGTGGCCAGCGGGGTCAAGTGCGGGCCGCATGGTGGCAAGAACGACAAGATGAAGTCATGGACGGTTTCTTGGTTGAGACTTAAAACCAAGGTCGAGCTGGGACTACGTGGGAGTCGAGTCATGAGTGGTGATTGGCGGAGGCTACACCGAGTTCGCGGGGTTTCCAATGGTTCACGAGAAAACCGCTGGGTTCCTTGGTTGATCCACAAAGCCAAGACTAAAGACCGGAGGCAGCAGCACCAGGACTGGTCTGACCGGTGGGTACCGGTCTGACCGGTGGAGGACACCGGTCTGACCAGTGTGCGACTACGCAGTCCGGAGACTTCGAAGTGGAGGACACGCATCAGGATCGCAAGGCTTGCGTCAAGGCTAAGCAAGTTTGTGATCGCCGGGCATCCGTCCGATGGTGCTATGACGAAGTTTCCCAAAAGTCCCTTCGGGGGCGTGTATCTTAGTTTAATGTAATAGGGGTAGTTTCATCTTTCGGCTAGCCTCCATATAACCCAAGTGGTGAGAGGATGGCAGCCATCTGTTGGAACCCTAGCACATTTGCTTTTGCTATTTTCCCTTCCTATTTTCCTTAGGATTTAGAGGACTAGCCTGAGAGCTTCATGGTGAGATCTTGTGAGAGGGAAGGATGATTGGGAGGCAAGCTAGACCTTGTATGAACCTTCATGGTATGTATAGATGATTCAGCCTGGTTCCTCAAGGCTTAATTGTGTCTCTCCCGTTTTCCCTTTTTGGTGATTTTCGGAGCCTTTTCTTGGCATTTTTCTTGTGGCGGTTTTGAGACCTTTGTCTTTGTGATTTGGTGGGGAATGTATGCATGAGCCCGTCGTTGTTCTTTTCCCTTTGATTCCCTGAGGACCTGTGTGGTTCGAGGACCGGTGGATGGTCGCTTCCTAGTGTGATGAGTGATTGACAATGTTGTGTGGACTGATTCTTTGCTAAGTATTGCAGGTGCAGGTTGCGGCTTGACTGGTGTTGGTGCAGGTGAAGAGCAAGCGCGAAAGGTCGTTGCCGGGTAGGCCTCCAGGTGTGGAGAAGACAAGTAGGCTTGACTTGAGGGACCCGGTGGCCAGCAGGGTCAAGTGCGGGCCGCATGGTGGTAAGAACGGCAAGATGAAGTCATGGACGGTTTCTTGGTTGTTCCTCAAAACCAAGGTCGAGCCGGGACTACGTGGGAGCCGAGTCATGAGTGGTGATTAGCGGAGGCTACACCGAGTTTGCGGGGTTTCCAGTGGTTCACCAGAAAACCACTGGGTTCCTTGGTTGATCCACAAAGCCAAGACTGAAGACGGAGGTGCAGCAGCATCAGGCCGATCTGACCGGTGGGGTACACCGGTCTGACCGGTGTGCGACGACGTAGTCCGGAGACTTCGAAGCGGAGGACACGCGTCGGGATCGCAAGGCTTGTGTCGAGGCTAAGCAAGTTTGCGGTCGCCGGGCATCCGTCCGATGGTGCTATGACGAAGTTTCCCAAAAGGCCCTTCGGGGGTGTGTATCTTAGTTTAATGTAAAAGGGGTAGTTTTGTCTATTGGGTAGCCTCCATATAACCCATGTGGTGAGAGGATGGCAGCCATCTCTTGGAACCCTAGCTCATTTTGTTTTGCTAATTCCACTTCCTTTTTCCTTTGGAATTTCTAGGACTAGTGTTGATGGACCTTACAACAAGTATTTGACTGTCAACATCTCGGCTACAGTAGCACTTTATAACGAATTTCATGCACGTTTTAGGTGCTAACGAGGTTCCACGAGTTGTGTTGAGGTTTTATCTGCAGGATCAAGGTTAGGGAGCAATTCCGGAGCACTGAGCAACATAAGGTAGGCACGGCTACACCTAGTGGTGTGCCCAGCCCTACCTTGCACCACCATTCAGGTTCACACTGAGTGTAGTCCCGTGCACCAGCTCCCAAAAGTCCAAAATCATCACGATCGTATTGGATCAAGCAAACACACCACAGGCGAGCTGCACAGGGGCCAGGAGGCAGGGCCGGTCGCTCCACTAGGGCCTGCCAAACCTCCAGGGCCGGCCGCACCACTAGGCCCGGCCGCACCAGCCCAACACGTCCAAGTGTGCCACCAAGCCTCGGTCACTCCAGGGAGCACAGCTAGAAATGATCCTGATCGAGGAAACAAGGTCGGTTTGATCCAGAGGATGAGATTAGCTTCACTTGGATCCATGGACCCACAAGCTAGTAAACAACCGACGTGGGACAACATCTAGGACTTCATCTACTCACTAGAGCATGATCCGAAGTGGATGACAAGGGGGCCCAGGGTCGGCCGCACCAAGAGGTCCGGCCGCACCTCCTTTACGAAGCCAACCGACCCACAACCGTCTTCAAACTGCCTCAGGGACCAAATCACAGACGCACGATCAAAGGCGGTGGAAAGTGGAGGGCCGGCCGCACCTAGAGGCACGGCCGCACCTCCTTGCTGGGCATTGCACCTCCCTCTTGCCTACAAGTACCCCCTCCTGCAGCCACCGACCCATTGGCGCTATATATAGAGCCTGACACCTCGTAGAAGGACACAAGTGATTGGAAGCAAGTGGCAGAGCCCTACACAAGTTAGTATTCAGAGAGTAGGGAGAGAGAGTTGAGTGTTGGAGTACAAGCCGGAGTCGATCTTCTTCTTATACCTCGACGGGTGCGGCACCACTTCGGTCGTCCACACCCGAGATACTTTGTAAGTTCGGATTCATGAGTAACTAAGTCTCAAGTCATTTCATTGCTCGCTCTTAGCTTCCTCGATTGCGGTTTAGTAGTTTCTACTTATCGTGGTTGCTTTGCTCTAGCGCGGAGTAAGGTAGTGCTTGGTTAGTGTTGACACGGTGTCTAGGCTTTCCAGTACCTTGGAATGCTTCCCAGTTCAACGGACTAGTTGTGGTACCCTAGGGAGGTGACAGCTCTAGACGGGCTTTGTAGTCCACAATGTTAGTTCCGACAGGTAGGAGTTACGACATCAGAGCCCCTTCTCATCCCTTTCCGTGGCTCTTTTCCCTCTAGCCCCGATGAGAGACAAGTTTTGCCTTGATTCTATCCGTGACTCTCACGAGTCCCAAACTTCATCAGCTATCCCCTCTCTACCTGAAATCTACCCTTGCCTTTCTATCCGTTGTCACCATATCCCCCGGACGAATTAGTTCAGGTTCACAACACTTCTCGTTCCCCGTGGAAATCGATACCTTGGAATACTCCCGGGTGAAAGCTACAACGGTATCCGTGCACTTGCGGATTTATCTGTGATTGTGTAGTATACCAACAGGCTTTCTGGTGCCGTTGCAAATCTAGTAACGATGTAAGAAGTGCCAACAAGCTTTCTGGCGCCGTTGCTGGGGAACGGTAGCTGTTCTGATCCCGAACCCAGTTCATCCGTGTATCACCCCATTTATCTAATGGATTCCAATCCAACCCTTTTCGATTTTTCCGCTCCAAAGGGCGATCATTTGGAGCCTCCACCTTCATCACATTCCATTGAAACACCTAGCTATGAGCTACGTCTCGGCTTCATAGCTATGGTCCGAGAGCAAAGCTTCTCCGGAGATAAGGATGAAAGTCCTTATTCCCACCTGCACGAGTTCGAACAACTTTGTTCGTGTCTTGTGATCACAAGAATGAGTCAAGATACCTTGAAATGGAAACTCTTTCCGTTTTCATTAACGGGGAGAGCAAAACAATGGTATTCGCTCAGTGTGAGAAGTATGGAGGGGGACTGGGAAAGTTTACGAAAGGCTTTTTTCCTAACATTCTTCCCGACTCCCCAAGTAGTGAAACTCCGACGAGTGGTCATCTGTTTTGAGCAACGGAAGACCGAATCTCTAGGAGCCGCATGGGCAAGATTTACGAAAATCGTAGACTCTGGTCCAGACCTTGGTATTGCAAAGCCCGCTCTTTTGCAACATTTTCGCGATGGTCTTGGACCAGAGTCAGCAATTTTCTTAGACTCTTCTTCCGGAGGATCTTTCACTCATCTCACCTTGTCTGAGTGTAAGGACATTCTAACAAAAGTCCTTCAAAATACCCCTTACACGGGAGTTTATGATGAATTCCCGGATGAGGAAGAGATCACTCAGGAGGAGCACATGCCAAACGCTCTCTCGGAACCAAAACCCATAGAGGAGGAACCCACTTTCCCAACTATCCAATCCGTAGAGGATTGCACTCCTCTAACAAAAACATGGTTCACCGATGAACCATTTCAACCATACAAAGAGTTTGACGACCCCTCGTGCGATTTCGTCTACGAGTTTTACGATGAGCTATTTGCTGACTTTGGGAATACTTGGAATTACCAAAGAGTAGAGAGACCAAAAGCACAAGAGGAGCCGGAAACTCCTATCTCTTGCTCAGAGGAACGAGCCGAACATTTTAGGCTCATTACAAACCTTTCGGCGATCATGATAGAGAATGGTTGGATGAGGCGGAAGCCTCGACCGATGTCATAAAACTCCCAACCAAAATAAGGCACACTATATGTGAACTCATGTGGAATAAGCATGATGTCGGGTATGATCCTAGCCTGGGGATCAACATTATCAGTTCATCTTTAGCAAAATCCCTAGCAGCCGTATCGTCTCTCTCAAAATCTTCAAAACTCCTTAACATTCATTCAGGAGAGACATTAGGTTGCTAGGGCATTCTTCGGGTGTTTCCCGTAAAGTTTACGGAACACGAGCTTTATCTTGATTTTCATCTCTTTGATCTACCTTGTCATCACACCCATTCAATCATCATCGGTAGACCTATCATGAAAATCTTAGAGCAATCCCCAAGCAAACCAGTGTTGGAGCTAAAGATCGGTGACGACTTTCTACCGGTGTCTTACCTTAGAACCGAAAACACCCCCATAGAAGCCGAACCCAAACCAGATCTACTAGAGGAGGTAATGGCCGCTTCCCTAGCAGAGCTAGCTCAACCAAACTTTGAAGAGGAAATCTCGTTCTTCACAGAGGAGGATGAGGCCCCAGTCTCATTTAAGCTTGACCCGACCGAGAAGCCGGAACGACCACCAATAGAGCTCAAACCTCTTCCTCCGGGATTAAAGTACGCGTTTCTCCATGGGAATCGAGAAACTCCAGTGATCATCAGCGATAAGCTATCTGAGATAGAAGCTCAGCAGCTCATCACTGTTCTAGAAACCCATCGATCAGTACTAGGATATTCTCTTCAAGATCCCAAGGGAATTATCCCCACTCTTTGCACACATAGGATTCCCATCGAACCCAACGCAATCCCTTCAAGAGAACCACAATGTCAGCTCAACAACAATATGAGGGAGGTAGTGAAAAAGGAAGTCTTAAAACTCCTTCATGCCGGGATTATCTACCCAGTACCCAATAGTGAATGGGTTAGTCCCGTTCAAGTTGTGCCAAAGAAGGGAGGCATGACGGTGGTGCGCAGTGATAAGAATGAGCTCATCCCTCAGCGCACCGTCACAGGGTGGCGTATGTGCATAGATTATCGCAAGCTTAACAAGGCCACCAAGAAAGACCACTTTCCCCTTCCTTTAATAGATGAGATGTTGGAACGGTTAGCGAAGCATTCCTTCTTTTGATTCCTAGACGGCTATTCTGGTTATCACCAAATTCCTATCCATCCCGATGACCAAGATAAAACCACATTTACATACCCTTACGGAACTTACGCCTACCGGCGAATGTCCTTTAGGCTATGTAATGCTCTAGCCTCTTTTCAATGTTGCATGATGTAAATCTTCTCGGATATGATCGAGCAAATCATGGAATTATTCATGGATGATTTCTCGGTTTATGGAAGGACCTTCTCGGAATGCCTTAAAAATCTTGATAAAGTTCTTAGAAGGTGTGCCGAGAAGGATCTTGTCCTCAATTGGGGAAACTGCCATTTCATGGTAAGAGAAGGGATTGTTCTCAGACACGGGGTGTCCGAACGAGGGATAGAGGTGGATAGAGCTAAGATAGAGGTTATTGAACAACTTCCACCTCCGGCCAATGTCAAGGGCATCCGTAGTTTCCTAGGCCACGCAAGATTCTACCATAGGTTCATCAAAAACTTCTCGGAAATTGCTCGTCCTTTGACCAAACTCTTAGCCAAGGATACCCCTTTCGTTTTTGATGAAGAGTGCCTTATCGCATTCCATACCCTCAAGAAAGCCTTGATCTCAGCCCCAATTATTCAACCTCTCGATTGGAGTTTGCCTTTCGAGATCATGTGCGATGCCAGTGATTATGCCGTTGGGGCGGTCCTAGGACAAACTAAGGACAAGAAACACCATGCTATAGCTTACGCTAGCAAGGCTCTCAACGGTGCTGAGCTGAATTATGCTACCACCGAGAAAGAGCCCCTAGCTGTGGTCTTTGCAATAGACAAGTTTAGGTCCTACCTAGTGGGGGCAAGGTGATTGTCTTTACAGATCACACCGCTCTCAAGTATCTCCTCACCAAGAAAGATGCAAAGCCAAGATTGATTCGATGGATTCTACTACTCCAAGAATTTGACATAGAAATCAAGGATAAACCAGGAGTGGAAAATTCAGTAGCAGATCACTTATCAAGGCTTCATCTAGAGCATGATTCATCGCTGCCAATCAATGATTTCTTGAGGGACGATACACTCCTCAGGGTAGACAACAATGATCCTTGGTATGCAGACATTGTCAATTTTATGACATCAGGATATGTGCCCCCCGGGGGAGATAAGAGGAAGTTAATATACGAGAGTAGACTCCACATGTGGGATGAGCCCTATCTATTCCGCATATGTGCAGACGGTCTTCTACGACGTTGCATACCATCATGGGAAGTGAACGACATCTTAGAAAGGTGTCACTTGTCAGAATATGGAGGACACTATGGAGCATTCTGTACCAATGCAAAAGTTTGGCAGTGTGGTTTCTTTTGGCCCACTATGTACCAAGATGCCAAGGATTTTGTGAGAAGGTGCCCAAGATGTTAGAAGCATGGTAACATTAGTACAAGGGATGCCATGCCCCTTACCACCAATCTTCAAGTCGAAATCTTCGATGTCTGGGGGATTGACTACATGGGACCTTTTCCAATGTCAGGGAATTGTGAATATATACTAGTGGCAGTGGATTATGTGTCAAAATGGGTGGAAGCAATACCCTGTCATACAACAGCTGCTCGACGCTCGAAGAAAATGTTCCACGACATAATATTCCCTAGATTCGGAGTACCAAAGGTAGTCATCAGTGACGGGGGATCACATTTCATTGATGGGAACTTCAGACGATACTTGAAAGCCCAAGGAGTGGAGCACCGAGTCGCTACTCCATATCACCCCCAAACAAGTGGTCAAGTTGAAACATCAAACAAGCAAATCAAAATCATCCTTCAGAAGACCGTCCACGAGATGGGAAGAGGATGGAGAGATAAACTTCCCGAAGCATTATGGGCATATCGCACGGCCTACAAAACTCCCATTGGTATGACACCATACCAATTGGTCTATGGGAAGACATGTCACTTGCCCATGGAATTGGAGTACAAATCATATTGGGCTATCAAGAAGTGGCATATGGATCTCCCCACTGCCGGAATTAAAAGACAAGTGCAATTGGGTGAACTCGAGGAATGGAGGGGGAAGGCATATCACAACGCAAAGATGTATAAAGAGAAAACCAAGAGGTGGAATGATAAGAGGATAAAAAAGAAATCCTTTGAACCAGGAGATAAGGTACTACTCTTTAACTCTCGCTTTAAACTTTTTGGTTGTAGAAAGCTTAGAAGTAAATGGGACGGCCCTTTCACGGTTGTGAATTCTGCTTCGCACGGGGCCATAACCCTACAGGATTCAGACAGAAACACTTTTAAAGTAAATGGGCAAAGACTTAAAATCTTCCTTGAACCAAACATGCCTAACCTCGAAGAACTTGATGTTATCGAGGTCATTAACTTGGAATGATTAGTCTTGCTTGTCTTGTGTATATAGAGTGTTTCTTGTTAGTTTTCCTATTTCCTTTTGCTCTCCCTTCATAGTTGCCATGAAGCCAGCCTTTTGGGGTAATGGGCTGGGACCGGCCGCACCTAGTGGGCCGGCTGCACCTCCCCCATCTGGCTCTAGGCTGCGCATGAGCTAGGGTATCTAGTATCTCCTAGTGCGCTATCCAGATAACCCCTGAAAACCTCGCGCAACGAGTTCTTCTCCAGAAACCCATCTCCTTTCCAAAAACCCTCGCCTTCTCGCTGTCTCCCAGCAAACCATGGGTGGTGACGGCCATAGCAACCTCTCCAAGAGCTTGGCACCCACCACCCCTAGCGGTGCGTCCTCGAAAGTGCTCGCAGGAGGTTCCGGGGTGGGATCGAGCCAAAACTCACCTCGCCAGGGGTCCCTGGCCCTTGCTCATGCATCCTAGGAGGCAAACCTAGGAGGGGGTAGGACCGGCCGTACCACCCAGGTCCGGCCGCACCAAGCCCATTCGGCCAGCCCGGCCGACGTGCACAGGAGGTCCTTGTCCCCCAGGAGAACGATCGGGAAAGGAAAACCCCGACGTTCAGAGTCACCGGCACGCCCTACAATGGGCCAGCTGAGGCTGAAGGAGCCGGAGACGCCAATCTCTAGGCGGCTCTTCAACGAGTCGCCAAGGGAGAACATCTTCGCCATAAAGACAGCCGGGACAGAATTCTTCAAGCCCCCAACAGAGGGGAAATACAAGATCATTGGGCGCAAGACTCCCCATGGGTATGAGAAGTAGCTAGTCCCTCGGTTAGACAGGGACGATTTGGAGCCAAATGAGTCCATCTTCTCCACCGATCCGTGGTCCTCCTGGCCAGTTTGAAGATTCAAAGGAGGATTCTAAGGACGAAGATCCTTACGAGGGTCTTCGTAATGAGGTCGCCGAGCTAAAGATGAAGAACAACTTGCTGGAGGAGCGCATAGCCGAGGCCGAGCTAGGACGGATGGACATGGACGGCAAGATGGAAATTCTCTGCAAAGCCCTCTGCAGCAAGTTTAGGTGCTTGTTGAAGGAATAGGGTGTCCAAATCTCTACGACTGCGTTTTGCCTTAGATCTCTAAGCGTAGGATCCGTGTAGCATCTCGTTAGTGTCGATTCCTTTCTTGTGTGTTAGTTTTGCTTTTTCAAAAACTTGTTTGCTTTAATTCGTTTAGGTTTGTCTGAATAAAGAGATGCTACAAACTCCTGGTGGTCAAGTGACCACCTTATAAATCTTTGGTTATTTTGCCGCTCTGGCTGGTGATTTGAGCCTGTTGATGCTCCTTAGCCTCACCACTAGGTTTATACCCCTAGTAATGGAGCTAGGAACGTCTTTGGTAAAACATACGTCACAGAAAGGTCTGCAAGCGCACGGATTACCGTTGTAGCACTTCACTCGGTGGTATTCGGGTTATCGTATTTATATTTCCAAAGGGAAGCACTATGGCATAGATAATCAAACGAACGGTAGAGAGGATCGAGGCTTGGTAAAAGGGTCTTATAGCTGGGGTGATGATAAAGATATACGGGGGAAATTGGACACACGAAGAGATCTTGATAAAAGAGCTAGAGAGGTCCTAGTGAGTTGGGAGGACAACGAGACGAGAAAGGATCCTAACGCAATCTATCTAATCTTGTCAACTCCGGGAAAAGAACTAAGGTAAAGTAGAGCCAAGGTAAGATAGGATCAACAAGCTCTTCTAGTGCTGCAGGGGCATGCAAAGCCGCGCTCTCAGACTGGGATGAGAAGGGAGAACGACGACACGCTGAATCCTACCGGCCTGAACTAACGTGGTGGACTACAGAGCCCGTCCGGAGCTGTCACCTCCTTAGGGTACCACAACTATTCTGTTGAACGGGACACCAATCTAAGACTAAGTCAAGTTCTGAGCACTACGCTCACAACGAACCAAAGAACCTTCCCTAAGGCCTTTAGAGAGAGGTCTCTCTCTCCCGTGAAACACCGGAGATCAAGCGAAGGATGACGACAACACTATAGGGTTCAAGAGAGCTATGCTAACCAAGGCAAAACTCACTTTAGTCTAAACCTAGAATAAAGCTTCTATTAGCTAAGTAAAAGCTGAATGTAATTGACTCGAAATATAAGATAGAAAGATAACTTGAAATGCACTTAAGTCTTATAAAGGAAAGATACAAGAGTAGTACCCGAACTCTGAAGAAGACTTCTCCGGAACCCCGAGACTAGGTCGACTCAACTCTAACTCCCAAACTACACTACTTCCTACTCTAAGATACAAAAGTGGACAATAGTGATGCTCCTGCGGTGTGTCTCCCGTTCCAGCGAGTGGAGGGTCCTTTTTATAGCACTGGGAGGTCGGTGGAGTGTTGAGGCGGCTGGAGCCAGGCACGGCCGCACCTCTAGGTGCGGGCGCACCTATGATGTGCCGCCTTTCGTCGTGGACGGTCCTGATGCTCGCTCCTTGGTCGGTTGTGAGTCGGTATCCTGGGTCGGTTCCGCCGGATTCGACGCTTCGTAGGTGCGGCCGTATCTCTTGATCCGGTCGTGCCTACTCCGAGCCATGTGATGCACCGCCACTGATAGGGGATGCTCAGGATTGCTTCGTAGTGGCGGTTGGTTGCATGTAGAGGTGGGCCCATGGATCCAAGTGCCTCTCTTCTACTCCTTTAGATCAAACCGACATAACCCCGGCATATCCTATCCATCCAAGGCGTGTTTGTGGAAATGATGGTCGCCTGGACTCGAGACGTGGCGGGGTGCAGGGCCGGCCGCACCAGCAGGGCCGGCCGCACCTGATGGTTCGGCCGTGCCTGCTCGGTTTGGCCCGGTGACTCCTGTTTTATCCCAAATGTGTACCTGCATATAAAATTTACAACACAACTCATGGAACATTATTAGTACTAAAAACATGCATGAAACTTGTCATATACCCTTCTCATTTCCGGGATTTTGACGGTCGGAAACCTGTTGTAAGGACCGGCAACAAACTCCCCCAAGCTAAACATTTGCTCGTCCCTGAGCAAAGTCTAGACTTGGGCTCGGACGATCAGGAGTTGCATTGATGTTACCACTCTGCAAGTTTCTATGCGCAACTCCATACTCTACTTGCTGTTGAAAAGATTGGTACGGGAGAAACTTAGCCATGTTTTACCTGTGGGGCTTGTAACTTTCCACCTTGCCTTCGGAGGTTGAAGAGTAGAACGGTTTTGACTTTGCATCACTCACTCTTCTCTTTTCCAGATCCTATCTCGGAGTTTTGAAATTTTTGCAAAGAGAGACAAAGTTCCTCGGATGGTTCCCTCGATCACTCAAGTGGTATTTGTTACCTCACCAAAGGCTTTTGAATGAGCCTCAACTTCCTACTCTATGGCTTGTATGTGGAGCTTTGGGTAGGATAAGAACGAGACTCACTTGTGCCACATGATGTTGTTGAGCTAAAGACCGGACCCAAGAAGAAACTAGTCATGCAAATTGATCGAGATGTGCAAGTGTGTGGAATATTTTTGTTTGTTTTTCTAAGTACTCCTTGCTTGGAGATTCTCTTCTTGCTTTTATTTTGGAGGGGGGGTCATGCTTCATCATTTTTTTCTATGCTCTTTGATTGGAGCACATTTTTTTTCTCTATGCTTTTTGAGCATATACTCTCTCCTTTTTTTTTCTTTTGATGACCCCTCTCTCCTTTTGCAAGAGTACAGGAAGAGAAATCTCTTGGGAACTTTGGAGTATTTATTTTGGTGGATGGATGGCATGTTTTGCATAACTCCCGGTGTAGGAGTTAGCATGTATATGTGGGTGTACGTGATCTCGATCATGGAAGCATGAAAAGATTCTACCAAGGGTCACAACACTTTGGCAAAACTCAATGGGTCACAAGCAAGCATATGTAGAAGGTTTGAACTTTGATATCGACATATGGCTTTGGTAGGTGATATGACCATTGAGGAACTTGTCTTGTTTTATTTTCAAAAGAAATCATCTGAGATTTTCACCATACTATGAGATAGAGCAAGATTAACATTGTCGCACCATATCATACTAGTCAACACCCTAGGTTTGGTCATAAGCATTTGCTTCCCACAAGGTTTTATTTCAGGATCTTGTCTCAAACATACCAACAAATTCAAAAGCTCTTAGAGTACAGAGTTGTATGCTAGGTTCTTGCAAAGTTTTAACATGGCAACTTTTTTCATTATTCCAAACGAGAGGATGTATAGACAAGATCTCAAGCACATGATGAAAGCAAAAGTTTTGGTTGTTTTCTTTTATTCAAAAAATGATGTTGGGATTGGATTGGACAGGCGTACCTTCTTTGTTTGAACCGGGGCTCTCCCCCAAGCTGATTCTGATCTCCTGGATGATTTCTCTTACCTTGTGATGCTGAGTGGGGCACTTGGGGACTCGATGCTAAGGTTGCTGGACAATCTTGTGTACTTTCATAGGTACGGCAGTACCTGTTGGTTCGGTTGGCCCTACTACTTTCACTCCAAGTGCTCACTTCCCCTCCTGCAATTGTTCTGCACAAAAATTTCGTCGAGGAGAGGTACGGCCGTACCTCGTGGTTTGGTCGTACCACGAAAACTTTCCAAACATAACTGATGAAACTCCCACTAATCTCCTGCACACTATTACCTTCGAAAGACTACTCCCTTGAAACTTCTCTCTCTTTTTTTTAAGATAGAAAGAAAAACAACTAAAACACAGGGGACGAAAAACAACTAAAAAGAAAGCTGGTTGGTTCTTACCTGGACGGGGATCTCTCTGCCCCAAGCTGGGTTGTAAACGGGACTAATAATCAGGTAGTTGCTGGTATGGGTTCCATGAACCGAACAAGTTGTGCACTGCTTGGAATCCTTCTTATGTGGTCGCGGTTAGGGTGTAAAGCTAGCCGTCTGTCTCCTGCTGCCGCCTGGCGGTGTCCTGGAGGCCTTGTTCTATTCTATCAGTGCGGGCATCGATACTATGGAGGCGGTTGTCGATGTTGAAAAGGCCTTGGTCAATGATGCCATACTGCTCCTCATGGTACCCGTACGGGTAGCTCTGAGGATAGTTTCCGCCATAGGTCGAGTGGCCCCCAAAACGCGCTGACTGTGAGTGTGATGAGCTAGAGCAGATGGAGGCACTAGGGGGTTGGCTTCTGCTGGACTGCTGTTGCTAGCGGCTGCCGGAAGGTCCTGCCCCTCCGGATGCCGGAGCTTGCTGCGTGGTGCTCTCTGGGATGAGGTTCTTGTCGCTCCTACGAGTGCGTGATCGGGTTGCTGGTCTGGGTCCCGAGATACTATGTCTCAGAGGCCTCACCATCTCCACATCATCCTCAGGTGTCAGGTTCTGGGTGTACTTCTTAACTTGGTATAAACCAAGCTCTGGACACGAGAGGACGATGGTGGTAGAGGAGTGGGGGTAAAGCATGACCAACTCTCCCTCAACATGCTTAAGCAAGTCGGCTTGCACGAAGTGGTCCTCATCAAAAGTCTCGCGGGGTGTCTCTAAGTAAGTGACCTGAGCTCACTCTAGAGCTCCGAGGTATGTGGCAATCCGAGTCACCAAAGAGGTGATCTCAATTTTGCCAGTCCTTGTGGCCATGGTGTGCCAGTGTTCGGCCATCGTGACGACAGGGGCAAGCTTTATCTTGTGGATGATGGCAAACAAGCATTGCAACTCATCCACCCTAACCGTTCTAAACTCGACTCTTGGGGCAATCATGCCCAAAATGAGTCGGTGGAGGAAACGAAGAGTAGGGTTATGGATCAAGTTGATCCGGGGAGCGGGATTGAACCCTCTCCCCGAAATCTTTTTCCAGAACGACTCTCTCGAAAAGGCTTTCATACCCTTATGCTTAGACCACTCAATCAGACAGTTTGAATCAAAGCCTAAAGCCACAATCAACTGATCCCAGGTTAAGTCGTACTCTTCATTAAAGGGCCAAAACTTAACACCATTGCTATCGGTGCTCAAAGTTGAGAGGAACTCTAGGGTGAGAAATTTTGAGCCCTCCTCCCAAGCATGCCAAAAATTTCCCCATCCTATGGCATCAAAGGCTGCCCCGAACTCTCCTATCATACCGGTTTCATTAAGAATGGTGTTATCGTATACCTTAGTGTGCGCGAACTCCCGGTCCTTTAGCTGCTGGAACAACCTCCGCTCTTGATCGGTACGCAGGATAATTTGTGTTTCGGAGGTAAGGAAACACGTCCTTTCCTCAGAACCTGAACCATCATAATGTACTGAGCTTGTGGACATGTCCCGGGCAGAACCCATGGACACATTGTCCTGAGGCTCGAAACCCGGGGGTACCAGTGATCTTGCCAATCTGAAGAATGGGAATGGCTATTGCGGCTCGAGTCCGAGTCACAGAACCTGATGTGTTTTCCCTTCACCACCTTAGCGGCCTTACGGAGCCACGACATCCTGCAAAAGGTTAGTGCAACAGATACCCAAAGGATGATGGTTAGGGAAGGTTAGTCGTTCGAGGATTAGCGGTCCAAAAGGTTAGCGGTCCTTGTGGGGTATTGAAACCTCCACAAAACTTGAGTGACTTGCACTATGAGGGACACACTCTCGTCACTCCTTTCCACTAATTACGAACGAGCTTAGCAAGGGAGCAAAGGGTGCAAACTTCGGAGTTTGGCTGTGGTGCTCTGGGAGAGTACACGGGAGGCCTCATTTCATAGGCAGGTGGAGGGAGGCAGGTGCGGCCGCACCTGTCCATCCGGCCGTGCCACCCAAAAATCAGAGACAACTTCAGTGCGTGATTAGGAGGCTAGGAGCAGGCTGCAGCGACTTGGAAATGACAACATGGTGGATTCCACAGGTGCGGGTGCTCCAACAGGGCCGGCCGGCCCTAGTGTTTCCACCAAAAAACGCTAGCAGGTAGCTACCACACCATCTAGCACTTAGGATCCTTGAGAACTTGTGCACTCAATTGTACAAAAGTTGCTGGGGTTGCTATTAGTGGTGGGGAAAGTATTACTGCAGATTGGACTTGTTTCCTCACAAACTAAAGCACCTCCATGTAGATAGTGGCTACTCCACACACTCACCCAGGCAAAGGGTGGTGCTCCCGTGCCAAGTGGGCCGGCCGCACCGGGCAAAATGCCCGAAACTGCTCCTTAAACCTTCTAAACTCTAAGTCATGCAGTGGCTAAAAGGATTTCGAAGATTAAACATGCTTGATGCATGAAACGAACTTAGGAAGGGACAAATGCCGGTTTATCTCATGACGAGAGCGTCAAACTTATAGTCCTCGAGCTGGACTTGTCGATGATCATTCCTTCTTTGAGTGATCCTCTAGATTAGAGAGGTAATTCACTAGACTTTGGAAGAAAAACGATAGATAGGCGATAATCTGATATATCCAAGATTGGGAATCGTACTTGATTTCTTCATTGTGGGATTCTCTTCTGACGGGCATAGCTAAAATTCTCTTTAAAATTTCTAGCCCCTCAGTTGGATTCTCATGAAAAAGTGATCCCTTTGTGAAAGCAAGCAAGCGGAAAACGTTGTCTCGAAAGAGTCCGTGTTGAAAATGTTGAAGCAACACTATATCTGGAAGGCCATGATCGGGACAAACGTGTATGAGATCATAGAATCTAGTTCATGCTTGATTTAGGGATTCGGTCTTCGTTTGTTGGAAATTGATAATTTGTCTTCGAAGGTTCATGAGACGAGATAAGGGGAAGTACTTAGCGCAGAACTTGTCGCGCAAATTTCTCCAATCCGTGGTGACTTCCTTCTCTTGCTGGAAGTACCAAGCCTTTGCTTCTCCCACTAGTGAGAATGGGAAGAATCTAACTCTGAATTCGTCGGGAGAAAGATCGGAGCATGAATGAGTAGAGCATAATTGCTCGAAATTCCTCAAGTGATTGTATGGGTTTTCCACTTTGAATCCAGAAAAAGGGTTTTTCTGGGCGATGGAAAGGAATTTTGGAGGAATAGTTCTTTGGAGATTTCCATTTCCGATTGGGATTGCCATCTTAGTCGGGGTATGGGATTGATGAATAGGGAACTCAAGGTTGGCTTCTTTGGCCATGAAAAAGATGGGTCTGGCTACGGGATCGACTGGGTTCGTCGTGATAAATCGAGAGAAACTTTTCGAAGGGTAGTGACACGAGGTCGGAGTATCCTTCACAAGTGACTCTGAATAGATGTGAAGATGGGACGGAACTGTCAAAACCGGATATTACTCCGTACACTAGGAACGGAGTAGGGATAAACCCGCTAAAAGACGGTTCACCGAATTGAGATAACTCTACCGAAAGGATATCTAGTGCCTATTGCTTCCCCGGCAACGGCGCCAGAAATGCTTGTTGACGCTCCTTAGCCTCACCACTAGGTTTATACCCCTAGTAATGGAGCTAGGAACGTCTTCGGTAAAACACACGTCACAGAAAGGTCCGCAAGCACACAGATTACCGTTGTAGCACTTCACCTGTTGGTATTCGGGTTATCGTATTTATATTTTCCCAAGGGAAGCACTATGGCATAGATAATCAAACGAACAGTAGAGAGGATCGAGGCTTGGTAAAAGGGTCTTATAGCTGGGGTGATGATAAAGATATACGGGGGAAATTGGACACGCGAGGAGATCTTGATAAAAGAGCTAGAGAGGTCCTAGTGAGTTGGGAGGACAACGAGACGAGAAAGGATCCTAAGGCAACCTATCTAATCTTGTCAACTCCAGGAAAAGAACTAAGGTAAAGTAGAGCCAAGGTAAGATAGGATCAACAAGCTCTTCTAGTGCTGCAGGGGCATGCAAAGCCGCGCTCTCAGACTGGGATGAGAAGGGAGAACGACGACGCGCTGAATCCTACCGGCCCGAACTAACGTGGTGGACTACAGAGCCCGTCCGGAGCTGTCACCTCCTTAGGGTACCACAACTATTCCGTTGAATGGGACACCAATCTAAGACTAAGGCAAGTTCTGAGCACCATGCTCACAACGAACCAAAGAACCTTCCCTAAGGCCTTTAGAGAGAGGTCTCTCTCTCCCGTGAAACACCGAAGATCAAGCGAAGAACGACCACAACACTATAGGGTTCAAGAGAGCTACGCTAACCAAGGCAAAACTCACTTTAGTCTAAACCTAGAATAAAGCTTCTATTAGCTAAGTAAAAGCTGAATGTAATTGACTCGAAATGTAAGATAGAAAGATAACTTGAAATGCACTTAAGTCTTATAAAGGAAAGATACAAGAGTAGTACCTGAACACTGAAGAAGACTTCTCCGGAACCCCGAGACTAGCTTGACTCGACTCGAACTCCCAAACTACACTACTTCCTACTCTAAGATACAAAAGTGGACAATAGTGATGCTCCTGCGGTGTGTCTCCCGTTCCAGCGCGTGGAGGGTCCTTTTTATAGCTGTGGGAGGTCGGTGGAGTGCTGAGGCGGCGGGAGCCAGGCACGGCCGCACCTCTAGGTGCGGGCGCACCTATGATGTGCCGCCTTTTGTCATGGACGGTCCTGATGCTCGCTCCTTGGTCGGTTGTGAGTCGGTATCCTGGGTCGGTTCCGCTGGATTCGACACTTCGTAGGTGCGGCCGTATCTGTTGATCTGGCTGTGCCTACTCCGAGCCGTGTGATGCACCGCCACTGATAGGGGATGCTCAGGATTGCTTCGTAGTGGCGGTTGGTTGCATGTAGAGGTGGGCCCATGGATCCAAGTGCCTCTCTTCTACTCCTTTGGATCAAACCGACAAAACCCCGGCATATCCTATCCATCCAAGGCGTGTTTGTGGAAATGATAGTCGCCTGGACTCGAGATGTGGCGGGGTGCAGGGACGGCCGCACCAGCAGCCCATGAACCAAACATCTTCGTGCTGGATCACGCTGGTTTGAATCCCTAACTCATCTCGTGATGTTATCTTATGGTTATCCTATTTATCTTGTTCAGTATCAAAAACTGCATTATCATGCTCTTGAAAATTTTGCCTACCCATCCTCACTTCAGAAATGAGGAATAATTGCTACGTTAAACCCTTGCGAGAACCTAGTTTACAATTTCCTACTCTATAGGCTTGATGAGTTTATTGGTTCTCTTCGAAACATGAGCCGAATTAAAACTTTGTGGGATGCAAATACTTATGACCAAACCTTGGATGTTGACTAGTATGATATGGTGCGACAATGTTAATCTTGCTCTATCTCATAGTATGGTGAAAATCTCGGATGATTTCTTTTGAGAAAATAAAACAAGACAAGTTCCTCGATGGTCATATCACCTACCAAAGCCATATGTCGATATCAAAGTATAAACATTCTACATATGCTTGCTTGTGACCCATTGAGTTTTGCCAAATTGTTGTGACCCTTGGTAAAATCTTTTCATGCTTCCATGATCGAGATCACGTACACCCACATATACTAGCTAACTTCCACACCAGGATTTATGCAAAACATGCCATCCACTCACCAAAAATAAATGCTCCGAAGTTCCAAAGAGATTTCTCTTCTTGTATTCTTGCAAAAGGAGAGAGGGGTCATAAAAAAAGAGTATGTGCTCAAGAAGCATAGAAAAAAAAGTGTGCTCCAATCAAAGAGTAGAGGAAAAATATGAAGCATGACCCCCCTCCAAAACAAAGGCAAGAAGAGAATCTCAAAACAAGGAGTAGCTAGAAAGCCAAGAAAAAAATATTCCACACACTAGCACATCTCGATCAAGTTGCATGACTAGTTTCTTCTTGGATCCGGTCTTTGGCTCAACAATATCATGTGGCACAAGTAAGTCTCATGCTTATCCTACCCAAAGCTCCACATACAAGCCATAGAGTAGGAACTTGAGACTCCTCAAAAGCCTTTGGTGAGGTAACAAATAGCACTTGAGAGATCGAGGGAACCATCCGAGGAACCTTGTCTTTCTTTGCAAAAATTTCAAAACTCCGAGATGGGATCCCGAAAAGAGAGGAGTGGGGATGCAAAGTCAAACTGTTCTACTCCTCAACCTCTGAAGGCAAGGTGAAAAGTTACAAGCCCCACAGGTAAGAGCAAGGCTAAGTTTCTTTGGTACCAATACTTTCAAATAGCTAGTAGGGCATGGAATTGTGCACTAGTACTTGCAGAGAGGTAACACGAAGCAATGTCTGATCCACCTTCAAGCCTAGGCTTTGCTCGAGGACGAGCAAACGTCTAGCATGGGGGAGTTTGTTGACGGACCTTACAACAAGTATTTGACCGTCAACATCTCGGCTACAGTACCGCTTTATAACGAATTTCATGCACGTTTTAGGTGCTAACGAGGTTCCACGAGTTGTGTTGAGGTTTTATCTGTAGGATCAAGGTTAGGGAGCAATTCCGGATCACCGAGCCACATAAGGTAGGCACGGCCGCACCTAGTGGTGCACCCGAGCCTACCTTGCACCACCATTCAGGTTCACACCGAGTGTAGTCCCGTGCTCCAGCTCCCAAAAGTCCAAAATCATCACGATCGTGTTGGATCAAGCAAACGCACCACAGGTGAGCTGCACAGGGGCTAGGAGGCAGGGCCGACCGAACCTCCAGGGCCAGCCGCACCACTAGGGCCGACCGCACCTGCCAACACATCCAAGTGTGCCACCGAGCCTCGGTCACTCCAGGGAGCACAGCTAGAAATGATTCTGATAGAGGAAACAAGGTCGGTTTGAGCCAGAGGTTGAGATTAGCTTCACTTGGATCCATGGACCCACAAGCCAGTAAACAAACGACGTGGGACAACATCCAGGACTTCATCTACTCACTAGAGCACGATCCGAAGTGGATGACAAGGGGGCCCAGGGCCGGTTGCACCAAGAGGTCCGGCCGCACCTCCTTTACGAAGCCAACCGACCCACAACCGTCTTCAAACCACCCCAGGGACCAAATCACAGACGTATGATCAAAGGCGGTGGAAAGTGGAGGGCCGCCGCTCCTAGAGGCACGGCCGCACCTCCTTGCCGGGCACTGCACCTCCCTCTCACCTATAAGTACCCCCTCCTACAGCCACCGACCCATTGGGGCTATATATAGAGCCTGCACCTCGTAGAAGGACACAAGTGATTGGAAGCAAGTGGCGGAGCCCTACACAAGTTAGTGTTCAGAGAGTAGGGAGAGAGAGTTGAGTGTTGGAGTAGAAGCCGGAGTCAGTCTTCTTCTTATACCTCGGCGGGTGCGGTACCACTTCGGTCGTCCACACCCGGGATACTTTGTAAGTTCGGATTCGTGAGTAACTAAGTCTCAAGTCATTTCATTGTTCGCTCTTAGGTTCCTCGATTTTTTTAGTAGCTTCTACTTATCGTGATTGCTTTGCTCTAGCGCGGAGTAAGGTAGTGCTTGGTTAGTGTAGACGTGGTGTCTAGGCTTTCCAGTACCTTGGAATGCTTCCCGGTTCAACAGAATAGTTGTGGTACCCTAGGGAGGTGACAGCTCCGGACGGGCTTTCTAGTCCACCACATTAGTTCCGGCAGGTAGGAGTTACGACATCAGAGCCCCCTTCTCATCCCTTTCCGTGGCTCTTTTCCCTCTGGCCCCAACAAGCGATAAGTTTTGCCTTGATTCTATCCGTGACTCTGACGAGTCCCAAACTTCATCAGCTATCCCCTCTCTACCCGAAATCTACCCTTGCCTTTCTATCCTTTGTCACCATCTCCCCCGGATGAATTAGTTCAGGTTCACAACTCTTCTCGTTCCCCGTGGAAATCGATACCTTGGAATACTCCAGGGTGAAAGCTACAACAGTATCCGTGCGCTTGCGGATTTATATGTGATCGTGTATTATACCAACAGGCTTTCTGGCACTGTTGCAAATCTAGTAACGACGTAAGAAGTGCCAACAACTAGCTTGAGAGCTTCATGGTGAGATCTTGAGAGAGGGATGGAAGATTGGGAGGCAAGCAAGACCTTGTATGAACCTTCATGGTAGGTATAGATGATTCGGCATGGGTCCTCAAGGCTTTATTGTGTCTCTCCCGTTTTCCCTTTTTGGTGATTTTCGGAGCCTTTTCTTGGCGATTTTCTTGTGGTGGTTTTGAGACCTTTCTCTTAGGGATTTGGTGGGGGATGTATGCATGAACCCTTTGTGGTTCTTTTCCCTTTGATTCCCCTCCCAAATCCGTGAGTAAAGGGGCTCAATTTTGGGGTTTTCTTGGCTCTAGGGTTAGAGGCGTTCTTGGCAGGATTTCATCGATTCCTCTTGATTTAGCAAGTTTTGGTGGACCAAATCTTGGCTATGGAGTGCCCATGAGGTGTTCCTACTATCCCCAAAGTCTTGTGCGAATCCGTGGAGCGAATCGGGAGATCGGGATTTGGATTTGGAGGAGTTGACCCGCGGGTTGCTGTTCATCCTAAGAGCCCAGGTCCCGACCGGTCTGACCGGTGCCTCTCATCGGTCTGACTGGTGCAGACCCTTGGTTGGGTTTTGCTCGGGTGAACGTCTTGGTGTGTTCCCTGTTGTCTCGTGTTGCTGCTGTTTCGAGTTTGGTCAGTTTTGGAGCTCGGTAGGTCTGTTTGGCGGATTTGGGATTTCCTAGCTAGGACTGGTCTGACCGGCGATCTACACCAGCCTGACCGGTGTAGGAGCCTTCTGTGGAAGTTCTCGGGTTTTGCCAGGTTGCTCCAGCAGGGATGAAGGACCGATTAGGCGACCAGAGAGGGGGGGGAGTGAATGGGAGCCGATAAAAATTCTTCCCGAAGGATGAACTCGGCCTATGCCCCAAATTCACAACCAAGGATTCCCACACGAGTTTGCTAAGGTCACGTAGTCACAACGGACCTACCAACCCTAGGAACAAACCCAAACTCAAAGCAACACGGAAGCACAACTCAAGAAGCAAAGGACTTAGGCCATCTGCGATGCCTGGGGCGGATGGTCCGCGATGCCCAGGCGGACGGTCCGCGTGGAGCAGGCGGACGGTCCACGAGGTCACGGCGGACGGTCCGAAAAAGAAACCCGAACAACTAGTACTGCACCTCGAAATACGGACGGTCCGCGAGCTCACTGCGGACTGTCCGCTCCTCGCGGACGGTCCGGCCTCACCAGGCGGACGGTCCGGCCAACAAGATCCAACCAAAACCTACCGGCCAAACGGATCGAAACGAAACGACTCAAGAACTCATGAAGAACACGACGAACACCCGGCTGAAACGCTCCTCGCGGACTGTCCGCGGCCCCCTGGCGGACTGTCCGCCACGCGTGGACAGAGCAGCCCGAGCCCGAAAACACAAGCACAAGAACACCTATCCGTCCATGGATCTCCCAAACGGCTTGAGCTCTTGAGGTAAGATTTGGAGGAGATGTGAAGCGTCCCTAGGAGATGCTATACCCCAAAACTTGTGACCTCAAACAAACTAAATCGCCTGGAATCGAATCGCAACCGAGCTCTACCAAAAAGCTAGGGTTCCAACTGAAATCCTTCAATCGGAGGCCAAATCCGGAGATTGGGGGGTCAAGATCAAGCACAAAGATGCACAAGACATCTATCCATGATCCCCACCAACAAATCCGAACCCAAACACCTCAGAATCGAAGGAACAAGGCGCGCACGAAAATCCAACGAAAATAGCTTGAAAAAGACACGAAAATCACATGAGCTACAAGAAGAAAATCAACGCAACCATGAATGCTTCCATACACTCGGAGGTCGGATTCTCTACAAAGTGGTGAAGAAAATCTACGCCTATGGAGCAAGGAAATGAGAAGCAGTCTGGATGGATGGTTTTCCCAGAAAACCCTAGAGCTATATTTATGAGTCCCTCTGGGTTGGGCAAATGACCAAGCCACCCCTAGCACTTAAACTTAAGATACAATCCCCTCAGGGGCAAATAGGTCATGTAGTACTCCTCTTCATCGCACGGCCACGCCTTTGCCGCAGTCCGCGTCGTCCCGACGCAAGCCCTGCGATCCCGCCACGTGTCCGCCGGAATCGAAGCTTCTCGGCGCGCCCGGATCCCGTCTCCGCCCATCGAGCCTTCGGTCTTGGTTTTGTGGCTCAACCAAGTAACCTGACGGTTTTGTGGTGAACCGCCGCAAACCCCGCGTGCAGACTCCGGTTGTGAGCCGCTACCCTGCACCGGCTCCTGTCCACGACTTCGTCTTGCTTTTCTTGCCACCATGCGGCCCGCACTTGACCCCGCTGGCCACCGGGTCCCTCGAGCCGAGCCTACTTGTCTCTCCACTCCTCAGAGGCCCCGCAAGGCATAGACCTTTCGCGCCCGCTCTTCACCTGCACCAACACGAGTCAAGCCGCAACCTGCACCTGCAATACCCGGCCAAGAGTCAGTCCACACCTCGTTGTCAATCACTCATCACACCAGGGAGCGACCATCCACCGGTCCTTGGTCGCTCCGGTCCTCAATCTCCCCCTTGATGAGTGCATTGACAACACACACATAGTAACCAATTCAGAGAAATGAGAAAAAGAAAAGAAACGACTGAAAAACTCAAACAAGTGATCAAAAGCCAAACAAAAGCCTAGTGGAGATCACTTGAGAGAGAAAAATCTCGGTCCCCTAAGACAAGGGCAACGGCTCGACACAACCGAGATAAAATGCTCCAAAATTGCCGACTCCTCAAGGTGAGGCAAAAGGGCTCGACACCATCGGCAAAAGAGCACAACTAAAATTCAGGCTAAAAAGAGCTCCCAAATGCATATGAATGAATGCAAGCTCCCCCTGAACAAATACATTTCTCCCCCAAAACAAGAATTGGGTACTATTTCTCCCCCTTGTTGATAATGCATGAATCAAGTCTACAAATGCAAGCATGTGCTTCTCAAATAGACATAGAGCACTACAACATGCTAAAAGGAGATATAGACAAGCTAGATTGCCACAAATTTAGCACAAGCATCGCCAACGAGATAGATAGGGACATACAAGCATGTGACATAGCCATGAGCAAAGCAATTTTTTACAAAAACTTCCCTCTCATGAGCATAGGACCTAAACATGATCAAAATGAGCACAAACAACATATAACTCACAAAGTTCATGCAAGGTTACAAATTCTCATCACAAGATTATCACAAACTTCTACAAGCTATCTCATGTCATGTCAAAGCCACCGAGCCATGTGTCCACTTCTAAATGTGAGACTTCTCAACGGTGAACATCATGCAACGGTTTAGCACCCAAGGTAAGGAATTTAAAACATACATGACATGTAAGCATATTTTTCAAGCACAAGCATTTCATATACCAATTTCAAGGTTTACAAAATAAGCATGGTACATGAAGTGCCTTTGCGGCAAAAAGAAGCTTAGGCTTCTCCACAAGGTAGCATGTAGGCTAAACATCCATGATGATAGATGGGTCTTTGACCCCATATGAAAAGAACATGGTCCCAAGCACAAATTAAGCAAGCTATAGCCATAAGTGCACAACTTTAGCATGAAAGGCATTCAACTCATAAGAGAGGATCATGTATAGCATTTTCACAAAAATAAGCCATCCACAAGCACATACATCTCAAATCTATCAAGAGCATCGCTATCCATCATATGAGCATCAAAAGCAAAGTCATAATCTCCTATCTAGCATATCATAGTGATCCAAGTACATAGGAGAAGCACATCTCATATGATACATATGCAGTCTATGATACAAAGATGCAAGCATGATATGATACATAAATGAAAATGCAACATGAGTATGTACATCAAACCCCCAACCAAAGCTCAAAAGGAGAAAAGAACACCAAGCTCCCCTCGCAAACGGGCAAATGTAGCTTGGTCCAAAGGCTTAGGATATCGGCAAGCTGCTTTTCGGTTGGCACATGGATGAGGTCTATGTTTCCCTTCTCAACATTGTCTCTCAGGAAGTGGTACCTCACCTCTATATTTTTGGTTCTGGAGTGGAGCACAGGATTTTTGGCAACGCTAATGGCACTCGTGCTATCACACATGGGAGGTACATGGGAACACTCCTCACCAAAGTCACTCAGTGTGTATGTGATCCAAAGCAGCTGTGAGCAACAACTAGCGGCAGCAACGTACTCTGCTTCTATGGTAGACTAAGCTACACTAGACTGTTTGCGAGAAGACCAAGAAACAAGCGAAGATCCCAAAAACTGGCAAGTCCCCGAAGTCGACTTCCTATCGACTCGACACCCCGCAAAATCGGCATCCGAAAACCCAAGAAGTGAAAGAGAAGAGGACGCCGAGTACCAAAGACCAAGCTCAGGAGTGTATCGAAGATACCTGAAGATCCGCTTGACGGCCTGCCGATGTGAAGTCCTCGGCGACGCCTGAAAACAAGCGCACAGACACACAGAAAACTGAATGCCCGAGAAAGAATTGCAATTCTCCCATCATGGACATCTCGAATTCTTTGCTCATGTCCTCTGCAAACCTCGCAACCAAAGAGTGAGACGAGCCGCCAAAGACAATATCATCCATGTACACCTGAACAATTAGGATATCATCGCCCTGCCTGAGGAGAAAGAGAGTCTTATCAACCTTGCCCATCTCAAACCCCTTGCTGAACAAGAACCCCCTCAAACGGCCATACCAAGCACGGGGAGCTTGTTTCAGCCCATACAACGCCTTCCTCAACCTATACACCCGGTGAGGAAACTCAAAACTCTCAAAGCCCGGTGGTTGCTTCACATAAACCTCTTCTTCTAAAAACCCATTCAAGAAGGCACTCTTCACATCCATTTGGTACAACTTGAACCCTTTAGCCACGAAAAAGGCTAGAAGGATCCTAATTGCCTCCAAACAGGCTACAGGAGCAAATGTCTCCTCATAGTCTATCCCCTACTTCTGACTATACCCCTGAGCAACCAACCTCGATTTGTTTCTCACCACCTCACCATTCTTACACTCTTTGTTCTTCCACACCCATTTTGTCCCTATAGGTTTGCAATGTGGTGGTGGCTCTACCAACTCCCAAACTTAGTTTCTCACAAAGTTCTCTAACTCCTCATGCATTGCGTTCACCCAATTAGGATCAGAGAGAGCGTGTCTAATGTCTTTCGGCTCAAAGGTAGCAACAAAAGCCGAATGAGCAAAGTGAGAAACATTCCTGGCCCTTGACCATGTCTTACGTTCATTGATGTCGCTGATGATTCTTGAGGGTGGATGATCAACTTGAACGCGCCTCGGTGCCTCTCGCCTGGAGACAACCTCCCCCTCAGCTGCAGCTTCCACTTGATCTTGCTGGATCTTAGTCGGTGTAGGGGCTGGGCCATCCTGCATCGTAGTCGTCGTAGTGGAAGTAGAGGGTACATGCCCGGCTGGAGCTTCATCATCACCATCATCATCTCCAGCATCATCCTCCTCGTCCTCAAAGATCTTCTTGCCAATCTCATTGTCACCTGCACACTCAAAGACAGACGAACTACATGGCTGGGTCTCATCGAAGGTAACCTCGCAAGTTTCCATGACTACATTAGTATCAAGGTTGAGCACATGGAATGCTCGAGAATGACTAGCATAACCCAAGAAGATCCCATCGGAAAACCTCGACTCAAACTTATCTAGCCTACCCTTCTTGAGGATAAAGCACCGACAACCAAAAGCCCTGAAATGGCTCACTCTAGGTGCTCGCCTGTGCATGAGCTCATAGCACGTCTTGTTCAAGAAGGCCATGAGAAAAATCTGATTCCCAACATGGCACGCGGTATTCACCGCCTCAGCCCAATATCTCCTCGGAGTCCTATGCTCGTCAAGCATCGTCCGAGCCATCTCACAAAGGGAACGGTTTTTCCTCTCAACCACACCATTCTGACAAGCCACATAGGGAGAAGAAAATTGATGTTCGAGACCCAAATCATGACAAAAGGTTTCGAAACGAGAGTTTTTAAATTCAGAACCATTATCACTACGGATAGCTCGAATGGCATCTCCATTCCTCTCATCTTCAACCTCAAGATTAGATCCCTCACAAAACCAAACGTCTCCCCCTTGTCAGCCAAAAAGAAGACCCAAGCATAGTGAGAATAGTCGTCCACTATCACCAGGACATACCATTTCCCACCCGCCGAGCGCACACGAGCTGGACCAACCAAGTCCATATGGAACAGCTCGCATGGCCTCTCTGTCATAACGGATGTCAGAGGCGGGTAAGAGGCGGCGAGCATCTTACCATGCCTACACGGAGCACATACCAAGTCCTTTTGGTATTTCAACTTAGGCAATCCTCGGACTAATCCTAGCCCACACAAGCGTGACAACAAGTCAAAACTCAAGTGACCTAGTCTCCTATGCCATTTCCAAAGCTCCGCCAAAATGCTAGCAACCAAGCAACGAGAAGAGCCAACACATTGAGAAAAATCGGCTCTGAAAATCTGACCCTCGGAATGATCGTGCACACGAGATCACCTCGAGAATCCAAAACACGCGAAGCACCTGTTTTGAAACGGACCTCAAAACCCTCATCAAGAAGCTGGGAAACCGAAAGAAGATTGTACCCCAAAGACTTGACAAGAGAGACACGCCTAAGAATCACGGACTCGCTCACCTTCACCGTGCCCACTGAAAGCACTCTAGCTTTCCCATTGTCCCCAAAAGTGATGTACTCTTTGGTCATCACCGGGGTGAGGCTGGAGAATCACCTTCGATCTCCGGTCATGTGTCGAGAGCAACCGGAGTCGATCAACCAAAAGCCCTCCATGCCTCCCACCTACAAATAAAAAATGAGAGCGAGAGTGAGCAAACGACTCAGCACTGGGGTTAGTACAAAATGAATCAAACCAGTGCCGTGTTATTTGCTCAAAAGTGGGGTTAGCACAATCCATCCTATCTCCTCTACGTGGAACACCCACACATCCCCTTGGAGGACTACACGCACCACGAGGTGGAGACCGTGGCCCGTAGCTCCTCTGGGACCTAAAACTGCGATCGTTCCCCCCATATTCATATTGGCCACGAGCGAAGGAACGTCTAGAAAACTCACCACGCCCGAACCCAACACGCCTACCACCTTCTCTATGTGGTGGCTCACCTCGAGGCACAAACACACGCCACTCTCGAGGGTAAATGGTACGCACCATACCCTCGCCCCTTGGCACCAACCTAGGCTCAGGCACACCACGAGAAGGGCGGTACCTGTCCTTGTTGACCATCTCCCTAGCCAACCTCTCCTCATGCTTCCTCCTGAAGCAAAACTCAGCAAGGTGCCTATCCCTCCCACAATGCTCACAATGGAAGGGTTTTGGTTTTGGGCTCTCTTTGGGCTCTGGCTTCTCCTCACTCGGTTTCTCTCCCTTCTTCCCGAAGAACTCATTCCCCAAGTCACTCTTGAACTTGATGGGTTTCTGGAAGTTGTCTGTGTGTGGAGGAAACACGGGTGGAGCAGGGGTTGTGTCTAGTCGGTTCCTAAGTGGGTTTGGCTTAGGAGCATAGGCATTTTTGTGGTGGGTTTTTGGTGGCTCTGGATATCTCCAATCTTCCCCTCATCCTCACCATTTCCCTCACCAATCTTGTCTACCCCAAGTGCTTGCCCATCATAGCGCTTGTATGCCTCAATCATCATCCGGAGTTGAGGCTCATGACCAGACAACCAACCCATCATCTTTCTCAACTCATCATTCTCATCCTGCAAACGATCAACATAGTGTGCAAGCTCCATATTCTTCACAACATTTATTTCACAAGTAGAGCATGATGTAGGAATAGGAGCTTTCTGCTGAGCCTCTAGAGATCTAGCATAAACAAGCGATACATCTAGCTTCTCATGCAAAACAGGACAAGAAGTGCAAGCACCAAGCAAAGAGGGCCTAGATTTCATCTCATCTAGCTCAACCCTAAGCACATCTAGTTCCTCGACCTTGGAGGCATACTTCTCCTTAAGCACAGTCAATTCACCAAGAAAAGTGGAACAATCAGTGCATTCAGGTTCATCGGTCACAATAGGAGCAGACTTAAGAGAATCTATTTGAGCCCTAGCATCAACAAGCAAAGACTCTAGTTCAACCACCTTCTCCTTAGCCTCTCCAAGCAAAGACCTATACTCCCTCTTCTCCTTGTTGGTCTTTCTAAGCACATCATCACGGTTGTCAAGCAAGTCATTCAACCTAGCATTCTCCGCTACCAAGAAGGATGGATCATTGTTTACCTCTTCCTCAGAGTCGGAGACCGAGTTATCCTTGTTGCTCTTCTTGCTTGCGGAGCTATGTGCCATGCCGCAAAATCCTTGGGCGGTGAAGCACAAGCCGTTGATGTTCTTGCTTGACCGCTTGCCCTTGTGCCGGTTCTCATCTTCATCACTTGAGCTCGATGAAGAGTAGCAAGAGCTCGAGTCGATGTCGCTTGCTCCGGCAACCATCGCTCGCTCCTTCTTCTTGTGACCACCACTCCTCCTTGGCCTCTGCTCGGACTTGTTCTTGCCCTTGTGGTCGTCCCTCGAGCGGTGCTTGTGGTCGGACCTCGGACGGTGCTTGTGCTCGGGCTTCACCTCCATGGCTTCCGGGCACTCAGCGATAAAGTGCCCGTGCTTCCCGCACCGGTAGCACATGCCCGAGGTCCTCTGAGCATTCTTCAGGTTCATGTACATGCACTCGAACCGCCTGCTCAGCAACGCGAGATCCTCCTCACCTAGCACGTCAAACTCCTCATCTGGCATGGACACAAGACAAGACAAAGAGAACTGTCTCGAAGACATGTTAGCGTTAGTCCTTGATCCAGAAACGAGAGCCAGACTATGAGGGCCAGTCGGGTTCTCGATCTTTGCACGCACCCCACGGTCCACTTCGGACGACTTGAGCTTGGAAAACAGCTCGTCCACCGTGAAGGTGTCATACTTCTCCGACTCAAGAATGGCCTCGACCTTCCCACTCCACACGGTACGATCCAGAGAGTGCAGGAGCTTCACAGCCCTGTCATGATCATCGTACGGGAGCACGGCAACATTAGCCCTCATGTTGTTCACAATCACCGTGAACCGCTGGAACATGCTGTCAATGGACTCACCGGGGAGATGAGTGAAATTCTCGTACTCTCTCCGGTAGGTCGCAAACAACCGAGCCTGAACCTGAGCATTTCCAGCATGAGCATTCTTCAACTGCTCCCAAATCCTACAAGCCAAGTCCTCTGTCTGAACCCGATCGAATTCGGATTGACACAGAGCACGGAACAAGTAGTCGACCGCCTTATTGTTGGCGTCGAACATATCCCTCGATCCTGGAGCTAGGAAGTTCATCGGATGAACATAAGCTGTGTTCACCATGACATCCCACAAGATCTGAGCCTTGCCGCGGAGGAAAGCAGCCATCCGCCTCTGCCATATCTGGTAGTTCTTACCATCAAAGTGTGGAGGACCCGAACCCCGTTCTTGGTACGCCATCTTTGGATCTTAGACTGGTTAGAATCACGAAGATCCGTAACCGGCTCTGATACCAATTGAAGGACCGAATAGGCGATGAGAGCCAGGTGTGGTTCGAGGACCGGTGGATGGTCGCTTCCTGGTGTGATGAGTGATTGACAACGTGGTGTGGACTGATTCTTGGCTAAGTATTGCAGGTGCAGGTTGCGGCTTGACTGGTGCAGGTGCAGGTGAAGAACAAGCGTGAAAGGTCGTTGCCGGTGAGGCCTCCAGGTGTGGAGAAGACAAGTAGGCTTGGTTCGAGGGACCCGGTGGCCAGCGGGGTCAAGTGCGGGCCGCATGGTGGCAAGAATGGCAAGATGAAGTCATGGACGGTTTCTTGGTTGAGCCTCAAAACCAAGGTCGAGCCGGGACTACGTGGGAGCCGAGTCATGAGTGGTGATTGGCGGAGGCTACACCGAGTTCGCGGGGTTTCCGGTGGTTCACCAGAAAACCACTGGGTTCCTTGGTTGATCCACAAAGCCAAGACCGAAGAACCGAAGACGGAGGTGCAGCAGCTCCAGACCGGTCTGACCGGTGGGTCTGACCGGTCTGACCGGTGGGTACCGGTCTGACCGGTGAGGAGCGCCGGTCTGACCGGTGTGCGACGACGCAGTCCGGAATCTTCGAAGCGGAGGACACGCGTCGGGATCGCATGGCTTGCGTCGAGGCTAAGCAAGTTTGCGGTCGCTGGGCATCCGTCCGATGGTGCGAAGACAAAGACTTCCAATTTCGCCCTCGAGGGGCATGTATCCCTAGTTAGCTAGTAAGGGTATTTTAGTCTTTCGGTTGCCTCCATATAACCCAAGTGGTGAGAGGATGGCAGCCATCTCTTGGAACCCTAGCTCATTTGGTTTTCCTATTTTCCTTCCTATTTTCTTAGGATTTTCGTAGGACTAGCTTGAGAGCTTCATGGTGAGATCTTGTGAGAGGGAAGGATGATCGGGCGGCAAGCTAGACCTTGTATGAACCTCTTTGGTATGTATAGATGATTCGGCGTGGTTCCTCAAGGCTTGGATGTGTCTTTCCCGTTTCTCCTTTTTGGTGATTTTCGGAGCCCTTTCTTGGCGATTTTCTTGGAGCGATTTCGAGGCCTTTCTCTTTGGGATTTGGTGGGGGATGTATGCATGAACCCTTCGTGGTTCTTTACCCTTTGATTCCCCTTCCAAATCCGTGAGCAAAGGGGCTTGATTTTGGGGTTTTCGTGGCTCTAGGGTTAGAGGCGTTCTTGGTGGGATTTCTTCGATTCCTCTTGATTTGACAAGTTTTGGTGGACCAAATCTTGGCTATGGAGTACCCATGAGGTGTTCCTACTATCCCCAAAGTCTTGTGCAAAACCGTGGAGCGGATCGGGAGATCGGGAGTTGGTTTTGGAGGAGTTGACTCGCGGGCGCTGTTCATCCCGAGCTGCCCAGGCACGACCGGTCTGACCGGTGCTCTTGACCGGTCTGACCGGTGCTAGCCCTTGGTGGGTTTTTGTCTCGGGGAACAGCCTTGTTCATGTGGTTTTGTCCCGTGGTCCTGCTGATCAGTTCTTGGCGTGTTTGGAGTTGGTTTGCTAGGTTTTGTGAGGGGTTCTTCTTCCTCACAGGTTGTGTTTCGTGGTGGTTTTTGTTCCAGGGCCTAGAGGAGTCACTGAGGCCTCCTGGAACGTTTGCTGTGCGGCTGCTGTAGCCACCGGCCTGACCGGATCTGTCCACCGGTCTGACCGGTGTCACCGGTCTGACCGGCGCAGTCCATCGGTCTGACCGGTGTAGCTCAGGCAGCAAGCCGTGCAAGTTTCCGCTGTGGTTTGGTGAGTTTTGACTCGGAAGGTTGAGTGTTGGTTCCTAGGACCAGTAGCACTCCAGTGGCTGCGTGGTCTTGGCCAACTTGGGTAGTTGGGTCGGAGACGTGAGTTGGAAGCCGTGTTCGTCTTGTTGGAGTTCTCATCTCCTTCGAGAAGAATTTTTATCGGCTCCCATTCACTCCCCCCCTCTCTGGTTCGCCTAATCGGTCCTTCAATTGGTATCAGAGCCGGTTCGGGTCTTTATTGACTCTTACCAGTCTAAGATCCAAAGATGGCGTACCAGGAACGGGGTTCGGGTCCTCCGCACTTCGATGGGAAGAACTACCAGATGTGGCAAAGGCGGATGGCGGCGTTCCTCCGCGGAAAGGGTCAGATCCTTTGGGATGTCACGGTGAACACAGCTTATGTTCATCCGATGAACTTCCTTGCTCCAGGATCGAGGGATATGTTCGAAGCCAACAACAAGGCTGTCGACTACTTGTTTCGTGCTCTGTGTCAGCCTGAATTCGATCGGGTTTAGACAGAGGACTTAGCTTGTAGGATTTGGGAGCAGTTGAAGGATGCTCATGCTGGGAATGCTCAGGTTCAGGCTCGGATGTACGCGACTTACCGGAGAGAGTACGAGAACTTCACTCATCTCCCCGGCGAGTCCGTCGATGCCCTTTTCCAGCGATTTACGGTCGTTGTGAACAACATGAGAGCCAATGTGGACGTCCTCCCATACAATGATCATGATAGAGCCGTGATGCTCTTGCACTCGTTGGATCGTACCGTATGGGACGGGAAGTTTGAGGCTATTGTTGAGTCCGAGAAGTATGACACCTTGACGGTGAACGAGCTGTTCTCGAAGCTCAAGTCGGCTGAGTTGGACCGTGGTATGACAGCCAAGATCGAGAGCCCGACTGATTCTCATAGTCTCGCTCTCGTTAGTGGCAAAGGAGCTAAGTCTAACGCTAACGCATCCTCCAGGATGTACTCTCTGTCTTCTTTGATGTCTTTGCCAGATGAGGAGTTCGACGTGCTTGGAGAGGACGAGCTGGCGTTGCTGACCAGGCGGTTCGAGAGGCTGCACGAGAACCGGGTGAACACGAGGAGGACAACACGGACGTGCTTTCAGTGCGGCAAGCCAGGACACTTCGTTGCCGACTGCCCGGAGAAGACGGAGAACAAGGATGGCTACAAGGACGGCTACAGGCACCGATCGAGCAAGGATGGCAAGTACCGATCGAGGCGCGATCACAAGCACAAGAACAAGCACAAGGACGAGCGACGGTCGAGGAAGAAGGATGGCCGCGGCAGGAAGGCCCGAGCAATGGTCGGAGCGAGCGACGTCGACTCCAGCTCCGCCTACTCTTCCTCAAGCTCGAGTAGCAGTGAAGATGAAGGTGATCGGCGCAAGAACAAGAAGTCATCCAGGAACTTGAGCGGGTTGAGCTGCTTCGCGAGAGATGGCTTCTGCGGCATGGCCCGTAGCTCCGGCAGCAAGAAGAGCCACCAGAGTGACTCGGACTCTGACTCCGAGGATGAGGTATGTGATGAGCTCTCTTCTTTGCGCAAGGAGAATGATGAGTTGGTTGACTTGCTTGATAACCGCGATCACATGCTTAGAGAGGTCAAGAAGATGAGGAAAGAGCTTAGGGCCTCACTAGAAGATGCTAGGAACCGTGTGGCTGAGCTAGAAACCCAGAACCTAGATGCTAAGCTTGAGATTGATTCGCTTAAGACTTCTCCTGTGGTTTCTGATGAGATTGATTGCTGTGATTGCTCTGTGTACCTAGCTGATCTTACTGCTCTTAAGGATAAGCATGCTTCTACTTGTGATGAACTAGATATGCTTAGGGTTGAAGTGGCTGAGCTTAAGTCTAGACCTGCTTTGCTAGGTGCTTGCACTTCGTGCCCTGTTTTGCATGGAAAGATTGATGAGATGCATGCTTACACTGTTTCGCTTGAGGCTAAGTTGAAAGAGCCTATTCCCACTTCTTGCTCTACTTGTGAATTGCATGCGGTTAAGAATTTGGAGCTTGCACATTATGTTGATCGCCTGCAGGATGAAAATGATGAGCTGAGAAAATGTATGAGCTGGTTGTCGGGTCAGGAGCCTCAGCTCGGTATCATGATAGCGGCTTTCAAACGCTATGATGGTCAGGCACTTGGGGCTGACAAGCTTGGAGAGAACTGTGGTGAGGGAGTTGAGAGAGTTGGAGAGATTCCTATCCCACCACCAAACAGACACAAGAACAAGTTTGAGCCCAAGCCCAACCATCTCAGAAACAAACTTGACACTACTCCAGATCCACCCATATTCCCTCACCCAACAAATGATTTTCAGAAACCGGTGAAGTTTGTGAGCCCAAAGGGAGGTGAGGAAGGAGAGAAGAAGGGTGAGAAGCCGAGTGGGCAGCCCCAACCCAAGTCTAAGCCTAAGCCACAGCCCATAAAGTTCCATTGTGGGTATTGTGGGAGAGATGGTCACAAGGATGAGTTTTGCTTCAAGAGGAAGCGTGAGGAGAGAATGGCTAGAGAGTGGGCTAACAGGGACAGGTACCACCATTCTAATGGTGTACCTGAGCCTCGTATGTAGATGCCCAGGGCCAAGGCGATTGTGAGGACGGTTCCGGCTTGGGGAGACCGGAAGGCTGCAGGTGTTGCTGCTGGCCGAGCCACACCGGTCAGACCGGTGTACTACACCGGTCAGACCGGTGCAGGTCTGGGCAGACAGCGAGTCGGGTTTCGTGCTCGTGAGGATGCTCAGTTTGGTTCTGGAGGTCGTGGTTCTGGTGGTTGGTCTGGAAAGTTTGCAGGTGGTCAGTTTGCTAGGCGTTCTCCACCTCGTGCTCAATACGAGGGTGAGAAGAGTCGTAGCTTTGAGATGGAGCGGAGGAACGATCCACGGTTTCCCTTTCGTGGTTTTCGTCCTCCTCCAGCTAGAGAGGGTTGGTTCCCTCGTGGTGGTTACCGTGGTGGTAGCTTTGATAGGCGTGATGATTTGGTTTGTGTTAACCCCACTTTGGAGCAAATGGCTCGGCACTGGTTTTACTCTATTGGTACTAACCCCAGTGCTGAGTCGTTTGTTCACTCACGTGCTCGCTTTTGAATTTCAGGTGGGAGACTTGAAGAACATTTGGTTGATTGACTCCGGTTGCTCGAGGCATATGACCGGAGACAAGGGGTGGTTCTCAAGTCTCGTCCCGGTGGTGACAAAGAAGTACATCACCTTTGGGGACAATGGGCGAGGGCGTGTGCTGTCAGAAGGTGAGATTAAGGTAAGTGACAAGATCACTCTCAGGCGTGTTGCTCTTGTTCAATCGCTTGGATACAATTTGCTTTCTGTGTCCCAGTTGTTGGATGAGGGTTTTGAGGTGTTGTTTCGGCCTGGTGGTTCTCGGATTTTAGATTCTCGGGGGGATCTTGTTTGCATGGTCGTTCCCGAGGGTCAGGTGTTCCGAGCTGATTTTTCTCAGTCTTCTGGTGTGGAGCGTTGCTTCTTGGCTGGTTCTTCGAGTGAGTTGTGGAAGTGGCATAGGAAGTTGGGTCACTTGAGCTTTGACCTTTTGTCTCGCTTGAGTAAACTCAATTTGGTCCGAGGATTGCCACGATTGAGGTTTGAGAAAGAGTTGGTTTGTGCGCCGTGTAGGCATGCCAAGATGGTTGCCTCTTCTCACCCGCCTCTCACCGATGTGATGACTGAGCGTCCATGCGAGCTGCTCCATATGGACCTTGTTGGCCCAGCTCGTGTGCGATCTGCGGGTGGGAAGTGGTATGTCCTTGTTGTGGTGGACGACTACTCTCGGTATGCGTGGGTGTTCTTTCTTGAGGAGAAGGGAGAGACGTTTGGTTTTATTCGAGATCTTGTCTTGAGGTTAAGAAACGAGAGGCACGGAGATGCCATACGAGCGATCCGCAGTGACAATGGCTCGGAATTCAAAAACTCTCGCTTCGAAACCTTTTGCCATGACTTGGGTCTTGAACATCAGTTTTCGAGTCCGTATACGCCTCCCCAGAATGGCGTGGTGGAAAGGAAAAACAGGACCTTGTGCGAGATGGCTCGGACGATGCTCGACGAACATAGGACTCCGAGAAGGTTCTGGGCTGAGGCGGTCAATACCGCGTGCCATGTGTCGAACAGGATCTACCTCAGGGTTCACAAGAAGAAAACCTGTTACGAGTTGATGCACGGTCGCACACCCAAGGTGAGTCACTTCCATGTCTTTGGTTGTAAATGCTTCATTCTGAAGAAAGGGAAGAAGTTGGACAAGTTCGAGGCTAGGTCTGTCGATGGCATTTTCTTTGGTTATGCATCTCATTCTAGAGCATTTCGTGTGCTCAATCTTGAAACTAACCAAATCGTGGAGACTTGCGAGGTAACCTTCGACGAGACACAGCCACGTAGTCAGCTTGTTTTTGAGTGTGCAGGTGATGACGAACTTGGCGAGGAGATCTTTCAGGAGGAGGAGCATGAACATGGAGATGATGAAGATGGCGGTGTGATGCCCGCGGCTGAACATGTACCTACTACTTCGACGACGATCGAGAATGGACCCTCTCCCACACCTACAACGACAAACCCAGATCAAGGCGAAGCTGCTGTTGAGGGGGAGGTAGCATCAAGGCGAGAACCTCCCCGACGAGTGCAAGTGGATCACCCAGCTTCGAGAATCATCGGCGACATGAATGAACGTACTACACGGTCGAGGGTTCGGAACAATTCTCATTTCGCTCATGCTGCTTTTGTTGCCACTTTTGAGCCCAAAGACATTGGACATGCGTTATCTGATCATAATTGGGTTAACTCGATGCATGAGGAGTTGGAGAATTTTGAGAGGAACCAAGTTTGGGTGTTGGTTGACCCTACCCCAGGGTGTAAGCCGATTGGGACAAAATGGGTGTGGAAAAATAAAGAGGGAGAGAAAGGAGAAGTGGTGAGGAACAAGTCGAGACTTGTTGCTCAGGAGTACAGTCAGAAAGAGGGGATCGACTACGAGGAGACTTTCGCTCCTGTAGCTCGTTTGGAGGCGATCAGGATCCTTCTAGCCTTTTCCGTGGCTAAAGGGTTCAAGTTGTACCAGATGGATGTGAAGAGTGCTTTTCTGAACGGTGTATTGGAGGAAGAGGTGTTTGTGAGGCAACCACTGGGGTTTGAGAGTGAGAAGTACCCTCACCGGGTATACAAGTTGAGGAAGGCGCTGTATGGGTTGAAGCAGGCGCCTAGAGCTTGGTATGGTAGGTTGAGGGGGTTCCTGTTTGAGAGAGGGTTTGAGATGGGGAAGGTCGACCAGACCTTGTTTCTCCTCAGGCAGGACAGAGATATCCTGATTGTGCAGGTATACGTGGATGATATTGTCTTTGGTGGCTCGTCTAACTCTCTTGTTGCAAGGTTTGCAGAAGACATGAGCAGGGAATTTGAGATGAGCATGATGGGCGAGTTGCAGTTCTTCCTCGGGCTACAAATCAAGCAATCAAAGGAAGGAACATTTGTGCACCAAGCTAAGTACACCAAGGACATTGTGAGGAAGTTCAAGATGGAGGACTCCAAGGCCATGGCGACGCCTATGAGTACGACTACAGTTCTTGATGCGGACGAGGAAGGTGAACACGTGGACCAGAAGGAGTACCGGAGCATGATCGGGTCACTCCTCTACTTGACGGCGACGAGGCCGTACATTCAATTCTCGGTGTGTCTGTGCGCTCGTTTTCAAGCTTCTCCGAGGACTTCGCATCGGCAAGCAGTCAAGCGCATTTTCAGGTATTTGCGACACACTCCCGACTTCGGCCTTTGGTACTCTGCGTCTTCTTCTTTGGCGCTTCATGGTTTTTCAGACGCGGATTTTGCCGGGTGTCGGTTGGATAGGAAGTCCACTTCTGGGACTTGCCAGTTCTTGGGTTCTTCTTTGGTATCTTGGTCTTCCCGCAAACAGTCGAGTGTTGCTCAATCCACTACCGAGGCAGAGTATGTGGCCGCAGCTAGCTGTTGCTCTCAGCTCCTTTGGATCACATACACCATGAGTGACTTTGGTGAGGAGTATACCCATGTCCTACTTCAATGTGATAGCACCAGTGCCATAAGCGTTGCAAAGAACCCAGTGCTCCATTCCAAAACCAAGCACATAGAAGTGAGGTATCATTTTCTGAGAGACAACGTAGAGAAAGGGAAGATAGCTTTGATCCATGTACCCACACATGAACAACTAGCCGATATTTTCACCAAACCCCTAGATCAAGCAACTTTCACTCGTTTGCGGGGGGAGCTTGGTGTTTGGTTGATTTCTTGAGTTGGCGTGTGGGAGCTCCTTTGTAGCATATGTATAGCTTTCCTTTGTGCATTTCTTGCATTTGGCATGGCATATGTAGCATGATGTATAGGCATCTTTGATCTTAGGTTGCATGCATTTTGTATCATATGCATTGTTTAGGAAAGGCTTCTCCTATACACATTGTTCAGCATGGAATGACATATATGTCTTTGTGAGCTAATTTGGTAAGCTATGGTTAGTTTGGCTTAGCTCTTGATAATCTTGGTTTGTATCCATGGTTGATGGCTATGTTTTTGAAAAATTTCATATATATGCTCTCTTGTGAGTAAATGCCTTTACATGATCTTGACATGTTTTAGTGGCTTGGCTATGCTTAATTTGTGGTTGGATAGCTTATTTTGATCATATGGGGCCAAAGGCTCATTTGCCATCATGAATGTTTAGCCCCCATGCTTCATCTTGTGGAGGGGCATAAGTTCCTTTTTGTCGCAAAGACATTTCATGTACCAATTATAAATCTGAATATGAAATGTAAATTGCTTGAAAAATGTGCTCCCATGTCATATGTGCTAATTTTAATTTGCTTTGGGTGCTAAATCGTTGCATGATGCCTACCAATGAGAAGTCTCATATATAGAAGTAGGCACATGGCTCGGTGGCTTTGACATGACATGAGGTGCTTGTGGGTGTTTATGATGGTCTTATGCTTAGAATGGTTGTCCTAGCATGAAGTTTGTGTGGCTTTGCCATTTTGACATGTTTTGCTCATGTTTAGGACTTTGCTCATGAGAGGGTGATTTTTCGCAAAATTGCTAAATTCTATCTTAGCTTCGCCCAATGGTTGTGAAACTTGGTGATCATGAAGTTTATGTCTTTACGAAGCTATAGAGTATCTAACTTGCTCGTTTGGACATGTGTAGCATCCTATGTTGAATTTTGTCTATTTGAGAAGCTCTAGGTTGCATTTTTTGCATTTTTGGCTTGATTCATGCATTGTCAACAAGGGGGAGAAGTTTGAGCATGTTTTGGCCTACTGAATGCATTTGGAAGGTTTTAAGGTGGTTTCGAGCTATTTTTGGGCTCTGTTGTGCACCGGTCTGACCGGTTGAGGTCACCGGTCTGACCGGTCAGAGTGCTGGTCCTGTTCACATGTTGCCCACCGGTCTGACCGGTGCTGTCGACCGGTCTGACCGGTCAGAGCTGAGCTGTTGCAGCTGCTCTGTTTCGTGAAGTGGTTTGCATGCATTTGTCCAGGGGGAGTTGCATTGGTTCAGGGGGAGCTTGCATGTGTGCAGAGGGAGCTCTTTGTGGTTTCGAGCTTTGGTTTGATGGTTTGTGCTCTTTGCTTGAGCATGTTTTGTCTCGGATGTGTCGAGCCGTTGCCCTTGCCTAAGGGGTCCGAGACTTGTCTTCTTCAAGTGATCTTGTTCTTTGACTTTTCTTTGGCTTTCGATCGCTTATTGGAGTTTCTTTTAGTCGTTTCTTTTTTTTTCCTTTTCTCTTGGTTACCAAAACGTGTGTGTTGTCAATGCACTCATCAAGGGGGAGATTGAGAGCCAGGTGTGGTTCGAGGACCGGTGGATGGTCGCTTCCTGGTGTGATGAGTGATTGACAACGTGGTGTGGACTGATTCTTGGCTAAGTATTGCAGGTGCAGGTTGCGGCTTGACTGGTGCAGGTGCAGGTGAAGAACAAGCGTGAAAGGTCGTTGCCGGTGAGGCCTCCAGGTGTGGAGAAGACAAGTAGGCTTGGTTCGAGGGACCCGGTGGCCAGCGGGGTCAAGTGCGGGCCGCATGGTGGCAAGAACGGCAAGATGAAGTCATGGACGGTTTCTTGGTTGAGCCTCAAAACCAAGGTCGAGCCGGGACTACGTGGGAGCCGAGTCATGAGTGGTGATTGGCGGAGGCTACACCGAGTTCGCGGGGTTTCCGGTGGTTCACCAGAAAACCACTGGGTTTCTTGGTTGATCCACAAAGCCAAGACCGAAGAACCGAAGACGGAGGTGCAGCAGCTCCAGACCGGTCTGACCGGTGGGTCTGACCGGTCTGACCGGTGGGTACCGGTCTGACCGGTGAGGAGCGCCGGTCTGACCGGTGTGCGACGACGCAGTCCGGAATCTTCGAAGCGGAGGACACGCGTCGGGATCGCAAGGCTTGCGTCGAGGCTAAGCAAGTTTGCGGTCGCTGGGCATCCGTCCGATGGTGCGAAGACAAAGACTTCCAATTTCGCCCTCGAGGGGCATGTATCCCTAGTTAGCTAGTAAGGGTATTTTAGTCTTTCGGTTGCCTCCATATAACCCAAGTGGTGAGAGGATGGCAGCCATCTCTTGGAACCCTAGCTCATTTGGTTTTCCTATTTTCCTTCCTATTTTCTTAGGATTTTCGTAGGACTAGCTTGAGAGCTTCATGGTGAGATCTTGTGGGAGGGAAGGATGATCGGGCGGCAAGCTTGACCTTGTATGAACCTCTTTGGTATGTATAGATGATTCGGCGTGGTTCCTCAAGGCTTGGATTTGTCTTTCCCGTTTCTCCTTTTTGGTGATTTTCGGAGCCCTTTCTTGGCGATTTTCTTGGAGTGATTTCGAGGCCTTTCTCTTTGGGATTTGGTGGGGGATGTATGCATGAACCCTTCGTGGTTCTTTACCCTTTGATTCCCCTTCCAAATCCGTGAGCAAAGGGGCTCGATTTTGGGGTTTTCGTGGCTCTAGGGTTAGAGGTGTTCTTGGTGGGATTTCTTCGATTCCTCTCGATTTGACAAGTTTTGGTGGACCAAATCTTGGCTATGGAGTACCCATGAGGTGTTCCTACTATCCCCAAAGTCTTGTGCAAAACCGTGGAGCGGATCGGGAGATCGGGAGTTGGTTTTGGAGGAGTTGACTCGCGGGCGCTGTTCATCCCGAGCTGCCCAGGCACGACCGGTCTGACCGGTGCTCTTGACCGGTCTGACCGGTGCTAGCCCTTGGTGGGTTTTTGTCTCGGGGAACAGCCTTGTTCGTGTGGTTTTGTCCCGTGGTCCTGCTGATCAGTTCTTGGCGTGTTTGGAGTTGGTTTGCTAGGTTTTGTGAGGGGTTCTTCTTCCTCACAGGTTGTGTTTCGTGGTGGTTTTTGTTCCAGGGCCTAGAGGAGTCACTGAGGCCTCCTGGAACGTTTGCTGTGCGGCTGCTGTAGCCACCGGCCTGACCGGATCTGTCCACCGGTCTGACCGGTGTCACCGGTCTGACCGGCGCAGTCCATCGGTCTGACCGGTGTAGCTCAGGCAGCAAGCCGTGCAAGTTTCCGCTGTGGGTTGGTGAGTTTTGACTCGGAAGGTTGAGTGTTGGTTCCTAGGACTAGTAGCACTCCAGTGGCTGCGTGGTCTTGGCCAACTTGGGTAGTTGGGTCGGAGACGTGAGTTGGAAGCCGTGTTCGTCTTGTTGGAGTTCTCATCTCCTTCGAGAAGAATTTTTATCGGCTCCCATTCACTCCCCCCCTCTCTGGTTCGCCTAATCGGTCCTTCAGGCGACCAGAGAGGGGGGGTGTGAATGGGAGCCGATAAAAATTCTTCCCGAAGGATGAACTCGGCCTATGCCCCAAATTCACAACCAAGGATTCCCACACGAGTTTGCTAAGGTCACGTAGTCACAACAGACCTACCAACCCTAGGAACAAACCCAAACTCAAAGCAACATGGAAGCGCAACTCAAGAAGCAAAAGACTTAGGCAATCTGCGATGCCTGGGGCGGACGGTCCGCGATGCCCAGGCGGACGGTCCGCGTGGAGCAGGCGGACGGTCCGCGAGGTCATGGTGGACGGTCCGAAAAAGAAACCCGAACAACCAGTACTGCACCTCAAAATATGGACGGTCCGCGAGCTCACTGCGGACTGTCCGCTCCTCGCGGACGGTCCGGCCTCACCGGGCGGACGGTCCGGCCAACAAGATCCAACCAAAACCTACCGGCCAAACGGATCGAAACGAAATGACTCAAGAACTCGCGAAGAACACAACGAACACCCGGCTGAAACGCTGCTTGCAGACTGTCCGCGGCCCCCTGGCGGACTGTCCGCCACGCGTGGACAGAGCAGCCCGAGCCCGAAAATGCAAGCAAAAGAACACCTATCCGTCCATGGATCTCCCAAACGGCTTGAGCTCTTGAGGTAAGATTTGGGGGAGATGTGAAGCGTCCCTAGGAGATGCTATACCCCAAAACTTGAGACCTCAAACGAAATAAATCGTCGGGAATCAAATCGCAACCGAGCTCTACCAAAAAGCTAGGGTTCCAACCGAAATCCTTCAATCGGAGGCCAAATCCGGAGATTAGGGGGTCAAGATCAAGCACAAAAATGCACAAGACATCTATCCATGATCCCCACCAACAAATCTGAACCCAAACACCTCAAAATCGAAGGAACAAGGCGCGCACGAAAATCCAACAAAAATAGCTCAAAAAAGACACAAAAATCACACGAGCTACAAGAAGGAAATCAACGCAACCATGAATGCTTCCATACACTCGGAGGTCAGATTCTCTACAAAGCAGTGAAGAAAATCTATGCCTATGGAGCAAGGAAATGAGAAGCAGTCCGGATGGATGGTTTTCCCAGAAAACCCTAGAGCTATATATATGAGTCCCTCTGGGTTGGGCAAATGACCAAGCTACCCCTAGCACTTAAACTTAAGATATAATCCCCTCAGGGGCAAATAGGTCATGTAGTACTCCTCTTCATCGCACGGCCACACCTTCGCCGCAGTCCGCGTCCTCCCAACGCAAGCCCTGCGATCCCGCCACGTGTCCGCCGGCATCGAAGCTTCTCGGCGCGCCCGGATCCCGTCTCTGCCCGCCGAGCCTCCGGTCTTGGTTTTGTGGCTCAACCAAGTAACCCGACGGTTTTGTGGTGAACTGCCGCAAACCCCGCGTGCAGACTCCGGTCGTGAGCCGCTACCCTGCACTGGCTCCTGTCCACGACTTCGTCTTGCTTTTCTTGCCACCATGCGGCCCGCACTTGACCCCGCTGGCCACCGGGTCCCTCGAGCCGAGCCTACTTGTCTCTCCACTCCTCGGAGGCCCCGCAAGGCATAGACCTTTCGCGCCTGCTCTTCACCTGCACCAACACGAGTCAAGCCGCAACCTGCACCTGCAATACTCGGCCAAGAGTCAGTCCACACCAGGTTGTCAATCACTCATCACACTAAGGAGCGACCATCCACCGGTCCTCGGACGCTCCGGTCCTCAAGGGACTGGTCTGACCGGTGCAGTCCAGAGTTGCTCGAGTTGCTTGTTCCGCTGTGTTCTCGAGTAGGTCTAGGTGGTTGTTGGTTCCTAGGACCAGTAGCACTCCAGTGGCTACGTGGTCTTGGCCAACTTGGGTAGTTGAGCTGGAGATGTGTTTTGGTTAGCCGTGTTCGTCTTGTTGAAGTAGCCATCTCCTTCGAGAAGAATTTTTATCGACTCCCATTCACTCCCCTCCTCTCTGGTCGCCAGTTCGGTCCTTCAAGTGGTATCAGAGCCGTTTACGGATCTTTAGACTCTAACCAGTCTAAGATCCAAGGATGGCGTACCAGGAACAGGGTTCGGGTCCTTCGCACTTTGATGGCAAAAACTACCAGATGTGGCAGAGGCAGATGGCAGCTTTCCTCCGCGGTAAGGGTAAGATCCTTTGGGACGTTACGGTGAACACAACTTATGTTCATCCGATTAACTTCCTTGCTCCGGTATCAAGGGACATGCAGGACGCCAACAACAAGGCGGTCAACTACTTTTTTCGTGCTCTGTGTCCGTCCGAATTCGATCAGGTTCAGACAAAGGACTTAGCTTGTAGGATTTGGAGTCAGTTGAAGAATGCTCACGCTGGAAATGCTCAGGTTCAGGCTCGGATGTATGCGACTTAGCGGAGAGAGTACGAGAACTTCACTCATCTCCCCGGTGAGTCCAATGATGCCTTGTTCCAGCGGTTCACGGTTGTGGTGAACAACATGAGGGCCAATGTGGATGTGCTCCCGTACGATGATCATGACAGAGCTGTTAAGCTCTTGCACTCTCTGGATCGTACAGTTTGGGATGGCAAGTTCGAGGCCATTATAGAGTCAGAGAAGTATGACACTCCGATGGTGAACGAGCTGTTCTCGAAGCTCAAGTTGGCTGAGGTGGACCGTGGTATGACAGCCAAGCTTGAGAGCCCGACTGATTCTCATAGTCTCGCTCTCATTGGTGGCTCAGGTGATGCTCTCATCGGTGGCAAAGGGGCTAAGTCTAATGCTAACGCATCCTCCAGGATGTACTCTCTGTCTTCTTTGATGTCTTTGCCAGACGAGGAGTTCGACGTGCTTGGAGAGGACGAGCTGGCGTTGCTGACCAGGCGGTTCGAGAGGATGCACGAGAACCGGGTGAACACAAGGAGGAATCCACGGACATGCTTTCAGTGCGGCAAGGCAGGACACTTCGTCACCGACTGTCCGGAGAAGATGGAGAACAAGGGCGGCTACAAGGACAGCTACAAGCACCGGTCGAACAAGGACGGCAAGTACCGATGAAGGCGACGATCGAGGAAGAAGGACGGTCGCGGCAGGAAGGCCCGAGAGATGGTCGGGGCGAGCGACGTTGACTCCAGCTCCGCCTACTCTTCCTCGAGCTCGAGTAGTAGTGAAGATGAAGGTGATCGGTGCAAGAACAAGAAGTCATCCAAGAACTTGAGCGGGCTGAGCTGCTACGCGAGAGATGGCTTCTGCGGCATGGCTCGTAGCTCCGACAGCAAGAACAGTCACCAGAGCGACTCGAACTCCGACTCCGAGGATGAGGTACGTGACGAGCTTCCCTTCTTGCGTGAGGAGAATGAGCATCTTGGCAAGTTGCTTGATAATCGTGATGACATGCTTAGAGAGGCAAAGAAGATGAGGAAAGAGCTTAGGGCCTCACTAGAAGATGCTAGGAACCGAGTAGCTGAGCTAGAAACCCAGAACCTTGATGCTAAGATTGAGATAGATTTGCTTAAGGCTTCACCTGTGGTTTCTGATGAGATTGATTGTTGTGATTGCTCTGTGTACCTAGCTGATCTTACTGCTCTTATGGATAAGCATGCTTCTACTTGTGATGAACTATATGTGCTTAGGGTTGAAGTGGCTGAGCTTAACTCTAGACCTGCTTTGCTCGGTGCTTGCACTTCTTGCCCTGTTTTGCATGGAAAGATTGATAAGATGCATGCTTACACTGTTTCTCTTGAGGCTAAGTTGAAAGAACCTATTCCCACTTCTTGCTCTACTTGTGAAGTGCATGCTTTAAAAAATCTGGAACTTGCACATTATGTGGATCGCTTGCAGGATGAGAATAATGAGTTGAGAAAAATGATGGGTTGGTTGTCGGGTCATGAACCACAGCTTAGGATGATGATAGAGGCATACAAGTGCTATGATGGGCAAGTGCTTGGCTCGGAAAAGGTTGGAGAGTGTAGTGGTGAGGGAGGAGAGAAGATTGGTGATATCCTAGCTCCACCAAAAACCTTCCACAAAAATGCCTATGCACCTAAGCCCAACCCACTAAGAAACAAACTTGACACAACCCCAGATCCTCCCATATTTCCTCTCCTAACAAATGATTTCCAAAAACCGGTGAAGTTTCTGAGCTCCAAGGAGAGTGAGGTTGGAGAGAAGAAGGGTGAGAAGCCGAGTGGGGAGGAACCAAGTGAGCATCCCCAACCCAAGCCTAAACCTAAGCCCATACGGTTTCATTATGACTATTGTGGGAGAGATGGTCACAAGGGTGAGTTTTGCTTCAAGAGGAAGCGTGAGGAGAGAATGGCTAAGGAGTGGGCTAACAAGGACAGGTACCGCCCTTCAAATGGTGTACCTGAGCCTCGTATGCAGATGCCCAGGGCCAAGGTGATTGTGAGGACGGTTCCGGCTTGTGGAGATCGAAAGGTGGTAGGCGGTGCTGCTGGCCGAGCACCACAGGTCAGACCGGTGCACTCCACCGGTCAGACCGGTGCTGGTCTGGGCAAATAGCAGTTCGGTTTCCATTCTCATGCGGATGCTCGGTTCAGTTCTGGTGGTCATGGTTCTGGTGGTTGGCATGGAGAGTTTGCAGGTGATCAGTTTGCTAGACGTTCTCCACCACGTGCTCAATATGAGGGTGGGAGGAGTCGTAGCTTTGAGATGGAGAGGAGGAACGGTCCACGGTCTTCCTTTCATGGTTTTCGTTCTCCTCCAGCTAGACAGGGATGGTTCCCTTGTGGTGGTTCCCGTGGTGGTAGTTTTTATAGGCGTGATGATTTGGTTTGTGCTAACCCCACTTTGGAGCAAATGGCTCGGCACTGGTTTTACTCTGTTGGTACTAACCCCAGTGCAGAGTCGTTTGTTCACTCACGTGCTCGTTTTTGATTTTCAGGTGGGAGACTTGAGGAACGTTTGGTTGATTGACTTCGGTTGCTCGAGGCATATGACCGGAGACAAGGGGTGGTTCTCAAGTCTCGTCCCGGTGGTGTCCAAGACATACATCTCCTTTGGGGACAATGGGCGAGGGCGTGTGCTTTCAGAAGGTGAGATTAAGGTAAGTGAGAAGGTCACTCTCAGTCGTGTTGCTCTTGTTCAATCAGTCAGGTTCAATTTGCTTTCGTTGTCCCAGCTTTTGGATGAGGGCTTTGAGTTGTTGTTTCGGCCTGGTGGTTCTTGGATTTTGGATTCTCGAGGGGACCTAGTTTGCATGGTCGTTCCCGAGGGTCAAGTGTTCCGAGCAGATTTCTCTCAGTCTTCTGGTGTGGCTCGTTGTTTCTTGGCTGGTTCTTCGAGTGAGTTGTGGAAGTGGCAGAGGAAATTGGGTCACTTAAGCTTTGACCTTTTGTCTCGCTTGAGTAAACTCAATTTGGTCCGAGGATTGCCACGGCTGAGGTTTGAGAAAGAGTTGGTTTGTGCGCCGTGTCGGCATGCTAAGATGGTAGCTTCTTCCCATCCACCCTTCACCGATGTGATGACGGAGCGTCCATGCGAGCTGCTCCATATGGACCTTGTTGGCCCAGCTCGTGTGCGATCTGTGGGTGGGAAGTGGTACGTCCTAGTTGTGGTGGACGACTACTCTCGGTATGCGTGGGTTTTCTTTCTTGAGGAGAACGGGGAGACGTTTGGTTTTGTTCGAGATCTTGTCTTGAGGTTGAGAAACGAGAGGCACGGAGATGCCATACGAGCGATCCGCAGTGACAATGGCTCAGAATTTAAAAACTCTCGCTTCAAAACCTTTTGTCATGACTTGGGTCTTGAACACCAGTTTTCGAGTCCGTATACGCCTCCCCAGAACGGTGTGGTTGAAGGGAAAAACAAGACCTTGTGTGAGATGGCTCAGACGATGCTCGATGAGCATAGGACTCCGATAAGGTTCTGGGCTGAGGCGGTGAATACCGCATGCTATGTGTCAAACAGGATTTACCTCAGGGTTCACAAGAAGAAAACATGCTATGAGTTGATGCACGGTCGCACACCCAAGGTGAGTCACTTTCATGTGTTTGGGTGCAAATGCTTTATCCTGAAGAAAGGTAAGAAATTGGACAAGTTCGAGGCTAGGTCTGTCGATGGCATTTTCTTTGGTTACGCGTCTAATTCTAGAGCCTTTCGAGTGCTCAACCTTGAAACTAACCAAATCGTGGAGACTTGCGAGGTTACCTTCGACGAGACACAGCCACGTAGTCAGCTTGTTTTTTAGTGTGCAGGTGACAAGGAACTTGGCGAGGAGATTTTCCAGGAGGAGGAGCATGAACATGGAGATGATGAAGATGGCGGTGTGGTGCCTGCGGCTGAGCATTTATCTACTACTTCGACTACGGTGGTGGACGGCCTTTCTCCCACACCTACAACGACAGACCCAGATCAAGGTCAAGCTGCTGTTGAGGGGGAGGTAGCATCAAGGCGAGAACCTCCCCGGCGAGTTCAAGTGGATCACCTAGCTTCCAGAATCATCGGCGACATCAATGAACGCACTACATGGTCGAGGGTTCGAAATAATTCTCACTTTGCTCATGCTGCTTTTATTGCTACTTTTGAGCCCAAAGACATTGGACACGTGTTATCTGATCACAATTGGGTTAATTCGATGCATGAGGAGTTGGAGAATTTTGAGAGGAACCAAGTTTGGGAATTGGTTGACCCTACCCCAGGGTATAAGCCGATTGGGACAAAATCAGTGTGGAAAAACAAAGAGGGAGAGAAAGGAGAAGTGGTGAGAAACAAGTCGAGGTTGGTGGCGCAAGGGAATAGTCAGAAAGAGGGGATCGACTATGAGGAGACCTTTGCTCCCGTAGCCTGTTTGGAGGCGATTAGGATGTCAAGAGTGCTTTCCTGAACGGTGATTTGGAGGAAGTAGTGTATATGAGGCAACCACCGGGGTTTGAGAGTGAGAAGTACCCCCACCGGGTGTACAAGTTGAGGAAGGCGCTGTATGGGCTGAAGCAGGCGCCTAGAGCTTGGTACGGTAGGTTGAGGGGGTTCCTGTTTGAGAGAGGGTTTGAGATGGGGAAGGTAGATCAGACCTTGTTTCTCCTCAGGCAGGGCAAAGATATCCTGATTGTGCAGGTATACGTGGATGATATTGTCTTTGGTGGCTCGTCTAACTCTTTGGTTGCAAGGTTTGCAGAGGACATGAGTAGGGAATTTGAGATGAGCATGATGAGTGAGTTGCAGTTCTTCCTCGGCCTCCAGATCAAGCAGTCGAAGGAAGGAACATTTGTGCACCAAGCTAAGTACACCAAGGACATTGTGAGGAAGTTCAAGATGGAGGACTCCAAGGCCATGGCGACGCCTATGAGTACGACTATAGCTCTTGATGCAGACGAGGAAGGTGAGCACGTGGACCAGAAGGAGTACCGGAGCATGATCGGGTCACTCCTCTACTTGACGGCGACGAGGCCGGACATCCAATTCTCGGTATGTCTGTGCGCTCATTTTCAAGCGTCTCCGAGGACTTCGCATCGGCAAGCAGTCAAGCGCATATTCAGGTATTTGCGACACACTCCCGACTTCGGCCTTTGGTACTCCGCGTCTTCTTCTTTGGCTCTTCATGGATTTTCTGACGCGGATTTTGCCGGGTGTCGGTTGGATAGGAAGTCCACTTCTGGGACTTGCCAATTTTTGGGTTCTTCTTTGGTGTCTTGGTCTTCCCGCAAACAATCGAGTGTTGCTTAATCCACTACCGAGGCAGAGTACGTTGCCGCAGCTAGTTGTTGCTCTCAGCTCCTTTGGATCACATACACCAAGAGTGACTTTGGTGAGGAGTATACCCATGTCCCACTTCAACGTAGAGAGACAACGTAGAGAAAGGGAAAATCACTTTGATCCATGTACCCACACATGACCAGCTAGCCGATATTTTCACCAAACCCCTAGATCAAGCAACTTTCACTCATTTGCAGGGGAAGCTTGGTGTTTGTTTGATTTCTTGAGTTTGTGTGTGGGAGCTCCTTTGTAGCATATGTATAGCTTTCCTTTGTGCATTTGTTGCATATGCATTGCATTTGTATCATGATGTATAGTCATGTTTGTATGATAGGTTGCATGCATTTTGTATAATATGCATTGTGTAGGAAAAGCTTCTCTTATATACATTGTTCACCATGGTATGGTATATATGTTCTTGTGAGCTAGTTTGGTATGATATGACTTAGTGTGGCTTAGCTCTTGATGATCTTGATTTATATCCATGGTTGATGGCTATGTTTTTCAAAAATGTCATATGTATGCTCTCTTGTGAGTAAATGCCTTTATATGATCTTGACATGTTTTTGTAGCTTGGCTATGCTTAATTTGTGGTTGGATAGCTTATTTTGATCATATGGGGCCAAATGCTCATTTGCCATCATGAATGTTTAGCCCCCATGCTTCATCTTGTGGTGGGGCATAAGTTCCTTTTTGTCACAAAGACATTTCATGTACCAATTATAAATCTGAAAATGAAACGTAAATTGCTTGCAAAATGTGCTCCCATGTCATATGTGCTTAATTTACTTACTTTTGGGTGCTAAATCATTGCATGTTGCTTACCAATGAGAAGTCTCATATTTAGAAGTAAGCACATGGCTCGGTATGCTTTGACATGACATGAGATACTTGTGGGTGTTTATGATGGTCTTATGCTTAGAATGGTTGTCCTAGCATGAAGTTTGTGTAGCTTTGCTATTTTGACATGTTTTGATCATGTTTAGGACTTTGCTCATGAGAGGGTGAATTTTTGCAAAAATGCTCAATTCTATCTTAGCTTCGCCCAATGGTTGTGAAACTTGGTGATCTTATAGTTTTTGTCCATACGAAGCTTTAGAGTATCTAACTTGCTCATTTGGAGGTGTGTAGGATGCTATGTTGAATTCTGTCTATTTGAGAAGCTCTAGGTTGCATTTTTTTGCATTTTTGGCTTGATTCATGCATTGTCAACAAGGGGGAGAAGTTTGAGCATGTTTTGGCTTGCTACATGCATTTAGAAGGTTTCCAAGTGGTTTCGAGCTAGTTTTGAGCTCGTGCAGTTCCCAGTTTTTCCAAGGTGGTCATCGGCCTGACCGGTGCTGCTCACCGGTCTGACCGGTGTAAGTGTCAGTTGCTGGACGATCTTGTCCACCGGTCTGACCGGTGAGGAGTACCGGTCTGACCGGTCAGAGCTGAGCTGAGGCAGCTACTCTTTTTTGTGAGGTGGTTTGCATGCATTCATCCAGGGGGAGTTGCATTGGTTTAGGGGGGGTTTGCATGTGTGCAGGGGGAGCTCTTTGTGGCTTTCGAGCTTTGGATTGGTGGTTTGTGCTCCTTGCTTGAGCGTGTTTTTGTCTCGGATGTGTCGAGCCGTTGCCCTTCTTTTCCTTTTCTCTTTGGTTACCAAAATGTGTGTGTTGTCAATGCACTCATCAAGGGGGAGATTGAGAGCCTGTGTGGTTGGAGGAACGGTGGTAGGTCGCTTGCTGGTGTGATGAGTGATTGACAACGTGGTGTGGACTGATTCTTGGCTAAGTATTGTAGGTGCAGGTTGCGGCTTGACTGGTGCTGGTGCAGGTGAAGAACAAGCACAAAAGGTCGTTGTTGGTGAGGCCTCCAGGTGTGGAGAAGACAAGCAGGCTTGGTTCGAGGGACCCGGTGGCCAGCGGAGTCAAGTGCGGTTCGCATGGTGGCAAGAACGGCAAGATGAAGTCATGGACGGTTTCTTGGTTGAGCCTCAAAACAAAGGTCGAGCCGGGACTACGTGGGAGCCGAGTCATGAGTGGTCATTGGCGGAGGCTACACCGAGTTCGCGGGGTTTCCAGTGGTTCACCAGAAAACCACTGGGTTCCGTGGTTGATCCACAAAGCCAAGACCGAAGAGCGAAGACGGAGGTGCAGCAGCATCGGACCGGTCTGACCGGTGGGTCTGGCCGGTCTAATCGGTGGGTACCGGTCTGACCGGTGAGGAGCACCGGTTTGACCGGTGTGCGACGACGCAGTCCGGCAAGCCTTGCGTTGAGGCTAAGCAAGTTTGCGGTCGCCGGGCATCCGTCCGATGGTGCGAAGACGAAGATTCCCAAAGTGCCCCTCGGGGGTGTGTATCCTAGTATTAGGCCTTAGGGGTAATTTAGTCTTTCGGCTAGCCTCCATATAACCCAAGTGGTGAGAGGATGGCAGCCATCTCTTGGAACCCTAGCTCATTTTGTTTTGCTATTTTCCTCTTCCTTTTTCCTTTTTGAAATTTCTAGGACTAGCTTGAGAGCTTTATCGTGAGATCTTGTGAGAGGGAAGGATGATCGGGCGGCAAGCTAGACCTTGTATGAACCTCTTTGGTATGTATAGATGATTCGGCGTGGTTCCTCAAGGCTTGGATGTCTCTTTACCGTTTCTCCTTTTTGGTGATTTTTGGAGCTTTTCTTGGCGATTTTCTTGTGACGGATTCGACGCCTTTCTATTTGGGATTTGGTGGGGATGTATGCTTCAGCCCTTCGTGGTTCTTTTCCCTTTGATTCCCCTCCCAAATCCGTGAGCAAAGGGGCTCGATTTTGGGGTTTTCTCCTCTCTAGGGTTAGTGGCGTTCTTGGTGGGATTTCTTCGATTCCTCTAGATTTAGCAAGTTTTGGTGGACTAAATCTTGGCTATGGAGTGCCCATGAGGTGTTCCTATTATCCCCAAAGTCTTGTGCAAATCCGTGGAGCGATTCGGGAGATCAGGAGTTGGATTTGGGGGAGTTGACCTGCGGGCGCTGTTCATCCCGAGCTACCCAGCCTGACCAGTCTGACCGGTGCAGTCGACCGGTCTGGCTGGTGCAGAGGCTTAGTGGGATTTTGTTCGGGTGAACGTCTTGGTGAGTCCCCTGCTGTCTTGTGTTGCTGTTGTTTCGAGTTTGGTTCGGTTTGGAGCTCGGAAGGTCAGGTTTGTGGATTTGGGGCTTCCTGGCTTAGACCGGTCTGACCGGCGTGCTACACCGGCCTGACCGGTGTAGGAGCTTTCTGTGAAAGTTCTCAGGTTCTGTCAGGGTGCTCCAGCAGGGACCGGTCTGACCGGTGTGCGCAACTGGTCTGCCGGTGTAGTCCAGTAGCTGCTTGAGTTGTTTTTTTTCCGCTGCGTTCTCAAGTTAGCTTCGGTGGTTGTTGGTTCCTAGGACCAGTAGCACTCCAGTGGCTGCGTGGTCTTTGCCAACTTGGGTAGTTGAGTCGGAGACATGCTTTGGAAGTCGTGTTCATCTTGTTGGAGTTTCCATCTCCTTCGAGAAGAATTTTTATCGGCTCCCATTCACTCCCCCCTCTCTGGTCGCCAGTTTTGGTCCTTCAATCTTGCCCCTCAAATCCCGTAGGAAGGCCTTCGATTTTGGTGGTTTTCGAGTTCTTCATGTTCTTGAGGTAGAGGCACGAGATTTGCGATTCCGGGAGTTGTAGGGAGTTAGAGGCTGCAATTTTTGGGGCATATCTTCCCGTTATGGTGCTCATCATCTCCCCAAAATTTCGTCCCAAGACTCCAAGTGGTTTGGTGAGGACCGGAGCGTCCGAGGACCGGTGGATGGTCGCTCCCTGGTGTGATGAGTGATTGACAACGTGGTGTGGACTGACTCTTGGTTGAGTATTACAGGTGCAGGTTGCGGCTTGACTCGTGTTGGTGTAGGTGAAGAGCGGGCACGAAAGGTCTTAGCCTTGTGGGGCCTCCGAGGAGTGGAGGGACAAGTAGGCTCGGCTCGATGAACCCAGTGGCCGAATGGGGTCAAGTGCCGGCCGCATGGTGGCAAGAAAAGCAAGACGAAGTCGTCGATCGGAGCCGGTGCAGGGTAGCGGCTCACGACCGGAGTCTGCACGCGGGGTTTGCGGTGCTTCACCACAAAACCGTCGGGTTACTTGGTTGAGCCACAAAACCAAGACCGGAGGCTCGGCGGGCGGAGACGGGATCCGGGCGTGTCGAGAAGCTTCGATGCCAGAGGACACACGGCGGGATCGCAGGGCTTGCGTCGGGAGGATGCGGACTGCAGCAAAGGTGTGGCCGTCTGATGAAGAGGAGTCCTACTTGACCATATTGCCCCTGAGGGGATTGTATCTTAAGTTTAAGTGCTAGGGGTTGCTTGGTCATTTGCCCAACCCAGAGGGACTCATGTATATAGCTCTAGAGTTTCTGGGCAAACCATCCTTCCGGACTGCTTCTCATTTCCCTGCTCCATAGGCGTAGATTTTCTTCATCGCTTTGCAGAGAATCTGACCTCCGAGTGTATGCAAGCTTTCATTGTTGCGTCGATTTCCTTCTTATAGCTCGTGTGCTTGATCTTGTCCCCTCAAACTCCGGATTTGGCCTTGGATTTGAGGATTTCGGTTGGAACCCTTGCTTTTTGGTAGAGCTCGGTTGCGATTCGATTCCCGGTGATTTAGTTCATTTGAGGTCTCAAGTTTTGGGGTATAGCATCTCCTAAGGACGCTTGACATCTCCCCCAAATCTTGCCTCAAGAGCTTAAGCCGTTTGGAAGATCTATGAATGGATAGGAGGGGTTGACTTCTCGTTTTCGGGCTCGAGCTGCTCTGTCCGCACCTGGCGGACAGTCCGCATGGTAGGCGCGGACAGTCCGCGAGGCTCGGTGTTCGTCCAATTTGTCGCTTGTTCTTGCGTGTTCGTGGTTTGATCCGTCGGGAAAGTTGCTTTGTGTTGCAAGGGGTTTGCGGACCGTCCGCCCAGGCACCGCGGACCGTCCGCGCGGTACGAGTTACCCACAGACCATCCAAGGGTAGGGTACGGACCGTCCGATTTTTGACGGGTGCATACTGGTTGTTCGGGCACCTTTTGCGGACTGTCCGCCGTGGTCCCGCAGACCGTCCGCCAGGCCCACGCGGACCGTCCGCCCGGTCACCTCGGACTGTCCACCCGGGACTTCGCAGACTACCGAAGTCCTTTGCTTCTTGAGTTGCGCTTCTGTGTTGCTTTGAGTTGGGGTTTGTTCCTAGAGTTGGTAGGTCCATTGTGACAACGCGACCTTGGCAAACTCGTGTGGGAATCCTCGGTTGTGAATTTGGGGCATAGGCCGAGTTCATCCTTCGGGAAGAATTTTTATCGGCTCCCATTCACTCCCCCCTTCTCTGGTCGCCTAATCGGTCCTTCAATTGGTATCAGAGCCGGTTACGGATCTTCGTGATTCTAACCAGTCTAAGATCCAAAGATGGTCTACCAGGAACGGGGTTCGGGTCTTCCACACTTTGATGGTAAGAACTACCAGATGTGGCAGAGGCTGATGGCTGCTTTCCTCCACGGCAAGGGTCAGATCCTTTGGGACGTTACGGTGAACACAACTTATGTTCATCCGATTAACTTCCTAGCTCCAGGATCGAGGGATATGTTCGACGCCAACAACAAGGCAGTCGACTACTTGTTTCGTGCTCTGTGTCAATCCGAATTCGATCAGGTTAAGACAGAGGACTTAGCTTGTAGGACTAGGGAGCAGTTGAAGAATGCTCATGCTGTAAATGCTCAGTTTCAGACTCGGTTGTTTGCGACCTACCGGAGAGAGTACGAGAACTTCACTCATCTCCCCGGTGAGTCCATTGACAGCATATTCCAGCGGTTCACCGTGATTGTGAACAACATGAGGGCTAATGTGGTCGTGCTCCCCTACGATGATCATGACAAGGCTGTGAAGCTCCCGCACTCTCTGGATCGTACCGTGTGGAGTGAGAAGGTCGAGGCCATTCTCGAGTCGGAGAAGTATGAGACCCTCATAGTGGACGAGCTGTTCTCCAAGCTCAAGTCGTCCGAGGTGGACCGTGGGGTGCGAGCAAGGATCGAGAACCCGACTGACCCTCATAGTCTGGCTCTCGTTTCTGGACCAAGGACTAACGCTAACATGTCTTTGAGACAGTTCTCTTTGTCTTCTCTTGTGTCCATGCCAGATGAGGAGTTTGACGTGCTGGGTGAGGAGGATCTCGCGTTGCTGAGCAGGCGGTTCGAGCGCATGTACACGAACCGGAAGAATGCTTGGAGGAGCTCGGGCATGTGCTACCAATGCGGGAAGAACGGGCACTTTATCGCTGAGTGCCCAGAAGCCATGGAGGTCAAGCCCGAGCACAAGCACCGCCCGAGGACCGACCACAAGCACCGCTCGAGGGACGACCACAAGGGCAAGAACAAGTCCGAGTGGAGGCCAAGGAGGAGTGGTGGTCACAAGAAGAAGGAGCGAGTGACATCGACTCAAGATCCTGCTACTCTTCATCGAGCTCAAGTGATGAAGATGAGAACCGGCACAAGGGAAAGCAGTCAAGCAAGAACATCAACGGCCTGTGCTTCGCCGCCCAAGACTTTTGCGGCATGGCACATAGCTCCACAAGCAAGAAGAGCAACAAGGACGACTCGGACTCTGACTCCGAGGATGAGGTAAATAATGATCCATCCTTCTTGGTAGCGGAGAATGCTCGGTTGAATGAATTGCTTGACAACCGTGATGATGTGCTTAGAAAGACCAACAAGGAGAAGAGGGAGTATAGGTCTTTGCTTGGAGAGGCTAAGGAGAAGGTGACTGAGCTAGAGTCTTTGCTTGTTGATGCTAGGGCTCAAATAGATTCTCTTAAGTCTGCTCCTATTGTGACCGATGAACCTGAATGCACTGATTGTTCCACTTTTCTTGGTGATTTGACTGTGTTTAAGGAGAAGTATGCCTCCAAGGTTGAGTAACTAGATGTGCTTAGGGTTGAGCTAGATGAGATGAAATCTAGGCCCTCCTTGCTTGGTGCTTGCACTACTTGTCCTGTTTTGCATGAGAAACTAGATGTATCGGTTGCTTATGCTAGATCTCTAGAAGCTGCTTTGAAAGCTCCTATTCCTACATCATGCTCTACTTCTGAAGTAAATGTTGTGAAGAATTTGGAGCTTGCACACTATGTTGATCGTTTGCAGGATGAAAATGATGAGTTGAGAAAGATGATGGTTTGGTTGTCTGGTCATGAGCCTCAGCTCAGAATGATGATTGAGGCATACAAGCGCTATGATGGGCAAGCGCTTGGGGCGGATAAGGTTGGTGAGGGAAGTGGTGAGAATGAGGGGAAGATCGGAGATATCCCAGAACCACCAAAAACCCACCACAAAAATGCCTATGCTCCTAAACCAAACCCTCTGAGGAACCGACTAGACACAACCCCAGCTCCACCTGTGTTTCCTCCACAGACAGACAACTTTCAGAAACCCATCAAGTTCAAGAGAGACTTGGGGAATGAGTTCTTTGGGAAGAAGGGAGAGAACCAAGTGAGGAGAAGCCAGAGCCCAAAGAGAGCCCAAAACCAAAGCCAAAACCAAAACCCGTCCATTGTGAGCATTGTGGGAGGGATGGGCACCTAGCGGAGTTCTGCTTCAGGAGGAAGCGTGAGGAGAGGTTTGCTAGAGAGATGGCAAACAAGGACAGGTATCGCCCTTCTCGTGGTGTGCCTGAGCCTAGGATGGTGCCAAGGGGCGAGGGTGTGGTGCGTACCATTTACCCTCGGGAGAGGCGTGAGTTTGTGCCTCGAGGTGAGCCACTACATATAGAAGGTGGCAGGCGTGTTGGGTTTGGGCGTGGTGAGTTTGCTGGACGTTCCTTCGCTCGTGGCCAATACGAGTATGGGGGGAACGATCGCAGCTTTAGGTCCCAAAGGAGCTACGGGCCATGGTCTCCACTTCGTGGTACGCGTAGTCCTCCAAGGGGACGTGTGGGTGTTCCACCTAGGAGAGATAGGATGGATTTTGCTAACCCCACTTTTGAGCAAATGGCACGGCACTGGTTTGATTCATTTTGTGCTAACCCCAGTGCTGAGTCGTTTGCTCACTCTCGCTCTCGTTTTTGATTTGCAGGTGGGAGGCTTGGAGGGCTTTTGGTTGATCGACTCCAGTTGCTCTCGACACATGACCGGAGATCGAAGGTGGTTCTCCAGCCTCACCCTGGTGATGACTAAAGAGTACATCACTTTTGAGGACAATGGGAAAGGTAGAGTGCTTTCAGTGGGCACGGTGAAGGTGAGCGAGTCTGTGACTCTTAGGCGTGTTGCTCTTGTCAAGTCTTTGGGGTTCAATCTTCTTTCGGTGTCCCAACTTCTTGATGAGGGTTTTGAGGTCCGTTTCAAAACAGGTGCTTCTCGTATTTTGGATTCTCGAGGTGATCTTGTGTGCACAATCATCCCCGAGGGTCAGATTTTCAGAGCCGATTTTTCTCAGTGTGTCGGCTCTTCTCGTTGTTTGGTTGCTGGTGTTTCGGCGGAGCTTTGGAAATGGCATAGGAGACTAGGTCACTTGAGTTTTGACTTGTTGTCATGCTTGAGTGGGCTAGGTTTGGTCCGAGGATTGCCTAAGTTGAAATACCAAAAGGACTTGGTATGTGCTCCGTGTAGGCATGGTAAGATGGTCGCCGCCTCTCACCCGCCTCTGACATCAGATATGACAGAGAGGCCATGCGAGCTGTTCCATATGGACTTGGTTGGTCCAGCTCGTGTGTGCTCGGCGGGTGGGAAATGGTATGTCCTAGTGATAGTGGACGACTATTCTCGCTATGCTTGGGTCTTCTTTTTGGCTAATAAGGGGGAGACGTTTGGTTTTGTGCGGGATCTAATCTTGAGGTTGAAGAATGAGAGGAATGGAGATGCTATTCGAGCTATCCGTAGCGACAATGGCTCTAAATTTAAAAACTCTCGTTTCGAAACCTTTTGTCGTGATTTGGGTCTCGAACATCAATTCTCTTCTCCCTGTGTGGCTTGTCAGAATGGTGTGGTTGAGAGGAAAAATCGTTCCCTTTGTGAGATGGCTCGGACGATGCTCGACGAGCATAGGACTCCGAGGCGATATTGGACTGAGGCGGTGAATACCGCGTGCCATGTTGGGAATCGGATTTTTCTTAGGGCCTTCTTGAACAAGATGTGCTATGAGCTCATGCACGGGCGAGCACCTAGAGTGAGCCATTTCAGGGCTTTTGGTTGTCGGTGCTTTATTCTCAAGAAGGGTAGGCTTGGTAAGTTTGAGTCGAGGTCTTCCGACGGGATCTTTTTGGGTTATGCTAGTCATTCTTGAGCATTCCGTGTGCTCAACCTTGACACTAACCTAGTCATGGAAACTTGCGAGGTTACCTTCGACGAGACCCAGCCATGCAGTTCGTCTGTCTTTGAGTGTGCAGGTGACGATGAGATTGGCAAGAAGATCTTTGAGGATGAGGAGGACGATGCTGAAGAGGATGATGGTGATGATGAAGCTCCAGCCGAGCATGTACCCTCTACTTCCACTACGACGACTACGGTGCAGGATGGTCCAGCCCCTACACCGACTACGATCCAGCAAGATCAAGTGGAAGCTGCAGCTGAGGGGGAGGTGGTCTCCAGGCGAGAGGCACCGAGGCGCGTTCAAGTTGATCATCCTCCCTCAAGAATCATCGGCGACATCAATGAACGTACGACACGGTCAAGGTCCAGGAATGTTTCTCACTTTGCTCATTCAGCTTTTGTTGCTACCTTTGAGCCGAAAGACATTGGACACGCCCTCTCTGATCCTAATTGGGTGAACGCAATGCATGAGGAGTTAGAGAACTTTGAGAGAAATCAAGTTTGGGAGTTGGTAGAGCCACCACCACATTGCAAACCTATCGAGACAAAATGGGTGTGGAAGAACAAAGAGGGTGAGAATGGTGAGGTGGTGAGAAACAAATCGAGGTTGGTTGCTCAAGGGTATAGTCAGAAGGAGGGGATAGACTATGAAGAGACATTTGCTCCTGTAGCCCGTTTGGAGGCGATTAGGATCCTTCTAGACTTTTCCGTGGCTAAAGGGTTCAAATTGTACCAAATAGATGTGAAGAGTGCCTTCTTGAATGGGTTTTTAGAGGAAGAGGTTTATGTGAAGCAACCACCGGGCTTTGAGAGTGCTGAGTTTCCTCACCGGGTGTATAGGCTGAGGAAGGCGTTGTATGGGCAGAAACAAGCTCTGCGTGCTTGGTATGGCCGGTTGAGGGGGTTCTTGTTCAGCAAGGGGTTTGAGATGGGCAAGGTTGATAAGACTCTTTTTCTCCTCAGACAGGGCGATGATATCCTAATTGTTCAGGTGTACGTGGATGATATTATCTTTGGTGGCTCGTCTCACTCTTTGGTTGCGAGGTTTGCAGAGGACATGAGCAAAGAATTCGAGATGTCCATGATGGGAGAATTGCAGTTCTTTCTCGGGCTTTAGATCAAGCAGGCGAAGGAGGGAACCTTTGTGCATCAAGCCAAGTACACGAAGGACATCCTCAAGAAGTTCAAGATGGACGACTTGAAGCCCCTATCGACACCGATGAGTACGACTACAGCGTTGGATGCGGACGAGGACGGAGAGCCTGTGGACCAGAAGGAGTACCGGAGCATGATCGGCTCCCTCTTGTACTTGATGGCGACGAGGCCGGACATTCAGTTTTCTGTGTGTCTGTGCTCTCGTTTTCAGGCGTCACCGAGGACTTCACATCGGCAGGCCGTCAAGCGGATCTTCAGGTATCTTCGATACACTCCTGAGCTTGGTCTTTGGTACTCGGTGTCCTCTTCTCTTTCACTTCTTGGGTTTTCGGATGCCGACTTTGCGGGGTGTCGAGTCGATAGGAAGTCGACTTCGGGGACTTGTCAGTTTCTGGGATATTCGCTTGTTTCTTGGTCTTCTCGCAAACAATTTAGTGTAGCTCAGTCTACAACAGAAGCCGAATATGTTGCTACCGCTAGTTGTTGCTCACAGCTGCTTTGGATCACATACACGCTGAGTGACTTTGGTGAGGAGTGTTCCCATGTACCTCTCATGTGTGATAGCACAAGTGCCATTAGTGTTGCCAAAAACCCCGTGCTCCACTCCAGAACCAAACATATAGAGGTGAGGTACTACTTCCTGAGAGACAATGTTGAAAAGGGAAACATAGACCTCATCCATGTGCCAACCGAAAAGCATCTTGCAAATATTCTAACCAAACCTTTGGACCAAGCTACATTTGCCCGTTTGCGAGGGGAGCTTGGTGTTCTTTTTCCTGTGACGCCCCAGGTTTTCATTAGGGTTATTTAATGCTAATGACCGAGTCAATCAAGTCAAACACGTGGACTTTGGTCAAATTTGGTCAACCTGGGCCATCACCTCGTAAACCTAGCCAACATCACTAGTGGTCAACCTTTGGTCAAAGCTTGATCAAACCTTGGTCAAACCCTAGCTAAAACCCTAGTCAAACCCCTTTGGCACCCCTAGTCCTTCTAGAACTTTTGCCGCGTTCTCTAAATTTCACCTAAACACTTCAAATTCTCCCAATACAAAAGTTGTGTAGTTTTTCATGGGACACAACTTTCATGTTGGGTGGCATTTCAAATTCGAAGTGTAAATGTGTGAAAAATCTTGGTCAACGCCTTCAGCTATTATTCATCAGCGCCATGAAAAGTGCCAACTTGGCAAGCCTTTTATGCAAAATCTGTTGCTCAAAACCCCTATGAGCCTTTGTAGAATTTTTAGAGGGTAGTGAGATGAGCAAGTTTGGTATTCAAACCTTGGGGCACTTCAATTCAACTTTTTGGAGTATTTGTCGGTCAAACAGTGCTAAGTTGAATTGGCAGACACGCCGGAACGTGCAAGCACACGCGACGTTGCGCTCGGCGCGCGCCGGTGCTGTGGACCCCGCGACGTGGGCCCGGCACGGACGTCGAGGCCCCGCGGGCGCCACGCGGCGAGCGCAGGAGAGTTGGGCGGTGCTCCCACCGATGTTTCCCCCCACTCCTCGCACGCCACGCGTGCACCCACGCCGCGCCGTCCGCCCACTGGCGTCGCCGCCGTACTCGGCCCCGCGCACGCCGCCATGGCGCTGCCCATACCGCGACGTGCCCGTGGACTTGACGCTGTGCGAACCACCCTCCCCTAGTCTGCCTATAAAAGGAGCCGGGGCTCGCTTCCTCGCGCGACGCCGCCGGTCACCAGAGCCGCCACCCCCGCCATTGGAGGCCCCACGCCGAGCTCCTCCTTCCGGCTAGCACTATCACCCCTAGAGCTCCCCGCATCCTTCCTCCCGCACCACTTGAGCTCCCCGGGCTGCTGGTTTCCCCGGCCGAGCCGCAACCTCGTTGGAGCAACCGCCCCCGCGGCCGCCGCCACCGGACTCCGCCGCCTGCGCTCTCCTATCGCCTCCCTGCCCCAAATTAGCACACGAATCGAGTCCTGGTGATCCCCAGACCCCGCTCTACCCCTTCCCCAGTCAGCCCCGCCGCCGGCCTCGCCGGATTCCGGCCGGCCGCGCCGCCCCTTCCTCCCAGGGACCCAATTGCTTGAGTACTTTTGGTCCCAGGGACTTTACCGCAAACAAAGGGCATATCTGTGAAAAGCCAAGACTTCTAGGGTCTGCTCGGTAAATAGATTCTTAACCTTTTATCCCTTTGGTCCAGTGGCCTGGAAAATCCATGTAAAATCACAGAAAAATCGTAAAAATGTAAAACCAATTTTGTTGGCTTCCTTGTGAACAGGCCTACATCTTTTGCATGAAAAATAGAAATCAGTTTACCATAGATCTATTGTAGTTCAAAATCCATATATGATCTCAAGCTGAGTTTTGGGTATGTTGTTGTATATGGCCTGTCTAGGTTCTACACCAAAATTTGCACAAAGTTATGGAGTAAATCTTTTATTATGATTTATATTGTGTTTACGCCTTTTCTGCCTTAATGATTTTTGTAGCCAAAATTAAATAGATTTTTGATGTCAACTTCTGTGAGTTGTCATGAAATGCCTAGATGCATCTTTCCTAAATTAATTAAGATTTTTGGACTGTTACAAATATTTGTTCCTGATTTATGCTTGTTTTTAATCATAAATACTTAGTTCAAGATCTAAAATAGCTCTTGATGTGTTTGTTAGTTTCCTAGCCTTGTTTTAGGTCAGAGGTGGTGTAGGAGAAAGTTTAGATCCAGAAGTGGCTTATTTATTTTTGTATGCATTTATCTCATTTTTGGTAACTAGAAATGTTGTTTGTGGTATATTTATTTTCATAGCTCAAATAAATGTGCTTGCTGGTTCAGTGGCTTGAAGTATAGTTAGTGAGCTCAGTGAGAACCACCCATGGCTTTTTATAAATTATTTTGATGAATAAAAATGGAGAAGGCATTTTGCACTTAATAATAAGTTTAATTGGAAAACCATCCCTACTATCTTTATGAACCATATGAGTGTGCTTTGAAAATGGTTTAGGAGCTGAAAACCACCCCTTGCTGTTTTGTGCAAATAAATATATTTATTTATTAAATATGTACACAATCACTATAAAGAGAAGAATAAATAATAAAGCCTTCTTAATGTTATTTAAAAAGAAGAGTATGATGAATATATTTTGTCAAGGTGAATATGGTCAACCATGTGCTTTTTGTTGTCTTTTGTTGCTGTTTTTATTTAAATTAAATTAATTTCACCACTAATTATTACATATGCATCCTCCCGTGTAGAAGTTCCCGACGGTAGCTACACGCTCATACCGGCTGACGAGGACGAGGGAGCAGGAGGAGACGTGCACTACGTGTCCGTAGATCAAGACCCGGACCAAAGTTCGGAAGTTTGTTTGACTGCTTGTGCTGACGAAGGCAAGCCCCAGTTTATCATTAACCTATGTGTTTCTTTTAAATTTCGGAATTTATCATTGCTTATCTATGTGCATTTACGTTCAGGAGTTGAATTGAAACCCTAGTTGCATGATCCTTAAGTACCTATGATCTTTTACTAGCATGCTAGGTCACTAGTTGCTATGCTCTAAGGATCCGGTACAAGTCGAGTGATGTTCGTCACTCGCGAGAATAGGATCTCCTTTATGGAATCACAATATTTATTAATGGATTGCTCATGTGGTAAGAGCATGGGATTTGGGCTCCGGTCTAGTGGCTTCGTAGGTTAAGTGTTTGAACGTACTAAGCACTTGTCGGAAATGGGCACGGTAAGCCTAGTACCTAAATGAGGCGGTGCGGGAACTTTGCGCTACTAATCTTAGGGTTGCGGCCCCGGGCTCGCCACCTGAGTACATGCGTGAGACTGGGTGACCTTGGTGGCGTAGCCCAGTAAACCTTGTACTTAAGACTGTAACATCTGATCCCAATCCGAGGAATGACAGGAACCGCCTGGTTGGTGAACTCTTAGTGAGGGCACCTCCCGTGTGTTTAGGTCTACCTTGCAAGGTTTAAATCAATCGATTGTCGGCCTCTCACCGTTATCTGAGACTACTTAATCTACTGGCCATGATATCCCTTAATGATGGAACTATGTGAATACTTCTGCGTTGATTAATTGTATTGTACAATTCTAGATTGCATTAGTTGCTCATTATAGTAATGGTAAACTTACAAGAATTGGAGCTAAAGTATTGAAAGTAAGGATTCACTACTTAGTAGATTTTTGGCAAAACAAACCCACTAGCCAAAAGCCTTGCATGATTAGAGGTAAAGTCTTTTCTTTTAGACGGGTAAGCCTTGCTGAGTATTAGTATACTCAGCCTTGCTATTTAAATGTTGTTTCCAGGTAATGCATGTGATGTGTGGCCTAGAGAGATTCCACCCGGCTGGGAGCTCGAATGGGTGGATGATGACGAATGATTGTATCATGGACGGCCTCCTATGATACTTGTCGTACTACTTAGTTGTTTCCGCTATTTTAATGAACTCTGAACCATTTACTTTCATGTTAAGAACCATGGTTTGTAATAATGGACCCTACGGGGAAGATTTACTTTAATTTGTAAGGCACTCTGGACTCTCCTTCGTGGGAGTTATAATGTATACGTTTCGATCCTCTGTGTGTCTTTCAAGTGATTTACCGGGCTTTGACCCGGCAACACTCAACGGGATGATTCTTTATTATCGCTTAATGACCAAATGGAGTGGTTTAGGCGATAGTACGGAATTATCTCGGATGGGGTTGTCACAGTTGGCATCAGAGCATCCGTATACACCAGGGTGATTAGATTAATACTAATCACAGGATTTACAATAAAACTTGCCAAGATTGATTGGATTTTGAAAATCCGTTGGATCGTTAAGGAATGATCTAGATCGAGAGGCCCTAGAAGGGAATTTTGGGTTCTTTAAGGTGGCTTAAGAATCTATGGTTTATTTTGCTAACTTCCAGCACTTTACTTTATGTCAGACTTACTTTCTTGCACAACCAAACTAGATGAAGCCACGTGTTTTATACGTGTGCTATGCCGCATCACGGGAATGCGGGGGTTGATGGAGTGATCTACTCCACGGATCCCATCTTCTCGTCTGGTTGCTCACGTGTCTTATACGTGCGCTTTTCGTATGAGAGTCATACAAAGGATGACATGTTCTATTCGAGATGAACATGTCATGGGTTGTGATGTCACCACGTTTTGCCATACGTGTGCATTCCGCATTACGAATATGCGAGGCAAGGATACACTCCATTCAAACGGAGGGTGTCTGAGGTTGGACGCTGTCCATGCAGCGGCTTGATGCATGGATACCGTTTCTATAGTGAACGGTAATGTATGTGGACGCTTCTGTGACGTGCTGGCACAGAAGGTTCTTTTCTGCAGGTACACTAACCACGTTTCGTAAGTCGCTAAGTGAGAATCGAGTAGCTCTCGACTAGTTATTATAGGGAGAGACGATTATAAGCCTGGCCACCGGCACTAACTTCGAGTTTTGGCTTGATTGCCTTGTGAGGACGAATAGGACGTCTTGCATCATGTTAAAAATTGTGGAAACTTAAAAATAAACTCTCCACATATTTTGTGTGCTGTCTAGGTGAAAATTTGCTAACGTGTGTTTTCTTATATAGCCTCTCATATATAGATGTGTTGCTGTCCAAAAAGTTAATGTGGTTGTTTACTTAACTTTTTATCCCCTGTTCTAAAAATAATTAGACTAGATGATCTATACCAAAGTTGCTCCATATCTAATCCAGTTTCCGCTCACAAAAATTCGTGGTCATAGCTTCTATAGATCTCAAGTTATGCCCAAAATAGTGAACCTCTGTCATGCTGTTTTTCCTGAGGACCTACTCTGAACTTTCGATTAAATTGAGCATCTTCCTAACCTTCCTAGTTCAACCTTTGAATACCAAAAAGGTGCTTCATAACCTCATGGAGTTGCTGGTAAAAATTGGGAATTTTTGGGGCCCTGGTTTTTGAGTTATGAATTTTTGTTCAAAACTGCCAGGACTTGACGTCATTTTGTATGTAGGCTCTTTTCGAGTTCTACCATACAATTGTACCTTTGTACACATGACAACCCCAGTTTTTGCCCGACTTGAGAAAAGAACTTTTTCTGTTTTACCATATCATTTGGGGTAATGTTTTGATCTTAGAGTCCCATCTCAAGTGGCAATCTTCTTCCGCCAATGCAAACATGTGATGTCCAATGATATCTATCATTTCCACCTCCTTGTGTTTATGCATCTTGATGCCTAAGCTATCCTTGCTAGTGACACCCTTCTCTCAATTGTGTTTGACCTTGCAATCTTGAACGTCTTCATCTTGATCTTGCTCACAACATTATGAACACATAAAACATGAACAGAAGGAGTTAAATTCTATTGGTATGCTTTGAGCATCATCATGTCATGCATATGTTGCGCCCTTAATTTAATAATACATGGGCATGGAAATGCATTACATAGCATGTGCATTTGGGAACCTTGGATGGACTAACATGCATACGCACTGAAGGTTTCAACCTTCCTCCTATATCCTCCTTATGGCTGGTGAGATTGTTGTTCCATAACCAAAGGTGCCACGACAGAACCTAGTGCATCATGTGTGCTGCAGCCATGTGATTACCACTAGGGGCGCGCTAGGTATCTTGGTTGGGAGCATGCGACTCACCACAAATCCATTTTCTCCACTCTATGTTGTCCCCTTTGTCGCTAGCTAACTGCATGGGTAAACAAGTCATGCTAACAAGCATCACAAGAATCATATCCCATAAACATGTGCGTTCATTACTAGGCATCATGGCAAATGCACCATATGTTCATATGCATAAGCATCATGTGCTCATCTGCATGTGCATCACACTCTATGCACCACAACATGAGCATTGACATGCGCACCACTCCATTGTTGCACAAAGTATCCCCTCTGCATTAACATTCAATCATATGTCTCATTGGTGCATCGCTCATCCAGTTTAAAATTATTGCACCGGTAACATAAGGAATATTGTCACCAAAATTCACTGATGAAATAATATGTGAGCAAACATCTTCTGAAATTGCTGTACCAACCCTTCCTTTCAAATCATTCTCATTGCTATCCGTAAACAACTCCGTGCAACCGCTCCCTATGATGCTTATCGTATCGTTTAGTTAATTCCGCTGTTTTCATAAACTCTGAACCATTTACTTTCATGTCAAGAACCATGGTTTGTAATAATGGACCCTACACGGAAGATTTGCTTTAATTTGTAAGGTACTCTGGACTCTCCTTCGTGGGAGTTTTAATGTATACGTTTCGATCCTCTGTGTGTGTTTCAAGTGATTTACCGGGCTATGACCCGGCAACACTCAATGGGATGATTCTTTATTATCGCTTAATGACCAAATGGAGTGGTTTAGGCGATAGTACGGAATTATCTCGGATGGGGTTGTCACATTTCCCTTTTGAGCTTTGGTTGGGGGTTTGATGTACATACTCATGTTGCATTTTCATTTATCTATCATATCATGTTTGCATCTTTGTATCATAGACTGCATATGTATCATATGAGATGTGCTTCTCCTATATACTTGGATCACTATGATATGCTAGATATGAGATTATGACTTTGCTTTTGATGCTCATATGATGGATAGCGATGCTCTTGATAGTTTTGGGATGTATGTGCTTGTGGATGGCTTATTTTTTTTTAAAATGCTATATATGATCCTCTCTTATGAGTTGAATGCCTTTCATGATAATTTTGTGCACTTATGGCTATACCTTGCTTAATTTGTGCTTGGAACCATGTTCCTTTCATATGGGGTCAAAGACCCATTTATCATCATGAATGTTTAGCCTACATGCTACCTTGTGGAGAAGCCTAAGCTTCTTTTTGCCGCAAAGGCACTTCATGTACCATGCTTAATTTGCAAATCTTGAAGTTGGTATATGAAATGCTTATGCTTGAAAAATATGCTTCCATGTCATGTATGTTTTAAATTCCTTATTTTGGGTGCTAAACCGTTGCATGATGTTCACCGTTGAGAAGTCTCACATTTAGAAGTGGACACATGGCTCGGTGGCTTTGACATGACATGAGATAGCTTGTAGGTGTTTGTGATGATCCTGTGATGAGAATTTATGACCTTGCATGAAGTCTGTGAGTTATACGTTGTTTGTGCTCATTTTGATCATGTTTGGGTCCTATGCTCATGAGAGGGAAATTTTTGTGAAAAATACCTTATTTTGATCATGGCTATGTCACATGCTTGTATGTCCCTATCTATCTCGTTGGCGATGCTTGTGCTAAATTTGTGGCAATCTAGCTTGTCTATGTCTCTTTTTAGCATGTTGTAGTGCTCTATGTATATTTGAGAAGCACGTGCTTGCATTTGTAGACTTGATTCATGCATTACCAACAAGGGGGAGAGATAGTACCCAATTCTTGTTTTGGGGGAGAAATGCATTTGTTCTGGGGGAGCTTGCATTCATATGCATTTTGAATTTTAGTTGTGCCCTTTTGCCGATGGTGTTGAGCCCTCTTGCCTCACCTTGAGGAGTCGGCAATTTTGGAGCGTTTGTCTCGGTTGTGTCGAGCCGTTGCCCTTGTCTTAGGGGACCGAGCCGTTGCCCTTGTCTTAGGGGACCGAGATTTTTCTGTCTCAAGTGATCTCGTTTTGGCTTCTATTTGGCTTTTGATAACTTGTTTGAGTTTTTTCATTCGTTTCTTTCCTTTTCTCTTTTCTATGAATTGGTTACTATGTGTGTGTTGTCAATGCACTCATCAAGGGGGAGATTGAGGACCGGAGCGTCCGAGGACCGGTGGATGGTCGCTCCCTGGTGTGATGAGTGATTGACAACGTGGTGTGGACTGACTCTTGGCCGAGTATTGCAGGTGCAGGTTGCGGCTTGACTCGTGTTGGTGTAGGTGAAGAGCGGGCGCAAAAGGTCTATGCCTTACGGGGCCTCCGAGGTGTGGACAGACAAGTAGGCTCGGCTCGAGGGACCCGGTGGCCAGCGGGGTCAAGTGCGGGCCGCATGGTGGCAAGAAAAGCAAGACGAAGTCGTCGACCGGAGCCGGTGTAGGGTAGCGGCTCGCGACCGGAGTCTGCACGCGGGGTTTGCGGCGGTTCACCACAAAACCGTCGGGTTACTTGGTTGAGCCACAAAACCAAGACCGGAGGCTCGGCGGGCGGAGACGGGATTCGGGAGCGCCGAGAAGCTTCGATGCCGGCGGGCACGTGGCGGGATCGCAGGGCTTGCGTCGGGAGGACACGGACTGCGGCGAAGGCGTGATCGTGCGATGAAGAGGAGTGCTACATGACCTATTTGCCCCTGAGGGGATTGTATCATAAGTTTAAGTGCTAGGGGTAGCTTGGTCATTTGCCCAACCCAAAGGGACTCATATATATAGGTCTAGGGTTTTCTGGGCAAACCATCCATCTAGACTGCTTCTCATTTCCTTGCTCCATAGGCATAGATTTTCTTCACCGCTTTGTAGAGAATCTGACCTCCGAGTGTATGGAAGCTTTCATGGTTGCATTGATTTCCTTCTTGTAGCTCGTGTGATTTTCGTGTCTTTTTCGAGCTATTTTCGTTGGATTTTCGTGCGCGCCTTGTTCCTTCGATTTTGAGGTGTTTGGCTTCGGATTTGTTGGCGGGGATCATGGATAGATGTCTCGTGCATCTTTGTGCTTGACCATGACCCCTCAAACTCCGGATTTGGCCTCCGATTGAAGGATTTCAGTTGGAACCCTAGTTCTTTGTGTGAGCTCGGTAGAATCTTGATTCCTCTCAATTCAGTGGGTTTGAGGCTACAAATTCGTAGGCATAGCATCTCCTAGAGACGCTTCATCTTCACCTATGATTTGGTAGCAATCCCTTGGTTGATTTGGGAGATCGGGTAAAGGGAACGAGGAGTTGACCTTTGGGAGGTCGGGCTCGGGCTGCTGTTCCCGTGCCTGGCGGACTGTCCGCGCGGGGTTGGCGGACCGTCCGCGAGGAGCTCGGCAGCCGGTTGTTCGTCGTGTTCTTCGCGAGTTCTTGAGTCGCTTCGTTTCGATCTGTTTGGCCGGTAGGTTTTGGTTGGAAATCGTTGGCCGGACCATCCGCCCGGTGAGGCCGGACCGTCCGCGCGGAGCGGACCGTTCGCAGTGAGCTCGCGGACCATCCGAATTTCGGAGGGTGCATACTGGAGGTTCGGGGTCGATTTGCGGACCGTCCGCCCCTGACCCACGGACCGTCCGCCTGCCCCTCGTGGACCGTCCGCCCGGTCACTCCGGACTGTCCGCCTGGGACTTCACAGATTGCCTAAGTCCTTTGCTTCTTGAGTTGCGCTTTCGCTTTGGGATTGTTTGAGGCTTGTTCCTAGGGTTGGTAGGTCCGTTGTCACTACGCGACCTTGGCAAGCTCGTGTGGGAATCCTAGGTTGTGAAGTTGGGGCATAGGCCGAGTTCATCCTTCGGGAAGAATTTTTATCGGCTCCCATTCACTCCCCCCTCTCTGGTCGCCTAATCGGTCCTTCACCAACCAAAAAGCAGCTCGCCGATATCCTAACCAAGCCTTTGGACCAAGCTACATTTGCCCGTTTGTGAGGGGAGCTTGGTGTTGTTTTTCTTTTTGAGCTTTGGTTGGGGGTTTGATGTACATACACATGTTGCATTTTCATTTATGTATCATATCATGCTTGCATCTTTGTATCATAGACTGCATGTGTATCATATGCTTTAGGAATGTGATTCTCCTATATACTTGCACCATGATATGCTGGATATGAGATTATGACTTTGCTAATGATGCTCATATGATGTATAGCGATGCTCTTGGTAGCTTTGGGATGTATATGCTTGTGGATGGCTAACTTTGTAAAAATGCTATATATGATCCTCTCTGATGAGTTGAATGCCTTTCATATTAAATTTGTGCACTTATGGCTATACCTTGCTTAATTTGTGCTTGGAACCATGTTCTTTTCATTTGGGGTCCAAGACCCATTTATCATCATGGATGTTTAGCCTACATGCTACGTTGTGGAGAAGCCTAAGTTTCTTTTTGCTGCAAAGGCACTTCATGTACCATGCTTAATTTGTAAATTTTAAATTGGTATATGAAATGCTTGTGCTTGAAAAATATGCTTCCATGTCAAATTTGCTTTAAATTCCTTATCTTGGGTGCCAAACCGTTGCATGTTGTTCACCGTTGAGAAGTCTCCCATTTAGAAGTGGACACATGGCTTGGTGGTTTTGACATGACATGAGATAGCTTGTAGGTGTTTGTGATGATCTTGTGATGAGAATTTGTGACCTTGCATGAAGTTTGTGAGTTATATGTTGTTTGTGCTCATTTTGACCATGCTTAGGTCCTATGCTCATGAGAGGGAAATCTTTGTGAAAATTGCTTCATTTTGATCATGGCTATGTCACATGCTTATATGTCCCTATCTATCTTGTTGGCGATGCTTGTACTCACTTTGTGGCTATCTTGCTTGTCTATGTCTCAATTTTAGCATGTTGTAGTGCTCTTTGTCTATTTGAGAAGCACATGTTTGCGTTTGTAGACTTGATTCATGCATTACCAACAAGGGGGAGAGATAGTACCCAATTCTTGCTTTGGGGACAAAGTTCATGCATTCAGGGGGAGCTTGCATTTATGTGCTTTGGAGCTCTTTGTCGCCTGATTTTAGTTGTGCTCTTTTTGCCGATGGTGTCGAGCCCTTTTGTTTCACCTTGAGGAGTAGGCAATTTTGGAGCATTTTATCTCGGTTGTGTCGAGCCGTTGCCCTTGTCTTAGTGGACCGAGATTTTTCTCTCTCAAGTGATCTCGTTTTGGCTTTTGTTTGGCTTTTGATCACTTGTTTGAGTTTTTCATTCGTTTCTTTTCTTTTTCTTTTTTCTCTGAATTGGTTACTACGTGTGTGTTGTCAATGCACTCATCAAGGGGGAGATTGAGGACTAGAGCGTCCGAGGACCGGTAGATGGTCGCTCCCTGGTGTGATGAGCGATTGACAACGTGGTGTGGACTGACTCTTGGCTGAGTATTGTAGGTGCAGGTTGCGGCTTGACTCGTGTTGGTGCAGGTGAAGAGCGGGCGCGAAAGGTCTTAGCCTTGCGGGGCCTCCGAGGAGTGGAGAGACAACTAGGCTCGGCTCGATGGACCTGGTGGCCGAACGGGGTGAAGTGTGTGTCGCATGGTGGCAAGAAAAGCAGGGTAGCGGCTCACGACCGGAGTGTGCACGCGGGGTTTGCGGTGGTTCACCACAAAACCGTCAGGTTACTTGGTTGAACCACAAAACCAAGACCGGAGGCTCGGCGGGCGGAGACGGGATCCGGGCGTGCCGAGAAGCTTCGATGCCAGAGGACACGTGGCAGGATCGCAGGGCTTGCATCGGGAGGACGCAGACTGCAGCAAAGGCGTGGCCGTCTGATGAAGAGGAGTGCTACTTGACCATATTGCCCCTGAGGGGATTGTATCTTAAGTTTAAGTGCTTGGGGTAGCTTGGTCATTTGCCCAACCAGAGGGACTCATATATATAGCTCTAGGGTTTCTGGGAAAACCATCCTTCCGGACTGCTTCTCATTTCCCTGCTCCATAGGCGTAGATTTTCTTCATCGTTTTGTAGAGAATCTGACATCCGAGTGTACGGAAGCTTTCATGGTTGCCTCGATTTCCTTCTTGTAGCTCGTGTGATTTTCGTGTCTTTTTTGAGCTATTCTCGTTGGATTTTCGTGCGCGGCTTGTTCCTCTGATTCTGGGGAGTTTGAGTTCGGATTTTCTTGTGGGGATCATGGATAGATGCCTTGCGCATCTTTGTACTTGATCTTGGCCCCTCAAACTCCGGATTTGGCCTTGGATTTGAGGATTTTGGTTGGAACCCTAGATTTTTGGTAGAGCTCGGTTGCGATTCGATACCCGGCGATTTAGATCGTTTGAGGTCTCAAGTTTTGGGGTATAGCATCTCCTAGTGACGCTTCACATCTCCCCCAAATCTTGCCTCAAGAGCTTAAGCCGTTTGGGAGATCTATGAATGGATAGGAGGGGTTGACTTCTCGTTTTCGGGCTCGAGCTGCTTTGTCCGCACCTGGCGGACAGTCCGCCTGGTAGGCGCGGACAGTCCGCGAGGCTCGGTGTTCGTCCAGTTCGTCGCTTGTTCTTGCGCGTTCGTGGTTTGATCCATCGGGAAAGTTGCTTTGTGTTGCTAGGGGTTTGCGGACCGTCCGCCCAGGCACTGCGGACCATCCGCGCGGTACGAGTTACCCACAGACCATCCGATGGTAGGGAACAGACCGTCCGATTTTCGAGGGGTGCATACTGGTTGTTCGGGCACCTGAAGGACCGATTAGGCAACCAGAGAGGGGGGAGTGAATGGGAGCCGATAAAAATTCTTCCCGAAGGATGAACTCAGCCTATGCCCCAAATCCACAACCAAGGATTCCCACACGAGTTTGCCAAGGTCGCGTAGTCACAACGGACCTACCAACCCTAGGAACAATCCCCAACTCAAAGCAACACGGAAGTGCAACTCAAGAAGCAAAGGACTTAGGCAATCTGCACAGCCTGCGGCGGACCGTCCGCGTGGAGGCGGCGGATTGTCCACGGGGGCCAGGCGGACCGTCCGCACGCACAGGGCGGACCGTCCAAAAATGCCACCCGAACTTCCAGTACTGCACCTCGAAAAGAGGACTGTCCGTGCCCTACCCGCAGACCGTACGGGGGCAACTCGTACCGCGCGGACTGTCCGCGACGAGCGGGCGGACTGTCCGCAAACTCCTTGCAAACAAAAGCAACTTTGACGACGGATGAACAAGTGATGAACTGGACGAATGCCGGGCCGCGCGGACTATCCGCGCCTACCAGGCGGACTGTCCGCCAGGTGCGGACAGAGCAGCTCGAGCCCGAAAATGAGAACGCAACTTCACCTATCCGTCCATGGATCTCCCAAACGGCTTGAGCTCTTGAGGCAAGATTTGGGGGAGATGTGAAGCGTCCCTAGGAGATGCTATACCCTAAAACTTGAGACCTCAAACGAACTAAATCGCCGGGAATCGAATCGCAACCGAGCTCTACCCAAAAGCTAGGGTTCCAACCGAAATCCTTCAATCGGAGGCCAAATCCGGAGATTGGGGGGTCAAGATCAAGCACAAAGATGCACAGGACATCTATCCATGATCCCCACCAACAAATCCGAACCCAAACACCTCAGAATCGAAGGAACAAGGCACGCACGAAACACCAACGAAAATAGCTCGAAAAAGACACGAAAATCACACGAGCTACAAGAAGGAAATCAACGCAATTATGAATGCTTCCATTCACTCGGAGGTCAGATTCTCTACAAAGCGGTGAAGAAAATCTACGCCTATGGAGCAAGGAAATGAGAAGCAGTCCAGATGGATAGTTTGCCCAGAAAACCCTAGAGCTATATATATGAGTCCCTCTAGGTTGGGCAAATGACCAAGCTACCCCTAGCACTTAAACTTAAGATAAAATACCCTCAGGGGCAAATAGGTCATGTAGCACTCCTCTTCATCGCACGGCCACGCCTTTGCCGCAGTCCGCGTCCTCCCGACGCAAGCCCTGCAATCCCGCCACATGTCCGCCAGCATCGAAGCTTCTCGGCGCTCCTGGATCCCGTCTCCGCCCGCCGAGCCTCCGGTCTTGGTTTTGTGGTTCAACCAAGTAACCCGACGATTTTGTGGTGAACCGCCGCAAACCCCGCGTGCAGACTCCGGTCGTGAGCCGCTACCCTGCACCGGCTCCTGTCCACGACTTCGTCTTGCTTTTCTTGCCACCATGCGGCCCGCACTTCACCCTGCTGGCCACCGGGTCCCTCAAGCCGAGCCTAGTTGTCTCTCCACTCCTTGGAGGCCCCGCAAGGCATAGACCTTTCGCACCCGCTCTTCACCTGCACCAATACGAATCAAGCCGCAACCTGCACCTGCAATACTCGGCCAAGAGTCAGTCCACACCACGTTGTCAATCACTCATCACACCAGAGAGCGACCATCCACCGGTCCTCGGACGCTCCGGTCCTCAATCTCCCCCTTGATGAGTGCATTGACTACACACACATAGTAACCAATTCAGAGAAAAAAAAGAAAAGAAACGACTGAAAAACTCAAACAAGTGATCAAAAGGCAAACTAAAGCCAAGAAGAGATCACTTGAGAGAAAAAAATCTCGGTACCCTAAGACAAGGGCAACAGCTCGACACAACCGACATAAAATGCTCCAAAATTGCCGACTCCTCAAGGGGAGGCAAAAGGGCTTGACACTATCGGCAAAAGAGCACAACTAAAATTCAGGCAAAAAAGAGCTCCCAAATGCGTATGAATGCAAGCTCCCCCCTGAACAAATGCATTTCTCCCACTTGATGCAAAAACTCCCCCTGGATGCAACTTTCTCCCCCAAAACACGAATTGGGTACTATCTCTCCCCCTTGTTGGTAATACATGAATCAAGTCTACAAATGCAAGCATGTGCTTCTCAAATAGACAAAGAGCACTACAACATGCTAAAAAGAGACATAGACAAGCAGGATTGCCACAAATTTAGCACAAGCATCGCCAACGAGATAGATAGGGACATACAAGCATGTGACATAGCCATGATCAAAATAAAGCAATTTTCACAAAAAGTTCCCTCTCATGAGCATAGGACCTAAACATGATCAAAATGAGCACAAACAACATATAACTCACAAACTTCATGCAAGGTCACAAATTCTTATCACAAGATCATCACAAGCACCTACAAGCTATCTCATGTCATGTCAAAGCCACCGAGCCATGTGTCCCCTTCTAAATGTGAGACTTCTCAACGGTGAACATCATGCAACAGTTTAGCACCCAAAATAAGGAATTTAAAACATACATGACATAGAAGCATAATTTTTTAGCACAAGCATTTCATACACCAATTTCAAGATTTACAAATTAAGCATGGTACATGAAGTGCCTTTGCGGCAAAAAGAAGCTTAGGCTTCTCCATAAGGTAGCATGTAGGCTAAACATCCATGATGATGAGTGAGTCTTTGACCCCATATGAAAAGAACATGCTTCCAAGCACAAATTAAGCAAACTATAGCCATAAGTGCGCAAATTTCACATGAAAGGCATTCAACTCATAAGAGAGGATCATATATAGCATTTTTACAAAAGAAAGCCATTCACAATCATATACATCCCAAAGCTATCAAGAGCATTGCTATCCATCATATGAGCATCACTAGCAAAGTCACAATCTCATATCTAGCATATTATGGTGATCCAAGTATATAGGAGAAGCACATCTCATATGATACATATGCAGTCTATGATACAAAGATGCAAGCATGATACATGAATGAAAATGCAACATGAGTATGTACATCAAGCCCCCAACCAAAGCTCAAAAAAGGAAAAAGAACTCCAAGCTCCCCTCGCAAACGGGCAAATGTAGCTTGGTCCAAAGGTTTGGTTAGGATATCGGCAAGCTGCTTTTCGATTGGCACATGAATGAGGTCTATGTTTCCCTTCTCAACATTGTCTCTCAAGAAATGATACCTCGCCTCTATATGTTTGGTTCTGGAGTGGAGCACGGGGTTTTTGGCAACACTAATGGCACTCGTGCTATCACACATGAGAGGTACATGGGAACACTCCTTACCAAAGTCACTCAGCGTGTATGTGATCCAAAGCAGCTGTGAGCAACAACTAGCGGCAGCAACATACTCGGCTTCTGTGGTAGACTGAGCTACACTAGACTATTTGCGAGAAGACCAAGAAACAAGCGAAGATCCCAAAAATTGGCAAGTCCCCGAAGTCGACTTCCTATCGACTCGACACCCCGCAAAGTCGGCATCCGAAAACCCAAGAAGCGAAAGAGAAGAGGACGCCGAGTACCAAAGACCGAGCTCAGGAGTGTATCGAAGAAACTTGAAAATCCGCTTGACGGCCTGCCGATGTGAAGTCCTCGGTGACGCCTGAAAACGAGCGCACAGACACACAGAAAACTGAATGTCCGGCCTCGTCGCCGTCAAGTACAAGAGGGAGCCGATCATGCTCCGGTACTCCTTATGGTCCACGGGCTCTCCGTCCTCATCTGCATCCAACGCTGTACTCGTACTCATCAGTGTCGACAGGGGCTTTGAGTCGTCCATCTTGAACTTCTTAAGGATGTCCTTCGTGTACTTGGCTTGATGCACAAAGGTTCCCTCCTTCGCCTGCTTGATCTGAAGCCCGAGAAAGAACTCCAATTCTCCCATCATGGACATCTCGAATTCTTTGCTCATGTCCTCTGCAAACCTCGCAACCAAAGAGTGAGACGAGCTACCAAAGACAATATCAGCCACGTACACCTGAACAATTAGGATATCATCGCCCTGCCTGAGGAGAAAAAGAGTCTTATCAACCTTGCCCATCTCAAACCCTTTGCTAAACAAGAAATCCCTCAACCGGCCATACCAAGCACGGGGAGCTTGTTTCAGCCCATGCAACTCCTTCCTCAACCTATACACCCGGTGAGGAATCTCAGCACTCTCAAAGCCCGATGGTTTCTTCACATAAACCTCTTCTTCTAAAAACCCATTCAAGAAGGCACTCTTCACATCCATTTGGTACAATTTGAACCCTTTAGCCACGGAAAAGGCTAGAAGGATCCTAATCGCCTCCAAACAGGTTACAGGAGCAAATGTCTCCTCATAGTCTATCCCCTCCTTCTGACTATACCCCTGAGCAACCAGCCTCGATTTGTTTCTCACCACCTCACCATTCTCACCCTCTTTGTTCTTCCACACCCATTTTGTCCCGATAGGTTTGCAATGTGGTGGTGGCTCTACCAACTCCCAAACTTGGTTTCTCTCAAAGTTCTCTAACTCCTCATGCATTGCATTCACCCAATTAGGATCAGAGAGGGCATGTCCAATGTCTTTTGGCTCAAAGGTAGCAACAAAAGCCGAATGAGCAAAGTGAGAAACATACCTGGACCTTGACCGTGTCGTACGTTCATTGATGTCGTCGATGATTCTTGAGGGAGGATGATCAACTTCAAACGCGCCTCGGTGCCTCTCGCCTGGAGACAACCTCCCCCTCAGCTGCAGCTTCCACTTGATCTTGCTGGATTGTAGTTGGTATAGGGGCTGGACCATCCTGCACCGTAGTCGTCGTAGTGGAAGTAGAGGGTACATGCTCGGCTGGAGCTTCATCATCACCATCATCATCTCCAGCATCATCCTCGTCCTCAAAGATCTTCTTGCCAATCTCGTCGTCACCTGCACACTCAAAGACAGATGAACTGCATGGCTGGGTCTCATCGAAGGTAACCTCACAAGTTTCCATGACTAGGTTAGTGTCAAGGTTGAGCACACGGAATGCTCGAGAATGACTAGCATAACCAAAAAAGATCCCATCGGAAGACCTCGACTCAAACTTATCAAGCCTTCCCTTCTTGAGAATAAAGTACCGACAACCAAAAGCCCTGAAATGGCTCACTCTAGGTGCTCGCTCGTGCATGAGCTCATAGCACGTCTTGTTCAAGAAGGCCCTATGAAAAATCCGATTCCCAACATGGCACGCGGTATTCACCGCCTCAGCCCAATATCTCCTCGGAGTCCTATGCTCGTCGAGCATCGTCGGAGCCATCTCACAAAGGGAACGATTTTTCCTCTCAACCACACCATTCTGACAAGCCACATAAGGAGAAGAGAATTGATGTTCGAGACCCAAATCATGACAAAAGGTTTCGAAACGAGAGTTTTTAAATTCAGAACCATTGTCGCTACGGATAGCTCGAATGGCATCTCCATTCCTCTCATTCTTCAACCTCAAGATTAGATCCCTCCTAAAACCAAATGTCTCCCCCTTGTCAGCCAAAAAGAAGACCCAAGCATAGCGAGAATAGTCGTCCACTATCACCAGGACATACCATTTCCCACCCGCCAAGCACACACGAGCTGGACCAACCAAGTCCATATGGAACAGCTCGCATAGCCTCTCTGTCATAACTGATGTCACAGGCGGGTGAGAGGCGGCGACCATCTTACCATGCCTACACGGAGCAAATACCAAGTCCTTTTGGTATTTCAACTTAGGCAATCCTCGGACCAATCCTAGTCCACTCAAGCATGACAACAAGTCAAAACTCAAGTGACCTAGTCTCCTATGCCATTTCCAAAGCTTCGCCGAAACACCAGCAACCAAGCAACGAGAAGAGCCAACACACTGAGAAAAATCGGCTCTGAAAATCTGACCCTCGGGGATGATCGTGCACACAAGATCACCTTGAGAATCCAAAACACGCGAAGCGCCCGTTTTGAAACGAACCTCAAAACCCTCATCAAGAAGCTGGGAAACAGAAAGAAGATTGTACCCCAAAGACTTGACAAGAGAAACACACCTAAGAGTCACAGACTCGCTCACCTTCACCATGCCCACTGAAAGCACTCTACCTTTCCCATTGTCCCCAAAAGTGATGTACTCTTTGGTCATCACCGGGGTGAGGCTGGAGAACCACCTTCGATCTCCGGTCATGTGTCGAGAGCAACAGGAGTCGATCAACCAAAAGCCCTCCAAGCCTCCCACCTGCAAATCAAAAATGAGAGCGAGAGTGAGCAAACGACTCAACACTGGGGTTAGTACAAAATGAATGAAACCAGTGCTGTGCCATTTGCTCAAAAGTGGGGTTAGCAAAATCCATCCTATCTCCTCTAGGTGGAACACCCCCACGTTCCCTTGGAGGACTACGCGCACCACGAGGTGGAGACCGTGGCCCGTAGCTCCTCTGGGACCTAAAACTGCGATCGTTCCCCCCATACTCGTATTGGCCACGAGCGAAGGAACGTCCACCAAACTCACCACGCCCAAACCCAACACGCCTACCACCTTCTCTATGTGGTGGCTCACCTCGAGGCACAAACACACGCCTCCCTCGAGGGTAAATGGTACGCACCATACCCTCGCCCCTTGGCACCAACCTAGGCTCAGGCATACCACGAGAAGGGCGGTACCTGTCCTTGTTGGCCATCTCCCTAGCCAACCTCTCCTCACGCTTCCTCCTGAAGCAAAACTCCGCTAGGTGCCCATCCCTCCCACAATGCTCACAATGGAAGGGTTTTGGTTTTGGCTTTGGTTTTGGGCTCTCTTTGGGCTCTGGATTCTCCTCACTCGGTTTCTCTCCCTTCTTCCCAAAGAACTCATTCCCCAAGTCACTCTTGAACTTGATGGGTTTCTGGAAGTTGTCTGCATGTGGAGGAAACACGGGTGGAGCTGGGGTTGTGTCTAGTCGGTTCCTAAGTGGGTTTGGCTTAGGAGAATAGGCATTTTTGTGGTGGGTTTTTGGTGGCTCTGGGATATCTCCAATCTTCCCCTCATTCTCACCACTTCCCTCACCAACCTTGTTTGCCCCAAGCGCTTCCCCATCATAGCGCTTGTATGTCTCGATCATCATCCTAAGCTGAGGCTAATGACCAGACAACCAACCCATCATCTTTCTCAACTCATCATTCTCATCCTGCAAGCGATCAACATAGTGTGCAAGCTCCATATTCTTTACAACATTTATTTCACAAGTGGAGCATGATGTAGAAATAGGAGCTTTCAGCTGAGCCTCTAGAGATCTAGCATAAACAAGCGAAACATCTAGCTTCTCATGCAAAACAGGACATGAAGTGCAAGCACCAAGCAAAGAGGGTCTAGATTTCATCTCATCTAGCTCAACCCTAAGCACATCTAGTTCCTCGACCTTGGAGGCATACTTTTCCTTAAGCGCAGTCAATTCACCAAGAAAAGTGGAACAATTAGCACATTCAGGTTCATCAGTCACAATAGGAGCAGACTTAAGAGAATCTATTTGAGCCCTAGCATCAACTAGCAAAGACTCTAGTTCAACCACCTTCTCCTTAGCCTCTCCAAGCAAAGACCTATACTCCCTCTTCTCCTTATTGGTCTTTCTAAGCACATCATCACGGTTGTCAAACAAGTCATTCAACCTAGCAGTCTCCGCTATCAAGAAGGATGGATCATTGTTTACCTCTTCCTCGGAGTCGGAGCCCGAGTCATCCTTGTTGCTCTTCTAGCTTGCGGAGCTATGTGCCATGCCGCAAAAGCCTTGGGCGGTGAAGCACTGGCCGTTGATGTTCTTGCTTGACCGCTTGCCCTTGTGCTGGTTCTCATCTTCATCACTTGAGCTCGTTGAAGAGTAGCAAGAGCTCGAGTCGATGTCGCTTGCTCCGGCAACCATCGCTCGGTCCTTCTTCTTGTGACCACCACTCCTCCTCGGCCTCCGCTCGGGCTTGTTCTTGCCCTTGTGGTCGTCCCTCGAGTGGTGCTTGTGGTCGGTCCTCGGACGGTGCTTGTCCTCGGGCTTCACCTCCATGGCTTCCGGGCACTCAGCGATAAAGTGCCCATGCTTCCCGCACCGGTAGCACATGCCCGAGCTCCTCCGAGCGTTCTTCCGGTTCGTGTACATGCGCTCGAACCGCCTGCTCAGCAACGCGAGATCCTCCTCGCCAAGCACGTCAAACTCCTCATCAGGCATGGACACAAGACAAGACAAGACAAAGAGAACTATCTCGAAGACATGTTAGCGTTAGTCCTTGATCCAGAAACGAGAGCCAGACTATGAGGGTAAGTCGGGTTCTCGATCTTTGCACGCACCCCACGGTCCACCTCGGACGACTTGAGCTTGGAAAACAACTCGTCCACCGTGAGGGTCTCATACTTCTCCGACTCAAGAATGGCCTCGACCTTCCCACTCCACACGGTACGATCCAGAGAGTGCAGGAGCTTGACAGCCCTGTCATGATCATCGTACGGGAGCACGGCCACATTAGCCCTCATGTTGTTCATAATCACCGTGAACCGCTGGAACATGGCATCAATGGACTCACCAGGGAGATGAGTGAAGTTCTCATACTCTCTCCGATAGGTCGCAAATAGCCGAGCCTGAACCTGAGCGTTCCCGGCATGTGCATTCTTCAGCTGCTCCCAAATCCTACAAGCCAAGTCCTCTGTCTGAACCCTATCGAATTCGGATTGACACAGAGCACGAAACAAGTAGTCGACCACCTTGTTATTGGCATTGAACATATCCCTCGATCCTGGAGCTAGGAAGTTCATCGGATGAACATAAGCTGTGTTCACCGTGACATCCCAAAGGATCTGACCCTTGCCGCGAAGGAAAGCAGCCATCCGCCTTTGCCACATCTGGTAGTTCTTACCATCAAAGTATGGAGGACCCGAACCCCATTCCTACTACGCCATCTTTGGATCTTAGACTGGTTAGAATCACGAAGATCCGTAACCGGCTCTGATACCAATTGAAGGACCGATTAGGCGACCAGAGAGGGGGGGAGTGAATGGGAGCCGATAAAAATTCTTCCCGAAGGATGAACTCGGCCTATGCCCCAAATCCACAACCAAGGATTCCCACACGAGTTTGCGAAGGTCGCGTAGTCACAATGGACCTACCAACCCTAGGAACAAACCCCAACTCAAAGCAACACAGAAGCGCAACTCAAGAAGCAAAGGACTTAGGCAATCTGCACAGCCTGGGGCGGACCGTCCGCGTGGAGGGCCAGGCGGACCGTCCGCACGCACAGGGCGGACCATCCGAAAATGCCACCCGAACTTCCAGTACTGCACCTCGAAAAATGGAGCGTCCGTGCCCTACCCACGAACCGTCTAGGGGCAACTCGTACCGCGCGGACTGTCCGCGACGAGCGGGCGGACTGTCCGCAAACTCCTTGCAAACAAAAGGAACTTTCATGACGGATCGAACCATGAACGCACAAGAACAAGTGACGAACTGGACGAACGCCGGGCCACACGGACTGTCCGCGCCTACCAGGCGGACTATCTGCCAGGTGCGGACAGAGCAGCTCGAGCCAAAAAACGAGAGTGCAACTTCACCTATCTGTCCATGGATCTCCCAAACGGCTTGAGCTCTTGAGGCAAGATTTGGGGGAGATGTGAAGCGTCCCTAGGAGATGCTATACCCCAAAACTTGAGACCTCAAACGAACTAAATCGCCGGGAATCGAATCACAACCGAGCTCTACCAAAAAGCTAGGGTTCCAACCGAAATCCTTCAATCGGAGGCCAAATCCAGAGATTGGGGGGTCAAGATCAAGCACAAAGATGCACAGGACATCTATCCATGATCCCCACCAACAAATCCGAACCCAAACACCTCAGAATCGAAGGAACAAGGCGCGCACGAAAAACCAACAAAAATAGCTCGAACAAGACACGAAAATCACACGAGCTACAAGAAGGAAATCGACACAACCATGAATGCTTCCATACACTCAGAGGTCAGATTCTCTACAAAGCGGTGAAGAAAATCTACGCCTATGGAGCAAGGAAATGAGAAGCAGTCCGGATGGATAGTTTGCCCAGAAAACCCTAGAGCTATATATATGAGTCCCTCTAGGTTGGGCAAATGACCAAGCTACCCCTATCACTTAAACTTAAGATACAATCCCCTCAGGGGCAAATAGGTCATGTAGCACTCCTCTTCATCACATGGCCACGACTTTGCCGCAGTCCGCGTCCTCCCGACGCAAGCCCTACGATCCCGCCACGTGTCCGCCGGCATCGAAGCTTCTCGACATGCCCGGATCCCGTCTCCGCCCGCCGAGTCTCCGGTCTTGGTTTTGTGGCTCAACCAAGTAACCCGACGGTTTTGTGGTGAACCGCCGCAAACCCCGCGTGCAGACTCCGGTCGTGAGCCGCTACCCTACACCGGCTCCTGTCCACGACTTCATCTTGCTTTTCTTGCCACCATGCGGCCCGCACTTGACCCCGCTGGCCACCGGGTCCCTCAAGCCGAGCCTACTTGTCTCTCCACTCCTCGGAGGCCCCGCAAGGCATAGACCTTTTGCACCCACTCTTCACCTGCACCCACACGAATCAAGCCGCAACCTGCACCTGCAATACTCGGCCAAGAGTCAGTCCACACCACGTTGTCAATCAATCATCACACCAGAGAGCGACCATCCACCAGTCCTCGGACGCTCCGGTCCTCAGCACCTTTTGAGGACTGTCTGTCGTGGTCCGGCGGACTGTCCACCAGGCCCACGCGAACCGTCTGCCCGGTCACCTTGGACTGTCCGCCCGGGACTTCGCAGACTGCCTAAGTCCTTTGCTTATTGAGTTGTGCTTCCGTGTTGCTTTGAGTTGGGGTTCGTTCCTAGGGTTGGTAGGTCCGTTGTGACTACGCGACCTAGGCAAACTCTTGTGGGAATCCTCGGTTGTGAATTTGGGGCACAGGCCGAGTTCATCCTTCGGGAAGAATTTTTATCGGCTCCCATTCACTCCCCCCTCTCTAGTCGCCTAATCGGTCCTTCATTTGGGAGATCCAACGATCGGAAGTTCGAGGTTGTTTCTCAGGTTTCTCGGTTGTGCTGATTCGCACCTGGTGGATCGTCCGTGAGGTCGCTGCGGACCGTCCGCAAGGTGCCTGGCAACCTTGTTGTTCTTCGTGTTCGTGCGAGTTCTTGAGCGCTCTTCGTTCGATCCTTTTTGTCGGTGTATTTTTGGTGCACGAAGTTTGCGGACGGTCCGTACTAGAGTGCCGGATGGTCTGTGACGAGGCGGACTGTCCGCGGGTCCATCACGGACGGTCCGTTTTTTCGGTGCACTACTGGAGGTTCGGGTAGCAATTTCGGACAGTCCGCACCCTCCTCGCGGACAGTCCGCCCGGTCACTGCAGACAGTCCGCCTGGTGCTTTCCAGATTGCCTAAGTCCCTCGCTTGTTGAGTTGTGCTTCCGCTTTGGATTGGTTTGGGACTTGTTCCTAGGGTTGGTAGGTCCGTTGTGACTACGTGACCTTGGCAAGCTCGTGTGGGAAACCTTGGTTGTGATTTTGGGGCATAGTGAGTTCTCTAGTCCGTATACGCCACCTCAGAACAGCATTGTGGAAACAAAAAATAGAACCCTGTGTGAGATGGCTCGGACGATGCTCGATGAGCATAGGACTCCGAGAGGGTTCTGGGCTGAGGCGGTCAATACCGCGTGCTACGTGTCAAACATGATTTACCTCAGAGTCCATAAGAAGAGAACTTGCTACGAGTTGATGCACGGTAGAACCCCCAAGGTGAGTCACTTTCACGTCTTTGGCTGCAAATGCTTCAATCTTAAGAAAGGGAAGAAGTTAGACAAGTTCGAGGCTAGGTCTGTCGATGGTATATTCTTGGGTTACGGGTCTCATTTTATAGCCTTTCGAGTGCTCAAAATTGAAACGAACCAAATCGTGGAGACTTGCGAGGTTACCTTTGATAAGACATAGCCACGTAGTTCGCTTGTTTTTGAGTATGCAGGTGACGAGGAACTTGGCGAGGAGATTTTCGAGGATAAGGTGGAACAACAAGGAGATGAGGAAGATGGTGGTGTGGCGCCCGCAGCTGAGCATGTAGATACTACTTCCACTACGATCGAGGATGGGCCTTCTCCCACACCTACGACGATGTGCCGAGATCGAGAGGAAGCTGCAGCTGAGGGGGAGGTTACTTCGAGGCAAGAAGCTCCCCGACGAGTACAAGTGGATCATTCAGCTTCAACGATCATCGGGAACATCAACGAACGCACTACACGGTCGAGGTTTTGAAATGACTCTCACTTTGCCCATGCTGCTTTTTTTGCTACTTTTGAGCCCAAAGACATTGGACATGTGCTATCTGATCACAATTGGGTTAATTCTATGCATGAGGAGTTGGAGAATTTTGAGAGAAACCAAGTTTGGGAGTTAGTGGAGCCTCCACTGGGGTGTAAGCCGATTGGGACCAAATGGGTGTGGAAAAATAAAGAGGGAGAGAAAGGTGAAGTAGTGAGAAACAAGTCAAGGCTGGTTGCTCAGGGGTACGCACAAAAAGAGGGGATCAACTACGAGGAGACCTTTGCTCCCGTAGCCCGTTTCGAGGCGATTAAGATCCTTCTAGCCTTTTTCGTGGCTAAAGGGTTCAAATTGTACCAAATGGACGTGAAGAGTGCTTTCCTGAATGGTGTTTTGGAGGAAGAAGTGTTTGTGAGGCAACCACCTGTTTTTGAGAGTGAGAAGTACCCCCACAGGATGTACAAGTTGAGAAAGGTGATGTATGGGCTGAAGCAGGCGCCTAGAGATTGGTATGGTAGGTTGAGAGGGTTCCTGTTTGAGAGAGGCTTTGAGATGGGGAAGGTAGATCAGACCTTGTTTCTCCTCAGGCAGGGCAAAGAGATCTATGCGCGTCGAGAGACTTCGAAGCGAAGGACACATGTCGGGATCGCAAGGCTTGCGTCAAGGCCAAGCGGTGTGCGGTCGCTAGGCATTCGTCCGATGGTGCTACGAAGAGAATTCTAGTGCCCTTTGGGGGCGTGTATCTTACTTTCATGTAATAGAGGTAGTTTCGTCTTTCGGTTGCCTCCATATAAACTTAGAGGGGAGAGGAGGCAGCCACCACTTGAAACCCTAGCTCATTTGCTTCCTCATTTCCCTTCCTATTTTCCTTAGGATATTCCATAGGACTAGCTTGAGAGCTTCATGGTGAGATCTTTAGAGATGGATGGATGATCAGGAGGCAAGCTAGACCTTGTATGAATCTTTCTTAGCATGTATAGAAGATTTGGTGTGATTCCTCAAGGCTATTTGTTGTCTCTCCCGTTTCCCCTTTTTGGTGATTTTCGGAGCTCTTTCTTGGGATTTTCGTGAGAAGCATTTGGAGGTGTTTCTTTGCGGGATTTGTTTTGGGAATCACACATGAGGTTGGTGTGCCTCTTTTCTTGGTGATCTTGCCCCTCAAATCTCGTAGGAAGGCCTTCGATTTTGGTGGTTTTCGAGTTCTTCGTGTTCTTGAGGTAGAGGCACGAGATTTGTAATTCCGGGAGTTGTAGGGAGTTAGAGGCCGCAATTTTTGGGGCTTATCTTCCTGTTAGGGTGCTCATCATCTCCCCAAAATTTCGTCTCAAGACTCCAAGTAGTTTGGGAGATCCAATGATCGCAAGTTTGAGGTTGTTTCACAGGTTTCTCGGCTGTGCTGATTCGTACCTGGTGGACCGTCCGTGAGGTCGCCGCGGACCGTCTGCGAGGTGCCTGACAGCCATGTTGTTCTTCGTGTTCGTGCGAGTTCTTGAGCGCCCTTCGTTCGATCCTTTTTGTCGGTGGATTTTTGGTGCATGAAGTTTCCAGACGGTCCGTACTAGAGTGCCAGACGGTCCGTGACAAGGCGGACGGTCCGCGGGTCCATCACGGATGGTCTGTTTTTCTCGGTGCACTACTGGAGGTTCGGGTAGCAATTTCGGACGGTCGCGCCCCTACCCGCGGACAGTCCGCACCCTCCTCGTGGACAGTCCATCTGGTCACTGCGGACAGTCCGCCTGGTGCTTTCCAGATTGCCTAAGTCCCTTTGTTGTTGAGTTGTGCTTCCACTTTGGATTGGTTTGGGACTTGTTCCTAGGGTTGGTAGGTCCGTTGTGACTACGCGACCTTGGCAAGCTCGTGTGGGAAACCTTGGTTGTGATTTTGGGGCATAGTCGAGTTCGACTCTTCGCAGAAGAATTTTTATCAGCTCCCATTCACTCCCCCTCTCTGGTCGCCTAATCGGTCCTTCACATGCTTGGGTTGACTGAACTTGGTCCGAGGATTACCCCACTTGAGGTTTGAAAAGGATTTGGTGTGTGCGCCGTGCAGGCATGCTAAGATGGTAGATTCTTCCCATCCACCCCTCACCGATGTGATGACGGAGTGTCCATGCGAGCTGCTCCATATGGACCATATTGGCCCAGCTCGTGTGCGATCTGTGGGTGGGAAGTGGTACGTCCTGGTTGTGGAGGACGACTACTCTCGGTATGCTTGGGTTTTCTTTCTAGAGGAGAAAGGGGAGACGTTTGGTTTTGATCGAGATCTTGTCTTGCGGTTGAAGAACGAGAGGCACGGAGATGCCATACGAGCGATTCGCAGAAGAATTTTATTGGCTCCCATTCACTCCCCCCTCTCTGGTCGCCTAATGGGTCCTTCAATTGGTATCAGAGCCGGTTAAGGATCTTTGTGGTTCTAACCAGTCTAAGATCCAAAGATGACGTACCAGGAACGGGGTTCGGGTCCTCCACACTTTGATGGTAGGAACTACCAGATGTGGCAGAGGCGGATGGCTGCTTCCCTCCGCGGCAAGGTCAGATCCTTTTGGATGTTACGGTGAACATATCTTATGTTCATCCGATTAACTTCCTAGCTCCGGGATCGAGGGATATGCATGACGCCAACAACAAGGCGGTCAACTACTTGTTTCGTGCTCTGTGTCAATCCGAATTTGATCGGGTTCAGACAGAGGACTTGGCTTGTAGGATTTGGAAGCAGCTGAAGAATGCTCATGCTCGGAACGCTTAGGTTCAGGCTCGGTTGTTTGCGACCTATCGGAGAGAGTACGAGAACTTCACTCATCTCCCCGGTGAGTCCATAGACACCATGTTCCAGCGGTTCACCGTGATTGTGAACAACTTGAGGGCTAATGTGGCCGTGCTCCTGAATGATGATCATGACAGGGCTGTGAAGCTCCTGCACTCTCTGGATCGTACCATGTGGAGTGAGAAGGTCGAGGCCATTCTCGAGTCGGAGAAGTATGAGACCCTCATGGTGGACGACTTGTTCTCCAAGCTCAAGTCGTCCGAGGTGGACCGTGGGATGCGAGCAAGGATCGAGAACCCGACTGACCCTCATAGTCTGGCTCTCATTTCCGGTTCCAGGACTGACGCTAACCCATCCTCCAGGATGTACTCTTTGTCTTCTCTTGTTTCCTTGCCAAATGAGGATTTTGACGTGCTGGGCGAGGATGACCTAGCATTGTTGTCGGGGAGATTCGAGAGGATGCATGAGAACCGGGTGAGTTCAAGGAGGAACTCGAGGACGTGCTTCAAGTGCGGCAAGACTGGACACTTTTTTGCCGAGTGCCCGAAGTTGAACGACTACGACAAGCACAAGTCCAAGGACAAGAGGAGGAGGTCCAAGAAGAAGGATCATGGACATGGGAGGAAGGCACGGTCTCGAGAAAAGATGAAGAAGTCGAGCGACATTGAATCCGACTCCGAGGACACATCATCAAGCTCGAGTGATGAAGAAGAAGAAGAAGAAGAAGAAGAATCTCAGCAAGTACCTCAACGGCCTTTGTGTGATGGGCCTAAGCTCCAAGGACAATTTCTGCGGCATAGCTCGCAGCTCCAGCAGCAAGAGAAGCCAGAAGGACACCTCGGACTCAGATTCTGAGGATGAGGTATTTGATGAGCTCTCTTCCTTGCGCAAGGAGAATGAGGAGTTGGTTGACTTGCTTGATAACCGTGATCACATGCTTAGAGAGGCCAATAGGCTTAGGAAAGAGCTTAGGGCTTCGCTTGAAGATGCTAGGAGTAGAGTAGCGGAGTTAGAAACCCAAAATCTTGAGGTCAAGCTTGAGATAGATTCGCTCAAGGCCAATCCTGTTGTTTCTGATGAGGTTGATTGTGGTGATTGCTCTGTCTTCCTAGCTGATTTGACTGCTCTTAAGGAAAAGCATGCCTCCAAGTGTCAGGAACTAGATGTGCTTAGGGTTGAATTGGCTGAGCTGCAATCTAGACTCACTTTGCTTGGTGCATGCATTTGTTGCCCTGCTTTGCATGAAAAGATTGCTGAGTTTCGCTCTTGCATTGTTTCGCTTGAGGCTGATTTGAAAGTTCCTATTCATACTTCCTGCTCTACATGTGAATTGCATGCTGTGAAGAATTTGGAGCTCGGGCAATGTGTTGATCGCTTGCAGATTGAGAATGATGATTTGTGAAACTTGTTGAGTTGGTTGTCTAGTCAAGAGCCTCAACTTGGTATGATGATTGCGATGTTTAAGCGCTTTGATGGTCAGGCGCTTGGGTTGAATAAGTTTGGAGAGTGTAGTGGTGAGAGAGAAGGGAAATTTGGGAAAACTCCAGTTCCACCACACACTACACCCAAGAAACAGTTTGCCCCCAAGCCAAACCAGACGAATAAACCAAGTGAGAAGCCAAATGAGCAAGGAAAAAAGCCTGAGAAGAAACCACAACCGACACCCAAGCCAAAACCAATCCGCTTCCATTGTGAGCATTATGGGAGGGATGGTCATAAGAGAGAGTTTTGCTTCAGGAAGAGAGGCTTGCTAGGGAGATGGCAAACAAGGACAGGTACCGCCCTTCTCGTGGTGTGCCTGAGCCTTGTGTTGTGCCTCGGAGTAAGGGTGTTGTGCATACGGTTCCAGCTTGGAGGGATCGGGGCTTTCCTACTCGAGGTGTTGGGAGTTTCGGCTTTAGAGGTTGTGATGTTGATCGGTTTGATCCCTTTGGTCATGTTGCAGGTAATAGGCGTGTTGAGTTTGATGGTGGTAGGTTTGCTGGATGTTCTCTACCTCGTGATCAATACGAGTTTGGGAGAGGTCGCAGCTTTGAGTCTCAGAGGGGCTACGGACCACGTTTTCCCTTTCGTGGTGCTCGTACTCCTCCAGTGAGACGTGAGGTGATTCCCCGTGGTGGTCATAGCGTTGGTAGGATGAATTTTGCTAACCCCACTTTTGAGCAAATGGCTCGGCACTGGTTTGACTCTTTTTGTGCTAACCCCAGTGTTGAGTCGAGTGCTCGTTCTCGCTCTTGGTTTTGATTTTGCAGGCGGGAGGCTTGGAGGACTTATGGTGGATCGACTCCGGAGGCTAGCGGCACATGATCGGAGATCGAAGGTGGCCCTCCAGCCTCACCCTGGTGGTGTCAATGGAGTACATCACTTTTGAGGACGATGGACGAGAATGAGTAATCAAGGTAAGTAGTCTTGTGACTTTGAGGTGTGTGGCTCTTGTCAAGCCACTCGGTTGCTTTCGCTCTTTTCCCTTTCACATGTACTTAGGGTGAGCTTTGTATGCTCTTTGGCCCTAGTGCATGTGTTTAGGGGGTGCTTGTGAGCTTTGAGCTCGTTTGCCCTTTTTGAGTTTGGGTTGGGGATCTCATGTACATATGCATCTTGCATTTTCTTTCTCGTTTCATATCATGCTTGCATCTTTGTATCATAGACTGCATTTGTATCATATGCTTTAGAGATGTGCTTCTCTTATATACTTAGATCACTATGATATGCTGGATGTGAGCTTATGACTTTGCTATTGATGCTCATGTGATGTATAGCTATGCTCTTGGTAGCTTTGGGATGTATATGCATGTCGATGGCTTACTTTTGTGAAAATGCTATATATGATCCTCTCCTGTGAGTTGAATGCCTCTCATGTTCAAATTGTGTGCATATGGCTATATCTTGCTTAATTTGTGCTTGGGAACCATGTTCTTTTCATTTGGGGTCAAAGACCCATTTGTCATCATGAATGTTTAGCCTACATGTTACATTGTGGAGGAGCCTAAGCTTCTTTTTGCCGCAAAGGCACTTCATGTATCATGCTTAATTCTAAATCATGAAATTGGTATGTTGAAATGTCTATGCTTGATGAATTTGCCCTCAATTGGTATCATGTCATGTGTGCTTTAATTTCCTTATCTTGGGTGCTAAACCGTAGCATGATGTCTACCATTGAGAAGTCTCATTTTTAGAAATGGACACATGGCTCGGTGGCTTTGACATGACATGAGATAGCTTATAGGTGTTTGTGATGATCTTGTGATAAGAACTTGTGACCTCGCATGAAGTTTGTGGGTTATATGTTGTTTGTGCTCTTTTTGACCATGCTTAGGTCCTAGGCTCATGAGAGGGAAATCTGTGTTGAAAAATGCTTCATTTTGATCATGGCTCTGTCACATGCTTATATGTCCCTATCTACTTTGTTGGCGATGCTTGTACTAAATTTGTAGCTATCTTGCTTGTCTATGTCTCATTTTTAGCATGTTGTAGGGCTCTTTGTCTATTTGAGAAGCACAGGCTTGCATTTATAGCCTTGATTCATGCATTACCAACAAGGGGGAGAAATGTGCACCCAATTCATTCATTCAGGGGGAGTTTTGCATCAAGGGGGAGAAAAATTGGGAGGAATGCATTTGTTCAGGGGGAGCTTGCATTCATGCTTTGGGAGGTCTATATTGCCTGATTTTAGTTTTGCTCTTTTGCCGATGGTGTCGAGCCCTTTTGCCTCACCTTTGCGTCACCTTGAGGAGTCGGCAGTTTGGAGCATTCTGTCTCGGTTGTGTTGAGCTATTGCTCTTGCCTTAGGGGACCGAGACTTGCTCTTTCAAGTGATCTTGTTTTGGCTTTTGTTTGGCTTTTGATCACTTGTTTTAGATTTTTGTTCATTTCTTTTCTTTTTCTTCGTCTTAAGAATTTGTGACTATGTGTGTTGTCAATGCACTCATCAAGGGGGAGATTGAGGACCGGAGCGTCCGAGGACCGGTGGATGGTCGCTCCTTGGTGTGATGAGTGATTGACAACGTGGTGTGGACTAACTCTTGGCTGAGTATTGCAGGTGCAGGTTGCGGCTTGATTTGCGTTGGTGCAGGTGAAGAGCGGGCGCGTAAGCTCTTAGCCTGTGTGGCCTCCGAGGAGTGGAGAGACAAGTAGGTTCAGCTCGATGTACCCGGTGGCCGAACGGGATCAAGTGCGGTCCGCATGGTGGCAAGAAAAGCAAGACGAAGTCGTGTACGGTTTCTTGGTTTAGCCTCAAAACCAAGGTCGAGCCGGGACGACGTGGCGGCCAAATCATGAGTGGGATTGGCGTGGAGGCTGCACCGAGTACGCGGGGTTTGCGGCGGTTCACCACAAAATCGTCGGGTTCCTTGGTTGAGCCACAAAGTCAAGACCGAAGACTCGGCAGACGGAGACGAGATCCCGGCGCGTCGAGAGACTTTGAAGCGGAGGACACATGTCGGGATCGCAAGGGTTGCGTCAAGGCTAAGCGGTGTGCGGTCGCCGGGCATCCGTCCGATGGTGTGAAGGACCGATTAGACGAACCAGAGAGGGGGGGAGTGAATGGGAGCCGATAAAAATTCTTCTCGAAGGAGATGAGAACTCCAACAAGACGAACACGGCTTCCAAAATACGTCTCTGACTCAACTACACAAGTTGGTCAAGACCAAGCAGCCACTGAAGTGCTACTGGTCCTAGGAACCAACAACCACCTACACCTACTCGAGAACACAGCGGAAAAACCAACTCGAGCAGCTTCTGGGCTACACCGGTCAGCCGGTGAGCAGCACCGGTCAGACCGGTCCCTGCTAGCAAAATCTGAGAACTTCCACATAAGGCCTCTACACCGGTCAGGCCGGTGTAGCTCGCCGGTCAGACCGGTCCAAGCCAGGAAATCCCAAATCCACCAAACTGACCTACCGAGCTCCAAACAGGACCAAACTCGAAACAGAAGCAACACGGGACAACAACGAACTCACCCAGACGTTCACCCAAGGCAAAACCCATAGAGCCTCTGCACCGGTCAGACCGGTGAGCAGCACCGGTCAGACCGGTCAAGCTGGGCCGCTCGGGGATGAACAGCACCCGCGGGTCAACTCCCCCAAATCCAACTCCCGATCTCCCGAATCGCTCCACAGATTTGTGCAAGACTTTGGGGATAGTAGGAACACCTCATGGGCACTCCATAGCCAAGATTTGGTCCACCAAAACTTGCTAAATCAAGAGTAATCGAAGAAATCCCACCAAGAACTTTCAAACCCTAGAGTCAAGAAAACCCCAAAATCGAGCCCCTTTGCTCGCGGATTTGGGTGGGGAATCAAGGGGAAAAGAACCATGAAGGGTTCACACATACATCCCCTACCAAATCCCAAAGAGAAAAGCCTCGAAATCGCTCCAAGAAAATCGCCAAGAAAGTGCTCCGAAAATCACCAAAAAGGAGAAACGGGAAAGACACATCCAAGCCTTGAGGAACCACGCCGAATCATCTATACATAACAAAGAGGTTCATACAAGGTCTAGCTTGCCGCCCGATCATCCTTCCCTCTCACAAGATCTCACCATGAAGCTCTAAAGCTAGTCCTACGAAAAATCCTAAGGAAAATAGGAAGGAAAATAGGAAAACAAATGAGCTAGGGTTCCAAGAGATGGCTACCATCCTCTCACCACTTGGGTTATATGGAGGCAACCGAAAGACGAAAATACCATTACTAGCTAACTAGGGATACATGCCCCTCAAGGGCGAATTCGGAAATCTTTGTCTTCGCTCCATCGGACGGTTGCCCAGCGACCGCAAACTTGCTTAGCCTCGACACAAGCCTTGCGATCCCGACGCGTGTCCTCCGCTTCGAAGATTCCGGACTGCGTCGTCGCACACCGGTCAGACCGGTGCTCCTCACCGGTCAGACCGGTACCCACCGGTCAGACCGGTCAGACCCACCGGTCAGACCGGTCCGGAGCTGCTGCACCTCCGTCTTCGGTTCTTCGGTCTTGGCTTTGTGGATCAACCAAGGAACCCAGTGGTTTTCTGGTGAACCACCGGAAACCCCGCGAACTCGGTGTAGCCTCCGCCAATCACCACTCATGACTCGGCTCCCACGAAGTCCCGGCTCGACCTTGGTTTTGAGGCTCAACCAAGAAACCATCCGTGACTTGATCTTGCCGTTCTTGCCACCATGCGGCCCGCACTTGACCCCGCTGGCCACCGGGTCCCTCGAACCAAGCCTACTTGTCTTCTCCACACTTGGAGGCCTCACCAGCAACGACCTTTCGCGCTTGTTCTTCACCTGCACCTGCACCAGTCAAGCCGCAACCTGCACCTGCAATACTTAGCCAAGAATCAGTCCACACCATGTTGTAAATCACTCATCACACCAGGAAGCGACCATCCACCGGTCATCGAACCACACCTGGCTCTCAATCTCCCCCTTGATGAGTGCATTGACAACACACACGTTTTGGTAACCAAGAGAAAAGAAAAGAAAAGAAACAACTAAAAGAAACTCCAACAAGCGATCGAAAGCCAAAGAAAGGCAAAGAGCAAGATCACTTGAAGAAGACAAGTCTCGGACCCCTTAGGTAAGGGCAACAGCTCGACACATCCGAGACAAAACCATGCTCAAGCAAAGAGCACAAGCCAACAATCCAAAGCTCGAAAACCACAAAGAGCTCCCCCTGCACACATGCAAGCTCCCCCTGAACCAATGCAACTCCCCCTGGACGAATGCATGCAAACCACCTCGCAAAACAGAGCAGCTACTTCAGCTTTGCTCTGACCGGTCAGACCGGTCAACCACACTGGTCAGGCCGGTGTGCTAGATCGCCCAGCACCTGAACCTCACACCGGTCAGACCGGTGTGCCTCACCGGTCAGGCCGATGATCACCTGGGAAAAACTGGGAACTGCCCGAGCTCAAAACTAGCTCGAAACCACTTGGAAACCTTCTAAATGCATGCAGCAAGCCAAAACATGCTCAACCTTCTCCCCCTTGTTGACAATGCATGAATCAAGCCAAAAAATGCAACCTAGAGCTTCTCAAATAGACAAAATTCAACAAAGGATGCTACACATGTCCAAATGAGCAAGTTAGATACTCTATAGCTTCGTAATGACATCAAATTCATGATCACCAAGTTTCACAACCATTGGGCGAAGCTAAGATAGAATTGTGCAATTTTGCGAAAAATCACCCTCTCATGAGCGAAGTCCTAAACATGAGCAAAACATGTCAAAATGGCAAAGCCACACAAACTTCATGCTAGGACAACCATTCTAAGCATAAGACCATCATAAACACCCACAAGCATCTCATGTCATGTCAAAGACACCGAGCCACGTGCCTACTTCTATATATGAGACTTCTCATTTGTAGGCATCATGCAACGGTTTAGCACCCAAAGCAAATTAAAATTAGCACATATGACATGGGAGCACATTTTCAAAGCAATTTACATTTCATTTTCAGATTTGAAATTGGTACATGAAATGTCTTTGCGACAAAAAGGAACTTATGCCCCTCCACAAGATCAAGCATGGGGGCTAAACATTCATGATGGCAAATGAGCCTTTGGCCCCATATGATCAAAATAAGCTATCCAACCACAAATTAAGCATAGCCAAGCCACAAAAACATGTCAAGATCATATAAAGGCATTTACTCACAAGAGAGCATACATATGAGATTTTTGAAAAACATAGCCATCAACCATGGATATAAACCAAGATTATCAAGAGCTAAGCCAAATTAACCATAGCTTACCAAACTAGCTCACAAAGACATATATATCATTCCATGGTGAACAATGTATATATGAGAAGCCTTTCCTAAACAATACATATGATACAAAATGCATGCAACCTAAGATACAAAGATGCCTATACATCATGTTACATATGCCATGCCAAATGCAAGAAATGCACAAAGGAAAGCTATACATATGCTACAAAGGAGCTCCCACACGCCAACTCAAGAAATCAAACAAACACCAAGCTCCCCCCGCAAACGAGTGAAAGTTGCTTGATCTAGGGGTTTGGTGAAAATATCGGCTAGTTGGTCATGTGTGGGTACATAGATCAAAACTATCTTCCCTTTCTCTACGTGTCTCTCAAGAAATGATACCTCACTTCTATGTGCTTGGTTTTGGAATGGAGCACTGGGTTCTTTGCAACGCATATGGCACTGGTGCTATCACATTGAAGTGGGACATGAGTATACTCCTCACCAAAGTCACTCATGGTGTATGTGATCCAAAGGAGCTGAGAGCAACAACTAGCTGCGGCCACATACCTTGCCTCGGTAGTTGATTGAGCAACACTCGACTGTTTGCGGGAAGACCAAGACACCAAAGACGAACCCAAGAACTGGCAAGTCCCAGAAGTAGACTTCCTATCCAACCGACACCCGGCAAAATCCGCGTCTGAAAAACCATGAAGCGCCAAAGAAGAAGATGCAGAGTACCAAAGGCCGAAGTCGGGAGTGTGTTGCAAATACCTGAAAATGCGCTTGACCGCTTGCCGCTGCGAAGTCCTCGGAGACGCTTGAAAATGAGCGCACAGACATACCGAGAATTGGATGTCCGGCCTCGTCGCCGTCAAGTAGAGGAGTGACCCGATCATGCTCCGGTACTCCTTCTGGTCCACGTGTTCACCTTCCTCGTCCGCATCAAGAGTTGTAGTCGTACTCATAGGCGTCGCCATGGCCTTGGAGTCCTCCATCTTGAACTTCCTCACAATGTCCTTGGTGTACTTAGCTTGGTGCACAAATGTTCCTTCCTTTGATTGCTTGATTTGTAGCCCAAGGAAGAACTGCAACTCGCCCATCATGCTCATCTCAAATTCCCTGCTCATGTCTTCTGCAAACCTTGCAACAAGAGAGTTAGACGAGCCACCAAAGACAATATCATCCATGTATACCTGCACAATCAGTATATCTCTGTCCTGCCTGAGGAGAAACAAGGTCTGATCGACCTTCCCCATCTCAAACCCTCTCTCAAACAGGAACCCCCTCAGCCTACCATACCAAGCTCTAGGCGCTTGCTTCAACCCATACAGCGCCTTTCTCAACTTGTACACCCGGTGGGGGTACTTCTCACTCTCAAACCCCGGTGGTTGCCTCATAAACACCTCTTCCTCCAACACTCCGTTCAGGAAAGCACTCTTCACATCCATCTGGTACAACTTGAACCCTTTAGCCACGGAAAAGGTTAGAAGGATCCTGATCGCCTCCAAACGAGCTACAGGAGCGAAAGTCTCCTCGTAGTCGATCCCCTCTTTCTGACTGTACCCCTGAGCAACAAGTCTCGACTTGTTCCTCACCACTTCTCCTTTCTCTCCCTCTTTATTTTTCAACACCCATTTTGTCCAAATCGGCTTACACCCTGGAGGAGGGTCAACCAACACCCAAACTTGGTTCCTCTCAAAATTCTCCAGCTCCTCATGCATCGAGTTAACCCAATTATGATCAGATAGCGTGTGTCCACTGTCTTTGGGCTCAAAGGAGGCAACAAAAGCAGCATGAGCGAAATAAGAATTGTTCCGAACCCTCGACCGTGTAGTACGTTCATTCATGTCGCCGATGATTCTCGAAGCTGGGTGATCCACTTGCACTCGCCGGGGAGGTTCTCGCCTTGATGCTACCTCCCCCTCACCAGCAGCTTCGCCTTGATCTAGGTTTGTCATTGTTGGTGTGGGAGAGGGCCCGTTCACGATCGTCGTCGAAGTAGTAGGTACATCATCATCTCCATGTTCATGCTCCTCCTCCTGAAAGATCTCCTCGCCAAGTTCGTCGTCACCTGCACACTCAAAAACAAGCTGACTACGTGGCTGTGTCTCGTCGAAGGTTACCTCGCAAGTCTCCACGATTTGGTTAGTTTCAAGATTGAGCACACGAAATGCTCTAGAATGAGATGCATAACCAAAGAAAATGCCATCGACAGACCTAGCCTCGAACTTGTCCAACTTCTTCCCTTTCTTCAGAATGAAGCATTTACAACCAAAAACATGGAAGTGACTCACCTTGGGTGTGCGACCGTGCATCAACTCGTAACAGGTTTTCTTCTTATGAACCCTGAGGTAGATCCTGTTCGACACATAGCACGCGGTATTGACCGCCTCAGCCCAGAACCTTCTCGGAGTCCTATGCTCGTCGAGCATCGTCCGAGCCATCTCACACAAGGTTCTGTTTTTCCTTTCCACCACGCCATTCTGGGGAGGCGTATACGGACTCGAAAACTAGTGTTCAAGACCCAAGTCATGGCAAAAGGTTTCGAAGCGAGAGTTTTTGAATTCCGAGCCATTGTCACTGCGGATCGCTCGTATGGCATCTCCGTGCCTCTCGTTTCTTAACCTCAAGACAAGATCTCGAACAAAACCAAACGTCTCCCCTTTCTCCTCAAGAAAGAACACCCACGCATACCGAGAGTAGTCGTCCACCACAACAAGGACGTACCACTTCCCACCTGCAGATCGCACACGAGCTGGGCCAATAAGGTCCATATGGAGCAGCTCGCATGGACCCTCAGTCATCACATCGGTAAGAGGCGGGTGAGAAGAGGCTACCATCTTGGCATGCCTACACGGCGCACAAACCAACTCTTTCTCAAACCTCAACCGTGGCAATCCTCGGACCAAATTGAGTTTACTCATGCGTGACAAAAGGTCAAAGCTCAAGTGACCCAACTTCCTATGCCATTTCCACAACTCACTCGAAGAACCAGCCAAAAAGCAACGCTCCACACCAGAAGACTGAGAGAAATCAACTTGGAATACTTGACCCTCAGGAACGACCATGCAAACAAGGTCCCCTCGAGAATCTAAAATCCGAGAACCACCATGCCGAAACAACACCTCAAAGCCCTCATCCAACAACTGGGACACAGAAAGTAAATTGAACCCCAGCGATTGAACAAGAGCAACACGCCTGAGAGTGAACTTGTCACTTACCTTGATCTCACCTTGTGATAGCACACGCCCTCGCCCATTGTCCCCAAAGGTGATGTATGTCTTGGACACCATCGGGACGAGACTTGAGAACCACCCCTTGTCTCCGGTCATATGCCTCGAGCAACCGGAGTCAATCAACCAAACGTTCCTCAAGTCTCCCACCTGAAATTCAAAAGCGAGCACGTGAGTGAACAAACGACTCAGCACTAGGGTTAGTACCAAAAGAGTAAAACCAGTGCCGAGCCATTTGCTCCAAAGTGGGGTTAGCACGAACCAAATCATCACGCCTATCAAAGCTACCACCACGAACACCACCACGGTAACCACTACGAGGGAACCAACCCTCTCTAGCTGGAGGAGGACGAAAGCCACGAAAGGAAAACCGTGGATCGTTCCTCCTCTCCATCTCAAAGCTACGACTCCTCCCACCCCCGTATTGAGCACGAGGTGGAGAACGCCTAGCAAACAGACCACCTGCAAACTTTCCAGACCAACCACCAGAACCACGACCACCAGAACCAAACCGAGCATCCTCACGAGCACGAAAATCAACTCGCTGTCTGCCCAGACCTGCACCGGCCTGACCGGTGTAGTGCACCGGTCTGACCGGTGTAGCTCGGCCAGCAGCACCATCTGCTGCCTTCCGGTCTCCCCAAGCCGGAACCGTCCTCACAATCACCTTGGCCCTGGGCATCTGCATACGAGGCTCAGGTACACCATTAAAAGGGTGGTACCTGTCCTTGTTAGCCCACTCTCTAGCCATTCTCTCCTCACGCTTCCTCTTGAAGAAAAACTCATCCTTGTGACCATCTCTCCCACAATACCCACAATGGAACTTCATGGGCTGTGGATTAGGTTTTGGCTTGGGGTGGGGCTGCTCACTCGGTTTCTCACCCTTCTTCTCTCCTTCCTCACCTCCCTTTGGGCTCACAAACTTCACCAGTTTCTGGAAATCATTTGTTGGGTGAGGGAATATGGGTGGATCTGGAGTAGTGTCAAGTTTGTTTCTGAGATGGTTAGGCTTGGGCTCAAACTTGTTCTTGTGTCTGTTTGGTGGTGGGATAGGGATCTCTCCAACTCTCTTAACGCCCTCACCACCGTTCTCTCCAAGCTTGTCAGCCCCAAGTGCCTGACCATCATAGCATTTGGAAGCCGCTATCATGATACCAAGCTGAGGCTCCTGACCCGACAACCAGCTCATACATTTTCTCAGCTCATCATTCTCATCCTGCAAGCGATCAACATAATGTGCAAGCTCCAAATTCTTAACCGCATGCAATTCACAAGTAGAACAAGAAGTGGGAATAGGCTCTTTCAACTTAGCCTCAAGCGAAACAGTGTAAGGATGCATCTCATCAATCTTTCCATGCAAAACAGGGCAAGAAGTGCAAGCACCTAGCAAAGCAGGTCTAGACTTAAGCTCAGCCACTTCAACCCTAAGCATATCTAGTTCATCACAAGTAGAAGCATGCTTATCCTTAAGAGCAGTAAGATCAGCTAGGTACACAGAGCAATCACAGCAATCAATCTCATCAGAAACCACAGGAGAAGCCTTAAGCAAATCAATCTCAAGCTTAGCATCTAGGTTCTGGGTTTCTAGCTCAGCCACACAGTTCCTAGCATCTTCTAGTGAGGCCCTAAGCTCTTTCCTCATCTTCTTGGCCTCTCTAAGCATGTGATCGCGATTATCAAGCAAGTCAACCAACTCATCATTCTCCTTGCGCAAAGAAGAGAGCTCATCACATACCTCATCCTCGGAGTCGGAGTCCGAGTCACTCTGGTGACTCTTCTTGCTGCCGGAGCTACGAGCCATGCCGCAGAAGCCATCTCCCGTGAAGCAGCTCAACCCGTTCAAGTTCCTGGATGACTTCTTGTTCTTGCGCCGATCACCTTCGTCTTCACTGCTACTCGAGCTCGAGGAAGAGTAGGCGGAGCTGGAGTCGACGTTGCTCGCTCCGACCATCGCTCGGACCTTCCTGCCGCGGCCGTCCTTCTTCCTCGACCGTCGCTCGTCCTTGTGCTTGTTCTTGTGCTTGTGATCACGCCTTGATCGGAACTTGCCGTCCTTGCTCGACCAGTGCCTGTAGCCGTCCTTGTTCTCCGTCTTCTCCGGGCAGTCGGCGACGAAGTGTCCTGGCTTGCCGCACTGAAAGCACGTCCGTGCTGTCCTCCTCGTGTTCACCTGGTTCTCGTGCAGCCTCTCGAACCGCCTGGTCAGCAACACCAGCTCGTTCTCTCCAAGCACGTCGAACTCCTCGTCTGGCAAAGACATCAAAGAAGACAGAGAATACATCTTGGAGGATGCGTTAGCGTTTGACTTAGCTCCTTTGCTACCAACGAGAGCGAGACTATGAGAGTCAGTCGGGCTCTCGATCTTGGCTGTCATACCACTGTCCAACTCAGCCAACTTGAGCTTCGAGAACAGCTCGTTCACCGTCAAGGTGTCATACTTCTCGGACTCAACAATAGCCTCAAACTTCCCATCCCATACGGTACGATCCAACGAGTGCAAGAGCTTCACGGCTCTATCATGATCATCGTATGGGAGCACGGCCACATTGGCTCTCAGGTTGTTCACAACGACCGTAAACCGCTGGAAAAGGGCATCGATGGACTCGCCGGGGAGATGAGTGAAGTTCTCATACTCTCTCCGGTAAGTCGCGTACATCCGAGCCTGAACCTGAGCATTCCAAGCATGAGCATCCTTCAACTGCTCCCAAATCCTACAAGCTAAGTCCTCTGTCTGAACCCGATCGAATTCGGGCTGACACAGAGCACGAAACAAGTAGTCGACAGCCTTGTTGTTGGCTTCGAACATATCCCTCGATCCTGGAGCAAGGAAGTTCATCGGATGAACATAAGCTGTGTTCACCGTAACGTCCCAAAGGATCTGACCCTTTCCGCGGAAGAACGCTGCCATCCGCCTCTGCCACATCTGGTAGTTCTTCCCATCGAAGTGCGGAGGACCCGAACCCCGTTCCTGGTACGCCATCTTTGGATCTTAGACTGGTAAGAGTCAATGAAGACCCGAACCGGCTCTGATACCAATTGAAGGACCGATTAGGCGAACCAGAGAGGGGGGAGTGAATGGGAGCCGATAAAAATTCTTCTCGAAGGAGATGAGAACTCCAACAAGACGAACACGGCTTCCAAAACACGTCTCCGACTCAACTACCCAAGTTGGTCAAGACCACGCAGCCACTGAAGTGCTACTGGTCCTAGGAACCAACAACCACCTACACCTACTCGAGAACACAGCGGAAAAACCAACTCGAGCAGCTTCTGGGCTACACCGGTCAGGCCGGTGAGCAGCACCGGTCAGACCGGTCCCTGCTGGCAAAATCTGAGAACATCCACAGAAGGCCTCTACACTGGTTAGGCCGGTGTAGCTCGCCGGTCAGACCGGTCCAAGCCAGGAAATCCCAAATCCACCAAACTGACCTACCGAGCTCCAAACAGGACCAAACTCGAAACAGAAGCAACACGGGACAACAACGAACGCACCCAGACGTTCACCCGAGGCAAAACCCACAGAGCCTCTGCACCGGTCAGACCGGTGAGCAGCACCGGTCAGACCGGTCAGGCTGGGCTGCTCGGGGATGAACAGCACCCGCGGGTCAACTCCCCCAAATCCAACTCCCGATCTCCCGAATCGCTCCACGGATTTGTGCAAGACTTTGGGGATAGTAGGAACACCTCATGGGTACTCCATAGCCAAGATTTGGTCCACCAAAACTTGCTAAATCAAGAGGAATCGAAGAAATCCCACCAAGAACGCCTCTAACCCTAGAGTCAAGAAAACCCCAAAATCGAGCCCCTTTGCTCACGGATTTGGGTGGGGAATCAAGGGGAAAAGAACCACGAAGGGTTCACACATACATCCCCCACCAAATCCCAAAGAGAAAAGCCTCGAAATCGCTCCAAGAAAATCGCCAAGAAAGGGCTCCGAAAATCACCAAAAAGGAGAAACGAGAAAGACACATCCAAGCCTTGAGGAACCACGCCGAATCATCTATACATACCAAAGAGGTTCATACAAGGTCTAGCTTGCCGCCCGATCATCCTTCCCTCTCACAATATCTCACCATGAAGCTCTCAAGCTAGTCCTACAAAAAATCATAAGGAAAATAGGAAAACAAATGAGCTAGTGTTCCAAGAGATGGCTGCCATCCTCTCACCACTTGGGTTATATGGAGGCAACCGAAAGATGAAAATACCCTTACTAGCTAACTAGGGATACATGCCCCTCAAGGGCGAATTCGGAAATCTTTGTCTTTGCTCCATCGGACGGATGCCCAGCGACAGCAAACTTGCTTAGCCTCGACGCAAGCCTTGCGATCCCGACACGTGTCCTCCGCTTCGAAGATTCTAGACAGCATCGTCGCACACCGGTCAGACCGGTGCTCCTCACCGGTCAGACCGGTACCCACCGGTCAGACCGGTCTGGAGCTGCTGCACCTCCGTCTTCGGTTCTTCGGTCTTGGCTTTGTGGATCAACCAAGGAACCCAGTGGTTTTCTGGTGAACCACCGGAAACCCCGTGAACTCGGTGTAGCCTCCGCCAATCACCACTCATGACTCGGCTCCCACGAAGTCCCGGCTCGACCTTGGTTTTGAGGCTCAACCAAGAAACCATCCGTGACTTGATCTTGCCGTTCTTGCCACCATGCGGCCCGCACTTGACCCCGCTGGCCACCGGGTCCCTCGAACCAAGCCTACTTGTCTTCTCCACACCTGGAGGCCTCACCGGCAACGACCTTTCGCGCTTGTTCTTCACCTGCACCTGCACCAGTCAAGCCGCAACCTGTACCTGCAATACTTAGCCAAGAATCAGTCCACACCACGTTGTCAATCACTCATCACACCAGGAAGCGACCATCCACTGGTCCTCGAACCACACCTGGCTCTCATGGTGCTACGACGAGAATTCCCAAAGTTCCCTTTGGGGGTGTGTATCTTACTTTCATGTAATAGGGGTAGTTTCATCTTTCAGTTACCTCCATATAAACTTAGTGGGGAGAGGATGGCAGCCACCACTTGAAACTCTAGCTCATTTGCTTTCTTATTTTCCCTTCCTATTTTCCTTAGGATTTTCCATAGAACTAGCTTGAAAGCTTCATGGTGAGATCTTTAGAGAGGGATGGATGATCGGGAGGCAAGCTAGACCTTGTATGAATCTTTCTTAGCATGTATAGAAGATTCGGCGTGATTCCTCAAGGCTATTTGTTGTCTCTCCCGTTTCCCCTTTTTGGTGATTTTCGGAGCTCTTTCTTGGGATTTTCGTGAGAAGCTTTTGGAGGTGTTTCTTTGAGGGATTTGTTTTGGGAATCACACATGAGATTGGTGTGCCTTTTTTCATGGTGATCTTGCCCCTCAAATCCCGTAGGAAGGCCTTCGATTTTGGTGGTTTTCGAGTTCTTCGTGTTCTTGAGGTAGAGGCACGAGATTTGCGATTCCGGGAGTTGTAGGGAGTTGGAGGCCGAAAGTTTTGGGGCATATATTCCCTTTAGGGTGCTCATCATCTTCCCAATATTTCGTCTCAAGACTCCAAGTGGTTTGGGAGATCCAACGATCGGAAGTTTGAGGTTGTTTCTCGGGTTTCTTGACTATGCTGATTCGCACCTGGTGGACTGTCCGCGAGGTGCCTGACAGCCCGACTGTTCTTCGTGTTCGTGCGAGTTCTTGAGCACCCTTCATTCGATCCTTTTTGTCGGTGGATTTTTGGTGCACGAAGTTTGCGGACGCTCCGTACTAGAGTGTCGGACGGTCGTGACGAGGCGGACGGTCCGCGGGTCCATCACGGTGTTGACGGTCCTTACAACAAAAATTCGACCATCAAAACCTCGGGTTCGAGAGGAGTATATGACAAGTTTCATGCACATTTTTAGTACTAATAAAGTTCCAAGAGTTGTGTTGTGATTTTCATAGGCAGGTACACATTTTGGGAGAATTTGGGACCAACACACCACACATGCTAGGCACGGCTGAACCACCAGGCACGGCCGGCCCTGCAGGTGCGGCCGGCCCTGCCTGGCGCGGCCGGTCCTGCCCCGTGGTGCATCTCTGGTCCTAAGCACCGCCTCTCCCTCGAGCACAACTTGGACGAGCACGATTCACTGAAGAAACGTCAGTTTGATCAAATGGTGGAGGCTAGGATCACTTGGATCAATGGGTCCACTTATCCGATCGCTCAACTGCCACAATCGTCATCCAGAGGCAATCCTAGGCATCCCCGAGCATGGTCGGTGCATCACACGGCACGGGGGTGGGCTGTCCGCACCTATCAACTCGCGTGCCGCGCAAAACCGACCCAATGAGCCGACCTACAACCGCCTTAGGAGCAGTGATTAGGGGCGTCCAAGGCGAGAGGCGGCACATCCCAGGGCCGGCCGCACCTGGTGAGCCAGCCACACGTGGCATGTGGCCCCCCTGTGCTCCACCGACCTTCCTTGCCTATAAAAGCCACCTCCCACTCGCTGGATCAGACACACAACGCAGAAGCATCTCCATTTCTCCCTTTTGTTCACTTAGAGTAGGATTAGTGTAGCTTGGGAGTTAGAGTCGAGTCGAGCTAGTCTCGGGGTTCTGGAGGAGTCTTCTTCAGAGTTCCGGTACTACTCTTGTATCCTTTCTTTGTTTAGACTCAAGTACAATTCAAGTTATCTTTCTATCTTACCTTTCGAGTCAATTACATTCAGCTTTTACTTTGCTCTAGAAGCTTTATGCTTGGTTTAGACTAAAGTTAGTTTAATCTTGGTTAGCATAGCTCTCTTGAACCCTATAGTGTTGTGATTGTTCTTCGCTTGATCTTCGGTGTTTCATCGAAGAGAGAGAACTTCCTTCGTGATATCCGGGGAAAGGTTCTTTGGTTCGTTGTGAGCGCGGTGCTCAGAGCTTACCTTAGTCTTAGATTGGTATCCCGTTCAACGGAATAGTTGTGGTACCCTAAGGAGGTGACAGCTCCGGACGGGCTTCATAGTCCACCGCGTTAGTTCAGGTCGATATGATTCTGTGCGTCGTCGTTCTCCCTTCTCATCCCAGTCCGAGAGCGCGGCTTTGCATGCCCCTGCAGCACTAGAATAGCTTGTCGAGTTTAGCTTGCCTTGGTTATCCTTTGCCTTAGTTCTTTGCCTAGAGTTGACAAGAATAGATAGATTGTGTTAGGATCCTTTCTCGTCTCGTTGTCCTCCCAGCTCACTAGGTCCTCTCTAACCCTTTATCAAATCTCCTTGTGTGTGTCAAGTTATCCCTGAATATCTTTATTCGTTACCCCCGCTATAGCTCTTTACCGAGTATTGTTTCTCTCCACCGTTTATCCGATCATCTTTGCCGTAGTGCCTCCCTTGGGAAAATATAAATACGATAACCCGAATAGCACCAGGTTAAGTGCTACAACGGTAATCCGTGCGCTTGCGGACCTTTCTGTGATGTGTGTTTTACCAAAAACATTCCCTAGCCCCATTACTAGGGGTATAAATCCAGTAGCGACGCTAGCGAGTGCCAACAAGCATTCTTGGCGCCGTCGCCGTGAATGCAAACCTAGTAGTGAGGCTAAGGAGCGTCACCAAGCATTTCTGGCGCCGTTGCCGGAGAGGCAATAGGCAATAGATATCGTTTAAACTTAGTGGTAGAGTTATCCAGGTTCGGTGAACCGCTATTTAAGCGGGTTTACCCTTGCTCTACTCTCGTGTACGCAGAGTAGTGCATGACCGGTTTCGACGTACCGTCCAACTTTATCGACAATCCGGAGTCACTGGTGAGGAGAGTGCAACCTCGTGTCCTCATTCCTCAGAAGTTTCTCTCGAGTCAAGAGACGAACACCGTCGATCCCGTAGACAGCACCTCGTCAGCAACGATGGCCGAGAGGACGATCCGCGAGTTTTCCGCCCCCTCCAACACCAATGTCCCTACCGGACCGAACACAACGGTGGGAGACGGAAACTTTGAACTCAAGGCGGCATTGATCAACATGGTGCAAGCAAATCCGTTCTGCGGCAAGCCGAATGTGGATGCCAATGCACATCTACAGCATTTCCTGGAGGTGTGCAGGACTTTCACTATCTGTGGAGTGACGGATGTTGCAATCCGTCTTCGCCTATTCCCGTTCTCATTGCTCGGGAAGGCGAAGCAATGGTTTTATACGGAGCGAGATGCCATCAACACATGGGATAAGTGCTCAAAGGCATTTCTCGCAAAGTTCTTCCCGGTGGGCATGGGAATTGATCGAGAAGATGGTGGCAAATCAAGGTTGGGATGGAGATCGTCTCCAACCCCGTACCCGTGGTGTACACCAAGTCGATGGAATCGACATGCTCGCCGCCAAGATGGACCTCCTAATGAAGAAATTGGAGGCACCAAGCAATATGGAGACCACCAAGATTATGGACGCTCGCATAACGTGCGAGGTGTGCGGTAATGTGGGTCATTCGGGAAATGATTGTCCCGAGACAAGGGAAGAAGCCAGCTTCATCAACAATGGCAACAATAACGGGTTCTGCAACAACAACTACAACAATCAAGGATGGAACTCGAGGCCCAACTTCCCATTCAACAATCAAAATGGAGGTAATTATTCTAACAATTTCAATAATCAGCCTTCCATTAAAGATCTTGTCTTTGGCCAAGCTAGAATTAATGAAAATTTAAACAAGAAGCTAGCCGCCAACGATAAAGTTCTTGAAAATTTAAATTCCACCATAGAATCCTTCACTACTGCTATGAAGAATCAGCTAAGCTTTAATAAAATGATAGAAACTCAACTTGCTCAGCTTGCTGCTTCTTTACCTTCTTCCGAGTCGGGTGGAATCGCGGGGCAACCCGAGCCTACCCGAGAGAATGTTAGTGTTATATCCACCAGATGGGGTAAGCCATCTCGGTGGATGTATGCACCTAACCATGTAGGGAAGCTTATACATCAAATCCAAGACCCATGGGGGGAATCGGTAGTCTTGCACAGGGAAGACAATGGATATCCGGCTTTCACATGCACGATCTACTACCAAAAGATCAAGAATGCTCTTTGTGACCTTGGTGCGAGTGTCAACCTCATGTCCAAGGCCGTGTTTGAGGAGTTAGGATATCCTGCTCTCTCTCCGACAATGATGATAGTCCAACTTGCCGACTCATCGATTAAATATCCAGAGGGCATAGTGGAAAATCTCTTAGTGAATGTCAAAGGCTCATATGTCTTTGCGGATTTCGTGGTCCTCGACACACAAGAAGAAATGCCGCTCATTCTTGGGCGACCATTCCTAAGAGATGTCAATGCAAGGATTGATGTCGGAGCCGGAAGGATTCAATTCCGCATAGGACGAAGAAACATGACATTCACATTCCAAGCAAAGGAAGAGCAATGTTACCTAGTGCAAGATGAGGAATCTAGGGAGTGGAGGAAGCCACAACCCTAATACAAGGAAGATGAGTTGGCCCCAACCAAGCACAAGGTGGAAGCATTCAAAGGGCGCCACCAACCCAAGAAGTCAAAGGAAATCAACAAGGCTAAGGGAGAAAAGAAGACAGAAACCAAAAACGCCCCCGCTAGAGCCTCATCGACTTCAGCGCCACCAAAGAAAACAAAGAGGGTGTGGCGTGTGAAGAGAGCATCGTCCGAGTCTTCCACTCCGGGACCGGACGAATCCAAGATCAATTGAGTACATAGAGGAGTCCCGCTCACGGACTCTAAACTACGGGCCCTCACTGAGAGGTAAACCGGTATTTATCTCATATTTCCCTTCAAACATTTCATTCCATGCATCAAGCATATTTAGATTTCAAATTTGATTTCACCATTGCATTAGTAAGTAAACAAGACATAGAAAAATAGTTTTGGAGATTTTTGGTGATACGGCCGAACCTACAGGTACGGCCGTACCTCCCCTCGACAAAATTTTTGTGTAGGATGTTTACAGGAGGGGACATGAGTGATTGAAGCAAATATAGTAGGGCCGGCCGGACCTAGTGGTACGGCTGTGCCAATGATTTTCCACGAATCCATCAAGCCAACCACTACAAGATTCCAAGTGCTCAACTCATCACCAAAATGAAGACACACCAACCAGGTAGCCAAAAATTAGCTTGGGGGAGACCCCATTTTCAATCAAGGAAGGTATGTCCATCCAAACCAATTTTCAACATCTTGTTTATCGCATTTGAATAAAAGAAAAACAACAAAAATATTTGCTTCAACCATGTGCACTTGAGATCTTGTCTTTACCCCCACTTTGGAAATGATGAATAGTTGCTATGTTAAAACTTTGCAAGAACCTAGTGTACAACCTTGTGCTCTATGAGCATTTGAATTTGTTGGTATGTTTTGAGACAAGAGCCTGAAATAAAACTTTGTGGGAAGCAAATGCTTATGACCAAACTTAGGGTGTTGACTAGTATGATATGGTAAGACAATGTTGATCTTGCTCTATCTCATAGTATGGTGAAATCTCGGATGACTTCTTTTGAAAGTAAAACAAGACAAGTTACTCAATGGTCATATCACCTACCAAAGCCATATGTCGATATCAAAGTACAAACCTTATACATATGCTTGCTTGTGACCCTTTGAGTTTTGCCAAATTGTTGTGACCCTTGTAGAATCTTTTCATGCTCCCATGATCGAGATCACGTACACCCACATATGCAAGCTAACTTCCACACCAGGAGTTACGCAAAACATGCCATCCATCGACCAAGAATAAATACTCCAAATTTCCAAATAGATTTCTCTTCGTGCATTCTTGCAAAAGGAGAGAGGCGAGAAGCTCCCCGGCGAGTAGAAGTGGATCATCCAGCTTCAACGATCATCGGGAACATCAACGAACGCACTACAAGGTTGAGGTTTCGAAATGACTCTCACTTTGCCCATGCTGGTTTTGTTGCTACTTTTGAGCCCAAAGACAGTGGACATGTGCTATCTGATCACAATTGGGTTAATTCTATGCATGAGGAGTTGGAGAATTTTGAGAGAAACCAAGTTTCGGAGTTAGTGGAGCCTCCACCGGGGTGTAAGCCGATAGGGACAATGGGTGTGGAAAAATAAAGATGGAGAGAAAGGTGAAGTAGTGAGAAACAAGTCGAGGCTGGTTGCTCAGGGGTACACACAAAAAAAGGGGATCGACTACGAGGAGACCTTTGCTCCCGTAGCCCGTTTGGAGGCGATTAGGATCCTTCTAGCCTTTTTCGTGGCTAAAGGGTTCAAATAGTACCAAATAGATGTGAAGAGTGCTTTCCTGAATAGTGTTTTGGAGGAAGAAGTGTTCATGAGGCAACCACCAGGGTTTGAGAGTGAGAAGTACCCCCACAGGGTGTCCAAGTTGAGAAAGGCACTGTATGGGCTGAAGCAGGCGCCTAGAGCTTGGTATGGTTGGTTGAGAGGGTTCCTGTTTGAGAGAGGCTTTGAGATGGGGAAGGTAGATCAGACCTTATTTCTCCTCAGGCGGGGCAAAGAGATCCTGGTGTGTCGAGGGACTTCGAAGCGGAGGACACGCGTCGGGATCGCAAGGCTTGCGTCGAGGATAAGCGGTGTGCGGTCGCTGGGCATCCGTCCGATGGTGCTATGACAAGAATTCCCAAAGTGCCCTTTGGGGGCGTGTATCTTACTTTCATGTAATAGGGGTAGTTTCGTCTTTCGGTTGCCTCCATATAAACTTAGAGGAGAGAGGATTGTAACATCCCGGATTTCCCGGAATGTTTATGTTTGCAAAAATGTGGATTTCAAAATTTTGAATTGAAATTGAGTGCATAATTAAAATTTAAGGTTGCCTTCTTTGACCCTTTCTTAAAATCCTAGAGTCACTTTGAGGAAAATCATAAAATTTAGGAGTTATAAATTGCTAGTGTGAGAACCTTGGAGTTTCTTGGATTTATTTTGGATCTTAATTGTGTGGGAATTCAAATTTGAATTCTAATTCAAATTTGAATCTAAAGTTTAATAGGAGTTAAGGCCATAGGAAAATAGGAAACCACCCCTTCTCGGTTGGGCCCTAGGCCCAGCTCGCAAAGTTCACCGAACCCCCTCCTTCTTTCTCTGCCGGCCTGCACAGCTCGCGGCCCATCTGGCTTTTCAGCCCGCCGGCCTGCCTCCCACCAACCACATCTCCTTGTCTCACCGCCATGTGGCCCCAGTCGGTCAGACCTTCCTTTTTCCCCTTTCTTCCCCACCGTGACGCAGATGCGCCGTGCGAAGTCAGCCACGCCTCGCGCCGCGCTCGATCCCGCGACCGCCGGATGCGTGCCGCGTGCCCTTGGGCGTGGACGCCGAGGATCACCACCGTCCCTTCTTTCCCCCGAAACCCTAGGGCGCCGCCCTATATATACCTCCCCCGCCGGTCTCACCTCTGGTCCGCCGCCGCTTGGGGACCTTTCCCCAAAAATCCACCGCGAACTCCTGGCTGTAGAGGAGGAGGGAGAAGGAGTCGAGGTCGAGAGGAAGAGAGGGAGGCAGGGAAGAAGCCCGGGGCTTCTGCGTTCCGCGCGCCTGGGGGCAACCGCAACGTCCCGGAGCCGTCGAGCCGTGAAGACCGCCGCCGACGCCTGAAGCCGGAGGTCGCCACGTTCGTGGAAGCGCCGACGACGCCGTGAAGTCTAAGGACCGCGCCGCCTAGGAGCCGGAGCTGCTCAAGCCGAGGGCCGTGCCGAGCCGAACCCCTGCTTCCCCTTCACTGCGCCGTTTCCCTGCTCTGAGCCGGTCCGCCGCCGCACCTTCCTCACCAATGCCTAGTCGTCGTCGTGCCCGGAGCATCGGTGAGCACCACGACCCCATCACCGTGCTGTGGTCCCAGCCTTCGAGCCGTGGCTGGAACGAGCCTTGTGCGCTCGCGTGATGTCTAGATGTCGTTGCCTGCTCGCGCCGCCGCGCAGACCCGTCGTCGCCTGAGAGCCGGCCATCGAGCCGAGCCGGTCGTTTTTGCAGGTGCCGCTGCCGTCCGCACGCACACTCCGCCGCTTGCCATCCTCCCTTGTTCCGTTCCGTCATTCCGTCGTCGTGCGCATGCCATTGGGTTTGTGGCCGCCATGGCTGCGCCGCCGGCATCTTGCTCACGCACAACTGAGGGGCCAAGGCCCTACCTTTCTTGGCCACCCCCTGGCACCCGCACACACATGCGCACGCGAGTTCGGGCACCGGCGTCAGCGCATAGCCAGCGCCGCCGGGCCGTCCCTCGCCGCCTGGACCTTTGATTCCACCGCGCCGCCGTGCCCGGCCGGGACCTTGTCTCATGGCCGCATGCACGCGCGTGCAACCCGTGCCACCCTCTTACACGCGTCGAGCGAGCCGTGGATGCCAGTTTGCATGCCGGCGCTCACACGTGTGCCGCCTCGCCCTGCCTCTCTTACCTTCTCCAAACCATCACCAAATCCATCTCTCCACTCTTGGGCAATCAGCAGCGGCTCACACTTTCCCCTTCTTTCCTGTTCCTGCACCAAAGCCAGAAAGCAAACAAGCAGCAGCATCCACCACCGCACCTCCCTGTCCTGCTTTCTCTTGCGCACAGGCAAGCAGTAGTTAGCGGCTGCCGGCGCCTATCTCTACCGCCCCCTCGGCGAGCTCGCGCGCCAACAAGCGAAGACTCGGCCAGGAGCTCTGGAGAACAAGGCGACGCCCGCGCCACTGGTCTGCTTCCCCTACACAAAGCTGCTGCCTTCCTTCTACAAGAACAGGACCGCCATCCACCTCGCCCACGAAGTGTTCGACCAAATGCTTGTACCTTTCACCGCCTCTTTCTAAGCTCGCTATCGTGTGCTCTGCGCACGCCACATCAACGAGCTCGCCGCCGAGGGTTTATCTTTGGCCAGTACGTGCACGCCCTGTTCTTCTTCCAACGAAAGCAGCTAGAAATCCTTTCCCCCTTTCTCTTCTTTTCCACCGAACAATTCCAAGCTGCAGTCCTTTATCTCTTGCAATTCTTGCAAGAATGAGCAGTAGGAGCTCAATCCATGAGCATCAACCTGCCAATCCAAATTGTGCCCTTTGATTCCTAGCTCTAGTGAGCCCCAAATCAATTTCCTCCCGCTGCTCACGCATGGGGCAAAGCTCCCTGATTTTACTGCTGCTCCCCCACCAAATCAAAATCAAGCTGCGACCTCCCTTTTTCCTCTTGCTGGTTCACGTAAGAGGCAAATCAGAGCAGCAAGCTTTCTCTTTGTGCCCAATCCACAGCCAGCAGCGATCCAACCCTCTCCTTTCTCCTTCAACCGAGCATGCAGCTAGCAGATCCTCTCTCTAAATCGCAGGAGCAAGCTACAGCCCCTTTCCCCTTCAGCAGGTCACGCATAAAGCAAAGCAGCAACAATCCTCCCTGTCTCCCTCGGCTCTTTTTCTTTCTACCTGAGATGCAAGGCACACCAGAAATGCTCTTTTCCCACTCCTGTTTCACGCGAGCTGCACACAGCAGCCAGCACGCCTGCTCCCTCCTCCCGGTTTTCCTTCTGCTAATCTCGCCAGGTGCAAGGTAGCAACATGCTGCAGTTCTCTCCCATCCCCCATCCACAGAATTCAAACTATGGCCTCCCTTTTTCTTGTTGAATCACACAAGGAGCAAAGCAGCTGCCAGCAGCAATACCTCTGCTGCTCTCAATCCACCAGCAGAGCCAACCACCAACACCGTCTCTGAATTTTGTCTACCGCAAGAACCAGCAGCTTGACCCAATCCCTTCTCTAATAAATAAAGTCAGCCAGCAGCGACATCTCTCTGAGTTCTTGTGTCGACCCGTGGTCTGCAGCTACCACCAGCAGTTTTTGTTCTCCTCTAATCAAAGCACGCAAATCAGCGAGCTAGCAGGCAGAGCTGCATCTCGCGCCCCTTTTCTTCTCTCCAATCCATCGCTTCCCCCTCTTGCTCTTTCCCTTCCCTACCGTGGCAATCAACAAGCAGAAGTCTTGATTTCTATTTCCCTATCAAGCACACATCTGTTGCCATGCCTAAACCATGCCAAGCTGCCACCTTTTCCTATCTGTTGCAGCCAAAATCAGCAAGCGGTAGTCTGCTACCCTTCCATTTCCGTTCTGCTTGCTTAAGCACAGCCACACCCTACCATGTCAGCATGCAGTCCCGGAAAGTCTGTCTACTGCGATGCTTGTCATGCCAAGCCATCTCCTGTTCTCCACATGCTTACAAGCAGCTTTCATGTGAATGCCATTGTGGGCATTTCAGCAAGCGGCATGCTTGCCAGCCTGTGTTCAGTTCCATCATGTGAGCAAGCTAGCACTACAGACATGTAGTGTTTAATCCTGTCTCTGCCATAAACCCTACAAGAAGTAGCCACTGTTTGTAATCCCTTTTTGCCAGGTCCGCCCAACAGGTTTGATCCCGACCTTGCTAGGTTGTGACATCTCATGGTCCAAAGCAAGGAACTGTAGCCTGTTGAGGAAGCTAGCAAGTCTAATCAACTCCTGTGTTCGTTAATCGTTCTAAACTATCAACCTTCCAGCGTTAATCGTTCTAAACCATCCATCTTCCAGCTTTGATCTAGTATATGCGTTGCTATGCTAAACAGCAGCACATATCCTTTTTCCACCGAGCCTTAGTCTTCGAACCAAGTGCTTGCACTCAATCTTTCAAGCCCCGACCATAACCGTTCGCTGCAGCCGTGTCACGCCTTCGCCGTGCACGACGTGTGCGCTAACCAAACCATCGACCATGCCATACCTTAGCCATGTTCAGCTTGAGCCGAGTTTCTCAATCACACCACATCACTTATAGCGAGACCATCTTGCACGGTCTCTCCAATCTTACCGAAGGGTTCCACTAACATGAAAGACCGCTAACTGTCCAACCTGGTCCCATCTGACCTACGGGACCCACAGGGTGACTTGTGGGGTCCGGTTGACCTCTGACCTACCTCTTTGTCTTGGTCAACAATGATCGTTGATTAGTCAACTTACCATGCAAATCAACCCAAAACCTAGCTTATGGTTTTCTAACTTGCTAACTTGTGTTTTCTGTGCTTTATCGCAAATAATTAAATTCATAAAATATTTCTTTATTTGAAAATCCCTAATAAATTGTTTCTACCTTAGAAAAATATGAAATCAGTTTCTTTATTCTTCTAAAATCATGAAGCACCCGTTAGACTAGCATTTGGAGTTTATTTGGTTCTTTATTGCTTCTCTTTGGAGTTATTTGCATCTAGACACTGTGTTTATTTATATTTGCGAATCTAGGATTCCCGGAGCCGAGGAGTCAAGCCAGAAGATCGAGAACAACTACGGAAACTTCAGCGACTACTTGCACACAGGTGTTCACGCCCGACTGATGCTGAAATACCTATTAGGCATTGCTATGTAGTATGCTAGCGCTTTACTTAAATTGCATGATGATGAACCTTGCATAGCCTTCTTTATTTATCCTGTCCTTGATTGCCCTACTACTACTATGTTATATATAAGCGTGTATATACGCTGAGCTTCGCGATGCATGTGTTGGGATGGGAATAGTGGTTCTTGGCGTGAGTGGGGTAAAACCGGTAGGAGAAGGCGTTTTGGGTACTTTGGCGGGGGTGAGCTCGAAACAACTGATCTGGGATCGGGGATGAGAGTGCACTCCTCAGTGCATTTCCACTTTTACGGTTTTTGGAGCACAGGTGTTGGGGTTTTACTGTACGCTTGGAGGACATGAGCTCGCCCCGGTCTGAAAGCGAGTGGACAGACCTTTTCACGGGACCTTTACGTACACACCACCTCACCGAGAGTGGGGTTAGGGCCGAGTTGAGCTCGGCAAGTGCGGAACTATACCTGCCAGCAGGATAGCGGGGTATCAGTGGGGGAGAGGTGGGAGTGAGACCACCCTCTCAGAGAGACTCCCGTGTGGCCACACGGGAGCATTTCACAGTTCCGGTGCGATTCCTTCCGAGGGGGGATCGTTTGGAGGGCCGGATGCAGTAAGGGACCGTAACTACCGAGAGTTCGCACGGTAGGGTGGGTTTGGTCGGTTCGCTACCGACTGGGCTCCATCCCGAGTTGGGTACAGGTGTACACGCTCCGCAGAGTTGTTCGATCTATAGCTATAGCCGCGTCCTCGGCCATGGACATGTCCTTTGATAGCTTTGTTCTCATGTTTTGGGATTTCTACCTCCCCCTATAGATGAGAGTGTGGTGAGCCGTGGTTGCAGTCGGGGAGAGGAGAGTTGCTCCGTCTACCTCGCGGATCCGATTGCAATCATTGAGGTGCGAGGAGAGGAAGTTCTCGCATCGACCCTAGATGGAGTTAGGTTGTGGAGATAGGTCCCTGGGGTACCAGGTGTTCCTGAGTTGCGATGAGAGTATGGATTGGGACTTATATGGAGATGTTTTCTGTTTATGCTTCGCTGCTGCTGCATAGGAAAACCCAGCTTTTACCTTGCTTCTTTTCTTACCCTTTAGAGTTAGGCCACTTAAAGCTGCATACAGTCGGTGACGTGAACCTATCCCATTCCTTGGGGATAGTTTTGTGAGTGTGCAGGATTGGACTTGGAGTGAGAGTCCGAGTTCGAGGAATTTATGAAGAAAGGGTTGCGTTGCTTCGCTCAAGGATGCCTGTGGTGAAGATTGAAGATGAAGACTGGAAGCCCTAGCTACCGCTATGCAAGATTTCTACTTGTCGCTTAGCCCAAGGGGCTTGTACTATATTCGTACCGAGTTGTATCGGATGTAAATATTCTGTTTTGTACTCTGATTTCGTTGTATGGAAATGATATTATTCTGTAATGAGTTCTGTACGTGATAGCCACTGATCCAGGGACTATCACAAGGGTACAGGGAGTCGGGTTTCCCCACCGAAAACGCGGGTCGTTACAAGGATGGCAGCCACCACTTGAAACCTTAGCTCATTTGCTTTCTCATTTTCCCTTCCTATTTTACTTAGGATTTCCATAGGACAAGCTTGAGAGCTTCATGGTGAGATCTTTAGAGAGGGATGGATGATCGAGAGGCAAGCTAGACCTTGTATGAATTTTTCTTAGCATGTATAGAAGATTCGGCGTGATTCCTCAAGGCTATTTGTTGTCTCGCTCGTTTCCCCTTTTTGGTGATTTTCGGAGCTCTTTCTTGGGATTTTCGTGAGAAGCTTTTGGAGGTGTTTCTTTGCGGGATTTGTTTTGGGAATCGCACATGAGGTTGGTGTGCCTCTTTTCTTGGTGATCTTGCCCCTCAAATCACGTTGGAAGGCCTTCGATTTTGGTGGTTATCGAGTTCTTCGTGTTCTTGAGGTAGAGGCACGAGATTTGCGATTCAGGTAGTTGTAGGGAGTTAGAGGCCAAAATTTTTGGGACATATCTTTCCTTTAGGGTGCTCATCATCTCCCCAAAATTTCATCTCAAGACTCCAAGTGGTTTGGGACAAAATGGGTGTGGAAAAATAAAGATGGAGAGAAAGGTGAAGTAGTGAGAAACAAGTCGAGGCTGGTTGCTCAAGGGTACACACAAAAAGAGGGGATCGACTACGAGGAGACCTTTGCTCCGGGGATCGACTACGAGGAGACCTTTGCTCCCGTAGCCCGTTTGGAGGCGATTAGGATCCTTCTAGCCTTTTTCGTGGCTAAAGGGTTCAAATTGTACCAAATGGACGTGAAGAGTGCTTTCCTGAATGGTGTTTTCGAGGTAGAAGTGTTCGTGAGGCAACCACCGGGGTTTGAGGGTGAGAAGTACCCCCACAGGGTGTCCAAGTTGAGAAAGGCACTGTATGGGCTGAAGCAGGCGCCTAGAGCTTGGTATGGTAGGTTGAGAGGGTTCCTGTTTGAGAGAGGCTTTGAGATGGGGAAGGTAGATCAGACCTTGTTTCTCCTCAGGCAGGGCAAAGAGATCCTGGCGCGTCGAGAGACTTCGAAGTGGAGGACACGCGTCGGGATCGCAAGGCTTGCGTCGAGGCTAAGCGATGTGCGGTCACCGGGCATCCGTCCGATGGTGCTACGATGAGAATTCCCAAAGTGCCCTTTGGGGGCGTGTATCCTTCTTTCATGTAATAGGGGTAGTTTCGTCTTTCGGTTGCCTCCATATAAACTAAGAGGAGAGAGGATGGCAGCCACCACTTGAAACCTTAGCTCATTTGCTTTCTCATTTTCCCTTCCTATTTTACTTAGGATTTCCATAGGACTAGCTTGAGAGCTTCATGGTGAGATCTTTAGAGAGGGATGGATGATCGGGAGGCAAGCTAGACCTTGTATGAATCTTTCTTAGCATGTATAGAAGATTCGGCGTGATTCCTCAAGGCTATTTGTTGCCTCGCTCGTTTCCCCTTTTTGGTGATTTTCGGAGCTCTTTCTTGGGATTTTCGTGAGAAGCTTTTGGAGGTGTTTCTTTGCGGGATTTGTTTTGGGAATCGCACATGAGGTTGGTGTGCCTCTTTTCTTGGTGATCTTGCCCCTCAAATCACGTTGGAAGGCCTTCGATTTTGGTGGTTTTCGAGTTCTTCGTGTTCTTGAGGTAGAGGCTCGAGATTTGCGATTCAGGGAGTTGTAGGGAGTTAGAGGCCAAAGTTTTTGGGGCATATCTTTCCTTTAGGGTGCTCATCATCTCCCCAAAATTTCATCTCAAGACTCCAAGTGGTTTGGGACAAAATGGGTGTGGAAAAATAAAGATGGAGAGAAAGGTCAAGTAGTGAGAAACAAGTCGAGGCTGGTTGCTCAGGGGTACACACAAAAAGAGGGGATCGACTACGAGGAGACCTTTGCTCTCGTAGCCCGTTTGGAGGCGATTAGGATCCTTCTAGCCTTTTTCGTGGCTAAAGGGTTCAAATTGTACCAAATGGACGTGAAGAGTGCTTTCCTGAATGGTGTTTTCGAGGTAGAAGTGTTCGTGTGGCAACTACCGGGGTTTGAGAGTGAGAAGTACCCCCACAGGGTGTCCAAGTTGAGAAAGGCACTGTATGGGCTGAAGCAGGCGCCTAGAGCTTGGTATGGTAGGTTGAGAGGGTTCCTGTTTGAGAGAGGCTTTGAGATGGGGAAGGTAGATCAGACCTTGTTTCTCCTCTGGCAGGGCAAAGAGATCCTGGCGCGTCGAGAGGCTACGAAGTGGAGGACACGCGTCGGGATCGCAAGGCTTGCGTCGAGGCTAAGCGATGTGCGGTCGCCGGGCATCCGTCTGATGGTGCTACGATGAGAATTCCCAAAGTGCCCTTTGGGGGCGTGTATCCTACTTTCATGTAATAGGGGTAGTTTCGTCTTTCGGTTGCCTCCATATAAACTAAGAGGAGAGAGGATGGCAGCCACCACTTGAAACCTTAGCTCATTTGCTTTCTCATTTTCCATTCCTATTTTACTTAGGATTTCCATAGGACTAGCTTGAGAGCTTCATGGTGAGATCTTTAGAGAGGGATGGATGATCGGGAGGCAAGCTAGACCTTGTATGAATCTTTCTTAGCATGTATAGAAGATTCGGCGTGATTCCTCAAGGCTATTTGTTGTCTCTCCCGTTTCCCCTTTTTGGTGATTTTCGGAGCTATTTCTTGGGATTTTCGTGAGAAGCTTTTGGAGGTGTTTCTTTGCGGGATTTATTTTGGGAATCACACATGAGGTTGGTGTGCCTCTTTTCTTGGTGATCTTGCCCCTCAAATCCCGTAGGAAGGCCTTCGATTTTGATGGTTTTCGAGTTCTTCGTGTTCTTGAGGTAGAGGCACGAGATTTGCGATTCAAGTAGTTGTAGGGAGTTAGAGGCCGAAATTTTTGGGGCATATCTTCCCTTTAGGGTGCTCATCATCTCCCAAAATTTCGTCTCAAGACTCCAAGTGGTTTGGGACAAAATGGGTGTGGAAAAATAAAGAGGGATAGAAAGGTGAAGTAGTGAGAAACAGGTCGAGGCTGGTTGCTCAGAAGTACACACAAAAAGAGGGGATCGACTACGAGGAGACCTTTTCCCCCATAGCCTGTTTGGAGGCGATTATAATCTTTCTAGCCTTTTTCGTGGCTAAAGGGTTCAAATTGTACCAAATGGACGTGAAGAGTGCTTTCCTGAACGGTGTTTTGGAGGAAGAAGTGTTTGTGAGGCAACCACCGGGATTTGAGAGTTATAAGTACCAACACAGGGTGTACAAGTTGAGAAAGGCGTTGTGTGGGCTGAAGCAGGCGCCTAGAGCTTGGTATGGTAGGTTGAGAGGGTTCCTATTTGAGAGAGGCCTTGAGATGGGGAAGGTAGATCAGACCTTGTTTCTCCTCAGGCAGGGCAAAGAGATCCTGGCGCGTCGAGAGACTTCGAAGCAGTGGACACGCGTTGGGATCGCAAGGCTTGCGTCGAGGCTAAGTGGTGTGCGGTCGCCGGGCATCCGTCCGACGGTGGTACGACGAGAATTCCCAAAGTGCCCTTTGCGGGCGTGTATCCTACTTTCATGTAATAGGGGTAGTTTCATCTTTCGGTTGCCTCCATATAAACTAAGAGGAGAGAGGATGGCAGCCACCACTTGAAACCTTAGCTCATTTGCTTTCTCATTTTCCCTTCCTATTTTACTTAGGATTTCCATAGGACTAGCTTGAGAGCTTCATGGTGAGATCTTTAGAGAGGGATGGATGATCGGGAGACAAGCTAGATCTTGTATGAATCTTTCTTAGCATGTATAGAAGATTCGGCGTGATTCCTCAAGGCTATTTGTTGTCTCTCCCATTTCCCCTTTTTGGTGATTTTCGGAGCTCTTTCTTGGGATTTTCGTGAGAAGCTTTTGGAGGTGTTTCTTTGCGGGATTTGTTTTGGGAATCACACATGAGGTTGTTGTGCCTCTTTTCTTGGTGATCTTGCCCCTCAAATCCCGTAGGAAGGCCTTCGATTTTGATGGTTTTCGAGTTCTTCGTGTTCTTGAGGTTGAGGCACGAGATTTGCGATTCAAGGAGTTGTAGGGAGTTAGAGGCCGAAATTTTTGGGGCATATCTTCCCTTTAGGGTGCTCATCATCTCCCAAAATTTCGTCTCAAGACTCCAAGTGGTTTGGGACAAAATGGGTGTGGAAAAATAAAGAGGGAGAGAAAGGTGAAGTAGTGAGAAACAGGTCGAGGCTGGTTGCTCAGGGGTACACACAAAAAGAGGGGATCGACTACGAGGAGACCTTTGCTCCCGTAGCCTGTTTGGAGGTGATTAGATTCTTTCTAGCCTTTTTCGTGGCTAAAGGGTTCAGGGAATTCGAGATGAGCATGATGAGTGAATTGCAGTTCTTCCTCGGGCTCCAGATCAAGCACTCGAAGGAACGAACGTTTGTACACCAAGCCAAGTACACCAAGGACATTGTGAGGAAGTTCAAGATGGAGGACTCCAAGGCCATGACGACACCGATGAGTACGACTACAGCCCTTGATGCGGACGAGGACGGTGAACACGTGGACCAGAAGGAGTACCGAAGCATGATCGGCTCCCTCCTGTACCTGACGGCGACGAGGCCGGACATACAATTCTCGGTATGTCTGTGCGCTCGTTTTCAAGCGTCTCCAAGGACTTCGCATCGGCAAGTAGTCAAGCGCATATTCAAGTATTTTCGATACATTCCCGACTTCGGCCTTCGGTACAACGCGTCTTCTTCTTTGGAGCTTCACGGTTTTTCAGACGCGGATTTTGCCGTGTGTCGGTTGGATAGGAAGTCCACTTCTGGGACTTGCCAGTTCTTGGGTTCTTCTTAGGTGTCTTGGTCTTCCCGCAAACAATCGAGTGTTGCTCAATCTGCAGCTGAAGATGAATCCATTGCAGCGGCTAGTTGTTGCTCTCAGCTCCTTTGGATCACATACACCATGAGTGACTTTGGTGTGGAGTATACCCAGGTTCCACTTCTTTGTGACAGCACGAGTGCAATTAGTGTTGCTAAGAACCCAGTGCTTCATACCAAAACCAAGCATATAGAAGTGAGATACCATTTTCTGAGGGACAATGTTGAGAAAGGGAAAATCGCTTTGATCCATGTGCCCACACAAAACCAACTAGCGGATATTTTCACCAAGCCCCTAGATCAAGCAACTTTCACTCGTTTGCGGGGAGAACTTGGTGTGTGTTTGGTTTCTTGAGTTGGTGTGGGAGCTCCTTATGTAGCATATGTATAGTTTCCTTTGTGCATTTCTTGCATTTTGCATTGCATATGTATCATGATGTATAAGCATTTTTGTATCTTAGGTTTGCATTGCATTTGTATCATATGCATTGTGGTAGGAAAAGCTTCTCCTATATACATAGTTCACCATGATGTGCTACATATGATCTTGTGAGCTAGTTTGGTATGATATGGTTTAGTTTGGCTTAGCTCTTGATGATCTTGATTTATATCCATGGTTGATAGCTATGTTTTTGAAAAATGCTACATGCATGCTCTCTTGTGAGTAAATGTCTTTATATGATCATGACATGTTTTAGTGGAATTTCTATGCTTAATTTGTGCTTGGATAATTTATTTTGAGCATATGGGGCCAAAGGCTCATTTGTCATCATGAATGTTTAGCCCCCATGGTTTATCTTGTGGAGGGGCATAAGTTCCTTTTTGTCGCAAAACACATTTCATGTACCAAATATAAATCTGAAAATGAAATGTAAATTGCTTGGAAAATGTCCTCCCATGTCATATGTGCTTAATTAAATTGCTTTTGGGTGCTAAACCATTGCATGTTGCTTACGAATGAGAAGTCTCATATCTAGAAGTAGGCACATGGCTCGGTGGCTTTGACATGACATGAGATGTTTGTGGGTGTTTATGATGATCTTATACTTAGAATGGTTGTCCTAGCATGAAGTTTGTGTGGCTTTGCCATTTTGACATGTTTTGCTCATGCTTAGGACTTTGCTCATGAGAGAGAATTTTTTCGCAAAAATGATCAATTTTATCTTAGCTTTGCCCAATGGTTGTGAAACTTGGTGATCTTGTAGTTTTTGTCCATACGAAGCTATAGAGTATCTAACTTGCTCATTTGGATACGTGTAGCATGCTATGTTGAATTTTGTCTATCTGAGAAGCTCTAGGTTGAATTTTTCTAAATTTTGGCTTGTTTCATGCATTGTCAACAAGGGGGAGAAGTTTGAGCATGTTTTGGCCTACTGAATGCATCTAGAGGGTTTCCGAGTGGTTTCGAACCATTTTTGGGTTCTTCCAGTTCCTAGGTGGCCATCAGCCTGACCGGTGGAGGTTATCAGTCTGATCGGTGTGAGTCAGGACCTTTGTGATGTTGCACACCAGTCTGACCGGTGCAGAGGACCGGTCTGACCGTTCAGAGCTGAGCTGGTCCAGCTGCTCTATTTTGTGAAGAGGTTTGCATGCATTCATCCAGGGGGAGTTGCATTAGTTCAGGGGGAGCTTGCATGTGCGCAGGGGGAGCTCTTTGTGGGTTTCGATCTTTGCTTTGGTGGTTTGTGCTCTTTGCTTGAGCTTGTTTTTGTCTCGGTTGTGTCGAGCCGTTGCCCTTGTCTAAGGGGACCGAGACTTTCCATTTTCAAGTGATCTTGCTCCTTGCCTTTGGTTGGCTTTCGATCGCTTGTTTGAGTTTCTTTTAGTCATTTCTTTTCTTTTCCTTTTCTCTTTGGTTACCAAATATGTGTGTTGTCAATGCACTCATCAAGGGGGAAATTGAGAGCCTATGTGGTTCGAGGACTGGTGGATGGTTGCTTCCTAATATGATGAGTGATTGACAACGTTGTGTGGACTGACTCTTGGCTAAGTATTGCAGGTGTAGGTTGCGGCTTGACTGGTGTTGGTGCAGGTGAAGAACAAGCGCGAAAGGTCGTTGCCGGTTAGGCCTCCAGGTGTGGAGAAGACAAGTAGGCTTGGTTCGAGGGACCCGGTGGCCAGCGGGGTCAAGTACGGGCCGCATGGCGGCAAGAATGACAAGATGAAGTCGTGGACGGTTTCTTGGTTGAGCCTGAAAACCAAGGTCGAGCCGAGATTTCGTGGGAGCCGAGTCATGAGTGGTGATTGGCGGAGGCTACATCGAATTCGCGGGGTTTCCAGTGGTTCACCAGAAAACCATTGGGTTCCTTGGTTGATCCACAAAGCCAAGACCGAAGACGGAGGTGCAGCAGCATCAGGCCCGTCTGACCGGTGGGTCTGACCGGTCTGACCGGTGTGCGATGACGGCTTCTGGAGTCTTCGAAGCGGAGGACACGCGTCGGGATCGCAAGGCTTGCGTCGAGGCTAAGCAAGTTTGCGGTCGTTGGGCATCCGTCCGATGGTGCTACAACGAAGTTTCCCAAAAGGCCCTTCGGGGGCGTGTATCTTAGTTTAATGTAATAGGGGTAGTTTCGTCTTTCGGTTGCCTCCATATAACCCAAGTCGTGAGAGGATGGCAGCCATCTCTTGGAACCCAAGCTCATTTGCTTTTGCTATTTCCCCTTCCTATTTTCCTTAGGATTTTTAGGACTAGCTTGAGAGCTTCATGGTGAGATCCTTAGAGGGGGATGGATGATCGGGTGGCAAGCTAGACCTTGTATGAACCTTCATGGTATGTATAGATGATTTGGCATGGTTCCTCAAGGCTTGATTGTGTCTCTCCAATTTTCCCTTTTTGATGATTTTCGGAGCCTTTTCTTGGCGATTTTCTTGTGGTGGTTTCGGGGCCTTTCTCTTTGGGATTTGGTAGGGGATGTATGCATGAGCCCTTCGTGGTTCTTTTCCTTGTGATTCCTCCGAAATCCGTGAGTAAAGGTGCTCGATTTTGGGGTTTTCTTAGGGTTCGGGAAAGTGGTGTTCATGGTGGAAATCCTTCGATTCCTCTTGATTCAATGAGTTTCGATGGACCAAATCATAGCTATGGGATGCCCATGAGGTACTCCTACTATCCCCAAAGTCTTGTGCGAATCCGTGGAGCGAATCGGGAGATCGGGATTTGGATTTGGGGGAGTTGACCTGCGGGTTGCTGTTCATCCCGAGCACCCAGGCCCTGACCGGTGCCCTCCACCGGTCTGACCGGTGCAGACCCCAGTTGAGTTTTTGCTCGGGTGAACGTGCTGGTGAGTTCCCTAGTTTCTAGGATTGTTGCTGTTTCAAGTTTGGTGTTGTTTGGAGCCTGGGAGGTCTGCTTCTCTGATTTGGGGTTTCCAGCCTAGGACCGATCTGACCGGTGTGTTGTACCGACCTGACCGGTGCAGAGGCTTTCTTGTGGAAATCGTCAAGTATTGCTCGGTTGATCCGGCTCAGGGTCCAGGGTGACCCGGTGCGTCTCTGGTGGGTGTCGGGTGATCCGGCGGCTTAGTCCGGGTGATCCGGCCAAGACCGGTCTGACCGGTGGTGGTGACCAGTCTGACCAGTGTGGTCTGTGTGTTCTGCTCGAGTGTTTGTTCCGCTGCGTTCTCGAGTAGGTTTCGGTGGTTGTTGGTTCCTAGGACCAGTAGCACTCCAGTGGCTACGTGGTCTTGGCCAACTTGGGTAGTTGAGTCGGAGAAGTGATTGGCCAAGCCGTGTTCGTCTTGTTGGAGAAGACATCTCCTTCGAGAAGAATTTTTATCGGCTCCATTCACTCCCCCCCCCCTCTCTGGTCGCCAGTTCGGTCCTTCACCATCGGCAAAAGAGCAAAACTAAAATCAGGCAATATAGAGCTCCCAAAGCATGAATGCAAGCTCCCCCTAAACAAATGCATTTCTCCCAATTTTTCTCCCCCTTGATGCAAAACTCCCCCTGAATGAATGAATTGGGTGCACATTTCTCCCCCTTGTTGGTAATGCATGAATCAAGGCTACAAATGCAAGCCTATGCTTCTCAAATAGACAAAGAGCACTACAACATGCTAAAAATGAGACATAGACAAGCAAGATAGCCACAAATTTAATACAAGCATCGCAAACAAAGCATTTTTCAACACAAATTTCCCTCTCATGAGCCTAAGACCTAAGCATTGTCAAACAACATATAACCCACAAACTTCAAGCGAGGTCACAAGTTCTTATCACAAGATCATCACAAACACCTACAAGCTATCTCATGTCATGTCAAAGCCACCGAGCCATGTGTCCACTTCTAAAAAGGAGAGTTCTCAATGGTAGACATCATGCTATGGTTTAGCACCCAAGATAAGGAATTTAAAGCATAAATGACATGAAAGCATATTTTTCAAGCATAAACATTTCATATACCAATTTCATAGTTTCAAATTAAGCATGGTACATGAAGTGCCTTTGCAGCAAAAAGAAGCTTAGGCTTCTCCACAAGGTAGCATGTAGGCTAAACATTCATGATGACAAATGGGTCTTTGACCCCAAATGAAAAGAACATGGTTTCCAAGCACAAATTAAGCAAGATATAGTCATATGCGCACAATTGGAACATGAGAGACATTCAACTCATAAGAGAGGATCATATATTATCTTTTTCACAAAAATAAGCCATCCACAAGCATATACATACCAAAGCTACCAAGAGCATAGCTATACATCATATGAGCATCACTAGCAAGGTCATAAGCTCACATCTAGCACATCATAGTCATCAAAGTATATAAGAGAAGCACATCTCTAAAACATATGATACAAATGCAGTCTATGATACAAATGCAGTCTATGATACAAAGATGCAAACATGATGTGATACATAAATGAAAATACAACATGTATATGTACATCAAACCCGCAACCGAAGCTCAAAAAGGAAAAACCACACCAAGCTCCACTCGCAAACAAGCAAATGTAGCTTGGTCCAAAGGCTTTGTTTGGATATCGGCGAGCTATTTTTCGGTTGGTACATGGATGAGGTCTATGTTTCCCTTCTCAACATTGTCTCTCAGGAAGTGGTACCTTACTTCTATATGTTTGGTTCTGGAGTGTAGCACGGGATTTTGGCAACACTAATGGCACTCGTGCTATCAGACAAGAGAGGAACATGGGTACACTCCTCACCAAAGTCACTCAGCGTGTATGTGATCCAAAGCAGCGGTGAGCAACATCTAGCGGCAGCGACATACTCAGCTTCTATGGTAGACTGAGCTACACTAGATTGTTTGCGAGAAGATCAAGAAATAAGCGAAGAACCTAAAAACTGGCACGTCCCCGAAGTCGACATCCTATCGACTCGACACCCCGCAAAGTCGGCATCCGAAAAACCAAGAAGCGAAAGGGAGGAGGACACCGAGTACCAAAGACCAAGCTCAGGAGTGTATCGAAGATACCTGAAGATCTGCTTGACGGCCTGCCGATGTGAAGTCCTCGGTGACGCCTGAAAATGAGCGCACAGACACACAGAAAACTAAATGTCCGGCCTCGTCGCCATGAAGTACAAGAGGGAGCCGATCATGCTCCGGTACTCCTTCTGGTCCACGGGCTCTCCGTCCTTATCCGCATCTAGCGTGTAGTCGTACTCATTGTTGGCATTTCTTAACGTCATCACTAGGTTATGAGTTCCTAGCAACGATGCCAGAAATAACCAAATGGTAATCCTAACAATTACAAGAGTCCGGAAGCACACGGAAGTACCATTGGAGCATTTCCCCAAAAGAGTATTTCAAAGGGTATCGAATCCAAGGAAGGCTGAGTGGATTAACAAGTTCAACACTATTGCAATGAGTATAAATCATAGACGGAAACAAACCAGACACTCAAGTACAGGGGTAAGATATGATGGATAAGTTGGTAGTGTGAACACACAAACACACTCTCTCTAAAGGTCCTAGGCTTAGGAGGCAACATACGAGTTAGTTCTAGGTTCTAAGGTACTAAACACACAAAGTTAGTCAGACGAGTTAGATACACACTAGCATTGCATGACTGCTGGCTCAAGCACCCAGGTACAAATGGGGAGCTAACCTCCCGTGTTGCTTACGCACGACTCCGGTTGTTAGACTTTAGAATCCTACAGCGTATTCGAACGTGGGGGATTCCAGAAGGGTCCAACGGCTGTTGTTGACGGTCCTTACGACAAACTTTTGACCGTCAACATCTCAGCTACGGTAGCGCTTTATAATGAATTTCATGCATGTTTTAGGTGCTAACAAGGTTCCACGAGTTGTGTTGAGTTTTTATCTGGAGGATCAAGATTAGGGGGCAATTCCGGAGCACTGAGCCACATAAGGTAGGCACGACCGCACCTAGTGGTACGGCCGGCCCTACCTTGCCCCTCTATGCAGGTTCACACCGAGTAAAGTCCTGTGCATCAGCTCCCAAAAGACCGAAGTCATCACGATCATGCTGGATCAAGCAAACACACCACAGGCGAGCAACACAGGAGCCAGGAGGCAGGGCTAGCCGCACCACTTGAGCCGGCTGAACCTCCAGGTGTGGCCGCACCACTTAGGCCGGCCGCACCTACCCAACTCGCCCAAACAAGCCACCAGGCCTCGGTCACTCAGGGGAACACAGCGGCGAACGATCCTGATCGAAGGAAGAAGGTCGGTTCAATCCAGAGGTCGAGATTAGCCTCACTTGGACCCATGGACCCACAAACCAGTGAGCAACCGACGTGGGGCAACGTCCAAGACTTCATCTACACATTAGAGCATGATCCGGAGTGAATGACAAGAGGGCCTAGGGCCGGCCGCACCTCCTTGCCGGGCACTACAGCTCCCTCGCGCTTATAAGTACCCCCTCCTACAGCCACTGACCTATTAGGGCTATAAATTGCGCCAGGCACCTCGTAGAAGGATACAAGTGATTAGAAGCAAGTGGCGAAGCCCTCCAGAAGTTAGCATTCAGAGAGTAGGGTGAGAGAGTTGAGTGTTGGAGTAGAAGCCGGAGTCGGTCTTCCTCTTGTACCTCGGCGGGTGCGATACTACTTCGGTCGTCCACACCCGGGATACTTTGTAAGTTCGGTTTCGTGAGTAACTAAGTCTCAAGTCATTTCATCGTTTGCTCTTAGGTTCCTCGATTGTGGTTTAAGTAGTTTCTACTTATCGTGATTGCTTTGCTCTAGCGCGGGGTAAAGTAGTGCTTGGTTAGTGTAGACGCGGTGTCTAGACTTTCCGGTACCTTGGAATGCTTACCCGGTTCAACGAAATAGTTGTGGTACCATAGGGAGGTGACAGCTCCGGACGGGCTTTGTAGTCCACCACGTTAGTTCCGGCGAGTAGGAGTTACGACATCAGAGCCCCCTTCTCATCCCTTTCTGTGGCTCTTTTCCCATTGGCCCCGACGAGCGACAAGTTGTGCCTTGATTCTATCCGTGACCCTCACGAGTCCCAAACTTCATTAGCTATCCCCTCTCTACCCGAAATCTACCCTTGCCTTTCTATCCTTCGTCACCATATCCCCCGGACGAATTAGTTTAGGTTCCCAACACTTCTCGTTCCCTGTGGAAATTGATACCTTGGAATACTCCCGGGTGAAAGCTACAGCGGTATCCGTGCGCTTGCAGATTTATCTGTGATCCTGTAGTATACCAACAGGCTTTCTAGCGCCGTTGCAAATCTAGTAACGACATAAGAAGTGCCAACAAGCTTTCTGGCACCGTTGCCGGGGAACGGTAGCTGTTTTGATCCCGAACCCAGTTCATCCGTGTATCAACCCATTTATCACATGGATTCCGATCCAACCCTTTTCGATTTTTCCGCTCCAAAGGGCGATCATTTGGAGCCTCCACCTTCATCACATCCCATCAAAACATCTAGCTATGAGCTACATCCCGGCTTCATAGCTATGGTCCGAGAGTAAAGCTTCTCCGGAGATAAGGATGAAAGTCCTTATTCCCACCTGCGCGAGTTCGAACAACTTTGTTCGTGTCTTGTGATCGCAGGAATGAGCCAAGACACCTTGAAATGGAAACTCTTTCCGTTTTCATTAACGGGGAGAGCTAAACAATGGTATTCGCTCAATGTGAGAAGTATGGAGGGGGACTGGGAAAGTTTACGAAAGGCTTTTTGCCTAACATTCTTCCCGACTCCCCAAGTAGTGAAACTCCGACGAGAGGTCATCTGTTTTGAGCAACAAAAGACCGAATCTCTAGGAGCCGCATGGTTAAGATTTATGAAGACCGTAGAGTCTGGTCCAGACCTTGGTATCGCAGAGCCCATTCTTTTGCAACATTTTCGCGATGGTCTTGGACCAGAGTCAGCAGTTTTCTTAGACTCTTCTTCCGGAGGATCTTTTGCTCATCTCACCTTGTCCGAGTGTAAGGACATTCTAACAAAAATCCTAGAAAACACTCCCTACACGGGGGTTTTTGACGAATTCCCAGACGAAGAAGAAGAACCCATGCCAAACACTCTCTCGGAACCAAAACCCATAGAGGAGGAACCCATTTTTCCAACCATCCAATCCGTAGAGGATTGCACTCCTCTAACAAAAACATGCTTCACCGATGAACCATTTCAACCATATAGAGAGTTCGACGACCCCTCGTGCGATTTCGTCTATGAGTTTTATGATGAGCTATTTGCTGACTTTGGGAATACTTGGAATTACCAAAGAGTAGAGAGACCAAAAGCACAAGAGGAGCCAGAAACTCCTGTCTCTTGCTCAGAGGAACGAGCCGAGCATTTTAGGCTCATTTCAAATCTTTCGGCCATCATGAGTAGAGAATGGTTGGATGAGGCGGAAGCCTCGACCGATGTCATAAAACTCCCAACCTAAATGAGGCACACTAGGTGTGGACTCATGGGAAATGAGCATGATGTCGGATATGAACCTAGCCTAGGGGTCAACATTATCAGTTCATCCTTAGCGAAATCCCTAGCAACCGGGTCTTCTCTCTCAAGATCTTCAAAACTCCTTAACATCCCTTCAGGAGAGACATTAGATTGCCAGGGCGTTCTTCGGGTGATTCCCGTAAAATTTACGGAACACGAGCTCTATCTTGATTTTCATCTCTTTGATCTACCGTGTCATCACACCCATTCAATCATCATCGGTAGACCTATCATGAAAATCTTAGAGCAATCCCCAAGAAAACCAGAGTTGGAGCTTAAGATCGGTGACGACTTCCTACCGGTGTCTTACCTTAGAACCGAAAAACCCCCGTAGAAGCCAAACCCCAACCAGATCTACTAGAGGAAGTAATGGCCGCTTCCCTAGCAGAGCTAGCTCAACCAAACTTTGAAGAGGAAATCCCGTTCTTCACGGAGGAGGATGAGGCCCCAGTCTCGTTTAAGCTAGACCCAACCGAGAAACCGGAGCGACCACCAATAGAGCTTAAACCTCTTCCTCCGGGATTGAAGTACGCGTTTGTCCATGGGAATCGAGAAACTCCAGTGATCATCAGCAATAAACTATCTGAGTAGTCCCATCTAACCCGATGCAACCCCTTCAAGAGAACCAAAAGGTGGCACGATAAGAGGATCAAGAAGAAATCCTTTGATCCGGGAGATAAGGTACTACTTTTTAACTCCCGCTTTAAACTTTTTGGTCGTGGGAAGCTTAGAAGTAAATGGGACGGCCCCTTCATGGTTTTAAATTCTACTTCGCATGGGGCCGTAACCCTACAGGATTTAGACGGAAATACCTTTAAAGTAAATGGGCAAAGACTTAAAATCTTCCTCGAACCAAACATGCCCAACCTCGAAGAGTTTGATGTCATCGAGGTCATTAACTTGGATTGATTGAAGTCTTGCTTGTCTTATGTATATAGAGTGTTTTTTGTTTGTTTTCCTGTTTCTTTTTGCTCTCCCTTCTTAGTTGCCACGAAGCCAGCCTTTTGGGGAAATAGGCTAGGGTCGGCCGCTCCTAGTGGGCCGGCCGCACCTCCCCCATTTGGCCCTCGGCTGCGCGTGAGCTAGGGTATCTAGTACCTCCCCGTGTCCTATCCAGATAACCCTTGAAATCCTCGCGTAACGAGTTCCTCCCCAGAAACCAATCTCCTTTCCAAAAACCCTCGCCTTCTCGCCATCTCCTAGAACACCATGGGTGGTGACGGCCCTAGCAACCTCTCCAAGATGTCGGCACCCACTACCCCTGGCGGTGCGTCCTTGAAAGCACTCGCAGGAGGTTCCGGAGTGGGATCAAGCCAAAACTCGCCGCGTCAGGGGTCCCTGGCCGTCGCTCAGGCATCTCAGGAGACAACCCCAGGAGGGGGTAGGACCGGCCGTACCACCCAGGTCCGGCCGCACCTGGCCCGTTCGGCCAGCCCAGCCGATGTGCACAGGAGGTCCATGTCCCCCAGGAGAACGATCGGGAAAGGAAAACCCCGACGTTCAGAATCACCGGCACGCCCTACAACGGGCCAGTTGAAGCTAAAGGAGTCGGAGACGCCAATATCCAAGCGACTCTTCAACGGGTCACCAAGAGAGAACATCTTCGCCATAAAGACAGCCGAGGCAGAATTCTTCAAGCCCCCAACAGAGGGGAAATACAAGATCGTTGGGCGCAAGACTCCCCGTGGGTATGAGAAGCAGTTGATCCCTCGGTTGGATAGGGATGATTTGGAGCCCGATGAATCCATCTTCTCCACCCCACTAGTGGGATGCGCCACCGCAAGCCTCCACCAATCCGCGGTCCTCCTGGCCAGTTTGAAGATTCAGACGAGGATTCCGAGGACGAGGATCCTTACGAGGGTCTTCGCAATGAGATCGCCGAGCTGAAAATGAACAACAACTTGCTGGAGGAGCGCATAGCCGAGGCCGAGCTCAGGCGGATGGATATGGATGACAAGATGGAAATTCTCCGCAAATCCATCTGCAGCAAGTTCAGACGCCTGTTGAAGGAATTAGGGCGTCCGGATCTCTATGACTACGTTTTACCTTAGATATCTAAGCGTAGGATCCATGTAGCATCTCGTTAGTTCGTTTCCTTTCATGTGTGTTAGTTTGGTTGTTTCAAAAACTTGTTTACTTTAATCCGTTTAGGTTTGCTTGAATAGAGAGATGCTGCAAACGCTTTGAATACCTTTAAATCTCTGGTTAATCTGCTGCTCTGGCTGGTGATTTAAGCCAGCCAGAGAATGTTATTTCACCCGGTTCACGAGTGCGCAGGAAAAACGAAAGGAGGTAGGGCCGGCCGCACCTAGAGGGCCGGCCGCACCTACCTTCGTCACACAAATGCGAAACCAACGACGTGCAGGTGACCGAGGTGCACCAGAGACAGCTCACGAAGCATGACACAAGATTTGGGTGGGCCGGCCGCACCACCTAGGGCCGGCCGCACCTGTCATCTTTGCACGAACCGAACACCTTCATGCCGAGTCACGCTGGTTTGAATCCCTAACTCATCTCGTGATGTTATCTTATGGTTATCCTATTTATCTTTCTTAGTATCAAAACTGCATCATCATGCTTTTGAAAATTTTGCCTACCCATCCTCACTTTGGAAATGAGGACTAATTGCTATGTTAAACCCTTGCAAGAACCTAGTATACAATTTTATACTCTAAAGGCTTGATGAATTTGTTGGTTCTCTTCGAAACATGAGCCTGAATTAAAACTTTGTGGGATGCAAATACTTATGACCAAACCTAGGGTGTTGGCTAGTATGATATGGTTAGACAATGTTGATCTTGCTCTATCTCATAGTATGGTGAAAATCTCGGATGAATTTCTTTTGAAAATAAAACAAGACAAGTTCCTCAATGGTCATATCACCTACCAAAGCCATATGTCGCTATCAAAGTATAAACCTTCTACATATGCTTGCTTGTGACCCATTGAGTTTTGCCAAATTGTTGTGACCCTTGGTAGAATCTTTTCATGCTTCCATGATCGAGATCATGTACACCCACATATACATGCTAACTCCTTCACCGGGAGTTACGCAAAACATGCCATCCATGCACCAAAAATAAATACTCCAAGTTCCAAAGAGATTTCTCTTCTTGCAAAAGGAGAGAGGGGTCATTGAAAAAAAAGAGAGAAAGAGAAAAAAAATAAATGCTCAAAGAGGCATAGAAAAATATGCTCCAATCAAAGAGCATAGAAAAAAAATATATGAAGCATGACCCCCTCCAAAAGCAAGTGGAGAATCTCAAAACAAGGAGTATCTAGAAAACCAAGAAAAAAGTGTTCCACACACTTGCACATCTCGATCAATTTGCATGGCTAGTTTCTTCTTGGATCCGGTCTTTGGCTCAACAACATTATGTGGCACAAGTGAGTCTCATGCTTATCCTACCCAAAGCTCCACATACAAGCCAAAGAGTAGGAAGTTGAGGCTCATTCAAAAGCCTTTGGTGAGGTAACAAACACCACTTGAGTGATTGAGGGAACCATCCAAGGAACTTTGTCTCTCTTTGCAAAAATTTTCAAAAACTCCGAGATAGAATCAAGAAAAAGAGAAGAGTGAATGATGCAAAGTCAAAACCGTTCTACTCTTCAACCTCCGAAGGCAAGGTGAAAAGTTACAAGCCCCACAGGTAATCAAGGCAAAGTTTCTTTGGCACCAATACTTTCAAATAGCCAGTAGGGCATGGAATTGTGCTCTAGTACTTACATGGGAGTAACATGAAGCAATGTCCGATCCACCTTTCAAGACTAGGCTTTGCTCGAGGACGAGCAAAAGTCTAGCGTGGGGGAGTTTGTTGACGGTCCTTACGACAAACTTTTGACCGTCAACATCTCAGCTACGGTAGCGCTTTATAACGAATTTCATGCATGTTTTAGGTGCTAACAAGGTTCCACCAGTTGTGTTGAGTTTTTATCTACAGGATCAAGATTAGGGGGCAATTCCAGAGCACTGAGCCACATAAGGTAGGCACGGCCGCACCTAGTGGTACGGTCGGCCCTACCTTGCCCCTCTATGCAGGTTCACACCGAGTAAAGTCCTGTGCATCAGCTCCCAAAAGACCGAACTCATCACGATCGTGCAGGATCAAGCAAACACACCACAGGCGAGCAACATAGGAGCCAGGAGGCAGGGCCGGCAGCACCACCTAGGCCGGCCGAACCTCCAGGTGCAGCCGCACCACTTAGGCCGGCCGCACCTGCCCAACTCGCCCAAACAAGCCACCAGGCCTCAGTCACTCAAGGGAACACAGCGGCGAACGATCCTGATTGAAGGAAGAAGGTTGGTTCAATCCAGAGGTCGAGATTAGCCTCACTTGGACCCATGGACCCACAAACCAGTGAGCAACTACATGGGGCAATGTCCAAGACTTCATCTACACATTAGAGCATGATCCGGAGTGAATGACAAGAGGGCCCAGGGCCGGCCGCACCAAGAGGACCAGCCGCACCTCCTTGCCGGGCACTGCAGCTCCCTCTCGCCTACAAGTACCCCCTCCTGCAGCCACTGACCTATTGCGGCTATAAATTGAGCCAGGCACCTCGTAGAAGGATACAAGTGATTAGAAGCAAGTGACGGAGCCCTCCAGAAGTTAGCATTCAGAGAGTAGGGTGAGAGAGTTGAGTGTTGGAGTAGAAGCCAGAGTCGGTCTTCCTCTTGTACCTCGACGGGTGCGGTACTACTTCGGTCGTCCACACCCGGGATACTTTGTAAGTTCGGATTCGTGAGTAACTAAGTCTCAAGTCATTTCATCATTCGCTCTTAGGTTCCTTGATTGTGGTTTAAGTAGTTTCTACTTATCGTGATTGCTTTGCTCTAGCGCGGGGTAAAGTAGTGCTTGGTTAGTGTAGACGCGGTGTCTAGACTTTCCGGTACCTTGGAATACTTACCCGGTTCAACGGAATAGTTGTGGTACCCTAGGGAGGTGACAGCTCCGGACGGGCTCTGTAGTCCACCACGTTAGTTCTGGCGAGTAGGAGTTACGACATCAGAGCCCCCTTCTCATCCCTTTCTGTGGCTCTTTTCCCTCTGGCCTCGATGAGCGACAAGTTGTGCCTTGATTCTATCCGTGACCCTCACAAGTCCCAAACTTCATTAGCTATCCCCTCTCTACCTGAAATCTACCCTTGCCTTTCTATCCTTCGTCACCATATCCCCCGGACGAATTAGTTTAGGTTCCCAACACTTCTCGTTCCCTGTGGAAATCGATACCTTGGAATACTCCCGGGTGAAAGCTACAGCGGTATACGTGCGCTTGCGGATTTATCTGTGATCATGTAGTATACCAACAGGCTTTCTAGCACCGTTGCAAATCTAGTAACGACGTAAGAAGTGCCAACAGCTGTCACCACCGCGGCCTACCCCAAGACAAACCGTGGGATACACTCATAAGCAACGTAGCTACGCAACCCAAGCACCACGCTTACGTTGTTAGCAGGACTCTAACCGACCCGGGCTATTGTGACCCAGGTCAGAGCCGCCAGATAAACCAGCCAATTACACCGAGCACCGTAGCTTGAGCACGAACTTCATACAACACAAACATGGGATCTAACTAGATCAAACTAGGCTAGGTACACAAACAGATTTGTGCTTTCCTATGTCTATTCAACAAGATCAAAGGGTCGTGTTCGTGAAGAACACGAGCCTCTAACTTATGAACAAACACCCAAAACATGTATAAGTCACTCGTCAACTAGATCGGAAGGCCTTGTTCATCAAGAACATGATCCTCTAAATGATGAACAAGCGAAGAACACATGAACAAATCACCCATGTATACAAGCACAACTTTATATGAAATAGCTGAATAACTGAAGTAGATCAAAGTCATATAATAAAATAAAGATACAAGAGAACTCATACCTAGATCCCAAAGTAGAATTGGAACCTGAAGTAGAACTACTCTAGCCTACCTCCTAGCCTTAGAAACCAAAAGTAAGAGAGGAGGAGTAAGGTGTGTTGGTAAGAAATGAACCCCCCCTTCTATTTATAGGCCTGAGCACCGGCGTCAAGTGGAGCGAAACACCCTGGGGATGGCCTCCAGGACCAATGGACAAGCACCACGTCGAGCCCCGGGATCAGTCGACCCAAGGTCGGTTCGACCGATCCAAGGGTCGGCCGACCCTAGGTGGGCCCCTCTCGAGGTGTGCTTCCTCAGGGTAGCTGTCCTGTGGGCCCTTAGGTCGGTCCCCGGTGTACACATGCTCTTGAGGCGGTTTAGGCGCTCTGGTGGGCCCGTGGATCCATGTGAAGTCCACGTCTCACGCTCTGATTCGTCGGGGCTTGCCTCCCTTGGATTGGTGACATGGCTTGCATGCATGGCACCTGAGGTGGCAGCCACTCCTTGGCTGAGGTGACGTGGTATGAATCATAGAAGGTGCGTTTGCCACTTCTTTATGCTTATTTTCCTACAATCACATAATCTCCAAGGACAAGTGGAATTACATTATTCTTAACTAAAATGCATGTAAGAAATGCCTCTTGCTCCTTTATTCATGAGTAAAATGACGGCTAAAGTAAGCACTTAATAGCCGTCAACATCTCCCCCAAGCTAGCCTTTTGCTCGTCCCGAGCAACACACTTAGGACTTAGGTTGGTTGATCAGGGGTTGCTACGATGTTGTATTCCTAGTTTATGACAAGCATACAACTAGGTACTCTATCAAGGATTGAATGAGTTGGCATTAATCTTACGTTATGCTTGATTGATATGGGGCTTGTAGCTTCACCTGCCTTGGGCGGTTGAAAGATAGAATAATTGTATAGGAATTACTAATCACAAGCACCTTGATCAGTTGTCAATCCGGAGGTTTTGCAAATTTTCACAAAGAAATCAAAGTTCCTCAAATGATACTCTCGGATCGCTCATTGTGTATGATTCCTCACCAAGGCATTGATTTGCCTTCTTTCACCACCTACTCCTAATGACCTGATATGTGGAGCTGTAGGTAGGGAAAACATGTGGCATACCTGTTTCTCATATGTTGTCGAGTTGAAAACCGGATCCTTGGGAGCAACAAGTCTTACAACCTGATCAAGATGTGCATGTGTGTGTATATGGTGGATGGACGATGAACTCCTTTTTGCATATGATTCTCTCTTCTCCTTTTGAAATTTTTGAGACTTGGACTATGTTTCTTTATTCTTTCTTTTCTTTCAAGCTCTTGAGCATGTGTTTTTTTTCATAGCCCGTAGTCCTTGCTGAATATTTTTTGGAGAGAGAGTAATCATGGGACAATGCGTGGAGCTTTATTTGTGGAATGAATGGGGGATGGATGAAATGATGGGTGCCAACTTCCAGTGTAGAAGCTTAGCATATGGTGGCTGTGTACGTGATCTTGATCATGGGAGTATGACAAGTTTCTCGCCTAGTGTCACAACAATTCGACAAGACTCAATGGAGAAAACAAGTAGCATATGTGGAGGGTAACAAAAGCTAGGATCTACATATGGCTTTGGATAGGAAATTCTCATCATTGAGGAACTTATCATTTTATCATTTTTCAGAAGAAAACTCCGGGTATCAAACATCACTTAGCACTAGCTCATAGCAACCCTATTATACCATATCATACCCCTCAACAACCTAGGCAAAGGTCATGCTTTTGCTACCCATAAGTTTGAAGCTAGGGTTTGATCATGCAAGCCAGCAAACTCAAAACTTAAACAGGGTACTCAGCTGTAGCAAGGCATACAAAAGGAATAAACAGAGCAACTATTCGTCATTTCAACCATGGAGAACAAAAGCATTCTTACCGTGCATATGAAAACAAACTAATTTAGGAAAGCAAATAAATATGTTTGGTCTTTTTAATTTTGCAGATTTTTATGTGTTTTTAGCATATGAGATTCTGAAAAGAAAGATACAAGTTACCTCAGAATGGGGGCCCTCCACCAAGCTAGCTTCAGACTCACTACTGTGGAGGAGGAAATCCCGTCCACCGGTAGTAGGCCCTCTGCTCCTCCAGCTGCTGCTGCTGCTGTGCCAGCTCGATGGCGTGAAGTCTCTCACCAGACATATGCTGCCAGTCCCGGGTGGACTCAACATGCTGGTGCACGGTCTCCTCCATGTCGCCAACTCGGATGTTGAGCTCGCTCATCTACTGAGTGAGAGTGGCCCCACGAGATGACGAGCGCAACCCGGATGACGAAGATGTCGCATCTTTGTAGGCAATACCAGCAGGGACAGCCCACTCGCCACTGCCCACACTAGCCCAAGCCGAGCTACTCGCACCTTGCTAGTATATAGGCTGATCCCAACCGGGAGCATATCCGGGAGTAACCCCAGGCATGTACTTGGTAGAGGTCCATGTACCGGACGGGGGTGTGGTAGGCTGAGGCTGTGGCTGAGGCGACGGCTGTGGTGGCGACTGTTGCGCTCTAGCTGCTCTCCTCGATGCACTCCTAGTAACCCTGTCACCAGAGACACTAGAACGACGAGGTTCCTCGAGAGGAACGGTCAGTGGCCCTTGGCCGTACAACCTAAAATCCGGGTTAGGTAACCGAATTTGGTTTGTATGGCCGGGTAAAAGAAAACCAAAGAATCATCCGGACCCTTCTTAAGAATATGCCCCTGAGTCAAATAAGCCTTGTCGATCTGAGTTCGGGGATTAGCAATGGAGGGCACATTGGGCCCTTGCGTAATCCCCATATCGTGACAATGTGAGAAATCAAAGATGTACACTCAGTAGAACCCGTCATCTTAAAATTCGTCAACCACTGCCGAATCATAGCTTGCACAGGGGAGATCTTGATCCGTCTAACCGCGGCATATAAGATCATCATCTCGTCAGTGCGCACGGGTCGTACGTTATCCCTTGGAAAGAGAGTGACGGTGAGCCACTTGTGCCACAGTCGGAGAGTGGGATGCAAGATATCGTTGCACTAAGGTGACAACTGGCCGCGAATAGGCCGACCAGAGAGTTCCTCCCAAAAACTTTCGCGATTAAAATCGGTGCAAGCTTGTGAGAGACATGGGTACCCATGGGTCCCCACCGACCAGGGTCCCAAAGGTCCCTGTCAAGTGGACCTGACCTACCAGAAGCCCCGCCGACCTGCAAGTGGGCCCGGAGACCTTATCCACAACCTCGGCGACCTTGGAAGACTCCAGAAGACCTTATCCAGATCCTGGAGGATCCGCCGGGCTTGGGGCACAAGGCACACTGTTAGGTCACGGCTCGGTGCCGCCTGTAGGTCCGGAGATCTTGGGATCTCTCCTGTAATCAAGGCAGATGGCCTTCCTAAATTGTAACTGACCCCGATGAGTGTCCACCGACCTCGAATGGAAGCCCTAGCCCGTTGACCATATAAGGCGGCCTAGAGATCCATTCAAGGGGACTCCCCCGCCACACATAATTCCACGTCATACTGGACGTAGGGTTTCACTCTCCGGAGACCCGAAACAGTCTAAACCCTTGTGTCCATTGCCATTCTCGTCGTGTTCCGAGTTCCACCTGCGAACTACCACCTACGCTCTTAGTTCTCGATGCCCTCCAATTAACCTACAACCGCTTGGGTCGCCCCCTTGCGGATCTGTCTAGGTCTCACCTCCTGACAGTTGGTGCGCTAAGTAGGGGTGATCGGGAACTCGCTGTGGAGCATGGTGGCCTGATCTGGTGTCGTTTTTCTGGCGAGCATGGCGGACATCCTCACCAACCCTGTGGAGATCTGCTTTGGTTCCTTCACGGCGACCTCGACTGTTCCGGCAGCCACTACCTCTCCAGTGGCCGCTGCGAAGATCGTGACGGCACCCGTTGCCGCCCCCGTTTCCGATCTAACATCGGAGACCCACCCGCCCAAACCCTATGACATCGTTCAGGGAATGGAGCGTGTCATCGGCATGATGGAGGAGACCCGCCAGATCTACGAGAGAGCCCAACGCTGAACGCAGACGGCGTCGCACCGCGGGACCTTCCCCTTCGGTCTGCGACCACCCAGCGACGTCTATGCTCGCCAGGCGACCAAGCCCTCCCAGATTCAATCTGGGCGGCGGCGGCCATCTGGTGACCTCAAGCCCGAGCTCCGCGCACGCCGCGATCCGCTTGACGTACCGTGCACCTACCACAATAGGGCACGACATACCCTTCGCGGCTGCAGACTGCGGAAGAAGATCGACCAGGAGCGTACCCCCCGTACCACGCGAGCTCCCGTGACCCCGGATGACGGTGAGTTCCAGAAGGTCCGGATCCACGTCTCCCCCAATGACCAAGGCTCCATCCTTCGCCGGGTCATGGTGGTTTCTAAGAATGAACCACCACGTCGTGGAGCAACAGATTCTGAGGAGGCGCGGCGGATCCAGGGCAACGCCAAACGCGCCCAGCGACGTGCAGATGAGCAGCGCCGTGCGGTACCTCCCTGCGCTCGAGACCTTCGTCTCGAGTTCGAGGAAGCGGGGCTACCGACATTTAACAGCCCCCAAGCCAACTTGAGTGCTGCCATGGTGCGCCTTCAGCAAGCCGACCCCATACCCGAGGCCGAAGCAGCCATGGCCTACCTTCGGGTTGCCACGGCCCTGGTGGAGGAGAAGAGCGCAACAGCCAAGTCTGCTGCATCGTCATCAAGCCGTCACTCGCGCAGCCGATCTAATCAGCCTGCGCGCAGCAACCTCCCCCCATCCAGGAGGAGGTGGATCAAAACAACCCCGATCAGCCTCGGGCGAACGGTGCAAAGGACGGCGACCTCCGCGCCAACCTCGACAAGAACAGGTGTGCCCGCGACGCCTGTGGCTACATCGACTAGCGCCACCGCGAGCGTGAAGAGCGAGAGCTACACGTCGTGTGGATTACGACTGCGAGTACGGCCCCCCTGGCGCCGTCCACCGCATCATGGAGCGCGAGGAGCGCGACTGCCACAACGTCGAGAACAGGCGTCGTGCTCAGTACGAGGTGGACTACGGCCATCCGGAGAGCGGTGTCCCAAATCCAGATCGCCAGCCTCGACCCTAGATCGTCGCCCCTGCGTAGAGTAGAGGCGGCACTCAAGCCGGAGCCGCCGCCGACGACATGGCCATCACCACCTTCCCCGCGCTGGCTCCTCGCCTCAGGTCGGTGGCCTACCCCGACAACTTCAAGCCTAACATCCAGAAGTACGACGGCCGCTCTGACCCCAACATCTGGCTGTCGACCTACTACGTCACTGTCAAGACGGCCAGCGGCAACTTCAATCACATGGCGGCGTATTTCCCGCTGGTGATGGGTGACGTGCCGTCACTCTAGCTCAACAACCTCCCGGCTGGTAGCATCACGTCTTGGGCCGACCTGTCCCAGGCCTTCACGTCTAACTTCCAGGCGATGTACAATCACCCTAGGAACGCCTTCAACCTTGGGAGGGTCACCATGAAGCCCAACGAGCGGCTCCGCGACTACACTAACCAGTTCTTCGAGAACCGCAACACTCGCGTCGATGTCAGGGACGACCAGGTCGTTGGCAGCTACAAGAAGGGCGTCAGAGATCACAAGATCTTTGAGAAAATCCACGAGTTAGGAGCCACCACTGTCGCGGCCCTCATGGACGTTGTCAACAAGCTGATCGACACCGACGAGGCGTTGGTCAACTAGTTTGACTACGACGCCAAGCACGACGCGGGCATTTCCGGCACTGCTCGAGACTCGAGCTCCAAGCTGCGCAAGCGACCTTCAGAGGTGCTTGTGGCGGAGGCACGTCAACCTTCGACATTCAACATCAATGAGTTCAATGCAGCGCTCGACAGCCCCTGCGTGTTCCACAAGGGGGCCACCCACACAGTCCGCGAGTGCTCACAGTTCAAGAGGGCATTTCGTACCCCTGAAGACCCCAAGCGACCTAGAGGCGACGGCGATCGATCCTCTTCACGTCGCTACAACAACAAGGGCCATGACGACCGACGCGGTCGTAGCGATGACGGCCGCCGTGATGAGCGACGTCGCGACAAGCAGCAGCCGGAGGATCGCCGCGATGAGCGCGACCTACCTCCTCCACCAGCGACGGGCAACCCCAACGGCCCCTTCCAGCAGGCCAAGAGGTCAATCAACAAGATCGTCGGTGGCCTCAAGTCCAGCATGAGCAGAAGGTAATATCGCAAGGATAAGCGGGAAATCCACCTCACCCACACCAAGCTGTCATAGCCTCTGCAATGGTCGGAGCAGCCAATCACGTTCTCGAGGGCTGATCACTGGGTCCACATTCCAGATCCAGGGTCCTACCCGCTCGTCGTTGAGCCCATAGTGGAGGGCGCCCTGCTCCCTCAGACCCTCATTGATGGAGGGAGTGGGCTTAACATTATCTTCGTCGAGACCTTGAAGAAGATGGACTTCGACTTCAAGAGACTGACAGCGTGCGGTGAGCCTTTCTTCGGTATCGTCCCCGGCAAGGCGGCCTACCCCCTGGGTCGGATCTCCCTCCCTGTGACCTTTGGCACAGAGGACAACTTCCACACGGAGTCCCTCTGCTTCGAGGTCACTGACTTCAAGTCCTCCTACCACACCATCCTAGGTCGCCCCATGCTGGCTAGGTTTATGGCCGTCCCGCACTACACCTACTTGGTGTTGAAGATGCCGGCCCCAAACGGGGTCCTCTCCGTCTACGGCGACCTTATAGTCTCGTTCAAGTGCGACAATGAGGCTCTCGACATCGCCGCGACAAATGCCTGCGCCGACACCTCAGCCTTCATGATCGCTGAGGCCGCAAATGTTGCTCCGAGCGACCTTACCATCCCGGAGCAGAAGTGCACCGACACCACCCTGGATGCCACGCCGTCGACAAAGAAGGTCTGCCTCGGCCTAGCTGACCCAGAGAAGACGGTGGTCATCGGCGACAAGCTCAGGGATAGGAACTCGCGCTCACCAGTTTCCTCCGGGACAACGCAGACATATTCGCATGGACCCTGTTGACGGTCGTTAAGTCCCTATTTTCAATGTTTTGGATCCATGTTTTCTACCCTAGTCCTTAACCTTTACTCGAGGACGAGCAAAGGGCTAAGTGTGGGGGAGCTTGTTGACGGTCGTTAAGTCCCTATTTTCGACCGTCAACTTCAGATAAAAGTGTGCACCATAGCTATAGTGTTATAGTCTAACAAATTCCACAAGCTTTGGTGTATATTTGGTCGCAGGTGCAAATGAGCAATTATAGAATAAAACATGGCATTATCACAAACAACCTCAAATGCCAATTTGGACTACACCATTGTGACGGGCTCGTCGAGACGATCGAAATGGACATATCATTTGACAACTTTGGAGTTCGGATGCAAAAGATATTAAATGAACCAAATATTATGGGATGCTGACGTCATCATGACGTCAGCACCCAGCACCGTACAAGCACCCACGCGGGAGAACTTCAGGCGGGGCCACGTGGCACACCGCTACTGGCCGGCGCGACGACGCGGCGCATGCACGCGCGCGCGAGGGATGCAGCGGCCAGCGGGCCACGCGGCAGCCCGCGAGTGGGCGCTCGCCCCCGACGCGGGTCGCGCCCCTAGCGCGTGGGCGCGAGCGGGCGCGCGGACCGCCCAGTGAAGGACCGGAACGGCGAACCAGAGAGGGGGAGTGAAAGGGAGCTGATAAAAATTCTACTCAAGAATTCGGCCCATGAACCCAATTTCACTCGGTCACCTCCGCAAGCTTCTCTTGTCAAGTCCACGTAGCCACTGGAGTGCTACTGAACCTAGGAGCAAGATCCAACCAACAGCAACACAAAACACGCAACGGAAAACAACACGAAACTGCTGCTGGCAACCAAAACCGGTCAGGCCGGTTTCTGAAACCGGTCAGACCGATTCTCTGGGACTTAACCTCTCACAGGCAGGGGAAACCGGTCAGACCGGTTTGGCAAACTGGTCAGGCCGGTTTTGTCCAGGAAATCCCCAAAAGACCTTCGAGACCAAAACTGTCCCAAAAGACCTCAAGAACCTCTCCACCTTTGAACAAGAAAAGCCATAGCAAGAACACGACTCTCCTGCTCAAAAACCCTCACAACAGCCCACTGGGGCTAAACCGGTCAGACCGGTTTGGGAAACCGGTCAGGCCGGTTTTGCCTGGACAGTCGGGAAGAACTCAGCCAGCGGGATAAACCTCGCCTTCACCTCGATCGATCTCCCGATTTGTTCCACGGAGTCAAGTGAGACTTTAGGGATAGCTGGGGTACCTCGTGGGCTACCTTTGGCTAAAAGCTCGGGCCCCAAAACCTACTCAATCAAGAGGAATCGGAAGTCAACCCTCAAGAACACCTTCCCAAGAACTCCACCGAAAACCCCAAATTGAAGCCGTTTCGGAGGGTTTGTTGGAACAAGATCACCAAGCAAAGAGGCACAAGGTTCTCATACGTGACATCCAATAAGAATCCCTTAAGGAAATGCCCCCAAAACTTCCCTACGGAAAATCCAAGAAAAGGCTCCGAAAATCACCAAAAAGGAAAAATGGGACGAACACAATCAAGCCTTGAGGAACCACGCCGAATCATCTATACATACCATGACGGTTCATACAAGGTCTAGCTTCCACCCGATCATCCGTCCCTCTCACAAGATCTCACCATGAAGGCCTCAAGCTAGTCCTAGAAATCCTAAGGAAAATAGGAAAGAAAATAGCAAAGGAAAAATGAGCTAGGGTTCCAAGAGATGGCTGCCATCCTCTCACCACTTGGGTTATATGGAGGCAAGCCGAAAGACTAAAATACCCCTAAAGCCTAAACTAGGATACACGCCCACTAATGGCACTTTGGGAAATTGTCGTCGTAACTCCATCGGATGGATGCCCGGCAACCGCACTTCGCTTAGCCTCGACGCAAGCCTTGCGATCCCGACGCGTGTCCTTCGCTTCGAAGCTTCCCGGCGTCCTGCGACCCCAAACCGGTCAGACTGGTTTCACAAACTAGTCAGGCCGGTTTTGGCCTGACAGCCACGCCCGGTCTTTGGCCTCACCTTTGTGGCTCAGCCGAGTAACCCAGTGATTTTCTGGTGAACCACTACAAAGCCCGCGAACTTGATGTAGCCTCCGCCAATCACCACTCATGACTCGGCTCCCACGAAATCCCGGCTCGACCTTGGTTATGAGGCTCAACCAAGAAACCGTCTGTGACTTCATCTTGCCGTTCTTGCCACCATGCGGCCCGCACTTGACCCCGCTGGCCACCGGGTCCCTCGAACCAAGCCTACTTGTCTTCTCCACACCTGGAGGCCTCACCGGCAATGACCTTTCGTGTTTGTTGTTCACCTGTATCAACACTAGTCAAGCCACAACCTGCACCTGCAATACTTAGCCAAGAATCAGTCCACACAACATTGTTGTTGACACCCAAAAATGGCAGGTCTGGGCTAACCCAGTTAGACTGCCCTGTACCCCGGTTAGACCGCCCTGGTCAAAGTCCTTAAAAGGCAATTTGGACTTCACCATTGGATAGTTCTTGTCGAGTAGATCAACATGCATATGTAGAACATCCGATTCGGACTCCGGATGAGGGAAATATGGCTTCAAGAAGACCTGCACGTCGAACACGCGGTCTAACCGCCCCTGGGACCCGGTTAGACCGCCTACCCCTGTGGCCGATCCGGAAAAGGACCCAGGTGGTTAGACCGCCCTCCCCTGAGTCTGACTGAAATTGAGGAGTCCTAGTAGATTTCGAGTTGTAAAGGATTTCCTTGCGAAGCAAGACCTCCCCACCCTATATTATGAAGGGCCACGGCCGATTGAGGAGCTATCACCCAATCGAACATATCAATTTTACCTTTTTATCTCCAAACCCTACTTTTCCAATCCCTTTGCTTCCTTCTTCGTCTCTACGGCGATTTAGGACGTTCTAAGTGGCCTGCCGACCTTAGAACAACCCTAGGCGCGTTGTCCCTGACGGGGTCCCTCCCGGGGCAGCGATCTTAGGTTTTCGGCGACGTTCCTGTCCAAGGCGGTTAGACCGCCCCCCCCCCCCCCCCGGGCGGTTAGACCGGCCCGTGCTGGGAACATCAACGAGGTGATATTCAACTACCGCGCGATCCAGCGCAGTCGTGTGTTCGACCGGAAAAAGCGTCAACACACTTTTGGCGACTCTGCTAGGGACAGATCTAGTTTCACAACCGATCATGGTGAACATCGAAGATCTCAGCGAAGAGGACCAGAGGAAGTACACCGAGCTTCAGGAGTACATCAAGCAGCAGTTCCTCTCTGGCACCAGAAAAGATCGCTCAGGCAAGGTGACGATGACTCTAGATTTCGAGTTGCCGGCGATCAAGGTCAACAACGACAAGATTGAGGTAATCACCACTGTAAGCAAGCCTAAAACTGATCTATCTATGAAGCTTACTGAAATATCTGATAAATTCGAGCGTGCTTTTAGTAATCAGCATAGTCAGGTTGCTAGAAAAATTGCTCGTTTAGAAAAAGTTGAGGGTAAAAGTAGTAGTTTAAATTTTCCAAATGATTCTATCCCTCAATTAGATTCACAAGGGGTATTGCAAACAAGCTTGTCGGCAGCATCAGGAACCTCAATTGAGACACCTGTGTATGGCATGCCGACTGGTTTGTATCTGGGACAATCATCGATGTCAGAGCCGACCCTGGTCAGACCGCCCCCATGGCCGGTCTGACCGCCCCGTCTGGCCAGATGATGGGTGTTCCAGGAAATCCACCTCTTGTGAACAGAGTTGATTTATCAGCTGCAAGGCAATCCCAACTAGCTGCTATGGATGAATTTAATAAATTTAAGGAACAAGTAGCTAGTATGGTGAAAAATAAATTCGGCATTGATATGGGTAATTCTAGGTTATACCAAAAACCTTATAGAGCCGATTTTGATCTTATGGCTTATCCCCGTGGTTGGCGCGTACCTGATTTTATTAAATTTAGTGGTGAGGACAATCGTACAACTTGGGAGCACATAAGCCAATAAATTGCTCAACTAGGTGAAGCAAGTGCCCATGAATCTTTTAAAGTGCGATTGTTTTCTTTATCTTTAACGGGTACCGCCTTCGCTTGGTTTTCATCTTTAGCCCCCAACTCTATTGATTCTTGGAATCAATTAGAACAAAAATTTCATGATCACTTCTTTAGTGGGGACTATCAATTAAAATTGACAGATTTAACATCAGTTAAGCAAGGTAAAGACGAGACAGTCTCTAATTATCTGAAGCATTTTAAAGGGGTTGAAAACCGTTGTTTCAATTTGTCAATTTCTGATTCCGACCTAGCTAATCTTGCTGCTAAAGGTTTAAAATCTGCTCTTAGAGAAAGATTAGAAGGTGTGGACTTTTATTCGCTTGATTCTGTTCTTGTGAGAGGCATGGCACAAGAACTGAAATTGAATAAAGAAAGAGAAAAACTTGAGTCTCATCGGTCTAATGTTCATGTAGTTGATTATGTTTCTAATAATTTGAACGATGAGACTGAAATTTATAGTGCTGAATTTGTGTGGCCTTCTGAAGATAAATCTTTTTCTTGTGCATCACTTAAGCCAGCTAGTAAAGGTCAGCAAGAAGAATTAAGATTTACTTTTGATGTTTCTAAGTGTGATCGCATTTTTGATGAATTGCTTAAACTTGGAAATATTAAAATATCTCATACCATGCCTCCACTTGATGAGATAAAGCGACGTGCATATTGTAAATATCATCATTCTTATTCTCATGCTACTAATGATTGCAATGTGTTTCGTCGCAAGATTCAATCGGCCATAAATGGAGGTCGTTTGGTACTTCATGAAAAGTAAGTTGAGAAGCATCCTTTTCCTATCAATACCATGGAACTGCAACAGCCCAAGGTTCTGGTTCGGCCACATCAAGTCGAAGCAACCAAGGGTAAGAATGTGGTGGTCGGGGAAGCGAAGCCCGATTTGAGAGGAAAAGAGTTAACAAGAGAAGTTGCTTATGTGAAGACCCCTGATGGGAGAGGAACATTCAAGATCACCGTCAAAGCTTCTGGACTTGGGGGGCAAGGGTCGTCCGCGCCTGTCAGTCGGCAACCACTTGAGCCTGAAGAGGCTGGGGCGGTTAAACCGGCTGGGGTAGGCGGTCAGACCGCCCTTGCCTATGGTCGCCCAAAGATGTTTATTCCGAAGGAGATTGGAAACTGGAAGCACAATGTTGCAAAAAATCAGGGGAGTGCTTCAAAGCAAAAGGTCACATTTGATATGTTATTTGACAAATATTCCACACAAAAGGCCGTTACAAGTGATCGGCCATTAAAAAAAGGATGAGGTCACCCACACATCAAGAGAGGTCATCATCGCCTCCACGAGCAGCAACAAGGTTCAGAGGAGAATCATCTCAGCACGGGGGGGCACTTCGCTTCATCATGGGTGTCTTCAAGATCAAATCTGCTTCGTCCAATTTATGATGACAATGGTGTGATGTGGGTGCCATATCATCAATCCTTTCATCCTAGATGGGGAGGACCAAGAAAATCAGCCTTGGACAAGATTTCACGAAGTACTCAAGACCATTTGGCATCTGGACATCAATCTGGTCAGAATCACCAAGCTGACGCGGTTAGACCGCCCCCTGTAGGAGGTCTGACCGCCCTGCCCAGAAATTTTGCTCAATCTTCTCCGAAGCAAGTTTACAAGCCCAAGATTAGAGAGAGGAAGGTTGAAAAGATGGATGTCAACCCAAGGAGGACTACTAGTCAAGATATCATCCAAATTGAGACGATGGATGTTCCCATTGAGAAAAGTGGCAAAAGACCGGTTGTGCTAAGCAATCAGGTTATGACACCTACTCAGAAGGGATTTGTTGCTGCTAATGATCATGAGACCAGTGGAAGTGGTTCTAACTCTAAATACTTTTTGCCAAGATGGTGTCCTCCCGGATTGACACATACTCAAAGGAGGAAGCTTCAACGACTGAGGTCTCGGGAGAAGAGAGAAAAGGAGCTGGAGCAACAAAGGGACGAGATGTTCAATCAATACAGACCCATGGTGCCACAAGGGAAGGAGTGGAGAGTCAAGGTCACCTCCTTGCCAGAGCCGATCAAACCGGTGGAGGAGGCGGTTTAACCGGCTGAGGCGGTCAGACCGGGGCCTATGGTGGTTGAACCGGCTGGTCCAGAGACGTCGCCTATTTTTCCTTCTTCAGCTCTCATTACTTGTGACAATGAGTTATCATCGGTGTCTGAATTAAAAGACGATGAACAACTTTTTGATTACAGTTCTTCTCCAGAGCACATGGATCTTGAAGACGATTGAGAAGATACGGCCGATTTCGATGAGAATCGCCCTTAGGACAAAATGGCCGGTGGAAAGTGTTACATCGACCTTAGAATTATTTTTTAGTACGCAAGCTTTACTAAAAAACAGGGGGGCATATGTTGACACCCAAAAATGGCAGGTCTGGGCTAACCCGGTTAGACCGCCCTGTACCCCGGTTAGACCGCCTAGGTCAAAGTCCTTAAAAGGCAATTTGGACTTCACCATTGGATAGTTCTTGTCGAGTAGATCAAGATGCATATGTAGAACGTCCGATTCGGACTCCGGATGAGGGAAATATGGCTTCAAGAAGACCTGCACGTCGGACACACGGTCTAACCGCCCCTGGGACCCGGTTAGACCACCTACCCCTGTAGCCGATCCGGAAAAGGACCCAGGCGGTTAGACCGCCCTCCCCTGAGTCCGACTGAAATTGAGGAGTCCTAGTAGATTTCGAGTTGTAAAGGATTTCCTTGCGGGGCAAGACCTCCCCACCCTATATTATGAAGGGCCACGGCCGATTGAGGAACTATCACCCAATCGAACATATCAATTTTACCTTTTTATCTCCAAACCCTACTTTTCCAATCCCTTTGCTTTCTTCTTCGTCTCTACGGCGATTTAGGACGTTCTAAGTGGCCTGCCGACCTTAGAACAACCCTAGGCGCGTTGTCCCTGACGGGGTCCCTCCAGGGGCAGCGATCTTAGGTTTTCGGCGACGTTCCTGTCCAAGGCGGTTAGACCGCCCCCCCCCGGGCGGTTAGACCGGCCCGTGCTGGGAACATCGACGAGGTGATATCCAACTACCGCGCGATCCAGCGCACTCGTGTGTTCGACCGGAAAAAGCGTCAACAGTTGTCAATCACTCATCACACCAGGAAGCGACCATCCATCGGTCCTCGAACCACACATGGTCCTCAATCTCCCCCTTGATGAGTGCATTGACAACACACACTTTTGGTAACCAAACAGAAAAGGAAAAGAAAAGAAACGACTAAAAGAAACTCAAACAAGCGATCGAAAGCCAAACAAAGGCAAAGAGCAAGATCACTTGAAAGAGGAAAGACTTGGTCCCCTCAGGCAAGGGCAACGGCTCGACACAACCGAGTCAAAAACAAGCTCAAGCAAAGAGCACAAACCACCAAAGCATACAATGGCTCCCCCTGCACATATGCATACTCCCCCTGAACATGTGCTAACACTGGGCACAAACCGGTCAGGTCGGTTCCCCAAACCGGTCAGGCTGGTTCCACCAAACCGGTCAGACCGATTTAACTCGGTAGAAACACCCCCCAAAAGCCAAAAATGCAAAAGAAATGCACAAGCTCCCCCATGACTGTTGGGATAGGTTCTAGGGATGCAATGCAACTTTTCTCAACCAACGTTTCTCCCCCTTGTTGCCAATGTATGAATCAAGGCTCAAATTGGCAAAAGATGCAACTAGAGCTTCTCAAATAGACAAAATTCATCACAAGATGCTACACATGATCAAATAAGCAAGTTAGATACTCTACAGCATCGTATGAACATCAACTACATGATCACCAAGTTTCACAACCATTGGGTAAAGCTAAGATAGAATTGATCATTTTTGCGAAAAATTACCCTCTCATGAGCAAAGTCCTAAACATGAGCAAAACATGTCAAAATGGCAAAGCCACACAAACTTCATGCTAGGACAACCATTATAAGCATAAGACCATCATAAAAACCCACAAGCACCTCATGTCATGTCAAAGCCACCGAGCCATGTGCTTACTTCTAGATATGAGACTTCTCATTGGTAAGCAACATGCAACGGTTTAGCACCCAAAAGCAAGTAAATTAAGCACATATGACATGAGAGCACAATTTCCAAGCAATTTACATTCCATTTTCAGATTTATAATTGGTACATGAAATGTCTTTGCGACAAAAAAGGAACTTAAGCCCCTCCACAAGATGAAGTATGGGGGCTAGACATTCCTGATGGTAAATGAGCCTTTGGCCCCATATGATCAAAATAAGCTATCCAACCACAAATTAAGCATAGCCAAGCCACAAAAACATGTCAAGATCATATAAAGGCATTTACTCACAAGAGAGCATACATATGACATTTTTTGAAAAACATAGCCATCAACCATGGATATAAATCAAGATCATCAAGAGCTAAGCCACACTAAACCATATCATACCAAACTAGCTCACAAGATCATATAAAGCATACCATGGTGAACAATGTATATAGGAGAAGCTTTTCCTACACAATGCATATTATACGAAATGCATGCAACCTAAGATACAAAGATGCCTATACATCATGTTACACATGCCATGCAAATGCAAGAATGCATAAAAGGAAAGCTATACATATGCTACAAAGAAGCTCCCACACACCAACTCAAGAAATCAATCAAACACCAAGCTCCCCCCGCAAACGAGTGAAAGTTGCTTGATCTAGGGGTTTGGTGAAAATATCGGCTAGCTGGTCATGTGTGGGTACATGGATCAAAGCGATTTTTCCTTTCTCTACGTTGTCTCTCAAGAAATGATACCTCACTTCTATGTGCTTGGTTTTGGAATGGAGCACTGGGTTCTTTGCAACGCTTATGGCACTTGTGCTATCACATTGAAGTGGGACATGGGTATACTCCTCACCAAAGTCACTCATGGTGTATGTGATCCAAAGGAGCTGAGAGCAACAACTAGCTACGGCCACATACTCTGCCTCGGTAGTGGATTGAGCAACACTCGACTATTTGCGGGAAGACCAAGACACCAAAGACGAACCCAAGAACTGGCAAGTCCCAGAAGTGGACTTCCTATCCAACCGACACCCGGCAAAATCCGCGTCCGAAAATCCATGAAGAACCAAAGAAGAAGACGCGGAGTACCAAAGGCCAAAGTCGGGAGTATGTCGCAAATACCTGAATATGTGCTTGACTGCTTGCCGATGCGAAGTCCTCGGAGACGCTTGAAAACGAGCGCACAGACATACCGAGAACTGGATGTCTGGCCTCGTCGCCGTCAAGTAGAGGAGTGACCCGATCATGCTCCGGTACTCCTTCTGGTCCACGTGTTCACCTTCCTCGTCCGCATCAAGAGCTGTAGTCGTACTCATAGGCGTCGCCATGGCCTTGGAGTCTTCCATCTTGAACTTCCTCATAATGTCCTTGGTGTACTTAGCTTGGTGCACAAATGTTCCATCCTTTGATTGCTTGATCTGTAGCCCGAGGAAGAACTGCAACTCACCCATTATGCTCATCTCAAATTCCCTGCTCATGTCTTCTGCAAACCATGCAACAAGAGAGTTAGACGAGCCACTAAAGACAATATCATAGATGTATACCTGCACAATCAGGATATCTCTGCCCTGCCTGAGGAGAAACAAGGTCTGATCGACCTTGCCCATCTCAAACCCTCTCTCAAACAGGAACCCCCTCAACCTACCGTACCAAGCTCTAGGCGCCTGCTTCAACCCATACAGCACCTTCCTCAACTTGTACACCCGGTGGGGGTACTTCTCACTCTCAAACCCCGGTGGTTGCATCACATACACTACTTCCTCCAAGACACCATTTAGGAAAGCACTCTTGACATCCGTCTGGTACAACTTGAACCCTTTAGCCACGGAAAAGGCTAGAAGGATCCTGATCGCCTCCAAACGAGCTACGGGAGCAAAGGTCTCCTCGTAGTCGATCCCCTCTTTCTGTGAGTACCCCTGAGCAACAAGCCTTGACTTGTTCCTCACCACTTCTCCTTTCTCTCCCTCTTTGTTCTTCCACACCCATTTTGTCCCAATCGGCTTACACCCTGGGGGAGGGTCAACCAATTCCCAAACTTGGTTCCTCTCAAAATTCTCCAATTCCTCATGCATCGAGTTAACCCAATTATGATCAGATAGCGCGTGTCCAATGTCTTTGGGCTCCAAGGTGGCAACAAAAGCAGCATGAGCGAAATGAGAATTGTTCCGAACCCTCGACCGTGTAGTACGTTCATTCATGTCGCCGATGATCCTTGAAGCTGGGTGATCCACTTGAACTCACCGGGGAGGTTCTCACCTTGATGCTACCTCCCCCTCAACAGCAGCTTTTCCTTGATCTGGGTTTGTCGTTGTAGGTGTGGGAGAGGGGCCGTCCACCACCGTAGTCGAAGTAGTAGGTACATGCTCAGCCGCGGGCACCACACCGCCATCTTCATCATCTCCATGTTCATGCTCCTCCTCCTGGAAAATCTCCTCGCCAAGTTCGTCATCACCTGCACACTCAAAGACAAGCTGACTATGTGGCTGTGTCTCGTCGAAGGTTACCTCGCAAGTCTCCACGATTTGGTTAGTTTCAAGATTGAGCACTCGAAAGGCTCTAGAATGAGATGCGTAACCAAAGAAAATGCCATCGACAGATCTAGCCTCGAACTTGTCCAACTTCTTACCTTTCTTCAGGATGAAGCATTGGCACCCAAACACATAGAAGTGACTCACCTTGGGTGTGCGCCCGTGCATCAACTCATAGCACGTTTTCTTCTTGTGAACCCTGAGGTAAATCCTGTTCGACACATAGCACGCGGTATTCACCGCCTCAGCCCAGAACCTTCTCAGAGTCCTATGCTCATCAAGCATCGTCCGAGCCATCTCGCACAAGGTTCTGTTTTTCCTTTCCACCACACCATTCTGGGGAGGCGTATACGGACTCGAAAACTGGTGTTCAAGACCCAAGTCATGGCAAAGGGTTTCGAAGCGAGAGTTTTTAAATTCCGAGCCATTGTCACTGTGAATAGCTCGTATGGCATCTCCGTGCCTCTCATTTCTTAACCTCAAGACAAGATCTCGAACAAAACCAAATGTCTCCCCTTTCTCCTCAAGAAAGAAAACCCACGCATACCGAGAGTAGTCGTCCACCACAACCAGGATGTACCACTTCCCACCCACAGATCGCACATGAGCTGGGCCAACAAGGTCCATATGGAGCAGCTCTCATGGACGCTCCGTCATCACATTGGTGAGGGGTGGATGGGAAGAAGCTACGATCTTAGCATGCCGACATGGTGCACAAACCAACTCTTTCTCAAACCTCAGCCGTGGCAATCCTCGGACCAAATTGAGTTTACTCAAGCGAGACAAAAGGTCAAAGCTTAAGTGACCCAACTTCCTATGCCACTTCCACAGCTCACTCAAAGATCCAGCCAAGAAACAACGCTCCACACCAGAAGACTGAGAAAAATCAGCTCGAAACACTTGACCCTCTGGAACGACCATGCAAACTAGGTCCCCTCGAGAATCCAAAATCCGAGAACCACCAGGCTGAAACAACACCTCAAAGCCCTCATCCAAAAGCTGGGACACAGAAAGCAAATTGAACCCGAGCGATTGAACAAGAGCAAGACGCCTGAGAGTGACCTTGTCACTTACCTTAATCTCACCTTCTGAAAGCACACGCCCTCGCCCATTGTCCCCAATGGTGATGTATGTCTTGGACACCTCCGGAACGAGACTTGAGAACCACCCCTTGTCTCCGGTCATATTGTTGACACCGTTTTTTGAAAAAACAGGTCAAAGAGGAATAAGGAGAAATAGCCGATGAAAAAAAAACAAAGTACAATCGGCCGATTGAAGGGAGAGAAAGACGGTCAACACAGATCGCCGATGGTCAAAGGGATTCAACCCTGATGGTGGGCCTGCTGGTCAAAGCGATCGGCCGATGGTCAGATAGAAGATCGGTCGACAGAGGAAAAAAGAGGCAGTATTCAAAAGAAATACGCCAAAAGGAAAGCATGGTGGAGGCGGGTCAGTCCACGATTGACAACGGGTCAAGAGTCGGTTCTTAGAAGGTCTTTGACTCCTGCGAGAGTTCTTTTCTATTTTTAGTAGTTTTTGTCTTTAGATGCAAGTAAGCAGTGCCGTGATCGGCTAGGAGTCGAGTTTGTCCTCAGGGCATAAATAGCGACCCTGCGTGGTCGGAAAATGTGTACACACCAATATCAAACAAACCGCCTCTGGGCAAGCCCTTTACTTTTACTGCATCTACTTTACAGCATCTACCTTTACAGCATCTACTTTTCGGCGACTTCGCCATTGCGTTTTTCTCTTTTCTACAACACCGTGCTTCGGGTTCGTCGGGCTGCATCAGCTGATCTCCGACAAGCTTGTGAGTACCGTTTTACCGAATAACCCTAGGCTTTAACCTCCGGGCGCATCGCTGAGGTTTCGTCTAGTTCTTTATTCACCCCTTACCGATATTAGCTAGATCTACAAGTTTTCGTACCAAATTCTTGTAGTTTTAGCTATTATCATTATCATCCGCTCGATCTAGATCCTATCGGCTTTCAACATCACAGCCGATTCCGACCTACTCGAGTGCTGACGTCACGATCGGCTGATCCAGCCGATCGCACCCACGCTTCGGTCGCTTTCGAGCTGGCCGATCCCGCTTTTCCCATATCGGCCGATTTGGCTGGTACACGTGTTGCTGCAAGGCCATCGGTTCTCTAGCCGATCCCTAATATTTTCCACAGTCAATCAACAGGTCAGATTGGCTGGCACGCCTCGCTACAGACCGGGGAGTCACGTGTGTCGCGCGCAAGGGTGACGTCCTATTTTTGTGTCAACACACTTTTGGCACGCTCGGTGGGACACGAAAAAAGTCATCAATGACGAAGCCTACGAAGACTGGTCCTCATGAAGTCGATGCGGACAACGTCCAACCAATCACTAAGGATCAGCTGAAAGATTCAGACAAAGCTGAGTTAGAGGCTCACATGAAGCATTATGAAGAGCTTTGTCTGGCATCATACGGTCACACTAAAAGTGGAGTCTTCAAGAAGAATCCGCTGCCAATGCCTAAACAAGTCACCTTTTCAGCCGATCCTGAAGGGCTTCAAGACATGATGACCAAAGCCATGCATCAAACAATGATTGATCAATCCAAGGTATTCGCAAATACTATTCAGAATGCCATAATTGATGCACTCAAGCAAGGAGCAGAGGCAGGATATCTGGGTCCTGCATACTTTCAACCAAGGCGTACTCCTCCTGTGTTCTAGCAAAACCAATCGGCCAACCCGCTGATCGATGATCCAACAGCAAAAGCTACACCATCTCCACAAGCAGCCACCAGTTCTTCATCGGACCCTCAGCCGATTCAGAATCAAAGCGGCAATGGTAAAGCTAAAGATCCTGCCATCACATCACCAGTGCAGTCTAACGTCCAGGATCAGGTGCTTCCAATACAGAATCAGCAAAAATGTCTTGCTATGAGAGATTCAGATGGGAAGCTTGCAGGATGGGACTTACCTCGTGATCACTTTGAGACTAACATCTCAAATTTCTTTGAGCCTGTGCCTGAGGAAGTCCCAGAAGTAAAATACCCACAGTCTTACCAAGCTACATTTGGAGGTACTCCAGGGACTGTGCACATGAATGGGGAAGGAGTGGTGTTTGTCTACTTCAATCATGGGAGCAAGAACTTTGAAAGAGTCAAGATTAGTCCAGCTCATGCTCACATGGTCATACCGACAGAGAAAAGACATCCTATTCCACCGCAGAGGCCAAATCCTACTCCACCTCAGAGTTCGGCTCAGCAGCCAATACTCGGGATGCCCATACCAACTGCTCCGCTACAACAACCAACGCTCAGGATGCCCATGCAGACAGCCCCGCCTCAACAGTCAATGACAATGCAGGCTGTCTTAACCCCAGCTATTACGGTGGCTCATACAAGATCTTCACCTCAACAGCCGATCAACCAAGGAGCAGCAGGGCAGCTAGTGTTTCCACAAGTGGATTCAGCACAATTGCTGCAAACACTTCTAAATCAATTGGCTATTTCAAACCAGTTGAATACGCAGCAACCTGCCCCATCGGCTAGTTAGCCGATTGAACAGGCTACACCTATTACAGGTCATTCAGACACTCAAGGTTCTACTGAGGCAAGGACAATTCCAGATCCAAAGACAAGAATCTTAGAAGAACGACCTCCAGAAACTCCAGCTGAGATACAAGCAATTGAGCAAGTGGCTATAGAGTTGAAATCTCATGTAAAGCAGGAGTTGATTGACCACTTCTCGGATATGCTATCGAAGCAATATGGGATAAAACCCAAGCAGCAGTCCTACATGTACAGGACACCGTATCCCTCTGGCTATGATCAGGTACCGTTCCCTCCAAGGTTCAAAGTGCCAGACTTCACCAAGTTTTCTGGACAAGATGAAACATCCACTATGGAACACATCACTCGGTTTATCATCCAACGTGGAGAAGCAGGGAATGTTGATGCACTCAGAATACGGTTGTTCTCTTCATCTCTGTCAGGACCGGCATTCTCATGGTTTACATCACTGCCAGCTAACTTCATCATCAAGTGGTCCGATCTGGAACAGCAGTTCCATAATTACTTCTTCTCTGGCATCAACAAGATGAAGATCACTGATCTGACCAGACTCAAGCAAAGGAACGATAAAATAGTAGCTGGATTCGTTCAAAGATTCAGAGAGGTCAGAAATAAGTGCTATAGTCTAAACTTGGGAGACAAGCAACTAGCTGAGTTAGCTTTCCAATGTCTCTTACCGACCTTAAGGGAGAAATATGCATCACATGACTTTGAAAGCCTCAGCCAGTTGGTTAGCCGGATGAGTCAAGAAATTGCAAAGTCCTATGAGCCTAGAAGGAATTTTCAGAAGAAGGTGCCGTACGTGGACAACTCTGACTCAGAAGATGAAGACAATATGATAGGACTCGCAGAGTGGGTCAAAGGCAAGAAGACAGTGTCCTGTCCCTTTGGCAAGAAAGAGCCAGAGAAATTCGGCTTTGATATCACTAAGGCCGATAAGATATTTGATCTGTTGCTTCAGCAAGGGCAGATTAAACTCTCCCAGTTCCATACCATACCATCTGCAGAAGAGCTGAAGAGGATGAAGTATTGCAAGTGCCACAATGCAACATCACACGATACCAATGATTGCAAGATCTTCAGACAACAGATCCAATCAGCTATTGAGCAAGAGAGGCTTAAATTTGAAACTCCTACCAAAGCTGAAAAGCCGATGAAGATTGATCAGCACCCCTTCCCAACTAACACAGTTGAAGTGTCTGGCAAAGACACGTCACGAGTTAAGTTGCTGACATCTGATTCGGCTCAAAATAAAGGAACCATTGATCCCAAAGTACAAGTAACCGCTGCCGATGTCAAAGGAAAAGGGTTACTATTTGAAGAAGGAGAATCAAAGTCACGCCGACCCGTCACGTCACAAATGTTTATCAACAAGTTCCAGCGCCGACAAGAGAAAGCAAAGGAAAGAGAGGAGTGGGCACGGCGTAATGAAGGACATTGGAGATGTCCGTTCTTCAAATACTGTTGAGAAGAAGGAATGAAGCTGCCGACGGCAGGAAACTGTCCAGAATGCAACGGGGCTTACAATAATGGCAACTCATCCAAAAGGGTTTGCTTTGATGACAGAGGACCTGCAGCCAAGGATCACCGTTGATTCAACAATCAACGAATCTCGGTTCACGATCGGCTGGGGGGCAGAGCCAACGTCCACGATTGGCTGGGGGGCAAGGCTAGCATTCATGATCGGCTGGGAGGCCGAGTCAATGAAGAATCAAATGATCGGCTAGAAGAGATGGCCGATTCTCTGGTCCCTGATGAGGACATCATGTGCCGAGCTCCTGAACGTCGACGTACATTACAACTGGATGATGAAGGGTCAAGCCAAACACGTAAGGAGCCCAATCCACAATGGTGTCCAGATGACTTGACTAAGTCCCAGAAGAGAAGAGTCCAGCGCCTACGTCAGCTAGAACAGCATGAAGAAGCAGAGAGACTTGTGCTGGACAAGAAGAAGGTTCGGTCTAAAGTTTGGCACCCAAAGCCTAAGGCCGATGGTGAGGAAGATGACAAACCCCGAGCTGATATAAACATGGTTGTCTTCCTACCGAAAGAGTTCATGGCTCCGGTTGATTCGGATGTGTCCGATGAGGAGCTTGGCATGGCTCAATTGACACTGGAACCTAAACAAGCTATCTTTGAGAAGCCAGAAGATGGGAAGAGACAGCACTAGAAGGCCTTGTTTCTCAAAGGATTTATCAATGGCAAGCCAGTCACCAGGATGCTCGTAGATGGAGGAGCAGCAGTCAACCTAATGCCGTACACCATGCTGCGCAAGATTGGGAAATCTGATGAAGGTTTGACCCAAACCGACATGATGTTGGTGGACTTCGAAGGCAATGTCTCTCCGGCTCAAGGAGCCATCTGCGTGGAGCTCACCATCGGTAGTAAGACCCTTCCGACCGCTTTCTTTGTCATTAAAGGGAGGGGATCTTATAATCTTCTGTTGGGTCGAGATTGGATACATGCCAATTGTTGCATACCATCTACAATGCATCAATGCATCATCCAATGGATTGGAGATTCAGTGGAGGTGGTGCAAGGAGAAACCTCCTTGACAGTAGCAGCGACAGAAGCACAAGGGTGGACCTATGATCGAGTGAGCTGCATATCTTGAAAAGTCTGGGATACCAAATATCTCAAAGTGTCCGATTTTGGACTAAAGCCGGTTCAAGCAGTCGGCTCTGATGACAAAATTTAATGGATCAATTCATTGAAGATGTAGGAAAGCTAGGGCATGGGTTTACATCTGCCGATGAATTAGAAAAGATAGATCTTGGAGATGGAAGCAAATCAAGGCCGACATACATCAGTGCCAAGCTAGAAGAAGATTACAAAAAAGAATTGATCACATTATTGAAGGAATTCAAGGATTGCTTTGCTTGGGAATATTATGAGATGCCTGGTTTAGACCGATCCATTGTTGAACATCGGTTGCCTATTAAACCAGGATTTCGACCCTTTTAGCAACACCCAAGGTAGTGTAATCCGAAGATTTATCCTGATATAAAAGCTGAGATAACAAAGTTACTCGAAGCTGGTTTCATTCGGCAATGTCGGTACGCCGAATGGATTTCTAATATAGTTCCTGTCTACAAGAAAAATGGCAAACTACGTGTATGCATCGATTTTAGGGATTTAAACAAAGCAACGCCGATGGATGGATATCCGATGCCAGTAGCCGATGCATTGGTCAATGCTGCTGCAGGGCACAAAGTCATCAGCTTCATGGATGGTAATGCTGGATACAATCAAATATTTATGGCCATAGAAGACATTGCAAAAACTGCTTTCAGGTGCCCTGGTCATGTCGGATTGTATGAGTGGATTGTCATGAGCTTTGGCTTGAAGAATGCTGGTGCCACTTATCAAAGAGCCATGAATTACATATTCCATGAACTCATCGGCAAGATAGTAGAAATCTACATTGATGATGTAGTTGTCAAGTCAAAGAGCTACGAGGAACACTTGGCAGACCTACGAAGGACGCTGGAATGCACAAGGAAGCATGGTTTAAAAATGAACCCCAATAAATATGCTTTTGGTGTTTCAGCTGGCCAATTCTTGGGTTTCTTAATACACAAGAGAGGAATCGAAGTGGGTCAGAAGTCAATCAGCGCAATTGACAATATAAAAGCACCATCAAACAAGAAAGAGCTCCAGTCATTAATTGGCAAGATCAATTTCATCAGAAGGTTTATATCTAACCTGTCAGAAAGGATTCAGCCATTTACACCTCTACTAAAGCTCAAGGCCGATCAGAAATTCGTATGGGGAGAAGAACAACAAAGAGCTTTAGATAATGTTAAGCATTATCTAAAATCTCCTCCTGTCTTAATGCCTCCTCAAGATACAAAGCCGTTCAAATTATACTTATCAGCTAATGAGTAGGCTATTGGATCGGCCCTCGTACAAGAGTTTGAAGGAAAAGAGCGAGTTATATATTTTGTGAGCAGAAGACTCTTGGACGCAGAAACAAGATATTCGGCGGTAGAAAGACTGTGCTTGTGCTTATACTTCTCATGCACAAAGTTGAGGCCCTACTTATTAACTGCCGAATGCACTGTGGTGTGCAAGGACGATGTGGTCAAATATATGTTGTCATTACCAATCTTGAAAGGCAGGATTGGAAAATGGATCTTAGCTTTGTCAGAATTTGATTTGACCTATCAATCAGCCAAAGCAATCAAAGGGCAAGTAATGGCCGATCTGGTGACTCAGCTTTGTGGACCTGAAGTTGCAGTTGTAGAACCTATTCCATGGACTATGTTCTTTGATGGATCATCATGTGGAGTAGGAGCTGGGATCGGAATCGTCCTCATCTCACCTCAAGGAGCAAATTATGAATTTTCCATCCCAATTGAGAAGACTTCGACAAACAATCAAGCTGAGTACCAGGCAGTGTTAAAAGGGATAAAGCTACTACGAGAAGTCAATGCTGAAGTTGTTGAGATATTTGGAGATTCTCAACTCGTGATAAATCAGTTGGCAGGGGAATACGAATGCAAAGATGATATATTGAGGGTTTATCATGAAGAATGTCTTCAACTACTCCGAGAATTCAAGATAGTAAAACTTGAACATATCCCTAAGTGTCATAATAGCGAAGCTAATCAGCTGGCCCAAGGGGCATCAGGATATCGGCCGATTCTGACTATGGAATTATCAGCTGAAGATTGGAGGAAAGAAATAATAAATTATCTGAAAGATCCATCCAAGAAGGTTGACAAACAACTGAGGTACAAGGCCATTAAGTATGTTCTGCTGGAAGATGAGCTGTATTATCGTACCATCGATGGAGTTCTGCTCAAATGTCTCAGAGAAGAAGAAGCTAAAATTTTAATGGGAGAGATTCACGAGGGAGTCTGTGGAGCTCATCAATCAGCATTCAAGATGAAGTGGATGATCAGAAACAATAATTACTATTGGCCAACGATATTGGAAGATTGCTTCAAGTATTACAAAGGATGCCAAGAGTGTCAGAAGTTTGGAAGCATTCAAAGGGTTCCGGCATCAGCAATGAACCCGATAATCAAACCATGGTCGTTCAGAGGTTGGGCAATTGATTTGATTGGACAGATATATCCACCATCAAGCAAAGGTCATAAATTCGTGCTGGTGGCTACGGATTATTTCACAAAGTGGGTTGAAGCCATCCCAATCAAGACTGTGGCAACAGGCAATATGATTGATTGTCAATGAGCATATTGTCTATCGGTTTGGTATACCTCAAACTATTACAACTGATCAAGGAAGTCAGTTCACCTCAGGGGAGTTCGAAGAATATGCAAATTCTTTGGGGATCAAACTGTTAAACTCATCTCCCTATTATGCTCAAGCGAATGGACAGGCAGAGGCAGCAAACAAGGGCATCATCAAATTGATCAAACGCAAGATTGATGAAAGTCCTAAGCGATGGCATACGGTCCTTAATGAAGCACTATGGGCATATAGGATGGCATGCCACGAAGCGACCAAGGTATCACCATATCAACTGGTGTATGGTCATGATGCTGTACTACCTTGGGAACTGAGAGCCGGATCCAGGAGAACTTCTTTACAAGACCAGCTATCGGCCGATGATTATTCAGCTATGATGAAGGAGGAATTAGAAGATCTTGCTGGTAATCGGCTGAGAGCTTTGGAGAGTATTGAAAAGAACAAAAGAAGGATAGCAAGGTGGTATGACAAGAAGGTCAAAGTTAAAGAATTTGCCGAAGGGGATCTGGTTTGGAAGCTCATATTACCAATCGGATCTAGGGATCCTAAATATGGGAAGTGGTCACCTCATTGGGAAGGGCCATATCGGATCAGCCAATACGTACCTGGAAATGCATATATTCTAGAGACATTGGAAGGAGAGAAGTTTGCCAGAGCATTGAATGGGAAATATTTGAAGAAGTACTATCCAAGCATATGGGTAGATGCTTAGTCTAATCAGAGCCAAAAAGTGGCCGATTCGAGACTCAAGTTACAGCCGATTGTGAATAAAGTCGTCTTTAATAGCAAAAAGCCGAATCATCGAAGCATGTTCGGTTTCAGGTTATGGCCGATGTACAAATCGCCCTTAGAACAAAAAAAAAATATATATTTTTTTTCTCTCATCTTCAATTACAATGGTGACATTACAATGCAGATCTAAAAGAATACATTGGGAGGACAAACTTGAACAAGTCATTACAGATCGATTACATTGGTCATCACTGGACAAGTGATGGGGACGAAGAAAGAGAAAAACAAAAAAGAATAGATTTGACGAAGATGAATCACCAGATACGGTAACTCTCCCCGTCAAATTTTTTGGGAAAGAAGACATAGGGTTGTTCTTCTTTCCGCAATGCCCAGGGGCAACCTCCGCCCTCCTCCAGCAGCTGATGCACCTAAGTTGCATCACAAGGATTCTTCTAGCTGTTGGACCTCCTGGCTTCACAAAAGGAGACTAGAGAGAGGAGCATTTTCTAGGCTATTTCACAAGAATTCTTCTAGCCATCTTGAGTCAGAGAAGAAGAGAGGAACCGAAGAACAAGAGCCTAAAGCTCCCTGGACCTATATCTCGAGCCATGGATGAAAGGAAAGGTGTGGTCTCCATAGGGGTATGAGGACGGCTATTTATAGCCGGAGCACCAGAAGGGATAAGGATGAAGAAGCCGAAAAAGACGGAAACCGAAGATGCCAGATCCGGTGAAAAGAGAAACAGATAACCCGTGAATGACTCAGTTTCCAAAGGATGACCAATTCAGAGAGATCACCCCAAATAAAGGATGACTCGTACACACTTAAACAAGGGGAAGCTCCTCTATCACGTCCACAAACTGCAGAGCATAGTTCACAGAAATCTTCTGCCCAAAATTACAGACATAGTTTACTAGTTCACTAGCAGTACTCAGAAGGAATGCTATTTTGAGCTAGAGTCTGTCAATGGCCAGTAAGGATCATCGGCGCTCACAGAATTTTTCAGGGGAAGATGCCTCTCATACCCATAAGACTAAAAGAGTTAACATCTACATCAGGAAGAACCCAAGGTCAATACAAAGGACCTACGGGTAAAAGAATGAGTCTTATAGGGAAGGGGAACTAGAGATGCCAAAGAGTCACATGGTGAACAATCCCAAGAAAAGGCAGGTGGAAAGGACAAGACATATCAATGGAGATTGGTCAGGTCGATCACGGGGAGATTTGGCTATTATTCAAAAGATATCAGGCAAATTTCGGAGCAAAAGGATTATTTACTCCGAAACTAGGGGGCATGTGTTGACACCGTTTTTTGGAAAAACAGGTCAAAGAGGAATAAGGAGAAATAGCCGATGAAAAAAAAACAAAGTACAATCGGCCGATTGAAGGGAGAGAAAGACAGTCAACACAGATCGCCGATGGTCAAAGGGATTCAACCCTGACGGTGGGCCAGCTGGTCAAAGCGATCGACCGATGGTCAGATAGAAGATCGGCCGACAGAGGAAAAAAGAGGCGGTATTCAAAAGAAATACGCCAAAAGGAAAGCATGGTAGAGGTGGGTCAGTCCACGATTGACAACGGGTCAAGAGTCGGTTCTTAGAAGGTCTTTGACTCCTGCGAGAGTTCTTTTCTATTTTTAGTAGTTTTTGTCTTTAGATGCAAGTAAGCAGTGCCGTGATCGGCTAGGAGTCGGGTTTGTCCTCAGGACATAAATAGCGACCCTGCGTGGTCGGAAAATGTGTACACACCAATATCAAACAAACCGCCTCCGGGCAAACCCTTTACTTTTACTAGCATCTACTTTACAGTATCTACCTTTACAGCATCTACTTTTCGGTGACTTCGCCATTGCGTTTTTCTCTTTTCTACAACGCCGTGCTTCGGGTTAGTCGGGCTGCATCAGCTGATCTCCGACAAGCTTGTGAGTACCGTTTTACCAAATAACCCTAGGCTTTAACCTCCGGGCGCATCGTTGAGGTTTCGTCTAGTTCTTTATTCACCGCTTACCGATATTAGCTAGATCTACAAGTTTTCGTACCAAATTCTTGTAGTTTTAGCTATTATCATTATCATCCGCTCGATCTAGATCCTATCGGCTTTCAACATCACAGCCGATTCCGACCTACTCGAGTGCTGACGTCACGATCGGCCGATCCAGCCGATCGCACCCGCACTTCGGTCGCTTTCGAGCCGGCCGATCCCGCTTTTCCCGTATCGGCCGATTTGGCTGGTACACGTGTCGCTGCAAGGCCATCGGTTCTCTAGCCGATCCCTAATATTTTCCACTGTCAATCAACAGGTCAGATTGGCTGGCACGCCTCGCTACAGACCGGGGAGTCACGTGTGTCACGCGCAAGGGTGATGTCCTATTTTTGCGTCAACACATATGCCTCGAGCAACCGGAGTCAATCAACCAAATGTTCCTCAAGTCTCCCACCTGAAATTCAAAAACGAGAACGTGAGTGAACAAACGACTCTGCACTGGGGTTAGTACCAAAAGAGTAAAACCAGTGCCGAGCCATTTGCTCCAAAGTGGGGTTAGCACAAACGAAATCATCACGCCTATCAAAACTACCACCATGAAAGCCACCACGAGAACCACCACTAAGAAACCATCCCTGTCTCGCTGGAGTAGAACGAAAACCACGAAAGGAAGACCGTGGACCGTTCCTCCTCTCCATCTCAAAGCTACGACTCCTCCCACCATCGTATTGAGCACGAGGTGGAGAACGTCTAGCAAACTGACAACCACCAGACTCTCCATGCCAAACATCTGGACCACGATCAAAAGACCTAAACCGAGCCTCATCCCTAGCACGAAAACCAAACTGGTCACCCTGCTGTCTCCAAACCGGTCTGACCGGTTCCAAACCAGTCTGACCGGTTTCTCTGTACGAACAGCCCAAACAGGTCTGGCCGGTTTCCAAACCGGTCTGACCGATTTAATTCGTCCAGCAGGGTACCTTCCACCCAAAGCACTCTTTTCTCCCCAAGCCGGAACTGTGCGCACAATGGCCTTACCCCTAGGCAGTGGCATACGAGACTTAGGCACACCACGAGGTGGGTTGTACCTGTCCTTGTTTGCCCACTCCTTAGCCATTCTCTCCTCTCGCTTCCTCTTGAAGCAAAACTCTCCTTTGTGACCATCTCTCCCACAATAGTCACAATGAAACCGGATTGGTTTTGGCTTTGGTTTTGGTTGGGGTTGCTCACTCGGTTTCTCCTCACTCGACTTCTCACCCTTCTTCTCTCCACCTTCACTCTCCTTAGGGCTCACAAACTTCACCGGTTTTTGGAAGTCATTTGTTGGGTGAGGAAATATGGGTGGATCTGGAGTTGTGTCAAGTTTGTTTCTCAGTGGGTTGGGCTTAGGAGCACAGGCATTTTTGTGGAAGGTTTTTGGTGGAGCTAGGATATCACCAATCTTCTCTCCTCCCTCACCACTACACTCTCCAACCTTCTCCGAACCGAGCGCTTGCCCATCATAGCGCTTGTATGCCTCTATCATCATCCTAAGCTGCGGTTCATGACCCGACAACCAACCCATCATTTTTCTCAACTCATCATTCTCATCCTGCAAGCGATACACATAATGTGCAAGTTCCAGATTTTTCAAAGCATGCACTTCACAAGTAGAGCAAGAAGTGGGAACAGGTTCTTTCAACTTAGCCTCAAGCGAAACAGTATAAGCATGCATATCATCAATCTTTCCATGCAGAACAGGGCAAGAAGTGCAAGCACCTAGCAAAGCAGGTCTAGACTTAAGCTCAGCCACTTCAACCCTAAGCACATCTAGTTCATCACAAGTAGAAGCATGCTTATCCTTAAGAGCAGTAAGATCAGCTAGGTACATAGAGCAATCACAACAATCAATCTCATCAGAAACCACAGGTGAAGCCTTAAGTGAATCAATCTCAAGCTTAGCATCTAGGTGCTGGGTTTCTAGCTCAGCCACACGGTTCCTAGCATCTTCTAGTGAGGCCCTAAGCTCTTTCCTCATCTTCTTAGCCTCTCTAAGCATGTCATCACAATTATCAAGCAACTTGCCAAGATGCTTGTTCTCCTCACACAAGAAGGGAAGCTCGTCACGTACCTCATCCTCGGAGTCGGAGTCCGAGTCGCTCCGGTGACTCTTCTTGCTGCCGGAGCTACGAGCCATGCCGCAGAAGCCATCTCGTGCGAAGCAGCTCAGCCCACTCAAGTTCTTGGATGACTTCTTGTTCTTGTGCCGATCACCTTCGTCTTCACTACTACTCGAGCTTGAGGAAGAGTAGGCAGAGCTGGAGTCGACGTCGCTCGCTCCGACCATCACTCGGGCCTTCCTGCCTCGGCCGTCCTTCTTCCTCGACCATCACTCATCCTTGTGATTGTTCTTGTGCTTCTGATCACGCCTCGATCGGTACTTGCCGTCCTTGCTCGAACGGTGCTTGTAGCCGTCCTTGTAGCCGTCCTTGTTCTCCATCTTCTGTGGACAGTCGGCGACGAAGTGTCCCGGCTTGCCGCACTGAAAGCACGTCCGTGCTGTCCTCCTCGTGTTCGCCTGGTTCTCGTGCAGCCTCTCGAACCGCCTGGTCAGCAACGCCAGCTCATCCTCTCCAAGCACGTCGAACTCCTCGTCTAGCAGAGTCATCAAAGAAGACAAAGAGTACATACTGGAAGATGTGTTAACGTTAGACTTAGCACCTTTGCCACCGACGAGAGCAAGACTATGGGAATCAGTCGGGGTCTCAAGATGGGCTGTCAAACCCCGATCAACCTCAGCAGACTTGAGCTTAGAAAACAACTCATTCACCGTCAGAGTGGTGTACTTCTCGGACTCAAGAATGGCCTCGACCTTTCCATCCCACACGGTACGATCTAGCGCGTGTAAGAGCTTCACAGCCCTATCATGGTCATCGTACGGGAGGACGTCGACATTGACCCTCATGTTGTTCACAACCACCATGAACCGCTGGAACAAGACATCAATAGACTCACCGGGGAGATGAGTGAAGTTCTCGTACTCTCTCTGGTAAGTCGCATACAACCGTGCCTGAACCTCAGCATTCCCAGCATGAGCATTCTTCAGCTCCAACCAAATCCTACATGCTAGGTCCTCTGTCCGAACCCGATCGAAGTCGGATTGACACAGAGCACGAAACAAGTAGTCGACCGCCTTGTTGTTGGTGTCGAACATGTCCCTCGATCCCGGAGCAAGGAAGTTAATCAGATGAACATAAGCTGTGTTCACCGTAACATCCCAAAGGATCTGTCCCTTACCACGGAGGAATGCAGCCATCCGTCTCTACCACATCTGGTAGTTCTTTCCATCGAAGTGCGGAGGACCCGATCCCCGTTCTTGGTATGCCATCTTTGGATCTTAGACTGGTTAGAGTCAATCAAGACCCGTAACCGGCTCTGATACCACTTGACGGACCGGAACGGCGAACCAGAGAGGAGGGAGTGAATGGGAGCCGATAAAAATTCTACTCAAGAATTCGGCCTATGAACCCAATTTCACTCGGTCAAATCCGCAAGCTTCTCTTGCCAAGTCCACGTAGCCACTGGAGTGCTACTAAACCTGGGAGCAAGATCCAACCAACAGCAACACAAAACACGCAGCGGAAAACAACACGAAACTGCTGCTGGCAACCAAAACCGGTCAGGCCGGTTTCTGAAACTGGTCAGATCGATTCTCTGGGACATAACCTCTCATAGGCAGGGGAAACCGGTCAGGGCGGTTTGGCAAACCGGTCAGGCCGGTTTTGTCCAGGAAATCCCCAAAAGACCTTCGAGACCAAAACTGTCCCAAAACACCTCAAGAACCTCTCCACCTTTGAACAAGAAAAGCCGTAGCAAGAACACGACTCTCCTGCTCAAAAACCCTCACGACAGCCCATTGGGGCTAAACCGGTTAGACCGGTTTGGGAAACCGGTCAGGCCGGTTTTGCCTAGACAGTCGGGAAGAACTCAGCCCGCGGGAAAAACCTAGCCTTCACCTCGATCGATCTCCCGATTCATTCCACGGATTCAAGTGAGACTTTGGGGATAGCTGGGGTACCTCGTGGGCTACCTTTGGCTAAAAGCTTGGTCCCCAAAACCTACTCAATCAAGAGGAATCGGAAGTCAACCCTCAAGAACTCCTTCCCAAGAACTCCACCGAAAACCCCAAATTGAAGCCGTTTCGGAGAGTTTGTTGGAACAAGATCACCAAACAAAGAGGCACAAGGTCCTCATACGTGACATCCAACAAGAATCCCTCAAAGAAACGCCCCCAAAACTTCCCCACGGAAAATCCAATAAAAGGCTCCGAAAATCACCAAAAAGGAAAAACGGGACGAACACAATCAAGCCTTGAGGAACCACGCCGAATCATCTATACATACCATGATGGTTCATACAAGGTCTAGCTTCCGCCCAATCATCCTTCCCTCTCACAAGATCTCACCATGAAGCTCTCAAGCTAGTCCTAGAAATCCTAAGGAAAATAGGAAGGAAAATAGCAAAGGGAAAATGAGTTAGGGTTCCAAGAGATGGTTGCCATCCTCTCACCACTTGGGTTATATGGAGGCAAGCTGAAAGACTAAAATACCCCTAAAGCCTAAACTAGGATACACGCCCACCAAGGGCACTTTCCCCTGAAATTGTCGTCATAACTCCATCGGATGGATGCCCGGCGACCGCACTTCGCTTAGCCTCGACGCAAGCCTTGCGATCCCGACGCGTGTCCTCCGCTTTGAAGCTTCCCGGCGCCCTGCGACCCCAAACCGGTCAGACCGGTTTCACAAACTGGTCAGGCCGGTTTTGGCCTGACAGCTACGCCCGGTCTTCGGCCTCGGCTTTGTGGCTCAGCCGAGTAACCCAGTGGTTTTCTGGTGAACCACTGCAAACCCCGCGAACTTGATGTAGCCTCCGCCAATCACCACTCATGACTCTGCTCCCACGAAGTCCCGGCTCGACCTTGGTTTTGAGGCTCAACCAAGAAACTGTCCATGACTTCATCTTGCCGTTCTTGCCACCATGCGGCCCGTACTTGACCCCGCTGGCCAACGGGTCCCTCGAACCAAGCCTACTTGTCTTCTCCACACCTGGAGGCCTCACCGGCAACGACCTTTCGCGCTTGTTCTTCACCTACACCAACACCAGTCAAGCCGCAACCTGCACCTGCAATACTTAGCGAAGAATCAGTCCACACAACATTGTCAATCACTCATCACACCAGGAAGCGACCATTCACCGGTCCTCGAACCACACATGGTCCTCACCCAGCCGGACGCGTGGTGCGCTGCGAGTGGCCGCCCGCACGTCGGTTCCCCGGTCCACTGCTAGGCCAGCGGTTTTCTCCTTTTTCTCAGCGGTTCAGTGACCCAGGCAACGTTTCAAGGCCGGTTCGACCCCCTAAAGACCGGTTGTCGCCTGGTTCTTTCTTCCACCGCCTCCAGTGCTGTACAGAGCACTGTTCACGTGCGCCCACTGCCCTGTGGATGTCGGTTTGGCCCAAGGAAAGAGGGGGAGGTCCTCCACTTCTCCAAGTTTCCTCCCCTATAAATAGAGACCCCTCTCCTCACTTCAAAACACACAAGAGAAGAGCTTTGAAGAAGCGAAGCGCTGCCACTATTATAGTTAGAAAATAGGGAGAGAGTTGAGGGGAGAGTTTCCGGGAGGAGCCGGAGTGTCGGTCCCTCCTCTAGCTCACACCTCGGCGGATGCAGCTCCTCTTCTAGTAGCTACATCCGGGTCTTGTTCGGTAACTCTGGTCTCCTCTAATTAATTAAGCATTATTTATTTCTTGTCTTTGTCTTATCGTTTCTCGTTCATATCATAGTAAGTTTATCTTGCTCTGAGTGATTGCTTTGCTTGAGCGCTGAGTGAAGTAGTGATCGATAGTGTAGGCGCGGTGCCTAGACTTGAGATTACCTTGAAATACACCTAGCCCCACAGACTGCTTGTGGTAGCCGGTGGGTAGTGACAGTCCCGTCCGGCCTTTGTATTCCACCACGAGAGAGTGGCTAGTCCTGTAGGCATCGTAAGAGTGGTGTACGTAACGGCTCCCTTCTCATCCCTTTTCGTAGCCGGAGTGTGCATCCCCCGATCAAGACAAGTGGAAGTAATATCCTAATCGCTTGATTAGTTGAGAGCCGAAGTTCCCGTATCAAGTGCCCTCTCTACCCTCCTATCGTTCATCTCTCTTCTCTTCGTCGTCACCCTTTTATCCGCACTTTCCTCTAGACGAATTAGCTTAGGACTAGAGTACTTCTCGTTCCCCGTGGAAATCGATACCTTGGAATACTCCCGGGTGAAAGCTACATCGGTATCTGTGTGCTTGCGGATTTATCTGTGATCGTGTAGTATACCAACAAGCTTTCTGGCGTCGTTGCCGGGGATATAAACCTGGTGTGACGTTAGAGAGTGTCAACAAGCTTTCTGGCGCTGTTGCCGGGGAACGGTAGCTATTCTAGTTCTGAACCTAGTTCATCTGCGTATCATCCACCTACCATAATGAATTCCTCTCCTACCCTTGCACAATTTTCGGCTCCAAAGGGCGAAAATTTGGAGCCCCCATCTTCATCACACCCTATCCGTACTAGTGGCTATGAGCTACGTCTTGGTTTCATAGCCATGGCTAGAGAGCAATCCTTTGCTAGGACCGAAGAGGAGAACCCATACACTCATTTGAGAGAATTCAAGCAACTTTGCTCATGCATCACAATAGAGGGTATGGCACAAGAAACATTGAAGTGGATACTCTTCCCATTTTCATTAACGGGAAGAGCGAAGCAATGGTACAACCTCAACGTCCGAAGCGTAGAAGGCAAATGGGAAGTTTTGAGGGAAAAATTTTGTCGCACTTTCTTTTCGCTAGCACGAATTAGTGATCTTCGGTGCGAAATCATCCTTTTTAAACAAAAGGAAGGTGAGTCTTTAGGAACGGCCTGGGCCCGATTTACCGATATCTTAGCTTCAGGACCCAATTTAGGGATTTCAGAACCCACATGTCTCCAGCAGTTCAAATTAGGCCTCAATGCTGAATCTGCTAAGTTCCTAGACTCTTCATCAGGAGGTTCTTTTGTAGATTTAACCTTGAATGAGGGAAGGGTGATCTTAGAAAAAATTCTAGCAAACACCCCTTACACCGGAATTTACGATGAATTTCCCGAAGAACCACCGGAAATGCAACCGGAAGAACCCTCCATAGAGATCCCTGAGCCAAAAGATGCGACACCTTCGCACACACCTACCTTCACCACAACACATATCTCTGACACAATCTCTGAGCCAATCCCTAAACCTTTCTCGGACTCGTGCGATTCCCCGTGTGAGTTCCCTTTCAATTTCTATGATGAGCTTTTCCATGACTTTGGGAATGCCGCAAATCAACTCCTTGAGGGAAGACATTTGCCTCCCAAGGATCAAAGGGACCACCCACCAGATCTCGAGGAATCCCAATGGCAAGAACAATACATAGGAAATCTATCTGCCATCATGAGCCAAGAATGGCTTGAAGAGGCAGAATCATCTGCCGAAGTCATCCGTTTGCCTACTAGACCTAGAACAATAAATTGTATGGTGATAGGCATGGATGGTAGTTTTGGATACGATCCTGGTCTGGGGATCAATATCATATCATCTTCCCTAGTACAAACTCAGCTATCCGAGGAGCCCTTATCTTCATCTCAGAAACGACTTCATTTCACCCCTACACAATCTTTAGACTGTCGTGGGATTCTAAGAGCCGCTCCCATCCGTATAGCCAATCCTACTCAATACCTAGATTTTCACATTTTTGACCTCCCCGAGAACCTTTCACATAATATCATCATCGGGAGGCCTTTCATGAAAATCTTGGAAAAAGTACAAAGGGACCAAGAGCTAGAGCTAAAGGTTGGTAAGCAGTACGTGCCCGTACAACTCTCACGAGCTATCAACACCCGTGTAGAACTCGAACCCGAAGCCGACACCATAGAGCAAGTTATGTCCGCTTCTGTCCAAATCCAGCCAGCTAGAAATCTTTTGACAGAATCTTCCCCTAGGCCTACGGTCCCTCCTTTGCCTCCTGATCCTCCAACCGAAATATCTATCATGGATGCCATGGAAAAGAAGTGGTCGACTGAAGTGGAACACTTTTCCGAATCATTTTGGATTTGTTCACCTTCTACGATTCTTCCATGTTCCATAAAAGGGATTACCATAGAAGCCCATCTTAACCCCATCATGGAGGTTAATATTATGCCATGGCACTTAGCGTACACCTTATTGGGCAATGTGACGCTAAGACCGTCTGACAAACTCCTCAAGAGTTGTCCCTCCGGACACATTCTTGAGTGTCGGGGGGTTGCATGTGCTGTGCCACTCCTAGTAGACAAGATTAAGGTTAATCTAGACTTCCACATCTTCGATGTCCTCGATCTTGATCTCCTCCTAGGCTCCCATATAGAAAACTTCTGGATGCATCTCGAGGAAGCCTAGATAAAAAGCTTAGGGATGCCGTTTCGGCCACCACTCCCTTGTTCTTAGAAAATTCTATGGTGATGCTGCTTCCCAAGCAAAACCCGTTCGAGGAGATGATGCATGTATCTCCGTTCACGTCGTCCGAGCCCGTTCTCGCTGAGCTTGTAGAATTTTCTACTTCTCCGGAGTATGACTCGGAAGACCCGCTTCACCTTTGTGAAGACGAACGATCATCATCACCTTTGATCGAGTTTGAGCCTCTTCCCACTGGCCCGAATCATGTTGTTTTCGACCGTGGTCGAGAATCAACATTGCTCATACATGATGCATCTCTTGAGATAGAGAATTCATGGGCCATGGAAATCAATAAGGCACCGACTCTGGGTCCAAAGGAAAGGATCTCATCGACAAGCATGGTAGCTTTACTCTTGATTCACCTCAGGAACCATGTTTGCATTATGTCTCTCCAGAGTCAGCCACGTTCAGTACACAGAGCACACAACAAGACTACAACCGCCTTATGGTTCTCTCTCGTAAAAAGTTTAGAAGGACGGTTGTAGATGCATATGTTTACCATAAGCATTGCAGATTTTGTGTATGCACTGTTGCACTAACCTTGCAGCTGAAGTTTCACTAACACTTCAACGATTGGTGGTGAGGCGGGAATGGCATCACCAATGATAGCTGCGAGAAGAAATTCCCAAGGTCAAGCTTATGACCGTAAACAAATCACTACCAGGAGATAGCCTGGATTAGCTTAGATTTAGTTCCCCTTCCAAATAAAAGCAAGAGCATGTTCCTAGGATAAGAGTGTCCTTCGGGTACTTTTGGTTACTAACCTTTCAGGTGGAGACCAAGAAGAATGATGGATAGACGATGCCTAAGAACATGTGAGCGACATCAACTACAGCACTTTGGAAAGTTTTTGGTGAAAGAACATTTACAAAAGGAAGCTTGATCTCCACACACTTGGGTTTTGTTGCTTAGCAATGCAAACTTCAAGTGTAGGGAGGTACGTGAGCATCCCGAGTAAAGTTCCTCTCATACCAAAATCTCATCCTGGTTTGGAGATGATGTTAGCTCATGCATCTTGCCTAGCTAGGTATGTCCTGCTTTTGACTTTAAACAAAGCCCTTCCGGGAGGTTGCCCGATGTTCACCATCGGTCTCATGGTGAATAATAATAATAAAAATAATAATAAAACTTCGCTTTGATTTGGCTAGTACATTTTGTACTAGCTAAATCCATGTATCTCATCTTTGTCTAAGAGTGTGCAGGAGAAGACGCAGCAAAAGATAGTGTGGGGGAGGTACCGAGAGTCAACTTCTCCCGACATTCAAAGGAACAACATGGTTTGAACAATCCTGTCCCCCCAATTCCATGATTCATGAGTTATAATTCCTTTCATAAGATCATCATTAAATTAAACTCAATGAATCTTGATGCTCCATTGTTATACATGTTTTCAATTGATTGGCTTGCATGTTCTTTATTCCTAGCACATATATCTGTTGCTTGTGAACAAATATCATTACGAAAACATGTTCATCTAAATGGTTGATTGATGAGATATGGTACAATGCGATGGACCTTTCTCACTCTAACAAAGTGCTTGGGATGTTTTACTTGAAAAAAAATAGCCTTACAAGCTCCTCAGTGATGATATATTCCCACCAAAGCCTTATGTTGTTTACTTTAGAAACCTCATACATATGCTGCTTGTAATTACATTGAGCTTTGTCAAATTGTTGTGACCCTTGCTAGAAGCTTTTCATGGTTTCATGATCAAGATCACGTACACTCCACCTTCATATGCTAAACTTCTACACTGGAAGTTAGCGACATCCATCCATCCACAAAAAAATATATACTCCAGTCAATTTATGAATCTCTCTCCCTAGTTTCCCTTCAAAAGAGACAGACACATGCTAAAGAGAAACTCTTCTCAAGCATGATGAAAAAAACAGAGAAAAAAAATATAGCCATGTTCTCAAAATAAAGTTCAAAGCGAGAGAGATCATACAACAAGGAGTACATATTACCATATCATCCCCTTTCCACACACATGCACATCTTGATCAGATTGTATGACGAGTTTTCTTCTTGGATCCGGTTTTTGACTTTGCAATATTATGTGATACAAGTATGCCTTATTTCGTCATCCTTACCCTGAGCTCCACATATAGCCATCATTAGAAGTAGGTTGAAGAAAGGCGAGTTTAATGCCTTGGTGAGGAATCATACACACTGAGCGATCCGAGAGCATCATTTGAGGAGTCAAGTAAGGCTAAGTTTTGAAAAAAAAATCAAAAACCCAAGCTACTTTACAGAAGGAGTTGAGGTGATTCAAATCCAGCCGTTCCATCCTTCAACCATCCAAGATGACATGGTAGACACCCCAAAGATTCACAAGTACAGGTATGTCTTGGAATATCTTACATGCTTGCATCATATCATTTTGGATCCATGTTTTCCACCCTAGTCCTTAACCTTTACTTGAGGACGAGCAAAGGGCTAAGTGTGGGGGAGCTTGTTAACGGTCATTAAGTCTCAATTTTCGACCGTCAACTTCGGATAAAAGTTACTCCATGAAAGTGTGCACCATAGCTATAGGGTTATAGTCTAACAAATTCCACAAGCTTTGGTGTATATTTGGTCGCAGGTGCAAATGAGCAATTATAGAATAAAATATGGCATTATCACAAACAACCTCAAATGCCAATTTGCACTACACCATTGCGACGGGCTCGTCGAGACGATCAAAATGGACATATCATTTGACAACTTTGGAGTTCGGATGCAAAAGATAGTAAATGAACAAAATATTATGGAATGCTGACGTCATCATGACGTCAGCACCCCCAGCACCGTACAAGCACCCGCGCTGGAGAACTTCAGGCGGGGCCACATGGCACACCACTACTGGCCGGTGCGACGACGTGGCGCATGCACACGCGCGCAGGACGCAGCGGCCAGCGGGCCACGCGGCAGCCCGCGAGTGGGCGATCGCCCCCGATGCGGGTCGCGCCCCTGGCGCGTGGGCGCGTGGACCGCCCAGCCGGACGCGTGGCGCGCTGCAAGTGGCCGCCCGCATGTCGGTTCCCCAGTCCGCTGCCAGGCCGGCGGTTTTCTCCTTTTTCTCAGCGGTTCAGCGACCCAGCAACGGTTCAAGGCCGGTTCGACCCCCTAAAGACCGGTTGTCGCCCGGTTCTTTCTTCCACCGCCTCCAGTGCCGTACAGAGCACTGTTCACGTGCGCCCACTGCCCTGTGGAGGTCGGTTTGGCCCAAGGAAAGAGGTGGAGGTCCTCCACTTCTCCAAGTTTCCTCCCCTATAAATATAGACCCCTCTCCTCACTTCAAAACACACAAGAGAAGAGCTTTGAAGAAGCGAAGAGCTGCCACTATTATAGTTAGAAAATAGGGAGAGAGTTGAGGTGAGCGTTTCCAGGAGGAGCCGGAGTGTCAGCCCCTCCTCTAGCTGGCGCCTAGGCGGATGCAGCTCCTCTTTTAGTAGCTACATCCGAGTCTTGTTCGGTAACTCTGGTCTCCTCTAATTAATTAAGCATTATTTATTTCTTGTCTTTGTCTTATCGTTTCTCGTTCATATCATAGTAAGTTTATCTTGCTCTGAGTGATTGCTTTGCTTGAGCGCTGAGTGAAGTAGTGATCGATAGTGTAGGCGCGGTGCCTAGACTTGAGATTACCTTGAAATACACCTAGCCCCACGGACTGCTTGTGGTAGCCGGCGGGTAGTGACAGCCCCGTCCGGCCTCTATATTGCACCATGTGAGAGTGGCTAGTCCTGTAGGCATCATAAGAGTGGTGTACGTAACGGCTCCCTTCTCATCCCTTTCCGTAGCCGGAGTGTGCATCCCCCGATCAAGACAAGTGCAAGTAATATCCTAATCGCTTGATTAGTTGAGAGAGCCGAAGTTCCCTTATCAAGTGCCCTCTCTACCCTCCTATCGTGCATCTTTCTTCTCTTCATCGTCACCCTTTTATCCGCACTTTCCCCTAGATGAATTAGCTTAGGACTAGAGTACTTCTCGTTCCCCGTGGAAATTGATACCTTGGAATACTCCCGGGTGAAAGCTACATCGGTATCCGTGCGCTTGCGGATTTATCTGTGATCGTGTAGTATACCAACAAGCTTTCTGGCGCCGTTGCCGAGGATATAAACCTGGTGCGATGCTAGAGAGTGTCAACAGACCCCATCGGATATGCCGGGTGTTCCAAGGGAGCTGGCAGAGCACTCCTTGGATGTAAGCAAGATGGCCAAGACTGTCAAGCAGAACCTGTACCGCTTTGCGAAGGATCGCAACGAGGTCATTAGGGTAGAGATAATAAAGCTCCTAGCTGCCGGATTCATCTGTGAATGTAAAAATCTGGTTTGGCTCGCCAATCCGGTGCTTGTACCCAAGAAAACCGGTCAATGGAGAATGTGTATCGACTACACCAATCTCAATAGGCACTGCCCTAAAGACCCCTTCCCTCTACCGCGCATCGACCAGGTCGTTGACTCCACAGCCGGAAGCGTCCTGCTATGCTTCCTCGACTGCTACTCAGGGTATCACCAGATAGCCCTGAAGGTCTCTGACCAAGATAAAACGACGTTCATAATGCCACACGGCATCTACTGCTACACGGTCATGACGTTTGGCCTCAAGAATGCTGGAGCGACCTACCAGAAGGCCATCCAGAAGTGCTTAGAGTCTTAGATTGGCGACAACATCGAAGCTTACGTCAACGACGTAGTTGTCAAGACCACGGTGGAGGACAACCTCATCGCCGACCTCGCCCAGACCTTCGCCAACCTCCGACGCTACCGCTGGAAGCTCAATCCAGAGAAGTGCGTCTTCGGCGTTCCATCTGGCAAGCTCCTAGGCTTCATGGTCAGCCACCGGGGCATCGAGGCGAACCCCACCAAGGTCGACGCCATTCGCAAGATGAAGAGACCTACCGGGAAGAAAGACGTCATGAAGCTCACCGGTATAATGGCCGCTCTAGGTCGCTTCATCAGCAAGCTCGGGGAGAAAGGTCTGCCCTTCTTCAAGGTGCTGAAAAAGACAGACAAGTTCATGTGGATGGACGAGGCCGACCAGGCACTAGAAGAGCTGAAGTCCTTCCTTACGATGCCTCCAGTCATGGTACCCCCGGCGCCGAAAGAGACCTTGCTGCTCTACATCTCCGCGTCCACCCAGGTGGTCAGCGTGGTCCTGGTGGCAGAACGACCTGAGGAAGGCCAACCCTACCCCATCCAGCAACCTGTTTACTACGTTAGCGAGGTCCTCTCCGACAGCAAGATTAGGTACTCGCAACCCCAGAACATGCTGTACGCCCTCCTCGTCACCTCGCGCAAGCTGCGACACTACTTCCAGGCGCACAAGATCAAGGTCGTCTCAAGCTTCCCCCTAGGAGAGATCCTACGCAACCGCGACACCACAGGGCGCATCGTCAAGTGGTCGGTCGAGTTAGGCAACTCCGACCTTGAGTTTTGTCCATGACAGGCCATCGAGTCCCAGATCCTTGCGGACTTCGTCTCTGAATGGACAGAGACTTAGCAACCCCCACCGGCGGAGAAGCCGGAGCACTGGAAGATGTACTTTGATGGTTCCCAGAACCTCAAAGGAGCGGGTGCAGGCGTACTCTTCATCTCCCCCTAAGTTGATCACCTGAAGTACGTCCTGCAGATCCACTACAAGGCGTCCAACAATAGTGCCGAGTACAAGGCCCTGATTCATAGGTTGCGCATCACCATTTCCCTAGGGATCAAGCGGCTTATTGCCTACGGCGACTCCAAGGTCGTCATTGACCAGGTCAACAAGATGTGCGACATCAAGAAGGACATGATGGACGCCTACTGCGCTGAGGTCCAAAAGCTTGAGGCCCACTTCGAAGGCCTGGAATTCCACCACGTCTGCCGTGATAACAACGTGGCGGCAGACGTCCTCTCCAAGCTGGGGTCCAAGTGCGTGCTGGTCCTGACCAGCGTGTTCATCCAGGACCTACGCAAGCCATCATCAAACTCCTCAGTGACCCAGAGACGTCGCCTGGCGACGCACCTCCGCAAGGTAGCCGCGACGTCCTCATGACAGAGGCCGAAGATGATTGGCGCCTCGACATCATCGCCTATATCTTGGAGCACCGAGTCCCTGAGGACAAGGTCGAGCGGGAGAAGATCGTAAGGCGTAGCGCCAGTTACGTTATCATCAGCACAGAGCTCTATCGAAGGTCTGCTTCCAATGGCGTGCTGATGAAGTGCATCGTATGGTCTAAAGGTCTCAGGCTCTTGCAGGAGATCCACGGTGGAGAATGCGGCAATCACGCAGCCTCCGCTAACCTGGTGGGAAAGGCCTTTAGGTCAGGATTCTACTGGCCTACTGCTATGGCTGACGCGCAGGACCTAGTCCGGCGATGCAAAGGATGCCAGTTCTTCGCCAAGCAGCAGCATGTCCCTGCTCAGGCCCTAAGGACAATCCCTCCATCATGGCCCTTCGCTATATGGGGCTTGGACTCAGTAGGACCCTTCAGAACCGCCCCTGGCGGCTACAAGCACATCCTCGTGGCTGTGGACAACTTCACCAAATGGATCGAGGTCCGGGCTATTGCCAGCGTTACGTCGAAGGCAGCAAAGTTCATTGAGGACATTACTCACCGCTACGGGGTCCCCAACAGGATCATCACCGACCTAGGCTCGGCCTTCACAGGAGCCGACTTTTGGGACTTCTGCCAAGATAACCACATCGACGTCTATTACGCCTCGGTGGCGCACCCACACTGCAACGACCAGGTTGAGCGCGCTAATGGCATGGTGCTTCAAGGCATCAAGGACCGAATCTTCGACGACGCCTCCCAATACGCCACCAGATGGCTAGCGGAGCTCCCGCACGTGATCTAGGGTCTCCGAACCCAGGTCAGCTCAGCTACAGGATACTCGCCATTTTTCCTGGTCTATGGGTCAGAGGCTGTCCTCCCGACCGACCTCGCCTTCGGCGCTCCCCGCATCCAGCATTACGAAGAGGGCACGGCAGAAGAGACGCGCAAAGTCGACCTCGACACCATTGAGGAACACCACGTGGCCGCGCTGATGTGGCACACCCGTCATGAGCAGTAGATACGTCGCTACCACGACCGCAACGTGCGGGAGTGATCCTTCAACGTGGGCGACCTAGTCCTGCGACACATCCAAGACACCAAGGGAATGCACAAGCTCTCTGCACCTTGGGAAGGCCCCTTCATCGTGCAAGAGGTCATTGGGCCAGCGACCTACCGCCTCCAGTGGGCCGATGGTCAGCGCGTCCCGAACGTCTGGAACATTGAGCACTTGCGTCGCTTCCATCCTTAGAAGATCTGTACCGAAATAAAAGCTATGTACTCTCCCCTCTTGTAAATCTCCAGTTAATAAAAGTGTGATTCCCTCTCGGCAGCTCTTCTGTCGACCTGCACCTGGGTCTCCCTTTACTTTCTGTTTTGTTTACCCTTCCCCCTCGAAACGCTCGGGGGCTTGGTTTAAGTTAGGCCCGACGCGCTCAGGGGCTTGGCTTCGCCAACCTAAGGGTCTTGTGACCTGAAGGGGTTTCTTATGCTTTATTTCTTACTCATACTCTCTTTATGCACGTTCCTAAGATACTTAATTGTGAGACCTAGGGTCCAAGACCCCCCTCCGTGCGCCGGCTGTACCTAAGCCTCCACGCTGAGCCATACAGTCGGTAAGCCGTTCCTCCACTGAGTTGGGTTAGCGGAGGGCACACTTCGCAATTTCGTTACTTTCGAGCTTACATAACGAGCGTTTTCGCTGTCCACGTGGGAAGCGCGCTTTAATCAAACTTGCATGTCTTTATTACGGCAAAAGTACTCGTTACATCAATAGGCCCTAGGCCTAAACCTACATCTACAATTTGATACAGCTTGAATATAACTTTCAGAGGTTGAACTTCTTCACGACCTCCTCCGCGGCAGCTTGGACGTCTTCGCGGTTCACCAGCTCCGACAGGTCGACGTCCTCCGCGACCTTCTGCGGGTCGAATGACGGCTCATGGTACTTCACCACGGCCAATGCCGCGGCCGCGGCGAGCTTGCTGGTGTCCAGCAGCAAGGCCTTCATCCGGCCATATGCCTCGTCTAGACGATCCAGCAGCTCCTTTGGCTCTGCCCCCTCCTCCTGAGGAACGTAGATGTCCATCAGGTACTGGGCGGCCTCCTTGAGGTCGGTGAGCTACTTCTCTAGACCTGTGCAAACAAGAGGTGGACCGTTTAAACCCTCCATTCAACGACGACAAAGACCTATGCGAGATAAGGTCACTTACCTCGCTGGACCTCCGCGGTCCTCTCCTTGAGGACCAACACCTGGTCCTTGACCTCCGCGAGCTCCTTCTTGAGGGCATCCTCTGTCTCCTTGGCGCCTGGACACAATGAAGATCGAAATCAGGCAAAGACCCAAAAGAGGCATGGAGACAACACCCAGCGACCAAACAAACTTACCGTCCACCATGGCCTGGAGGTCGTCCGCGGCATCCTTCGCCTTCTGCTGGGCCGCCTCCAGCTTCTTCATCAAGGAGGCCACCTCCTTCTCCGCCTGTCGAGCCAGCACCTCCTTCACGCGCTTGACTTCCTGTGCAGCCTCGATCTTGGCTTGCAGTGAAGCCTCTCGAGCTGCGGCTGCCTCCGCGTGGGCATTGGCGGCCTCCCTTACTAAGGCCGCCCGAGCTTGCGCCCACTCCACAAGCGATTGCAGCACAAGAAACTACATCTCGTGTCAAGACCTCGAAAGATAGTCAGAGTATGCATCAAAAAACACAGCAGCAGGACCAAGCTCTTACCGAAAGCCTCCGCGTGATTGTCCGCGATGCTTCTTTGAAGTCATCGACGTCGCGGCGATCGGCGATGACGTCATTCTCCCACAGGGTCCCGACGTACAGGCACATGTTGGGGGCTGGTGCCGCCCACCTCTGCAGCCTGTTGGCCCAGCGTTGGCGGCGGGTCGGTCACACATAGGTCTTCCTGATGACCTCCAACGGGCGGAGTAGTGCTGGCGCTGCCCTTCTCCACCTCTGACGCTGCCGTCGCCCCAGCTCCAAGGGCCTGGCTCGAGACCTCTGCAGTTGAGGCCGCCAGTGACTGCTCCACCAGCGCCTCCCTCCCCTTGCGCCCAAACACCTCTTGACCTGAGGCATTCTTGGCACTGTCGGACGTCGCCGGGGTCGACCTGCGTCCAAACAAAAGACCTCCATCAGCAAGAACAACAGCGAATCAGACGCAACAAGCAAAACTAGAGCACGGTCGTGACGTACTTGCTCACGGACCTAAGTCCAGGCTTGGTGGGCTTGGGCGGGGCCCTCCTCGCCCTCTTCTGCGACCCCGCATCACCCAAAACATCTGCGCCCGACCTCGAGCGCTCCTCCACCACGACGGCGTTGCGTGGTGTCTCCATCACCCGCTCCTCCTCTGCGGCGACCTTGCGAGGCATCTCCGCAGGCGGCACTGTCGCCGCGCCAGGCGACTTCGCATCGTCCTCCTCCTCCTCGACATTGATGGTCTCAATGTCGGAGCTGACCATCATCGTATCCGCCGACACAGCGGGGCCGGCCCTCTTCCTCTTCTTCTTTTTCGCTTCCGCCGTTTGGGTCGCGGCGATAGTCGCAGCGGCTCGAAACACAGACATTTTGCCCGCCGTCTGCCGCGTGCGCCGCGACGGTTGAGCGGCTACCTTTAGCGGCGCCCTTCTCGTGGTGGGACCTTCATCGTCACTTCCCACCGACGAGTCGAAGATATACTCCTCGATGCATTGCTGCGGAGGGACCTGCACGTCCCCCGCAGCATGGACCTTCAAGCTTCGGTCCTCCTCGTTATGCAACGGCACCGGGCACCAGTAGATGCCTTCACGAAACTGAAAAAGAGACGACCTATGTCAAAACCGCACAAGCTATCAGATGGCAAAGAAACAAGGTCGGAGACTTACAGCGTCGGAAGGCCGGTACACGCTGAGCGCCTTAGGGCACGCTCGGTTGCGGATGCGTCCGGCGAAGATATTCTTCACCCGCGCCGCCATCTCCTCCTTGGAGACCTTGCGCCTGACGACCCGGGTGGGGTCGGATTGCCCCCAGTAATCGTAGGCTGGGTGTACCCGGTCTTGGATAGGCTGTAGCAACCGGTGGCTGAAGCTGATCACCACCGCGCCGCCGGTCAGCCCTTCCGCCTTCAACCTCTCCAGGTCTTCCAGCAGCGGTCGCAACTCCTTAGTCTCCCGCGACGTCAGCTGATTGGTCCACTCCGGGACGGGACGGGAGCGCACCCCGACCTGGCGGGGAGCACCGATGCCGGGTTGTTGAGGTAGAACCACCCCTGCTTCCAGCCGGTGGTGTTATCGGGAAGTACCAGGTCGATGTACTCCGGCTTCATGTACCGGTGCAGCATGAACCCGACGCTCCCTACGACGTCGGATTTGCCCGTCTTCTTCAGCTCGAAGAAGTGCCGCCATAGGTGGAAGTGTGGCGGTATCCCGAGGTAGGCCTCGCAGAGATGGATGAAGGACGAGATGATGGTGATGGTGTTGGGGACGAGATGCACCACCTCGATCTTGTAGAAGTACAGGAGCCCGCGAAAGAAGTCACCGACCGGGACCCCGAACCCGCGCTCGATGTGCGTGAGGAAGACGACGGCCTCGCCGGTCCCCTCGGTAGGGAACTCCTCGCCCGCCGCCGGCCTCCAGCTGACCTCCGCCTTGGGCCTTAGCAACCCGCGGGTCGCCAAGGCCCAGATCTGCTCTTCCGTCACCACGGACGGCTCCCAGACGGTCTCCGGCGCCGGGACCTACGCGGGCTCCATCTTCTCCTCCTCTACTCCGATGGATTTGGATCTAAACAACACAAGTGTTTTGGTTCGCATGCAAGGACACGAAGCGCGGCGGACAACCCTAGCGCGGAGCGGAAATGAGAGCAAGTGGAGGTCCCCAGCTCGCGGCTCGGCCTTATATAGTTGGGCCCCAGCGGCGCAACGGGCCGCTGCACCCAACGTCTCCCCTGGATCTACCACTCAACGGCTCTTTCGGCCTAACGGAAAAAAGGTAGTAACGGCTAGTTCCGTATGGGAATCTACGTCCGCCAACCCTCGGTCAACACCCCAGCCGACGTGGACCCATTATGCCCCACCTTCAAGCCCCCCAAACATAATATTTTTGATGCCACACTCAAGGTCGTCACAAACCCACGGACGACCTATGGACAGTTCTACCACCTCACCGAGGTCGTCAAGAGACCGGCAGCTGTTGACGGCTGTTAAGTACCACTTTTATTCCGTCAATTCCTGCATAAAATAAATGGAAAGTGATCATCAACACTATAATAGGTCTTTATACTGACAAGTTCCACAAGTGTTGGTGTTTCTATCTTTTGTTGCAGGACACATCAAAATACGCATGGAATGATATAGTTGAGAGCAAGTAAACCAATGGCATAGATATGGCATCATCATAAACAACTTCAAATGCCAAATTGGTCTGCACCATTACGACGGGCTCGACGAGACGATCGAAACAGATATATCATTTGCATACATCGGAGCCAAGATGAGAGAGATGTGCACAAGACATCACGTGGACCCAGTGGGACCCACACCAGGCCACGTGGCGACGTGCTGCCACACAAGCGCCCACGTGGCCATGACACCTCACCGATCCAAAGAAGCACACTCTCGACCAATCAGGAGCAAGCACGTGGATCCAAGGGCCCGCAACCACAAGATAACGGGATAGAAACAACGCAAACACCCCCATACCCACCTTGGGACCCACCTGGCAGTCACCTGGACGAAAACCGGCACGATCGAGTCCACCCCGGGATCGGCTGATCCCCAGGTCGGCCGAACCCACTCTGAGGCCTCTCGCGCCGCACTTCCACGTGTCGTCTTGTTGTGATGAGCCAAAGGCGGTGCCAGGTGTATGCCCGAATATCCGCCCGGAAGCCTGCAACTCCTTCTCATGGAAGATTCACCAACTTGGCCCCCACTCCTCTGCTCCATGTGTCACCACCTCATTGGTCCTTTGGTGGCGCCCAAGGCAGCCTAGGGAGCTCCTCTTGGCCTATAAATATGACGGGAGGGGGTAGAGAATGAGACACACTACACCACTTCACCCAAGGATGAGTGCTTCCCTTCAAAGGAGAGGCCTCTCCTTGGTAGATTAGAGAGTAGGGAGAGTGAGAGAGAGTTGTATTTGTATGGATGCTTGTTCTTCAATTAGAGTAAAGTAAGTATTTCTGCATTTTCTATTTAGACTAAAGTGTTATTCATACTTGAGTGATATGTTCTTGTGTTCTTCGCGTGTTCATCATTTAGAGGTGCGTGTTCTTCATGAACACGCCCTCTCGATCTAGTTGATTAGGTACACAAGTTTGTATCCTGTTTGTATGATTAGCCTATTAGAATAAAGTGGATGCTTGCATGCCCTGATTAGAATAAAGTGTGTTCGTGATTCCTTTATAATAGTTTATGCTAGGTTGCATGAGTAGCCTTTTTCCTCTGCTAGTGCGTAGATCCTGGGTTTATGCGTTCGTCTGCTGCAAGTCGTTCGTGTACGTTGGAAGCATAGTACGGGACCAAGTGCTCTCTCGTATGCCTTTAGCATAAGCTAGTAGTACCTATAGTTAGTGAGATCAGTTCTCTTCCGTGGTCGTAGTTCTATCAGTACAGGGTGCTGTAGTCCGTTGGCTACAGCAGTAACCACAGCGTGGATGTTGTGGCACGCTACCGGTTATCATCCGTTCGGCTTATCCCAAGGTTAGGTAGAGGCAGTCCAGGAGGTGGTGACAGCCCTTCTGGCCCTCGTTGATCCTCCGCAGCTAGATTTAGTCAGAGCTCATTCCACATAGATCCGCATACCAGAGTCGCCTGTTAAGTCAGGTCTATCGACATCCTGAGCCAAGTTCTATCTAGAGATCAACCTTTAACCTCATCTATAGTACTATCTTTAGGAATCCTCTCTATCCTTACCTCTTGTCTGGGTGTGTCCTTGGACCGACTGAATGAAGTTAGTACACACACATTCCCTTGGATTTGATAGCCTTGGAATACTCTGAGGTGAAAGCTACAACGGTATCCGTGCGCTTGCGGATTTATTCATGTGTCGCTAAAATACCCAACAAGCTTTCTGGCGCTGTTGCCGGGGAACGGTTGCTGTATCTATCTTCGTACCCAGTGGTCCTTGTACCATTTCATTTTTTCTTTATTCTACCTTCACCCCCGTTACCCATGGAGAGGCCATCCTTTCACGACCTCTCCACCTCAACTTACGAGTTCAATGATCCATCAATGTCTTCATCCAACCATGAACTTCATTTCCACATTATGGGCATGGTTCAGGATCGACCCTTCTTTGGAGCGATCAATGAAGACCCCTACTTTCATTTGGAAGAATTCGAGGAACTGTGTTCGCGTCTGGTTCTCCCAGGCATGACACAGGAATCCATAAGGTGGAAGTTGTTCCCCCTCTCTCTGTTAGAAAGGGCGGAGCAATGGTACACTGACACTGTAAAAAGTGTAAATGGTGATTGGGGCAAACTTCGAGATAACTTTTGCAACTCATTCTCTCTCGTGGAGAGGACGGTGCAATGGTATACTCATATGGCCTCTCTCCCTGGAGATATTATCGAGTTCGAACAATTAGAGGAGGAGTCTATAGGAGCCGCGTGGGCTAGGTTCATACGCCTTTGTGCATTTGGACCAGGCTCATTTCTACCCGATGATGTCTTGCTTTATGCATTTTGCATGGGTTTAGACATGGACACTGCCCAAGATCTTGACATCGCAGCTGGAGGTTCGTTTGCACACAAAACTCTAGTGGAAGGAAGAGCAATCCTAGATAGTCTCTTAGAAAACTCTTCCCTTCTTACCTGCCATAATGAACCCCGCCGAAAATCAAAGTCGATCCATGAGAGTCTCTCAACAGCTGAACCTGAGCCTTTGACTTCCACATCCCAAGATTCGTCCGTTGAGCCCTCTCCCGAACCAGGAACAATGGAGGAAGAAGAAATTCAGCCTCCAGAGTTCCTCTATCGATTCGAGGATAACACTCCTGAAAATCTCAGAAGCACCTCGAATTTCTTAGATGTCCAACTAGGGAAGGAGCCCTCTTCTGTCCAAATCAATCATTCCAAAAATCTCTCGACAGAACCTTCCCCTAGGCCTACAATACCTCCTTTGCCTCCCGATCCTCCAAATGAAACATCTATCATGGAGGCCATGGAGAAGAAGTGGTCGACTGGAGTGGGAAACTTTTTCGAAGCACTTTGGATTTGTTCACCCTCTACGATCATTTCTTGTTCCATAAGGGGAATTATCTTAGAAGCCCATCTTAACCACATTATGGAGGTTAATGTCACGCCATGGCACCTAGCGTACACTTTGTTGGGCAACGTTACGCTAAGACCATCCAACAAACTCCTCAAGAGTTGTCCCGCCGGACATATTCTTGAGTGTCAGGGGGTTGCATGTGCCGTGCCACTCCTAGAAGACAAGATCAAGGTGAATCTAGACTTCCACATCTTTGATGTCCTCGATCTTGATCTCCTCCTAGGCTTCCCAGCAGAAAAACTTCTCGATGCATCCCGAGGGAGCCTGGATGAAAAGCTTAGGGAAGCCTCTTCTACCATCATTCCCTTGTTTTCAGAGAATTCTATGGAGAAGCCTCTTCCCAAGCAAAACCCACTCGAGGAGATGAGGCATGTATCTCCGTTCACATCCTCCGAGCTCGTTATCATTGAGGTTGTAGAATTTTCTACTCCTCAAGAGTACGACTCGGAAGATCCTCTTCACCTTTGTGAAGGCGAACGATCCTCATCACCCTCGATCAAGTTTGAGCCTCTTCCCATTGGCCCATACCATGTTGCTCTCGACCTTGATCGAGAATCAACATCGATCTTACACGATGAACCTCCTGAGATGGAGAATTCATGGGCCACGGAGATCGAGGCACCGACTCTGGAATCCAAAGGAAAGGATTCCATTGATGAGCATGGTAGCTTCGTTCTTGGTACACCATATTAACCATGCATGCATCATGCCTCTCCAGAATCAGCCATGCTTAGTGCACAGAGCACGCACGAGGGCTACAACCGCCTTATGGTCCTCTCCTATAAAAAGTTTAGAAGGATGGTTGTAGATGCATATGTTTACCATAAGCATTGCAGATTTCGTGTATGCACTGTGGCACTAACCTTGTAGCTGAAGCTTCAATGACACATCAACAATTGGTGGTGAGACGGGAATGACATCACCAATGAAGCTGCAGGAAGAAGTTCCCATGGTCGAGCTTATGCCCGCAAACAAAGCACTACCAGGAGGTATCCTGGATTAGGTTAGATTTTATTTCCCTTTTCAAATAAAAAGTAAGAGCATGTTTTTTGGGTAAGGTTGTCCTTCGGGTATTTTTGGTCGCTAACCTTTTAGGTGGAGATTGAGAAGAACGGTGGACAGGTGATTCCTAAGAACATGTGAGCTACATCAACTACACCACTTTGGTAAGTTTTTGGTGAGGGAACACATACAAAGGGGAGCTTGATCTCCACACACTTGAGTTTTGTTGCCCAGTAATACAGACTTCAAGTGTGGGGGAGGTATGTGAGCATCCCGAGTAAAGTTCCTCTCATACCAAATCTTATCCTGGTTTGGAGATGATGTTAGCTCTTGCCTCTTGCCCAACTACGTACGTTCTGCTTTTGACATTAAACAAAGCCCTTCCGGGAGGTTGCCCGTTGTTCGCCATCTTATGCTCATGTTTATATCCCTTTGGAAATGCTTGATCATGCTTTCATGCTGCCTTTATCTATGTTTGTAATGCTATGGTTTGAGTGCATGTTTAGCTACGTGCTTTCATAGTTGTTTTAAATTAAGCATGGTGCTTAGGTTAAAACTACCTTCTTCAATCAAACAAGACATGGTGTTGAGTTTGACTGATGAACCTTATAATAATGCCTGCATGGATTTTGGTTGTATGTACGGACTAACCCTTGCAGGAATTTTCGAATCCAAAATGGGGTAAGTCATCAAGCTTGATTCAAAAGGGAAGGTAAGCCAAGGCATGCCAGCCTTGTTTGAGCTAGGTCTCATGGTGGATTTATTTTTGAATTTGAATAAAGGCTCCCTGGTTCTTGAACCAGTAGAGTCTCACTTTTGTTTTTCCCATTTTGTTTGAAGACAGCACCAGGTACATGAACAAGTGTGGGGGAGATCTCCAAGTTTATTATCATCGACATACACACTTTTGATCTCCCACATAGGTGTTGCATAACATCGACTACGCTTTCAAGATAAGGGACAGGGTAAACTAGAGTGATCCAGTAGCCCCATGGGTCAGCTGAACCACCACTGGTCTTCCTTGTTTCTCATATTCTTCAGGAGCGATGGTGTGTGCACCCTTTATCTCACTCTCTTTGATTCTTGAGTTTGAACGAGTTTTAATTCTTATCTGTTAAATCAAACTCTTGGAATCGTGCTCTACCTGCTCTACATGTTTCCTGTGGTTGGCTTGCATATGCTTTATTCCATTCGTATCATCTTGATGCTTGTGAACAAATATCATTAGGGAAGTCATGCTCATCTAAGTAGTTGGTGTTTGTGATATGGTTTGATGATATGATCTTCTCTCTAAATGTTTGAGTGCTTGGGAATTGTATTTGAAAAAATTGAAAACCCTTTGCAAAGCTCCTCTTTGATATGCCAAAGTCCTACAAAAGCCATATGATGTTTTTAGTTGAAAACCTTATACTCATATGCTGCTTGTCACTGCATTGAGCTTTGTCAAATTGCTGTGACCCTGGTGAGAATTCTTTTCATGCTTTCATGATCAAGATCCATGTGCACTCCGTTTCCCCTTGCTATGCTTCTACACTGGAAGTTAACATTGTATCGTCCATTCATTCCATAAAAATAAAGCTCCATGTGTGGTGTGACCTCTCTCTGCAAAAGTATTCTTGAAAAAAGAGACATGGGCTATGAAAAAAGAAAAAAAAAACAAATACCATGCTCAAAGCATGAGTGAAAAAAAATGCCTAAGGCATAAAAAAAAGAGAAGGATAGTCCATGTCCAAAATAAAGAAGGAAAAAGAGAGATGTGATCATGCAAAAAGGAGTTCCAATAAATTAGATGGTAATAACTAGCACCCGCTCCGGGCCTAGTGTCCACCTTATCATCACCATAACATTCATCATATATATATGGTAATATCTAGCACCCATTCCGGGCCTAGTATCCACCTTACCATATCCATCACATCCACACCTATGCACATCTTGATCTGATTGTATGATTTGATTTTCTCCTTGGATCCGGTTTTTGACTTTGCAATATATGTGACGCAAGTATGCTTTATCTTTTATCCTACCCTGAGCTCCACATATAGCCATCATTAGAAGTAGGATGAAAGAAAGGCAAATCTAATGCCTTGGTGAGGACATATACACATTGAGCGATCTGAGAGAATCAAATGAGGAGCTAAGCAAAGGTTTGTCTTAAAACTTTATTGCAAAACCCCAAGTTACTTGACATGGTGAGCAGAGGTGATTTGATTCATGACCGTTCCACACCTCAACAACCCAAGATGGCGTGATCGCCACTCCACAGAGTCCACAAGTGCAAGGTATGGTTTGGAATATCTCTTATGCTCGCTTCATACCTTTGGATATCATGTACCACCTTGATCTGACTTCCTTCACTCGAGGACGAGCAAAGGTCAAGTGTGGGGGTGTTGTTGACGGCTGTTAAATACCACTTTTATGCCGTCAATTCGTGCATAATATAAATGGAAAGTGATCATCAACAAGTGTTGGTGTTTCTATCTTTTGTTGCAGGACACATCAAAATACACATGGAATGATATAGTTGAGAGCAAGTAAACCAATGGCATAGATATGGCATCATCATAAACAACGTCAAATGCCAAATTGGTCTGCACCATTACGACGGGCTCGACGAGACGATCAAAACGGATATATCATTTGCATACATCAGAGCCCGGAGGAGGGAGATGTGCACAAGACATCACGTGGACCCGGTGGGACCCACACCAGGCCACGTGGCGACGTGCTGCCACACAAGCGCCCACGTGGCCATGACACCTCACCGATCCAAAGAAGCACACTCTCGACCAATCAGGAGCAAATCACGTGGATCCAAGGGCCCACAACCACGAGATAACGGGATAGAAACAACGCAAACACCCCCATACCCACCTTGGGACCCACCTGGCAGTCACCTAGACGAAAACAGGCGCGATCGGGCCCACCCCGGGATCGGCTGATCCCCAGGTCGGCCGAACCCACTCTGAGGCCTCTCGCGCCACCCTTCCACGTGTCGTCTTGTCATGACGAGCCAAAGGCGGTGCCAGGTGTATGCCCGAATATCCGCCCGGAAGCCTGCAGCTCCTTCTCATGGAAGATTCACCAACTTGGCCCCCACTCCTCTGCGCCATGTGTCACCACCTCATTGGTCCTTTGGTGGCGCCCAAGCCAGCCTAGGGAGCTCCTCTTGGCCTATAAATATGAGGGGAGGGGGTAGAGAATGAGACACACTACACCACTTCACCCAAGGATGAGTGCTTCCCTTCAAAGGAGACACCTCTCCTTGGTAGATTAGAGAGTAGGGAGAGTGAGAGAGAGTTGTATTTGTATGGATGCTTGTTCTTCAATTAGAGTAAAGTAAATATTTCCGCATTTTCTATTTAGACTAAAGTGTTATTCATACTTGAGTGATATGTTCTTGTGTTCTTCGCGTGTTCATCATTTAGAGGTGTGTGTTCTTCATAAACACGCCCTCTCGATCTAGTTGATTAGGTACACAAGTTTGTATCCCGTTTGTATGATTAGCCTATTAGAATAAAGTGGATGCTTGCATGCCCTGATTAGAATAAAGCGTGTTCGTGATTCCTTTCTAATAGTTTATGCTAGGTTGCATGAGTAGCCTTTTTCCTCTGCTAGTGCGTAGATCCTGGGTTTATGCGTTCGTCTGCTGCAAGTCATTCGTGTACGTTGGAAGCATAGTACGGGACCGAGTGCTCTCTCGTATGCCTTTAGCATATGCTAGTAGTACCTATAGTGAGTGAGATCAGTTCTCTTCCGTGGTCGTAGTTCTATCAGTACAGGGTGCCGTAGTCCATTGACTACGGCTGTAACCACAGCGTGGACGTTGTGGCACGCTACCGGTTATCATCCATTCGGTTTATCCCAAGGTTAGGTAGAGATAGTCCAGGAGGTGGTGACAGCCCTACTGGCCCTCGTTGATCCTCCGCAACTGGATTTAGTTAGAGCTCGGTCCACATGGATCCGTATACCGGAGTTGCCTGTTAAGTCAGGGCTATCGGTATTCTGAGCCAAGTTCTATCTAGAGATCGACCTTTAACCTCATCTATAGTACTATCTTTAGGAATACTCTCTATCCTTACCACTTGTCTAGGTGTGTCCTTGGACCGACTGTACGAAGTTAGTACACACACGTTCCCTTGGATTCGATACCCTTGGAATACTCTGAGGTGAAAGCTACAACGGTATCTGTGCGCTTGCGGATTTATTCGTGTGTCGCTAAAATACCCAACAGCAGCCTCCTAGGTCGCCTCGGCCTCCAAATGGCGGGTTCACACCACATCTCCTAGGCCCAGCTGCCTACATGCCTTTTAGGTCGCTTGGATCTACAGTGGCCAATTCCACCAACGGCTCCGCGCTTAAAGGCTCTACTGCCCCTTGGCGACCTGTTGGTCTTCATCGCAGCTCCTTGCTGAGGCCCTACTGCCTTCTAGGTCGACAAAGACCTACGGATTTCAGGTTGACACCCTGTGTTGTGCCACTTCACAATGGCCGTGTTGACCCAGGTCGACACAGGTTCTTTTAATTTCCATGGCCTCCTGAAGGTCGGCGCGCTTCCACAGCCCTGCTGGGACCTTGGCCATGCCATTGCCGCACGGGCGCCTCTATATAATGATCAAGATACATCGTTTGCCATGCAAGCATGTGTATAAAAGCTTCGTAAGCTACAAATGACTATGGCCCATGGCCAATTACAAGATACAAACATATTAAAGGTCCTGATCTACCTTACATGATGCCTACGGCGCAACCTAGACTGATGAAGCGCGTCGCAAGCTTTCTTCTAGCTTCAGGACCTACTTGGAGCCCTCCACCGCCGCCGAGGTCGCGGCTGCCACACAGCCACCTCTACTCTAGCCCCAGAATGTTTCTTGTGGTGCCCCATCTTTTGCTAGGGTTCTCCCACAAGATCCCAAATCGGGCCAGCGTCACCTCGGGCCTTCCCCGGTACAGCATGGCGGTCTCCAACACCACCTTAGGCCTCTGCTCACAAGGTCCGTCAAGGCATGTACTGCCCCATGCTGCACCTGGATTCCTCGCTGGGCGCGGGTGAAGTGGCTGATGGAGTTCTCCCAACTTCGCAAGCATTCTTCTAGCTCCAGATGACGATAACCTAGCGCTATGCTCTGGTGGACAGACATAAGCCCAGTGTGCTGCAAAATTACTAAGCTGCTTCGCCATGCTGTTTCTATCTGGTTCAAGTGGTAAGGTCTGTGGTCACCTATTTATAGCCGCGGAGCTTGGCCTCGGATGCGGTCTCCGCTTCAGCTGGCGTGGCGTCCTTATCCAATCACTGTTATCACGTGGAGCATGAGGTTCCTGTTCACCTCTGAGGAGCACTGACACGTCTGTCGCCTGCCTGGTGACACCTTTACAGCTTTTGTCTCTTGCGGGCAGCGACTGCATCCCTGCTCGGGGGTAGGTCCCGTGACCGTACAGTACGCCCGTGGTACGCCACGTGACAAGGCTGCTGGCGCCTGGCGCTATCCTCCTAGATTCATGATGGTTTGTCTTATTCGGTGGGCGGAGCATCTAAAGGACAAGCAGAAGGTTGTAGGTTCTCTATTCATTCTTCAAGCATCAATCCGACCATCCAGGTCGACTTACTGCTCGGGGGCTACTCCACGAGTGCGTCTTATGATGCCCTCTTTTTCTCCGTCGCAACAACTTACTAGAAGCTCGCTCCCATTACATCCTCGCTCGACCTCCCTTCGATCGACAGAGGGACCTCCTTCGAGGTCACGACGATTTCTTCCTAATTGCCTGACTCAGGTCAGGTCGGCGGTTCTACACGGACGACGCCTTGTATTCGCTTCGACCCTCTGGACCTGTGCTCCAGGGGCTCAATACTTGACGACGTACGCGCCGGAGGAATATGCTTTCTTTGGATCCCCGTGCACCCTACACGACCTTGACGACGTCATGGCTTCGCTCTGCTTCGACATGACTTCACCTCGGCCGCTACGCCTACACGTCGATCGGGGGCTTGAGAGACATGGGTACCCATGGGTCCCCACCGACCAGGGTCCTAGAGGTCCCTGTCAAGTGGACCTGACCTACCAGAAGCCCCGCCGACCTGCAAGTGGGCCCGAAGAACTTATCCACAACCCCGACAACCTTGGAAGACTCTAGAAGACCTTATCCAGATCCTGGAGGATCTGCCGGGCTTGGGGCACAAGGCACACTGTTAGGCCGCGGCTCGGCGCCACCTGTAGGTCCGGAGATCTCGGGATCCCTCCTGTAATCAAGGCAGATGGCCTTCCTAAATTGTAACTGACCCCGACGAGGGTCCACCAACCTCGAATGGAAGCCCTAGCCCATTGACCATATAATGCGGCCTAGAGCTCCATTCGAGGGGACTCCCCCGCCACGCATAATTCCACCTCATACTGGACGTAGGGTTTCACTCTCCGGAGGCCCGAACCAGTCTAAACCCTTGTGTCCATTGCCATTCTCGCCGTGTTCCGAGTTCCACCTGCGAACTACCACCTACGCTCTTAGTTCTCGATCCCCTCCAATTAACCTACAACCGCTTGGGTCATCCCCTTGCGGATCTGTCCAGGTCTCACCCCCTGACAGCTTGCTGAAGAGAAATAGTGCAGCAATGATGAAAACCGAGGGTGCGACTAAGATCTTTCCATGAAACTCGATACGGAACTCCATGAAATCGAAATGAAATACCGGACGCATCCTCTTGAAGAGTGAAGAGGAACTAGATGGTGGTAGGTCTAGAACCAACCTCCTGAACTGGGACAAAATCTTCCCATCCTAGAGCTTGCCAAATGGAATCGAACTCGGAGTCCATACCTGTTTTCTCGAGATGGTCCGGGTCGAACTCCTTGGTTTTGGTGAAGACTCGGTCCTTGATGAGAGCGTAGGCTTGTCTCTCGCGATCATTCCTCAAGTCGATGAAGGTGGCGTCGATGGCGTACACTTCTTCAGCTTGTGGCGTGGGTAGCTCTTCCTCTCCCTCTTCATCACAGTCGGTTGACATTGGGCTTGGTGCAGCTTCGGAATGACGAGATGAGCTCCCCCCGTCATGTGAACGGTGTGAGCGAGTCAACTTCCGGAGTGCGCTGGAGGCCCAACTCATCTTGCACAACAATCGGACAACAAGAGCAACTCGGTGATGGGTTAGTGAAACCGAATGAAATCCTTACCGAGGTTGCTCCACCACTGATCAATATTTTAGCACAACTAGGAGTGAATACTTGGCACCTCAATCTCGAGCAAGAAATCCAAGAAAACCAAAGAGCAAGAACAAGAGAGGGAGAGAGTGATGGAAATGGGTGAAGACACCCCTCAAACCCCCTGGTATATATAGGCAATGGAGCTGAGCATCGAGACATGGGCCGTGTGCAAATGCTAGGAGCCGTTGGAGGAAGGAGGACCGAGATAGCCGTTAGGCTGGGTCAGCCGACCTGTGGGGTCGGCCGAACCCACCTCGGGTCCGCTCGCCTCCAAACTTTTGCAACGGCTCTCTAACGGTCATATGGTGGCCTTCCTAGATGTCCTGGTCCAAACTTGTCCAAGAACTTGCTCAAAAGAATTTTTAATGGTTTTCCAACTCAAAATTGTATTTTCAGAAATTTTTATTCGAAAAGGGAAATATGAGATAACTACCAATTTTTACCTTTTGGCGAAAGGACTCATCATTTTAAGTCCGAGAGCGAGACTTTTCTCGGTAATTAGTTCCACTCGTCACCGCACTCCCGAGAAGTAGAGGGGTGAGATTTCCGTACCTCCCGCCACACCTTCCGTGTTTTCTTTGACTTTCTCGGTGCGGTCAGAGGTTGCTTGAGCTGGGGTTGTGGCTCCGTCCATTCCCCAGTTTGCTCATCATTTCCTTGCACTGAATAGCATTGCTCTTCTGTTGGTCGAAATCGGAACATCAAGTTCTTCCTCACAATGCGGAAACGGATGGTCCCATTTTCCACATTGATCCTCGCCCTTGCGTCACTTAGGAATGGCCTCCCAAGAATGAGTGGCATTTCCGCATCACCCTGCATATCAAGGACCACGAAATCCGCGAAGATGCAAGAACCCTGGACAAATACCAATAGACTCTCCACAATCCCCTCTGGATACCGGATCGACGCATCAGCAAGTTGAACTGTCCTCGAGGTTGGAGTAAGAGCACGATATCCCAATGTTTCGAACATAGCCTTGGACATGAGGTTGACACTCGCGCCAAGATCACAGAGAGCATTCCTAATTCTCTGGTAGTATATTGTGCAAGTAATAGCCGGATAACCAGGGTCTCTCCTGTGCATAATTGCTGAAGATTCCCATGGATCAAGAACCTAATGTATGGGTCTCCCTGCATAGTCCGCAGCTCGTGCCCGCCCAGATGGCTTACCCCATCTGGTGGACACTGCACAAACATTCTCACAAGAAGACACGAGTTGCCCCGGAATCTTCCCGTCTTCGGCAGAGGGAACCAAAGCAGCTAACTGAGCCAACTGGGTTTCTATCATTTTATTAAAGCTCAACTGGTTCTTAAGAGCAAAAGAAAGGCAATCAATTTTAACGTTAAGGCTTTCCAAAGTCTTATCATAGGCAGCTATTTTCTTATTGAAACCATCATTGATCTTAGCTTGCCCGAAAACCAGATCTCTTAGGGAAGGTTTGTTTGAGTTGAAAGTACTACCTTGATTACCTCCCAGATAGTAAGGGCGTGATTGATTTCACGTTTGACCTCCTTGTGGACGATAACCATTGTTGTTGCCATTCATGTACATCACGTCCTACTGGGTGGTAGGGCAGTAATTCCCTGAATGCCTAGTGTCACCATAAACTTCACAAGTCATGCGAGCATCCACAGCGTGAGTAGTGACGGCCATGGCAGCCTTCTCACCGGTCAGAGCATCCATTCTCTTCATAAGTAGGTCCATCTTGGCGTGCGACATATCCGCTTCCTTGACGGTATGTGTACCCCTCTGACGTGGCTGTAGTCGATCATCACTCCACCCTTGGTTGGAGACCATCTTCTCAATAAGTTTAGTTGCCTCAACTATAGTGAGAGAGAAGAAAGCCCCTCCAGCAGCAGCATCAATATGGCCCCGGGCTGTCGGAGTCAGCCCATTGTAGAAACTCTGAAGAATAAGCCAGTTGTCCATCCCATGATGGGGACAAGCCTGAAGGACCGGAATGGCGAACCAGAGAGGGGGCAGTGAATGGGAGCCGATAAATATTCTACTCAAGAATTCGGCCTATGAACCCAAGATCACTCGGACACCTCCGAAAGCTTCTCTTGCCAAATCCACGTAGCCACTGGAGTGTTACTGGATCAAGGAGCAAGATCCAACCAACAACAACACAAAACACGAAGCGGAAAAAAACTCGAAACTGCTGCTGGCAACCAAAACCGGTCAGGCCGGTTTCTGAAACCGGTCAGACCGACCTTCTGGGACTTAGCCTCTCACAGGTAGGGGAAACCGGTCAGGCCGGTTTGGCAAACCGGTCAGGTCGGTTTTGTCCAGGAAATCCCCAAAAGACCTTCGAGACCAAACCTACCCAAAACACCTCAAGAACCCTCCTCCAACCTTTGAACAAGAAAAGCCATAGCTTGAACGAGACTCGCCTGTTCAAAAACTCCTCTCGGCAGCCCACTGGGGGTAAACCGGTCAGGCCGGTTTTGCCCAGGCAGTCGGGAAGAACTCAGCCCGCGGGAAAAACCTCACCTTCACCTCGATCGATCTCCCGATTCGTTCCACGGATTCAAGTGAGACTTTGGGATTAGCTGGGGTACCTCGTGGGCTACCAATGGCTAGAAGCTCGGTCCCCAAAACCTACTCAATCAAGAGGAATCAGAAGTCAACCCTCAAGAACACATTCCCATGAACTCCACCGAAAACCACCAAATTGAAGCCGTTTCGGAGGGTTTGTTGGAGCAAGATCACCAAGCAAAGAGGCACAAGGTCCTCATATGTGACATCCAACAAGAATCCCTCAAAGAAACACCCCCAAAACTTCCCCACGGAAAATCCAAGAAAAGGCTCCGAAAATCACCAAAAAGGGAAAACAGGAAGAACACAATCAAGCCTTGAGGAACCACGCCGAATCATCTATACATACCATGAAGGTTCATACAAGGTCTAGCTTCCGCCCGATCATCCTTCCCTCTCACAAGATCTCACCATGAAGCTCTCAAGCTAGTCCTAGAAATCCTAAGGAAAATAGGAAGGAAAAAAGCAAAGGGAAAATGAGCTAGGGTTCCAAGAGATGGCTGCCATCCTCTCACCACTTGGGTTATTTGGAGGCTAGCCAAAAGACTAAACTACCCCTATTAAATAAACTTGGATACACACCCACCAAGGGCACTTTGGGAAATTGTCTTCGTAACACCATCGGACGGATGCCCGGCGATCGCACTTCGCTTTGCCTCGACGCAAGCCTTGCGATCCCGATGCGTGTCCTCCGCTTCGAAGCTTCCCGACGCCCTGCGACCCCAAACCGGTCAAACCAGTTTCCCAAACCGGTCAGGCCGGTTTTGGCCAGACAGCCACGCCGGTCTTCAGCCTCGGCTTTGTGGCTCAGCCGAGTAACCCAGTGGTTTTCTGGTGAACCACTGCAAACCCCGCGAACTTGATGTAGCCTCCGCCAATCGCCACTCATGACTCGGTTCCCACGAAGTCCCGGTTCGACCTTGGTTTTGAGGCTCAACCAAGAAACCGTCCACCGACTTCATCCTACTGTTCTTGCCACCATGTGCCCCGCACTTGACCCCGCTGGCCACCGGGTCCCTCAAACCAAGCCTACTTGTCTTCTCCACACCTAGAGGCCTCACCGGCAACGACCTTTCGCGCATGTTCTTCACTTGCACCAACACCAGTCAAGCCGCAACCTGCACCTGCAATACTTAGCCAAGAACCAGTCCACACAACGTTGTCAATCACTCATCACACCAGGAAGCGACCATCCACCGGTCCTCGAACCACACAAGGTCCTCAATCTCTCCCTTGATGAGTGCATTGACAACACACACTTTTGGTAACCAAAGAGAAAAGGAAAAGAAAAGAAACGACTAAAAGAAACTCAAACAAGCGATCGAAAGCCAAACAAAGGCAAAGAACAAGATCACATGAAAGAGGAAAGACTCGGTCTCCTTAGGCAAGGGCAACGGCTCGACACAACCTAGTCAAAAACAAGCTCAAGCAAAGAGCACAAACCACCAAAGCATACACAAGCGCCCCCTGCACATATGCACACTCCCCCTGAACAAGTGCCAACATTAGGCACAAACCGGTCAGGCCGGTTCCACCAAACCGGTCCGGCCGATTCCAACAACCGGTCAGACCGATTAAACTCGGCAGAAGCTCACCCCCAAAAGCCAAAAATGCAAAAGAAATGCACAAGCTCCCCCTTGACTGTTGGGATATGTTCTAGGGATGCAATCCAACTTTTCTCCACCAACATTTCTCCCCTTGTTGCCAATGCATGAATCAAGGCTCAAATTTTGAAAAGATGCAACTAGAGCTTCTCAAATAGACAAAATTCATCACAAGATGCTACACATGATCAAATGAGCAAGTTAGATACTTTATAGCATCGTATGAACATCAACTACATGATCACCAAGTGTCACAACCATTGGGTAAAGCTAAGATAGAATTGATCATTTTTGCGAAAATTACCCTCTCATGAGCAAAGTCCTAAACATGAGCAAAACATGTCAAAATGGCAAAGCCACACAAACTTCATACTAGGACAACCATTCTAAGCATAAGACCATCATAAACACCCACAATCATCTCATGTCATGTCAAAGCCACCGAGCCATGTGCTTACTTCTAGATATGAGACTTCTCATTGGTAAGCAACATGCAACGGTTTATCACCCAAGAACAAGCAAATAAAGCACATATGACATGGGAGCACATTTTCCAAGCAATTTACATTTCATTTTCAGATTTATATTTGGTACATGAAATGTCTTTGCGACAAAAAGAAACTTATGCCCTTCCACAAGATAAAGCATGGGGGCTAAACATTCATGATGGCAAATGAGCCTTTGGCCCCAAATGCTCAAAGCTAGCTATCCAACCACAAATTAAGCATAGCCAAGCCACAAAAACATATCAAGATCATATAAAGGCATTTACCCACAAGAGAGCATAGATATGATATTTTTCAAAAACATAGCTATCAACCATGGATATAAACCAAGATCATCAAGAGCTAAGCCACACTAAGCCATATCATACCAAACTAGCTCACAAGATCATATATAGCATATCATGGTGAACAATGTATATAGGAGAAGATTTTCCTACAAAATGCATACGACCTAAGATACAAGGATGCTTATACATCATGTTACACATGCAATGCAAAATGCAAGGAATGCACAAAGGAAAGCTATACATATGCTACAAAGGAGCTCCCACACACCAACTCAAGAAATCAAACAAACACCAAGCTCCCCTCGCAAACGAGTGAAAGTTGCTTGATCTAGGGGTTTGGTGAAAATATCGGCTAGCTGGTCATGTGTGGGTACATGGATCAAAGAGATTTTGCCTTTCTCTACGTTGTCTCTCAGGAAATGATACCTCACTTCTATGTGCTTGGTTTTAGAATGGAGCACTGGGTTCTTTGCAACACTTATGGCACTCGTGCTATCACATTAAAGTGGGACATGGGTATACTCCTCACCAAAGTCGCTCATGGTGTATGTGATCCAAAGGAGCTGAGAGCAACAATTGGCTGCGACCACATACTCTGCCTCGGTAGTGGATTGAGTAACACTCGATTGTTTGCGGGAAGACCAAGACACCAAAGAAGAACCCAAGAATTGGCAAGTCCCAGAAGTGGACTTCCTATCCAACCGACACCCGGCAAAATCCGCGTCCGAAAATCCATGAAGAGCCAAAGAAGAAGACGCAGAGTACCAATGGCCGAAGTCGGGAGTGTGTCGCAAATACCTGAATATGCGCTTGACTGCTTGCCAATGCGAAGTCCTCAGAGACGCTTGAAAACGAGTGCACAGACATACCAAGAATTGGATGTCCGGCCTCGTCGCCGTCAAGTAGAGGAGTGACTCGATCATGCTTCGGTACTCCTTCTGGTCCATATGTTCACCTTCCTCGTCCGCATCAAGAGCTGTAGTCGTATTCATAGGCGTCGCCATGGCCTTGGAGTCCTCCATGTTGAACTTCCTCACAATGTCCTTGGTGTACTTAGCTTGGTGCACAAATGTTCCTTCCTTTGATTTCTTGATCTGGAGGCCGAGGAAGATCTGCAACTCACCCATCATGCTCATCTCAAATTCCCTGCTCATGTCTTCTGCAAACCTTGCAACAAGAGAGTTAGACGAGCCACCAAAGACAATATCATCCACGTATACCTGTACAATCAGGATATCTTTGCCCTGCCTGAGGAGAAACAAGGTCTGATCGACCTTCCCCATCTCAAACCCTCGCTCAAACAGGAACCCCCTCAACCTACCGTACCAAGCTCTAGGCGCCTGCTTCAACCCATACAGTGCCTTCCTCAACTTGTACACCCTGTGGGGGTACTTCTCACTCTCAAACCCCGGTGGTTGCCTCACATACACTACTTCCTCCAAAACACCATTTAGAAAGGCACTCTTGACATCCATTTGGTACAACTTGAACCCTTTAGCTACGGAAAAGGCTAGAAGGAACCTAATCGCCTCCAAACGGGCTACGGGAGCAAAGGTCTCCTCGTAGTCGATCCCCTCTTTCGGACTATACCCTTGCACCACCAACCTCGACTTGTTTCTTACCACATCTCCTTTCTCTCCCTCTTTATTTTTCCACACCCATTTTATCCCAATCGGCTTACACCCCGGTGGAGGATCCACCAACTCCCAAACTTGGTTCCTCTCAAAGTTCTCCAAATCCTCATGCATCGAATTAACCTAATTGTGATCAGATAGCGTGTGTCCAATGTCTTTGGGCTCAAAAGTAGCAACAAAAGTAGCATGAGCAAAGTGAGAATTGTTTCGAACCCTCGACCGTGTAGTACGTTCATTGATGTCGCCGATGATTTTTGAAGCTGGATGATCCACTTGAACTCGACGGGGAGGTTCTCGCCTTGATGCTACCTCCCCCTCAACAGCAGCTTCACCTTGATCTGGGTTTGTCGTTGTAGGTGTGGGAGAAGGGCCGTCCACCACCGTAGTCGAAGTAGTAGGTACATGCTCAGCCGCGGCACCACATCGCCATCTTCATCATCTCCATGTTCATGCTCCTCCTCCTGGAAAATCTCCTCGCCAAGTTCTTCGTCACCTGCACACTCAAAAACAAGCTGACTACGTGGCTGTGTCTCATCGAAGGTAACTTCACAAGTCTGCACGATTTGGTTAGTTTCAAGGTTGAGCACACGAAAGGCTCTAGAATGAGACGCGTAACCAAAGAAAATGCCATCGACAGACCTAGCCTCGAACTTGTCCAACTTCTTACCTTTCTTCAGGATAAAGCATTTGCACCCAAACACATGGAACTAACTCACCTTGGGTGTCCGCCCGTGCATCAACTCATAGCATGTTTTCTTCTTGTGCACCCTGAGGTAAATCCTTTTCGACACATAGCACGCGGTATTCACCGCCTGAGCGCAGAACCTTCTCGGAGTCCTATGCTCATCAAGCATCGTCCGAGCCATCTCGCACAAGGTTCTGTTTTTCCTTTCAACCATGCCGTTCTGGGGAGGCGTATACGGACTAGAAAACTGGTGTTCAAGACCCAAGTCATGGCAAAAGGTTTCGAAACGAGAGTTTCTAAATTCTGAGCCATTGTCACTGCGGATCGCTCGTATGGCATCTCCGTGCCTCTCGTTCTTCAACCTCAAGACAAGATCTCGAACAAAACCAAATGTTTCCCCTTTCTCCTCAAGAAAGAAAACCCACGCATACCGAGAGTAGTCGTCCACCACAACCATGACGTACCACTTCCCACCCACAGATCGCACACGAGCTGGGCCAACAAGGTCCATATGGAGCAGCTCGCTTGGACGCTTCGTCATCACATCGATGAGGGGCGGATGGGAAGCAGCTACCATCTTAGCATGCCGACACGGCGCACAAACCAACTCTTTTTCAAACCTCAGCCGTGGCAATCCTCGGACCAAATTGAGTTTACTCAAGCGAGACAAAAGGTCAAAGCTTAAGTGACCGAACTTCCTATGCCACTTCAACAACTCACTCGAAGAACCAGCCAAGAAACAACGCTCCACACCAGAAGACTAAGAAAAATCAGCTTGGAACACTTGACCCTCGGGAACGACCATGCAAACTAGGTCCCCTCGAGAATCCAAAATTCGAGAACGACCAGGCCGAAACAACACCTCAAAGCCCTCATCCAAAAGCTGGGACACAGAAAGCAAATTGAACCCGAGCGATTGAACAAGAGCAACATGCCTGAGAGTGACCTTCTCACTTACCTTAATCTCACCTTTTGAAAGCACACGCCCTCGCCCATTGCACCAAAAGTGATGTATGTCTTGGACACCACCGGGACGAGAATTGAGAACCACCCCTTGTCTCCGGTCATATGTCTCGAACAACCGGAGTTAATCAACCAAATGTTCCTCAAATCTCCCACCTGAAATTCAAAAATGAGCACGTGAGTGAACAAACGACTCTGCAATGGGGTTAGTACCAAAAGAGTAAAACCAAAGCCGAGCCATTTGCTCCAAAGTGGGGTTAGCACAAACCAAATCATCACGCCTATCAAAACTACCACCACGAAAGCCACCACAAGAACCACCACTAGGAAACCATCCCTGTCTCGCTGGAGGAGAACGAAAACCACGAAAGGAAGACCGTGGACCGTTCCTCCTCTCCATCTCAAAGCTACAACTCCTCCCACCATCGTATTGAGCACGAGGTGGAGACCGTCTAGAAAACTGACCACCACCAGACTCTCCTTGCCAAACATCTGGACCACGACCAAAGGACCTGAACCGAGCCTCATCCCGAGCACGAAAACCAAACTGGTCACCCTGCTGCCTCCAAACCGGTCTGACCGGTTCTGGAAACGGTCTGACCGGTTTCGCTATACGAGAAGCCCAAACCGGTCTGACCGGTTTCCAAACCGGTCTGGCCGATTTAATTCCTCCAGCAGGGTCCGTTCCACCCAAAGCACTCTTGTCTCCCCAAGCCGGAACTGTGCGAACAATGGCCTTACCCCTAGGCAGTGGCATACGAGACTCAGGCACACCATGAGATGGGTTGTACCTATCCTTGTTTGCCTACTCCTTAGCCATTCTCTCCTCTCGCTTCCTCTTGAAGCAGAACTCCCCTTTGTGACCATCTCTCCCACAATAGTCACAATGAAACCGGATTGGTTTTGGCTTTGGTTTTGGTTGAGGTTGCTCACTCGGTTTCTCCTCACTCGACTTCTCACCCTTCTTCTCTCCAACCTCACTCTCCTTGGAGCTCACAAACTTCGCCGGTTTTTGAAAGTCATTTGTAGGGCGAGGAAATATGGGAGGATCTGGGGTTGTGTCAAGTTTGTTTCTCAGTGGGTTGGGCTTAGGTGCATATGCATTTTTGTGGTAGGTTTTAGGTGGAGCTTGGATATCACCAATCTTCTCTCCTCCCTCACCACTACACTCTCCAACCTTCTCCGAACCAAGCGCTTGCCCATCGTAGCGCTTGTATGCCTCTATCATCATCCTAAGCTGTGGTTCATGACCCGACAACCAACCCATCATTTTCCTCAACTCATCATTCTCATCCTGCAAGCGATCAACATAATGTGCAAGTTCCAGATTCTTTAAAGCATGCAATTCACAAGTAGAGCAAGAAGTGGGAATAGGCTCTTTCAACTTAGCCTCAAGCAAAACAGTGTAAGCATGCATCTCATCAATCTTTCCATGCAAAACAGGGCAAGAAGTGCAAGCACCTAGCAAAGCAGGTCTAGACATAAGCTCAGCCACTTCAACCCTAAGCATATCTAGTTCATCACAAGTAGAAGCATGCTTGTCCTTAAGGGCAGTAAGATCAGCTAGGTACACAGAGCAATCACAATAATCAATCTCATCAGAAACCACAGGTGAAGCCTTAAGCGATTCAATCTCAAGCTTGGCATCAAGGTTCTGGGTTTCTAGCTCAGCTACTCGGTTCCTAGCATCTTCTAGTGAGGCCTTAAGCTCTTTCCTCATCTTCTTGGCCTCTCTAAGCATGTCATCACGATTATCAAGTAACTTGCCAAGACGCTCGTTCTCCTCACGCAAGAAGGGAAGCTCGTCACGTACCTCATCCTCGGAGTCAGAGTCCGAGTCACTCTGTTGACTCTTCATGCTGCCGGAGCTATGAGCCATGCCACAGAAGCCATCTCTCGCGTAGCAACTGAGCCCGCTCAAGTTCTTGGATGACTTCTTGTTCTTGCACTGATCACCTTCGTCTTCACTGCTACTCGAGCTCGAGGAAGAGTAGGTGGAGCTGGAGTCGACGTCGCTCGCTCCGACCATCGCTCGGGCCTTCCTGCCGCGGCCATCCTTCTTCCTCGACCGTCACTCGTCCTTGTGCTTGTTCTTGTGCTTGTGATCGTGCCTCGATCGGTACTTGCCTTCCTTGCTCGACCGGTGCTTGTAGCCATCCTTGTTCTCCATCTTCTCCGGACAGTGACAGTCAGTGACGAAGTGTCCTGGCTTGCCTCACTGGAAGCACGTCCGTGCCGTCCTTCTCGTGTTCACCCGGTTCTCGTGGAGCCTCTCGAACCGCCTGGTCAGCAACGCCAGCTCGTCCTCTCCAAGCACGTTGAACTCCTCGTCTGGCAAAGTCATCAAAGAAGATAAAGAGTACATCCTGGAGGATGCGTTAGCGTTAGACTTAGCACCTTTGTCACCGACGAGAGCAAGACTATGGGAGTCAGTCGGGCTCTCAAGACGGGCTATCAAACCACGATCAACCTCAGCTGACTTGAGCTTAGAGAACAGCTCGTTCACCGTCAACGTGGTATACTTCTCCGACTCAAGAATGGCCTCGACCTTTCCATCCCATATGGTACGATCCAGCGCGTGCAAGAGCTTCACAGCTCTATCATGGTTATCGTACGGGAGGACGTCCACATTAGCCCTCATGTTGTTCACAACCACCGTGAACCGCTGGAACAAGGCATCAATCAACTCACCGGGGAGATGAGTGAAGTTCTCGTACTCTCTCCGGTAGGTCGCATACAACCGTGCCTGAACTTCAGCATTTCCAGCATCAACATTCTTCAGCTCCAACCAAATCCTACAAGCTAAGTCCTCTGTCTGAACCCGATCGAATTCGGATTGACACAGCGCATGAAACAAGTAGTCGACCACCTTGTTGTTGGCGTCGAACATGTCCCTTGATCCCGGAGCAAGGAAGTTAATCGGATGAACATAAGCTGTGTTCACCGTAACATCCCAAAGGATCTGTCCCTTGCCACAAAGGAACACAGCCATCCGTCTCTGCCACATCTGGTAGTTCTTTCCATCGAAGTGTGGAGGACCCGATACCCATTCCTGGTACGCCATCTTTGGATCTTAGACTGGTTAGAGTCAATAAAGACCCATAACCGGCTCTGATACCACTTGAAGGACCGGAACGGCGAACCAGAGAGGGGGGGGAAGTGAATGGGAGCCGATAAATATTCTACTCAAGAATTCGGCCTATGAACCCAAGATCACTCGGACACCTCCGCAAGCTTCTCTTGCCAAATCCACGAAGCCACTGGAGTGCTACTAGATCTAGGAGCAAGATCCAACCAATAGCAACACAAAACACGCAGCGGAAAACAACTCGAAACTGCTGCTGGCAACCAAAACCGGTCAGGCCGATTTCTGAAACCGGCCAGACCGACCTTCTGGGACTTATCCACTCAAAGGTAGGGGAAACTGGCCAGGCCGGTTTGGCAAACCAGTCAGGCCGGTTTTGTCCAGGAAATCCCCAAAAGACCTTCGAGACCTAACCTACCCAAAACACCACAAGAACCCTCCAACCTTTGAACAAGAAAAGACATAGCTTGAACGAGACTCTCCTGTTCAAAAACTCCTCTCGACAGCCCACTGGGGGTAAACTGGTCAGACCGGTTTGGGAAACCGGTCAGGCCGGTTTTGCCCAGGCAGTCGGGAAGAACTCAGCCCGCGGGAAAAACCTCACCTTCACCTCGATCGATCTCCTGATTCGTTCCACGAATTCAAGTGAGACTTTGGGGAAAGCTGGGGTACCTCGTGGGCTACCTTTGGATAGAAGCTCGGTCCCCAAAACCTACTCAATCAAGAGGAATCGGAAGTCAACCCTCAAGAACACCTTCCCATGAACTCCACCGAAAACCACCAAATTGAAGCCGTTTCGGAGGGTTTGTTGGAGCAAGATCACCAAGCAAAGAGGCACAAGGTCCTCATATGTGACATCCAACAAGAATCCCTCAAAGAAACGCCCCCAAAACTTCCCCACGGAAAATCCAAGAAAAGGCTCCGAAAATCAGCAAAAAGGTAAAACGGGAAGAACACAATCAAGCCTTGAGGAACCACGCCGAATCATCTATACATACCATGAAGGTTCATACAAGGTCTAGCTTCCGCCCGATCATCCTTCCCTCTCACAAGATCTCACCATGAAGATCTCAAGCTAGTCCTAGAAATCCTAAGGAAAATAGGAAGGAAAAAAGCAAAGGGAAACTGAGCTAGGGTTCAAGAGATGGCTGCCATCCTCTCACCACTTGGGTTATATGGAGGCTAGCCAAAAGACTAAACTACTTCTATTACATAAACTAGGATACACACCCACCAAGGGCACTTTTGGAAATTGTCTTCGTAACACCATCGGACGGATGCCCGGTGACCGCACTTCGCTTAGCCTCGACTCAAGCCTTGCGATCCCGACGCGTGTCCTCCGCTTCGAAGCTTCCCGGCGCCCTGCGACCCCAAACCGGTCAAGCCGGTTTTGGCTAGACAGCCACGCCCGGTCTTCGGCCTCAGCTTTGTGGCTCAGCTGAGTAACCCAGTGGTTTTCTGGTGAACCACTGTTAACCCCGCGAACTTGATGTAGCCTTTGCCAATCGCCACTCATGACTCAGCTCCCACAAAGTCCCGGTTCGACCTTGGTTTTGAGGCTCAACTAAGAAACCATCCACCGACTTCATCCTGATGTTCTTGCTACCATGCGGCCCGCACTTGACCCTGCTGGCCACCGGGTCTCTCGAACCAAGCCTACTTGTCTTCTCCACACCTAGAGGCCTCACCGGCAACGACCTTTCGCGCTTGTTCTTCACCTGCACCAACACCAGTCAAGCCGCAACCTGCACCTGCAATAGTTAGCCAAGAATTAGTCCACACAACGTTGTCAATCACTCATCACACCAGGAAGTGACCATCCACCGGTCCTCGAACCACGCATGGTCCTCAAAGCCAGAATGTACTCCTGAAGCCTCTCCCAAGCTTTTGGAATGCTTTCATTTGTTGCTTGCTGAAAGCTTAAAATTCTACCCCGGAGGGCATTGGTTCTACCCAACGAAAAGAACTTCGCGAGGAACGCTGCTGAGTACTTTGCCCAGGTGTCAATATCTATACGGTTTGCATAGAACCACTGCTTCGCCTTTCTCAGGAGTGAGAATGGGAACAGCCGCAGACGGATGGCATCTTCCTCCACTCCTCGTATAGTGAAAGTACTGCACAGCTCCAAGAACTTTTGCAAGTGGGCGCTCGCGTCTTCATTAGGCTTGCCACAGAATAGGATAGCCTGTACCATCGTAATGAGGCCAGTCTTGATCTTGAAGTATCCGTTCCCGGTGTTGATCTCAGGGCCGGTGGGCACCTGATCAGCAGAGGGAGCAGAATACTCGCGAAGAGTCTTCTCTTGATTGGCCATAGGAGTTGATGTAGATGGCACAAAGGAAGCTGGGTCGACTTCCGTACGTACACGCTGGGGAGAATCGAAATGAGTCCTGGCTCTCCTTACAAGTGACTCAGGATCTTCAGTGAAATTCGGTGGTAAGTCGAAACCAGTCATACACTACCTGTCTTCATCATCAATAGACAAAGAAGCCAATCAAAGTTAGCCTGCAATGAGAACTGTTTCATTCCTGTCATGATTATAAACATTTGCAAAGTGTTGACATGTTATCCTTAGCCTTCCCCGGCAATGACGCCAGAAATGCTTGTTGGCATTTCTTAACGTCATCACTAGGTTATGAGTTCCTAGCAACGATGCCAGAAATAACCAAATGGTAATCCTAATGATTACAAGAGTCCGCAAGCGCACGGAAGTACCATTGGAGCATTTCCCCAAAGGAGTACTCCAAAGGGTATCGAATCCAAGGAAGGCTGGGTGGATTAACAAGTTCAACACTATTACAATGAGTATAAATCATAGATGGAAACAAACCAGACACTCAAGTACAGGGGTAAGATATGATGGATAAGTCGGTAGTGTGAACACACAAACACACTCTCTCTAAAGGTCCTAGGCTTAGGAGGCAACATACGAGTTAGTTCTAGGTTCTAAGGTACTAAACACAAAAAGTTAGTCAGACAAGTTAGATACACACTAGCATTGCATGACTGCTGGCTCAAGCACCCAGGTACAAATGGGGAGCTAACCTCCCGCGTCGCTTACGCACGACTCCGGTTGTTAGACTTTAGACTCCTACAGTGTATCCGAACGTGGGGGATTCCAGAAGGGTCTAACGGCTATCACCACCGCGGCCTACCCCAAGACAAACCATGGGATACAATCAAAAGCAACGTATCTACGCAATCCAAGCACCACGCTTACGTTATTAGCAGGACCATGACCGGCCCGGGCTATTGTGACCCAGGTCAGAGCCGCCAGATAAACCGGCCAATTACACCGAGCACCGTAGCTTGAGCACGAACTTCATACAACACAAACATGGGATCTAACTAGATCAAACTAGGCTAGGTACATAAACAGATTTGTGCTTTCCTATGTCTATTCAACAAGATCAAAGGGTCGTGTTCGTGAAGAACACGAGCCTCTAACTTATGAACAAACACCTAAAACATGTTTAAGTCACTCGTCAACTGGATCGAAAGGCCTTGTTCTTCAAGAACATGAGCCTCTAAATAATGAACAAGCGAAGAACACATGAACAAATCACCCATGTATACAAGCACAACTTTATATGAAATAGCTGAATAACTGAAGTAGATCAAAGTCATACAATAAAATAAAGATACAAGAGAACTCATACCTAGATCCCAAATTAGACTTGGAACCTGAAGTAGAACTACTCTAGCCTACCTCCTAGCCTTAGAAACCAAAAGTGAGAGAGGAGGAGTAAGGTGTGTTGGTAAGAAATGAACCCCCTCCCCTTCTATTTATAGGCATGAGCACCGGTGTTAAGTGGAAAGAAACACCCCGGGGATGGCCTCTTGGACCAATGGACAAGCACCGCGTGGAGGCCCGGGATCAGCTGACCCAAGGTCGGTTCGGCCGATCCAAGGGTCGACCGACCCCAGGTGGGCCCCTCTCGAGGTGTGCTTCCTTGGGGTGGCTATCCTGTGGGCCCTTAGGTCGGTCCCTGGTGTACACGTGCTCTTGAGGCGGTTTAGGCGCTCTGATGGGCCCATGGATCCATGTGAAGTCCACGTGTCACGCTCTGATTCGTCGGGGCTTGCTTCCCTTGGATTGGTGACATGGCTTGCATGCATAGCACCTGAGGTGGCAGCCACTCCTTGGCTGAGGTGACGTGGCATGAATCATAAAAGGTGAGTTTGCCACTTCTTTATGCTTATTTTCCTGCAATCACATAATCTCCAAGGACAAGTGGAAATACATTATTCTTAACTAAAATACGTGTAAGAAATGCCTCTTCCTCCTTTATTCATGAGTAAATTGACGGCTAAAGTAAGCACTTAACAGCCGTCAACACTCATCAGTGTCGATAGGGGCTTCGAGTCATCCATCTTGAACTTCTTGAGGATGTCCTCCGTGTACTTGGCTTGATGCACAAAGGTTCCCTCCTTCGCCTGCTTGATCTGAAGTCCGAGAAAGAACTGCAATTCTCCCATCATAGACATCTCGAATTCTTTGCTCATGTCCTCTACAAACCCCGCAACCAAAGAGTGAGACGAACCGCCAAAGACAATACCATCCACGTACACCTGAACAATTAGGATATCATCGCCCTGCTTGAGGAGAAAAAGAGTCTTATCTACTTTGCCCATCTCAAACCCCTTGCTGAACAAGAACCCCCTCAAATGGCCATACCAAGCACGGGGAGCTTGTTTCAGCCCATACAATGCCTTCTTCAGCCTATACACTCGGTGAGGAAACTCAGCACTCTCAAAGCCCGGTGGTTGTTTCACATAAACCTCTTCTTCAAAAACCCATTCTGAAAGTCACTCTTCACATCCATTTGGTACAATTTGAACCCTTTAGCCACGGAAAAGGCAAGAAGGATCCTAATCGCCTCCAAACGGGCTACAGGAGCAAATGTCTTCTCATAGTCTATCCCCTCCTTCTGACTGTACCCCTGAGCAACCAACCTCGATTTGTTTCTCACCACCTCACCATTCTCACCCTCTTTGTTCTTCCACACCCATTTTGTCCCGATAGGTTTGCAATGTGATGGTGGCTCTACCAACTCTCAAACTTGGTTTCTCTCAAATTTTTCTAACTCCTCATGCATTGCGTTCACCCAATTAGGATCAGAGAGGGCGTGTCCAACGTCTTTCGGCTCAAAGGTAGCAACAAAAGCTGAATGAGCAAAGTGAGAAACATTCCTGGACCTTGACCGTGTCGTACGCTTGTTGATGATGCTGATGATTCTTGAGGGAGGATGATCAACTTGAACGCACCTCAGTGCCTCTCGCCTGGAGACGACCTCCCCCTCAGCAGCAGCTTCCACTTGATCTTGCTGGATCGTAGTCGGTGTAGAGGATGGGCCATCCTGCATCGTAGTCGTCGTAGTGGAAGTAGAGGGTACATACTCGGCTGGAGCTTCATCATCACCATCATCCTCTCTAGCATCATCCTCCTCGTCCTCAAAGATCTTCTTGCCAATCTCGTCGTCACCTGCACACTCAAAGACAGACAAACTGCATGGCTGGGTCTCGTCGAAGGTAACCTCGCAAGTTTCCATGACTAGGTTAGTATCAAGGTTGAGCACACAGAATGCTCGAGAATGACTAGCATAACCCAAAAAGATCCCATCGGAAGACCTCGACTCAAACTTATCAAGCCTACCCTTCTTGAGAATAAAGCACCAACAACCAAAAGCCCTGAAATGGCTCACTCTAGGTGCTCGCCCGTGCATGAGCTCATAGCACGTCTTGTTCAAGAAGGCCCTAAGAAAAATCCAGTTCCCAACATGGCACGCGGTGTTCACCACCTCAGCCCAATATCTCCTCGGAGTCCTATGCTCATCGAGCATCGTCCGAGCCATCTCACAAAGGGAACGATTTTTCCTCTCAACCACACTATTCTGACAAGCCACATAGGGAGAAGAGAATTGATGTTCGAGACCCAAATCATGACAAAAGGTTTCGAAACAAGAGTTTTTAAATTCAGAGCCATTGTCACTACGGATAGCTCGAATGGCGTCTCCATTCCTCTCATTCTTCAACCTCAAGATTAGATCCCGCACAAAGCCAAACGTCTCCCCTGGAGGACCGGAGCGTCTGAGGACCGGTGGATGGTCGCTCCTTGGTGTGATGAGTGATTGACAACGTGGTGTGGATTGACTCTTGGCCGAGTATTGCAGGTGCAGGTTGCGGCTTGATTTGCGTTAGTGCAGGTGAAGAGCGGGCGTGAATGGTCTTAGCCTATGTGGCCTCCGAGGAGTGGAGAGACAAGTAGGCTCGGCTCGATGGACCCGGTGGCCGAACGGGATCAAGTGCTGGCCGCATGGTGGCAAGAAAAGCAAGACGAAGTTGTGTATGGTTTCTTGGTTGAGCCTCAAAACCAAGGTGAAGCCGGTGCAGGGTAGCGGCTCACAACCAGAGTCTGCACGCGGGGTTTGGTTGGTTTACTCCACAAAACCAACACCGAGCCGGGACGATGTGGCGGCCAAGTCATGAGTGGGATTGGTGTGGAGGCTGCACCGAGTCCGCGGGGTTTGCGGTAGTTCACCACAAAACCATCGGGGTTACTTGGTTGAGCCACAACACCAAGACCGGAGGCTCGGCGGGCGGAGATGGGATCCGGGCGCGCCGAGAACCTTCGAAGCGGGCGACACGCGACATGATCGAGGTGCTTGCGTTGGGAGGACGCGAAGGCCTGATGGATGTACGGCCGTCCGATGGAGAACTTCATGTGTTGACCAAAATACCCCTGTGAGGGCTTGTGTTGTAACACCTAGTGTAGGGGCACTTCGGCCTTTTCCGGAGGGCCTATATATAGGAGGGGGCTAAATTTTCAGCCAACTCTTTGGTTAGAGGTGGGAGTGCTCTTTCATTTTGGGGTGCTCTTTGGGAGAGAGGGAGAGAGGTGAGTGTGGCTCTTTGTTTGAGCTTTTTGCCATCCAGGATTTGTGATTCTTGTGAGTGGCTTGTAACCGAATTTGACTAAGATATTCATAGTGAAATCATCCTTCTCAATCTTGTGCCAAATCCTTTGCTCCCGGCGTTTTTCTTTTTCTGCGATTTTCGGAGGTATTTTTGGAGGATTTTCGTTCATCGCTCGATTCGTTGATTTGAGGGCATTTCTCTCTAGATTTCTTTGAGGGGATCATGGGTGAGTGCCTTGTGCCTCTTTGTGGATGATCTTGACCCCTCAAACACCGGATTTGGCCTTCGATTCGTTGATTTTCGGATGAACCCTAGTTCATAGTGTTCTTGGCCAAGATTCGTGATTCCGGGAGTTGTAGGGAGCTAGAGGCCGAAATTTTTGGGGCATATCCTCTCCTTGGGGTGTTCATCATCTCCCCAAAATTTCGTCTCAAGACTCCAAGTGGTTTGGGAGATCCATTGATCGAAAGTTTGGGGCGAATTCGCGGGCAGTTTTCTGGGCTGGCCCGGGTGATCCGGTCACTAGTGGCCGGGTGACCCGAAGGGGGTGGGTTGACCCGGACACTTGTGCCCGGGTGACCCGGTGCGGCTCTGGAAGGCTCAGGGTGACCCGGTCACTTGTGCCGGTTGACCCGGTAGGTCTCAGCCTTCCTCTTTGTTGCTCGAGTTCTTTCATGCTTGCTTCTGCTTCACTTCCTAGCCTTTCAAGCTTTGTTCCTAAGGTCTTGAGAGAGGTTTGTGTGTGCTTCCTCTTGTTCGTGTGTGACCCTCGGAGTTGCGATTGGGATATAGGCCGAATTCTTTTGAGAAAGAATTTTTATCGGCTCCCATTCACTCCCCCCCTCTCTGGTCGCCAATTTGGTCCTTCAATTGGTATCAGAGCCAGTTATAGATTCGTGTGACTCTAACAAGTCTAGGATCCATAGGGTGATAGAGAAAAGGACGCTTTTGCTTGCGGATTTGATTTGCGTGGTTTGAGCTTGTTTTTGGCTAATCCTAACCGGTGCTTTGAGTTATGGCACCAAGCTCTTCCTCTTGTGTGTCTTTGCCTTCTGAGATTGGTGTGAAGGAGAGTGCTTTGGGAGATGACCATAAGTGGAGGAGAATGTGCAAGGAGTTGGAGAATGACAAGGTGGCGTCGGCGTTGATCCGGCATTTGGTGGCTCAAGAAGATGATCTCCAAGATAAGCTTATCAAGAGAAGCAGAGTGAAGCTCTCCCAAGGTATCATTGGTTTGTTCACTCGTCTTTGTGCTTATGGCGAGATGCTTGTTGAGCTTAAGAACTCTCCTTGCCATGCAAATCTTGTGATGCCTTGTGTGCTGAAAATGAGAAGCTAAAACATGAAACTAGTTGTCGCAATAAGCATGTTGAAGCTCTTAGAAGAGCATGTGACAATCTTGATTTTGAGAATGATGAATTGAGATCATCTCTTGCTAACTTGCAATCTGAAATTGACTTGTTGAAATCTAATGCTTCTATGCCGTGCAACTCTTGTGTTGCTTTGAATATAAATCTTGATGTGGCTAGAAGTAAGATTGCTTTGTTGGAGACAAGTGCTTCATTGCCATGTGTTTCTTATGAGTCTTTGCTTGCTGAAATAAATGAACTAAAATTGACTCACACCACATGTGTAGATGAACTTGAGCATGCTAGGGCTGAAATTTGTGAGTTAAAGTCTATGCCTTGTAGCAAGTGCTCTTTGTTGCTTGTAGAGGGTGCTTCCCATACTTCTTGTGATGATGATAATGCTTTGCGAGATGTAAATGATGTTGCTTGTTCATGTGACTTCGTTTGCACCTCTTGCATTGATTTGGAAAGTGAAGTTTTGGCTTTGAAAAAGATGCGCGAGGATATGAGCGCCAAGTTGGTTGAGCATGATGAGATGAGTGCCAACCTTGAGAAAGAAAATGAACTCTTGCGTACCACATATGCTAAATGCATTGAAGAGGAAATTGATAATTTAAGAAATATGACATGTGGTACTTGTGAGCGCCTCAAATCTGAAAATGAGGTTTTGCGCACAAGGTGCAAGAGTCTTTGTGCCAAGGGTTTGGATTCTTGCTCTTCTTGTAACTCCGATGTTGATGCTTCCAAAATAGCTGCTTCTCAACCGGAGTTGACTTCTTCTCTTGAGCGTGAGTCTTTGGATGGTGGTAAGTGTGCTAGTGCTTTGGATAGCTCTCCCATAGCTACTCCTAAGCTTGTTGCTTCTTCCGATGTTGCCCAAGGTGATTCGAATGACAAGGGTGCTTCTCATTTCTTTGGAACTCATACTTCCAAATCGAAGCTCCATTGCACCTTTTGCAAGAAAGATGGGCATACCGTGGAGTTTTGCTTTCGCCGTGTCAAGCACGAGCGACATGTGCGTGCCAAAGCTTTTAAGCCACGTAGCCTTTCTCATGGCACGTGTGATTCTAATGTGGGCACCAAGTCAAGTGTTGGGGTTGATGCTTCTTGCTCTATGTCCCAAGGGACTTCTCACCTACAAGAGAATGGTGATTCGTCCACTCGGACTGTGCCTCTCGATAGACCTTTGTACCATTGCTCTCTTTGTGGGAAGGATGGGCATCAAGAGAGCTTTTGCTACCGCCGTGCAAGAAAAATGTGGCGAGCTTGTGCTTCTAGGCCTTTGGTTGTTCATGGCCCTTTTCATGGCATGAACACTTATGAGTCTAAGAAGGCACATTTTGTTGACGGGTTTTATGACACTCTTTCTAGTGAGTTGGACCATGCACGTGGACATGCTTCTAGTGCTTCTTGTGTTGGTCCACGACATGTTTCCCGTGGTGTTTGTGTTGGTTCTTCTCCTACAACCTCAAAGGATCTGTGCCTTTTTGCTTATGGTAGCACTCGGTTTTCTTCGCGAGTTGCTCCTTTGAGGCACGATTCTGAGAGTGTTAGAAATCCTTTTCACTCGAACCGGCATTTGCATCATGCTAACCCACTTGATAAGTTGAGTGCATCCCTTACCCGTGTGACCAAGTATTGGATACCCAAGTGTGTGCTTGCTAACCCTTTGGGATCCAAGGCTCGGTCTTCTTTGTCTCCTTGTGTGTAAGTATGGAGACGCGGTTGGAGAACATGAGCCCGATGGTACTTGATCTTTTGTTCGTGAGGTGATCAAGAAATGATGGTTCTCCACACCGCTTTGGATGACTCTTGAAAGCCTTTGTACACATGTATAGTGAGTTTTCATTTTCTCCTTGTACTCACTTGTATACTTGTTGCATGCTTTGCTCTTGTGTCATGCTTGTGTATAAACCATGGTAGGCTAGCCACCTTGTTCATGATAGCTTTGTGATCTTGTATACCTATCTTGCTATCTTTTGTATGATATTATGGTGGATGATATATATGAACATCATGCCATGCTTTATGGTTGTCCTCTTGTGGTTATGACATGTTGTTCATCCATATCATTTTTGTCTAGCTCCATGGTATCCTCTCTTGTTAGCATGTTTGCCCCCTCATGTATATCTTGTCATGCTAGCTTTGAGATATATCTTGGTGGTTGATCCATGTGAACTTGTATCATGCCTTTGCTTAGTTCTTGTATCATATTTGGCATGTTGTTCATTGGTATTTTTTTGTGCTAGGCTTTTATATAGTTATGCACCTTGTTGACATGTTTGCTAGCCCATGCTTATCATATATGTGGAATCATGTTACAATGCTTCATTTATCTTAATTGGTATTGTCAATGCTTTGTGTAGCATGTTTTGAGCTTTCCTTGTGGCTTTGGGCTTGCCTTGTCTTCGGGTTGTGTTTTGCTTCTTCTTTTCATTTGGGTTTAGAGCTTTTCTTTTGCTCCTTCTTTTCCTAGCTTTTGCTTGCTAGTTGGCTTCGGGTGAGGGGGAGCTTGGCCTTTTGATGGGAAATTGGTTTCAAGAGTTTGCCTTGGCTTTTGGTAGCCATTTGTGATCTTTCAATTGGTATCCTCTCTATGGTACTCAATTGAGATCTTTGGAGCTGTTATTCAGTTTGGTGGTGTTGAGTTTGCTGGACGCTCTCCACCTCGTGGTCGATACGAGTATGGGAGGGGTCACATTTTTTAGTTTTAGAGGGACTACGGACCACGCTTTCCGTTTCGTGGTGCTCGTACTCCTCCAGCGAGACGAGAGTAGTTTCCCCGTGGTGGTCATTGCTTTGATAGGATGGATTTTGCTAACCCCACTTTTGAGCAAATGGCTCGGCACTGGTTTGACTCTTTTTGTGCTAACCCCAGTGTTGAGTCGGTTGCTCCCTCTCGCTCTTGGTTTTGATTTTGCAGGCGGGAGGCTTGGAGGACTTTTCGTGGATCGACTCCGGAGGAAGGCGACCGGAGATCGAAGGTGGTCCTCAAGCCTCACCCCGTTGATGTCAAAGGACAACATCATTTTCGGGGACGATGGACGAGAGCGAGTGATCAAGGTAAGTAGTTTGTAGACTTTGAGTTGTGTGGCTTTCGTCAAGCCATTGGTCTCTTTTGCTCTTCGCCTTCTCACATGTGGCTAGAGTGAGCTTTGTATGCTCTTTGGCCTTAGTGCATGTGTTTAGGGGGATCTTGTGAGTTTTGTGCTCTTTTGCCCTTTTGAGCTTGGGTTGGGGATGCCATGTACATATGCATTTTGCATCTCGCATTCATGTATCATATCATGCTTGCATCTTTGTACCATAGACTGCATTTGTATCATATGCTTTAGAAATGTGCTTCTCCTATGTACATTGTTCACCATGAAGTGCTATACATGATCTTGTGAGCTAGTTTGGTATGCTATGGTTAGTTTGACTTAACTCTTGATGATCTTGGTTTATGCCCATGGTTGCTAGCTATGCTTTTGAAAAATGCTACATGTATGCTCTCTTGTGAGTAAATGCCTTTATATGATCTTGACATGTCTTTGTGACTTGGCTATGCTTAATTTGTGGTTGGATAGCGTATTTTGATCATATGGGGCCAAAGGCTCAATTGTCATCATGAATGTTTAGCCCGCTTGCTTTATCTTGTGGAGGGGCATAAGTTCCTTTTTGTCGCAAAGACATTTCATGTACCAATATGAATCTGAAAATGAAATGTTAATTGCTTGGAAAATGTGCTCCCATGTCATATGTGCTTAATTTTTATAGCTTTGGGTGCTAAACCGTTGCATGATGCCTACCAATGAGAAGTCTCATACATAGAAGTAGGCACATGGCTCGGTGGCTTTGACATGACATGAGATGCTTGAGGGTGTTTATGATGATCTTATGATTAAAATGGTTGTCCTAGCATGAAGTTTGTATGGCTCTGCCATTTTGACATGTTTTGCTCATGTTTAGGACTTTGCTCATGAGAGAGTGATTTTTCGAAAAATTGCTCATTTTTATCTTAGCTTTGCTCAATGGTTGTGAAACTTGGTAATCTTGTAGCTAATGTTCATCCGAAACTATAGCGTATTTACCTTGCTCTTTTGGACATGTGTAGCATCCTGTGTTGAATCTTGTCTATTTGAGAAGCTCTAGGTTGCATGTTTTCATTTTGGCTTGATTCATGCATTACCAACAAGGGGGAGAATTGTGTCTCCAATTCATAACATGGGAAGAGATGCACTTTGTATAACAAGGGGGAGAGTTTTGCATCATGAGGGAGAAAAAGGAACTTGAGTTTGCATGCATTTGTTTAGGGGGAGATTTGCTTTGGGAGCTCTCTATGTCACCTGGATTTGCTTTGTGCATTGCTCTTTTGCCGATGGTGTCGATCCCTTTTGCCTCACCTTGAGGAGACGGCAGTTTGGAGCATTTTGTCTCGGTTGTGTTGAGCCGTTGCCCTTGCCTTAGGTGACCGAGACTTTCTCTCAAGTGATCTTGTTTTGGCTTTTGTTCGGCTTTTGATCACTTGTTTGAGTTCTTTATTCGTTTCTTTTCTTTTTCTTTCTTTCATGAATTGGTGACTATGTGTGTTGTCAATGCACTCATCAAGGGGGAGATTGAGGACCGGAGCATCTGAGGACCGGTGGATGGTCGCTCCTTGGTGTGATGAGTGATTGACAACGTGGTGTGGACTGACTCTTGGCCGAGTATTGCAGGTGCAGGTTGCGGCTTGATTTGCGTTGGTGCAGGTGAAGAGCGGGTGTGAAAGGTCTTAGCCTGTGTGGCCTCCGAGGAGTGGAGAGACAAGTAGGCTCGGCTCGATGGACCCGGTGGCCGAACGGGATCAAGTGCGGGCCGCATGGTGGCAAGAAAAGCAAGACGAAGTTGTGTACGGTTTCTCGGTTAAGCCTCAAAACCAAGGTGGAGCCAGTGCAGGGTAGCGGCTCACAACCGGAGTCTGCACGCGGGGTTTGGTTGGTTTACTCCACAAAACCAACACCGAGCCGGGACGACGTGGCGGCCAAGTCATGAGTGGGATTGGCGTGGAGGCTGCACCGAGTCCGCGGGGTTTGCGGCGGTTCACCACAAAACCGTCGGGGTTACTTGGTTGAGCCACAAAACCAAGACCGGAGGCTCGGCGGGCGGAGATGGGATCCGGGCGCGCCGAGAAGCTTCGAAGCGGGCGACACGCGACATGATCGAGGTGCTTGCGTTGGGAGGACGCGAAGGCCCGATGGATGTGCGGCCGTCCGATGGAGAACTTCATGTGTTGACCAAAATGCCCTTGTGAGGGCTTGTGTTGTAACTCCTAGTGTAGGGGCACTTCGGTCTTGTCCGGAGGGCCTATATATAGGAGGAGGGGGCTGAATTTTCAGCCAACTCTTTGGCTAGAGGTGGGAGTGCTCTTTCATTTTGGGGTGCTCTTTGGGAGAGAGGGAGAGAGGTGAGTGTGGCTCTTTGTTTCAGCTTTTTGCCATCCAGGATTTGTGATTCTTGTGAGTGGCTTGTAACCGGATTTGGCTAAGATATTCATAGTGCAATCATCCTTCTCAATCTTGTGCCAAATCCTTTACTCCCGGCGTTTTTCTTTTTCTGCGATTTTCAGAGGTATTTTCGGAGGATTTTCGTTCATCACTCGATTCATCGATTTGAGGGCGTTTCTCTCCGGATTTCTTTCAGGGGATCATGGGTGAGTGCCTTGTGCCTCTTTGTGGAAGATCTTGACCCCTCAAACACCGGATTTGGCCTTCAATTCGTTGATTTTCGGATGAACCCTAGTTCATAGTGTTCTTGGCCAAGATTCGCGATTCCGGGAGTTGTAGGGAGCTAGAGGCCGAAATTTTTGGGGCATATCCTCTCCTTGGGGTGTTCATCATCTCCCCAAAATTTTGTGTCAAGACTCCAAGTGGTTTGGCAGATCCATTGATCGAAAGTTTGGGGCGAATTCGCGGGCAGTTTTCTGGGCTGTCCCGGTGATCCGGTCACTAGTGGCCGGGTGACACGAAGGGGGTAGGTTGACCCGGACACTTGTGTCCGGGTGACCCGGTGCGGCTCTGGAAGGCTCAGGGTGACCCGGTCACTTGTGCCGGTTGACCCGGTAGGTCTCAGCCTTCCTCTTTGTTGCTCGAGTTCTTTCATGCTTGCTTCCGCTTCGCTTCCTAGCCTTTCAAGCTTTGTTCCTAAGGTCTCGAGAGAGGTTTGTGTGTGCTTCCGCTTGTTCGTGTGTGACCCTCGGAGTTGCGATTGGGATATAGGCCGAGTTCTTTTGAGAAAGAATTTTTATCGGCTCCCATTCACTCCCCCCCTCTCTGGTCGCCAATCCGGTCCTTCAGCCACCACCACATTGCAAACCTATCGGGACAAAATGGGTGTGGAAGAACAAAGAGGGTGAGAATGGTGAGGTGGTGAGAAACAAATCGAGGTTGGTTGCTCAGGGCTATAGTCAAAAAGAGGGGATAGACTATGAGGAGACATTTGCTCTAGTAGCCCGTTTGGAGGTGATTAGGATCCTTCTAGCCTTTTCTATGGCTAAAGGGTTCAAATTGTACCAAATGGATGTGAAGATTGCCTTTCTGAATGGGTTTTTGAAGAAGAGGTTTATGTGAAACAACAACCGGGCTTTGAGAGTGCTGAGTTTCCTCACCGAGTGTATAGGCTGAGGAAGGCATTGTATGGGCTGAAACAAGATCCCCGTGCTTGGTATGGCCATTTGAGGGGGTTCTTGTTCAACAAGGGGTTTGAGATGGGCAAAGTAGATAAGACTCTTTTTCTCCTCAAGCAGGGCGATGATATCCTAATTGTTCAGGTGTACGTGGATGGCATTGTCTTTGGCGGTTCGTCTCACTCTTTGGTTGCGGGGTTTGTAGAGGACATGAGCAAAGAATTCGAGATGTCTATGATGGGAGAATTGTAGTTCTTTCTCGGACTTCAGATCTAGCAGGCGAAGGAGGGAACCTTTGTGCATCAAGCTAAGTACACGAAGTACATCCTCAAGAAGTTCAAGATGGACGACTTGAAGCCCCTGTCGACACCGATGAGTACGACTACAGCGTTGGATGCGGACGAGGACGGAGAGCCCGTGGACCAGAAGGAGTACCGGAGCATGATCGGCTCCCTCTTGTACTTGACGGCGACGAGGCCGGACATCCAGTTTTTTGTGTGTCTGTGCGCTCGTTTTCAGGCGTCGGCGAGGACTTCACATCGGCAGGCCGTCAAGCGGATCTTCAGGTATCTTCGATACACTCCTGAGCTCGGTCTTTGGTACTCAGCGTCCTCTTCTCTTTCGCTTCTTGGGTGTTCGGATGACGACTTTGCGGGGTGTCGAGTCGATAGGAAGTCGACTTCGGGGCATGTTAGTTTTTGGGTTCCTCGCTTGTTTCTTGGTCTTCTCGCAAACAAACTAGTGTAGCTCAGTCTACCGCAGAAGCCGAGTATGTTGTTGCCGCTAGTTGTTGCTCACAGCTGCTTTGGATCACATACACGCTGAGTGACTTTGGTGAGAAGTGTTCCCATGTACCTCTCATGTGTGACAGCACAAGTGCTATTAGTATTGCCAAAAACCCCGTGCTCCACTCTAGAACCAAACATATAGAGGTGAGGTACCACTTCCTGAGAGACAATGTTGAGAAGGGAAACATAGACCTCATCCATGTGCCAACCGAAAAGCAGCTTGCCGATATCCTAACCAAGCCTTTAGACCAAGCTACATTTGCCCGTTTGCGAGCGGAGCTTGGTGTTGTTTTTCCCTTTTGAGCTTTGGTTGGGGGTTTGATGTACATACTCATGTTACATTTTCATTTATGTATCATATCATGCTTGCATCTTTGTATCATATACTGCATATGTATCATATGAGATGTGCTTCTCCTATATAGTTGGATCACCATGATGTGCTAGATATGAGATGGTGACTTTGCTAGTGATGCTCATATGATGGATAGCGATGCTCTTGATAGCTTTGGGATGTATATGCTTGTGATTGGCTTTCTTTTGTAAAAATGCTATATATGATCCTCTCTTATGAGTTGAATGTCTTTCATGTTAAATTTGTGCACTTATGGCTATACCTTGCTTAATTTGTGCTTGGAACCATGTTCTTTTCATTTGGGGTCAAAGACCCATTTATCATCATGGATGTTTAGCCTACATGCTACCTTGTGGAGAAGCCTAAGCTTCTTTTTGCTGCAAAGGCACTTCATGTACCATGCTTAATTTGTAAATCATGAAATTTGTATATGAAATGCTTGTGCTTGAAAAATATGCTTCCATGTCATGTATGCTTTAAATTTCCTTATTTTGGGTGCTAAACCGTTGCATGATGTTCACCATTGAGAAGTCTCACATTTAGAAGTGGACACATGGCTTGGTGGCTTTGACATGACATGAGATAGCTTGTAGGTGTTTGTGATGATCTTGTGATGAGAATTTGCGACCTTGCATGAAGTTTGTGAGTTGTGTGTTGTTTGTGCTCATTTTGATCATGTTTAGGTTCTATGCTCATGAGAGGGAATTTTTTGTGAAAAATGCTTTATTTTGATCATGGCTATGTCACTTGCTTATATGTCCCTATCTATCTTGTTGGCGATGCTTGTACTAAATTTGTGGCTATCTTGCTTGTCTATGTCTCAATTTTAGCATGTTGTAGTGCTGTTTGTCTATTTGAGATGCACATGCTTGCATTTGTAGACTTGATTCATGCATTACCAACAAGGGGGAGGAAATAGTACCCAATTCTTGCTTTGGGGAGAAGGTTCTTGCATCCAGGGGGAGTTTTGCATCAAGGGAAGAAAAATGGGGAGAAATGCATTTGTTCAGGGGGAGCTTGCATTCATATGCACTTGGGAGCTCTTTTTCAACTGAATTTTAGTTGTGCTCTTTTGCCGATGGTGTCGAGCCCTTTTGCCTCACCTTGAGGAGTCGGCAATTTTGGAGCATTTTATCTCGGTTGTGTCGAGCTGTTGCCCTTGCCTTAGGGGACCGAGATTTTTCTCTCTCAAGTGATCTCTTTTTGGCTTTTGTTTTCCTTTTGATCACTTGTTTGAGTTTTTCAGTCGTTTCTTTTATTTTTCTCTTTTCTCTGAATTGGTTACTATGTGTGTGTTGTCAATGCACTCATCAAGGGGGAGATTGAGGACTGGAGCGTCCGAGGACCGGTGGATGGTCGCTCCCTGGTGTGATGAGTGATTGACAACGTGGTGTGGACTGACTCTTGGCCGAGTATTGCAGGTGCAGGTTGCGGTTTGATTTGCGTTGGTGCAGGTGAACAGCAGGCGCGAAGGGTCTATGCCTTGCGGGGCCTCCGAGGAGTGGAGAGACAAGTAGGCTCGGCTCGAGGGACCTGGTGTCCAGCGGGGTCAAGTGCGGGCCGCATGGTGGCAAGAAAAGCAAGAGGAAGTCATGGACAGGAGCTGGTGTAGGGTAGCGGCTCATGACCGGAGTCTGCACGTGGGGTTTGCGGCGGTTCACCACAAAACCGTCGGATTACTTGGTTGAGCCACAAAACCAAGACCGAAGGCTCGGCGGGTGGAGACGGGATCCGGGCGCGCCGAGAAGCTTTGATGCCGCCGGGCACGTGGCGGGATCGCAGGGCTTGCGTCGGGAGGACGTGGACTGCGGCAAAGGCGTGGCCGTGCGATGAAGAGGAGTGCTACATGACCTATTTGCCCCTGAGGGGTTTGTATCTCAACTTATGTGCTAGGGGTAGCTTGGTCATTTGCCCAACCCGGAGGGACTCATATATAATAGCTCTAGGGTTTCTGGGAAAACCATCCATCCGGACTGCTTCTCATTTCCTTGCTCCAAAGGCGTAGATTTTCTTCACTCGTTTGTAGAGAATCGGACCTCCTAGTGTATGGAAGCATTCATGGTTGCGTTGATTTCCTTCTTGTGGCTCGTGTGATTTCGTGTCTTTTTCGAGCTATTTTCGTTGGATTTTCGTGCGCACCTTGTGCCTTCAATTCTGAGGTGTTTGGGTTCGGATTTTTGGTGGGGATCATGGATAGATGTCTTGTGCATCTTTGTGCTTGATCTTGACCCTCCAATCTCCGGATTTGGCCTCCGATTGAAGGATTTCGGTTGGAACCCTAGCTTTTTGGTAGAGCTAGGTTGCGATTCGACTCCCGGCGATTTAGTTCGTTTGAGGTCTCAAGTTTTGGGGTATAGCATCTCATAGGGACGCTTCACATCTCCCCCAAATCTTGCCTCAAGAGCTTAAGCCGTTTGGGAGATCCATGGATGGATAGGAGGGGTTGACTTCCCGTTTTCGGGCTCGAGCTGCTCTGTCCGCACCTGGCGGACAGTCCGCTTGGTAGGCGCGGACAGTCCGCGTGGCCCGGTGTTCGTCCAGTTCGTCGCTTGTTCTTGCGCGTTCGTGGTTCGATCCATTGGAGAAGTTATGTTTTGTTGCAAGGTGTTTGTGTACCGTCCGCCCGGGTATCCCGGACTGTCCGCGCGGTACAAGTTACCCTCGGACCGTCCGTGGGTAGGGTACGGACCGTCCGTATTTCGGGGTGCAGTACTGGTTGTTTGGGAAGTTTTTACGGACTGTCCGTCGTGGTCTCACGGACCGTCCGCCCGGCCACCGCGGACCGTCCGCCCCAGGCACTGCAGAATGCCTAAGTCATCTGCTTCTTGAGTTGCGCTTCCGTGTTGCTTTGAGTTGGGGTTTGTTCCTAGGGTTGGTAGGTCCGTTGTGACTACGCGACCTTGGCAAACTCGTGTGGGAACCCTACGTTGTGAATTTGGGGCATACGCCGAGTTCATATTTCGGGAAGAATTTTTATCGGCTCCCATTCACTCCCCCCTCTCTGGTCGCCTAATCGGTCCTTCAATTGGTATCAGAGCCGGTTACGGATCTTCGTGATTCTAACCAATCTAAGATCCAAAGATGGTGTACTAGGAACGGGGTTCGGGTCCTCCACACTTTGATGGTAAGAACTACCAGATGTGGCAGAGGCGGATGGCTGCTTTCCTCCGCGGCAAGGGTCAGATCCTTTGGGATGTCACGGTGAACACAGCTTATGTTTAGCCTGTGAACTTCCTTGCTCCTGGATCGAGAGACATGTTCGACGCCAACAACAAGGCGGTCGACTACCTGTACCGTGCTCTGTGTCAATCCGAATTCGATCAGGTTCAGACAGAGGACTTGGCGTGCAGGATTTGGGAGCAGCTGAAGAATGCTCACGCTGGGAACGCTCAGGTTCAGGCTCGGCTATTTGCGACCTACCGGAGAGAGTACGAGAACTTCACTCATCTCCCGGTTGTAACCATCTAGGCCCTTTCGCACCTTTGGTAAGGCTGTGTTTCGGTGATAAATGACAACCACATGCTTTCTGACTAACCTTTGTTTTGTAGCGGATTATATCTTGGGTTATTGTCATGAGTATTGAATGGAAAAGAGACCCCTCAATTTGAATTTATGGACGATCAATGGACAAATACTATAAGGCTAAGGACTTTGTTAGTTCCAAGTGTCACAAGGTGAAGAAGGACACTTGGATTGCTAGTTTGTAGTGTTTGACCGTACTATTAAGAGGGGTTCATCCACTAGTAGATTGACCATGCACCAAAAGCCATGAAAATATGCACACTCAAGTTCCTTGGATGTTAATCAGCTCAAAGTAATCATGGAAGCAAAGTAGAAGCAAAAGAATTGACGAAAAACTCAAAGGCGTTTGAATTGGATGAGTTGAAGTTCAAGTCATAGCATCGGATGAACCGACGCCCTCTTTTCTACATTTGTCGGATGAGTTCTGTGGCTTGAGTTTTCAAAAGAGACCATCGGATGAACTGACGGCCCTAACATCGGTTCATCTGGTGACCTAGGGTTTGGTAACAGTAAGGTTCAAAGCTCAACCTCTTCAGCACCGGATGATCTGATGCCCTGACCAGCGGTCCATCCGACGCCTATATTCAAATCATACAGAGACGCGCCAAGATTCTTGCTTCAGCACCGAATGAACTGACGCTTCACTCACTCCTCAGCAGTTCATCCGACGGCATTATTTGAATCATACAGTACCGCACCAAAGGGATGGTCTTCAGCACCGGATAGACCGATGGTGCGTCGGTGCATAGCGTCAGTGTATTGACTGGGTCACTGAGTTCAACGGCTATTTTAGCGCCTATGAGTGACCGAATGATCCGACGCCTACGTAGGGAGATACCATCGGTTCATCCGACGGTACTACTTTTCAGGCAAACTTTTCCAACGTCTAGCCTCCCTTGCTAGGCCTATAAATATGACCCCCCTGCGTCTCTTGAGCTACCTTTGCCACTCTGAAGATCTACAGCAACCAAGGAGAGAAGGAGATTGTGTTCTTGCTCATTGGGATTCTCTTCCTCTTGATTGAGGAGCTCTTTCTTAGTGATCAAGGGTTTCAAGGTGCATACATGGCTTAGCTGAGTGCTCAGGTCAAGTGAAGGTGTGTGGGCTTGTTACTCTTGGAGTTTGACGGCTCCTAGACGGTCTTGGTGCTTTGGGGGTTCTTGGTGAGCTCTTGGAGATTGTGGGAGCCTCAAGAAAGCTTGGTGTACACGGTTCGAGACCCACCATTTCGGAGATGGAGAACGGGTACTCTTAGTGAGCACTTGAGTCTTGGTGACTTGAGGGGGAGCAATACTCTTAGTGAGTGCTCCAACGTGGATTAGGGGAAAGCGTCAACTTCTCGATACCACGGGAAAAAAATTGGTCGTCTCTTGTGCCTCTCTCTCTACTTTCTTGCATTTATTTTCAGCACCTAATTTCCGCACTTAAGTTTCCTTGCCTTTGTTCTCTTTAAGTTTCTTGTGTGCATCTTATCTTGACTAGGGTGATCCATATCTCTTAGTGTGATATTTGCTAAGGAAACTCTTGTTAGTGTGCTTAGTAGTAGAGAAAAACCTTTTTAGATGGGCAACACTAGTTGATAGGCTAAGGTTTTCTTCATGTCTTAGAAATTGAAAAGAAGACCCATATTCAACCCCCCCTTCTACGGGCTATTGATCCTACAAGTGGTATCAGAGCTAGGCTCCCTATTTGCTTGGCTTAACTGCCTAGGGAGATAGGGAAAGGTAGTGGCAATGGTCCTCCCAAGTTGGTGGGGAAACGGTTCACCTTTTGGGCACATAGAATGGCTAGCTACCTTCAAGCACAACACCACGATGCGTGGCTCACCACTATGCATCCTTTTCCTAGGGTTCCCACCGAGAGTGAGGCCAAGTGGAATTCGCGCGCTAGAAACCATATTTTTGAAGCTCTAGATGAGGAAATGTTTGATCGAGTCTATACTTTGGAAACCGCCCATGAGGTGTGGATGGAACTTAAAGACATCCATGTGGGCAACAAGAAGATCCATGAGGAAAAATATGAGTTGCTCAAAGTGGAGCTCAATGAGTTCAAAATGCTTGAGGATGAGGGCATAGAGCAAATGTACTCTAGGTTGGGTGTGCTTATTCAAAATATCAATGCTCTCAATATTGCTAACCTTACTGAGCAGGAAATCATCCGGAAAATCCTTCAAACGCTCCCCAAGCCGAAGTACAACATTGTCAAGGCACTTCTCTTTGAGAAGGACTTCTCTACCCTCACCATCACCGAGGTTGTGAACAAGATCCGCTCCCATGAGATGTTTATGATGGATGAAATGGAATCATCTATCTCCAACTCAAGCTCCAAGAAGGATCTTGCACTCAAGGCAAGTGAGAAGGTCAAGCCAAAGATGAAGACCAAAGCAAAGCCTCAATCATCCTCAAGTGAGAGCGAAGACAAGAGTGACTCAAGCTATGTGGAAAGCGATGATGCAAAGCTTGCTCTTCTTATGAAGAGAACCACCAAGATGCTTTCCAAGATTGGCAAGAAGGGCTACAACTATGATCCCAAGAAGCAAAAGTTTCGGGCATCAAGAAGAAATGGTGAAGGAAGCAATAGGAAGTGCTACAATTGTGGAAACTATGATCACCTGTCCTATGATTGCCCCAAGCCCGACAAGCGTGTATCAAGCTCAAGCAAGAAGAACGATGAGGATGAGAAAGATGCCAAGTACTACAAGAAGAGCTCATCCAAGAAGAAATCATCAAACAAGCCCTACCACAAGAAGAAGGATGAACATCGTTCTCTCTTGGTCAATGAATGGGTAACCGGTGGTGAGACTTCAAGTGAGTCAAGTGAAAGTGAAGAAGAAAAGAACAAGAAGATTGCCGGTATCGCTATCAAGGATGATGAAGAGCCTCCACTTCCACCTCCACCTATGTGCTTCATGGCAAAGCACTCCAAGGTGAACTACAAGGCCGGAGGGAGTCATTGGATACTTGATAGTGGTTGCACTCAACACATGACCGGCCAAGTAAAAATGTTCACCTCATTAGTGGATGATGCGGGAGATCATGAACAAGTATCATTTGGTGATAATTCTAAAGGAAGGATCTCAGGATTGGGTGAAATCTCTCTAACAAATGATCTATCCCTTTCCAATGTTCTCTTTGTGGATTCTTGTAGTTATAACTTGCTTTCCATTACACAATTTTGTGACCTTGGTCTTTCATGCACATTTGATGATGAAGGGGTCACAATTACTAACAAGAAAACTAATGAAGTTGTTTTCAAGGGATTCCGCTATGGCAATATTTATCTTGTAGACTTTGCATCTCATGAAGCAAACTTGACTACTTGCCTCATCTCCAAGACATCCAAGGGTTGGCTATGGCATCACCGGATTGCACATATAGGCATGAGTCAACTCAAGAAGGCTTTCAAGAAGGGAATGGTTCTTGGTGTGAAGGATGTCACATTTGAGAAGGACAAGTTATGTAGTGCATGTCAAGCCGGCAAGCAAGTTGCAAGTCATCATCATATGAAGGCTTATGTATCTACCACAAGACCATTGGAGCTCATGCACATGGACCTCTTCGGACCAACTACATACAAGAGTCTTGGTGGTAATCTCTATTGTCTTGTCATTGTTGATGATTACTCACGCTATACTTGGACATTCCTTTTGGAGGACAAGGGCAATATGTTTGATATCTTCAAGAAATTTGCTACAAGAGCCCAAAATGAGTTTGGGTCATCTATGGTGAAGATTAGAAGTGACAATGGGTCGGAATTCTGGAACACAAGAGTGGAAGAGTATTGTGATGGTGAAGGCATAAAGCATGAACTCTCTTCAACATACACACCGCAACAAAATGGTGTGGTAGAGAGAAAGAACAAGACACTCATCACTCTTGCTAGAGCCATGTTGGATAACTATGGGGTTTCTCAAAGGTTTTGGGCGGAAGCTATCAACACGTCATGTCATGCTTCAAATAGAGTGTATCTCCACCGACTATTGATGAAGACTCCATATGAGCTACTCATTGGGAGAAAGCCCAACATCTCCTACTTCCGGGTGTTTGGTTGTAAGTGTTTCATATTCAAGAAGAGGAAGCATCTAGGGAAGTTTGAGAGTAGGGTAGATGAGGGCATGTTTGTTGGTTATGCATCTAACTCCAAGGCATATAGAGTATTCAATAACTCTACACGAGTAATTGAAGAAACATGTGACGTGGAGTTTGATGAATCTAATGGCTCCCAAGGAGATGGTTTTTGTTGTGATGATGTAGGAAAAGAACCTCTCCCAGAAGCAATGAAGAAGATGGCTATTGGGGACATCAAGCCAAAGAAGGATGATGACTCTCACTCTATTCATGAAGATTCCTCCTCCGATGATGATGACAATGATGATCAACCAAGGCGTGCAACATCATCTCCCACAAGACAAGATAGTCCATCTTTCTCACAAGAACCACCTCCTACATCACAAGACACTCAAGACCATGTAGAGGAACCGGAGGAAGTTCAATCTCAAGATGATCCCACCTCTACAACATTTGGAAGGCGTACAAGGACTTCAACAAACCATCCAATTGATCTTGTCTTGGGTGATCCCAAGGGTGGTACAAGGACTCGCCGCAAGCAATATGCCTCATTTTGCAAACATCATGCTTTTGTTTCTTTTGTAGAACCCACAACTATAGATGAAGCTCTTGGGGACCCGGATCGGATCTTGGCTATGCAAGATGAGCTCAACAACTTCACAAGAAATCAAGTGTGGGAATTGGTAGAGCGCCCCAAGAACAAGAATGTGATTGGCACTAAGTGGGTCTACCGGAACAAGCAAGATGAACATGGTATTGTGGTGAAGAACAAGGCAAGACTTGTCGCCAAAGGTTACTCTCAAGTTGAAGGCTTGGACTATGGAGAGACCTTCACTCCAGTGGCATGTCTTGAAGCTATCCGTATCCTCCTTGCATATGTATCTAGTCATAAAATGAAACTATTTCAAATGGATGTTAAAAGTGCTTTCTTGAATGGCTTCATCAATGAAGAAGTCTATGTGGAGCAACCTCCTGGTTTTGAGGATGCTACATATCCTAACCATGTCTATAGGTTGCACAAGGCTTTGTATGGACTCAAGCAAGCTCCTAGGGCATGGTATGAGAGGCTCCGGGATTTTCTCATTGAAGCGGGATTCAAGATTGGTAGAGTGGACAACACGCTATTCACAAAGATAATGAGAGCCAGGTGTGGTTCGAGGACCGGTGGATGGTCGCTTCCTGGTGTGATGAGTGATTGACAACGTGGTGTGGACTGATTCTTGGCTAAGTATTGCAGGTGCAGGTTGCGGCTTGACTGGTGTTGGTGCAGGTGAAGAACAAGCGCGAAAGGTCGTTGCCGGTGAGGCCTCCAGGTGTGGAGAAGACAAGTAGGCTTGGTTCGAGGGACCCGGTGGCCAGCGGGGTCAAGTGCGGGCCGCATGGTGGCAAGAACGGCAAGATAAAGTCATGGACGGTTTCTTGGTTGAGCCTCAAAACCAAGGTCGAGCCGGGACTACGTGGGAGCCGAGTCATGAGTGGTGATTGGCGGAGGCTACACCGAGTTCGCGGCGTTTCCGGTGGTTCACCAGAAAACCACTGGGTTCCTTGGTTGATCCACAAAGCCAAGACCGAAGAACCGAAGACGGAGGTGCAGCAACTCCAGACCGGTCTGACCGGTGGGTCTGACCGGTCTGACCGGTGTGCGACGACGCAGTCCGGAATCTTCGAAGCGGAGGACACGCGTCGAGATAGCAAGGCTTGCGTCGAGGCTAAGCAAGTTTGCGGTTGCTGGGCATCCGTCCGATGGTGCGAAGACAAAGATTTCCGAATTCGCCCTTGAGGGGCATGTATCCCTAGTTAGCTAGTAAGGGTATTTTCGTCTTTCGGTTGCCTCCATATAACCCAAGTGGTGAGAGGATGGTAGCCATCTCTTGGAACCCTACCTCATTTGCTTTCCTATTTTCTCTTCCTATTTTCCTTAGGATTTTCTTAGGACTAGCTTGAGAGCTTCATGGTGAGATCTTGTGAGAGGGAAGGATGATCAGGCGGCAAGGTAGACCTTGTATGAACCTCTTTGGTATGTATAGATGATTCGGCGTGGTTCCTCAAGGCTTGGATGTGTCTTTCCCGTTTCTCCTTTTTGGTGATTTTCAGAGCCCTTTCTTGGCGATTTTCTTGGAGCGATTTCAAGGCCTTTCTCTTTGGGATTTGGTGGGGAATGTTTGCATGAACCCTTCGTGGTTCTTTTCCCTTTGATTCCCCTCCCAAATCCGTGAGCAAAGGGGCTCGATTTTGGGGTTTTCATGGCTGTAGGGTTAGAGGCGTTCTTGGTGGGATTTCTTCGATTCCTCTTGATTTAGCAAGTTTTGGTGGACCAAATCTTGGATATGGAGTGCCCATGAGGTGTTCCTACTATCCCCAAAGTCTTGCACAAATCCGTGGAGCGATTCGGGAGATCGGCAGTTGTATTTGGGGGAGTTGACCCACGGGTGCTGTTCATCCCCGAGCGGCCCAGCCTGACCGGTCTGACCGGTGCTGCTCACCGGTCTGACCGGTGCAGAGGCCTTGTGGGTTTTGCCTCGGGTGAACATCTGGGTGAGTTCGTTGTTGTCCTGTGTTTCTACTGTTTCGAGTTTAGGTCAGTTTGGAGCTCGGTAGGCCTGTTTGGAGGATTTGGGGTTTCCTGGCTTGAACCGGTCTGACCGGTGAGCTACACCGGCCTGACCGGTGTAGAGGCCTTCTGTGGAAGTTCCCAGGTTTTACCAGTAGGGACCGGTCTGACCGGTGCTGCTCACCGGCCTAACCGGTGTAGGTCAGTGGTGCTTGAGTTGGTGTTCCGCTGCGTTCTCGAGTCCGTGAAGGTGGTTGTTGGTTCCTAGGACCAGTAGCACTCCAGTGGCTGCGTGGTCTTGGCCAACTTGGGTAGTTGAGTCGGAGACGTGATTTGGAAGCCGTGTTCGTCTTGTTGGAGTTCTCATCTCCTTCGAGAAGAATTTTTATCGGCTCCCATTCACTCCCCCCCTCTCTGGTTCGCCTAATCGGTCCTTCAATTGGTATCAGAGCCGGTTCGGGTCTTTATTGACTCTTACCAGTCTAAGATCCAAAGATGGCGTACCAGGAACGGGGTTCGGGTCCTCCGCACTTCGATGGGAAGAACTACCAGATGTGGCAGAGGCGGATGGCAGCGTTCCTCCGCGGAAAGGGTCAGATCCTTTGGGATGTTACGGTGAACACAGCTTATGTTCATCCGATGAACTTCCTTGCTCCAGGATCGAGGGATATGTTCGAAGCCAACAACAAGGCTGTCGACTACTTGTTTCGTGCTCTGTGTCAGTCCGAATTCGATCGGGTTCAGACAGAGGACTTAGCTTGTAGGATTTGGGAGTAGTTGAAGGATGCTCATGCTGGGAATGCTCAGGTTCAGGCTCGGATGTACGCGAGTTACCGGAGAGAGTACGAGAACTTCACTCATCTCCCCGGCGAGTCCGTCGATGCCCTTTTCCAGCAGTTTACGGTCGTTGTGAACAACATGAGAGCCAATGTGGCCGTGCTCCCATACGATGATTATGATAGAGCCGTGAAGCTCTTGCACTCGTTGGATCGTACCGTATGGGACGGGAAGTTTGAGGCTATTGTTGAGTCCGAGAAGTATGACACCTTGACCGTGAACGAGCTGTTCTCGAAGCTCAAGTCGGCTGAGTTGGACCGTGGTATGACAGCCAAGATCGAGAGCCCGACTGATTCTCATAGTCTCGCTCTCGTTGGTGGCAAAGGAGCTAAGTCTAACGCTAACGCATCCTCCAGGATGTACTCTCTGTCTTCTTTGATGTCTTTGCCAGACGAGGAGTTCGACGTGCTTGGAGAGGACGAGCTGGCGTTGCTGACCAGGCGGTTCGAGAGGCTGCACAAGAACAGGGTGAACACGAGGAGGACAGCACGGACGTGCTTTCAGTGTGGCAAGCCAGGACACTTCGTCACCGACTGCCCGGAGAAGACGGAGAACAAGGATGGCCACAAGGACGGCTACAGGCACCGGTCGAGCAAGGACGGCAAGTACCGATCAAGGCGCGATCACAAGCACAAGAACAGGCACAAGGACGAGCGACGGTCGAGAAAGAAGGATGGCCGCAGCAGGAAGGCCCGAGCGATGGTCGGAGCGAGCGACGTCGACTCCAGCTCCGCCTACTCTTCCTCGAGCTCGAGTAGCAGTGAAGACGAAGGTGATCGGCGCAAGAACAAGAAGTCATCCAGGAACTTGAGCGGGTTGAGTTGCTTCGCGGGAGATGGCTTCTGCGGCATGGCTCGTAGCTCCGGCAGCAAGAAGAGTCACCAGAGCGACTCGGACTCCGACTCCGAGGATGAGGTACGTGATGAGCTCTCTTCTTTGCGCAAGGAGAATGATGAGTTGGTTGACTTGCTTGATAATCGCGATCACATGCTTAGAGAGGCCAAGAAGATGAGGAAAGAGCTTAGGGCCTCACTAGAAGATGCTAGGAACCGTGTGGCTGAGCTAGAAACCCAGAACCTAGATGCTAAGCTTGAGATTGATTCGCTTAAGGCTTCTCCTGTGGTTTCTGATGAGATTGATTGCCGTGATTGCTCTGTGTACCTAGCTGATCTTACTGCTCTTAAGGATAAGCATGTTTCTACTTGTGATGAACTAGATATGATTAGGGTTGAAGTGGCTGAGGTTAAGTCTAGACCTGCTTTGCTAGGTGCTTGCAGTTCTTGCCCTGTTTTGCATGGAAAGATTGATGAGATGCATGCTTACACTGTTTCGCTTGAGGCTAAGTTGAAAGAGCCTATTCCCACTTCTTGCTCTACTTGTGAATTGCATGCGGTTAAGAATTTGGAGCTTGCGCATTATGTTGATCGCTTGCAGGATGAGAATGATGAGCTGAGAAAATGTATGAGCTGGTTGTCGGGTCAGGAGCCTCAGCTTGGTATCATGATAGCGGCTTTCAAACGCTATGATGGTCAGGCACTTGGGGCTGACAAGCTTGGAGAGAACAGTGGTGAGGGAGTTGAGAGAGTTGGAGAGATTCCTATCCCACCACGAAACAGATACAAGAACAAGTTCGAGCCCAAGCCTAACCATCTCAGAAACAAACTTGACACTACTCCAGATCCACCCATATTCCCTCACCCAACAAACGATTTCCAGAAACCGGTGAAGTTTGTGAGCCCAAAGGGAGGTGAGGAAGGAGAGAAGAAGGGTGAGAAACCGAGTGGGCAGCCCCAACCCAAGCCTAAGCCTAAGCCACAGCCCATGAAGTTCAATTGTGGGTATTGTGGGAGAGATGGTCACAAGGATGAGTTTTGCTTCAAGAGGAAGCGTGAGGAGAGAATGGCTAGAGAGTGGGCTAACAAGGACAGGTACCACCCTTCTAATGGTGTACCTGAGCCTCGTATGCAGATGCCTAGGGCCAAGGCGATTGTGAGGACAGTTCCGGCTTGGGGAGACCGGAAGGCAGCGGGTGGTGCTGCTGGCCGAGCTACACCGGTCAGACCGGTGCACTACACCGGTCAGACCGGTGCAGGTCTGGGTAGACAGCGAGTTGGTTTTCGTGCTCGTGAAGATGCTCGGTTTGTTTCTAGTGGTCGTGGTTCTGGTAGTTGGTCTGGAAAGTTTGCAGGTGGTCAGTTTGCTAGGCGTTCTCCACCTCATGCTCAATATGGGGGTGGGAGGAGTCGTAGCTTTGAGATGGAGAGGAGGAACGATCCACGGTTTTCCTTTCGTGGCTTTCGTCCTCCTCCAGCTAGAGAGGGTTGGTTCCCTCGTAGTGGTTACCGTGGTGGTGTTCGTGGTGGTAGCTTTGATAGGCGTGATGATTTTGTTTGTGCTAACCCCACTTTGGAACAAATGGCTCGGCACTGGTTTTACTCTTTTGGTACTAAACCCAGTGCTGAGTCGTTTGTTCACTCACGTGCTTGCTTTTGAATTTCTGGTGGGAGACTTGAGGAACGTTTGGTTGATTGACTCCGGTTGCTCGAGGCATATGACCGGAGACAAGGGGTGGTTCTCAAGTCTCGTCCCGGTGGTGTCCAAGACATACATCACCTTTGGGGACAATGGGCGAGGGCGTGTGCTATTAGAAGGTGAGATCAAGGTAAGTGACAAGGTCACTCTCAGGCGTGTTGCTCTTGTTCAGTCGCTGGGGTTCAATTTGCTTTCTGTGTCCCAGTTGTTGGATGAGGGCTTTGAGGTGTTGTTTCGGCCTGGTGGTTCTCGGATTTTAGATTCTCGAGGGGACCTTGTTTGCATGGTCGTTCCCGAGGGTCAAGTGTTCCGAGCTGATTTCTCTCAGTCTTCTGGTGTGGAGCATTGCTTTTTGGCTGGTTCTTCGAGTGAGTTGTGGAAGTGGCATAGGAAGTTGGGTCACTTGAGCTTTGACCTTTTGTCTCGCTTGAGTAAACTCAATTTGGTCCGAGGATTGCCACGGTTGAGGTTTGAGAAAGAGTTGGTTTGTGCGCCGTGTAGGCATGCCAAGATGGTAGCCTCTTCTCACCCGCCTCTCACCGATGTGATGACTGAGCGTCCATGCGAGCTGCTCCATATGGACCTTGTTGGCCTAGCTCATGTGCGATCTGCGGGTGGGAAGTGGTACGTCCTTGTTGTGGTGGACGACTACTCTCGGTATGCGTGGGTGTTCTTTCTTGAGGAGAAAGGGGAGACATTTGGTTTTGTTCGAGATCTTGTCTTGAGGTTAAGAAACGAGAGGCACGGAGATGCCATACGAGCGATCCGCAGTGACAATGGCTCGGAATTCAAAAACTCTCGCTTCGAAACCTTTTGCCATGACTTGGGTCTTGAACACCAGTTTTCGAGTCCGTATACGCCTCCCCAGAATGGCGTGGTGGAAAGGAAAAACAGAACCTTGTGCGAGATGGCTCGGACGATGCTCGACGAGCATAGGACTCCGAGAAGGTTCTGGGCTGAGGTGGTCAATACCGCGTGCTATGTGTCGAATAGGATCTACCTCAGGGTTCACAAGAAGAAAACCTGTTACGAGTTGATGCACGGTCGCACACCCAAGGTGAGTCACTTCCATGGTTTTGGTTGTAAATGCTTCATTCTGAAGAAAGGGAAGAAGTTGGACAAGTTCGAGGCTAGGTCTGTCGATGGCATTTTCTTTGGTTATGCATCTCATTCTAGAGCATTTCGTGTGCTCAATCTTGAAACTAACCAAATCGTGGAGACTTGCGAGGTAACCTTCGATGAGACACAGCCACGTAGTCAGCTTGTTTTTGAGTGTGCAGGTGACGACGAACTTGGCGAGGAGATCTTTCAGGAGGAGGAGCATGAACATGGAGATGATGAAGATGGCGGTGTGGTGCCCGCGGCTGAACATGTACCTACTACCTCGACGACGATCGAGAATGGACCCTCTCCCACGCCTACAACGACAAACCCAGATCAAGGCGAAGCTGCTGTTGAGGGGGAGGTAGCATCAAGGCGAGAACCTCCCCGGCGAGTGCAAGTGGATCACCCAGCTTCGAGAATCATCGGCGACATGAATGAACGTACTACAGGGTCGAGGGTTCGGAACAATTCTCATTTCGCTCATGCTGCTTTTGTTGCCACTTTTGAGCCCAAAGACATTGGACACGCGCTATCTGATCATAATTGGGTTAATTCGATGCATGAGGAGTTGGAGAATTTTGAGAGGAACCAAGTTTGGGTGTTGGTTGACCCTCCTCCAGGGTGTAAGCCGATTGGGACAAAATGGGTGTGGAAAAATAAAGAGGGAGAGAAAGGAGAAGTGGTGAGGAACAAGTCGAGACTTGTTGCTCAGGGGTACAGTCGGAAAGAGGGGATTGACTACGAGGAGACTTTCGCTCCTATAGCTCGCTTGGAGGCGATCAGGATCCTTCTAGCCTTTTCTGTGACTAAAGGGTTCAAGTTGTACCAGATTGATGTGAAGAGTGCTTTCCTGAACGGTGTGTTGGAGGAAGAGGTGTTTGTGAGGCAACCACCGGGGTTTGAGAGTGAGAAGTACCCCCACCGGGTGTACAAGTTGAGGAAGGCGCTGTATGGGTTGAAGCAAGCGCCTAGAGCTTGGTATGGTAGGCTGAGGGGGTTCCTGTTTGAGAGAGGGTTTGAGATGGGGAAGGTCGACCAGACCTTGTTTCTCCTCAGGCAGGGCAGAGATATCCTGATTGTGCAGGTATACGTGGATGATATTGTCTTTGGTGGCTCGTCTAACTCTCTTGTTGCAAGGTTTGCAGAAGACATGAGCAGGGAATTTGAGATGAGCATGATGGGCGAGTTGCAGTTCTTCCTCGGGCTACAAATCAAGCAATCAAAGGAAGGAACATTTGTGCACCAAGCTAAGTACACCAAGGACATTGTGAGGAAGTTCAAGATGGAGGACTCCAAGGCCATGGCGACGCCTATGAGTACGACTACAGCTCTTGATGCGGACGAGGAAGGTGAACACGTGGACCAGAAGGAGTACCGGAGCATGATCGGGTCACTCCTCTACTTGACGGTGACGAGGCCGGACATCCAATTCTCGGTATGTCTGTGCGCTCGTTTTCAAGCGTCTCCAAGGACTTCGCATCGGCAAGCGGTCAAGCGCATTTTCAGGTATTTGCGTCATACTCCCGACTTCGGCCTTTGGTACTCCGCGTCTTCTTCTTTCGCTCTTCATGGATTTTCAGACGCGGATTTTGCCAGGTGTCGGTTGGATAGGAAGTCCACTTCTGAGACTTGCCAGTTCTTGGGTTCCTCTTTGGTGTCTTGGTCTTCCCGCAAACAGTCGAGTGTTGCTCAATCCACTACCGAGGCAGAGTATGTGGCCGCAGCTAGTTGTTGCTCTCAGCTCCTTTGGATCACATACACCATGAGTGACTTTGGTGAGGAGTATACCCATGTCCCACTTCAATGTGATAGCACTAGTGCCATAAGCATTGCAAAGAACCCAGTGCTCCATTCCAAAACCAAGTACATAGAAGTGAGGTATCATTTCCTGAGAGACAACGTAGAGAAAGGGAAGATAGCTTTGATCCATGTACCCACACATGACCAACTAGCCGATATTTTCACCAAACCCCTAGATCAAGCAACTTTCACTCGTTTGCGGGGGGAGCTTGGTGTTTGTTTGATTTCTTGAGTTGGTGTGTGGGAGCTCCTTTGTAGCATATGTATAGCTTTCCTTTGTGCATTTCTTGCATTTGGCATGGCATATGTAACATGATGTATAGGCATCTTTGTATCTTAGGTTGCATGCATTTTGTATCATATGCATTGTTTAGGAAAGGCTTCTCCTATATACATTGTTCACCATGGAATGATATATATGTCTTTGTGAGCTAGTGTGGTAAGCTATGGTTAGTTTAGCTTAGCTCTTGATGATCTTGATTTATATCCATGGTTGATGGCTATGTTTTCAAAAATCTCATATGTATGCTCTCTTGTGAGTAAATGCCTTTATATGATCTTGACATGTTTTTGTGGCTTGGCTATGCTTAATTTGTGGTTGGATAGCTTATTTTGATCATATGGGGCCAAAAGCTCATTTGCCATCATGAATGTTTAGCCCCCATGCTTGATCTTGTGGAGGGGCATAAGTTCCTTTTTGTCGCAAAGACATTTCATGTACCAATTTCAAATCTGAAAATAAAATGTAATTTGCTTGAAAAATGTGCTCCCATGTCATATGTGCTAATTTTAATTTGCTTTGGGTGCTAAACCGTTGCATGATGCCTACCAATGAGAAGTCTCATATATAGAAGTAGGCACATGGCTCAGTGGCTTTGACATGACATGAGGTGCTTGTGGGTGTTTATGATGGTCTTATGCTTAGAATGGTTGTCCTAGCATGAAGTTTGTGTAGCTTTGCCATTTTGACATGTTTTGCTCATGTTTAGGACTTTGCTCATGAGAGGGTAATTTTTCGCAAAATTGCTCAATTCTATCTTAGCTTCGCCCATTGGTTGTGAAACTTGGTGGTCTTGTAGTTGATGTCATTACGAAGCTATAGAGTATCTAACTTGCTCATTTGGACATGTGTAGGATCCTTTGTTGAATTTTGTCTATTTGAGAAGCTCTAGGTTGCATTTTTTGCATTTTTGGCTTGATTCAAGCATTGTCAACAAGGGGGAGAAGTTTGATCATGTTTTGGCTTGCTGCATGCATTTAGAATGTTTCCAAGTGGTTTCGAGCAAGTTTTGAGCTCGTGCAGTTTCCAGTTTTTCCCAGGTGCTCATCAGCCTGACCGGTGTGAGCTCCAGGTGCTGGACGATCTAGCACACCGGTCTGACCGGTGTGGTTGACCGGTCTGACCAGTCAGAGCAAAGTTGAAGCAGCTACTCTGTTTTGCGAGGTGGTTTGCATGCATTCGTCCAGGGGGAGTTGCATTGGTTCAGGGGGAGATTGCATGTGTGCAGGGGGAGCTCTTTGTGGTTTTCGAATTTTGGATTGGTGTTTTGTGCTCTTTGCTTGAGCATGTTTTGTCTCGGATGTGTCGAGTCGTTACCCTTGCCTAAGGGGTCAGAGACTTGTCTTCTTCAAGTGATCTTGCTCTTTGCCTTTCTTTGGCTTTCGATCGCTTGTTGGAGTTTCTTTTAGTCGTTTCTCTTCTTTTTCTTTTCTCTTGGTTACCAAAATGTGTGTGTTGTCAATGCACTCATCAAGGGGGAGATTGAGAGCCAGGATGGTCGCTTCCTGGTGTGATGAGTGATTGACAACGTGGTGTGGACTGATTCTTGGCTAAGTGTTGCAGGTGCAGGTTGCGGCTTGACTGGTGTTGGTGCAGGTGAAGAACAAGCACGAAAGGTCGTTGCCGGTGAGGCCTCCAGGTGTGGAGAAGACAAGTAGGCTTGGTTCGAGGGACCCGGTGGCCAGCGGGGTCAAGTGCGGGACGCATGGTGGCAAGAACGGCAAGATGAAGTCATGGACGGTTTCTTGGTTGAGCCTCAAAACCAAGGTCGAGCCGGGACTACGTGAGAGCCGAGTCATGAGTGGTGATTGGCGGAGGCTACACCGAGTTCGCGGGGTTTTCGGTGGTTCACCAGAAAACCACTGGGTTCCTCGGTTGATCCACAAAACCAAGACCGAAGAACCGAAGACGGAGGTGCAGCAGCTCCAGACTGGTCTGACCGGTGGGTCGGACCGGTCTGACCGGTGGGTACCGGTCTGACTGGTGAAGAGCACCGGTCTGACCGGTGTGCGACGACGCAGTCCGGAATCTTTGAAGCGGAGGACACGCGTCGGGATCGCAAGGCTTGCGTCGAGGCTAAGCAAGTTTGCGGTCGCTGGGCATCCGTCCGATGGTGCGAAGACAAAGATTTCCGAATTCGCCCTTGAGGGGCATGTATCCCTAGTTAGCTAGTAAGGGTATTTTCGTCTTTCGGTTGCCTCCATATAACCCAAGTGGTGAGAGGATGGCAGCCATCTCTTTGAACCCTAGCTCATTTGCTTTCCTATTTTCTCTTCCTATTTTCCTTAGGATTTTCTTAGGACTAGCTTGAGAGCTTCATGGTGAGATCTTGTGAGAGGGAAGGATGATCGGGCGGCAAGCTAGACCTTGTATGAACCTCTTTGGTATGTAAAGATGATTCGGCATGGTTCGTCAAGGCTTGGATGTGTCTTTCCCGTTTCTCCTTTTTGGTGATTTTCGGAGCCCTTTCTTGGCGATTTTCTTGGAGCGATTTTGAGGCCTTTCTCTTTGGGATTTGGTGGGGGATGTATGCATGAACCCTTCGTGGTTCTTTTCCCTTTGATTCCCCTCCCAAATCCGTGAGCAAAGGGGCTCGATTTTGGGGTTTTCGTGGCTGTAGGGTTAGAGGCGTTCTTGGTGGGATTTCTTCGATTCCTCTTGATTTAGCAAGTTTTGGTGGACCAAATCTTGGCTATGGAGTGCCCATGAGGTGTTCCTACGATCCCCAAAGTCTTGCACAAATCCGTGGAGCGATTCAGGAGATCGGGAGTTGGATTTGGAGGAGTTGACCCGCGGGTGCTGTTCATCCCCGAGCGGCCCAGCCTGACCGGTCTGACCGGTGCTGCTCACCGGTCTGACCGGTGCAGAGGCCTTGTGGGTTTTGCCTCGGGTGAACGTCTGGGTGAGTTCGTTGTTGTCCCGTGTTTCTGCTGTTTCGAGTTTGGGTCAGTTTGGAGCTCGGTAGGCCTGTGTGGAGGATTTGGGGTTTCCTGGCTTGAACCGGTCTGACTGGTGAGCTACACCGGCCTGACCGGTGTAGAGGCCTTCTGTGGAAGTTCCCAGGTTTTACCAGCAGGGACCGGTCTGACCGGTGCTGCTCACCGGCCTGACCAGTGTAGGTCAGTGGTGCTTGAGTTGGTGTTCCGCTGCGTTCTCGAGTCCATGAAGGTGGTTGTTGGTTCCTAGGACCAGTAGCACTCCAGTGGCTGCGTGGTCTTGGCCAACTTGGGTAGTTGAGTCGGAGACGTGATTTGAAGCCGTGTTCGTCTTGTTGGAGTTCTCATCTCCTTCGAGAAGAATTTTTATCGGCTCCCATTCACTCCCCCCCTCTCTGGTTCGCCTAATCGGTCCTTCAGATAATCAACAAAGAGTTGTTCATTTGTCAAATTTATGTTGATGATATTATCTTTGGCTCTACTAACCTCAAAGTGTGCAAGGATTTTAGTGATCTCATGACTAGGGAATTCGAGATGTCAATGATCGGAGAGCTCAACTTCTTCCTTGGGTTTCAAATCAAGCAATTGAAGGAAGGGACTTTCATTCATCAAGAGAAGTACACTAATGATATTCTCAAGAAGTTCAAGATGGATGATTGTAAGCCGATCAAGACTCCAATGCCTACCAATGGACATCTCGACCTAGATGAGGGAGGTAAATCGGTTGACCAAAAGCTTTATCGTTCTATGATCGGTTCTCTCCTTTACCTTACCGCATCTAGGCCCGATATGATGTTTAGTGTTTGTATGTGTGCTCGGTTTCAAGCCAACCCTAAAGAATCTCACCTAAGTGCTTTGAAAAGGATCCTTAGATTCTTAAAATACACACCTAGCATTGGCTTGTGGTACCCCCATGGTGCTTGTTTTGAGCTCTTGGGTTATTCGGATTCGGACTTTGCCGGATGTCGAGTAGACTGTAAGAGCACTTCGGGTGGGTGCCATTTGCTAGGTCGCTCTTTGGTTGCTTGGTCCTCTAAGAAGCAAAACTCCGTGGCCTTATCCACCGCGGAGGCGGAATACATTTCCGCGGGGGCTTGTTGTGCTCAAATCCTCTATATGAAGCAAAGCCTCTTGGATTATGGTGTGGTTCTAGATAGGGTTCCCCTCCTTTGTGACAATGAAATTGCCATAAATATTGCTAACAACCCGATTCAACACTCACGCACCAAGCACATTGATATCCGTCATCACTTCTTGTGAGACCATGTTGCAAAAGGGGACATTGTCCTTTGTGGTGTTCGCTCCGAGGAGCAATTGGCGGATATATTCACCAAGCCTCTTGATGAGAACACCTTTTGTAGGCTTCGGAGTGAATTAAATGTGCTTGATGCGTCCAACATCATGTAATGCTTGTCATATAGTTTGCATTTGCATATGTACATGATTAGGGGCTTGTCTAACCTTGATGAGATAGTGGTGAGTATGGGTCTTGCTTGAGCCGGTGGTCCTCTTGTTTCGCTCAAGGCATGTTGGAAGGCTCACCATGAATAAGCTTATCAAGGGTTCAAACTTGGCAAGATAGTTTATCTTTCCGCTTTGCATTTGTGCTTGTCATGTAGGTTGCACTCATGTTTAATTTCATGCATTTGTTCTTGCATAGCATTGTGTGAGAGAAGTCACAAAGGAAACTCACACTATGAGAAAGTTGCTTAGCGTTCAATGCAAATCAACAACTCTTAAGGTGTGATGAGACAAATGATTGTGGTTAATGCCTATTGAGTTAAGTCCTAACGAGCTTAAGGTGTCTATCTCTAAGTTCAAAGGCAATTAACTCATACATTCCCTTTTTGGAGTTCCCTCCTCTCCTTTGGTTCTTAAATTGCCTATTTTATCTATGGTTTATCCCTTTTTAGGGAGCTAATTGTGTATCTATATGTATTTTACAAAAGAGTGTTTGAGGGGTGTGGTTGTCACTCAGAATTGATCCAAAAATGTGCTTGTGTTGGTTTGTGTGTGACATCTTTTGGATCAAAAATGAGACATAGATCAGCGTTCAAAATTTGTCACCGTCAGATGAACCGCTGCCATGTAGGTTCCGGCGTCGGTTCATCCGGTGAAGGGGTCTGTGCATTCAGTTCATCTCTGATAGAAAATTTACTACCGTCGGATGAACCGACGCTGTCGCGTTTCCAACCAGCGGTTCATCCGGTGCTGAAGGAAATTCAGCTTCTACACAGACCCTTGAGCAACTGCTCCGACGCATCTAAATCAAAGGCCATCGGTTCATCCGGTGCGTAGATTCACTACGGAGTAGAACTGATCCGACGGTTCGACCGATGCTCACGTTTTAATGCCGTCGGTTCATCCGATGCTACTATGACGTGTGGGTCCCGTTTGTCATAACGGTTCGGCGCAGGGTCTTCCTCTCTCAAACCCTAACACCCGCCGCCGCCGTCAGCCGTCCGTGCGCCGCCGTTCTCGTCGCCTCCGACCATCTCCTCGCACGAGCGGCTCCCAGAGCTCTTCCGCCACCCCTCCGCACTCGCCGCTGGCTCCTTGCGCCGCCCGTCCACTCGGATTTTGCGCGCGTGCCCGCCCTGTTCTGAGCTAGGGTTTCCGCCGACCGGTTGATTCCGGCCAGGCGACGCCGCGGCGGCTCGCTGGCGTTCGCCAGGGGGTGCGCAAGGCTCCTAACCTCCTCCACAGCTGCCCCTCGTGCTCAATCCCGTGCTGTGGTGAGCAGTTCTCCATTTTCCTCCTCTCTGTTACTACTTCAGTTCAAATTAGGGGAGAATCGATGAACTTGCTCTTGTGGACTTAATACTCATGAGTAGTCAAATTGATAATCAGCCTTCTGCTCATTTGTATGCTCGATTTCCTATAGTCATTGCTATCTTCATGAAATTGAGCTTGAGAGTCACTGTGTTACCTGTTTTTCAATGCAACAGTAACTAGATATCTTAGGTTTTCACACCCCATACCTCTTTTTGTGCACCTAAGGACTGCCTAGTTTCCACCAGTGCTTTATCTTGTGGCTGTTTTCATCTTCTAGATTACATGTTTAGGCTCATATCCATTCTATTGCTATGCTTAAGGATCTCTTAACCCTAGTTACTTATCTTGTTTATTTTCGTATCTCGCCATTCTATAATCATCCACCGTTTCTTTGACAGATGGCGGGCGACAAGAGGAAGGGTAAGGTGGTCGCCGAGCCGAAGAAGAAGAAGACCCGGCAGGAGAAGGAGTGGGACCGTGTTCTTTAGGTGCCAGACACTCAGGGTCAGCCACAGCGGGGTATACAGATTCGTGAGAGTGCACAGAGACAGGGGGAGCAGCCCCAGGGTGAGCAGCAGCAGCCACAGCAGCAGTTACGGCGTTCAGGCCGGAGTCAGCAGACAGAGACACCTCCTTCTGCTTCACATTCCGGTCCTCGGACTCATGGTGGACACACACAGCCGACTCCGAGGCAGAGGAGAGCAGCAGTTGAGGAGATGGTAGAGCGCGAGCAGCAGGTTCACGGGCCACAGCTTCCCAGAGGTCCACGGGCAGAGGCTTTCGGCGGTTGAGGAGTGTGCCCGAGGACAAGTGGTTCCCTCGTGGGCGAGAGGACTGTGACCCTCGTTTCTGGACGATCCTCCAGGAGAGCTTCTATGCCTCCTACGTCCACAGGGGCTCACAGCTGAGTCAGCACAGGATGCTCCAGTTCACAGCCCTCAGAGCAGCAGCGGCCGGGGAGCCGATCCTCCCTTTCTTCGACTACCTCCCCGGCCTGGCAGATTTGGTGAGCAAGAGGTCCCGGTACGTCCCTGACTGGGTCCGGGTGTTCTACGCGACCGTCTACGTTGAGGCTGACCGGTTATCGATTCACTTCATGTTCATGGGTCAGCAGCAGAGGCTCACCAGAGAGGGGATAGAAGAGTTGCTTGGGGTACGGCTCTACGACGACTTGATCCAATACTTGGCCTACCCTGACGTCGAGGCTCCTCGTCGTGCTCACTTACCGGTGCTACCCTCTGACGACGAGATCAGCTTCTTGTTCCTGCAGCCGTTCCTCCCCGGTACTCCCAGGACTCCAGACCGCTTGACTCGCGAGGCGTACGTGGTACACTACGCGCTCTGGAGGTCCGTGCTTTACAGGATGCGGAACGCGGAGTCGCTCACCGGCGTGCAGCAGTGGCTCCTCATGTACGTTATGGCCAAGCGCCCGTTTGACTTAGTGGATATCTTGATCAGCGAGGTCGAGGACGCGATCATGGATGGCATGGGGATGACCCGACAGCAGCAGTTCGCTCACTGGATCAGTTGGATGCTGTCATGTCTCGAGGCCCAGCTCTACGTGGGTATGTTGGAGCAGTCGAAGTTCATGTTTCCGACCTACTAGCCTTCGATGCCCGGTGATAGGAGGCGGGGTCCGAGAGGTTTGAGACGGGCCGAGGAGACTCTACAGGCTCGTGTAGCGGCAGAGGCAGTGATGGATGAGGCTGCCCGAGAGGACGCTACTCTAGCAGCAGCTGAGGCACCTCTACCACAGTACTTTGCGATCGATGACGAGTCTTCCAGTGACGATGACGACTTTGTGCCTGCCCCTGAGCCTGTGTTCCGAGTTCGTTGCACACACGACGACGAGGCCGGGGGTTCTACCCTGCCCGGACAGAGAGAGCCTGAGTCACCGATTCCTCCTCAGATTACTACTTCTCAGGTGACTCAGCCAGACCAGCTGACTTCCCTCATTCAGACGCTGGCAGCTCAGACACAGGCCACCTTCCAGGTTCAGCAGTAGATGCAGGCTCAGTTCCAGCAGCACCAGGAGGCTCAGCAGGTGATCCTTGAGGGGATCCGTTAGCAACAGGAGGAATAGAGGCAGCAGATGCTTCAGCACCAGATGTTGACCACACAGATGTTCACATTCATGTCTGGTTGTCTCGGTCAGCTCTTCCAGCAGTCAGGGCTGCAGCTTCCTCAGCTTCCTACACCTCAGCAGCTCCAGGCCGACCCGAGTGCTCCTCTACCAGCTGCCGGTGGGTTCGTGAACGTCCCGATAGCGTGTTTTCCACAGTCGCCACTTCTTCAGACGGGGATGTTCACGGTACCTCAGACGACGACACCTCAGACGATGGCAGCTACCACCTTTCTTGAGCAGCTTCAGATTACCACTCCGTCGTCGACACAGCTGTCGTCTCCGATCACCACAGGGCCTCTTGTCTTTGAGACGCCAGCTCGTGTCATGCTACCTAGTCCGCGGGTGTCTTCACCTCACCGCGGACTCAGGGTTTGGATTAGGAGGATCAGTACCTTCACGCCGTCACCGAGCAGATCTCTACTTCAGTTGCCTCCGATCCAGCTGTTTAGGGTCCCAAGGCCACTCAGGTTCCTACTTCAGGCACCGGGACGAGTACCTCTCCACCTCCTCGGACAGTTCCAGCTGCTACTTCTCCGGACTGGTCCGGGATCGAGTCTGACGAGGACACCTCTGCATTCGTGGTCGAGCCTTTGAAGGCTATCTCTACCTCACCGCCGGATCCCACCTCTCCACCTTAGCAGGATTAGTTCTCTTTTTGGTGCTCGTTGCCAAAGGGGGAGATAGATAGGGGGAGTTAGGGGAGAGTGCTAGGAGCTCGTTTTTGTTGCCTCTCTCGCTTTTGTGGAGTTTCATGATGAGACATGTATTTGGATCTTGTGTTTGTCGTTGGTTTACATGTCTAATCATGTTTGTGGTGCTCGTTTACTGTAATGCATGTGTGTTGTTACTTATATCGTGTTTCATGCATTAGTAGTAGAGTTTATATGCCTTTAAATTCAAATTTTCGTATATCTCTACTCGTGTTGTCATCTATCACCAAAAAGGGGGAGATTGTAACCATCTAGGCCCTTTCGCACCTTTGGTAAGGGTGTGTTTCGGTGATAAATGACAACCACATGCTTGTGACTAAACTTTGTTTTGTAGCGGATTATATCTTGGGTTATTGTCATGAGTATTGAATGGAAAAGAGACCCCTCAATTTGAATTTATGGATGATCAATGGACAAATACTACAAGGCTAAGGTCTTTGTTAGTTCCAAGTGTCACAAGGTGAAGAAGGACACTTGGATTGCTAGTTTGTAGTGTTTGACCGTACTATTAAGAGGGGTTCATGCACTAGTAGCTTGACCATGCACCAAAAGCCATGAAAATATGCACACTCAAGTTCCTTGGATGTTAATCAGCTCAAAGTAATCATGGAAGCAAAGTAGAAGCAAAAGAATCGACGGAAAACTCAAAGGCGTTTGAATTGGATGAGTTGAAGTTCAAGTCATAGCGTCGGATGAACCGACGCCCTCTTTTCTACATTTGTCGGATGGGTTCTGTGGCTTGAGTTTTCAAATGAGACCGTCGGATGAACCGATGGCCCTAGCATCGGTTCATCCAGTGACCTAGGGTTTGGTAACAGTAAGGTTCAAAGCTCAGCCTCTTCAGCACCGGATGATCCGATGCCCTGACCAGCGGTCCATCCGACGCCTATATTCAAATCATACAGAGACACGCCAAGATTCTTGCTTCAGCACCGGATGAACCGACGCTACACTCACTCCTCAGCGGTTCATCCGACGGCATTGTTTGAATCATACAGTACCGCACCAAAGGGATGGTCTTCAGCACCGGATAGACCGACGGTGCATCGGTGCATAGCGTCGGCGTATTGACTGGGTCACTGAGTTCAACGGCTATTTCTGCGCCTATGAGTGACCGGATGATCCGACGCCTACGCAGGGGGATACCATCGGTTCATCCGACGGTACTACTTTTCAGGCAAACTTTTCCAATGGCTAGCCTCCCTTGCTAGGCCTATAAATATGACCCCCCTGCGTCTCTTGAGCTGCCTTTGCCACTCTGAAGATCTACAGCAGCCAAGGAGAGAAGGAGATTGTGTTCTTGCTCATTGGGATTCTCTTCCTCTTGATTGAGGAGCTCTTTCTTAGTGATCAAGGGTTTCAAGGTGCATATATGGCTTAGCTGAGTGCTCAGGTCAAGTGAAGGTGTGTGGGCTTGTTACTCTTGGAGTTTGACGGCTCCTAAACGGTCTTGGTGCTTTGGGGGTTCTTGGTGAGCTCTTGGAGATTGTGGGAGCCTCAAGAAAGCTTGGTGTACACGGTTCGAGACCCACCGTTCCGGAGATGGAGAACAGGTACTCTTAGTGAGCACTTGAGTCTTTGTGACTTGAGGGGGAGCAATACTCTTAGTGAGTGCTCCAACGTGGATTAGGGGGAAGCGTCAACTTCTCGATACCACGGGAAAAAATTCGGTCGTCTCTTGTGCCTCTCTCTCTACTTTCTTGCATTTATTTTCAGCACCTAATTTCCGCACTTAAGTTTCCTTGCCTTTGTTCTCTTTAAGTTGCTAGTGTGCATCTTATCTTGACTAGGGTGATCCATATCTCTTAGTGTGATATTTGCTAAGGAAACTCTTGTTAGTGTGCTTAGTAGTAGAGAAAAACCTTTTTAGATGGGCAACACTAGTTGATAGGCTAAGGTTTTCTTCATGTCTTAGAAATTGAAAAGAAGGCCCATATTCAACCCCCCCTTCTACGGGCCATTGATCCTACACCGGTGAGTCCATAGATGCCATGTTCCAGCGGTTCACGGTGATTGTGAACAACATGAGCGCTAATGTGGCCGTGCTCCCGTACGATGATCATGACAGGGCTATCAAGCTCCTGCACTCTCTGGTTCGTACCGTGTGGAGTGAGAAGGTCGAGGCCATTCTTGAGTCGGAGAAGTATGAGACCCTCACGGTGGACGAGCTGTTCTCCAAGCTCAAGTCGTCCGAGGTGGACCGTGGGGTGCGTGCAAAGATCGAGAACCCGACTGACCCTCATAGTCTGGCTCTCGTGACTGGATCAAGGACTAACACTAACATGTCTTCGAGACATTTTTCTTTGTCTTGCTTTGTGTCCATGCCAGATGAGGAGTTTGACGTGCTTGGCGAGGAGGATCTCACGTTGCTGAGCAGGCGGTTCGAGTGCATGTACACGAATCGGAAGAACGCTCGGAGGAGCTCGGGCATGTGCTACCGGTGCGGGAAGCACGGGCACTTTATCGCTGAGTGCCCGGAAGCCATGGAGGTGAAGCCCGAGCACAAGCACCGTCCGAGGACCGACCACAAGCACCGCTCGAGGGACGACCACAAGGGCAAGAACAAGTCCGAGCAGAGGCCGAGGAGGAGTGGCAGTCACAAAAAGAAGGAGCGGGCAATGGTTGCCGGAGCGAGCGACATCGACTCAAGCTCTTGCTACTCTTCATCGAGCTCAAGTGATGAAGATGAGAACCGGCACAAGGGCAAGCGGTCAAGCAAGAACATCAACGGTCTGTGCTTCGCCGCCCAAGGCTTTTGCGGCATGGCACATAACTTCGCAAGCAAGAAGAGCAACAAGGATGACTCCGGCTTCGACTCCGAGGAAGAGGTAAATAATGATCCATCCTTCTTGATAGCGGAGAATGGTAGGTTGAATGATTTGCTTGACAACCGTGATGATGTGCTTAGAAAGACCAACAAGGAGAAGAGGGAGTATAGGTCTTTGCTTGGAGAGGCTAAGGAGAAGTTGGTTGAGCTAGAGTCTTTGCTTGTTGATGCTAGGGCTCAAATAGATTCTTTTAAGTCTGCTCCTATTGTGACCGATGAACCTGAATGCACTGATTGTTCCACTTTTCTTGGTGAACTGACTGTGCTTAAGGAAAAGTATGCCTCCAAGGTCGAGGAACTAGATGTGCTTAGGGTTGAGCTAGATGAGATGAAATCTAGGCCCTCTTTGCTTGGTGCTTGCACTTCTTGTCCTGTTTTGCATGAGAAGCTAGATGTTTCGCTTGTTTATGCTTGATCACTAGAGGCCCAGCTGAAAGCTCCTATTCCTACACCATGCTCTACTTGTGAAATTAATGCTGTGAAGAATATGGAGCTTGCACACTATGTTGATCGCTTGCAGGATGAGAATGATGAGTTGAGAAAGATGATGGGTTGGTTGTCTGGTCATGAGCCTCAGCTCAGGATGATGATTGAGGCATACAAGCGCTATGATGGGCAAGCGCTTGGGGCAGACAAGGTTGGTGAGGGAAGTGGTGAGAATGAGGGGAAGATCGGAGATATCCTAGAGCCACCAAAAACCCACCACAAAAATGCCTATGCTCCTAAGCCACATCCACTTAGGAACCGACTAGACACAACCCCAGCTCCACCCGTGTTTCCTCCACACACAGACAACTTCTAGAAACCCATCAAGTTCAAGAGCGACGTGGGGAATGAGTTCTTTGGAAAGAAGGGAGAGAAACCGAGTGAGGAGAAGCCAGAGCCCAAAGAGAGGCCAAAACCAAAGCCAAAACCAAAACCAAAACCCTTCCATTGTGAGCATTGTGGGAGGGATGGGCACCTAGCATAGTTTTGCTTCAGGAGGAAGCGTGAGGAGAGGTTGGCTAGGGAGATGGCCAACAAGGACAGGTACCGCCCTTCTCGTGGTGTGCCTGAGCCTAGGTTGGTGCCGAGGGGCGAGGGTGTGGTGCATACCATTTACCCTCGAGAGAGGCGTGTGTTTGTGCCTCGAGGTGAGCCACCACATAGAGAAGGTGGTAGGCGTGTTGGGTTTGGGCGTGGTGAGTTTGCTGGACGTTCCTTCGCTCGTGGCCAATACGAGTATGGGGGGAACGATCGCAGTTTTAGGTCCCAGAGGAGCTATGGGCCACGGTCTCCACCTCGTGGTGCGTGTAGTCCTCCAAGGGGATGTGTGGGTGTTCCACCTAGAGGAGATAGGATGGATTTTGCTAACCCCACTTTTGAGCAAATGGCACGGCACTAGTTTGATTCATTTTGTACTAACCCCAGTGCTGAGTCGTTTGCTCACTCTCGCTCTCATTTTTGATTTGCAGGTGGGAGGCTTGGAGTGCTTTTGGTTGATCGACTCTGGTTCCTCTCGACACATGACCGGAGATCGAAGGTGGTTCTCCAGCCTCACCCCGGTGATGACCAAAGAGTACATCACTTTTGGGGACAACGAGAAAGGTAGAGTGCTATCAGTGGGGACAGTGAAGGTGAGCGAGTCTGTGACTCTTAGGCGTGTTTCTCTTGTCAAGTCTTTGGGGTACAATCTTCTTTCGGTCTCCCAGCTTCTTGATGAGGGTTTTGAGGTCCGTTTCAAAACGGGTGCTTTGCGTGTCTTAGATTCTCGAGGTGATCTTGTGTGCACGATCATCCCCGAGGGTCAGATTTTCAGAGCCGATTTTTCTCAGTGTGTCGGCTCTTCTCGTTGTTTGGATGCTAGTGTTTCGGCGGAGCTTTGGAAATGGCATAGGAGACTAGGTCACTTGAGTTTTGACTTGTTGTCATGCTTTAGTGGGCTAGGATTGGTCCGAGGATTGCCTAAGTTGAAATACCAAAAGGACTTGGTATGTGCTCCGTGTAGGCATGGCAAGATGGTCGCCGCCTCTCACCCGCCTCTGACATCCGTTATGACAGAGAGGCCATGCGAGCTGTTCCATATGGACTTGGTTGGTCCAGCTCGTGTGTGCTCGGCGGGTGGGAAATGGTATGTCCTGGTGATAGTGGACGACTATTCTCGCTATGCTTGGATCTTCTTTTTGGCTGACAAGGGGGAGACGTTTGGTTTTGTGCGGGATCTAATCTTGAGGTTGAAGAATGAGAGGAATGGAGACGCCATTCGAGCTATCCGTAACGACAATGGCTCTGAATTTAAAAACTCTCATTTCGAAACCTTTTGTCGTGATTTGGGTCTCGAACATCAATTCTCTTCTCCCTATGTGGCTTGTCAGAATGGTGTGGTTGAGAGGAAAAATCGTTCCCTTTGTGAGATGGCTCAGACGATGCTCGATGAGCATAGGACTCCGAGGAGATATTGGGCTGAGGCGGTGAACACTGCGTGCCATGTTGGGAACCGGATTTTTCTTAGGGCCTTCTTGAACAAGACGTGCTATGAGTTCATGCACGGGTGAGCACCTAGAGTGAGCCATATCAGGGCTTTTGGTTATCGGTGCTTTATTCTCAAGAAGGGTAGGCTTGATAAGTTTGAGTCGAGGTCTTCCGATGGGATCTTTTTGGGTTATGCTAGTCATTCTCGAGCATTCCTTGTGCTCAACCTTGATACTAACCTAGTCATGGAAACTTGCGAGGTTACCTTTGACGAGACCCAGCCATGCAGTTTGTCTGTCTTTGAGTGTGCAGGTGATGACGAGATTGGCAAGAAGATCTTTGAGGACGAGGAGGATGATGCTGGAGAGGATGATGGTGATGATGAAGCTCCAGCCGAGCATGTACCCTCTACTTCCACTACGACGACTACGGTGCAGGATGGTCCAGCCCCTACACCGACTATGATCCAGCAAGATCAAGTGGAAGCTGCAGCTGAGGGGGAGGTTGTCTCCAGGCGAGAGGCACCGAGGCGTGTTCAAGTTGATCTTCCACCTTCAAGAATCATTGGCGATATCAATGAACGTACGACACGGTCAAGGTCCAGGAATGTTTCTCACTTTTCTCATTCGGCTTTTGTTGCTACCTTTGAGCCGAAAGACATTGGACACGCCCTCTCTGATTCTAATTGGGTGAACGCAATGCATGAGGAGTTAGAGAACTTTGAGAGAAACCAAGTTTGGGAGTTGGTAGAGCCACCACCACATTGCAAACCTATCGGGACAAAATGGGTGTGGAAGAACAAAGAGAGTGAGAATGGTGAGGTGGTGAGAAACAAATCGAGGTTGGTTGCTCAGGAGTACAGTCAGAAGGAGGGGATAGACTATGAGGAGACATTTGCTCCTGTAGCCCGTTTGGAGGCGATTAGGATCCTTCTAGCCTTTTTCGTGGCTAAAGGGTTCAAATTGTACCAAACGGATGTGAAGAGTGCCTTCTTGAATGGGTTCTTAGAAGAAGAGGTTTATGTGAAACAACCACCGGGCTTTGAGAGTGCTGAGTTTCCTCACCGGGTGTATAGGCTGAGGAAGGTGTTGTATGGGCTGAAACAAGCTCCCCGAGCTTGGTATGGCTGTTTGAGGGGGTTCTTGTTCAGCAAGGGGTTTGAGATGGGCAAGGTTGATAAGACTCTTGTTCTCCTCAGGCAGGGCGATGATATCCTAATTGTTTAGGTGTACGTGGATGATATTGTCTTTGGCGGCTCGTCTCTGTAACATCCCGGATGTTTGTGACCAGTAATCATAAGTGTTAATGAAGCTAAGCTCGGGTTGACCAAGTTAAAATCCTTAATGGTGGTCAAACCCTATAGAGCCCTAGACCTATCTCTAAAACTTTAGTCAAATCTCAGTATTTCTCAATAGAACTTCAAATTCGTCCAATATAAAAGTTGCTCAGTTTTTCTGGGAACACATTTCATTCAATTACTGGCATTACAAAGTTTGAGGTTTAAACCTTCAAAAACTCAGTCAAAGCTCTGCTGAACAGTTTGACCGAGCCAAGAAAATCAGTAACTTCAAGCAAGTTTACTTCCAAATCTGTTGACAATTTGATAGGTCGGCCTTTGTAAAAGTTGGAGCTGGATATGTGTTCTACAACTTTTAGTTTGGGAGATTTTCAAGTGTAGTTCAACTTTTGACCGTTTGAACCATTTGAACAGTGCCAGGCTGAAACATCTTGGCGCGTCCGCGCGCTCTGGCCGCGACGTCACGTCGTCGGCGCGCCCTCGGCGTCTGCACGACCGGCATACTTTTGGCCGTACGCCGATGCCCGGTGGGCCCAGCAGCATGCGCGTGACTCTCCAGTCGCCGGCCAAGTGGACCCGCACCGCAAGGCGGGCCAGGTGGCCACGCCCCGGCCGCTACGATGCGCTGGCAGGCCACGCGCCGCCCACGCACGCCCCTGCCGCGCCACATGCTCGGCAGCTGGCCGCCTGGCAGGCCCAGGCGAGGCGCCCTAAGCCTCGGCGTGCGCCATGCACTCCCTGGCCCCTCGCGCATTCGCCCTCGGGCCAAAAACCGAGCACCGCAGTCCCACCGCTCGCCGTCGCGCCGCCATTGCCGCTCGCCGCCAACCTCGTCCCTCCACTCTTTCTCCTCGAGCTCCCAGCTCCTACACGCGTCCACAGGCACCTAGTGAACGTCCCCTCGAGCCTGCGTTGCCGGCCGAACCATCTGCTCGCCGGCATTGCGGTCGCCGCGGCCGTCCGCCGCCCTCGTCACCGCCGGCCATCGCCGGAGTCGTTTCCGGGCAAACCGACGCCACCAACCGACCTAGGGTGAGTCCAATCCCACCCCTAGCCGCTTGCACACCGGAGTCCGGCCTCCTCTCACCGCCGGTGAGCCCCTGCCGCCACCAGGGGCTACATTACAGACCTCAAGTTCTTTGCAGGGGCCTGTGTGCAAGATTCCAGGGACTATTCTGTAAAAAGATTCTTAAACCCTAGATTCAGAATCCTGAAAATTGTAAAATACGTAATAAATTGTAGAAAATTCAAAAACATATAAACTCAACTGTTCTGGAATCCTTGTGAAGAGAACTAACTTTTCTGGAAAGGGAGTTTTCAAATTTCCGTATAGTTTTTAAATGAATTTGAATTGATCAGTTTGAATAGAATTGAAATAACTTTAAATATATAAATGTTATGGATTTGAATTTTGGATATGTTGTTCATATTATCATTCTTGGCACTGTGTAGAAAAATGGCACATAAATCATGTATATAACTCCAGTTATGAATTTATTTTTATTTCAACCTAGTCTTAATGTATGAATTGTTTAAATTTATCTGTTGAGCAAATACCATCTAATTTTCTGCAGTGGCTCTATAATGTTCTGTAGTAGCTGTCATAAATAGGACATGAATTTTTGGCATGTGTAGGTTATTATTCTGAATTATTGTGATTAGTTTGAGTTAAATTCAAATTCATATTTCTGCTGTAGTAATGGATCCAATTTTTGGTGTGTGGGCTAGATATATCTTTATCATGTTGTGTGCCAAGTTACAGCCTCAGATCATATTTATATTTTGATTTATGATTTATTCATGCCCCTAGTAGCTTTAACTTGTTGCATTTATCATATTTAATTTGTAGCTTTGTTTTACCTCCTGCTTGGTCAGTATTTCTGTGTTGCTAATATATGCATGCTGGTAAAGTCTCATGGTCAGATTGTTTATATATTTTCCAGAATTAATTTCCTAAGTAATCAAGCTTTAAATGAATGAAACAAATGGAAAACAGAAATATTTATGTTTGCAACTTAAATTAAAAGCTTAGGATTTACCAAATCACCCATGAACAGCCCCAAGTTACTTTGGTGAAGTTTACTTAACTAATGAACTTAGATGTGCACACAATCACCATCAAATAAGAATAAAGTGTCACACACATCCACTTGTCCTTGGTGAAGAAAAGTTTATTAAAAACTTGTCAAGGTGAATATGGCCAACAAAACACCCCATGTTTATCTTTGAATTCAGAACTGAATTTCATTTCTTAAGTTCGTATACTTGAATAATAATGCATCTGCATATCGTATAGAACTTCCCGACGGAAACTACGAGCTGGTGCCTGAGTCTGAAGGGGAACCAGCTGAGGGAGAAGTGAACGTGGTGGAAGTGCAGCAAGACCCGGACCAAAGTTCGGAGGATCTCGCTTCTGACTTTACCAGTGAAGGCAAGCCCCGGAGCATAACCTACTTTTGTTAACTTACACAACTGCTTTTGTTATGTTTGTGCATTTACGTTCAGGAGTTGAATTGAAACCTTAGATGCATGATCCTAGGTTCCTATGTTCAAATACTAGCATGACAGGTTGCTAGTTGCCATGCTTAGGACCACGGTAAAAGTCGAGTGATGACCGTCACTCGTGAGCTATAGGTCTCTTATGTTGGAATCATAAGATTGTAAAACTTATCTGCTCATGTGGTAAGAGCATGGGATCGACTCCGGTCAATAGATGTCAGTGGTTAAGCTTTTGAACGTACTAAGCATTTGTCGGGAATGGGACCGGTAAGCCTAGTACTTTCCTGATCCGGCAAGGGAACTCTCTACCACTAATCCCGGGAGTGATCCCCAGATACTAGGCAGTGGTACATGTGTGGATCTGGGCGGTCAGATACCGTGACCAGATAACCTTGTACCAGGGACTGTGGACTTGATCCTGAACAGAGGATGGTTGGGAACTGCCTGGTTGGTGTGTACCCCACCCCTTTTGGTTTTAGTTGGCATTCTTGGGGTATGCATTCTCCTGTGTGTTTAGGTCCACCTTGCAAGGTTACTAATCGATCGATCGTCGGCCTCTCACCATTATCTGAGACTGCTTAACCATCCACTCTATGTCCCTTAATGATGGAATGGAGAACGAATTTGTATACTTGTTTAAATTGTATTGTACAACTCATGTTTGAATTAGTTTGCTAATCTAGTAATGGTTAAATGAATAGAATTTGGAGCTAAAATTTGAAAGTAAGGACATACTCTTTGTTGCTTTTCAGCAAAACAACCCACTAGCCATAAAGCCTTGCATGTCTAGAGAGTTGGTGATTTTCCAATCACTCGTCGGTTAAGTCTTGCTGAGTATTAGTATACTCAGCCTTGCTATTGTTGATGTTTTTCAGGTAATGATGTGTGTGATGATGGCTTTCCGTGGCCTGGTTCTCTCCCACCCAGTTGGGAGTACGAGTGGGAGGATGACTGTGCTTAGTGGCATCACAGATGGCCTCGTGTGATGTTGCTTATGTCGTTTAGTATTTTATTTCCGCTGTGTTTCAAACTCTGAACCATTTACCTTTATGCAAAAGACTTTGTTTGTAATAATGAACCTTTGAAGGATGTTATGTAATAATTTGTGACTTGTTTATCTCTGGACTCGCCTTCGTGTGAGTTTTGATGTACAATTGTCGATCCTGTGATGTAAGTGATTTACCGGGCTTGACCCGGCAGAGACGACAAGTTACTTCTATATTATTGCTTAATGGCCAAGTGGAGTGGTTTAGGCAATAATATGGAATTAATTTGAGCGGTTCTGTCACAGTCTCACTCTTTGGTTGCGAGGTTTGCAGAGGACATGAGCAAAGAATTCGTGATGCCCATGATGGGAGAATTGCAGTTCTATCTCGGGCATCAGATCAAGCAGGCGAAGGAGGGAACCTTTGTGCATCAAGCCAAGTACACGAAGGACATCCTCAAGAAGTTCAAGATGGATGACTCGAAGCCCCTGTCGACACCGATGAGTGCAACTACAGCATTGGATGCGGACGAGGACGGAGAGCCCGTGGACCAGAAGGAGTACAGGAGCATGATCGGCTCCCTCTTGTACTTGATGGCGACGAGGCCGGACATCCAGTTTTCTGTGTGTCTATGCGCTCATTTTCAGGCATCACCGAGGACTTCACATCGGCAGGCCATCAAGCGGATCTTCAGGTATCTTCGATACACTCCTGAGCTCGGTCTTTGGAACTCGGCGTCCTCTTCTCTTTCGCTTCTTGGGTTTTCGGATGCCGACTTTGCGGGGTGTCGAGTCGATAGGAAGTCGACTTCGGGGACATGTTAGTTTTTGGGTTCCTCGCTTGTTTCTTGATCTTCTCACAAACAATCTAGTGTAGCTCAGTCTACCATAGAAGCTGAGTATGTTGCTGCCGCTAGTTGTTGCTCACAGCTGCTTTGGATCACATACACGCTGAGTGACTTTGGTGAGGAGTGTTCCCATGTACCTCTCATGTGTGACAGCACGAGTGCTATTAGTGTTGCCAAAAACCCCGTGCTCCACTCCAGAACCAAACATATAGAGGTGAGGTACCACTTCCTGAGAGACAATGTTGAGAAGGGAAACATAGACCTCATCCGTGTGCCAACCGAAAAGTAGCTTGCCGATATCCTAACCAAGCCTTTAGACCAAGCTACATTTGCCCATTTGCGAGGGGAGCTTGGTGTTGTTTTTCCCTTTTGAGCTTTGGTTGGGGGTTTGATGTACATACTCATGTTGCATTTTCATTTATGTATCATATCATGCTTGCATCTTTTTATCATAGACTGCATATGTATCATATGAGATGTGCTTCTCCTATATACTTGGATCACCATGATGTGCTAGATATGAGATGGTGACTTTGCTAGTGATGCTCATATGATGGATAGCGATGCTCTTGATAGCTTTGGGATGTATATGCTTGTGATTGGCTTTCTTTTGTAAAAATGCTATATATGATCCTCTCTTATGAGTTGAATGTCTTTCATGTTAAATTTGTGCACTTATGGCTATACCTTGCTTAATTTGTGCTTGGAACCATGTTCTTTTCATTTGGGGTCAAAGACCCATTTATCATCATGGATGTTTAGCCTACATGCTACCTTGTGGAGAAGCCTAAGCTTCTTTTTGCCGCAAAGGCACTTCATGTACCATGCTTAATTTGTAAATCATGAAATTAGTATATGAAATGCTTGTGCTTGAAAAATTTGCTTCCATGTCATGTATGATTTAAATTTCCTTATTTTGGGTGCTAAACCGTTGCATGATGTTCACCGTTGAGAAGTCTCACATTTAGAAGTGGACACATGGCTCGGTGGCTTTGACATGACATGAGATAGCTTGTAGGTGTTTGTGATGATCTTGTGATGAGAATTTGCGACCTTGCATGAAGTTTGTGAGTTGTGTGTTGTTTGTGCTCATTTTGATCATGTTTAGGTGCTATGCTCATGAGAGGGAATTTTTTGTGAAAAATGCTTTATTTTGATCATGGCTATGTCACTTGCTTATATGTCCCTATCTATCTTGTTGGCGATGCTTGTTCTAAATTTGTGGCTATCTTGCTTGTCTATGTCTCAATTTTAGCATGTTGTAGTGCTCTTTGTCTATTTGAGAAGCACATGCTTGCATTTGTAGACTTGATTCATGCATTACCAACAAGGGGGAGGAAATAGTACCCAATTCTTGCTTTGGGGAGAAGGTTCTTGCATCCAGGGGGAGTTTTGCATCAAGGGAAGAAAAATGGGGAGAAATGCATTTGTTCAGGGGGAGCTTGCATTCATATGCATTTGGGAGCTCTTTTTCGACTGAATTTTAGTTGTGCTCTTTTGCCGATGGTGTCGAGCCCTTTTGCCTCACCTTGAGGAGTCGGCAATTTTGGAGCATTTTATCTCGGTTGTGTCGAGCCGTTGCCCTTGCCTTAGGGGACCGAGATTTTTCTCTCTCAAGTGATCTCTTTTTGGCTTTTGTTTGCCTTTTGATCACTTATTTGAGTTTTTCAGTCGTTTCTTTTATTTTTCTCTTTTCTCTAAATTGGTTACTATGTGTGTGTTGTCAATGCACTCATCAAGGGGGAGAATGACGACTGGAGCGTCCGAGGACCGGTGGATGGTCGCTCCCTGGTGTGATGAGTGATTGACAACGTGGTGTGGACTGACTCTTGGCCGAGTATTGCAGGTGCAGGTTGCGGTTTGATTTGCGTTGGTGCAGGTGAAGAGCGGGTGCGAAAGGTCTATGCCTTGCGGGGCCTCCGAGGAGTGGAGAGACAAGTAGGCTCGGCTCGAGGGACCTGGTGGCCAGCGGGGTCAAGTGCGGGCCGCATGGTGGCAAGAAAAGCAAGACGAAGTCATGGACAGGAGCCGGTGCAGGGTAGCGGCTCATGACCGGAGTCTGCACGCGGGGTTTGCGGCGGTTCACCACAAAACCGTCGAGTTATTTGGTTGAGCCACAAAACCAAGACCGAAGGCTCGGCGAGTGGAGACGGGATCCGGGCGCGCCGAGAAGCTTTGATGCCGGCGGGCACGTGGCGGGATCGCAGGGCTTGCGTCGGGAGGACGCGGACTGCGGTAAAGGCATGGCCGTGCGATGAAGAGGAGTGCTACATGACCTATTTGGCCCTGAGGGGTTTGTATCTCAACTTAAGTGCTAGGGGTTGCTTTGTCATTTGCCCAACCCGGAGGGACTCATATACAATAGCTCTAGGGTTTCTGGGAAAACCATCCATCCGGACTGCTTCTCATTTCCTTGCTCCATAGGCGTAGATTTTCTTCACTGCTTTGAAGAGAATCGGACCTCCGAGTGTATGGAAGCATTCATGGTTGCGTTGATTTCCTTCTTGTGGCTCGTGTGATTTTCGTGTCTTTTTCGAGCTATTTTCGTTGGATTTTCGTGCGCGCCTTGTGCCTTCGATTCTGAGGTGTTTGGGTTCGGATTTGTTGGTGGGGATCATGGATAGATGTCTTGTGCATCTTTGTGCTTGATCTTGACCCCCCAATCTCCGGATTTGGCCTCCGATTGAAGGATTTCGGTTGGAACCCTAGCTTTTCGGTAGAGCTCGGTTGCGATTCGATTCCCGGCGATTTAGTTCGTTTGAGGTCTCAAGTTTTGGGGTATAGCATCTCCTAGGGACGCTTCACATCTCCCCCAAATCTTGCCTCAAGACCTTAAGCCATTTGGGAGATCCATGGATGGATAGGAGGGGTTGACTTCTCGTTTTTGGGCTCGAGCTGCTCTGTCCGCACCTGGCGGACAGTCCGCCTGGTAGGCGCGGACAGTCCACGTGGCCCGGTATTCGTCCAGTTCGTCGCTTGTTCTTGCGCGTTCGTGGTTCGATCCGTTGGAGAAGTTGCGTTTTGTTGCAAGGTGTTTGCGGACAGTCCGCCCGGGTATCCCGGACTGTCTGCGCAGTACAAGTTACCCTCGGACCGTCCGCGGGTAGGGTACGGACCGTCCGTATTTTGGGGTGCAGTACTGGTTGTTTGTGAAGTTTTTACGGACCGTCCGCCGTGGTCTCACGGACCGTCCGCCTAGTCCTCGCGGACCGTCCGCCCCAGGCACTGCAGATTGCCTAAGTCCTCTGCTTCTTGAGTTGCGCTTTCGTGTTGCTTTGAGTTGGGGTTTGTTCCTAGGGTTGGTAGGTCCGTTGTAACTACGCGACCTTGGCAAACTCGCGTGGGAACCCTAGGTTGTGAATTTGGGGCATAGGCCGAGTTCATACTTCGGGAAGAATTTTTATCGGCTCCCATTCACTCCCCCCTCTCTGGTCGCCTAATCGGTCCTTCAATTGGTATTAGAGCCGGTTACGGATCTTCGTGATTCTAACCAATCTAAGATCTAAAGATGGCGTACCAGGAACGGGGTCCGGGTCCTCCACACTTTGATAGTAAGAACTACCAGATGTGGCAGAGGCGGATGGCTGCTTTCCTCCGCGGCAAGGGTCAGATCCTTTGGGATGTCACGGTGAACACAGCTTATGTTCATCCTGTGAACTTCCTTGCTCCTGGATCAAGACATGTTCGACGCCAACAACAAGGCGGTCGACTACCTGTACCGTGCTCTGTGTCAATCCGAATTTGATCGGGTTCAGACAGAGGACTTGGCGTGCAGGATTTGGGAGCAGCTGAAGAATGCTCACGCTGGGAACGCTCAGGTTCAGGCTCGGCTATTTGCGACCTACCGGAGAGAGTACGAGAACTTCACTCATCTCCCGGTGAGTCCATAGATGCCATGTTCCAGCGGTTCACGGTGATTGTGAACAACATGAGGGCTAATGTGGCCGTGCTCCCGTACGATGATCATGACAGGGCTATCAAGCTCCTGCACTCTCTGGATCGTACCATGTGGAGTGAGAAGGTCGAGGCCATTCTTGAGTCGGAGAAGTATGAGACCCTCACGGTGGACGAGCTGTTCTCCAAGCTCAAGTCGTCCGAGGTGGACCGTGGGGTGCGTGCAAAGATCGAGAACCCGACTGACCCTCATAGTCTGGCTCTCGTGACTGGATCAAGGACTAACGCTAACATGTCTTCGAGACATTTTTCTTTGTCTTGTCTTGTGTCCATGCCAGATGAGGAGTTTGACGTGCTTGGCGAGGAGGATCTCGCGTTGCTGAGCAGGCGGTTCGAGCGCATGTACACGAACCGGAAGAACGCTCGGAGGAGCTCGGGCATGTGCTACCGGTGCGGGAAGCACATGCACTTTATCGCTGAGTGCCCAGAAGCCATGGAGGTGAAGCCTGAGCACAAGCACCGTCCGAGGACCGACCACAAGAACCGCTCGAGGGACGACCACAAGGGCAAGAACAAGTCTGAGCTGAGGCTGAGGAGGAGTGGTGGTCACAAGAAGAAGGAGCGGGCGATGGTTGCCGGAGCGAGCGACATCGACTCAAGCTCCTGCAACTCTTCATCGAGCTCAAGTGATGAAGATGAGAACCGGCACAAGGGCAAGCGGTCAAGCAAGAACATCAACGGTTTGTGCTTCACCGCCCAAGGCTTTTGCGGCATGGCACATAGCTCCGCAAGCAAGAAGAGCAACAAGGATGACTCGGGCTCCGACTCCGAGGAAGAGGTAAACAATGATCCATCCTTCTTGATAGCGGAGAATGCTAGGTTGAATGATTTGCTTGACAACTGTGATGATGTGCTTAGAAAGACCAACAAGGAGAAGAGGTAGTATAGGTCTTTGCTTGGAGAGGCTAAGGAGAAGGTGGTTGAGCTAGAGTCTTTGCTTGTTGATGCTAGGGCTCAAATAGATTCTCTTAAGTCTGCTCCTATTGTGACTGATGAACCTGAATGCACTGATTGCTCCTATTCTTGGTGAACTGACTGTGCTTAAGGAAAAGTATGCCTCCAAGGTCGAGGAACTAGATGTGCTTAGGGTTGAGCTAGATGAGTTGAAATCTAGGCCCTCTTTGCTTGGTGCTTCCACTTCTTGTCCTGATTTGCATGAGAAGCTAGATGTTTCGCTTGTTTATGCTAGATCACTAGAGGCTCAGCTAAAAGCTCCTATTCCTACATCATGCTCTACTTGTGAAATAAATGTTGTGAATAATATGGAGCTTGCACACTATGTTGATCGCTTGCAGGATGAGAATGATGAGTTGAGAAAGATGATGGGTTGGTTGTCTGGTCATGAGCCTCAGCTCAGGATGATGATTGAGGCATACAAGCGCTATGATGGGCAAGCGCTTGGGGCAGACAAGGTTGGTGAGGGAAGTGGTGAGAATGAGGGGAAGATCGGAGATATTCTAGAACCACCAAAAACCCACCACAAAAATGCCTATGCTCCTAAGCCACATCCACTTAGGAACCGACTAGACACAACCCCAGCTCCACCCGTGTTTCCTCCACACACAGACAACTTCCAGAAACCCATCAAGTTCAAGAGTGACTTGGGGAATGAGTTCTTTGGGAAGAAGGGAGAGAAACCGAGTGAGGAGAAGCCAGAGCCCAAAACCAAAGCCAAAACCAAAACCCTTCCATTGTGAGCATTGTGGGAGGGATGGGCACCTAGCAGAGTTTTGCTTCAGGAGGAAGCGTGAGGAGAGGTTGGCTAGGGAGATGGCCAACAAGGACAGGTACCGCCCTTCCCGTGGTGTGCCTGAGCCTAGGTTGGTGCCGAGGGGTGAGGGTGTGGTGCATACCATTTACCCTCGAGAGAGGCGTGTGTTTGTGCCTCGAGGTGAGCCACCACATAGAGAAGGCGGTAGGCGTGTTGGGTTTGGGCGTGGTGAGTTTGCTGGACGTTCCTTCGCTCGTGGCCAATACGAGTATGGGGGGAACGATCGCAGTTTTAGGTCCCATAGGAGCTACGGGCCACGGTCTCCACCTCGTGGTGCGCGTAGTCCTCCAAGGGGATGTGTGGGTGTTCCACCTAGAGGAGATAGGATGGATTTTGCTAACCCCACTTTTGAGCAAATGGCACGGCACTGGTTTGATTCATTTTATACTAACGCCAGTGCTGAGTCGTTTGCTCACTCTCGCTCTCATTTTTGATTTGCAGGTGGGAGGCTTGGAGGGCTTTTGGTTGATCGACTCCGGTTGCTCTTGACACATGACCGGAGATCGAAGGTGGTTCTCCAGCCTCACCCCGGTGATGACCAAAGAGTACATCACTTTTGGGGACAACGGGAAAGGTAGAGTGCTGTCAGTGGGCACAGTGAAGGTGAGCGAGTCTGTGACTCTTAGGCATGTTTCTCTTGTCAAGTCTTTGGGGTACAATCTTCTTTCGGTCTCCCAGCTTCTTAATGAGGGTTTTGAGATCTGTTTCAAAACGGGTGCTTCGCGTGTCTTAGATTCTCGAGGTGATCTTGTGTGCACGATCATCCCCGAGGGTCAGATTTTCAGAGCCGATTTTTCTCAGTGTGTCAGCTCTTCTCGTTGGTTGGATGCTGGTGTTTCGGCGGAGCTTTGGAACTGGCATAGGAGACTAGGTCACTTGAGTTTTGACTTGTTGTCACGCTTGAGTGGGCTAGGATTGGTCCGAGGATTGCCTAAGTTGAAATACCAAAAGGACTTGGTATGTGCTTCGTGTAGGCATGGCAAGATGGTCGCCGCCTCTCACCCGCCTCTGCCATCCGTTTTGACAGAGAGGCCATGCGAGCTGTTCCATATGGACTTGGTTGGTCCAGCTCGTGTGTGCTTGGTGAGTGGGAAATGGTATGTCCTGGTGATAGTGGATGACTATTCTCGCTATGCTTGGATCTTCTTTTTGGCTGACAAGGGGGAGATGTTTGGTTTTGTGCGGGATCTAATCTTGAGGTCGAAGAATGAGAGGAATGGAGACGCCATTCGAGCTATCCGTAGCGACAATGGCTCTGAATTTAAAAACTCTCATTTCGAAACCTTTTGTCATGATTTGGGTCTCGAACATCAATTCTCTTCTCCCTATGTGGCTTGTCAGAATGGTGTGGTTGAGAGGAAAAATCGTTCCCTTTGTGAGATGGCTCGGACGATGCTCGATGAGCATAGGACTCCGAGGAGATATTGGGCTGAGGCGGTGAACACCGCGTGCCATGTTGGGAACCGGATTTTTCTTAGGGCCTTCTTGAACAAGACGTGCTATGAGTTCATGCACGGGCGAGCACCTAGAGTGAGCCATTTTAGGGCTTTTGGTTATCGGTGCTTTATTCTCAAGAAGGGTAGGCTTGATAAGTTTGAGTCGAGGTCTTCCGATAGGATCTTTTTGGGTTATGCTAGTCATTCTCGAGCATTCCATGTGCTCAACCTTTATACTAACCTAGTCATGGAAACTTGCGAGGTTACCTTCGACGAGACCCAACCATACAGTTTGTCTGTATTTGAGTGTGCAGGTGACGACGAGATTGGCAAGAAGATCTTTGAGGACGAGGAGGATGATGCTGGAGAGGATGATGGTGATGATGAAGCTCCAGCCGAGCATGTACCCTCTACTTCCACAACGACGACTATGGTGCAGGATGGTCCAGCCCCTACACCGACTTCGATCTAGCAAGATCAAGTGGAAGCTGCAGCTGAGGGGGAGGTTGTCTCCAGGCGAGAGGCACCAAGGCGTGTTCAAGTTGATCATCCACCTTCAAGAATCATCGGCGACATCAATGAACGTACGACACGGTCAAGGTCCAGGAATGTTTCTCACTTTGCTCATTCGGCTTTTGTTGCTACCTTTGAGCCGAAAGACATTGGACACGCCCTCTCTGATCCTAATTGGGTGAACGCAATGCATGAGGAGTTAGAGAACTTTGAGAGAAACCAAGTTTGGTAGTTCGTAGAGCCACCACCACATTGCAAACCTATCGGGACAAAATGGGTGTGGAAGAACAAAGAGGGTGAGAATGGTGAGGTGGTGAGAAACAAATCAAGGTTGGTTGCTCAGGAGTACAGTCAGAAGGAGGGGATAGACTATGAGGAGACATTTGCTCTTGTAGCCCATTTGGAGGCGATTAGGATCCTTCTAGCCTTTTCCGTGGCTAAAGGGTTCAAATTGTACCAAATGGATATGAAGAGTGCCTTCTTGAATGGGTTCTTAGAACAAGAGGTTTATGTGAAGCAACCACTGGGCTTTGAGAGTGCTGAGTTTCCTCACCGGGTGTATAGGCCGAGGAAGGCGTTGTATGGGCTGAAACAAGCTCCCCGTGCTTGGTATGGCCGTTTGAGGGGGTTCTTGTTCAGCAAGGGGTTTGAGATGAGCAAGGTTGATAAGACACTTTTTCTCCTCAGGCAGGGCGATGATATCCTAATTGTTCAGGTGTACGTGGATGATATTGTCTTTGGTGGCTAGTCTCACTCTTTGGTTGCGAGGTTTGCAGAGGAGATGAGCAAAGAATTCGAGATGCCCATGATGGGAGAATTGCAGTTCTTTCTCGGTCTTCAGATCAAGCAGGCGAAGGAGGGAACCTTTGTGCATCAAGCCAAGTACACGAAGGACATCCTCAAGAAGTTCAAGATGCACGACTCGAAGCCCCTATCGACACCGATGAGTACGACTACAGCGTTGGATGCGGACGGGGACGGAGAGCCCGTGGACCAGAAGGAGTACCGGAGCATGATCGGCTCCCTCTTGTACTTGACGGCGACGAGGCCGGACATCCAGTTTTATGTGTGTCTGTGCGCTCATTTTCAGGCGTCGCTGAGGACTTCACATCGGCAGGCCGTCAAGCGGATCTTCAGGTATCTTCGATACACTCCGGAGCTCGGTCTTTGGAACTCGGCGTCCTCTTCTCTTTCACTTCTTGGGTTTTCGGATGCCGACTTTGCGGGGTGTCGAGTCAATAGGAAGTCGACTTTGGGGACATGTCAGTTTTTGGGTTCCTCGCTTGTTTCTTGATCTTCTCGCAAACAATTTAGTGTAGCTCAGCCTACCACAGAAGCTGAGTATGTTGCTGCCGCTAGTTGTTGCTCACAGCTGCTTTGGATCACATACACGCTGAGTGACTTTGGTGAGGACCGTCCATATTTCGGGGTGCAGTACTGGTTGTTTGGGAAGGTTTTACGGACCATCCGTCTAGTCCTCGCGGACCGTCCGCCCGGCCACCGCGGACCGTCCGCCCCAGGCACTGTAGATTGCATAAGTCCTTTGCTTCTTGAGTTGCGCTTCCGTGTTGCTTTGAGTTGGGGTTTGTTCCTAGGGTTGGTAGGTCCGTTGTGACTACGCGACCTTGGCAAACTCGTGTGGGAAACCTAGGTTGTGAATTTGGGGCATAGGCCGAGTTCATCCTTCGGGAAGAATTTTTATCGGCTCCCATTCACTCCCCCCTCTCTGGTCGCCTAATCGGTCCTTCACATGTTAGCGTTAGTCCTTGATCCAGAAACAAGAGCCAGACTATGAGGGTCAGTCGGGTTCTCGATCTTTGCACGGACCCCACGGTCCACCTCGGACGACTTGAGCTTGGAGAACAACTCATCCACCATGAGGGTCTCATACTTCTCCGACTCAAGAATGGCCTCACCTTCTCACTCCTCACGGTACGATCCAGAGAGTGCAGGAGCTTGATAGCCCTGTCATGATCACCATACGGGAGCATGGCCACATTAGCCCTCATGTTGTTCACAATCATCGTGAACCGCTGGAACATGGCATCTATGGACTCACCAGGGAGATGAGTGAAGTTCTCGTACTCTCTCCGGTAGGTCGCAAATAGCCGAGCCTGAACCTGAGCGTTCCCAGCGTGAGCATTCTTCAGCTGCTCCCAAATCCTACACGCCAAGTCCTCTGTCTGAACCCGATCGAATTCGGATTGACACAGAGCACGGTACAGGTAGTCGACCGCCTTGTTGTGGGTGTCGAACATGTCCCTCAATCCTGGAGCAAGGAAGTTCACAGGATGAACATAAGCTGTGTTCACCGTGACATCCCAAAGGATCTGACCCTTGCCGCGGAGGAAAGCAGCCATCCGCCTCTGCCACATCTGGTAGTTCCTACCATCAAAGTGTGGAGGACCCGAACCCCGTTCCTGGTACGCCATCTTTGGATCTTAGACTGGTTAGAATCATGAAGATCCGTAACCAGCTCTGATACCAATTGAAGGACCGATTAGGCGACCAAAGAGGGGGGAGTGAATGGGAGCTGATAAAAATTCTTCCCGAAGGTTGAACTCGGCCTATGGCCCAAATTTACAACCAAGGATTCTCACACGAGTTTGCCAAGGTCGCGTAGTCACAACAGACCTACCAACCCTAGGAACAAACCCCAACTCAAAGCAACACGGAAGCGCAAGTCAAGAAGCAATGGACTTAGTCGATCTGCGAGGGTCGGGGCGGACGGTCCGCAGGGAGGGCGCGGATGGTCCGCACAGAGGGGGCGGACGGTCCGCAAGGAGGGCGCGGACGGTCCGAAAATCAACCCCGAACCTCCAGTACTACACCTCGAAAAACAGACGGTCCGTAGCCTACCCGCGGATGGTCCGACCCGCGCGGACAGTCTGGCAACCCCGGGCGTACATTCCGGCAAACCTCTTCCAACAAAAATGTTGACGGTCCTTACCACAAAGATTCGACCATCAAAGCCTCGGGTTCGAGAGGAGTATATGGCAAGTTTCATGCACATTTTTAGTACTAATAAAGTTCCACGAGTTGTGTTGTGAATTTCATAGGCAGGTACACATTTTTGGAGAATTTGGAACCAACGTGCCACACGGGCAAGGCACGGCCGAACCACCTGGTGCGGCCGGCCCTGTAGGTGCGGCCGGCCTGGCAGGTGTGGCCGGCCCTGCCCCATGACATGACCCCGGTCCAGAGCAACCCCTCTCCCGCGTGCACAACTTGGATGAATGAGATCCACCAAGGAAACATCAGTTTGATCCAAAGGTGGAGGCTAGGATCAATGGGTCCACTTGTCCGGCTGTTCAACCGCCACAACCGTCATTCCAAGGCGATCCTAGGCGTCCCTCAGCGAAGGCGGTGCATCACACGGCACGGAGGAGGGCCGGCCGCACCTCCCAACCGACGTGCCGGGCGAAACCGACCCAAGGAACCGACCCTCAACCGCCTCAGGAGCAGTGATCAGGGGCGTCCAAGGCGAGAGGCGGTGGATCATAGGGCCGGCCGCACCTCCTGATCCGGCCGCACTTGACATATTGGCCCCACGCGCTCCACCGACCCTCCTTGCCTATAAAAGGCACCTCACACTCGCTGGATTGGACACACGATGCAGGAGCATCTCCATTTCCCTCTTTTGTTCACTTAGAGTAGGATTAGTGTAGCTTGGGAGTTAGAGTCGAGTCGAGCTAGTCTCGGGGTTCCGGAGGAGTCTTCTTCAGAGTTCCGGTACTACTCTTGTATCCTTTCTTTGTTTAGACTCAAGTACAATTCAAGTTATCTTTCTATCTTACCTTTCAAGTCAATTACATTCAGCTTTTACTTTGCTCTAGAAGCTTTATTCTTGGTTTAGACTAAAGTTAGTTTAGTCTTGGTTAGCATAGCTCTCTTGAACCCTAAAGTGTTGTGGTCATTCTTCGCTTGATCTCCGGTGTTTCACGAGAGAGAGAGACCTTCCTTCGTGATATCCGGGGAAAGGTTCTTTGGTTCGTTGTGAGCGCGGTGCTCAGAGCTTACCTTAGTCTTAGATTGGTGTCCCGTTCAACGGAATAGTTGTGGTACCCTAAGGAAGTGACAGCTCCAGACGGGCTCTGTAGTCCACCGCGTTAGTTCGGGCCGGTAGGATTCAGCGCGTCGTCGTTCTCCCTTCTCATCCCAGTCTGAGAGCGCGGCTTTGCATGCCCCTGCAGCACTAGAAGAGCTTGTCGAGTTTAGCTTACCTTGGTTATCCTTTGCCTTAGTTCTTTGCCTAGAGTTGACAAGAATAGATAGATCGTGTTAGGATCCTTTCTCGTCTCGTTGTCCTCCCAGCTTGCTAGATCCTCTCTAGTCTTTTATCAAGATCTCCTTGCATGTGTCAAGTTATCCCCGAATATCTTTATTCGTTATCCCTCGCTATAGCTCTTTACCAAGTCTTGTCTTTCTCCACCGTTTATTCGATCATCTTTGCCGTAGTGCCTCCCTTGGGAAAATATAAATACGATAACCCGAATACCACCGGGTGAAGTGCTACAACGGTAATCCGTGCGCTTGCGGACCTTTCTGTGATCGTGTGTTTTACCAGCGACATTCCCTAGCCTCGTTACTAGAGGTGTGAACCCGGTAGCGACGCTTGCGAGTGCCAACAAGAATTCCTGGCGCCGTCACTGTAGTGCAACCTTAGTGGTGAGGCTAAGGAGCATCAACACAAAACCACTCAACTCGACGGGTCGAAACAAAGCGACGCAAGAACTCGCAAAGAACACGACGAACAGCCGGCTGCCGGGCTCCACACGGATGGTCCGCCGACCAGGCGCGGACGGTCCACCAGGTGCGGACAGAGCAGCCCGAGCTCGAGAAATGAGAGGTCAACCTCTCCTATCCATCCATCGATCTCCCAAACGGCTTGAGTTCTTGAGGCAAGATTTGGGGGAGATGTGAAGCGTCCCTAGGAGATGCTATACCCCAAAACTTGAGACCTCAAACGAACTAAATTGCCGTGAATCAAATCGCAACTGAGCTCTACCAAAAAGGTAGGGTTCCAACCGAAATCCTTCAATCGGAGGCCAAATCCGGCGATTGGCGGGTCAAGATCAAGCACAAAGATGCACAAGACATCTATCCATGATCCCCACCAACAAATCCGAACCCAAACACCTCAGAATCGAAGGAACAAGGCGCGAACAAAAATCTAACGAAAATAGCTCGAAAAAGACACGAAAATCACACGAGCTACAAGAAGGAAATCAACGCAACCATGAATGCTTCCATACACTAGGAGGTCCGATTCTCTACAAAAACATGAAGAAAATCTAAACCTATGGAGCAGGGAAATGAGAAGCAGTCCGGAAGGATGGTTTGCCCAGAAACCCTAGAGCTATATATTTGAGTCCCTCTGGGTTGGGCAAAAGACCAAGCTACCCCTAGCACTTAAACTTAAGATACAATCCCCTCAGGGGCAATATGGTTAAGTAGCACTCCTCTACATCGCACGGCCACGCCTTTGCCGCAGTCCGCATCCTCCCGACGCAAGCCCTGCGATCCCGCCACGTGTCCGCCGACATCCAAGCTTCTCAGCGCGCCCGGATCCCGTCTCCACCCACCGAGCCTCCGGTCTTGGTTTTGTGGCTCAACCAAGTAACCCGATGGTTTTGTGGTGAACCGCCGCAAACCCCGCGTGCAGACTCCGGTCGTGAGCCGCTACCCTACAACGGCTCCAGTCGACGACTTCGTCTTGCTTTTCTTGCCAGCATGCGGCCCACACTTGACCCCGTCTGGCCACTGGGTCCATCTAGCCGAGCCTGCTTGTCTCTCCACACCTCGGAGGCCCCGTAAGGCTAAGACCTTTCACGCCCGCTCTTCACCTGCACCGACACGAGTCAAGCTGCAACCTGCACCTGCAATACTCAGCCAAGAGTCAGTCCACACCACGTTGTCAACCACTCATCACACTAGGGAGCGACCATCCACTGGTCCTCGGATGCTCGGTTCAGTTCTTTTGGTCATGGTACAGGTGGTAGGCATGGTGTGTTTGGTGGTGTTGAGTTTGCTAGACGTTCTCCACCTCGTGCTCAATATGAGGATGGGAGAAGTCGTAGCTTTGAGTTGGAGAGGAGCTACGATCCATGGTCTTCCTTTCGTGGCTTTTGTGCTCCTCCAGCGAGACGGGAGTGGTTTCCCGTGGTGGTTTCAGTTCAAGTGGAGATGGTAGGATGGGTCCGAGGTTTGATGCTCGTGGTAGGTTTGATGCACACTTCGGTAGGAATGCTAGGATGGATCGTGCTAACCCCACTTTGGAGTAGATGGCTCAGCACTGGTTTTACTCTTTTGGTACTAACCCCAGTGTTGAGTCGTTTGCTCATTCACGTGCTCGTTTTTTGAATTTTAGGTGGGAGGCTTGGGGAACGTTTGGTTGATCGACTCCAGTTGCTCGAGGCACATGACCAGAGATCGGGGGTGGTTCTCCAGCCTCACCCAGGTGGAGTCCAGGACATACACCTTTGGGGACAATGGGTGAGGGTGTGTACTTCCGGAAGGTGAAGTGAGGGTAAGTGATAAAGTGGTGCTGAAGCGAGTTGCATTGGTCAAGTCTTTGGGGTTTAATTTGCTTTTTGTTTCCCAGCTTCTTGACGAAGGTTTTGAGGTGTTGTTTAAGTCTGGTTGTTCTCGAATACTTGATGCTCGAGGTGACCTTGTTTGTGCGGTCGTCCCCGAGGGTCAAATATTTCGAGCGGGTTTCTCTCAGAGTTCGGGTGTTTCGAGGTGTTTTGTGGTTGGTTCTTCGGGTGAGTTGTGGAAGTGGCATAGGAGGTTGGGTCACTTGAGTATTGACTTGTTGTCACGCTTGAGTGGACTCAACTTGGTCCGAGGATTGCCCCGCTTGAGGTTTGAAAAGGATTTGGTGTGTGCGCCGTGCAGGCATGCTAAGATGGTAGCTTCTTCCCATCCACCCTTCACCGATGTGATGACGGAGCGTCCATGCGAGCTGCTCCATATAGACCTTGTTGGCCCAGCTCGTGTGCGATCTGTGGGTGGGAAGTGTTATGTCCTGGTTGTGGTGGATGACTACTCTCGGTATGCTTGGGTTTTCTTTCTAGAGGAGAAAGGGGAGACGTTTGGTTTTGTTCGAGATCTTGTCTTGAGGTTCAAGAACGAGAGGCATGGAGATGCCATACGAGCGATCTGTAGTGACAATGGCTCGCAATTTAAAAACTCTCGCTTCGAAACCTTTTGCCATGACTTGGGTCTTGAACACTAGTTCTCTAGTCCATATACGCCTCCTCAGAACGGCGTGGTGGAAAGGAAAAACAGAACCCTGTGTGAGATGGCTCGGACGATGCTCGATGAGCATAGGACTCTGAGAAGGATCTGGGCTGAGGTGGTCAATACCGCGTGTTACGTGTCGAAGAGGATTTACCTCAGAGTCCATAAGAAGAGAACTTGCTACGAGTTGATGCACGGTAGAACCCCAAGGTGAGTTACTTTCACGTCTTTGGCTGCAAATGCTTCATTCTTAAGAAAGGGAAGAAGTTGGACAAGTTCGAGGCTAGGTCTGTCAATGGCATTTTCTTTGGTTACGCGTCTCATTCTAGAGCCTTTCGAGTGCTCAATCTTGAAACTAACCAAATCGTGGAGACTTGGGAGGTTACCTTCGACGAGACACAACCACGTAGTTTGCTTGTTTTTGAGTGTGCAGGTGATGAGGAACTTGGCGAGGAGATTTTTGAGGATGAGGTGGAACAGCAAGGAGATGAGGAAGATGGTGGTGTGGCGCCCGCGGCTGAGCATGTACATACTACTTCGACTACGATCAAGGACGGGCCTTCTCCCACACCTATGACGACGTGCCGAGATCGAGAGGAAGCTGCAGCTGAGGGGGAGGTGGCTTCGAGGAGAGAAGCTCCCCAGTGAGTGCAAGTGGATCATCCAGCTTCAACGATCATCGGGAACATCAACAAACGCACTACACGGTCGAGGTATCGAAACGACTCTCACTTTGCCCATGCTGCTTTTGTTGCTACTTTTGAGCCCAAAGACATTGGACATGCGCTATCTGATCACAACTGGGTTAATTCTATGCTTGAGGAGTTGGAGAATTTTGAGAGAAATCAAGTTTGGGAGTTACTGGAGCCTCCACCGGGGTGTAAGCCGATTGGGACAAAATGGGTGTGGAAAAATAAAGAGGGAGAGAAAGGTGGAGTAGTGAGAAACAAGTCGAGGCTGGTTGCTCAGGGGTACACACAAAAAGAGGGGATCCTAATTGTGCAGGTGTACGTGGATGATATTGTCTTTGGTGGCTCGTCTAACTCTTTGGTTGCAAGGTTTGCAGAAGACATGAGCAGGGAATTTGAGATGAGTATGATGGGCGAGTTGCAGTTCTTGCTCGGGCTCCAGATAAAGCAATCGAAGGAAGGAACATTCGTACACCAAGCCAAGTACACCAAGGACATTGTGAGTAAGTTCAAGATGGAGGTCTCCAAGGCCATGACGACGCCGATGAGTACGACTACAGCTCTTGATGCGGACGAGGATGGTGAACACGTGGACCAGAAGGAGTACTGGAGCTTGATCGGCTCCCTCCTATACCTGACGGCGACGTGGCCAGACATCCAATTCTCGGTATGTCTGTGCACTCGTTTTCATGCATCTCCAAGACTTCGCATCGGCAAGCAATCAAGCGCTTTTTTAGGTATTTGTGATACACTCCCGACTTTGGCCTTCGGTACTCCCCGTCTTCTTCTTTGGAGCTTCACGGTTTTTCAGACGCGGATTTTGCCGGATGTCGGTTGGATAGGAAGTCCACTTTTGGGACTTGCCTGTTCTTGGGCTCTTCTTTGGTGTCATGGTCTTCCCGCAAACAATCGAATCGAGTGTTGCTCAATGTACAACCAAAGCCAAATATGTTGCCGCAGCTAGTTGTTGCTCTCAGCTCCTTTGGATCACATACACCATGAGTGACTTTGGTGAGGAGTATACCCAGGTTCCACTTCTTTGTGACAGCACGAGTGCAATTAGTGTTGCTAAGAACCTAGTAATTCATTCCAAACCCAAGCATATAGAAGTGAGATACCATTTTCTGAGGGACAATGTTCAGAAAGGGAAAATCTCTTTGATCCTTGTGCCCACACAAAACCAACTAGCGGATATTTTCACCAAGCCCCTAGATCAAGGAACTTTCACTCGTTTGCGGGGAGAACTTGGTGTATGTTTGGTTTCTTGAGTTGGTGTGGGAGCTCATTGTGTAGCATACGTATAGTTTCCTTTGTGCATTTCTTGCATTTTGCATTGCATATGTATCATGATGTATAGGCATCTTTGTATCTTAGGTTTGCATTGCATTTGTATCATATGCATTGTGGTAGGAAAAGCTTCTCCTCTATACATAGTTCACCATGATGAGCTATATATGATCTTGTGAGCTAGTTTGGTATGATATGGTTTAGTTTGGCTTAGCTCTTGATGATATTGATTTATATCCATGGTTGATAGCTACGTTATTGCAAAATGCTACATGCATGCTCTCTTTTGAGTAAATGCCTTTATATGATCGTGACATATTTTAGTGGCATTTCTATGCTTAATTTGTGCTTGGATAATTTATTTTGAGCATATGGGGCCAAAAGCTCATTTGTCATCATGAATATTTAGCCCCCATGCTTTATCTTGTGGAGGGGCATAAGTTCCTTTTTGTCGCAAAAGACATTTCATGTACCAAATATGAATCTGAAAATGAAATGTAAATTGCTTGGAAAATGTCCTCCCATGCCATATGTGCTTAATTAAATTGCTTCTGGGTGCTAAACCGTTGCATGTTGCTTACCAATGAGAAGTCTCATATCTAGAAGTAGGCACATGGCTCGGTGGCTTTGACATGACATGAGATGCTTGTGGATGTTTATGATGATCTTATGCTTAGAATGGTTGTCCTAGCATGAAGTTTGTGTGGCTTTGCCATTTTGACATGTTTTGCTCATGTTTAGAACTTTGCTCATGAGAGGGAATTTTTCGCAAAAATGATCAATTTTATCTTAGCTTTGCCCAATGCTTGTGAAACTTGGTGATCTTGTAGTTTATGTCCATACGAAGCTATAGAGTATCTAACTTGCTCATTTGGATATGTGTAGCATGCTATGTTGAATTTTGTCTATTTGAGAAGCTCTAGGTTGAATTTTTCCGAATTTTGGCTTGATTCATGCATTGTCAACAAGAGGGAGAAGTTTGAGCATGTTTTGGCCTACTGAATGCATTTAGAGGGTTTCCGAGTGGTTTCGAGCCATTTTTGGGTTCTTGCAGTTCCCAGGTGGCCATCGGCCTGACCGGTGGAGGTCACCGGTCTGACCGGTGTGAGTCAGGACCTGTACGATGTTGCACACCGGTCTGACCGGTGCAGAGGACCCGTCTGACCGGTCAGAGCTGAGCTGGTGTAGTTACTCTATTTTGTGAAGAGGTTTGCATGCATTCGTCCAGGGGGAGTTGCATTGATTTAGGGGGAGCTTGCATGTGTGCAGGGGGAGCTCTTTGTGGTTTTCGAGCTTTGCTTTGGTGGTTTGTGCTCTTTGCTTGAGCTTGTTTTTGTCTCGGTTGTGTCGAGCCGTTGCCCTTGCCTAAGGGGACCGAGACTTTCCTCTTGCAAGTGATCTTGCTCTTTGCCTTTGGTTAGCTTTCGATCGCTTGTTTGAGTTTCTTTTAGTCGTTTCTTTTCTTTTCATTTTCTCTTTGGTTACCAAATGTGTGTGTTGTTAGTGCACACATCAAGGGGGAGATTGAGAGCCTGTGTGGTTCGAGGACCGGTGGATGGTCGCTTCTACGTGTGATGAGTGATTGACAACGTTGTATGGACTGACTCTTGGCTAAGTATTGCAGGTGCAGGTTGCGGCTTGACTAGTGTTGGTGCAGGTGAAGAACAAGCGCGAAAGGTCATTGCCGGTTAGGCCTCCAAGTGTGGAGAAGACAAGTAGGCTTGGTTCGAGGGACCCGGTGGCCAGCGGGGTCAAGTGCGGGCCGCATGGTGGCAAGAACGGCAAGATGAAGTCGTGGACGGTTTCTTGGTTGAGCCTGAAAACCTAGGTCGAGTCGGGACTTCGTGGGAGCCGAGACATGAGTGGTGATTGGCGGAGGCTACACCGAGTTCGCGGGGTTTCCAGTGGTTCACTAGAAAACCACTGTGTTCCTTGGTTGATCCACAAAGCCAAACCGAAGACGGAGGTGCAGCAGCATCAGGCCGGTCTGACCGGTGGGTCTGACCGGTGGGGTACACCGGTCTGACCGGTGTGTGACGACGGCTTCCGGAGTCTTCGAAGTGGAGGACACGCGTCAGGATCGCATGGCTTGCGTCGAGGCTAAGCAAGTTTGCGGTCACTGGGCATCCGTCCGATGGTGCTACGACGAAGTTTTCCAAAAGGCCCTTCGGGGGTGTGTATCTTAGTTTAATATAATAGGGGTAGTTTCGTCTTTCGGTTGCCTCCATATAACCCAAGTGGTGAGAGGATGGCAGCCATCTGTTGGCACCCTAGCTCATTTGCTTTTGCTATTTTCCCTTCCTATTTTCCTTAGGATTTTTAGGACTAGCTTGAGAGCTTCATGGTGAGATCATTAGAGAGGGATGGATGATCGGGTGGCAAGCTAGACCTTGTATGAACTTTCATGGTATGTATTGATGATTCGACGTGGTTCCTCAAGGCTTGATTGTGTCTCTTCCGTTTTCCCTTTCTGGTGATTTTCGGAGCCTTTTCTTGGCAATTTTCTTGTGGTGGTTTCGGGGCCTTTCTCTTTGGGATTTGGTAGGGGATGTATGGATGAGCCCTTCGTGGTTCTTTTCCTTGTGATTCCCCTCCCAAATCCGTGAGTAAAGGTGCTCGATTTCGGGGTTTTCTTAGGGTTCAGGCAAGTGGTGTTCTTGTTGGAAATCCTTCGATTCCTCTTGATTCAACGAGTTTTGGTAGACCAAATCGTAGCTATGGGATGCCCATGTGGTACTCCTACTATCCCCAAAGTCTTGTGCGAATCCGTGGAGCGAATCGGGAGATTGGGATTTGGATTTGGGGGAGTTGACCCGCGGGTTGCTGTTCATCCCAAGCGCCCTGGCCCTGACTGGTCTGACCGGTGCCCTCCACCGGTCTGACCGGTGCAGACCCCAGTTGGGTTTTTGCTCGGGTGAACATGCTGGTGAGTTCCCTAGTTTCTAGGCTTGCTGCTGTTTCAAGTTTGGTGTTGTTTGGAGCCCAGGAGGTCTGCTTCTCTGATTTGGGGTTTCTAGCCTAGGACCAGTTTGACCGGTGTGTTGTACTGGCCTGACCGGTGCAGAGGCTTGCTTGTGGAAATCGTCAAGTCTTGCTCGGGTGATCCGGCTCAGGGTCCAGGGTGACCCGGTGCGTCTCTGGTGGGTGTCGGGTGATCCGGCGGCTTAGTCCGAGTGATCCGGCCAGGACCTGTCTGACCGGTGTGCTCTGTGTGTTCTGCTCGAGTGTTTGTTCTGCTGCGTTCTCGAGTAGGTTTCGGTGGTTGTTGGTTCCTAGGACCAGTAGCACTCGAGTGGCTACGTGGTCTTAGCCACCTTGGGTAGTTGAGTCGGAGAAGTGATTGGCCAAACCGTGTTCGTCTTGTTGGAGAAGACATCTCCTTCGAGAAGAATTTTTATCGGCTCCCATTCACTCCCCCCTTCTTTGGTCGCCAGTTTGGTCCTTCAACACAGCCCGCCGTGGAATCATCGACCTGGTCTATTCGCGGGAGGGTGAAGGGGTCTTTGGGACAGTGTTTGTTGAGATCGGTGTAATCCACGCACATTATCCTTTCTTTATTCTTTTTGGATACAAGAACTAGAATAGCCAGCCAGTCCGGATGATACACTTCCTTTATGAAGCCGACTACTAACAGTTTTGTGATCTCTACCCTATCGCCTCCTTGCAGTCCTTTGCGAAACGACGCAGCTTCTGCTTTATCGGCTTTGCGTTCACGTCAACCTTCAACGACTGCTCAGCGAGCTCTCTAGGCACCCCCGGCATATCTGTTGGTTTCCAAGCGAATATATCCGAGTTAGCGTGTAGGAACTCGACGAGCACACTTTACTATTTGGGATCCATGTTAGCCCCAATGGTCGCCGTCTTGGCCGGATCCTCGAGCCCGAGGGACACCTTCTTCGTGGCCTCTTTCTCCAGCGGGATCGCCTCCGTCGCCGGCCTCTTAGTTGGGATCTCCAGGTCCGCTAGGGCCAGCTTGCTGGCGGCGGCCATGACCACTGCAGCACATCTGGAGAGGTCGAGCGTAGCTGCTATGTGGAGGTTTTCCCTCTCACATGTGCTGGCTGTACCGGCATCTCCTTTGAAGGTGAGGACGTCGTTGAGGGCGGGCATCTTCAACACCATGTAGGTGTAGTGCGGAACCACCATGAATTTGGCCAATGAAGGCCTGCCGAGTATGCCATGGTAGGCTGTCTCGAAGTCCGCCACGATGAAGCGAACGTACTCGGTCCTGTAATTCTCGACCGTGCCGAAGGTGACCGGCAGGGAGATCTCTCCGAGTGGTACTTAGAGATCCCCGGGTACTATGCCGAAGAAAGGCTTGTCCGTTGGATTCAGATCCATGGGATTGAGCCTGAGTACCTTCAGCATGCTGGAGAATAGGATGTCGAGGCCACTGCCTCCGTCGACCAGCATCTTGCAGAGTGACAACTTGCGAATCGTGGGCTTGAGCACTAGATGGTACCGCCCGGGTCTGGCGACCGGTTCCGGGTGGTCTTCCCTGCTGAAGGTGATCAGGACTGAGAGCCTGTGTGGTTCGAGGACCGGTGGAGGGTCGCTTCCTAGTGTGATGAGTGATTGACAACAGTGTGTGGACTGACTCTTGGCTAAGTATTGCTGGTGCAGGCTGCGGCTTGATTGGTGCTAGTGCAGGTGAAGAACAAGCGCGAAAGGTCGATGCCGGTAAGGCCTCTAGGTGTGGAGCAGTCAAGTAGGCTTGGTTCGAGGGACCCGGTGGCCAGCCGGGTCAAGTGCGGGTCGCATGGTCGCAAGAACAGCAAGACGAAGTCATGGACGATTTCTTGGTTGAGCCTCAAAACCAAGGTCGAGCCGGGACGACGTGGGAGCCAAGCCATGAGTGGAGATTGGCGGGAGGCTACACCGAGTCCACAGGGTTTCCAGTGGTTCACCACAAAACCACTGGGTTCCTTGGTTGATCCACAAAGCCAAGACCGAAGACCTGAGAGCCTGTGTGGTTCGAGGACCGGTGGATGGTCGCTTCTAGGTGTGATGAGTGATTGACAACGTTGTGTGGACTGACTCTTGGCTAAGTATTGTAGGTGCAGGTTGCGGCTTGACTGGTGTTGGTGCAGGTGAAGAGCAAGCACGAAACGTCGTTGCCGGGTAGGCCTCCAGGTGTGGAGAAGACAAGTAGGCTTGGCTCGAGGGACCCGGTGGCCAGCGGGGTCTAGTGCGGGCCGCATGGTTGCAAGAACGGCAAGATGAAGTCATGGACGGTTTCTTGGTTGAGCCTCAAAACCAAGGTCGAGCCGGGACTACGTGGGAGTCGAGTCATGAGTGGTGATTGGCGGAGGCTACACTAAGTTCGCGGGGTTTCCAGTGGTTCACCAGAAAACCGTTGGGTTCCTTGGTTGATCCACAAAGCCAAGACCGAAGACCGGAGGCAGCAGCATTGGACCGGTCTGACCGGTGGGGTACACTGGTCTGACCGGTGTGCGACGACGCATTCCGGAGACTTCGAAGCGGAGGACACGCGTCGGGATCGCAAGGCTTGTGTCGAGGCTAAGCAAGTTTGCGGTCGCCGGGCATCCGTCCGATGGTGTTACGACAAAGTTTCCCAAAAGGCCCTTCGGGGGCGTGTATCTTAGTTTAATGTAATAGGGGTAGTTTCGTCTTTCGGCTAGCCTCCATATAACCCAAGTGGTGAGAGGATGGCAGCCATCTCTTGGAACCCTAGCTCATTTGCTTTTGCTATTTTCCTTAGGATTTTTGGGACTAGCTTGAGAGCTTCATGGTGAGATCTTGAGAGAGGGAAGGTTGACCGGGTGGCAAGCTAGACCTTGTATGAACCTTCATGGTATGTATAGATGATTCGACGTGGTTCCTCAAGGCTTTATTGTGTCTCTCCCGTTTTCCCTTTTTGGTGATTTTCGGAGCCTTTTCTTGGCGATTTTCTTGTGGCGGTTTTGAGACCTTTCTCTTTGCGATTTGGTAGGGGATGTATGCATGAACCCTTCGTGGTTCTTTTCCCTTTGATTCCCCTCCCAAATCAGTGAGTAAAGGGGCTCAATTTTGGGGTTTTCAACGGTCTAGGTTTACAAGCGTTCTTGGTAGAAATCCTTCGATTCCTCTTAATTTTGCAAGTTTTGGTGGACCAAATCGTGGCAATGGAATGCCCATGAGGTACTCCTACTATCGCCAAAGTCTTGTGTGAATCCGTGGAGCGAATCGGGAGATCAGGATTGGATTTGGAAGGGTTGACCCACGGTTTGCTGTTCATCCCGAGCAGCCCAGGCCTGACCGGTCTGACCGGTGCAAGGTCCCTGTGGGATTTGCCTCGGGTGAACTGCCTGCTTTGTGTGGTTTTGGCCTGTGGTGCTGTTGGTCAGTTCTTGGCTGGTTTCAAGGGGTTTTGCTAGGTTTGGTGAAGGTTTTTCTTCTCCTTCAGTTTGAGGTTGGAGGTGCTTTTTGTTCCAGCGCCTAGAGAATTCACTGAGGCTTCCTCGAACGTTTCTGTGCACTTGCTGTAGTCACCGGCCTGACCGGCGCTGTCCACTGGTCTGACCGGTGCCATCGGTCTGACCGGCGAGAGCCATCAGTCTGACCGGTGTAGCACTGACAGCAGGCTATGTAGATTTCCGATGCGTGTTTGGAGTGTTTGTTTCAGTTGTTTGAGTTATTGGTTCCTAGGATCAGTAGCACTTAGTGACTACGTGGTCTTGGCTAACTTGGGTAGTTGAGTCGTAGACGTGTTTTGGTTAGCCGGGTTCATCTTGTTGGAGTAGTCATCTCCTTCGAGAAGAATTTTTATCGGCTCCCATTCACTCCCCCCCTCTCTGGTCGTTAGTTCGGTCCTTCAAGTGGTATCAGAGCCGGTTACGGATCTTTGTGATTCTAACCAGTCTAAGATCCAAGGATGGCGTACCAGGAACGGGGATCGGGTCCTCTGCACTTCAATGGCAAAAACTACCAGATGTGGCAGAGGCGGATGGCAGCTTTCCTCCGTGGTAAGGGTCAGATCCTTTGGGACGTTACGGTGAACACAACTTATGTTCATCCGATTAACTTCCTTGCTCTGGGATCGAGGGACATGCACGACGCCAACAACAAGGCGGTCGACTACTTGTTTCATGCTTTGTGACAATCCGAATTTGATCGGGTTCAGACAGAGGACTTGGCTTGTAGGATTTGGGAGCAGTTGAAGAATGCCCACGCTGGTAACGCTCAGGTTCAGGCTTGGTTGTACGCGACTTACCAGAGAGAGTACGAGAACTTCACTCATCTCCCCGGTGAGTCAATTGACACCATGTTCCAGCGGTTCACGGTGATTGTGAACAACATGAAGGCTAATGTGGCCGTGCTCCCGTACGATGATCATGACAGAGCTGTGAAGCTCTTGCACACTTTCGATCGTACAGTTTGGGATGGAAAGGTCGAGGCCATTCTTGAGTCCGAGAAGTATGACACTCTGACGGTAGGCGAGCTGTTCTCTAAGCTCAAGTCAGCTGAGGTGGATCGTGGTGTGACAGCCCGTCTTGAGAGCCCGACTGATTCCCGTAGTCTTGCTCTCGTCGGTGGCTCAGGTGCTAAGTCTAACGCTAACCCATCCTCTCGGATGTACTCTTTGTCCTCTTTGTTGTCTTTACCAGATGAGGAGTTCGACATGCTTGGAGAGGACGAGCTGGCGCTGCTAACCAGGAGGTTTGAGAGGATGCACGAGAACTGGGTGAACACAAGGAGGAACACGAGGATGTGCTTTCAGTGCGGCAAGCCGGGACACTTCGTCGCCGACTGCCCCGAGAAGATGGAGAACAGGGACAACAACAAGCATCAGTCGAAGACGGAGGGCAAGTACCGATCGAGGCGTGATCGCAAGCACAAGCACAAGGACGAGCGACGATCGAGGAAGAAGGACGGCCACGGCAAGGCCCGAGCGATGGTCGGACCAAGCGACGTCGACTCCAGCTCCGCCTACTCCACCTCGAGCTCGAGTAGCAGTGAAGACGAAGGTGATCGGTGCAAGATCAAGAAGTCATCCAAGAACTTGAGCGGGCTGAGCTGCAACGCGAGAGATGGCTTCTGCAGCATGGCACATAACTCCGGCAGCAAGAAGAGTCACAAGAGCGACTCGGACTCTGACTCCGAGGATGAGGTACGTGATGAGCTTTCCTTCTTGCGCCAGGAGAATGAGGAGCTTGGCAAGTTGCTTGATAATCATGATGACATGCTTAGAGAGGCGAAGAAGATGAGAAAGGAGCTTAGGGCCTCGCTTGAGGATACTAGGACTAGAGTGGCTGAGCTAGAAACACAAAACCTGGATGCTAAGCTTGAAATTGATTCGCTTAAGGCTTCACCTGTTGTTTCTGATGAGGTTGATTGTGCTGATTGCTCTGTGTTCCTAGCTGATCCTACTACTCTTAAGGAAAAGCATGGCTCCAAGTGTGAGGAACTAGATATGCTTAGGGTTGAAGTGGCTGAGCTTAAGTCTAGACCTGCTTTGTTAGGTGCTTGCACTTCTTGCCCTGTTTTGCATGGAAAGATTGATGAGATGCATGCTTACATTGTTTCTCTTGAGGCTGAGTTGAAAACACCTGTTCCCACTTCTTGCTCTAATTGTGAATTGCATGCTGTGAAGAATTTGGAACTTGCACATTATGTTGATCGCTTGCAGGATGAAAATGATGAGTTGAGAAAAATGATGGGTTGGTTGTCGAGTCATGAAACACAGCTTAGGATGATGATAGAGACATACAAGCGCTATGATGGGAAAACGCTTGGGTCGGATAAGATTGGAGAGTGTAGTGGTGAGAGAGGAGAGAAGATTGGTGATATCCAAGCTCCACCAAAAACCTTCCACAAAAATGCCTATGCTCCTAAGCCAAACCCATTGAGAAAAACACTTGACACAACTCCAGATCCACCCATATTCCCTCACCCCACAAATGATTTCCAAAAACCGATCAAGTTCAAGAGCAACTTAGGGAATGTGTTCTCTGGGAAAGAGGATGAGAAGCCTAGTGAGGAGAAACCGAAAGAGAAGCCGAGTGAGGTGAAACCAAGTGAGAAACCAAGTGAGCAGCCCCAACCCAAGCCTAAACCTAAGCTCATATAATTTCATTGTGACTATTGTAGGAAAGATGGTCCCAAGGGTGAGTTTTGCTTCAAGAGGAAGCGTGTGGAGACAATGGCTAAGGAGTGGGCTAACAAGGATAGGTACCGCCCCTCAAATGGTGTACCTGAGCCTCGTATACAAATGCCCAGGGACAAGGCGATTGTGAGGATGGTTCCGACTTGGGGAGATCGAAAGGTGGCAGGTGGTGCTGCTGGCCGAGCATCACCGGTCAGACCGGTCAGGGGGACCGGTTAGACCGGTGCTGGTCTGGGTGCCAGGCAGTTTGGTTTCCGTGCTCGTGAGGATGCTCGGTTCAGTTCCTTTGGTCGTGGTACAAGTAGTTGGCATGGTGAGTCTGGTGGTGGTCGGTTTGCTAGAAGTTCTCCACCTCATGCTCAATATGATGGTGGGAGGAGTCGTAGCTTTGAGTTGGAGAGGAGGAACGGTCCACGGTCTTCCTTTTGTGGTTTTCGTTCTCCTCCAGCGAGACAGGGTTGGTTCCCTTGTGGTGGTTCCCGTGGTGGTTTTCGTGGTGGTAGCTTTGATAGGCGTGATGATATGGTTTGTGCTAACCCCACTTTGGAGCAAATGGCTCGGCACTGGTTTTACTCTTTTGGTACTAACCCTAGTGTTGAGTCGTTTGTTCACTCACGTGCTCGTTTTTGAATTTCAGGTGGCAGACTTGAGGAATGTTTGGCTGATTGACTCCGGTTGCTCGAGGCATATGACCGGAGACAAGGGGTGGTTCTCAAGTCTCGACCCGGTGGTGTCCAAGACATACATCACCTTTGGGGACAATGGGCAAGGGCGTGTGATTTCAGAAGGTGAGATTAAGGTAAGTGGCAAGGTCACTCTCAGGCGTGTTGCTCTTGTTCAATCGCTCGGGTTCAATTTGCTTTCCGTGTCCCAGCTGTTGGATGAGGGTTTTGAGGTGTTGTTTCAGCCTGGTGGTTCTCGGATTTTGGATTCTCGAGGGGACCTAGTTTGCATGGTCGTTCCCAAGGGTCAAGTTTTCCAAGCGGATTTCTTTTAGTCTTCTGGTGTGGCTCATTGCTTTTTGGCTGGTTTTTCGAGTGAGTTGTGGAAGTGGCATAGAAAGTTGGGTCACTTATGCTTTGACCTTTTGTCTCGCTTGAGTAAACTCAATTTTGTCCGAGGATTGCCACGGTTGAGGTTTGAGAAAGAGTTGGTTTGTGCGCCGTGTAGGCATGCCAAGATGGTAGCGTCTTCCCATCCACCCCTCACTAATGTGATGACGGAGCATCCATGCGAGCTGCTCCATATGGACCTTGTTGGCCCAGCTCGTGTGCGATCTGTGGGTGGGAAGTGGTACGTCCTAGTTGTGGTGGACGACTACTCTCGTTATGCTTGGGTCTTAGTTTTGGAGGAGAAAGGGGAGACGTTTGTTTTTTTTCGAGATCTTGTCTTGAGGTTGAGGAACAAGAGGCACGAAGATGCCATACGAGCGATCCGCAGGGACAATGGCTCGAAATATAAAAACTCTCGCTTCGAAACCTTTTACCATGACTTGGGTCTTGAACACCAGTTCTCTAGTTTGTATACGCCTCCCCAGAATGGTGTGGTGGAAAGGAAAAACAGAACCCTGTGTGAGATGGCTCGGACGATGCTCGATGAGCATAGGACTCCGAGAAGGTTCTGGGCTGAGGCGGTCAATACCGCGTGCTATGTGTCGAACAGGAATTACCTCAGAGTCCATAAGAAGAAAACTTGCTACGAGTTGATGCACAGTAGAACCCCCAAGGTGAGTCACTTTCACGTCTTTGGCTGCAAATGCTTCATTCTTAAGAAAGCGAAAAAGTTGGACAAGTTTGAGTCTAGGTCTATCGATGGCATTTTCTTTGGTTACGCGTCTCATTCTAGAGCCTTTCGAGTGCTCAATCTTGAAACTAACCAAATTGTGGAGACTTTCGAGGTTACCTTCAACGAGACACAACCACATAGTCAGCTTGTTTTTGAGTGTGCAGGTGACGAGGAACTTGGTGAGGAGATTTTCGAGGATGAGGTGCAGCAAGGTGATGATGAAGATGGTGGTGTGGCGCCCGCGGCTGAGCATGTACATACTACTTCAACTGCGATCGAGGACGGGCCTTCTCCCACACCTACGACAACGTGCCGAGATCGTGAGGAAGCTCCAGCTGAGGGGGAGGTGGTTTCGAGGCGAGAAGCTCCCCGGCGAGTACAAGTGGATCATCCAGCTTCAACGATCATCGGGAACATCAACCAACGCACTACACGGTCAAGGTTTTGAAATGACTTTCACTTTTCCCATGCTACTTTTGTTGCTACTTCTAAGCCCAAAGACATTGGACATGCGCTATCTGATCACAATTGGGTCAATTCTATGCATGAGGAGTTGGAGAATTTTGAGAGAAATCAAGTTTGGGAGTTTGTGGAGCCTCCACCGGGGTGTAAGCTGATTGGGACAAAATGGGTGTTGAAAAATAAAGAGGGAGAGAAAGGTGAAGTGGTCAGAAACAAGTCAAGGCTTGTTGCTCAGGTGTACACACAGAAAGAGAGGATAGACTACGAGGAGACTTTTGCTCCCGTAGCCCGTTTGCAGGCAATTAGGATCCTTCTAGCCTTTTCCGTGGCTAAAGGGTTCAAATTGTACCAAATGGACGTGAAGAGTGCTTTCCTGAATGGTGTTTTGGATGAAGAAGTGTTCGTGAGGCAACGACCGGGGTTTGAGAGTGAGAAGTACCCCCACAGGGTGTACAAGTTGAGGAAGGCGCTGTATGGGCTGAAGCAGGCGCCTAGAGCTTGGTATGGTAGGTTGAGAGGGTTCCTGTTTGAGAGAGGTTTTGAGATGGGGAAGGTAGATCAGACCTTGTTTCTCCTCAGGCAGGGCAAAGAGATCCTAATTTTGCAGGTGTACATGGATGATATTGTCTTTGGTGGCTCGTCTAATTCTCTCGTTGCAAGGTTTGCAGAAGACATGAGCAGAGAATTTGAGATGAGCATGATGGGTGAGTTGCAGTTCTTCCTCGGGCTCCAAATCAAGCAATCGAAGGAAGGAACATTCGTACACAAAGCGAAGTACACCAAGGACATTGTGAGGAAGTTCAAGATGGACGACTCCAAGGCCATGGCGACGCCGATGAGTACGACTACAGCTCTTGATGCGGACGAGGACGGTGAACACGTGGACCAGAAGGAGTACCGGAGCATGATCGGCTCCCTCCTGTACCTGACGGCGACGAGGCCGGACATCCAATTCTCGGTATGTCTGTGCGCTCGTTTTCAATCGTCTCCAAGGACTTCGCATCGGCAAGCAGTCAAGTGCATCTTCAGGTATTTGCGATACACTCCCGACTTCGGCCTTTGGTACTCCGCGTCTTCTTCTTTGGAGCTTCACGATTTTTCAGACGCGGATTTTGCCGGGTGTCAGTTGGATAGGAAGTCCACTTCTTCGACTTGCCAGTTCTTGGGTTCTTCTTTGGTGTCTTGGCTTTCCGCAAACAATCGAGTGTTGCTCAATCTACAACCGAAGTCGAATACGTTGTCGCAGCTAGTTGTTGCTCTCAGCTCCTTTGGATCACATACACCATGAGTGACTTTGGTGAGGAGTATACCCAGGTTCCACTTCTTCGTGATAGCACGAGTGCGATAAGTGTTACTAAGAACCCAGTGCTTCATTCCAAAACCAAGCATATAGAAGTGAGATACCATTTTCTGAGGGACGATGTCGAGAAAGGGAAAATCGCTTTGATCCATGTGCCCACACAAAACCAACTAGCGGATATTTTCACCAAGCCCCTAGATGAAGCAACTTTCACTCGTTTGCGGGGAGAACTTGGTGTGTGTTTGGTCTGTTGAGTTGGGTGTGGGAGCTCCTTTGTAGCATATGTATAGTTTTCTTTGTGCATTTCTTGCATTTTGCATTGCATATGTAACATGATGTATAGGCATCTTTGTATCTTAGGTTTGCATTGCATTTGTATCATATGCATTGTGGTAGGAAAAGCTTCTCTTATATACATAGTTCACCATGATGTGCTATATATGATCTGGTGAGCTAGTTTGGTATGATATGGCTTAGTGTGGCTTAGCTCTTGATGATCTTGATTTATATCCATGGTTGATAGCTATGTTTTTGAAAAAAAATCACATGTATGCTCTCTTGTGAGTAAATGCATTTATACGATCATGACATGTTTTAGTGGCTTTTCTATGCTTAATTTGTGCTTGCAAAGCTTATTTTGAGTATATGGGGCCAAAGGCTCATTTGCCATCATGAATGTTTAGCCCCCATGCTTTATCTTGTGGAGGGGCATAAGTTCCTTTTTGTTGCAAAGACATTTCATGTACCAAATATGAATCTGAAAATGAAATGTAAATTACTTGGAAAATGTGCTCCCATGTCATATGTGCTTAATTTAATTGTTTTTGGGTGCTAAGTGATCTTGTAGTTTATGTCCATACGAAGCTATAGAGTATCTAACTTGCTCATTTGGATATGTGTGGCATCCTATGTTGAATTTTGTCTATTTGAGAAGCTCTAGGTTGAAATTTTCCTATTTTTGGCTTGATTCATGCATTGTCAACAAGGGGGAGAATTTTGAGCTTGTTTTGTCCTACTGAATGCATTTAGAAGGTTTCCAAGTGGTTTCGAGCTATTTTTGAGCTCTTGAAGTTCCCAAGTTTCCCAGGTGGTCATCGGCCTGACCGGTGGAGGTCACCGGTCTGACCGGTGTGGGTGTCAGGACCTATGCGATCTAGTCCACCAGTCTGACCGGTGAGGTAGACCGGTCTGACCGGTCAGAGCATGGCTATTGCAGCTGCTCTGTTTTGTGAAGTGGTTTGCATGCATTCGTCCAGGGGGAGTTGCATTGGTTCAGGGGGAGCTTGCATGAGTGCAGGGGGAGCTCTTTGTGGTTTTCGAGCTTTGCTTTGGTGGTCTTTGCTCTTTGCTTGCGCGTGTTTTTGACTCGGTTGTGTCGAGCCATTGCCCTTGCCTAAGGGGACCGAGTCTTTCCTCTTTCAAGTGATCTTGCTCTTTTGCCTTTGTTTGGCTTTCGATCGCTTGTTTGAGTTTGTTTTTAGTCGTTTCTTGTTCTTTTCCTTTTCTCTTTGGTTACCAAATGTGTGTGTTGTCAATGCACTCATCAAGGGGGAGATTGAGAACCTGTGTGGTTCGAGGACCGATGGATGGTCGCTTCCTGGTGTGATGAGTGATTGACAACGTTGTGTGGACGGACTCTTGGCTAAGTATTGCAGGTGTAGGTTGCGGCTTGACTGGTGTTGGTGCAGGTGACGAGCAAGTGCGAAAGGTCGTTGCCGGGTAGGCCTCCAGGTGTGGAGAAGACAAGTAGGCTTGGCTCGAGGGACCCGGTGGCCAGCGGGGTCAAGTTTGGGCCGCATGGTGGCAAGAACGGCAAGATGAAGTCATGAACGATTTCTTCATTCAGCCTCAAAACCAAGGTCGAGCTGGGACTACGTGAGAGCCGAGTCATGAGTGGTGATTGGTGGAGGTTACACCGAGTTCGCGGGGTTTCCAGTGGTTCACCAGAAAACCGTTGGGTTCCTTGGTTGATCCACAAAGCCAAGACCGATGACCGGAGGCAGCACCACTGGACCGGTCAGACCCACCGGTCTGACCGGTTGGTACTGGTCTGACCGGTTTGGTACACCGGTCTGACCGGTGTGCGACGACGCATTCCGGAGACTTCGAAGCGGAGGACACGCGTCGGGATCACAAGGCATGCGTCGAGGCTAAGCAAGTTTGCAGTCGCCGGGCATCCGTCCGATGGTGTTACGACGAAGTTTTCCAAAAGGCCCTTCGGGGGCGTGTATCTTAGTTTAATGTAATAGGGGTAGTTTCGTCTTTCGGCTAGCCTCCATATAACCCAAGTGGTGAGAGGATGGCAGCCATCTCTTGGAACCCTAGCTCATTTGCTTTTGCTATTTTCCTTAGGATTTTTGGGACTAGCTTGAGAGCATCATGGTGAGATCTTGAGAGAGGGAAGGATGACCGGGTGGCAAGCTAGACCTTGTATGAACCTTCATGGTATGTATAGATGATTCGGCGTGGTTCCTCAAGGCTTGATTGTGTCTCTCCCATTTTCCCCTTTTGGTGATTTTCGGAGCCTTTTCTTGGCGATTTTCTTGTGGCGGTTTTGAGGCCTTTCTCTTTGGGATTTGGTGGGGGATGTATGCATGAACCCTTCGTGGTTCTTTTCCCTTTGATTCCCCTCCCAAATCTGTGAGTAAAGGGGCTCAATTTTGGGGTTTTCTCCGGTCTAGGGTTAGAGGCGTTCTTGGTGGAAATCCTTCGATTCCTCTTGATTTAGCAAGTTTTGGTGGACCAAATCGTGGCTATGGAATGCCCATGAGGTACTCCTACTATCCCCAAAGTTTTGTGCGAATCTGTGGAGCGAATCGGGAGATCGGGATTTGGATTTGGAAGGGTTGACCCGCGACTTGCTATTCATCCCGAGCTGCCCAGGCCTGACCGGTCTGACCGGTGCATGTGACCGGTCTGACCGGTGCAAGGTCCCTGTGGGATTTGCCTCGGGTGAACTGCCTGCTCTGTGTGGTTTTGGGCTGTGGTGCTGTTGGTCAGTTCTTGGCTGGTTTCAAGGGGTTTTGCTAGGTTTGGTGAAGTTTTTCTTCTCCTTCAGTTTGAGGTTGGAGGTGATTTTTGTTCCATGGCCTAGAGAATTCACTGAGGCTTCCTCGAAGGTTTTCGTGCACTTGCTGTAGTCACCGGCCAGCCGGCGCTGTCCACCAGTCTGACGGGTGCCATCGGTCTAACCGGTGTAGCACTGACAACAGGCTGTGTAGATTATCGCTGCGTGTTTAGAGTGTTTGTTTCGGTTGGTTGAGTTGTTGGTTCCTAGGATCAGTAGCACTCCAGTGGCTACGTGGTCTTGGCCAACTTGGTTAGTTGAGTCGGAGACATGTTTTGGTTAGCTGTGTTCATCTTGTTGGAGTAGACATCTCCTTCGATAAGAATTTTTAGCGGCTCCCAATCACTCCCCCCCTCTCTGGTCGCCAGTTCGGTCCTTCAAGACCGAAGCGCAGCAACACTAGGCCGGTCTGACCGGTGGGTACCGATCTGACCGGTGGGGAGCACCGGTCTGACCGGTGTGCGACCACGGCTTCCGAAGACTTCGAAGCGGAGGACACGCGTCGGGATCGCAAGGCTTGCGTCGAGTCTAAGCAGGTTGCGGTCGTTAGGCATCCGTCTGATGGTGCTATGGCGAAGATTCCCAAAGTGCCCCTCGGGGGTGTGTAACTTAGTTTTATGTCTTAGGGGTAGTTTCGTCTTTCGTTTGCCTCCATATAACCCAAGTTGTGAGAGGATGGCAGCCATCTCTTGGAACCCTAGCTCAGTTGCTTTTGCTATTTTCCCTTCCTATTTTCCTAAGGATTTTCTAGGACTAGCTTGATAGCTTCATGGTTAGATCTTGAGAGAGGGATGGATGATTGGGAGGTAACCTAGACCTTGTATGAACCTTCATGGTATGTATAGATGTTTCGACGTGGTCCTCAAGGTGTTGATGTCTCCCTGTTTTCCCTTTTTGGTGATTTTCAGAGCCTTTTCTTGGTGATTTTCTTGTGGTGGATTTGAGGCATTTCTCTTGGGGATTTAGTTAGGGATGCATGTATGAACCCTTCGTGGTTCTATTCCCTTTGATTCCCCTCCCAAATCCGTGAGTAAAGGGGCTCGATTTTGGGGTTTTCATGGCTTTAGGGTTAGAGGCATTCTTGGTGGAAATCCTTCGATTCCTCTTGATTTAGCAAGTTTTGGTGGACCAAATCGTGGCTATGGAATGCCCATGAGGTACTCCTAGTATCCCCAAAGTCTTGTGCGAATCCGTGGAGCGAATCGGGAGATCGGGATTTGGAATTGGAAGGGTTGACCCGCGGCTCGCTGTTCATCCCGAGCTGCCCAGGCCTGGGCGGTCTGACCGGTGCATGTGACCAGTCTGACCGGTGCATGTGGCCGGTCTGACCGGTGCAAGGTCCCTTTGGGATTTGCCTCGGGTGAACTGCCTGCTCTGTGTGGTTTTGGGCTGTGCTGCTGTTGGTCAGTTCTTGGCTAGTTTCAAGGGGTTTTGCTAGGTTTGGTGAAGGTTTTTCTTCTCCTTCAGTTTGAGCTTGGAGGTGATTTTTGTTCCATGGCCTAGAGAATTCACTGAGGCTTCCTCGAAGGTTTTCGTGCACTTGCTGTAGTCACCGGCCTGACCGGCGCTGTCCACCGGTCTGACGGGTGCCATCAGTCTGACCGATGTAGCACTGACAGCAGGCTGTGTAGATTTCCGCTGCGTGTTTGGAGTGTTTGTTTCGGTTGGTTGAGTTGTTGGTTCCTAGGATCAGTAGCACTGCAGTGGCTACGTGGTCTTGGCCAACTTGGTTAGTTGAGTCGGAGACATGTTTTGGTTAGCCGTGTTCATCTTGTTGGAGTAGTCATCTCCTTCGATAAGAATTTTTAGCGGCTCCCAATCACTCCCCCCTTCTCTGGTCGCCAGTTCGGTCCTTCAAGACCGAAGCGCAGCAGCACTAGGCTGGTCTGACCGGTGGGTACCGATCTGACCGGTGGGGAGCACCGGTCTGACCGGTGTACGACCACGGCTTTCGAAGACTTCGAAGCGGAGGACACGCGTCGGGATCGCAAGGCTTGCATCGAGTCTAAGCAGGTTGCGGTCGTCAGGCATCCATCTGATGGTGCTACGGCGAAGATTCCCAAAGTGCCCCTCGGGGGTGTGTAACTTAGTTTTATGTCTTAGGGGTAGTTTCGTCTTTCGGTTGCCTCCATATAACCCAAGTTGTGAGAGGATGGCAGCCATCTCTTGGAACCCTAGCTCATTTGCTTTTGCTATTTTCCCTTCCTATTTTCCTAAGGATTTTCTAGGACTAGCTTGATAGCTTCATGGTTAGATCTTGAGAGAGGGATGGATGATTGGGAGGCAACCTAGACCTTGTATGAACCTTCATATATAGATGTTTCGGCGTGGTCCTCAAGGTGTTTTGATGTCTCCCCGGTTTCACTTTTTGGTGATTTTCAGAGCCTTTTCTTGGTGATTTTCTTGTGGTGGATTTGAGCTATTTCTCTTGGGGATTTAGTTAGGGATGTATGTATGAACCCTTCGTGGTTCTGTTCCTTGTGATCCCCCTCTCAAATCCGTGAGGAAAGGTGCTCGATTTTGCGGTTTTCTTAGGTTTCGGGAAAGTGGTGTTCTTGGTGGAAATCCTTTGATTCCTCTTGATTTAGTAAGTTTTGGTGGACAAAATCGTAGCTATGGGATGCCCATGAGGCACTCCTAGTATCCCCAATGTCTTGTGCGAATCCGTGGAGCGAATCGGGAGATCGGGAAGGTTGTTTGGAGGAGTTGACTCGCGGCTCGTTGTTCATCCCGAGCGCCCAGGCCTTGACCGGTCTGACCGAGGCTCCCCACCAGTCTGACCGGTACTGCCCTTTGTTGGGTTTTGGCTCGACTGAATGTGCCAGGGTGCTTGTTTGTCTCTAGGCTTGCTACTGTTTCGAGTTGGTGTTGTTTGGAACCTGGAGTGTTGGTTTCTTGGATTTGGGGTTTCCCGGCTGGGACCGGTCTGACCGGTGTGCTGTGCCGGTCTGACCGGTGTAGGAGCTTTCTGTGGAAACTCTCATGTTCTGCTCGGGTGATCCGGCTTGGGGTCCAGGGTGACCCGTTGTGCCTCTGGTGAGTGTCGGGTGATCCGGCGGTCTAGTCCGGGTGATCCGGCCGGGACCGGTCTGACCGGTGTGGTCTGAGAGGTGCTCGAGTTGTTTGTTCCGCTGCGTTCTCGAGTAGGTTTCGGTAGTTGTTTGCTCCTAGGATCAGTAGCACTTCAGTGGCTACGTGGTCTTGGCAAACTTGGGTAGTTCGAGTCGGAGAAGTGTTTTGGTAAGCCGTGATGATCTTGTTGGAGAAGACATCTCCCTCGAGAAGAATTTTTATTGGCTCCCATTCACTCCCCCCTCTCTGGTCGCCAGCTCGGTCCTTCGAGTGGTATCAAGAAGGTTACGGGTCTTTCGGGACTCTAACTAGTCTAAGATCCGAAGATGGCATACCAGGAACGGGGATCGGGTCCTCCGCACTTCGATGGAAAGAACTACCAGATGTGGCAGAGGCAGATGGCTGCTTTTCTTCACGGCAAGGGTCGGATTCTTTGGGACATTACGGTGAACACAGCTTATGTTCATCTGATTAACTTTCTTGCACAAGGATCAAGGGATATGCACGACGCCAACAACAAGGCGGTCGATTTGGATTGTAGGATTTGGGAGCAACTCATGAATGCTCACGCTGGGAACAGTCAGGTTCAGGCTCGGTTGTTTGCGACTTACCGGAGAGAGTACAAGAACTTCACTCATCTCCCCGGTGAGTCCATCTATACGATGTTCCAGCGGTTCACGGTGATTGTGAACAACAAGATGGCTAATGTGACCGTGCTCCCGTACGATGATCATGATAGAGCTGTGGAACTTTTACACTCACTGGATCGTAATATCTAGGGTAGAAAGGTCGAGGCCATCTTGGAGTCTGAGAAGTATGAGACTCTGACGGTAGACGAGCTGTTCTCGAAGCTCAAGTCGGCTGAGGTGGACCGTGGTGTCACAGCCAAGATTGAGGGCCCGACTGACTCTCATAGTCTCGCCCTCATCGGTGGCTCAGGTGCAAAGTCTAACGCTAACCCATCCACAAAGATGTACTCTTTGTCTTCCTTGATGTCTTTGCCAGATGAGGAGTTCGACGTGCTTGGAGAGGATGAGCTGGCGCTACTGACCAGGAGGTTCGAGAGGATGCACGAGAACCGAGTGAACACAAGGAGGTACACAAGGACATGCTTTCAGTGCGGCAAGCCAGGACACTTCATCGCCGACTGCCCAGAGAAGATAGAGAACAAGGACAACCACAAGCTCTGGTCGAGGATAGAGAGCAAGTACCGGTCGAGGCGCGATCACAAGCACAAGCACAAAAACAAGGACGAGCGAAGATCGAGGAAGAAGGATGGCCACGGCAAGAAGGCCTGAGCGATGGTCGGAGCAAGCGATGTCGACTCTAGCTCCGCCTACTCTACCTCGAGCTCGAGTAGCAGTGTAGATGAAGGTGATCGGTGCAAGAGCAAGAAGGTGTCCAAGAACCTAAGCGGGTTGAGCTACTTCGCGCGAGACAGCTTCTGCGGCATGGCACACAGCTCCAGCAGCAAGAAGAGCCAGAAGGACGACTCGGACTCTGACTCCGAGGATGAGGTACGTGATGAACTTTCCTTCTTGCGCCAGGAGAATGAGGAGCTAGGAAAACTGCTTGATAATCATGATGACATGCTTAGAGAGGCTAAGAAAATGAGGAAAGAGCTTAGAGCCTCGCTTAAGGATGCTAGGAATAGAGTGGCTGAGCTAGAAACACAGAACCTTTATGCTAAGCTTGAGATAGATTCGCTTAAGGCTTCACCTGTTGTTTCTGACGAGGTTGATTGTGTTGATTGCTCTGTTTTCCTAGCTGATCTTACTGCTCTTAAGGAAAAGCATGCCTCCAAGTGTGAGGAACTAGATGTGCTTAGGGTTGAGTTGGCTGAGCTGCAGTCTAGGCCCTCTTTGCTAGGTCCTTGCACATCTTGTCCTGTTTTGCATGGAAAGCTTGATGAGCTTCATTCTCGCATTGTTTCACTTGAGGCTGATTTGAAAGTTCCTATTCCTACTTCCTGCTCTACATGTGAATTGCATGCTGTGAAGAATTTAGAACTTGCACATTTTGTTGATCATTTGCAGGATGAAGATGATGAATTGAGGAAGTGTTTGAGTTGGTTGTCGGGTCAGGAGCCTCAACTTGGTATCATGATAGCGGCTTTCAAATGCTATGATAGTCAAGCACTTGGGGCTGACAAAATTGGAGAGAGCGGTGGTGAGAGAGATGAGAAAATTGGAGAGATTCCTATCCCACCACATACAACACCCAAGAACAAGTTTGAGCCTAAGCCTAACCATCTCAGAAACAAACTTGACACAACTCCAGATCCACTCGTGTTCCCTCCCAAACAAACAACTTCCAAAAACTAGTGAGATTTGTGAGACCTAAGTGAGATGTGGTTGGAGAGAAGAAGGGAGAGAAGCCTAGTGTGGAACCACAACCAAAGCCTAAGCCAAAACCAATCTGGTTCCATTGTGAGTATTGTGGGAGAGATGGTCACAAGGATGAGTTTTGCTTCGAGAGGAAGCGTGACGAGAGAATGGCTAAGGACTGGGCAAACAAGGATAGGTACTAGCCTTCTCATGGTGTACCTAAGACTCGTATGCCACTGCCCAGGGCAAAGGCCATTGTGTGTACTGTTCTGGCTTGGGGAGATAGACAGGCTGCTGGTGGTGTTGCCGGTCGAGCACCACCTGTCAAACCAGTCAGGGTGACCGGTTAGACCGGTGCTGGTCTGGGTGCTGGCTAGTTTGGTTTTTGTTGACGGTCCTTACAACAAAGTTTTGACCGTCAAAACCTCGGGTTCGAGAGGAGTATATGGCAAGTTTCATGCACAATTTTAGTACAAATAAAGTTCCACGAGTTGTGTTGTGAATTTCATAGGCAGGTACACATTTTGGGAGAAATTGGAACCAACGTGCCACATGTGCTAGGCACGGCCGAACCAACTGGTCCGGCCGGCTCTGCAGGTCCGGCCGGCCCTGCCCCATGGCACGTCCCTGGTCCAAAACTCACCCTCTCCCGCGAGCACAACTTGGACGAGCACGATTCACCGAAGAACATCGATTTGATCAAACGGTGGAGGCTAGGATCAATGGGTCCACTTATCCGGTCACTCAACCGCCGCAACCGTCATTCAGAGGCGATCCTAGGGGTCCCTGAGTGTAGGCGGTGCATCACACGGCGCGGAGGTGGGCCGGCCGCACCTAGAGGGTCGGCCGCACCTATCAACCGACGTGCCGGGCGAAACCGACCCAAGGAGCCGACCTACAACTGCCTCAGGAGCAGTGATCATGGGCGTCCAAGGCGAAAGGCGGTGGATCATAGGGCCGGCCGCACCTAGTTGAAGGAACGAAACGGCGAACCAGAAAGGGGGGGAGTGAATTGGAGCCGATAAAAATTCTTCTCGAAGGAGATTGAAACTCCAACAAGATGAACATGGCAACCAAGCACGTCTCTGACTCAACTACCCAAGTTGATCAAGACCACGTAGCCACTGGAGTGCTACTGGTCCTAGGAACCAACACACAACCTTCCGAACCAAAACACACCAACACGCACAGCGAAAACTTGCACAGCTTGCTGCCTGTGCTACACCGGTCAGACCGATGGTCTGCGCCGGTCAGACCTGTGACGCCGGTCAGACCGGTGGATAGCGCCGGTCAGGCCGATGGCTACAGCAGTCGCGCAACAAACGTTGCAGGAAGCCTCAGTGACACCTCTAGGCCCTGGAACAAAAACCACCTCCAAAACACAACCTGCACGGAAGAAGAACTCTTCACAAAGCCTAGCAAAACAACTCCAAACAGGCCAAGAACTGACCAGCAAGACCACAGGACAAAATCACACGAACACAGTAGTTCCCCGAGACAAAACCCACCAGGGGGCTTGCACCGGTCAGACCGGTCAAGAGCACCGGTCAGACCAGTCACGCCTGGGCAGCTCGGGATGAACAGCGCCCGCGAGTCAACTCCCCTAAATCCAACTCCCGATCTACGGATTCGCTCTACGGATTCGCACAAGACTTTGGGGATAGTAGGAACACCTCATGGGCACTCCATAGCCAAGTTATGGTCCACCAAAACTCGTTGAATCAAGAGGAATCGAAGGATTTTCGCCAAGAACACCACTAACCCTAGGACAACGAAAACCCCAAAATGGAGCCCCTTTACTCACGGATTTGGGAGGGGAATCAAAGGGAAAAGAACCACGAGGGGTTCATGCATACATCCCCCACCAAATCCCAAAGAGAAAGGTCTCAAAACCGCCACAAGAAATTCGCCACGAAAAGCCTCCGAAAATCACCAAAAAGGAGAAATGGGGAAAGACACATCCAAGCCTTGAGGAACCACGCCGAATCATCTATACATGCCAAAGAGGTTCATACAAGGTCTAGCTTGCCGCCCGATCATCCTTCCCTCTCACAAGATCTCACCATGAAGCTCTCAAGCTGGTCCTAGAAATTCCAAAGGAAAAATGGAAGGGAAAATAGGAAAACAAATGAGCTAGGGTTCCAATAGATGGCTGCCATCCTCTCACCCCTTGGGTTATATGGAGGCAAGCCGAAAGACTAAAATACCCTTACTAGCTAACTAGGGATACATGCCCCTCAAGGGCGAATTCGGAAGTCTTTGTCATCGCTCCATCAGACGGATGCCCAGCGACCGCAAACTTGCTTAGCCTCGACGCAAGCCTTGCGATCCCGACGCGTGTCCTCCGCTTCGAAGTCTCCGGACTGCGTCGTCGCACACCGGTCAGACCGGTGCTCCTCACCAGTCAGACCGGTACCCACCGGTCAGACCGGTCAGACCCACCGGTCAGACCGGTCTGATGCTGCCGCACCTCCGTCTTCGGTCTTCGGTCTTGGCTTTGTGGATCAACCAAGGAACCCAGTGGTTTTCTGGTGAACCACCGGAAACCCCGCGGACTCGTTGTAGCCTCTGCCAATCACCACTCATGACTCGACTCCCACGTAGTCCCGGCTCGACCTTGGTTTTGAGGCTCAACCAAGAAACCGTCCATGACTTCATCTTGCCGTTCTTACCACCATGCGGCCCGCACTTGACCCCACTGGCCACCGGGTCCCTCGAACCAAGCCTGCTTGTCTTCTCCACACCTGGAGGCCTCACCGGCAACGACCTTTCGTGCTTGTTCTTCACCTACACCAACACCAGTCAAGCCGCAACCTGCACCTGCAATACTTAGCCAAGAATCAGTCCACACCACGTTGTCAATCACTCATCACACTAGGAAGCGACCTACCACCGGTCCTCGAACCACACAAGCTCTCAATCTCCCCCTTGATGAGTGCATTGACAACACACACGTTTTGGTAACCAAGAGAAAAGGAAAAGAAAAGAAACGACTAAAAGAAACTCCAACAAGCGAACGAAAGCCAAAGGAAAGGCAAAGAGCAAGATCACTTGAAGAAGACAAGTCTCGGGCCCCTTAGGCAAGGGCAACGGCTCGACACATCCGAGACAAAACATGCTCAAGCAAAGAGCACAAACCACCAATCCAAAGCTCGAAAACCACAAAGAGCTCCCCCTGCACACATGCAAGCTTCCCCTGAACCAATGCAACTCCCCCTGGACAAATGCATGCCAACCACTTGACGAAACAAAGCAGTTGCATCAGCTCAGCTCAGACCGGTCAGACCGGTCGACACCACCGGTCAGACCGGTGCTCAACATGTGAACAGGACCAGCACTCTGACCGGTCAGACCGATGACCACAACCGGTCAGACCGGTGAACAATAGAGCCCAAAAATGGCTCAAAACCACCTGAAAACCCTCCAAATGGATTCAGTTGGCCAAAACATGCTCAAATTTCTCCCCCTAGTTGATAATGCATGAATCAAGCCAAAAAATTGAGGACCATGAGTGGTTCGAGGACCGGTGGATGGTCGCTTCCTGGTGTGATGAGTGATTGACAACGTTGTGTGGACTGATTCTTGGCTAAGTATTGCAGGTCCAGGTTGCGGCTTGACTGGTGTTGGTGCAGGTGAAGAACAAGCGCGATAGGTTGTCGCCGGTGAGGCCTCCAGGTGTGGAGAAGACAAGTAGGCTTGGTTCGAGGGACCCGGTGGCCAGCGGGGTCAAGTGCGGGCCGTATGGTGGCAAGAACAGCAAGATGAGGTCGGTGGACGGTTTCTTGGTTGAGCCTCAAAACCAAGGTCGAGCCGGGACTTCGTGGGAGCCGAGTCATGAGTGGTGATTGGCGGAGGCTACATCAAGTTCGCGGGGTTTGCGGTGGTTCACCAGAAAACCACCGGGTTACTCGGCTGAGCCACAAAGTCGAGGCCGAAGACCGGGCATGGCTGTCAGGCCAAAACCGGCCTGACCGGTTTGGGAAACCGGTATGACCGGTTTGGGGTCGCAGGGCGCCGGAAGCTTCGAAGCGGAGGACACGCGTCGGGATCGCAAGGCTCGCGTCGAGGCTAAGCGAAGTGCGGTCGCCGGGCATCCGTCCGATGGTGTTACGAAGACAATTTCCTAAAGTGCCCTTGGTGGGTGTGTATCCTAGTTTAGACTTTAGGGCTATTTTAGTCTTTCGGCTTGCCTCCATATAACCCTAGTGGTGAGAGGATGGCAGCCATCTCTTGGAACCCTAGCTCATTTTCCCTTTGCTATTTTCCTTCCTATTTTCCTTAGGATTTCTAGGACTAGCTTGAGAGCTTCATGGTGAGATCTTGTGAGAGGGAAGGATGATCGGGTGGAAGCTAGATCTTGTATGAACCTTCATGGTATGTATAGATGATTCGGCGTGGTTCCTCAAGGCTTGATTGTGTTCTTCCCGTTTTCCCTTTTTGGTGATTTTCGGAGCCTTTTCTTGGAATTTCCGTGGGGAAGTTTCGGGGGCGTTTCTTTGAGGGATTCTTGTTGGATGTCACATATGAGGACCTTGTGCCTCTTTGCTTGGTGATCTTGCTCCAACAAACCCTCCGAAACGGCTTCAATTTGGTGGTTTTCGGTGGTTTCCATGGGAAGGTGTTCTTGTGGGTTGACTTCCGATTCCTCTTGATTGAGTAGGTTTTGGGGACCGAGCTTCTAGCCAAAGGTAGTCCACGAGGTACCCCAACTATCCCCAAAGTCTCACTTTGATCCGTGGTATGAATCGGGAGATCGATCGAGGTGAAGGCTAGGTTTTTCCCGCGGGCTGAGTTTTTCCCGACTGTCCAGGCAAAACCGGCCTGACCGGTTTCCCAAACCGGTCTGACCGGTTTAGCCCCAGTGGGCTGTCGAGAAGGTTTTTGAGCAGGAGAGTCTTGTTCGTGCTATGCTTTTCTTGTTCGAAGGTAGAGAGGTTCTTGAGGTGTTTTGGGGCAGTTTTGGCCTAGAAGGTCTTTCGGGGATTTCCTGGAAAAAACCGGCCTAACCGGTTTGCCAAACCGGCCTGACCGGTTTCCCCTGCCTGCGATAGGCTAAGTCCCAGAGAAGCGGTCTGACCACCGGTTTTGGTTGCCAGCAGCAGTTTCGTGTTGTTTTCCGTTGCGTGTTGTGTGTTGCTGTTGGTTGGATCTTGCTCCTAGGTTCAGTAGCACTCCAGTGGCTACATGGACTTGAAAAAGAGAAGCTTGCGAAGGTGTCCGAGTGAAATTGGGTTCATAGGCCGAATTCTTGAGTAGAATTTTTATCGGCTCGCATTTACTCCCCCCTCTCTGGTTCGCCGTTCCGGTCCTTCAAGTGGTATCAGAGCTGGTTACGGGTCTTGATTGACTCTAACCACTCTAAGATCCAAAGATGGCATACCAGGAACGGGGATCGGGTCCTCTGCACTTCGATGGAAAGAACTACCAGATGTGGCAGAGACGGATGGCTGCGTTCCTCCGTGGTAAGGGACAGATCCTTTGGGATGTCACGGTGAACACAGCTTATGTTCATCCGATGAACTTCCTAGCTCCTGGATCGAGAGACATGTTCGACGCCAACAACAAGGCGGTCGACTACTTGTTTCGTGCTTTGTGTCAATCTGAATTCGATCGGGTGCATACATAGGACCTAGCGTGTAGGATTTGGTTGGAGCTGAAGAATGCTCATGCTGGGAATGCTGAGGTTCAGGCACGGTTGTATGCGACTTACCAGAGAGAGTATGAGAACTTCACTCATCTCCCCGGTGAGTCTATTGATGCCTTGTTCCAGCGGTTCACGGTGGTTGTGAACAACATGAGGGCCAATGTCGACGTCCTCTTGTACGATGACCATGATAGGGCTGTGAAGCTCTTACACGCGCTGGATCGTACCGTGTGGGATGGAAAGGTCGAGGCCATTCTTGAGTCTGAGAAGTACACCACTCTGACGGTGAATGACCTATTTTCTAACCTGAAGTCTGCTGAGGTTGATTGGGGTTTGACAGCCCGTCTTGAGAGCCCGACTGATTCCCATAGTCTTGCTCTCGTTGGTGGCAAAGGTGCTAAGTCTAACGCTAACACATCTTCCAGGATGTACTCATTGTCTTCTTTGATGACTTTGCCAGACGAGGAGTTCGACGTGCTTGGAGAGGACGAGCTGGCGTTGCTGACCAGGCGGTTCGAGAGGCTACACGAGAACCAGGTGAACACGAGGAGGACAGCAAAGACATGCTTTCAGTGCGGCAAACCGGGACACTTCGTCGCCGACAGTCCGGAGAAGATGGAGAGCAAGGACGGCTACAAGCACCGGTCAAGCAAGGACGGCAAGTACCGATCGAGGTGCGATCACAAGCACAAGAACAAGTACAAGGATGAGCAACGGTCGAGGAAGAAGGATGGCCGCGGCAGGAAGGCCCGAGCGATGGTCAGAGCGAGCGACGTCGACTCCAGCTCCGCCTACTCTTCCTCGAGCTCGAGTAGCAGTGAAGACGAAGGTGATCGGCGCAAGAACAAGAAGTCATCCAAGAACTTGAGCGGGCTGAGCTGCTTGGCACGAGATGGCTTCTGCGGCATTGGTCGTAGCTCCGGCAGCAAGAAGTGTCACCAGAGTGACTCGGACTCCGACTCCGATGACGAGGTACGTGACGAGCTTCCCTTCTTTCGTGAGGAGAACGAGCGTCTTGGCAAGTTGCTTGATAATCATGATGACATGCTTAGAGAGGCAAAGAAGATGAGGAAAGAGCTTAGGGTCTCACTAGAAGATGCTTGGAACCATGTGGCTGAGCTAGAAACCCTGAACTTAGATGCTAAGCTTGAGACTGATTCACTTAAGGCTTCACCTGTGGTTTCTGATGAGGTTGATTGTTGTGATTGCTCTGTGTACCTAGCTGACCTTACTGCTCTTAAGGATAAGCATGCTTCTACTTGTGATGAACTAGATGTGCTTAGGGTTGAAGTGGCTGAGCTTAAGTCTAGACCTGCTTTGCTAGGTGCTTGCACTTCTTGCCCTGTTTTACATGGAAAGATTGATGAGATGCATGCTTATACTGTTTCGCTTGAGGCTAAGTTGAAAGAACCTGTTCCCACTTCTTGCTCTACTTGTGAAGTGCATGCTTTGAAAAATCTGGAACTTGCACATTATGTGGATCGCTTGCAGGATGAGAATGATGAGTTGAGAAAAATGATGGGTTGGTTGTCGGGTCATGAACCACAGCTTAGGATGTTGATAGAGGCATACAAGCGCTATGATGGGCAAGCGCTTGGTTCGGAGAAGGTTGGAGAGTGTAGTGGTGAGGGAGGAGAGAAGATTGGTGATATCCAAGCTCCACCAAAAACCTTCCGCAAAAATGCCTTTGCTCCTAAGCCCAACCCATTGAGAAACAAACTTGACACAACCCCAGATCTTCCCATATTCCCTCACTCCACAAATGATTTCCAGAAACCTATTAAGTTCAAGAGTAACTTGGGGAATGAGTTCTTTGGGAAAGAGAGTGTGAAGTCTAGTGAGGAGAAGGTTGAGAAACCAAGTGGAGAGAAACCGAGTGAGCAAACCAAACCAAAACCAAAGCCAAAACCTATCCGGTTTCATTGTGACTATTGTGGGAGAGATGGTCATAAGGGTGAGTTTTGCTTCAAGAAGAAGCGTGTGGAGAGAATGGCTAAGGAGCGGGCAAACAAGGACAGGTACAACCCACCTCATGGTGTGCCTGAGTCTCGTATGCCACTGTCTAGGGGTAAGGCCATTGTTCGCACAGTTCCAGCTTGGGGAGAAAAGAGTGCGTTGGGTGGAAGGGACCTTGCTGGAGGTATAAAATCGGTCAGACCGGTTCCAGAACCGGTCTGACCGGTTTGGAGACAGCAGGGTGACCAGTTTGGTTTTCGTGCTCGGGATGAGGCTCAGTTTAGGTCCTTTGATCGTGGTCCAGATGTTTGGCATGGAGAGTCTGTTGGTGGTCAGTTTGCTAGACGTTCTCCACCTCGTGCTCAATACGATGGTGGGAGGAGTTGTAGCTTTGCGATGGAGAGGAGGAACGATCCACGGTCTTCCTTTCGTGGTTTTCGTTCTCCTCCAGCGAGACAGGGGTGGTTCCCTAGTGGTGGTAGCTTTGATAGGCGTGATGATTTGGTTTGTGCTAACCCCACTTTGGAGCAAATGGCTCGGCATTGGTTTTACTCTTTTGGTACTAACCCCAGTGCAGAGTTGTTTGTTTACTCACGTTCTCGTTTTTGAATTTCAGGTGGGAGACTTGAGGAACGTTTGGTTGATTGACTCCGGTTGCTCGAGGCATATGACCGGAGATAAGGGGTGGTTCTCAAGTCTCGTCCCGGTGGTGTCCAAGACATACATCACCTTTGGGGACAATGGGCGACGGAGTGTGCTTTCAGAAGGTGAGATTAAGGTAAGTGACAAGGTCACTCTCAGGCGTGTTGCTCTTGTTCAATTGCTCGGGTTCAATTTGCTTTCCGTGTCCCAGCTTTTGGATGAGGGCTTTGAGCTGTTGTTTCGGCCTGGTGGTTCTCGGATTTTGGATTCTCGAGGCGACCTTGTATGCATGGTCGTTCCCGAGGGTCAAGTGTTTTGAGCTGATTTTTCTTAGTCTTCTAGTGTTGAGCGTTGTTTCTTGGCTGGTTCTTCGAGTGAGTTGTGGAAGTGGCATAGGAAGTTGGGTCACTTAAGCTTTGACCTTTTGTCTCGCTTGAGTAAACTCAATTTGGTCCGAGGATTGCCACGGCTGAGGTTTGAGAAAGAGTTGGTTTGTGCACCGTGTCGGCATGCTAAGATGGTAGCTTCTTCCCATCCACCCCTCACCGATGTGATGACGGAGCGTCCATGCAAGCTGCTCCATATGGACCTTGTTGGCCCAGCTCGTGTCCGATCTGTGGGTGGGAAGTGGTACGTCCTGGTTGTGGTGGACGACTACTCTCGGTATGCGTGGGTTTTCTTTCTTGAGGAGAAAGGGGAGACGTTTGGTTTTGTTCGAGATCTTGTCTTGAGGTTAAGGAACGAGAGGCACGGAGATGCCATACGAGCGATCCACAGCGACAATGGCTCTGAATTTAAAAACTCTTGTTTCGAAACTTTTTGCCATGACTTGGGTCTTGAACACCAGTTTTCGAGTCGATATACGCCTCCCCAGAACAGCGTGGTGGAAAGGAAAAACAGAACCTTGTGCGAGATGGCTTGGACGATGCTTGATGAGCATAGGACTCCGAGAAGGTTCTGGCCCGAGGCGGTGAATACCGCGTGCTATGTGTCGAACAGGATTTACCTCAGGGTTCACAAGAAGAAAATGTGCTATGAGTTGATGCACGGGTGCACACCCAAGGTGAGTCACTTCCATGTGTTTGGGTGCAAATGCTTCATCTTGAAGAAAGGTAAGAAGTTGGACAAGTTCGAGTCTAGATCTGTCGATGGCATTTTCTTTGGTTACGCATCTCATTCTAGAGCCTTTCGAGTGCTCAATCTTGAAACTAACCAAATTGTGGAGACTTGCGAGGTAACCTTCGACGAGACACAGCCACGTAGTCAGCTTGTCTTTGAGTGTGCAGGTGACGACAAACTTGGCGAGGAGATTTTCCAGGAGGAGGAGCATGAACATAGAGATGATGAAGATGGCGGTGTGGTGCCCGCGGCTGAGCATGTACCTACTACTTCGACTACGGTGGTGGACGGCCCTTCTCCCACACCTACAACGACAAACCCAGTTCAAGAAGAAGCTGTTGTTGAGGGGGAGGTAGCATCAAGGCGAGAACCTCCCCGACGAGTTCAAGTGGATCACCCAGCTTCAAGGATCATCGGCGACATGAATGAACGTACTACACGGTCGAGGGTTCGGAACAATTCTCATTTCGCTCATGCTGCTTTTGTTGCCACCTTTGAGCCCAAAGACATTGGACACGCGCTATCTGATCATAATTGGGTTAATTCGATGCATGAGAAGTTGGAGAATTTTGAGAGGAACCAAGTTTGGGAATTGGTTGACCCTCCCCCAGGGTGTAAGCCGATAGGGACAAAATGGGTGTGGAAAAACAAAGAGGGAGAGAAAGGAGAAGTGGTGAGGAGCAAGTCGAGGCTTGTTGCTCAAGGGTACTCACAGAAAGAGGGGATTGACTACGAGGAGACCTTTGCTCCCGTAGCTCGTCTGGAGGTGATCAGGATCCTTCTAGCCTTTTCCGTGACTAAAGGGTTCAAGTTGTACCAGATGGATGTCAAGAGTGCTTTCCTAAATGGTGTCTTGGAGGAAGTAGTGTATGTGAGGCAACCACCGGGGTTTGAGAGTGAAAAGTACCCCCATCGGGTGTACAAGTTGAGGAAGGCGCTGTATGGGTTGAAGCAGGCGCCTAGAGCTTGATGCGGCAGGTTGAGGGGGTTCCTGTTTGAGAGAGGGTTTGAGATGGGAAAGGTCGATCAGACCTTGTTTCTCCTCAGGCAGGGCAGAGATATCCTGATTGTGCAGGTATACGTGGATGATATTGTCTTTGGTGGCTCGTCTAACTCTCTTGTTGCAAGGTTTGCAGAAGACATGAGCAGGGAATTTGAGATGAGCATGATGGGTGAGTTGCAGTTCTTCCTCGGGCTACAGATCAAGCAATCAAAGGAAGGAACATTTGTGCACCAAGCTAAGTACACCGAGGACATTGTGAGGAAGTTCAAGATGGAGGACTCTAAGGCCATGGCGACGCCTATGAGTACGACTACAACTCTTGATGCGGACGAGGAAGGTGAACACGTGGACCAGAAGGAGTACCGAAGCATGATCGGGTCACTCCTCTACTTGACGGCGACGAGGCCGGACATCCAATTCTCGGTATGTCTGTGCGCTCGTTTTCAAGCATCTCCGAGGACTTCGCATCGGCAAGCGGTCAAGTGTATATTCAGGTATTTGCGTCATACTCCCGACTTCGGCCTTTGGTACTCCACGACTTCTTCTTTAGCTCTTCATGGATTTTCGGATGCGGATTTTGCCGGGTGTCGGTTGGATAGGAAGTCCACTTCTGGGACTTACCAGTTTTTGGGTTCCTCTTTGGTGTCTTGGTCTTCCCGCAAACAGTCGAGTGTTGCTCAATCCACTACCGAGGCAGAGTATGTGGCCGCAGCTAGTTGTTGCTCTCAGCTCCTTTGGATCACATACACCATGAGCGACTTTGGTGAGGAGTATACCCATGTCCCACTTCAATGTGATAGCACAAGTGCCATATGCGTTGCAAAGAACCCAGTGCTCCATTCCAAAACCAAGCACATAGAAGTGAGGTATCATTTCCTGAGAGACAATGTTGAGAAAGGGAAAATCGCTTTGATCCATGTACCCACACATGACCAGCTAGCCGATATTTTCACCAAACCCCTAGATCAAGCAACTTTCACTCGTTTGCGGTGGGAGCTTGGCGTTTGTTTGATTTCTTGAGTTGGTGTGTGGGAGCTCCTTTGTAGCATATGTATAGTTTCCTTTGCGCATTGTTTGCATTTTGCATGGCATGTATAACATGATGTATAGGCATCTTTGTATCTTAGGTTGCATGCATTTTGTATAATATGCATTGTGTAGGAAAAGCTTCTCCTATATACATTATTCACCATGATATGCTATATATGATCTTGTGAGCTAGTTTGGTATGATATGGCATAGTGTGGCTTAGCTCTTGATGATCTTGATTTATATCCATGGTAGATAGCTATGTTTTTTGAAAAATATCACATATATGCTCTCTTGTGAGTAAATGCCTTTATATGATCTTGACATGTTTTAGTGGCTATGCTATGCTTAATTTGTGGTTGGATAGCTTATTTTGATTATATGGGGCCAAAGGCTCATTTGCCATCATGAATGTCTAGCCCCCATGCTTCATCTTGTGGAGGGGCTTAAGTTCCTTTTTGTCGGAAAGACATTTCATGTACCAATTTTAAATCTGAAAATGAAATGTAAATTGCTTGGAAAATGTGCTCCCATGTCATATGTGCTTAATTTACTTGCTTTTGGGTGCTAAATCGTTGCATGTTGCTTACCAATGAGAAGTCTCATATCTAGAAGTAAGCACATGGCTCGGTGGCTTTGACATGACATGAGGTGCTTGTGGGTGTTTATGATGGTCTTATTCTTAGTATGGTTGTCCTAGCATGAAGTTTGTGTGGCTTTGCCATTTTGACTTGTTTTGCTCATGTTTAGGACTTTGCTCATGAGAGGGAAATTTTTCGCAAAAATGCTCAATTCTATCTTAGCTTTACGCAATGGTTGTGAAACTTGGTGATAATGTAGTTGATGTTCACACGATGCTGTAGAGTATCTAACTTGTTCATTTGATCATGTGTAGCATCTTGTGATGGATTTTGTCTATTTGAGAAGCTCTAGTTGCATCTTTTCCAAATTTGAGCCTTGATTCATGCATTGGCAACAAGGGGGAGAAATGTTGGTTGAGAAAAGTTGCATTACATCCCTAGAACCTATCCCAACAGTCAAGGGGGAGCTTGTGCATTTCTTTTGCATTTTTAGCTTTTGGGGGGTGTTTCTGCTGTGTAAATCGGCCTGACTGGTTTTGAGAATCGGCCTGACCGGTTTGGTTGAACCGGCCTGACCGGTTTGGGAAACCGGTCTGACCGGTTTGTGCCCAGTGTTGGCACATGTCCAGGGGGAGTATGCATATGTGCAGGGGGAGCTCTTGTATGCTTTGGTGGTTTGTGCTCTTTGCTTGAGCTTGTTATTGACTCGGTTGTGTCGAGCCGTTGCCCTTGCCTAAGGGGACCGAGTATTTCCTCTTTCAAGTGATCTTGCTCTTTGCCTTGGTTTGACTTTCGATCGCTTGTTTGAGTTTTCTTTTAGTCGTTTCTTTTCTTTTCCTTTTCTCATTGATTACCAAATGTGTGTGTTATCAATGCACTCATCAAGGGGGAGATTGAGGACCATGTGTGGTTCGAGGACCGGTGGATGGTCGCTTCCTGGTGTGATGAGTGATTGACAACGTTGTGTGTACTGATTCTTGGCTAAGTATTGCAGGTGCAGGTTGCGGCTTGACTGCTGTTAGTGCAGGTGAAGAACAAGCGCGAAAGGTCGTCGCCGGTAAGGCCTCCAGGTGTGGAGAAGACAAGTAGGCTTGGTTCGAGGGACACGGTGGCCAGCGGGGTCAAGTGCGGGCCGCATGGTGGCAAGAACAGCAAGATGAGGTCGGTGGACAGTTTCTTGGTTGAGCCTCAAAACCAAGGTCGAGCCGGGACTTCGTGGGAGCCAAGTCATGAGTGGTGATTGGCGGAGGCTACATCAAGTTCGCGGGGTATGTGGTGGTTCACCAGAAAACCACCGGGTTACTCCGCTGTGCCACAAAGCTGAGGCCGAAGACCGGGCGTGGCTGTCAGGCCAAAACCGGCCTGATCGGTTTGGGAAACCGGTCTGACCGGTTTGGGGTCGCAGGGCGCCGGAAGCTTCGAAGCGGAGGACACGCGTCGGGATCGCAAGGCTTGCGTCGAGGCTAAGCGAAGTGTGGTCGCCGGGCATCCGTCCGATGGTGTTACGAAGACAATTTCCTTTTGCTATTTTCCTTCCTATTTTCCTTAGGATTTCTAGGACTAGCTTGAGAGCTATATGGTGAGATCTTGTGAGAGGGAAGGATGATCAGGCGGAAGCTAGACCTTGTATGAACCTTCATGGTATGTATAGATGATTCGGCGTGGTTCCTCAAGGCTTGATTGTGTTCATCCCGATTTCCCTTTTTGGTGATTTTCGAAGCCTTTTCTTGGAATTTCCGTGGGGAAGTTTTGGGGGTGTTTCTTTGAGGGATTCTTGTTGGATGTCACATATGAGGACCTTGTGCCTCTTTGCTTGGTGATCTTGCTCCAACAAACCCTCCGAAACGGCTTCAATTTGGTGGTTTTCGGTGGTTTCCATGGGAAGGTGTTCTTGAGGGTTGACTTCCGATTCCGCTTGATTGAGTAGGTTTTGGGGACCGAGCTTCTAGCCAAAGGTAGCCCACGAGGTACCCCAGCTATCCCCAAAGTCTCACTTTGATCCGTGGAACGAATCGGGAGACCGATCGAGGTGAAGGCTAGGTTTTTCCCGCGGGCTGAGTTCTTCCCGACTGTCCAGGCAAAACCGGCCTGACCGGTTTCCCAAACCGGTCTGACCGGTTTAGCCCCAGTGGGCTGTCGAGAAGGTTTTTGAGCAGGAGAGTCTTGTTCGTGCTATGGCTTTTCTTGTTCGAAGGTGGAGAGGTTCTTGAGTTGTTTTGGGGCAGTTTTAGCCTAGAAGGTCTTTTGGGGATTTCCTAGACAAAACCGGCCTGACCGGTTTGCCAAACCGGCCTGACCGGTTTCCCCTGCCTGCGAGAAGCTAAGTCCCAGAGAAGCGGTCTGACCGGTTTTGGTTGCCAGCAGCAGTTTCGTGTTGTTTTCCGCTGCGTGTTGTGTGTTGCTGTTGGTTGGATCTTGCTCCTAGGTTCAGTAGCACTCCAGTGGCTACGTGGACTTGGCAAGAGAAGCTTGCGGAGGTGTCCGAGTGAAATTGGGTTCATAGGCCGAACTCTTGAGTAGAATTTTTATCGGCTCCCATTCACTCCCCCCCTCTCTGGTTCGCCGTTCCGGTCCTTCAAAAATAGGGAAAATTCAACCTAGAGCTTCTCAAATAGACAAAAGTCAACATAGCATGCTACACACCTCCAAATGAGCAAGTTAGATACTTGATAGCTTCGTATGGACAAAAACTACAAGATCACCAAGTTTCACAACCATTGGACGAAACTAAGATAGAATTGAGCATTTTTACGAAAAATTCCCTTTCATGAGCAAAGCCTAAACATGAGCAGAACATGTCAAAATGGCAAAGTCACACAAACTTCATGCTAGGACAACCATTCTAAGCATAAGACCATCATAAACACCCACAAGCACCTCATGTCATGTCAAAGCATACCGAGCCATGTGCTTACTTCTATGTATGAGACTTCTCATTGGTAAGCAACATGCAACGGTTTAGCACCCAAAAGCATGTAAATTAAGCACATATGACATGGGAGCACATTTTCTAAGCAATTTACATTTCATTTTCAGATTTATAATTGGTACATGAAATGTCTTTTCGACAAAAAGGAACTTATGCCCCTCCACAAGATGAAGCATGAGGGCTAAACATTCATGATGGCAAATGAGCCTTTGGCCCCATATGATCAAAATAAGCTATCCAACCACAAATTAAGCATAGCATAGCCACTAAAACATGTCAAGATCATATAAAGGCATTTACTCACAAGAGAGCATACATATAAGATTTTTGAAAAACATAGCCATCAACCATGGATATAAACCAAGATCATCAAGAGCTAAGCCACACTAAGCCATATCATACCAAACTAGCTCACAAGATCATATATAGCATACCATGGTGAACAATGTATATAAGAGAAGCTTTACCTACACAATGCATATGATGCACAATGCATGCAAGCTATCATACAATGATGACTATACATCATGATACAAATGCAAGAAATGCACAAAGGTAAGCGATACATATGCTACAAAGGAGCTCCCACACACCCAACTCAAGAAATCAAACAAACACCAAGCTCCCTCCCCCCCGCAAATGAGTGAAAGTTGCTTGATCTAGGGGTTTGGTGAAAATATCGGCTAGCTGGTCATGTGTGGGTACATGGATCAAAGAGATTTTTCCTTTCTCTACGTTCTCTCTCAGGAAATGATACCTCACTTCTATGTGCTTAGTTTTGGAATGGAGCACTGGATTCTTTGCAACGCTTATGGCACTTGTGCTATCACATTAAAGTGGGACATGGGTATACTCCTCACCAAAGTCACTCATGGTGTATGTGATCCAAAGGAGCTGAGAGCAACAACTAGCTGCGGCCACATACTTTGCCTCGGTAGTGGATTGAGCAACACTCGACTGTTTGCGGGAAGACCAAGACACCAAAGAGGAACCCAAGAACTGGCAAGTCCCAGAAGTGGACTTCCTATCCAACCGACACCCGGCAAAATCCGCATCCGAAAATCCATGAAGAGCCAAAGAAGAAGACGCAGAGTACCAAAGGACGAAGTCGGGAGTATGTCGCAAATACCTGAATATACGCTTGACTACTTGCTGATGCGAAGTCCTTGGAGACGCTTGAAAATGAGCACACAGACATACCGAGAATTGGATGTCCGGCCTCGTCGCCGTCAAGTAGAGAAGTGACCCGATCATGCTCCGGTACTCCTTCTGGTCCACGTGTTCACCTTCCTCGTCCGCATCAAGAGCTGTAGTCGTACTCATAGGCGTCGCCTTGGCCTTGGAGTCCTGCATCTTGAACTTCCTCACAATGTCCTTGGTGTACTTAGCTTGGTGCACAAACGTTCCTTCCTTTGATTGCTTGATCTGTAGCCCGAGGAAGAACTGCAACTCACCCATCATGCTCATCTCAAATTCCCTACTCATGTCTTCTGCAAACCTGGCAACAAGAGAGTTAGACGAGCCACCAAAGACAATATCATCCACGTATACCTGCACAATCAGGATATCTCTGCCCTGCCTGAGGAGAAACAAGGTCTGATCGACCTTCCCCATCTCAAACCCTCTCTCAAACAGGCACCCCCTCAACCTACCATACCAAGCTCTAGGCGCCTGCTTCAGCCCATACAACGCCTTCCTCAACTTGTACACCCGGTGGCGGTACTTCTCACTCTCAAACCCCGGTGGTTGCCTCACATACACCACTTCCTCCAAAACACCATTTAGGAAAGCACTCTTAACATCCATCTGGTACAACTTGAACCCTTTAGCCACGGAAAAGGCTAGAAGGATCCTGATCGCCTCCAAACGAGCTACGGGAGTAAAGGTCTCCTCGTAGTCGATCCCCTCTTTCTGTGAGTACCCCTGAGCAAAAAGCCTTGACTTGTTCCTCACCACTTCTCCTTTCTCTCCCTCTTTGTTCTTCCACACCCATTTTGTCCCAATCGGCTTACACCCTGGGGGAGGGTCAACCAATTCCCAAACTTGGTTCCTCTCAAAATTTTCCAACTCCTCATGCATCGAATTAACCCAATTGTGATCAGATAGCGCGTGTCCAATGTCTTTGGGCTCAAAGGTGGCAACAAAAGCAGCATGAGCGAAATGAGAATTGTTCCGAACCCTCGACCGTGTAGTACTTTCATTCATGTCGCCGATGATCCTCGAAGCTGGGTGATCCACTTGCACTCGCCGGGGTGGTTCTCGCCTTGATGCTACCTCCCCCTCAACAGCAGCTTCGCCTTGATCTGGGTTTATCGTTGTAGGTGTGGGAGAGGGGCCGTCCACCACCGTAGTCGAAGTAGTAGGTACATGCTCAGCCGCGGGCACCACACCACCATCTTCATCATCTCCATGTTCATGCTCCTCCTCCTGGAAAATCTCCTCGCCAAGTTCATCGTCACCTGCACACTCAAAAACAAGCTGACTATGTGGCTGTATCTCGTTGAAGGTTACCTCGCAAGTCTCCACGATTTGGTTAGTTTCAAGATTGAGCACTCGAAAGGCTCTAGAGTGAGACGCGTAACCAAAGAAAATGCCATCGACAGATCTAGCCTCGAACTTGTCCAATTTCTTACCTTTCTTCAAGATGAAGCATTTGCACCCAAACACATGGAAGTGACTCACCTTGGGTGTGCGCCCGTGCATCAACTCATAGCACGTTTTCTTCTTGTGAACCCTGAGGTAAATCCTGTTCGACACATTGCACGCGGTATTCACCGCCTCAGCCCAAAACCTCCTCGGAGTCCTATGCTCATCGAGCATCGTCCGAGCCATCTCGCACAAGGTTCTGTTTTTCCTTTCCACCACGCCGTTCTGGGGAGGCGTATACGGACTCGAAAACTGGTGTTCAAGACCCAAGTCATGGCAAAAGGTTTCGAAGCAAGAGTTTTTGAATTCCGAGCTATTGTCACTGCGAATCGCTTGTATGGCATCTCCGTGCCTCTCGTTTCTTAACCTCAAGACAAGATCTCGAACAAAACCAAACATCTCCCCTTTCTCCTCAAGAAAGAAAACCCACGCATACCGAGAGTAGTCATCCACCACAACCAGGACGTACCACTTCCCACCCACAGATCGCACACGAGCTGGGCCAACAAGATCCATATGGAGCAGCTCGCATGGACGCTCCGTCATCACATCGGTGAGGGTGGATGGGAAGAAGCTACCATCTTAGCATGCCGACACGGTGCACAAACCAACTCATTTTCAAACCTCAGCCGTGGCAATCCTCGGACCAAATTGAGTTTACCCAAGCGAGACAACAGGTCAAAGCTTAAGTGACCCAACTTCCTATGCCACTTCCACAACTCACTCGAAGATCCAGCCAAGAAACAACGCTCAACAGAAGAAGACTGAGAAAAATCAACTCGAAACACTTGACCCTTGGGAATGACCATGCAAACTAGGTCCCCTCGAGAATCCAAAATCCGAGAACCACCTGACCGAAACAACACCTCAAATCCCTCATCCAAAAGCTGGGACACCGAAAGCAAATTGAACCCGAGCGATTGAACAAGAGTGACACACCTGAGAGTGACCTTGTCACTTACCTTAATCTCACCTTCTGACAACACACACCCTCGCCCATTGTCCCCAAAGGTGATGTATGTCTTGGACACCACCGGGACGAGACTTGAGAACCACCCCTTGTCTCCGGTCATATGCCTCGAGCAACCGGAGTCAATCAACCAAACGTTCCTCAAGTCTCCCACTTGAAATTCAAAAACGAGCACGTGAGTGAACAAACGACTCTGCACTGGGGTTAGTACCAAAAGAGTAAAACCAGTGCCGAGCCATTTGCTCCAAAGTGGGGTTAGCACAAACCAAATCATCGCGCCTATCAAAGCTATCACCACGAAAACCACCACGAGAACCACCACTAGGGAACCACCCCTGTCTAGCCGGAGGAGAACGAAAGCCACGAAAGGAAGACCGTGGACCGTTCCTCCTCTCCATCTCAAAGCTACGACTTCTCCCACCCTCATATTGAGCACGAGGTGGAGAACATCTAGCAAACTGACCACCTGCAAACTCACCAGACCAACCACCAGAACCACGACCACCTGAACCGAACCGAGCGTCCGTACGAGCACGAAAACTAGACCCCTGTCTGTCCAGACCAGCACCGGTCTGACCGGTGTAGCCCGGCCAGCAGCACCACCTGCCACCTTCCGATCTCCCCAAGCCGGAAACATCCTCACAATCGCCTTGGCCCTGGGCATCTACATACGAGTCTCAAGTACACCATTGGAATGGTGGTACTTGTCCTTGTTAGCCCACTCCTTCGCCATTCTCTCCTCACGCTTCCTCTTGAAGCAAAACTCGCCCTTGTGACCATCTCTCCCACAATAGTCACAATGAAACCTTATGGGCTTAGGCTTAGGCTTGGGATGGGGCTGCTCACTCGGTTTCTCTCCACTAGGCTTCACACTCTCTTTCCCAAAGAACTCATTCCCCAAATTACTCTTGAACTTGATGGGTTTCTGGAAATCATTTGTGGAGTGGGGGAATATGGGAGGATCTGGGGTTGTGTCGAGTTTGTTTCTCAGTGGGTTGGGCTTAGGAGCATAGGCATTTTTGTGGAAGGATTTTGGTGGAGCTTGGATATCACCAATCTTCTTTCCTCCCTCACCACTAGACTCTCCAACTTTCTCCGAGCCAAGCGCTTGCCCATCATAGCGCTTGTATGCCTCAATCATCATCCTAAGCTACGGTTCATGACCCGACAACCAACCCATCATTTTTCTCAACTCATCATTCTCATCCTGCAAGCGATCCACATAATGTACAAGTTCCAGATTTTTCAAAGCATGCACTTCACAAGTAGAGCAAGAAGTGGAAAAAGGTACTTTCAGCTTAGCCTCAAGCGAAACAGTATAAGCATGCATCTCATCAATCTTTCCATGCAAAACAGGACAAGAAGTGCAAGCACCTACCAAAGCAGGTCTAGACTTAAGCTCAGCCACTTCAACCCTAAGCACATCTAGTTCATCACAAGTAGAAGCATGCTTATCCTTAAGAGCAGTAAGATCAGCTAGGTACACAGAGCAATCACAACAATCAATCTCATCAGAAACCACAGGAGAAGCCTTAAGCGAATCAATTTCAAGCTTAGTATTAAGGTTCTGGGTTTCTAGCTCAGCCACACGGTTCCTAGCATCTTCTAGTGAGGCCCTAAGCTCTTTCCTCATCTTCTTGGCATTATCAAGCAACTTGCCAAGACGCTCGTTCTCCTCACGCAAGAAGGGAAGCTCGTCATGTACCTCATCCTCGGAGTCCGAGTCCGAGTCGCTCTGGTGACTCTTCTTGCTGCCGGAGCTACAAGCCATGCCGCAGAAGCCATATCTCGCGTAGCAGCTCAGCCCGCTCAAGTTCTTGGATGACTTCTTGTTCTTGCGCCGATCACCTTCATCTTCACTACTACTCGAGCTCGAGGAAGAGTAGGCGGAGCTGGAGTCGACGTCGCTCGCTCCGACCATCGCTCGGGCCTTCCTGCCGCGGCCGTTCTTCTTCCTCGACCGTCGCTCGTCCTTGTGCTTGTTCTTGTGCTTGTGATCACGCCTCGATCGGTACTTGGCATCCTTGCTTGACCGGTGCTTGTAGCCGTCCTTGTTCTCCGTCTTCTCCAGGCAGTCGGCGACGAAGTGTCCCGGCTTGCCGCACTGAAAGCACGTCCATGCTGTCCTCCTTGTGTTCACCCGGTTCTCGTGCAGCCTCTCGAACCGCCTGGTCAGCAACGCCAGCTCGTTCTCTCCAAGCACGTTGAACTCCTCGTCTAGCAAAGACATCAAAGAAGACAAAGAGTACATCGTGGAGGATGTGTTAGCGTTAGCCTTAGCCACTTTGCCACCGATGAGAGCAAGACTATGGGAATCAATCGGGCTCTCAAGACGGGCTGTCAAACCACGATCAACCTCAGCAGACTTAAGCTTCGAAAACAGCTCGTTCACCATCAGAGTGGTGTACTTCTCGGACTCAAGAATGGCCTCGACCTTTCCATCCCACATGGTACGATCCAGCGCGTGTAAGAGCTTCATAGCCCTATCATGGTCATCGTACGGGAGGACGTCGACATTGGCCCTCATGTTGTTCACAACCACCGTGAACCGCTGGAACAAGGCATCCATAGACTCACCGGGGAGATGAGTGAAGTTCTCGTACTCTCTCCGGTAAGTCACATACAACTGTGCCTGAACCTCAGCATTCCCAGCATGAGCATTCTTCAGCTCCAACCAAATTCTACAAGCTAAGTCCTCTGTCTGAACTCGATCGAACTCGAACTAACACAGAGCACGAAACAAGTAGTCAACCGCCTTATTGTTGGCGTCGAACATGTCTCTCGATCCCGGAGCAAGGAAGTTCATCGGATGAACATAAGTTGTGTTCACCGTGACATCCCAAAGGATCTGACCCATACCGCGGAGGAACGCCGCCATCCGCCTCTGCCACATCTGGTAGTTTTTGCCATCGAAGTGCGGAGGACCCGAACCCCGTTCCTAGTACGCCATCCTTGGATCTTAGACTGGTTAGAATCCGAAGATCCGTAACCGGTTCTGATACCACTTGAAGGACCGAAACGGCAAACCAGAGAGGGGGGGAGTGAATGGGAGCCGATAAAAATTCTTCTCGAAGGAGATTGAAACTCCAACAAGATGAACACGGCAACCAAGCACGTGTCCGACTCGACTACCCAAGTTGGTCAAGACCACGTAGCCACTGGAGTGCTACTAGTCCTAGGAACCAACACACAACCTTCCGAACCAAAACACACCAACACGCACAGCGGAAACTTGCACGGCTTGCTGCCTGTGCTACACCGGTCAGACCGATGGCCTGTGCCGGTCAGACCTGTGACGCCGGTTAGACCGGTGGACAGCGCCGGTCAGGCCGGTGGCTACAGGAGCCGCGCAACAAACGTTCCAGGAAGCCTCAGTGACACCTCTAGGCCCTGGAACAAAAACCACCTCCAAAACACAACCTGCACGGAAGAAGAACTCTTCACAAAGCCTAGCAAAACAACTCCAAACAGGCCAAGAACTGACCAGCAAGACCACGGGACAAAATCACACGAACACAGCAGTTGCCCGAGACAAAACCCACCAGGGGGCTTGCCCCGGTCAGACCGGTCAAGAGCACGGTCACGCCTGGGCAGCTCAGGATGAACAGCGCCCGCGAGTCAACTCCCCCAAATCCAACTTCCGATCCTCCAATTCGCTCCACGGATTCGCACAAGACTTTGGGGATAGTAGGAACACCTCATGGGCACTCCATAGCCAAGTTATGGTCCACCAAAACTCGTTGAATCAAGAGGAATCGAAGGATTTTCGCCAAGAACACCACTAACCATAGGACAACGAAAACCCCAAAATTGAGCCCCTTTACTCACGGATTTGGGAGGGGAATCAAAGGGAAAAGAACCATGAGGGGTTCATGCATACATCCCCCACCAAATCCCAAAGAGAAAGGTCTCAAAACCACCACAAGAAATTCGCCACGAAAAGCCTCCGAAAATCACCAAAAAGGACAAACGGGAAAGACACATCCAAGCCTTGAGGAACCACGCCGAATCATCTATACATACCAAAGAGGTTCATACAAGGTATAGCTTGCCGCCCAATCATCCTTCCCTCTCACAACATCTCACCGTGAAGCTCTCAAGCTGGTCCTAGAAATTCCAAAGGAAAAATGGAAGGGAAAATAGGAAAACAAATGAGCTAGGGTTCCAATAGATGGCTGCCATCCTCTCACCCCTTGGGTTATATGGAGGCAAGCCGAAAGACTAAAATACCCTTACAGCTAACTAGGGATACATGCTCCTCAAGGGCGAATTGGGAAGTCTTTGTCATCGCTCCATCGCACGGATGCCCAGCGACCGCAAACTTGCTTAGCCTCGACGCAAGCCTTGCGATCCCGACGCGTGTCCTCCACTTTGAAGTCTCCGGACTGCGTCGTCGCACACCGGTCAGACCAGTGCTCCTCACCGATCAGACCGGTACCCACCGGTCAGACCGGTCCGATGCTGCTGCACCTCCGTCTTCGGTCTTCGGTCTTGGCTTTGTGGATCAACCAAGGAACCCAGTGGTTTTCTGGTGAACCACTGGAAACCCCGCGGACTCGGTGTAGCCTCTGCCAATCACCACTCATGACTCGGCTCCCACGTAGTCCCGGCTCGACCTTAGTTTTGAGGCTCAACCAAGAAACCGTCCATGACTTCATCTTGCCGTTCTTGCCACCATGCGGCCCGCACTTGACCCCGCTAGCCACCGGGTCACTCGAACCAAGCCTACTTGTCTTCTCCACACCTGGAGGCCTCACCGGCAACGACCTTTCGTGCTTGTTCTTCACCTACACCAACACCAGTCAAGCCGCAACCTGCACCTGCAATACTTAGCCAAGAATCAGTCCACACCACGTTGTCAATCACTCATCACACCAGGAAGCGACCTACCACCGGTCCTCGCACGACACAGGCTCTCACTAGTGAGCCGGCCGCACCTGACATCTTGGCCCCACGCGCTCCACCGATCTCCCTTGCCTATAAAAGGCACCTCACACTCGCTGGATTGGACACACAACGCAAAAGCATCTCCATTTCCCTCTTTTGTTCACTTAGAGTAGGATTAGTGTAGCTTGGGAGTTAGAGTCGAGTCGAGCTAGTCTTGGGGTTCCAGAGGAGTCTTCTTCAGAGTTCCGGTACTACTCTTGTATCCTTTCTTTGTTTAGACTCAAGTACAATTCAAGTTATCTTTCTATCTTACCTTTCGAGTCAATTACATTCAGCTTTTACTTTGCTCTAGAAGCTTTATTCTTGGTTTAGACTAAAGTTAGTTTAGTCTTTGTTAGCATAGCTCTCTTGAACCATATAGTGTTGTGGTCGTTCTTCGCTTGATCTCCGGTGGTTCACGGGAGAGAGAGACCTTCCTTCGTGATATCCGGGGAAAGGTTCTTTGGTTCGATGTGAGCGCGGTGCTCAGAGCTTACCTTAGTCTTAGATTGGTGTCCCGTTCAACAGAATAGTTGTGGTACCCTAAGGAGGTGACAGCTCCGGACGGGCTTTGCAGTCCACCACGTTAGTTCGAGCCGGTAGGATTCAGCGCGTCGTCGTTCTCCCTTCTCATCCCAGTCTGAGAGCGCGGCTTTGCATGCCCCTGCAGCACTAGAAGAGCTTGTCGAGTTTAGCTTGCCTTGGTTATACTTTGCCTAGAGTTGACAAGAATAGATAGATTGTGTTAGGATCCTTTCTCGTCTCGTTGTCCTCCCAGCTCGCTAGATCCTCTCTAACCTTTTATCAAGATCTCCTTGTGTGTGTCAAGTTATCCCCGAATATCTTTATTCGTTACCCCCGCTATAGCTCTTTACCTAGTCTTGTCTTTCTCCACCGTTTATTCGATTATCTTTGCCGTAGTGCCTCCCTTGGGAAAATATAAATACGATAACCCGAATACCACCGGGTGAAGTGCTACAACGGTAATTCGTGCGCTTGCGGACCTTTCTATGATCATATGTTTTACCAAAGACGTTTCCTAGCCCCATTACTAGGGGTGTAAACCCGGTAGCGATGCTTGCAAGTGCCAACAAGCATTCCTGGCGCCGTCACCATGTGTGCATACTTAGTAGTGAGGCTAAGGAGCGTCAATAGTTTTCGTGCTCACGATGATGCTCGGTTCAGTTCCTTTGGTCGTGGTACTGGTGGTTAGTGTGGTGAGTCTGGTGGTGTTGAGTTTGATGGACGTTCTCCTCCTCGTGGTCAATACGAGTCTAGGAGAGGTCGCAATTTTGAGTTGGGGAGGAGCTACGGTCCATGGTCTTCCTTTCGTGGCTTTCATGCTCCTCCTGCGAGACAGGAGTGGTTTCCCCGTGGTGGTTTCAGTTCTGTTAGAGATGGTAGGATGGTCTGAGGTTTGATGCTCGTGGTAGGATGGATCGTGCTAACCCCACTTTGGAGCAGATGGCTCAGCACTGGTTTTACTCTTTTGGTATTAACCCCAGTGTTGAGTCATTTGCTCATTCATGTGCTCGTTTTTTGAATTTCAGGTGGGAGGCTTGGGAAACATTTGGTTGATCAACTCCGGTTGCTCGAGGCACATGACCAGAGATCGGGGGTGGTTCTCCAGCCTCACCCCGGTGGTGTCCAAGACATACATCACCTTTGGGAACAATGTGCGAGGGTGTGTACTTTCAGAAGGTGAACTGAGGGTAAGTGACAAAGTGGTGCTGAAGCGTGTTGCCTTGGTCAAGTCGCTCAAATTTAACTTGCTTTTGGTTTCCCAGCTTCTTGATGAAGGTTTTGAGGTGTTGTTTCAGTCGGGTGGTTCTCAGATACTTGATGCTCAAGGTGACCTTGTCTGTGTGGTCGTTCCCGAGGGTTAGATATTCCGAGTAGATTTTTCTCAAAGTTTGGGTGTTGCGAGGTGTTTTGTGGCTTGTTCTTCGGATGAGTTGTGGAATTGGCATAGGACGTTGGGTCACTTGAGTTTTGACCTTTTGTCACGCTTGAGTGGACTTAACTTGGTCCGAGGATTGCCCCGGTTGAAGTTCGAAAAGGATTTGGTATGTGCGTCGTGTAGGCATGCTAAGATGGTAGCTGCTTCCATCCACCCCTCACTGATGTGATGACGGAGCGTCCATGCAAGCTGCTCCATATGGACCTTGTTGGCCCAGCTCGTGTGCGATCTGTGGGTGGGAAGTGGTACGTCCTGGTTGTGGTGGATGACTACTCTCAGTATGCTTGGGTCTTCTTTTTGGAGGAAAAGGAGGAGACATTTGGTTTTGTTCGAGATCTTGTCTTGAGGTTGAAGAACGAGAGGCACGAAGATGCCATACGAGCGATTCGCAGTGGCAATGGCTCGAAATTTAAAAACTCTCGCTTTGAAACCTTTTGCCTTGACTTGGCTTTTGAACACTAGTTTTCGAGTCTGTATACACCTCCCCAGAATGGCGTGGTGGAAAGGAAGAATAGAACCTTGTGTGAGATGGCTCGGACGATGCTTGATGAGCATAGGACTCCGAGAAGGTTCTGGGCTGAGGCGGTCAATACCGCGTGCTATGTGTCAAACAAGATTTTTTCTCTGGGTCCATAAGAAGAGAACTTGTTATTAGCTGATGCACGGTGGAACCCCCAAGGTGAGTCACTTTCACGTCTTTGGCTACAAATGCTTCATTCTTAAGAAAGGGAAGAGTTTAGACAAGTTCGAGGCTAGGTCTATCGATGACATTTTCTTTGGTTACGCGACTCATTCTAGAGCCTTTCGAGTGCTCTACCTTGAAACTAACCAAATTGTGGAGACTTGCGAGGTTACCTTTGACGAGACACAGCCACCTAGTTCGCTTGTTTTTTAGTGTGCAGGTGACGAGGAACTTGGCGAGGAGATATTCGAGGATGATGTCCAGCAGCAAGGAGATGAGGAAGATGGTGGTGTAACGCCCGCGGCTGAGCATGAACATACTACTTCGACTAGGATCGGGGACGGGCCTTCTCCCACACCTACGACGATGTGCCGAGATCGAGATGAAGCTGCAGCTGAGGGGGAGGAGGCTTCGAGGCGAGAAGCTCCCCGGCGAGTACCAATGGATCACCCAGCTTCAACGATCTACGGGAACATCAACGAACGAACTACACGATCGAGGTTTCGAAATGACTCTCACTTTGGCCATGCTGCTTTTGTTGCTACTTTTGAGCCCAAAGACATTGGACACGTGCTTTCTGATTACAATTTGGTAAATTCTATGCATGAGGAGTTGGAGAATTTTGAGAGAAATCAAGTTTGGGAGTTAGTGGAGCCTCCACCAGGGTGTAAGCCGATTGGGACAAAATGGGTATGGAAAAACAAAGAGGGAGAGAAAGGTGAAGTAGTGAGAAACAAGTCGAGGTTGGTTGCTCAGGGGTACACACAAAAAGAGGGGATAGACTATGAGGAAACATTTTCTCCTTTAGCTCGTTTGGAGGTGATTAGAATCCTTCTAGCCATCTCTGTGGCTAAAGGATTCATATTGTACCAAATGGATGTGAAGAGTGCGTTCCTGAATGGTGTGTTGGAGGACGAAGTGTAGGTAAGGCAACCACCGGGGTTTGAGAGTGAGAAGTACCACCACAGGGTGTACAAGTTGAGGAAGGCGCTCTATGGGTTGAAGCAGACACCTAGAGCTTGGTATGGTAGTGTGACAACCCGCCCGAGAAAATATTGTACTATCGCCTAAACCAATCCACTTTGGTCATTAAGCGATAATAAAGTACCATCCCGTCGTAAGTTGTCGGGTCAAAGCCTGGTAAATCACTTGGGTAACACACAGAGGATCGAAACATATGTATTAACACTCACACGAAGGCGAGTCCAGAGTACAAACACAAATTAAATCCCATTTACCACTAAGGGTTAATTATTACAAACCATGGTTCATGACATGATAGGTAAAGGTTTAGAGTTCGAAAACAGCGGAAAATAAACTAGCAATACGATAGACATCACAGGAGGCCATCCATGATGCCATCACTAGTCGTCATCCACCCATTCCAGCTTCCAGCCGGGTGGAAACTCTCCAGGCCAAACCACAACACCTGCAACAACATTTATAAAGCAAGGCTGAGTATACTAATACTCAGTAAGACTTAACCGTCGGGTGATAACTACATCACCAAACTCTAGACATGAGAGGCAATTTGGCCGGTGGGTTCTTTTGCTGAAAAGCAACAAAGAGTAGGTCCTTACTTTCAATATTTTAACTCAAATTCTAGTTAATTACCGTTTCTAAGTGAGCCATCTATCGTAATCAAGAATTGTACAATACAATTAATCCACGCAGCAATATTCACATAGTTCCATCATTAAGGGATATCATGGCCAGTTGATTAAGCAGTCTGAAATAACAGTGAGAGGCCAACAATCGATTGATTAAACACTTGCAAGGTAAACCGAAACACACGGAGCAGTGCCCTCACAAAGTTGGCACCGACCAGGCGGCCCAAAAATCCTCAGCTTTGGATCGAAGCTTACTGTCCTGGGTACAAGGATTATCTGGTATGCCCCAACACAGTACATCCAGCCTCACACATGTACCCTCCTCCCGGTTGCGAGCTGGGCAGGCGAATGCTCAAGATTAAGTAAGATCCCGCACCGTCTCATTAAGGTACTAGGCTTACCAGTCCCATTCTCGACAAGTGTTTAGTACGTTCAAAAGCTTAGCCCACGAAAGCCACTGGACCGGAGCCCAAATCCCATGCTCATACCACATGAGTAATCCATTTATACAGATCTTACGATTCCAACATAAGAACCTATTCTCGCGAGTGACGAACATCACTCGACTTTTACCGGGTCCAATAGCATAGCAACTAACGACCTAGCATACTAGTAAAACATCGTAGGTACCTTGGGATCATGCATCTAGGGTTTCAATTCAACTCCCGAAACGTAAATGCACAAACATAACAAAGGTAGTTGAATAATTTTAAAAAGAAGGGGTAATGATCCGGGACTTGCCTTCGTCGGCAAGGTTGGCCTTGGGCCCTTCTGGACTTTGGTCCAGGTCCTTAGCTATGTCCACGTACTCTAGCTCACCGTCAGCGCCCTCGTCTCCTCCTTCCGGTACGAGCGTATAGCTACCGTCGGGAAGATCTACACGAGGATGCATACGCAAGATTTAATTGGCGGTTTTCATTTAATTAATTACAAAACAACATATGACAACCATGAAGTGTATGGTTGGCCATATTCACCATGACAAACATATATTTGGTATATTCTTCCTATTAAAGTAATATCATGTGGTGCTTTATTATTTATTCTTTTTTATAGTAACTGTGTACATATTTATACAAATTAATTAATTGAATTCACAAAAACATCAAGGGTTGTGCCTAAGCTCCTAGGCATGCTACCCAACACATCCATAGGGTCAACTAAGGGTGGAAGTGGGGTTTTCCAATTTAAAACTATTGTGGAGCTTAAAATGGCTTTCAACGTTTTTATCCATAAATTAATTCATAAAATAAGGTGAGTGGTGTTTCTGAAGCTCTATAGACCTAAATAAAGACACTGAGCAAGATTTCACATTTAGAATAGCTACAAATTAATTATACCAAAAATGGCAATTTCTAGCTACCACCAATAAGATAAATTCATATAAAAATAAATAAACAACTTATGGAACCAAACTTTCTCCCACTTATTCTCTGACTCAAAACAAGGCTATTCACACAACAAATGTATCAAGGGCCATTCTATATCTTGAACTATGCAATTTCCTTTTAAACTAAGCATAAATCAAGAATAAATATTTCTAGCAGTTATAAAATCATGATTAATTCACCAAAGGTGTATCTAGGCATATTAAGATCATAACAAGAAGTTGAGCACAAAACTATATTTATATTTAGCTACAAAAATCATTAAGGCAGATATAGCATAAATGCAAACTAAATCATATTTTTGGTCCAGAGCCTACATATGGCATCTCCAACAATATATCCAAAGTTCAGCTCCAGATCACATGTAGATTTTGAACTACAGCAGATTGTAGATTTGCTCACAAGGAAACCAACAAAATTGAGTTTGCATTTTTCTAATTTTTCTGTGATTTGCTACATATTTTACAAGATCTGGTCAAAACAAACAAAAGGGGTAGAATCTATTTACACAGAAGTCCCTGGAAAGAGTTTTGGCTTCACAGAAATGCCCTCGGTATTTACAGCTAGGCCCCCGAGCATAAAATCCCTCACACCCATGCCCTCCGGCAGCGGGGCGAGCTCGCCGGCGGCGAGTGGTGGCCGGAGGTGGGCAACACGTGGCACAGGCGTGGAATTAGGCTCACCACTCGTCGATTTGTGGTGGTGGATTGGCCGGAGATGTCTTCGGTGAGCGGCTGCGGTGAAGTCGTGGCGGCGCAGCCGCTGCAGGTCGGACTCCGGCGAGGATGGGGGTGGTGCGGGGCAAGGTGCGACGGTGTGAGCTCCAGGGCATCTTAGGGAAGGTGCTAGGGGTGTGGGTCAGCACCAGGAGTGAGCGGCGAGGGGAGCTCGCCGGCGGCGACAATGGCGGATGCGGTGGTGCACTGGCTTCGCGCGAGGAGAAACGGCAGCGCCTTTTATATGCAGGCGAGGGGATGAGAGGGGAGGAGGCGTCGTCGCGAAGCAACAGAGGCGAGGAAGGGGGCTCCGGCTGCCATGGGACGCGTGCGGGTGCTTGGCCGGCGGGCGGCGCCGCAGGGGGCTCGGCTGCGGAAGCGCCAGCGTGTGGCACGTGGCGAAGCGCGACTCCCGAGGGATTCGGTCGGGCGCGGGGTGTGGGGGCCCGGAAGCGCCAGCGTGTGGCATGTGGCGAAGCGCGACTCACGTTTTCACCTTCCAGGCGGCTAGAGGGGCCCGGACGCCGAGAGGGCGGCAGCGCCACGTGGCGGTGCGCGTGTGCGCGCTCAGGAGCGCGGATGCGACGGCGCGGCGCGACGTCGCCGGTTCCAATTCCACTTACCCATGTTTGACCGAGGTTTGTTCAAAGTTTTCAAACCAAACTTTAAAAACTTTGAATAGCAAAGTTGTAGAGCAACTATAGGAGATCATCTTTTGTAAAGGCTGACCTATGTTTAGATCAACGGTTTGAGCATAAATTTCTGCTGAAGTTGATGTCTTTCTCGGCTCGGCAGGAAAACAGATGCTGGCGTTGACCGCATTTTTGAACATCTTCCGCTCAAATTCTCAAATGCCGCCAATTATGAAAAGTGTGTTCCTCAAAAAGACGAACAACTTTTGTATTGGCCAATTTTGAAGTGTTTAAGTGAAATTTGGAGAACGCGGCAAAAGTTCTAGGAAAGGTTCATGGGCACTAGGGTTTGAAAAGGGTTTTAGGGGTTTGACCAAAAGTCCACTTGTGTGATTAGGCACTAATGATCATGTTGACTAGGGTTTTGAGGTGTTGGCCAAAGGTTGACCCGATTTGACCGAAGCCAAGATGTTTGACCAGGGTTTTGACCGCTAATGAATGTTGACTTGGTCAAAGGAGGTGATTAGCACTAATTAGCACTTATTAAAAATCTGGGGCGTCACAGCCTACCCCCCTTAAAAAGAATCTCATCCCGAGATTCAAAAGTAAAAGACGAAAGTAAGAAGGTGTTTTCGGATAGAAACAATACCCATGAAGTTAAGTTGGCCTTGCTTCACTTGAATTGTCGGCTTCTTATCGTTATTGCCCTTATCTGCTCCGGAGCCTTGATACTGCTGCTGGGGCTTGTTTTGCTTAGGGTTCGGGCATTCATTGGCATAATGCCCCGGTTGTCTACAATTGTAGCAAATGCGGGGTGGAAGTTCCTTAGGCTTGGAAAATTGTTGCTGCTCCTTCCAGTACTGGAAATTTCCCGAAGGCTTATTCTGGGAAGGGTTCACTCTCCAGTGCCCAGCTGAAGAGGATTGTGAAGACCCATGAGTATTCTTCTTGACAAAGCAAAACATCTTGCTCGATCCACTTCCTGAAGCAAAATCGGCTTGTCGCTTCCTATCCTTCTGTGCCTTTCTCATAGCATCCTCCTGAGAGATAGCTTTGTTTACCAACTCATGATTACTATTGGGCTGCAGCAGATTTAGCCTTTCGTACAAGTCACCATTAAGACCATCACGGAAACTTTCCATCTTTTTAGCATCAGTGTCCACATGATGTCCTCCGTACTGGTAGAGACTGTTGAACTTCTGTGCATATTGATACACGGTATTGACTCCCTGCTTAAGAGCCAGCAACTCTTTCATTTTCCTATCCATGAGTCCTTTAGGGATATGGTGGTCCTTGAAGGCTTGCTTGAATTCACCCCAAGTGACTTCGTGTCCAGCAGGTTGCATGGACTTGTAGTGCTCCCACCACATTAGTGCTTCACCACGAAGCTGCAAGGTCGCAAAGTTGGCCTTGCGCTCCTCAGAGCAAGGCAGGATAAACGCAGAAAATTTGGCCTCTATGGCCCTGACCCATGCATCAACTTCAAGGGGATCTTCTGCCTTAGTAAACGTTGGGGGCTTCATCCCAAGAAACTGGGTGTATGTGGTGACCATATGTGGTCCATCCTAATTAGCCCCATGTGGAGGTCTTTGTTGCAGCTGCTGGGCCATCTGCTGCTGCATTTGTAGGATCTGGCGCAACACTTCGGTTTGCGTTGCCATGAATGCCTCCGCCGGCGTCATGGGCGGTGGCGGTGGTAGGTCACCATTACCCGACGCACCAAAACCATTAGGAGAGCTGCGTGTTGGTCCCACCATCTGAAAATTTGAGTTTTCATTAAACACACATTCATAAGCTTCCTCATAAAAATTAACAAGTAGAATATGCACAACGAAAACTCATTCATGGCAAGTTTTTCGAAAACGGACAGCACAGCGGTCATAAGCATAAAATTCATAAATCTCTGCCCATGCACCAAAAAAATCTCATTTTTGGTCAGTAGGTGTAGGATTTCATAAGCTCCAAGGTTGGTATTCAACTCCGAGTCAAACTCCAAAGTTAACATGCCTGAAAAGTTCCATCACCGAGGTTTTGTCTAGCTGGTTTGGACAGCAAGCAGAGTTTGGCTAAAAATTTTATAACTCCTGGTATGAATGTGCAAAAATGCTGAAATTTGGTGATCATGACCATCACAATATTTCACACCACTTTGGTATTCAACTCGAGGTCCAAATTTGATCACAACTATCTTAATGCAAGCATTCAACACACCACAACCGAGGGGTGTTCAACCATAGCATTACATTGATGCCATGTTTTGGGATCACCATAATAATACATGGGGGTTACAATGCAGCCTAGCCACACAAGAGGAAACTCCTAGTTCAGCCTACCATAAAAACCAACCAAAACGCGGCTGTACACACTAGGGGGTTCCTTCCTACTACCACACTCGTACAACTCCTTACTTTATTACGAGCATACCAACTTCCAACTAGATGACAAGCTAGTCTTAGGTTTACTTCCTACTGGTTTGGCCTTCTGAAGCCGAAGAAAGGCTCTAGGTGAAGCAGGTCTAGACTCTACTCCAGATTCTCCTTGAATGTCCTCAGCATCTCCTTCTTCTTCTGGTTCGGGAAAGACAGGTTCCGGAGGTGGGACTGCTATCGCTTCCAGTTGATTCTCTAGTTCGAGCATATATTGGTCATTATGTTGTAGCATAAAATTCTGCTCGTGAATGACATTACTCAATTCTCGTATTTTTGCCTTATCCTTGCGTCTTCTCTTCTTGAGAGTGGCTATCAGTGCTCGGGCTTCCTTCAACTCTTGGGTGGTACTTTCCACTTCTGTAACTCGTTGCCTATAAACTTGGTGTCTATAGAACACACTTTCTCCCACCATAAGTTGGTAGGTGTCATACATGGCTTTAGAAAAGCGAACGGAGGTGATGAGATCATGATGGTGGCGAGAGTTTTCCTGATCGGAGAGAAGAGCTTCTCGTTCGACCCATGGTCCTGGGTGTTGCTCAGGTAAAGGAATTACTTTGGCTGCAGTGCCAACTACCGAGTCAGGATGCTTCCCACAAAAAGTTGTGAGTGCTTCAAGAGCAGCCTTTTGCACAGTGTCAGCCAGGTTCAACCCTTGTGCCTTACTCTCGCATGCTTCCCAAGCAGGATTTGTCAGGCACACGGGGACTTTCACCTTCACTTCACAACGAAGGAGCTGGCCTGTGGTCATGAGCTCACGTGCCAAGTACTCTGGATAAGCGGTGTACCCAAAGTCCTTCAGGGTGTCCCACAAGAGTGTAGGGAATCCACCCTCCTCGAGGCAGTTCACGAGAGTCCATGCTTCCGCATTAGCCGGTGTAGATCCAAAGTTGTCCATATGGACATAACGACAAATGTGAAAACCAGACGGACATGAGTGTATAAGGATAGATTCGGTCAGCGATAAAAAGAGTATGTGGGTAAGAAATGGGGTAGCCATTGGTACAAACATCCAACTTGGCAAAGTTCTAGCAGCTCTGAATAAAAATTCATAACTTAAAAACCAGAGCCCCAAAAAGTTCCAAATCTCTGTAGCAACTCAGCAAGGTTATGAGGCACATCTTTGGTACACAATTATTGATCTAGAAAGATTAGGAAGGTGCTCCAATTAAGCAAGGTTTCAGATTAGGTTCCCGGAAAAACAGCATCATAGAGGTTCACTAATCTGAGCATAACTTGAGGTATACAGAAGCGATGACCGCGAATTTTGTGCGAGCAAAAACTAGATTAGACATGGAGCAACTTTGGTATAGATCACCTAGGCAAATTAATTTTTGAACAGGGTGCAAAAATTCAATCAAACAATCAAATTTTGGACAGCAACTACACCTACACATGTGAGAGGCTATGCAAGAAATCACACACTAGCAAAATTTCACCTAGAGAGCACACAAAACATGTATGGGTTCAGTTTTAAGTTTCTACAATTTTTAACATGATGCATAATGTCCTATTCGTCCTCACAAGGTGATCAAGCCAAAAATCGAAGTTAGTGCCAGTGGCAAGGCTTATATGCGTTTCTCCCTATAATAACTAGTCGAGAACTATTCGATGCTCACATAGCGACTTACGAAACGTAGTTAGTGTACCTGCAGAAAAGAACCTTTTGTGCCAGCACTAACGTAAGCATCCCCAAACATTACGTTCACTATAAAAATGGCACCCATGCGTTTATCGCTGTATGGACAGCATCCAACCTCAGACACCCTCCGTTTGAATGGAGTGTATCCTTGCCTCGCATATTCATAATGCGGAACGCACACGTATGGCAAAACGTGGTGACATCACAACCCATGACATGTTCATCTTGAATAGAGCATGCCATCCTTCGTATCACTCGCATACAGAAAGCACACGTATGAAACACGTGGGCATCCAACCGAGAAGATAGGATCCGTGGAATGGATTGCCCTATCGACCCTCGCATACTCGTGATGCGGCACAACACACGTATGAAACAAGTGGCCTAAGAAGTGCTCGAAGTTAGCAAAATAAACCATAGATTTTTAAGCCACCTGAAAGAGCCCAAAAATTCCCACTAGGGCCTCTTAGTCTATTTCCATCCTTAACGATCCAACGTATTTTGCAAATACAATCAATCTTGGCAAGTTTTATTCAAAAGCAAGTGATTAAAGTTATTAATTAAACTCCAGTGCATATTAATCACTCTGGTACCAGCTGTGACAACCCACTTGAGAAAATAATGTACTATCACCTAAACCAATCCACTTTGGTCATTAAGCGATAATAAAGTATCATCCCGTCGTAAGTTGCCGGGTCAAAGCCCGATAAATCACTTGGGTAACACACAGAGGATCGAAACATATGCATTAAAACTCACACAAAGGCGAGTCCAGAGTACAAACACAAATTAAATCCCATTTACCCCTAAGGGTTAATTATTACAAACTATGGTTCATGACATGATAAGTAAAGGTTCAGAGTTCGAAAACAGCGGAAAATAAACAAGCGATATGATAGACATCACAGGAGGCCATCCATGATGCCATCACTCGTCGTCATCCACCCATTCCAGCTCCCGGCCGGGTGGAACCTCTACAGGCCACACCACAACACCAGCAACAACATTTATAAAGCAAGGCTGAGTATACTAATACTCAGCAAGACTTAACCGTCGGGTGATAACTACATCACCAAACTGTAGACATGAGAGGCTATTTGGCCGGTGGGTTCTTTTGCTGAAAAGCAACAAAGAGTAGGTCCTTACTTTCAATATTTTAGCTCAAATTCTAGTTAATTACCATTTCTAAGTGAGCCATCTATTGCAATCAAGAATTGTACAATACAATTAATCCACGTAGTAATATTCACATAGTTCCTTCATTAAGGGATATCATGGCCAGTTGATTAGGCAGTCTGAGATAATGGTGACAGACCGACAATCAATTGAATAAACCCTTGCAAGGTAAACCTAAACACACGGAGCGGTGCCCACACAAAGTTGGCACCAACCAGGTGGTTCCCAAAAATCGTCGGCTTGGGATCGAAGCTTATAGTCCTGGGCACAAGGCTTATCTGGTATGCCCCCACATAGTACATCCAGCCTCACACATGTACCCTCCTCCCGGTTGCGAGCTGGGCAGGCGAATGCTCAAGATTAAGTAAGATCCCGCACCGTCTCATTAAGGTACTAGGCTTACCGGTCCCATTCCCGACAAGTGCTTAGTACGTTCAAAAGCTTAGCCACGAAAGTCACTAGACCGGAGCCCAAATCCCATGCTCTTACCACATGAGCAATCCATTTATACAGATCTTATGATTCCAACATAAGAACCTATTCTCGCGAGTGACGAACATCACTCAACTTTTACCGGGTCCTCTAGCATAGCAACTATCGACCTAGCATACTAGTAAAAGAGCATAGGTACCTCGGGATCATGCATCTAGGGTTTCAATTCAACTCCTGAAACGTAAATGCACAAACATAGCAAAGGTAGTTGCAAAATTTTAAAAAGAAGGGGTAATGATCCGAGGCTTGCCTTCGTCGGCAAGGTTGGCCTTGGGCCCTTCTGGACTTTGGTCTAGGTCCTGAGCTACATCCAGGTACTGCAGCTCACCATCAGCGCCCTCGTCTCCTCCTTCCGGCACGAGCGTATAGCTACCGTCGGGAAGATCTACACGAGGATGCATATGCAAGATTTAATTGGCAGTTTTCATTTAATTAATTACAAAACAACATATGACAACCATGAAGTGTATGGTTGGCCATATTCACCTTGACAAACATATATTTGGTATATTCTTCCTATTAAAGTAATGTCATGTGGTGCTTTATTATTTATTCTTTTTTATAGTGACTGTGTAATGAATTGAATTCGCAAAAATAGCAAGGGTTGGCCCTAAGCTCCTAGGCATGCTACCCAACACATCCATAGGGTCAACTAGGGGTGGAAGTGGGGTTTTCCAATTTGAATCTATTGTGGAGCTTAAAATGGCTTCCAACGTTTTTATCCATAAATTAATTCATAAAATATGGTGAGTGGTGTTTCTGAAGCTCTATAGACCTAAATAAAGCCACTGAGCAAGATTTCACATTTAGATGAGCTATAAATTAATTATACCAAAAATGACAATTTCTAGCTACCACCAATAAGATAAATTCATATAAAAATAAATAAACAACTTATGGAACCAAACTTTCTCCCACTTATTCTCTGACTCAAAACAAGGCTATTCACACAACAAATGTATCAAGGGCCTTTCTAGATCTTGAACTATGCAATTTCCTTTTAAACTAAGCATAAGTCAAGAATAAATATTTCTAGCAGTTATAAAATCATGATTAATTCACCAAAGGTGTATCTAGACAAAATAAGATCATACCAGAAGTTGAGCACAAAAATATATTTTTATTTAGCTACAAATATCATTAAGGCATATATAGCATTGATGCAAAATAAATCATATTAAAAGATCAATCAATAACTATGTGCAATTTTTTGTCCAGAGCCTACATATGGCATCTGTAACAACATATCCAAAGTTCGGCTCTAGATCACATGTAGAGTTTGAACTACAGCAGATCTAGGTTAAACTGATTTCAATTTTTCATGCAAAAACTATCAGTCAAAAGTAGGGTCATGCTTTGCAAAAGGTGTAGACTTGCTCACAGGGAAACTAACAAAATTGAGTTTGCATTTTTCTGATTTTCTGTGATTTGCTACGTATTTTACAAGGTCTGGTCAAAACAAACAAAAGGGGTAGAATCTATTTACACAGAAGTCCCTGGAAAGAGTTTTGGCTTCACAGAAATTCCCTCGGTATTTACAGCTAGGACCTCAGGCATAAAATCCCTCACACCCGTGCCCTTCGGCGGTGGGGCGAGCTCGCCGATGGCAAGGGGCGGCCAGAGGTGGGCAACACATGGCGCATGCGTGGAATTAGGCTCACCACTCGTCGATTTATGGTGGTGGATTGGTCGGAGATGTCGCCGGTGAGCGGCGCGGTGAGGTCATGGCGGCGCGGCCGCTGCGGGTCGGACTCCGGCGAGGATGGGGGCGGTGCGGGGCAAGGTGCGATGGTGTGAGCTCCAGGGGGTCCTAGGGAAGGTGCTAGGGGTGTGGGTCGGCACCAGGAGAGAGCGGAGAGGGGAGCTCGCCGGCGGTGGCAATGGAGGATGCGGCGGTGCCCTGGCTTCGCGCGAGGAGAAATAGCGGCGCCTTTTATAGGCAAGCGAGTGGATGAGAGGGGAGGAGGCGTCGTCGCGAAGCAACGGAGGCGAGGAAGGCGGCCCAGGCTGCCGTGGGATGCGTGCGGGCGCTTGGTCGGCGGGCGGCACGACAGGGGGCTCAGCCGCGGAAGCGCCAGCGCGCGGCACGTGGCGAACCGCGACTCCCGAGGGATTCGGCGGAGCGCAGGGTGTGGGGGACGGGCACGGGCGCGGGCGCGTCTTGGCCTCCCAGGCGTCCGAAGGGGCCCGGACGCCGAGGGGGCGGCAACGCCACATGGCGGCGTGCGTGTGCGCGCTCTGGAGCGCAGATGCGACGGCACGGCGCGACGTCGCCGGTTCCAATTCCACTTACCCATGTTTGACAGAGGTTTGTTCAAAATTTTCAAACCAAACTTTAAAAACTTTGAGTAGCAAAGTTGTAGAGCAACTATAGGAGATCATCTTTTGTAAAGGCTGACCTATGTTTAGATCAACGGTTTGAGCATAAATTTCTACTGAAGTTGATGTCTTTCTCGGCTCGGCAGGAACACAGATGCTGGTGTTGACCGCATTTTTGAACATCTTCCGCTCAAATTCTCAAATGCCGCCAATTATGAAAAGTGTGTTCCTCAAAAAGACAAACAACTTTTCTATTGGTCGATTTTGAAGTGTTTAAGTGAAATTTGGAGAACGCAGCAAAAGTTCTAGGTAAGGTTCATGGGCACTAGGGTTTGAAAAGGGTTTTAGGGGTTTGACCAAAAGTCAACTTGTGTGATTAGGCACTAATGATCATGTTGACTAGGTTTTTGAGGTGTTGGCCAAAGGTTGACCCGATTTGACCGAAGCCAAGATGTTTGACCAGGGTTTTGACCGCTAATGAATGTTGACTTGGTCAAAGGAGGTGATTAGCACTAATTAGCACTAATTAAAAATCTGGGGCGTCACAGGTTGGTTGAGGGGTTTCCTGTTTGAGAGAGGTTTTGAGATGGGGAATGTAGATCAGACTTTGTTTCTCCTCAGGCAGGGCAAGGAAATCCTAATTGTTCAGGTGTACGTGGATGATATTGTCTTTGGTGGCTCGTCTAACTTTTTGGTTGCAAGATTTGCAGAAGACATAAGCAGGGAATTCGAGATGAGCATGATGGGTGAGTTACAGTTCTTCCTCGGCCTCTAGATCAAGTAGTCGAAGGAAGGAACATTTGTGCATCAAGCCAAGTACACCAAGGACATTGTGAGAAAGTTCAAGATGGAGGACTCCAAAGCCTTGACGACGCCGATGAGTATGACTACAGCCCTGGATGCGGATGAGGAAGGTGAACACATGGACCAGAAGAGTATCGGAGCATGATCGGCTCCCTCCTGTACCAGACGGCGACGAGGCCGGACATCCAATTCTCGGTATGTCTGTGTGCTCGTTTTTCAAGCGTCTCCAAGGACTTCGCATCGGCAAGCAATTAAGCGGATCTTTAAGTATTTGCGATACACCCCTAACTTCGGCCTTTGGTACTCCGCGTCTTCTTCTTTGGAGCTTCACGGTTTGTCAGACGCGGATTTTGCCAGGTGTCGGTTGGATAGGAAGTGCACTTCTAGGACCTGCCAGTTCTTGGGTTCTTCTTTGGTGTCTTGGTCTTCCCGCAAACAGTCAAGTGTTGCTCAATCTACAACCGAAGTCGAGTATGTTGCCGTAGCTAGTTGTTGCTCTCAGCTCCTTTGGATCAACTTCACCATGAGTGTCTTTGGTGAGGAGTATACCCAGGTTCCACTTCTATGTGATAGCACAAGTGCCATTAGTGTTGCAAAGAACCCAGTGCTACATTCCAAAACCAAGCACAAAGAAGTGAGATACCATTTTCTGAGAGACAATGTTGAGAACGGGAAAATAGCCTTGATCCATGTGCCCACACAAAACCAACTAGCGGATATTTTCACCAAGCCCCTAGATCAAGCAACTTTCACTCGTTTGCGGGGAGAACTTGGTGTGTGTTTGGTTTCTTGAGCTGGTGGTGGGAGCTCCTTGTGTATCATATGTATAGCCTTCCTTTTGTGCATTCTTGCATTTTGCATTGCATATGTAACATGATGTATAGGCATCTTTGTATCTTAGGTTGCATGCATTTTGTACCATATGCATTTTGTAGGAAAAGCTTCTCCTATATACATTGTTCACTATGATGTGCTATATATGATCTTGTGAGCTAGTTTGGTATGATATGGTTTAGTTTGGCTTAGCTCTTGATGATCATGCTTTATATCCTTGGTTGATGGCTATGTTTTTTGAAAAATGCTTCATGAATGTCCTCTTGTGAGTAAATGCGTTTATATGATCATGACATATTTCAGTGGCTTTGTTATGCTCAATTTGTGATTGGATAGCTTATTTTGATCATATGGGGCCAAAGGCTCATTTGTCATCATGAATGTTTAGCCCGCTTGCTTTATCTTGTGGAGGGCCATAAGTTCCTTTTTGTCGCAATGACATTTCATGTACCAAATATAAATATGAAAATGGAATGTTTATTGCTTGAAAAATATGTTCCTATGTCATATGTGCTTAATTAAATTGCTTTTGGGTGCTAAACCGTTGCATGATACCTACCAATGAGAAGTCTCATATATAGAAGTAGGCACATGGCTCGGTGGCTTTGACATGACATGAGGTGCTTGTGGGTGTTTATGATGATCTTATGCTTAGAATGGTTGTCCTAGCATGAAGTTTGTGTGGCTTTGCCATTTTGACATGTTCTGCTCATGTTTAGGGCTTTACTCATGAGAGGTAATTTTTCGCAAAAATGCTCAATTCTATCTTAGCTTTGCCCAATGGTTGTGAAACTTGGTGATCTTGTAGCTGATGTTCATACAAAGCTATCGAGTATCTAACTTGCATTTGGACATGTGTAGCATCTTGTGGTGAATTTTGTCTATTTGAGAAGCTCTAGGTTGAAATTTTCCTAATTTTGCCTTGATTCATGCATTGGTAATAAGTGGGAGATGGTTGTAAAGGAAAAATGCTTCTGAATGCATTTAGAGGGTTTTCAGGTGGTTTCGAGCCAATTCGGGGCTCTGTTGGTCACCGGTCTGACCGGTCGAGGTCACCGGTCTGACCGGTCAGGGTGTTTGCCCTGTTCACATGTTGGGCACCAGTCTGACCGGTCAGAGCTGAGCTGGTACAGCTGCTCTATTTCATGAAGTGTTTGTAGTTGCATTGGTTCAGGGGGAGCTTGCATGTGTGCAGAGGGAGCTCTTTGTGGTTTTCAAGCTTTGCTTTGTGAAGGACGGAACTAGCGACCAGAGAGGGGGGAGTGAATGGGAGTCGATAAAAATTCTTCTCGAAGGAGATGGCTACTCCAACAAAACGAACACGGCTAGCCAAATCACGTTTCCAACTCAACTACCCAAGTTGGCCAAGACCACATAGCCACTGGAGTGCTACTGGTCCTAGGAACCAACACAACAACCTTCCGAACCAAACACCACAAACGCACAGCGGAAATCTGCACAGCTTGCTGCCTGTGCTACACCGGTCAGACCGATGGCCTACGCCGGTTAGACCGGTGGACAGAGCCGGTCAGGCCAGTGGCTACAGCAGATGCACAGAAAACGTTCCAGGAAGTCTCAGTGACTCCTCTAGGCCCTGGAAAAAAAACCACCTCCAAAACTCAAACTGCTCAAGAAGAAAACCCTCACAAAGCCTAGCCAAACTCCTCGAAACCTGCCAAGAACTGACCAGCAACAACTCAGCCCAAAGACACACGAACCAGGCAGTTCACTCAAGGCAAATCCCACAAAGGCCTTGCACCGGTCAGACTGGTCAAGAGCACCGGTCAGACCGGTCACGCCTGGGCAGCTCGGGATGAACAGCAGCCCCCGGGTCAACTCCGCCAAATCCAACTCCCGATCTCCCGATTCGCTCCACGGATTCACACAAGACTTTGGGGATAGTAGGAACACCTCATGCGCACTCCATAGCCAAGATTTGGTCCACCAAAACTTGCTAGAACGAGAGGAATCGAAGGATTTCCACCAAGAACGCGTCTAACCCTAAAGCCATGAAAACCCCAAAATTGAGCCTCTTTACTCACGGATTTGGGAGGGGAATCAAAGGGAAAAGAACCACGAAGGTTTCATGCATACATCCCCCACAAAATCCCAAAGAGAAAGGTCTCAAAACCACCACAAGAAAATCACCAAGAAAAGGCTCCGAAAATCACCAAAAAGGGAAAACAGGAAGAACACAATCAAGCCTTGAGGAACCACACCGATTCATCTATACATACCATGAAGGTTCATACAAGGTCTAGCTTGCCTCCCAATCTTCCATCCCTCTCTCAAGATCTCACCATGAAGCCCTCAAGCTAGTCCTAGAAATTCCAAAGAAAAAGGAAGAGGAAAAATAGCAAAACAAAATGAGCTAGGGTTCCAACAGATTGCTGCCATCCTCTCACCACTTGGGTTATATGGAGGCTAGCCGAAAGACAAAACTACCCCTAAGGCCTAATACTAGGATACACACCCCCGAAGGGCACTTTGGGAAACTTTGTCGTCTTACCATCGGACGGATGCCCGGCGACCACAAACTTGCTTAGCCTCGACGCAAGCCTTGCGATCCCGACGTGTGTCCTCCGCTTCGAAGTCTCTAGACTGCGTCGTCGCACACCGGTCAGACCGGTGCTCCTCACCGGTCAGACCGGTCCGATGCTGCTGCACCTCCATCTTCAGTCTTCGGTCTTGGCTTTGTGGATCAACCAAGGAACCCAGTGGTTTTCTGGTAAACCACTGGAAATCCCGCAAACTCGGTGTAGCCTCCGCCAATCACCACTCATGACTCGGCTCCCACATAGTCCCGGCTCGACCTTGGTTTTGAGGCTCAACCAAGAAACCGTCCATGACTTCATCTTGCCGTTCTTGCCACCACGCGGCCCGCACTTGACTCCGCTGGCCACCGGGTCCCTCGAGCCAAGCCTACTTGTCTTCTCCACACCTGGAGGCCTACCCGGCAACGACCTTTCGCGCTTGCTCTTCACCTGCACCAGCACCAGTCAAGCCGCAACCTGCACCTGCAATACTTAGCCAAGAATCAGTCCACACCACGTTGTCAATCACTCATCACACTAGGAAGAGACCATCCACCGGTCATTGAACCACACAGATCCTCAATCTCCCCCCTTGATGAGTGCAATGATGATAGAGGGGGAGTGCCCGATCTTTCGGTGAGTGGAGATAAATCCGATTTCGGCGGAAGATGACCCTCACGATCCGACTACGACGAGCAAGCCCGAAGCGCCAATGCAATCGCTGAACCAACTCCCTGTGGTTACCAACCTTGTTGGAGCAAGATCGGCCTGATCACGAAGATCAATTCCTGCATGCAATCGACGAACGAACAAGAATTTGAGGTGAGCAATCTTAATATCACTCGAAGGTGGAGTCTACAATACACGAAGGTAGCGCAATGCGGTTGTTCGGTTATAGCTAAAGCTAACTTGTAAAACAAACTCAAGTTTCTAAGGCGGCGGCTACTGAGTATAAAAGTAGGGGCGTCCTAGGGTTGGGGCGTCCTAGGATGGGGCGCCCACAACTTGGGCCTAAGGCCCATCAAACTGGCGACGCAGCACCTTGGCAGATTCTGGACGTCAACTTGTTTCGAAGATCCCTGTTGACTCTGGACGAATTTTTGCATGAGACCAGTGCCATTGGAAGCTCTATGAAATTGTACTTCCAACCAAATATAGAATGTCTAAATCCGACTTTGCATGCGACCTGGGCGTCCATTTTATTGCACACTGCTCCTGGACTCCGAACTGGGCTCGAACTTGAATTGCTTTGGGCCTCCACCTTGGGGACTCGAACCGGATTAGTCTCGTGCCTCCTCTTCAACTTGGAAACCCTTGTTGGACTTCTTCTACTTCATTCCGTGCACTAATCATGGTCGTATGCATGGGTGTCATGTCCTCATCAATTGACAACACACACGTTTTGGTAACCAAAGAGAAAAGGAAAAGAAAAGAAACGACTAAAAGAAACTCAAGCAAGCGATCGAAAGCCAAACAAAGGCAAAGGGCAAGATCACTTGAAAGAGGAAAGACTCGGTCCCCTTAGGCAAGGGCAATGGCTCGACACAACCGAGTCAAAAACATGCTCAAGCAAAGAGCAACAACCACAAAGAGCTCCCCCTGCACACATGCAAGCTCCCCCTAAACCAATGCATGCAAACCACTTCACGAAACAGAGCAGCTGCAACAGCTCAGCTCTGACCTGTCAGACCGGTCAACCTCACCGGTCAGACCGGTGCCCAACATGTGAACAGGGCCAGCACTTTGACCGGTCAGACCGGTGACCACGACCGGTGACCACGACCGGTCAGACTGGTGACAAACAGAGCCCAGAAATGGCTCGAAACCACCTGAAAACCCTCCAAATGCATTCAGTAGGCCAAAACATGCTCAAACTTCTCCCTCTTGTTGACAATGCATGAATCAAGCCAAAATTAGGAAAATTCCAACCTAGAGCTTCTCAAATAGACAAAATTCAACATGGCATGCTACACACCTCCAAATGAGCAAGTTAGATACTCTATAGCTTCGTATGGACAAAAACTACAAGATCACCAAGTTTCACAACCATTGGACGAAGCTAAGATAGAATTGAGCATTTTTGTTAAAAATTTCCTCTCATGAGCAAAGTCCTAAACATGAGCAAAACATGTCAAAATGGCAAAGCCACACAAACTTCATGCTAGGACAACCATTCTAAGCATAAGACCATCATAAACACCCACAAGCATCTCATGTCATGTCAAAGCTTACCGAGCCATGTGCTTACTTCTATGTATGAGACTTCTCATTGGTAAGCAACATGCAACGGTTTAGCACCCAAAAGCAAGTAAATTAAGCACATATGACATGGGAGCACATTTTCCAAGCAATTTACATTTCATTTTCAGATTCATAATTGGTACATGAAATATCTTTGCGACAAAAAGGAACTTATGCCCCTCCAAAAGATAAAGCATGGGGGCTAAACATTCATGATGGCAAATGAGCCTTTGGCCCCATATAATCAAAATAAGCTATCCAACCACAAATTAAGCATAGCCAAGCCACAAAAACAAGTCAAGATCATATAAAGGAATTTACTCACAAGAGAGCATACATATGACATTTTTCAAAAAACATAGCTATCAACCATGGATATAAATCAAGATCATCAAGAGCTAAGCCACACTAAGCCATATCATACCAAACCAGCTCACAAGATCATATATAGCACAACATGGTGAACTATGTATATAAGAGAAGTTTTTCCAACAAAAAGCATAGGATACAAAATGCATGCAACCTATCATACAAAGATGAATATACATCATGATACAAATGCAATGCAAATGCAAGAATGCACAAAGGAAAGCTATACATATGCTACAAAGGAGCTCCCACACACCCAACTCAGGAAATCAAACACACGCCAAGCTCCCCCCGCAAACGAGTGAAACTTGCTTGATCTAGGGGCTTGGTGAAAATATCGGCTAGCTGGTCATGTGTGGGTACTTGGATCAAAGCGATTTTCCCTTTCTCAGCGTTGTCTCTCAGGAAATGATACCTCACTTCTATGTGCTTGGTTTTGGAATGTAGCACTGGGTTCTTTGCAACACTTATGGCACTAGTGCTGTCACAATGAAGTGGGACATGGGTATACTCCTCACCAAAGTCACTCATGGTGTATGTGATCGAAAGGAGCTGAGAGCAACAACTGGCTGCGGCAACATATTCAGCTTCGGTAGTAGATTGAGCAACACTCGATTGTTTGCGGGAAGACCAAGACACCAAAGAAGAACCCAAGAACTGGCAAGTCCCAGAAGTGGACTTCCTATCCAACCGACACCCGGCAAAATCCACGTCTGAAAATCCATGAAGAGCCAAAGAAGAAGACGCGGAGTACCAAAGGCCGAAGTCGGGAGTGTGTCGCAAATACCTGAATATGCGCTTGACTGCTTGCCGATGCGAAGTCCTCGGAGACGCTTGAAAACGAGCGCACAGACATACTGAGAATTGGATGTCCGGCCTCGTCGCCGTCAAGTACAGGAGTGACCCGATCATGCTTCGGTACTCCTTCTGGTCCACGTGTTCACCATCCTCGTCCGCATCAAGAGCTGTAGTCGTACTCATAGGCGTTGCCATGGCCTTGGAGTCCTCCATCTTGAACTTCCTCACAATGTACTTGGTCCACTTGACTTGGTGTACAAATGTTCCTTCCTTCGATTGCTTGATCTGGAGCCCGAGGAAGAACTACATCTCGCCCATCATGCTCATCTCAAATTCCCTGCTCATGTCTTCTGCAAACCTTGCAACCAAAGAGTTCGACGAGCCACCAAAGACAATATCATCCACGTACACCTGCACAATTAGGATCTCTTTTCCCTGCCTGAGGAGAAACAAGGTCTGATCTACCTTCCCCATCTCAAAACCTCTCTCAAACAGGAACCCTCTCAACCTACCATACCAAGCTCTAGGTGCCTGGTTCAGCCGATACAGCGCCTTCCTCAACTTGTACACCCTGTGGGGGTACTTCTCACTCTCAAACCCCGGTGGTTGCCTCACATACACTACTTCCTCTGAAACACCGTTCAGGAAAGCACTCTTGACATCCATTTGGTACAATTTGAACCCTTTAGCCACGGAAAAGGCTCGAAGAATCCTAATCACCTCCAAACGGGCTACGGGAGCAAAGGTCTCCTCGTAGTCGATCCCCTCTTTCTGACTGTACCCTTGCACCACCAACCTCGACTTGTTTCTCACCACCTCTCCTTTCTCTCTCTCTTTATTTTTCCACACCCATTTTGTCCCAATCGGCTTACACCCCGGTGGAGGATCCACCAACTCCCAAACTTGGTTCCTCTCAAAATTCTCCAACTCCTCATGCATCGAATTGACCCAATTGTGATCAGATAGCGCATGTCCAATGTCTCTGGGCTCAAAAGTAGCAACAAAAGCAGCATGACCAAAGTGAGAATCATTACGAGACCTCGACCGTGTAGTGTGTTTGTTGATGTTCCCGATGATCGTTGAAGCTGGATGATCCACTTGTACTTGCCGGGGAGCTTCTCGCCTCGAAGCCACCTCCCCCTCAGCTGGAGCTTCCTCACGATCTCGGCACGTTGTCGTAGGTGTGGGTGAAAGACCGTCCACCATCGTAGTCGAAGTAGTCTGTACATGCTCAGCCGTGGGTGCCACACCACCATCTTCATCATCTCCATGTTCATGCTCCTCCTCCTGAAAAATCTCCTCGCCAAGTTCCTCGTCACCTGCACACTCAAAAACAAGCTGACTACGTGGTTGTGTCTCGTCGAAGGTAACCTCGCAGTCTCCATGATTTGGTTAGTTTCAAGATTGAGCACTCGAAAGGCTCTAGAATGAGATGGGTAACCAAAGAAAATGCCATCGACAGACCTAGCCTCGAACTTGTCGAACTTCTTACCTTTCTTCAGGATAAACCATTTGCACCCAAACACATGGAAGTGATCACCTTGGGGGTTCTACCGTGCATCAACTCGTAACAAATTTTCTTCTTATGCACTCTGAGGTAAATCCTGTTCGACACATAGCATGCGGTATTCACCGCCTCAGCCCAGAACCTTCTCGGAGTCCTATGCTCATCGAGCATCGTCCGAGCCATCTCGCACAAGGTTCTGTTTTTCCTTTCCACCACGCCGTTCTGGGAGGCGTATACGGACTAGAGAACTACTGTTCAAGACCCAAGTCATGGCAAAAGGTTTCGAAGCGAGAGTTTTTAAATTCTGAGCCATTGTCACTGCGGATCGCTCATATGGCATCTCCGTGCCTCTCGTTTCTCAACCTCAAGACAAGATCTCGAACAAAACCAAACATCTCCCCTTTCTCCTCCAAAAAGAAAACCTAAGCATACCGAGAGTAGTCGTCCACCACAACTAGGACGTACCACTTCCCACCCGCAGATCGCACACGAGCTGGGCCAACAAGGTCCATATGGAGCAGCTCGCATGGACGCTCCGTCATCACATCGGTGAGGGGCGGGTGAGAAGAGGCTACCATCTTGGCATGCCTACACGGTGCACAAACCTACTCTTTCTCAAACCTCAGCCGTGGCAATCCTCAGACCAAATTGAGTTTACTCAAGCGAGACAAAAGGTCAAAGCTGAAGTGACCCAACTTCCTATGCCACTTCCACAACTCACTCGAAGAACCAGCCAAAAAGCAACGAGCCACACCAAAAGGCTGAGAGAAATCCGCTCGAAAAACTTGACCCTCGGGAACGACCATGCAAACTAGGTCCCCTCGAGAATCCAAAATCCGAGAACCACCAGGCCGAAACAACACCTCAAAACCCTCATCCAAAAGTTGGGAAACAGAAAGCAAATTGAATCCGAGCGATTGAACAAGAGCAACACGCCTGAGAGTGACCTTCTCACTTACCTTAATCTCACCTTCTGAAAGCACACGCCCTCACCCATTGTCCCCAAAGGTGATGTATGTCTTGGACACAACCGATACGAGACTTGAGAACCACCCCTTGTCTCCGATCATGTGCCTCGAGCAACCGGAGTCAATCAACCAAACGTTCCTTAAGTCTCCCACCTGAAATTCAAAAGCGAGCACGTGAGTGAACAAATGACTCAGCACTGGGGTTAGTACCAAAAGAGTAAAACCAGTGCCGAGCCATTTGCTCCAAAGTGGGGTTAGCACAAGCCATATCGTCACGCCTATCAAAGCTACCACCACGAAAACCACCATGGGAACCATCACGAGGGAACCACCCCTGTCTAGCTGGAGGAGAACGAAAACCACGAAAGGAAGACCGTGGACCGTTCCTCCTCTCCATCTCAAAGCTATGACTCCTCCCACCCTCGTATTGAGCACGAGGTGGAGAACGTCTAGCAAACTGACCACCTGCAAACTCTCCATGCCAACCACCAGAACCACGACTACAAGAACCGAACCGAGCATCCGCACGAGCACGGAAACCGAACTGCTATCTGCCTAGACCAGGACCAGTCTGACCGGTGGAGTGCACCGGTCTGACCGGTGGTGCTCGGCCAGCAGCACCACCTGCCACCTTTTGATCTCCCCAAGCCAGAACTGTCCTCACAATCGCCTTGGCCCTGGGCATTTGCATACGAGGCTCAGGTACACCATTTGAGGGGTGGTACCTATCCTTGTTAGCACACTCCTAAGCCATTCTCTCCTCACGCTTCCTCTTGAAGCAAAACTCACCCTTGTGACCATCTCTCCCACAATAGTCACAATGAAACCGTATGAGCTTAGGTTTAGGCTTGGGTTGGGGCTGCTCACTTGGTTTCTCCTCACTCGGCTTCTCACCCTTCTTCTCTCCAACCTCACTCTCCTTGGAGCTCACAAACTTCACCGGTTTTTGAAAGTCATTTGTAGGGTGAGGAAATATGGGAGGATCTGGGGTTGTGTCAAGTTTGTTTCTCAGTGGGTTGGGCTTAGGTGCATAGGCATTTTTGTGGTAGGTTTTTGGTGGAGCTTGGATATCACCAATCTTCTCTCCTCCCTCACCACTACACTCTCCAACCTTCTCCGAACCAAGCGCTTGCCCATCATAGCGCTTGTATGCCTCTATCATCATCCTAAGCTGTGGTTCATGACCTGACAACCAACCCATCATTTTCCTCAACTCATCATTCTCATCCTGCAAGCGATCAACATAATGTGCAAGTTCCAGATTCTTCAAAGCATGCAATTCACAAGTAGAGCAAGAAGTGGGAATGGGTTCTTTCAATTTAGCCTCAAGAGAAACAGTGTAAGCATGCATCTCATCAATCTTTCCATGCAAAACAGGGCAAGAAGTGCAACACCTAGCAAACCAGGTCTAGACTTAAGCTCAGCCACTTCAACCCTAAGCACATCTAGTTCATCACAAGTAGAGGTATGCTTATCCTTAAGACTAGTAAGATCAGCTAGGTACACATAGCAATCACAACAATCAATCTCATCAGAAACCACAGGTGAAGCCTTAAGCGAATCTATCTCAAGCTTAGCATCAAGGTTCTGGGTTTCTAGCTCAACTACTCGGTTCCTAGCATCTTCTAGTGAAGCCCTAAGCTCTTTCCTCATCTTCTTTGCCTCTCTAAGCATGTCATCACGATTATCAAGCAACTTGACAAGACGCTCATTCTCCTCACGCAAGAAGGGAAGCTCGTCACGTACCTCATCCTCGGAGTCGGAGTCCGAGTCACTCTGGTGACTCTTCTTGCTGCCGGAGCTACAAGCCATGCCGCAGAAGCCATCTCTCGCGGAGCAGCTCAGCCCGCTCAAGTTCTTGGATGACTTCTTGTTCTTGCACCGATCACCTTCATCTTCACTGCTGCTCGAGCTCGAGGAAGAGTAGGTGGAGCTGGAGTCGACGTCGCTCGCCCCGACCATCTCTCGGGCCTTCCTGTCGCGACCGTCCTTCTTCCTCGATCGTCGCTCGTCCTTGTGCTTGTTCTTGTGCTTGTGATCGCGCATTGGTCGGTACTTGCCGTCCGTCCTTGTAGCCATCCTTGTTCTCCATCTTGTCCGGACAATCGGCGACGAAGTGTCCTGGCTTGCCGCACTAAAAGCATGTCCATGGATTCTTCCTTGTGTTCACCCGGTTCTCGTGCAACCTCTCGAACCGCCTGGTCAGCAACGCCAGGTCGTCCTCTCCAAGCACGTCGAACTCCTCGTCTGGCAAAGACATCAAAGAAGACAGGGAGTACATCCTGGAGGATGCGTTAGCGTTAGACTTAGCACCTTTGCCACCAACGAGAGCAAGACTATAAGAGTCAGTCGGGCTCTCAAGACGGGCAGTCACACCATGGTCCAACTCAGCTGACTTGAGCTTCGAGAACAGCTCGTTCATGGTCAGGGTGTCCTACTTCTCGGACTCAAGAATAGCCTCGACCTTTCCATCTCATACGGTGCGATCCAACAAGTGCAAGAGCTTCACGGCTCTATCATGATCATCGTATGGGAGCACGGCCACATTGGCTCTCATGTTGTTCACCAAAACCGTAAACCGCTGGAAAAGGGCATCGACAGACTCGCCGGGGAGATGAGTGAAGTTCTCGTACGCTCTCCGGTAAGTCGCGTACATCCGAGCCAGAACCTGAGCATTCCCAGCATGAGTATCCTTCAACTGCTCCCAAATCCTACAAGCTAAGTCCTCTGTTTGAACCCGTTCGAATTCGGACTGACACAGAGCACGAAACAAGTAGTCGACCACCTTGTTGTTGGTGTCGAACATATCCCTCGATCCCGGAGCAAGGAAGTTAATCGGATGAACATAAGTTGTGTTCACCGTAACGTCCCAAAGGATCTGACCCTTACCGCGGAGGAAAGCCGCCATCCGCCTCTGCCACATCTGGTAGTTTTTGCCATCAAAGTGCGGAGGACCCGACCCCCATTCCTGGTACGCCATCCTTGGATCTTAGACTGGTTAGAATTCAAAGATCTGTAACCGGCTCTGATACCACTTGAAGGACCGAACTGGCGACCAGAGAGGGGGGAGTGAATGGGAGCCGATAAAAATTCTTCTCGAAGGAGATGGCTACTCCAACAAGACGAACATGGCTAGCCAAATCACGTTTCCGACTTAACTACCCAAGTTGGCCAAGACCACGTAGCCACTGGAGTGCTACTGGTCCTAGGAACCAACACAACAACCTTCCGAACCAAAAACCCCAAACGCACAGCGGAAATCTACATAGCTTGCTGCCTGTGCTACACCGGTCAGACCGATGGCCTGCGCCGGTTAGACTGGTGATACCAGTCAGACCGGTGGACAAAGGCGGTCAGGCCGGTGGCTACAGCAGCTGCACAGAAAATGTTCCAGGAAGCCTCAGTGACTCCTCTAGGCCCTGGAACAAAAACCACCACCAAAACTCAAATTGCTCAAGAAGAAAACCCTCACAAAGCCTAGCCAAACTCCTCGAAACCTGCCAAGAACTGACCAACAACAACTCAGCCCAAAGACACATGAACCAGGCAGTTCTCCCGAGGCAAATCCCACAAAGGCCTTGCACCGGTCAGACCGGTCAAGAGCACCGGTCAGACTGGTCACGCCTGGGCAGCTCGGGATGAACAGCAGCCCGCGGGTCAACTCCCCCAAATCCAACTCCTGATCTCCCGATTCGCTCCACGGATTCACACAAGACTTTGGGGATAGTAGGAACACCTCATGGGCACTCCATAGCCAAGATTTGGTCCACCAAAACTTGCTAGAACGAGAGGAATCGAAGAATTTTCACCAAGAACGCCTCTAACCCTAAAGCCATGAAAACCCCAAAATTGAGCCTCTTTACTCACGGATTTGGGAGGGGAATCAAAGGGAAAAGAACCATGAAGGTTTCATGCATACATCCCCCACCAAATCCCAAAGAGAAAGGTCTCAAAACCGCCACAAGAAAATCGCCAAGAAAAGGCTCCGAAAATCAGCAAAAAGGGAAAACGGGAAGAACACAATCAAGCCTTGAGAATCCACACCGAATCATTTATACATACCATGAAGGTTCATACAAGGTCTAGCTTGCCTCCCAATCTTCCATCCCTCTCTCAAGATCTCACCATGAAGCCCTCAAGCTAGTCCTAGAAATTCCAAAGGAAAAAGGAAGAGGAAAAATAGCAAAACAAAATGAGCTAGGGTTCCAAGAGATGGCTGCCACTGTTGACGGTCGTTAAGTCCCTATTTTCGACCCTCAACTTTGAACAAATTTCACTCCATCAAAGCTTGCATCATAGTTGTAGGGTTATAAACTAACGAATTCCATGAGCTTTGGTGAATATGTGGATGCAGGTCATAATGAGACATTATAGCACAAATAGAGCATCTTGACAAACAATGTCAAATGCTTAATATGAAGCACCATTGCGAAGTTCTCGTCGAGATGATCAAAATGGAGTTTTGGTTCACCCAATTTGGAGTCCGGATGTAGAAGTTATGCCTCGCGGAAGATTGTGACACGAGACGTGTCGGGGGGTAGGTGCGGCCGAACCTAGTAGGTTCGGCCGGACCTATCAACCTCCTCCGATCAACACCAAACTTTGCCAAATGCCTCTACACCTAGCATAATATCCAAGGGGACCAAGTCCATAGGCCAAGCACCAATTTCATGCATGTTTCAGGTGCTAACGAAGTTCCACGAGCTGTGTTGAGATTTTATTTGCAGGATCAAGATTAGGGAGCAAGTCCGGAGCACCGAGCCACATAAGGTAGGCACGGCCGCATCTAGTGGTACGGCCGGCCCTACCTTGCACCACTACTCAGGCTCCCACCAAGTATAGTTCCATGCACCGGTTCCCAAAAGACCAAACTCGTCGCGATCGTGTTGGATCAAGCAAACACACCACAGTCGAGCTGCACCGGGGCCTGGAGGCAGGGCCGGCCGCACCACTAGGGCTGGCTGAACCTCCAGGGCCGGCCGCACCACTAGGGCCGGCCGCACCTGCCCAACTCGCCCAAACGTGCCACCAAGCCTCGGTCACTCAAGGGAACACAACTGCGAACAATCCTGATCAAAGGAACAAGGTCGGTTTGATCCAGAGGATGAGATTAGCCTCACTTGGATCCATGGACCCACAAGCTAGTGAACAACCGACGTGGGGCAACGTCCAAGACTTCATCTACACATTAGAGCATGATCCGGAGTGAATGACAAGAGGGCCCAGGGCCGGCCGCACCAAGAGGACTGGCCGCACCTCCTTTACTCAGCAAACCGACCCACAACCGCCTTCTAACCGCCTCAGGGACCAAATCATAGATGCACGATCGAAGGCGGTGGAAATCACAGGGCTGGCCGCACCTGGAGATACGGCCGCACCTCCTTGCTGGGCACTGCAGCTCCCTCTCGCCTACAAGTACCCCTCCTGCAGCCACCGACCTACTGGGGCTATAAATTGTGACAGGCACCTCGGGGAAGAACACAAGTGATTAGAAGCAAGTGGCGGAGCCCTCCAGAAGATAGTATCTAGACAGTAGGGAGAGAGAGTCGAGTGTTGGAGTAGAAGCCGGAGTCGGTCTTCTTCTTGTACCTCGGCGGGTGCGGAACACCTTCGGTCGTCCACACCCGGGATACTTTGTAAGTTTGGATTCATGAGTAACTAAGTCTCAAATCATTTCATTGTTTGCTCTTAGGTTCCTCAATTGTGGTTTAAGTAGTTTCTACTTATCGTGATTGCTTTGCTCTGACGTCGAGTAAAGTAGTACTCGGTTAGTGTAGACGCGGTGTCTAGACTCTCCGGTACCTTGGAATGCTTCCCAGTTCAACGGAATAGTTGTGGTACCCTAGGGAGACGACAGCTCCGGATGGGCTCTGTAGTCCACCACGTTAGTTCCGGCAGGTAGGAGTTACGACATCAGAGCCCCCTTCTCATCCCTTTCTGTGGCTCTTTTCCCTCTGGCCCCGACGAGTGACAAGTTTTAACTTGATTCTATCCGTGATCCTCACGAGTCCCAAACTTCATCAGCTATCCCCTCTCTACCCGAAATCTACCCTTGCCTTTCTATCCTTCGTCACCATACCCCCCGGACGAATTAGTTCAGGTTCTCTACACTTCTCGTTCCCCGTGGAAATCGATACCTTCGAATACTCCCGGGTGAAAGCTACAGCGGTATCCGTGCGCTTGCGGATTTATCTGTGATCATATAGTACCAACAGGCTTTCTGGCGCCGTTGCGAATTTAGTAACGACGTAAGAAACGCCAACAAGCTTTCTGGTGTCGTCGCGAATTTAGTAACGACGTAAGAAATGCCAACAAGCTTTCTGGCGCTGTTGCCGGGGAACGGTAGCTGTTTTGATCCGGAACCTAGTTCGTCCGTGTATCACCCCATTTATACCATGGATTCAAATCCAACCCTTTTTGATTTTTCAGCTCCAAAGGGTGATTTATTGGAGCCTCCATCATCATCACATCCCATCAGAACACGTGGCTATGAGCTTCGCCCTGCTCTTATAGCCTTGGTCCGAGAGAATTCGTTCGCCGGAACGAAAGAGGAGAGCCCGTACATTCATTTGCGAGGTTTCGAGCAAATTTGCTCGATAATCGTAATTGAGGGAATGACTCAACAAACCCTCAAATGGAAGCTCTTTCCGTTTTCATTAACGGGAGGAGCAAAGAAATGGTACTATTCCTCAGTCGGAAGCATGGAGGGAAGTTGGGAGAAGCTTAGAAAAAAGTTTTGTCTGACCTTCTTCCCTATGTCTCGAGTAGTGACCCTATGGCTAGAAATCCTCTCTTTCAAACAACTAGACAAGGAGTCACTAGGGACTGCTTGGGCACGATTCACCAATTCTTTGGCCTCTGGACCCGACATTGGGATCTCAGAACCTATTCTTCTACAACATTTTAGAATGGGTCTCGATGTCGAGTCAGCCAAATTTTTGGACACTTCATCTGGGGGTTCGTTCGCTCATTTGACTCCTAGTGAAGGGAAGGTGGTTCTAGGAAAAATCCTAGAAAACACTCCCTACACAGGAATTTTTGATGAATTCCTAGATGAAGAAGAAGAACCCAAGCCCGACGCTCTCACGGAACAAAAACCCATAGAGGAGAAACCCACTAGCACCTTTTTGCATGAAGAACCACTCCTCTATCCCCGTGTGTACCCAGCTGATTTCTCGTATGACTTCGACGAGGAATCAACATACTCCGATCCACTCTCTGAATCGGAATTCATAGAGGAGGAGCCTATCATAGAAAAATTCATATCCACAGACACCCATCCTCCTCTTACCAAAACTTGGTTCACAGGGGAAGCATTCCAACCATATCGAGAGTTCGATCACCCCTCGTGTGACTTCGTCTATGAATACTATGATGAGTTATTTGATAAACATTGGACGGAGAAATCCTTCCCGAGAAGGGAAAGAGACTCAACACACGAGAGAGAATTAGTCAACTTACCCAACCCAGAAGAGGTAAAAAGACGGAGAGAAAAGTTGGAATACATCTCCGCAATCAGTAGCCGGGAATGGTTGAGAGAAGCAGAAGGCATGGATCAAGTAATCCAACTATATCCCGAGCTAAAGTCACTCTCATGCCAAGTAGGAAACCTCTCTTACCAGGATGTGCTCTATGACCCTAGGGTCGATATCAATATCATTCCTAAATCCTTAGTATTAGAGGCCTTTCTCGACGAACCCCTCTTTCTCTCAGAAGCGTCTCCAATGGATTTCGAGTCAAACCATAGAGACGGAGGGAATCCTTAGAGTCATCCAAACAAAGATCGGAGAGTATGGGATCTTCCTAGATTATCATATCTTTGACATCCCAAAAGGAGATCCACCCTTCATTCTCATCGGAAGACCCATTGAAGGGGTACTGAGTAGTGTGCTCGACCATGAAAAGCAGCCATATCATCTTGAGGTTCGAGATACACATGTCCAATGTCATAGACCTGAGGTTAAGAGAGAACATGTGTGGTCTATGGACATTCTTGAGGTGTCAATGCTGGATTCTCAAAACAGACTCGAGCATAAAGGTTTTACACTAGAGGGATCACAAATCCCATGCTCACATAAAAAGCTTCCAGAGTTATCAAGCCCCATTACCAATGACCTTTACGAAACCTACAACCTCCTCATTTTCCTTGTGCATGCTAACTTTGAAAGGGAGGTTGTAGATGCTTTTGTTTACCATAAATACTGCAAATTTTGTGGTCATTTTTTTTCGGTACTAACCTTGCAGCTAGAGCTATGATGGTTTCATCATCTCGATTGACTGCAAGATGAAGGTCTCAAGTGGTCGAGCTTATGACCAAAAACAAAGTAGTATCGGGAGATAGCCCGAATAATCATTTAGATTTCCTTTTCAAATAAAAGCAAGAGCATGTCTTTAGGATTAGTCGTCCTTTGGGTATTTTTTGGTCGCTAACCGTCTCAGGTAGAGATTGAAAGGACCGATGGATAGACAATGCCTAAAAACATAAGAGCTACACCAACTACAACACCAAGGTAATTCGGGGAGAGAAAGTATTACGAAGGAAGGTTGAACTCCGCACACTTGAGTTGTGTTGCCTAGCAATGCAAACTCCAAGTGTGGGGGAGATATGTGAGTATCCCGAGTAAGTTTCTCTCATACTAAATCTTATTTTGGTTTGAAGATGGTGTTGGTTCTTGCATCTTGCCCTCCTAAAAAACACAAAAATATTTGAATTTGAATAAAGGCTTCCTAGCTCTTCAGCTAGCAGAGCCTCCCTTTTTGTTTCCATCTTTTTCTTTGAATAATAACACTAGGTACAAGAGCAAGTGTGGGGGAGATTTCTCAGGCTCGTCGAAACACAAAATTGAGATCTCCCGCCATGGTGCCGCACAACACCGACTACGCTAATTGACGAGGGATGAGGTAAGTGCACTAGAGCAACTCGGTCGCCCCTGTGGTTTGGCTGAATCACCATTTGTCTACCTCATTCCCCATTTTCTCCAAGAGCGATGGTATGTGCACCCCTACCTCTCTACTTTTGGAAATCATGAGTTTACATGAGCTTTAAATCTGATCATATAAATCAAACTCAATTGAATCCTCATGCACCCAATGCTCGACATAATTCCTATGGTTGGCTTGCATATGTTTTATTCCATACTTATTGCCCTGATGCTTGTGAACAAATATTTTTAGGGAACTCATGCTCATCTAAGTGGTTGATGTTTGAGATATGGTCTGATGAAATAATCTTCACTCCAAATGTTTGAGTTCTTGGGAAATTTATTTGAAAATTTTGAAAACCCTTTGCGAAGCTCCTCTTTGATATGCCCAAGTCCTACCAAAGCCATATGATGAGATATCTTGAAAACCTCATACACATATGCTACTTGTCGTTGCATTGAGCTTTGTCAAATTGTTGTGACCCTTGTGAGAATTCTTTTCATGCTTTCATGATCAAGATACACGTACACACCAACATCCTCCTTGTTATGCTCAGTTGAGAGCTAGCATTGTACCATCTATCTATTCCACAAAATAAAGCTCCACACTATGTGTTGATCTCTCTCTCTCCAAGTTAATATTACAAAAGAGACATGGCTATAAAAAAATATGCACACATGAAGGTCCAAGTGAAAAAAAAAGAAAAAAAAAGTTGGACACATGCAGGTCCAAGAAAAAAAAGAGAGAAAAAAAAGAGAAAAGATAGCCATGTCCACAAAAGAGTCAAAATAGAGAGAGAGGATCATGCAAAATGGAGTTACAACAAATCAATGGTAGTAACTAGCACCCATTCCGAGCCTAGTGTACACCTTACCATCATCATAACATTCATTATACAAATGGTAATATCTAGCACCCATTCTGGGCCTAGTATCCACCTTACCATATCCATCATATCAATACACATTCACATCTTGATCTGATTGTATGATTTGATTCTCTCCGTGGATCCGGTTTTTGACTTTGCAATAAATGTGATGCAAGTATGCCTCAGCTTTATACCCTACCCTGAGCTCCATATATAGCCATCATTAGAAGTAGGTTGAAGAAAGGCAATCTAATGCCTTGGTGAGGACTATACACATTGAGCGATTTGAGAGAATCAAATGAGGTGCCAAGCAAGGTTTATTTTGAAAACTTATTGAAAAAAAATCCCAAGCTACTTGACATGAGGAGTAGAAGTGATTTGACTCAAGATCGTTCCATTCCTCAACTACCCAAGATGGCATGATAGACACTTCAAAGTTCACAAGTGCAAGGTATGATTCGGAATATCTCTTATGCTCGCTTCATACCATAGGAATTTTTGTTTTCACCTTGGTCCATAACCTTTACTCGAGGACGAGCAAAGGACCAAGTGTGGGGGTGTGTTGACGGTCGTTAAGTCCCTATTTTTGACCCTCAACTTTGAACAAATTTCACTCCATCAAAGCTTGCATCATAGTTGTAGGGTTATAAACTAACGAATTCCACGAGCTTTGGTGAATATTTGGATGCAGGTCATAATGAGACATTATAGCACAAATAGAGCATCTTGACAAACAATGTCAAATGCTTAGTTTGATAGCACCATTGCGAAGTTCTCGTCGAGATGATCAAAATGGAGTTTTGGTTCACCCAATTTAGAGTCCGGATGTAGAAGTTATGCCTCACGGAAGATTGTGACACGAGACGTGTCGGGGGGTAGGTGCGGCCGGACCTATCAACCTCCTCCGATCAACACCAAACTTTGCCAAATGCCTCTACACCTAGCATAATATCCAAGGGGACCAAGTCCATAGGCCAGGCACCAATTTCATGCATGTTTCAGGTGCTAACGAAGTTCCACGAGCTGTGTTGAGATTTTATTTGCAGGATCAAGATTAGGAAGCAAGTCCGGAGCACCGAGCCACATAAGGTAGGCACGGCCACACCTAGTGGTACGGCCGGCCCTACCTTGCACCACTACTCAAGCTCCCACCAAGTATAGTTCCTTGCACCGGCTCCCAAAAGACCAAACTCGTCGCGATCGTGTTGGATCACGCAAACACACCACAGTCGAGCTGCACCGGGGCCAGGAGGCAGGGCCGGCCGCACCACCAGCGCCGGCCGAACCTCCAGGGCCGGCCGCACCTGCCCAACTCGCCCAAGTGTGCCACCAAGCCTCGGTCACTCAAGGGAACACAACTGCGAACGATCCTAATCTAAGGAACAAGGTCGGTTTGATCCAGAGGATGAGATTAGCCTCACTTGGATCCATGGACCCACAAGCCAGTGAACAACCGACGTGGGGCAACGTCCAAGACTTCATCTACACATTAGAGCATGATCCGGAGTGAATGACAAGAGGGCCCAGGGCCGACCGCACCAAGAGGACCGGCCGCACCTCCTTTACTCAGCAAACCGACCCACAACCGCCTTCTAACCGCCTCAGGGACCAAATCACAGACGCACAATCGAAGGCGGTGGAAATCACAGGGCCGGCCGCACCTAGAGATACGGCCGCACCTCCTTGCTGGGCACTGCAGCTCCCTCTCGCCTACAAGTACCCCCTCCTGCAGCCACCGACCTAATGGGGCTATAAATTGAGCCAGGCACCTCGGGGAAGAACACAAGTGATTAGAAGCAAGTGGCGGAGCCCTCCAGAAGTTAGTATCCAGAGAGTAGGGAGAGAGAGTCGAGTGTTGGAGTAGAAGCCGGAGTCGGTCTTCTTCTTGTACCTCGACGGGTGCGGTACACCTTCGGTCGTCCACACCTGGGATACTTTGTAAGTTCCGATTCGTGAGTAACTAAGTCTCAAATCATTTCATTGTTTGCTCTTAGGTTCCTCGATTGTGGTTTAAGTAGTTTCTACTTATCGTGATTGCTTTGCTCTGATGTCGAGTAAAGTAGTACTCGGTTTGTGTAGACGCGGTGTCTAGACTCTCCGGTACCTTGCAATGCTTCCCGGTTCAATAGAATAGTTGTGGTACCCTAGGGAGGTGACAGCTCCGGACGGGCTCTGTAGTCCACCACGTTAGTTCCGGCAGGTAGGAGTTACGACATCAGAGCCCCCTTCTCATCCCTTTCTGTGGCTCTTTTCCCTCTGGCCCCGACGAGTGACAAGTTTTGCCTTGATTCTATCCGTGATCCTCACGAGTCCCAAACTTCATCAGCTATCCCCTCTCTACCCGAAATCTACCCTTGCCTTTCTATCCTTCGTCACCATACCCCCCAGACGAATTAGTTCAGGTTCTCTACACTTCTCGTTCCCTGTGGAAATCGATACCTTGGAATACTCCCGGGTGAAAGCTACAGCGGTATCCGTGCGCTTGCGGCTTTATCTGTGATCGTATAGTACCAACAGGCTTTCTAGCGCCGTTGCGAATTTAGTAACAACGTAAGAAACGCCAACAAGCTTTCTGGCGCCATTGTGAATTTAGTAATGACGTAAGAAATGCCAACAGCCATCCTCTCACCACTTGGGTTATATGGAGGCTAGCCGAAAGACAAAACTACCCCTAAGGCCTAATACTAGGATACACGCCCCCGAAGGGCACTTTGGGAAACTTTGTCGTCTTACCATCGGACGGATGCCCGACGACCGCAAACTTGCTTAGCCTCGACGCAAGCCTTGCGATCCCGACGCGTGTGCTCTGCTTCGAAGTCTCCGGACTGCGTCATCGCACACCGGTCTGACCGGTACCCACCGGTCAGACCGGTCCGATGCTGCTGCACCTCCGTCTTCGGTCTTCGGTCTTGGCTTTGTGGATCAAACAAGGAACCCAGTGGTTTTCTGGTGAACCACTGGAAACCCTGCGAACTCGGTGTAGCCTCCGCCAATCGCCACTCATGACTCGGCTCCCACGTAGTCCCGGCTCGACCTTGGTTTTGAGGCTCAACCAAGAAACCGTCCATGACTTCATCTTGCCGTTCTTGCCACCATGCGGCCCGCACTTGACTCCGCTGGCCACCGGGTCCCTCGAGCCAAGCCTACTTGTCTTCTCCACACCTGGAGGCCTACCCGGCAATGACCTTTCGTGCTTGCTCTTCACCTACACCAACACCAGTCAAGCCGCAACCTGCACCTGCAATACTTAGCCACATTGTCAATCACTCATCACACCAGAAAGCGACCATCCACTGGTCCTCGAACCACACAGGTCCTCACTTTGGTGGTTTGTGCTCTTTGCTTGAGTTTTTTTTTGTCTCGGTTGTGTCGAGCCGTTGCCGTTGCCTAAGGGGATCAAGACTTTCCTCTTTCAAGTGATCTTGTTCTTTGCCTTTGGTTGGCTTTCGATCGCTTGTTTGAGTTTCTTTGTTCATTTCTTTTCTTTTTCCTTTTCTCATTAGTTACCAAATGTGTGTGTTGTCAATGCACTAATCAAGGTGGAGATTGAGAGCTTGTGTGGTTCGAGGACCGGTGGATGGTCACTTCCTGGTGTGATGAATGATTGACAATGGTGTGTGGACTGACTCTTAGCTAAGTATTGCAGGTGCAGGCTGCGGCTTGATTGGTGCTGGTGTAGGTGAAGAACAAGTGCGAAAGGTCGATGCCGGTGAGGCCTCTAGGTGTGAAGCAGTCAAGTAGGGTTGGTTCGAGGGACCCGGTGGCCAGCCGGGTCAAGTGCGGGTCGCATGGTGGCAAGAACAGCAACACGAAGTCATGGACGGTTTCTTGGTTGAGCCTCAAAACCAAGGTCAAGTCGGGACGACGTGGGAGCCAAGCCATGAGTGGAGATTGGCGGGAGGCTACACCGAGTCCGCGAGGTTTCCAGTGGTTCACCACAAAACCACTGGGTTCCTTGGTTGATCCGCAAAGTCAGGACCGAAGACAGAAGCGCAGCAGCACTAGGCCGGTCTAACTGGTGGGTTGGACCGGTCTGACCGGTGTACGATGACGGCTTCCAGAGACTTTGAAGCGGAGGACACACGTCGGGATCGCAAGGCTTGCGTCGAGTCTAAGCAGGTTGCGGTCGTCGGGCATCCGTCTGATGCTGCTACAACAAAGATTCCCAAAGTGCCCCTCGAGGGTGTGTGTCTTAGTTTTATGTCTTAGGGGTAGTTTCGTCTTTCGGTTGCCTCCATATAACCCAAGTGGTGAGAGGATGGCAGCCATCTCTTGGAACCCTAGCTCATTTGCTTTTGCTATTTTCCCTTCCTATTTTCCTGGGGATTTTCTAGGACTAGCTTGAGAGCTTCATGGTGAAATCTTGAGAGAGGGATGGGTGATTGGGAGGAAAGCTAGACCTTGTATGAACCTTCATGGTATGTATAGATGATTTGGCGTGGTTCCTCAAGGTGTTTTGATGTCTCCCCCGTTTTCCCTTTTTGGTGATTTTCGGAGCCTTTTCTTGGCGATTTTCTTGTGCTTGATTTGGGGCATTTCTCTTGGGGATTTAGTTGGGGATGTATGCATGAACCCTTCGTGGTTTTTTTCCTTGTGATCCCCCTCTCAAATCCTTGAGGAAAGGTGCTCGATTTTGGGGTTTTCTTAGGTTTCGGGAAAGTGGTGTTCTTGGTGGAAATTCTTCGATTCCTCTTGATTTAGCAAATTTTGGTGGACCAAATCATAGCTATGGGATGCCCATGAGGTACTCCTAGTATCCCCCGAAGTCTTGTGCGAATCCGTGGAGCGAATCGGGAGATCGGGAAGGTTGTTTGGAGGAGTTGACCCGCAGCTTGCTGTTCATCCTGAGCACCCAGGCCTTGACCGGTCTGACCGAGGCTCCCCACCAGTCTGACCGGTGCTGCCCTTTGTTGGATTTTGGCTCGGGTGAACGTGCCAGGGTGCTTGTTTGTCTCTAGGCTTGCTGCTATTTCGAGTTTGGTGTTGTTTGGAGCTCGAAGGGTTGGTTTCTTAGATTTGGGGTTTCCCGGCTTGGACCGGTCTGACCGGTGTGTTGTACCGGTCTGACCGGTGTAGGAGCTTTCTTTGGAAACTCTCAAGTTCTTCTCGAGTGATCCGGCTTGGGGTCCAGGGTGACCCGTTGTGCCTCTGGTGAGTGTCGGGTGATCCAGCGGTCTAGTCTGGGTGATCCGGCGGTCTAGTCCGGGTGATCCGGCCAGGACCGGTCTGACCAGTGTGGTCTGAGAGCTGCTCGAGTTGTTTGTTCCGCTGCATTCTCGAGTAGGTTTCGGTGGTTGTTTGCTCCTAGGATTAGTAGCACTTCAATGGCTACGTGGTCTTGGCAAACTTGGGTAGTTCGAGTCGGAGAAGTGTTTTGGTAAGCCGTGTTCATCTTGTTAGTGAAGACATCTCCCTCGAGAAGAATTTTATCAGCCCCCATTCACTCCACCTTCTCTGGTCGCTAGTTCGGTCCTTCAGGGACCTCCCACTATCACAGGTACTGGGGCGTCTCGAGGTGGGCCGCGTACACCAGTGCTCGCTTGGTGAGCTTGGCCTTGCGCTTGCCTTCCAGCTGCTCCGAACCGCCGTAGATCATATTGACGGTACGTTCGGCCACTTGGAAATCTTCCTCATTGTCCTTCGCTGGCTCACCATGCTTAGCCTTGCCCTTCTCACCGTTCTTAGGGCTTCTTTGATGGGCCTTGCTGGAGAAGTAGTTCTTGAGGCTGAAGCAGTCCCGAGTCGTGTGCTTATGGTTCTTGTGGTACGGGCACTGCATGTCGAGCATCTTCTGGAACTCGGATGGATCCATGCGCTTGGGGCAGGGCTGGACGGCAGCCATGATCTCGTCCTTGGGCTTCCGGTTCCACCTGGCGCCCTGTCGGTGCGTCTCTCCCTCTATATCGGGGTCGCAACATCTGCGGCGAGGACGTGGAGAATCATCATCATCCCAGCACTGTTTGAGACTCTTAAGCTGCTCGCGCTCTACGTCCTTGCCGTCGGCCTCCAGGTTCGCCACCGTGAAGAGTTCATTGACGGTCTTCGGGGGCCTCTAGGCCCACATGTTCACCAGCTTACCGTAGACCAGCCCGTGCTGGAAGGCACTGATGACATGGTGCTCCTCGATGAAAGGAAGAGAGTTCTTCTTCTCGGAGAAGCGGCGGATGTACGAGCGCAGGGACTCGTTCCTCTGCTGCCGGATCTGATCTAGCGCTCTTCTGTTCCCCGGCCGTTCCCACATACCGGAGTACTGCAGGTGAAGAAGGTGCAGAGCTCTTCCTAGGAGTCGATTGAGTCCTTCGGGTTTCCCGCGAGCCAACTCCTGCACCCCTTCGTGAGCATGATTGGCAAGTAATTAGCCATCACGTCGGAGTTCCCTCCTGCGGCCTAGACAGCGGTGGAATATATCTGCAGCCATTGGGTGGGATCAGATGTCCCATCATACTTGTCCATGTTGGGCAGCTAGAAGCCTCAGGGCCAGGTCACCTTTCGCAAACGAGCTGTGAGGGAAAGGAAGCCATCGTACGATGGTGCCTCCCCTTGACCTCTACGGTGCCTGCGGGCCGGTCTCCCATAGGAGCTATAGTCCTCGTAGCCGCTACGTGTGTCTAACGGTGGGGTCGCATCTTGCCGGCTGCGATGGTTCGGGGCTCCGTGCTCCCTATCGTAGTCGTAGTGGCGTTCCACTTCATGTTGTCGTCGCTTCTGTGCGCGGCGGTTGATCGTGTGCCTTGCGTCGCGGGCACGGAGCTGATCACGGAGGTCTTCACCATCCTCACGGCGAGCTCTCTTGCGCCGTGGTCGGCGCGTGCCGGCCGTCTCCCCTCGTTCAACCGGTGGGGAAGGATCGATCCGGTTGGCCTGAGTAGCGGTGGCCTGGACCAGCGCCTGAAGGCATGCCAGGCCCGGAGTGGCGGGCGGTAGCTTATCGAGTTCCTCATTCAACATGATGAGGTTCTCCTTCGGGGTCTCGTAGACCCTATGTCCACCGAATTCAATAGTGAACTCGTCCTCCAACCTGTGGGGACGTATATTGCAAGGGTGCCGAGTGCGGCATCTCCGCCTCTACCGTGGCGGGATGGATCCCGAGTTGTCATCTTCGAGCCCTTCCTCATCACGGCACAGGAGGACGCGGTTAGCCTCCTGGCGCCACCGCGCTCGGTCCGTGTTCTTCCTCAGGTGCTCGGCCTTTTGTTCGGCCGTCTCGCCATCTCGGGTGCGTTCATCCTCCAAGATCACCCGGGGAGCTCTGGCGCCAAGCGCTGCTGCGTAGACGAAGGCTGGAGCCCGGCCGCCGTCCGATGAATCAGAGGGGTCGGTAGATCGGATCTCGGTTGTGTCGGTCAATCTGAAAGCTTCAGAGCTGTCCTCGAGGCCTAGTGTTGCCCTCAAGGAGGTGAAGGAGCCTTTCGAGTTGTAACCGCGATCAAATCGCTCGGCCGAGTAGTTTGGCCGGCGCAGATCTTCGAACTCTTTAGTGGTCCAATCTCCGAGTTGCCCATCCTCCTCTAAGATAGGGTAGATGGATCCATCCTGATCACCATCCTCGAGGGGAGTGATCACCATTGAAACGAAGCACGACGGCTCCTCGTCTGAGTGGTACTCCACTGGCTGGGGTGAGGGGACCACGGCTAGGTTCTTCTTCATCGTCTCTACATAGGCAGAGGCGGCTGTGCTCTTCAACCCATGGGGAAAGCGCTTGGCCTGCGGGATGCCTAGGGCTTCCTCACAGATCGAGATGGTGTCAGCCATCTGGCCAATGACCCGATTCATAGATTAAACCAGATCGCATTCGGGAGGACCAGTGGCTCCTTCGACCGTTAGATCTTCAGCTGGGAGGCGTGGCTGCCGGGCTGGTGGCGTGCTGAAGAGGACTCGGCAAGCCTTGGGTTTCACCAGATTGGATCTAGGAACCAATCTGCTGCCCGCGGGAGGAGCAGGCGCCGCGCCGGGGGTCTTTTCCATGGTGATCGTGGTGTCGGAGATGACGCAAGGGATCTCTCCAATGAGGACGTGACCCCGAGGAGGAGTCACGAAGCCAGCCGCCTGCTCGTCGCTGGTGGGGACAGGTTCGATGGTCCCGAAAGGGATTCCTGCTCCCAACACGACGAGAGCAAGGCAGCTAGCCGGAATCTTGACTGCGGCCATCAAGCTCGCCAATTATCGTGGTGAAGCCCCGACCTGGCGCGCCCACTGTCGGTACAATGGTGCCGGCAGTCCACCACGGGGTAGGCTATGGTGGTAGATTGTGTGGAGGGGATCGCCGAGACTGGAGCTAGATGGTGAGACAAGGAACACAAGGGTTTATCCAGGTTCGGGCCGCAAAGATGCGTAATACCCTACATCCTGCGTCTGGTGATTGTATTGCTTAGGAATCCGAATGGACATGTTTTTGAGGGGGGTCCCTACCGCCCTTATATAGGCTCGGGGGGCACGGTTACAGATCGCATGGGATCTATCCTAGTTGGTTATACAAGATCTTTCCTCATTTACAAGTAATATCTTTCCTAACCGGCTAGTCTTTATCTATGGAACCCTATCTCCCTGGACGTCGCCTCATTCCTGATATGTACGCCCGCGCCGGGTGCCTCCATGTGGGCCCTCATTGCTCCCTGAAGATACGTCGTGGGTTCCTTTCGTGAGGCACCCCGGGGGTATATCCCCCACAACCAATCTCCCGATTCGCTCCACAGATTCAAGAGAGACTTTGGAGAACGTAGGAACACCTCATGGGTGACCTCTAGCTCGAATCTCAAGCCCCAAAACTCTCTAAAAAAGGAGGAATGGTAAATCTCGTGCCTCTACCTCAAGAACACAAAGAACTTGAAAACCACCAAAATCGAAGGCCTTCCCACGGGATTTGAGGGGCAAGATCACCAAGAAAAGAGGCACACCGACCTCATGTGTGATTCCCAACACAAATCCCGCAAAGAAACACCTCCAAATCCTTCCCACGAATATTCCTCCAAAAATACCTCCGAAAATCCCGAAAAAGAAAAAATAGGGATTAAAAGGATTTGGCACAAGATTAAGAGGAAGATTTCACTATGAATCACTTAGCCATATCCGGTTACAAGCCACTCACAAGAATAACAAATCTTGAATGGCAAAAAGCTCAAACAAAGAGCCACTTCTCTCCTCTCTCCTTCTCTCCCAAAAGCACCCCAAAAAAGAAAGAGCACTCCCACCACTAGCCATTGAGTTGGCTGAAATTCAGCCACTCCTCCTATATATAGGTCCTCCGGAAAATGACCGAAGTACCCCTACACTAGGAGTTACAACACAAGCCCTCACAGGAGCATTTTGGTCAACACATGAAGTTCTCCATCGGACGGCGGGGCATCCATCAGGCCTTCGCGTCTTCCTGACGCAAGCACTTCGATCATGTCATGTGTCGCCCGCTTCGAAGCATCTTGGCACACCCAGATCCCGTCTCCGCCTGCCGAGCCTTCGGTCTTGGCTTTGTGGAGCAACCAAGGAACCCGACGATTGTGAACCGCCACAAACCCCGCGGACTCGGTGTAGCCTCCACACCAAGATCCTCTTGACTCGGCAACCATGTTGTCTCAGCTCAGTGTTTGTTTTGTGGTCAAACCAACAAACTGCCATGCTCGGCTTTGTGGAGCAACCGAGGAACCCGACGGTTTTCTGGTGAACCGCTGAAAACCCCGCATGCAAGGCACAGCCTCACCTCACCAAGCATCGAGCCCGCCAAGCCTTTCACCTCCGACTCCCGGACGGTCTACTTGGTCTTGCCCTGTTCAATGACTTGGCCGCTACCTTGCACCGGCTCCGTGTTCACGACTTCATCTTGCTTGTCTTGCCACCGTGCGGCCCGCACTTGATCCCGTCGGCCACCAGGTCCCTCGAACTAAGCCTACTTGTCTCTCCACTCCTCGGAGGCCACATAGATATAGACCTTTCGCGCTTGTTCTTCACCTGCACTAGCAAATCAAGCCGCAACCTACACCTGCAATACTCGGCCAAGAGTCAGTCCACACAATGTTGTCAATCACTCATCACACCAAGGAGCGACCATCCACCGGTCCACGGACGCTCCGGTCCTTAGCTGAGCTGATATTCATACAATGCTAGTGTGACTAACTTGTATCAACTGACTTTATATATATAGTACCTTAGAACCTAGAACTAACTCGTATGTTGCCTCCTAAGACGTAGTGTACCAATGAGAGAACGAGTTCAAGTGTGTTCGCACTACCTCACTATTATCATATCTTACCCCTGTATTTGAGAACCTGATTTACTCCTGTCTATGACTTATACTCATTGCAATAGTGTTGGTCTTTTAATCCGACCTTGCCTTCCTTGGATTCGATACCCTTTGGAATAATCCTTTGGGGAAATGATACAATGTTATATCCGTGCGCTTGCGGATTCTTTGTGATTGTCAGGATTACCATCGGACATTTCTGGCATCGTTGCTAGGAACTCACGAACTTAGCAATGACGTTAAGAAATGCCAACACTCACTCGACTACAAAGTACTCGAGGGCTTGTCGTACGGACATCCCAGGGCCCACTACCCAGGTGGGTACTGCTCCGACTACTACGTGGGCCCCGAGGACTACCCGACTTGTGGGCCATGGTGCAAGACGGCATGGAGCGCAAGGCAGCAGAGGACTAGTACTCGGTTAGGAAGGCTAGGCATGTTCGAACCCATGTATAGTACTCCTACCGTGTACAGCTACAACTCTCTACCCAAACAGACTTGTAACCCTGCCTCCCGGTGAATATAAGGCGAGGTAGGGACCCCTCTCTATCTAACTGCATCATCTTGTAAATAACACCCCATCAATCAAGAACTACACAGCATACAGGACGTAGGGTATTACGCACATTGCGGCCCAAACCTGTCTAAATTGTGTGCCACGTGTCTCTCCTTCGAGTTTCCGATCTCGGCGAGGCCACAAACATCTACCTCGGGTAACCCCCTTGGTAGGTTGCCGATCTAAACCACCGACATGTGCCGCACTCGCCTATTTATCGAGGACTACAACGGGCACGTGAGCTCGGTGTAGCATTTCTAAAATTATTATGGAAAACGTGAGATGCTCAGAATATAGTCAAGCCTACACGTGATACGAATCTATCTAGGTCAGAATCTTCAGTGGTGTGCATCGATTACATGTGTGGACGATGGGTATCACGGGACGAGCCCAATGTGTCTAGGTATGTGTTCACTTCCGGACTTTCCGGTCTAGAGCACAAGAAAGCCATGCGGAAAACTCACGCCGCATCAGCTGCATCTAATGGCCGTCTCAACTACATCAGCTCATGCTGCATCAACTACGAGACAACTCTCTACCGTTTATTTATGAAATGTTTCAGACGTCAATTGCATCTGGAGAAACAGATTGGGTGCTGTAAGGCTGCACAAGGCAATCAGATCGACCGAATGGTCCTTGAGTTGCAACACGCAGGGTGCGGGGTGACTTGACAAGTCCTCCTCGATCAGGTACGTTGCGTGAGTCATGACTGAAAAGGTCTACGAATGGTCTGGATTCACACTTGATGATTCCTGCATGCCTTGGAGACTGAGAAACATGATGAACTTGTTGATGCGACAAGACCAAAATGGATTAAGCTGGAATTGGAAAAGCAATATATGTTTGTGTGCATGTGTGTGTGTATTGCATAAACACAATCTGAAATTTAAATAAAAACCATGCTAGGAACGAGACGAATCTTTGAACATAGGTTGTGTTCAAGGAATAGGATGTACAAAAGAGATATTTTGGGTTGGGTATGGAATTCGGTGATGTAAGGGACTTTCGATGCGAGAGTCTCGTTACCGAATACAAGACGAGGCTAGCAATAAAATATATAAGACAAGGACATGATCATTGCTCGAAATTAAAACTTCCAAGACAGAAGGATCCTAGCCCAACTCATTATGCTAACCGCACTTATGGTGTAGCGAATATTGAGTCGGCCTTGTTAGGATTTTTCTTTGTCTCTCAACTTGGAAAAAGAGATTTTGCTAACCTTTATTACAAGGGTTTTCTTATAATTTTCAGAATTAAACACCTCCAATATTAGCATCAAACTTAGCATAACCGAAACAAGGTTCTAGATCAAAGTATAGTGCGGGTACTTTTAGAGGCGAAAACTCCACTAAGCACCACGGTAAACTTTTCAAATCAATTGCTCATGCTCATAGATCAAAGATGAAAGAAAGACATACAAGTAATGAAAGAATTAACATCACACGAGACAAAAAGTAAAAGACTCTTTTTATTTGATTTTCTAACTCAAATAGTAATTTAACACACTTTCAAGCTAAAATTTAAAAACGCACCAAAAATTTAAACTAGCAAGCTCCAAAACAAACCAAACCAATCTACTAAGGAAAAAATTTAAAACCAGCTAGCTAGCTCTCCCCCATACTTAGATCATACGACGTCCTTGTCGTATTTTACAAAAACCATAGAGGGGAAGAACCCTAATTACTTAGTGGAATTTTCCACACTCCTTGCACCACTTCTTCTTGATATTGTCGACCATCCCAAAGAGCTTTCGCACGTTCCGGTTAAGGAACTTGTAGTCATCATCGACTACGCGCTCCAAGTCTTCCATCCTTTTCTGCATTGCTTCCATGGCTTGAAAGCACTCATCGACGGATGCGAAGAGATCCGATATAGCGTGGCGGCATGCCGCACAACACATCGGGTGCTCTCCAAAAGGGTCGTCATCGCCGGGGTCGCTGCTGTCATCGCCGCCGTCGGGATTGCCACCGCCATTGGGACCTTTGGGAGTTGGTTCCTTGGGGACCTCCTCCCAGTAGTAAAGATCGTTATCATGTCTCCCGGTGGGTGTTGACACCGTTTTTTGGAAAAACAAGTCAAAGAAGGATAAGAAGGAATAGCCGATGGGAGAGCAGTACAATCGGCCGATTGAAGTAAAGAAGGAAGTCAACAGAGCCCGCCGATGGTCAAGGCAGTCCAACCCTATCTATCGATGGATAGGCGGGTCAACCTGATCGGTCGATGGTCAACCAACAGGTCAGATTGGCTGGCACGCCTCACAACAGACTGGGGAGTCACGTGTGTCACGCGCGGAGGTGATGTCCTATTTTTGCGTCAACAGCGGTTGCCCACGAACTCGGGCTACGGTCGTCGGAGTAGTCGCTATCTCCATAATCCTTCGGCTCAAGCGTCTTTTCTTTGTAGTTCTTCGTTTTCATCCCCCGAAGACGCTCCGATCGCTGGACGGGAGTTGTGATCTTCTCTTCCTTGATGTGGTGATGGCTTGCGATTTGCCCCGGTCGGGACACGGCCTCCGCAACGGATGCGGGCGGTCCTCTTGATCTCTAACTTGGGCTTGAGCTCGCACCGCCGCACCTCCTTCAACTCCAAAGGCTTCTCGACTCCTAGCTTCACCTCCTCGCTCCTCGGGGACATCATGGCTGCTGCTCTAGCTATTGTGGAGGTGAAAGAATGCGACTTAAGATGGATTCTCAAGCTCCCATCTCGTTCCTTTAAGTAGCCCGAGAAAGAATGCCCTAGAACCCAACCTTTCCTATTCTTGACTTCCCAAAAATCATCGGTCTAAACTTGGAAGCCAACGAGACGCGTCCCAGAGAAAAATGGGCACGAACCGCCGCCCTGGGCCTCTGGGCCGATTAGACCGGGCCGGCCGGCCTGCCTCATTTTGCGGGCCGGTTCGGTCCAATTTTTCACGTATCCTACTACTTTTTGATTATTAGCCCATGTAGAAAAGATGGTCTGGTAAAACCTTGCGAAAAACTCTAGAAAGATAAAAACAAGTGCTATTTACAGGTTGCACACCTTGTTTTACGTCCTAGGCTTGACGTTCGGGCTCATCCTCCATGATAAAGATGTCAACATAGTGAAGGGGCATGACATCGGCTTCGAGATACACCTTGAGCCGTTGACCATTCACCATGAATTGATCTCCTTTCACATCCATGTTTGTAACTGCTCCATTGGATAGCACCGAATGAACAACATAAGGTCCGTCCCATTTGCTTTGCAACTTTCCTTTCCCAAAAGTTTTAAACCTTGAATTGTAGAGGAGGACCTTATCTCCTTCCTTGAATTCCTTCTTTTTAAGTCTTTTATCATACCATCTCTTGATTCTCTCTTTGTAAATGCTTGCATTTTCATAGGCTTTCAACCTCATCTCCTCTAGCTCGCTAATTTGTATCCTTCGTTTTATCCTTGCGGCGTCTAAATCGAGGTTCATCTCTTTTATTGCCCAATATGCCTTGTTTTCTAGCTCAACCGGAAGATGACAAGTTTTGCCATAAACAAATTGATATGGAGTCATACCTATTGGTGTTTTGAACGCCGTCCGATATGCCCATAATGCTCTATCCAATTTGTTTGACCAATCCTTGCCTCCTTTTTCTATAGTCTTATTGAGAATGCTCTTTAGTTGCCTATTCGATGTTTTCGCTTATCCGTTGGTTTGTGGGTGATATGCCGTAGCCACTCTATGTTCAATCCCTAACTTGGACAAGCACTTCTTAAAGTTCATCCCGGTGAAGTGAGTTCCTCCATCGCTTATCAAGATTCTTAGGGTACTGTAGCGAGGGAAAATCACACTCTTAATCATCGTGATGGACTCTTCCGTGGAAGCTTTACGACATGGGATGGCTTCTACCCACTTGGATACATAATCAACCATGAGTAGGACGTGCTCATATCCATGTGAGTTTTTGAAAGGCCCCATGAAGTCAATCCCCCAAACATCGAATAAATCGATTTGTAGATTGTAATTCAAGGGCATAGCATTCCTTTGAGATATGTTTCTGGTTCTTTGGCATTCAGGCCATGAGGCAACATACCTTTTAGCATCTTCATGCATCTCTGGCCAATAAAATCCGCTGGACCATACTTCTGCTTGTGTTTGAAAATGACTATAATGTCCACCGTATTCCGCCGAATGACACTTCCTCAAAATTTCTTGCCTATCTTCTCTTGGTACACATCTTCTCATTACTCCATCATTGCCAAGCTTAAAGAGGTAAGGTGAATCCCAAAAATATTTCCGACTTTCGGATATTATCCTCCTTTGAGTGTTTTTATCTAGGTGATCGAGAGGCATTCTCTGAATTGCCCGAATGATATCGATCATCCAAGTATCGTTGTCGATTATTCGATAGAGGTGGTCATCTCTCATTTTATCCTCTATGGGCTCCTTGTCATCTTGTCCGCGGTTCATCCTTGACAAATGATCGGCCACAACATTTTCCACCCCTTTTTATCTTGGATTTCAACATCAAACTCTGGGAGAAAAAGGATCCAACGAATCAATCTTGGTTTAGCATCCTTCTTAGCCAAAAGATACTTGATTGCTGCGTGATCGGTGTAGACGATGACTTTTGAGTTCACGATGTAAGATCTGAATTTTTCGAAGGCAAAAACTACCGCTAACAACTCTTTTTCCATTGTGACATAATTTAATTGAGCCTCATTAAGAGTTTTACTAGCATAGTATATAGCATGAACTCGGCCTTCCTTTCTTTGCCCTAAAACTGACCCTACGGCATAGTCACTTGCATCACACATAATCTCGAAGGGTTGACTCCAATCCGGAGGTTGAATGATAGGGGCACTTACTAAAGCGTTCTTCAAAGTCCGGAATGCCGCTAAGCACTTCTCATCAAAGTCAAATGCCACATCCTTTTGAAGAAGTTGAGTCAAAGGCTTAGTGATCTTTGAGAAATCCTTGATGAATCTTCTATAGAATCCGGCATGGCCTAAAAAGCTTCTCAAAGACTTTACATCAGTAGGTGGTGGGAGTTGCTCAACCGTCTCCACTTTAGCTTTATCCACTTCAATCCCTCTTTCGGATATAACGTGTCCCAACACTATATCTTGCTTTACCATGAAGTGGCATTTTTCCCAATTTAGCAAGGGCCCAGTGCCCGATGAGTTCGTCCTGTCCTTCGCCGGCAGCTCTCCGCCACCCGCCCTCTCCTCCTGCGACATTGAGTTCTGCGGCACCAAGGCGTCCGGCGCAGCAGAGCTCGCCAACCTCCCGGGGTTCATCAGGCGGTTCGCTGCTGCGACATGGCTCCGGATCGGATCGTCCTGCCTGGGCGCTGGCATCGACAGGAGCAACCCTTGGACCTTCACCCAGCTGCTTTGCGTTCGGCGTCTCGAGCTGAAGGGCACCGCCGCCATTGCCGTGGTGACGAGGATACTTGAGCTGACATCGATCCTCGAGGTCTTGATGCTGCTGATCATGCCGGGGAACTTTGAGTTGCAGTCCATGCTTATGGCGGAGATCAAACGCCGCTCCTTGCCTGGCCCCGCCGACTGGCTCGGGGTGGCCGTCGCTGGTGGGGGAGGGGTGGGGCGAGCGGAGGGAGCAAGGTGAGAGGGAGAAAGACAGAGAAACAAAATTACTCATATACCCTTTTGAATTAAAAGAATAATAATTAAAATTTGTTATGAGTCCCACTAAAGTGGTACTTATTACTTACTTTAGAAACTTCCTGGTACTTCCTAATACTTCCACCGTTAGATTTCGTCGGATGGACGGCTCAAAAAAACAAGCACTCTAAAATTTCTCTATAAAAAATACATACTAAATAGCACGCTAAAAGATACTTTATGCACTCACAAATATAAGTCCACCTACATTTATCTTAATCAAAAAAAACTTTGACCGGTAACATGTAAAAACTAACGTAGATTGACAATATAAGGTTGACATTGATAGATTCATTATTAAATACAATTTCATTTTTATAATGAAAATCTAGTTAATTGAAGCAAATGTTTGGCCCCAATTGGCACTGGAAAAAAATATATATTAGCCGACAAAAATGGATCTAGTAATTTCTAATTTGCTGGCACGACTTCTAAAAAACAGTAATGGTACTTGTGTTGGACCATGAGGTTGATTTGCCTTACTCTTCAGTATATTTTGTGTTGACTGGCAGGGAGATTGGTTTGGATCTGGGCCTTCCAAAAAAAAAAATCCAACCCAGTATGTAATAATTTTTTTTTTGTTACAGGGAAGGTAGAGATAGGGACTAAGCTTGCAGAGTTTTGTTCTCGTGCTTTGCGGGCCTTGGATTTTCTTACGCACCCACGCACGAGCGGACGAGCTCTTTCTCTAGAAAAAAGCAGTTCCTGTAGGCTCTGGGCTCAACTACAGTGCACAAGGAAAGACAGTTTTTGGTGGCGGAACATACCACATGTCAGCATACAGAGATCAGCCTCAAGCTATGGAGGTTGAAGACATGTACGATGACTGGTTGGCATCAACCAAGGACGATGAACCAGTAGAGGCTGCAGTGAATGATAGTGGTGCAGGAGCAAGTACAGGTGGCACGATGTTGGAAGATGGAAGGCAGCTCAATCCCATAGCAGAAGATAAAAAGGTCGACCCACCCAGAAATGGAGGGCAGGCTGCAGCACAAGATGTTCCACCCTCCAGCAAGAGTGATGTCAATATAGTTGATGCGGCTGCAGATGAAATTGCCAAGCCAACCACAGTGGAGAATCCTGCAAGCTCCAATGCTATTTTGGCTCCAGTGTACGCAACAAATTCTGATTCACAGAAGCATGCCATACCCTCATTTCCTGAACAGAAGCCCACTGATCAGGTTGGTCATCTTGAGAACAGAAGCCCAGCTATCAATGTGCCATCCAGCAAGCTGGGAACATCAGATGAAGTTTCAGACGCTCCAGTTGTTGATTCAGGTTATCAAGCACCAGTGGGCCGTTCAACAAGCTTTGCAGAATTGTTTGGCTCGGAGTCTGGTGTTGATTTAGAGTCAGATGACTCAGTGCCAGATATCGTTGACGGAGACCCTGACTCTGACTAGAGTTCTTTACTGTATGTGACCTTTTAAAACTCCTTGGGTTAACCTTTTTGAGTTACAGACCAATTAGCACATAGGTGTTTGTTATCTTTGACCCAGTGAAATCTTTTTGTGAATTCTGCGGTGCCCTATCTTTTTGTTTTGAGTTTAAACTATGTGGTCCTGTCCACAGAAAGATCAAGCAACATTGTCATGTGCTTGCCTGGCAATTCTGCTTGTTTGGGTGGCCTCTGACAGGTTGGCAGAATAATCTTCAATGTTCATACCGTCATACGCCACCAAGATTAAACATCTGAAAACTTCGTCTAGAATCTTTTGACTAGACAAGCATCGTCTTTCTTTGGCGGGAGGACTACTGGTACGGCGGCAGCTTGATGGGGGGACACTTCTCACAAATGCACTGCGTTTCAGCCAAGCGCTATAGACCAGAATAAAGGAAGGTTGCATGGGGGCACGAATGATTATCCACAACTACTAGTATCACCTTTATGAAGCTTCCATCCAAAATGTCATATGCAAAGTTGCCATCTCACTCCACAAATACGAGATAAGATAACTGCTTAACCATTTTATCTCGACAAGAGAACAAAACTGAATTACTTGATATCAGTTGACTTTTAGTAAATACTACATCCCTATCTCCTGGTACAGTACATGTGCCAATTCATTTGAACTTAGAAACAACACCAAGAAAAATATTTACAGTTTCAACAAAATTGTCAACTCCAATTTGATTTAGCAGTGGGGGAGAACATACAGTACACAGTTACAGTTACAATCAAGCTCGGCGCTTGCTAAGACGCCAGGAGTTGGGTTCATGGTATCTATCATACAGGGGTTCGATTCTCTCCTGCCTCTTCCTTTTGCTCATCTTGGTGGGGTCTGCACCCTTGTAAAACCTTGGTGCGAGCTCGACAAGCCATTTTGGATCGATCACAGTAACCTCCCTCATGTACTCCTTGGTTGTCATCACAAGCTCGTGATAGATGACCCAGTCTGGCTGCCGCTGGAACAAAGCACTGCTGGGATGGATGTACACTGGCTGGTTTTCGACCAGGGTTCTGTATCCCTCCTGGGGGTCCTTCCTTGCAGCATGGAAAAAGAAGCCAGCAGTAATAGCTTTCCTTATCTTTGTGAAGTTTTTCCCGGCAGAGACAACATCAAGTTTATACCTGCAGACAAAAGCAACGTAGGTTGCATACATCAACCTCGTAAAAAGAAGAGGTTGTCTGAAGTCCAAACAACAAATAGATCTAACTCCAAATATAGCTGTGAAAAAAGAATTACAAACATCTAGAGAGAAATGAAAATAACGTACACAATGAGCAGCAAATAGCAGTCCACAGCACTGGCTCACATGCTATCCACTTAAGTCCTCACTGTGCATTGCCCAAGCTTTTCATATTTTGCAACAATATTGCATGTCTAATTTTCAGCTACCAATCTACTATTCTAGAAATGAGACAAACAAATTAGTGACCTCTGATCTTGCTCCGTTATCATTAGTTATTGCATAATATCCTCTAGTTGAAATTTGTAGAACTTTGTATGGTACACACCTAAATTATATCGAATGCAAGGCTTATGAGTGATGACTACTTGCAATGTAGCACTGTGCCCTACCCTATCTGATTGAAAAAATATTTCATTTGGGAAAGAAAAAGGTTGACATAGATTTTTGTTACCGAAGCCAGCATAGCTATATTTTTTTTATAATTTTTTTATTCCAGACCCATTTAATTCGTTCCCATGGAGAGTCGAACCCAGGTCTGGTACTACTCAGGCGCTCTAACCACTAGGCAGGAAAAGGAAAGAATGTGCTTAGCTTTGCAGATGCAACATGCTTCTGTTGACACTGTTAAAACAACTGAAAAAGAGCATTTACCTGTCCATGATAGTGAGAAGTTGCTTCCTCACATCCTGTGCTCTCCTCAATGATCTTGATTGGACAAAGTTCTCAAAACACCAGGGACCTGAAAAGTTCTTTGCCTTCCAAGCCTCGTATACAGCAAGAAGGGTAAGATGATCCCCCTCTGGCTGAAAAAATTTAGCCCTCTTTTGATCAGCTTGAGCCTGTTTTTCTCTTGGCCTGTAGAATATGTTCCCTGTTTGAATCATTGCTATGATGGTCAGTATCTCATCGCTGCATCCAAGGTCAACACTGGCTAGTAGCATCTTTGAAAGTGGTGGATCCAACGGAAATTCTGCCATTTTCCTCCCCAGTTTGGTTAGAAGGCCTTCTTCATCAAGAGCCCCAAGGCTGTACAACTGTTCCATAGCAGAAATCAGTGCTTGAGGTGCTGGGGGGTCCATAAAATCAAAAGATAATAGGTCATTTATTCCCATCGCTTTCATATTAAGAACTGTAGACCCCAAGTTGATCCTCTGAATTTCTGGAATTGTCGTAGGGGACATTTCATTACGGTAGGCACTTTCAGTGTATAGACGATAACACTTGCCAGGTCCAGTACGCCCGGCACGCCCTGCTCTCTGTTTTGCAGATGCTTGGGAGATTGGAGTGATTACCAATGAGTCAAGCCCTTGCTTTGAATTGTAGACATTGATCTTGGCAAAACCAGGATCGACAACATAGTATATGCCATCAATTGTTAAAGAAGCTTCAGCAATATTGGTGGCCACAACAACTTTCCTCTTGCCAGGTGGAGCTGGGTCAAAGATCTTTGATTGCATCTCACTAGGAAGGGCACTATACACAGGTAAAATTATGAGCTCTGGAACATCCTTGCCTAACCCCTTCATCCTCTCATACAAACATTGACAGGCATGGTCAATTTCCTCTTGTCCTGTCAAGAAAAGAAGGATGTCTCCTTCTGGCTCTGTCAAGTGAATCTGCAGAACCGTGATCAATGCTGCATCCAAGTAATCACTCTCAGGTTGTTTTGTGTAGAGTATCTCCACCGGGAATGTTCTTCCAGGAATTGTGAAGATGTTACAGTTAAAGAAATATCCTGAGAACTTTTCAGCATCAAGGGTTGCTGATGTAACGATAAGCCTCATGTCAGATCTGCGCTTAATAAGTTGTTTCAGCAAACCAAAGAGCACATCTGTGTGGATGGTCCTTTCATGGGCTTCATCAAGCATGATAACCGAATACTGGGAAAGGTTCTCATCAACAAGAATCTCACGCAGAAGCATACCATCAGTCATGTATTTTATCAGAGTGTCTGGTCCAGTACAGTCCTCAAAACGAATGGCATAGCCAACCTCCTCACCCAACCGGCACCCAAATTCTTCTGCCACTCTCTTTGCAACAGACATTGCAGCAACTCTGCGAGGCTGGGTGCACCCAATTTTACCCCTTGTGGTATAACCCGCCTCAGCCAAATATTGTGTCACCTGTGTTGTCTTACCAGAACCAGTCTCTCCAATAACAACCAGAACTTGATTGTCATGTACAGCTTGTATAAGCTCTTTCTTCAACTTGTAAATAGGAAGAGACTGCCTCTGCTCTTGTATTGAAAGCTTTGACCTTTGCCCAAAAGTTAAAGCCTTTCCATAAGCTTCCTTCTTCCATTCTGGCATGTCATAAGCTGAAAGGCCAACACCTCTCAGTTCCTGTGCAAGGTGCCGCTCACCTGTATCAGGCATAGGGTCCTCCCATGGTCGATTCAGATCCTTGGGGATTGAATCCAACATGGCTCTCTGCTCCTGCTCTCGGACCTCACGACGCTCCTTTATGAGGGCAGACTGTAGGGCTGCTGCTCGGCTCAGTGAACCCTCAGGATTCTTGAATATCTTTACAGGTGACATGTCAATTGAAAATCTGCTCTGTCCCTGCAAGAACGCTGGTTCATCCTCGTTAAGCTCAATCTCAAGCTCTTCCTCTGCACCTTCCTCCTGGTACATCATGCCATCCCCATCCTCATCAAACATTGGATAATCCCTCACATCCAGAACACCAGAAGCAATTAGTTGCTTTGCCTCCCATCTCTCTGGTGAGCTCATACGCTTGAGTGGACGCCGTGATGCTGGCGCTGCCTCATCCTCCTCCATGATCACAATGCCTGACAAACCCAACCTCTTGCCAGATCCCAAGCCACCGCCACTGCCACTTGATGGGTTCGCCCTTGGTGCATCATCTGCACCACGTTGCATTGGCAGGAGGTCCTTCCCTGTATCCTGATCCACATCCCGCATCGACAAACTCAACTTCTGCCCCTTCACTGATACTACCTTCACAAACACCTCCTGGTCACGCTTCACCACTTCCTTTGCATTGGCCACCCGTCTGCTCGCCATCTGGGAGACGTGCACAAGTCCCTCACGGCCACCACGCACATCCTCAAGCCTGACAAAGCACCCTGTGTCCATTACTCGGGTCACCCTCCCTCGGTAAACCTGGTACAGCTCTGGCTCACCGCTGGGATTAGAAGCAGCAACCGCCCTCCCCCTTCCTCCAACACCCCTGTACTCCTCTTCCTCATCTTCATACCTCCTGCTCCACTGCCGGTCCATATCTCTGTCCCTTCCCTTGTCTGGGTTTCGATGCCGACCCCCATCACGGTCTCGACCACGGTCCCTATCCTGGTCCCGGTCCCGGTCCCGGCCATACTCACGGTCCCGGCCTCGATCCCTCTCCCGGCTGCCACGGTCCTGGACACGGTGGTCACGGCCGCCACGGTCTCGGTCATGGTCGCGGCCGCCGCGGTCGTAGTCGTGGTCCCGGCCTCTCCCATCACGGCGGCGGTCGCGGTCGTCCCTGGCGGGGGCGGGGCCGGGGGCGGCCGCATCTGCATCCCGCTCGAGCTCGATGCGGAGGTTGCGGGCGTGCTCGGGGTCGTCGGGGCGCGCGAGCCCGGGGAACTTGGACGCCTCCGCGCCGGCGGGGCCCGCGGCGACGGCGGCGGAGCTAGGGTTGGAGGAGGAGGGCGGGAGGATGGCGTGGATAATGGTGAGGAGCGTGCGGACGAAGTAGTCGGGGAAGTCTGCGCCCTTCTCCTTGAGCCGGGCGTCGAACTCGGCGACGGTGGCGGAGTCGCGGCCGAGCTCCGTGATGAACTCGGCCAGCACCTTGTCGCCGACGCCGATGTGGGTCTCGAGCTCGGAGCATACCTTCGAGACGAGGGAGAGGTACTCCAGCTTCCGGAGACCATCTTCGCCGGGGCCCGCCGCCGCCGCCGCCGCCGCCGGCGCCATGGCTGTGGGGGTGGAGATGGTGGAGCTAGCTAGGGTTCGGTCCGCGATTCGAATCGATTCAGGTTGGGTGGAAACTGTAAGCTGTGGCGTCGAGGTGGTCGGGTTCGGAGGGTTGGAATCACACACGTTCCGTCCCGTCCCAGGTGTTTAATAGCGAGAAGTAAAAAAAAACATGTTTGGCACGGCTTCACTCTGCTTCGCTCTAAGTTTTTTCAGGCAAACATGGGCCCTGTTTGTTTCGTAGAGGCTAAACTTTAGACCCAAAGAATCTTGCATGTATGAAGCAGTTAAAAGAATTTATTTGCAAAACATTTTCAATGATGAGTATAATTTTGCGTGATGAATCTAATGAGGCTAATTAAGTCATGATTTGCTACAGTAATACTACAGTAAACATCATCTAATCGTGCGGTCAAAGACCTCATTAGACTCGTCTCGTGATTTAGCCCTGGGGTTATAAAGGTAGTTTTGTAAAATAACTTTATTTAATACATCTAATTTGTGGTCAAACTTATCGATTTAGACCGGCTAAATTTTAGCCCCCCAAAACAAACACGTCCATGTTCAGCTCTAGCAACTCCACTGTGAATCTGCTCCAAAAAATAGATGGATCAGGCCCCAACTCCATGGTTTTCATGGAGGCTCCAGATCTGAAAAAATCAGCTTGGCTCCAAATTTTTCAGGCAAACATGTTCAGCTCCAGCAACTCCACTGCGGATTTGCTCCAAAAAATAGATGGATCAGACCCCAACCCCATGGTTTTCATGGAGTGCCTTAGGGGTGCTCCACCAACTCCAAGTCTTGTGGAGTTGAGAGAAATTTCCCGCAACTGCCACTGTTAAGTGAAAAATGACCGGTTCATTCTTTTTTTCTCTCCTCGCGGTCTTCTTTCCCCCCCGGAGGTTACCTGCCCCGGTGGCATGGCCGCGCCCGTCCTGCGCCATGGCCGCCCGCCTGGCCCCGGCGGCGAGGCTGCGCCCGTCCTGCGCCATGGCCGCCCGCTGGCCCCGGTGGCGAGGCCGCGCCCGCCGTGCGCCATGGTCGCCGCCGGCCCCAGCGGTGAGGCTGTTGACGCGAAAATAGGACGTCACCTCCACGCGCAGCACACGTGACTCCCCGGTCTGTAGCGAGGCATGCCAACCAATCTGACCTGTTGATTGACAATGGAAAAAGGTTAGGGATCGGCTAGAGAACCGATGTCCTTGTAGCGACACGTGTACCAGCCAATCGGCCGATACGGGTAAAGCGGGATTGGCCAGCTCGAGAGCGACCGAAGCGCGGGTGTGTGAGTAGATAGATCGGCTGGAATCAGCCGATCGTGACGTCAGCACTCGAGTAGGTCGGAATCGGCTGTAGTGTTAGAAGCCGATAGGATCTAGATCGAGTGGGATAATAGTGATAATAGCTAAAACCACAAGAATTGGTACGAAAACTTGCAGATCTAGCTAATATCGGTAAGGGGTGAATAAAGAACTAGACGAAACCTCAGCGATGCGCCCAGAGGTTAAAGCCTAGGGTTATTCGGTAAAACGGTACTCACAAGCTTGCCGGAGGTCAGTTGATGCAGCCCGACGAACTCGAAGCACGGCGTTGTAGAAAAGAAGAAAAACGCAATGGCGAAGTCGCCGAAAAGTAGATGTTGTAAAGGTAGATGCTGTAAAGTAAAGGGTTTGCCCGGAGGCGGTTTGTTTGATATTGGTGTGTACACTTTTTTCCGACCACGCAGGGTCGCTATTTATATCCTGAGGACAACCCGACTCCTAGCCGATTACGGTATTGTTTACTTGCATCTAAAGAAAAAACGAAAACTACTAAAAACAGAAAGGACTCTTGCAGGAGTCAAAAACTTCCTAAAACTGACTCTTTGACCTGTCGCTAATCGTAGATTGACCCGCCTCCACCATGCTTTCCTTCCGGCGTATCTCCTTGATTACCGCCTTCTTCCTCTCCATCGGCCGATCCTCTGGTTATCCATCGGCCGATCGCTCTGACCCGCTGGCCCACTGTCAGGGTCGAATTTCCTTTGACTATCGGCGAATCTTGTTGACCGCCTTTCTCTTTCCTCAATCGGCCGATTATACTCTGTTTTTCATCGGCTGCTCCTCCTTATCCTTTTTTGACCTGTTTTTCCAAAAAACGGTGTCAACACATGCCCCCCAGTTTCGGAGTAAATAATCTTTTGCTCTGAAATTTCCTCGAATCCGTTATCCTCCTTGATTCGAAGTCGGCCGTAGAATCTCAACAAATCTTTTAGGAGCCATAAATACAACGGCCTTGGCTCTTTCTTTCTCCCAAATCTCGTTGTTTCAACAGCTCAAGCTTTCAAGCAACGAACCCTAAGCTCCAAAATTTCTGCTAATCTATGGCGTCTTCAAGTTCCGCTGGAGGTTCTTGCTCTTCTTCTGCATCCCCGAAGGCGTCTCTTTCTTCAGTTCCCCTGGTATTTTCTTTCGATCTTTTGCTTTTATTTGTCCCTACATACCGCCGTTCCGCTTTGCCTGAAGCCTAGATTTATCCATCTCTTCAGGAACTTAGATCCCATCTCACCATCCCTGTTGATGACAAGCTTGGGCTCACTTTCCTTGGACCAATGGGTGATGCTGACCCCATTGAGATGATCAACTTTGAAACCGGCCGAATCCCCTTCAAGCATGCTTCTCTGAATCTGGTCGATTGGGATGGGTGCTTTAGGTCTTGGACAGGGTACGCCAAAGGATGGAGAAGTTGGCATCGTAGAGTATCTGCCAAGAACAGAGGTTTCTGGGAGAAGTATAATATTGGCCAGTGCATTACTCTATCTTTGTCTGATATGTCTCGGAATGAGTCTCTTTTAATAGCCGCTTCTTATTTTTGGTCTGATGCACTCAATGCCTTCTTATTTGGTCATGGGCCGATGACCCCGACTTTGGCTGATGTTCTTCTATTGACTGGCTTGGACATTTCTTCTTTGGATACTCTTTTTAGCTATCATGACGCTAAACCTTCTCACCATCTGAAAACTAAAAATGTGGGTGGCTGGACTGGATATATCGCTGAGCATATGAAGGACGACATTGTTAGTGACAGAGAACATGTGGCTTTTCTGAACATGTGGCTTGAAAAGTTTGTCTTCTCCGGCAAATCCTTTGGTCCCACCTCCAATTATCAGATCGTAGCTGAACGGTTAGTCGCTGGTTCTTCCATCCCTCTTGGCAAATACCTTTTGGGGGCTGTGTACAATCTCCTTCATCAAGTGGCAGTCAGCTTATCAACCAACTCCCCAATAGGTACTCCTGGGGGTCCTTGGTGGTTTATCAACATGTGGTTGAACCTCCACCTCCGAGATCGATTGGAACAGAATATCTTTGATATGCATTTTCCGGGAGATCAGCCAGATGGTGTTCCAGTTGTCAAACGTCGATGCATGAATTTTGGAGAAGCAGTTTCTGTATTCCCAGGACACAAGAAGACTCTGTCTCGCATAGCAGAACATTTCAGGAGTTTTTATCTTGGCTTCAATTCAGGATCCATCATCTGGTTTGCATACAGGGATGATGACAACAATTTTGAGACTTTGTTCAGCTTTGACGATATCCACAGGGATGATGAGAACAGGATCGCTTTTGTGGAGATGATCAAATCAGGGCTTCTTCCTTCTTGCGTTTTTGGAAAAGATCAATCGGCTACTTATGAATTTTATAATCCTTCAGTGAGTGCTCGTCAATTGGGGTTTGGTCAATTGCCGATAGGTCTCTTTTTCTCTGATTTGATCAAACCATGGGAAATTATTCCTGATAATATCTATTATCGGCATCTCTTGGACCGGGTTCCTGATTCTGCCACCATTGATCTTGATTCCTGGAAGTTTTCCAACTTTTCTTCTCCTCTTTTCAACATCTGGTGGGCAGAATGGTGCGATCATCTCTTCTGTGTATCCCCGAGACTTTATTGTGAGACGTTAGACAGACGTTAGACCCTTCATATGATGCTCCGGCCGATGAGGTACCTTTTGTTTAATTATTTCATAAACTTATTTTACTATGTCCTAACTGTCGTTCCCTTTTTTCAGCCTGAAACCATTGAGCCCCCTGCTACTAGCAGAAGTGGCAAGCCGATTTATTATTGGCCACCAAGACGAATTCCGTACATCAGCTATAATGCTCCTTCAATCTCTTCAGTCATGCAGGGTCCCAAGACTCATCCTGTTTCAGATAATTTACCTCTGTCGACGCTCAAGAGGAAGAACATATCTCGCAAAGTTCTTGCTCATAGAAAAAAGAAAAAGATTGACACAGTGGTTGTTGATCTTCCTGATATGGCCAGAGTATTAGCAAGTGCCTTCAAGGTACTGACTTTTTGCTTTTTTCCCTTTTTGTATCTTCTGATTGATCAATTTCTTCTTCTGTCCAGTCTTCCATTGAATCAACACAGACTGGTAATGCTGACCCTGATCAAAGTCCAGTACTGAAGCCAATTCAAGAAGCTTCAACTGATGATGCTTTAGTTGAGCCATCTGAGTAGCCTGAACCAGACAAAGTTATGGAGAACTCAGTTGATGACACCTTGACTTCATTGATCGAACAACCTGATATTCAGAGGATCAATGTCTCAGATGCTCCTGTTAATCAGCCTCAACGCTCTCCTGAACAAGTCGATCTTCAGACTGAACAACCAACTGAGGTACAATCTTCATTACTTGTTTCTTTATTACCCTCACCCCCTAACTCCTTGTCTTTGTTCCAGGATATTGTCGAGACATCGACTGAGGTTCATGCCAAGTCTTTGGGTGATCTTCAGCAAGATACCGGTGACCAACCACAGTTGCCGATTGTTGAAGTCTCTGAATTATCATTGGCTGAAAACTCAACTGCCCAGATTCGAGCAACATCTTCTGCTGTAGAGGTAAATTTCCAGATTCCTTCGAATTTCTTTTGCTTTACCCGCAGGTTCTAATACTTGCCTTCTGTTCAGAGCATATTGGCAGTTATTCTCCCAGATGAAGTGAAGGCCAAGTTGATCGAGGTGTTGCCATTACTGAACCAGGACATTGGTCAACTTGTTCAAGATGCCGAACCGATCAGAGCTATCTTTAGGCAAATTCAGGGCCAGTTGCTTAGAGATCTTAAGGCGAGGATGCTCCAAGTTGCTTTCATCGAGAATCGACAGCTTGTAGTTCAGGAAGCTCAAGATCGACTGGAGGAAAGGAAACGTCAAGAGCAACTTACCCAGGATAGGGAGAAGTTGAACAGCAGTATGGCCGATCTTGACAACAGGATTGAATTTTTGACTTCTTCTCGTCCTGATATCATCAGCAGTATTGATCGTTTGAAGAGGCATCGTGCTGAGTTGATGAAAGAGCTTAGTCAGGTTGAGCAAGATTTGACAGCTGAGGAGCAGAAGCTTGCAGATCTTCCAGGCACCATAACTACTATGCAAGAACGGAGGGACTCCATCACACAGCAAGCCCAAGCTCTTCGTGAACAAGAACAGTCGATTCCCGGTTCGGCTGATGCCGATCGCCAGGAGATAGAGGCGGTCGATCAGCTGCGTCTGGACCTCATCAATGCCATTCATCTTTTAGGCATAGTTTAAACTTTTATTTGTAATTTTCCTAAATCGTGATCGGCCTTTGCTGGCCAACTTCCAATGCTCTGTATTAATTGTTTTGACCGAACGTTCCTCTCGGCCTTTATAAGACGTCCAGATCCCTTTAGTCCTTTGACCTGGTTTTTTTTCTTTGTGATGGCTTCCTCTTCTTCCTCCCCCTCTGTGAATCAGGTTGGTTTTCCTTTTCTTCCCTTCATTCTCATGATCCCTTCCCTGACGGTTTCTTCCTCTCAGTCTCCAAACCGTGATACTATGGAAAGGATTGTGTCAAACATCAATGCTTTTGGTGCGGATCGACCAATCCAACCCTCTAGACAAGAACGTGGCCTTCGTCTGGTGATAGCAAATGACGAGAAGAAACTGGAAGTTCTTGAAGCCAGGAGGACTGCTCTTCTTCAGGAGCTGGATCGTGTGGGTGAAGAGATAGCCCAAGTTAGAGTTGAGCTAGACAAGGCCAAGAGCCTCCTTTGAATTCTGATGTACTATCAGCCGATGCAATCGGCCTTTTATGAATGAAAATCACCCCCTCTTGATCGATATTTGATATATTTAATGCGCTATCTTCCAGCGATGAATTCCCACCCATATTTGTAGGTGCTTTTTTACGATCTGGTTCAACTTCCCTGTTATAAAATGCAACTCGCTTCTCGGGTGTCACCATATTCTTCTGAGCATGCATCGAATTAGTTCTTCATTAGGAATAAGAGGCAAGCCTCCTCTAGAGTGCTTCCAGGAAAATGCAACTATCCCCACTCCTTGACAAGTTTCTCTTTGAAGGTTTCTTGTATCCTATTGATGCATCAAAGCTTGTCGTTGTTGCTGGAAATGTTGAGAGAGGGGAATCCTGATAGTCTCTTCTTCTGGAGTACAGAGTAGGGCCACATATTGTTATTCAATCCTCCTTCAAAGCCAACCCCTGATTTTCGGGAAACGTATCACTGCATGCCTGCCCATTGTCCAGTCTGAGACTTTCACGGGAAAACTGTTCTAGCTTTGACTGTATCGGATGCTCTTCATTTCTCCTTTTTCAATTCCCTCTTGTAGTTATCCCTTCCACCATCCAGGACTATAAATAGGCCTGAAGCTCGATGGGAAGGATCCACACTCATCGGCCATGGCACAACCAACTCAGATAGATCACATGCTCTTGTTGTACGACTGTTTTCTCTTCTTCTTTCCTTTTCATGGCTAGAAGAATTCTTGTGAAGTAGTGTAGCGGCCCCTCTTCTTCTTTGTCTCCTTTTAACAAACCAGGAGGCACCATAGCTAGAAGAATCCTTGTGAGGATCTGGCTTTGGGGAAAGAACACAAGTAGGGTGTCTTGCTGCACATTTATCAGAGGAAGAGCGTGCCGAAGGGACGACCACCTTGGTCATCAACTCGGGCTCCTTTTAGCGGAAGATTGCAGAATCTGGCGAAGATCTTAGTCTTCCGTTTCCTCTTCGCTTGTGTCCTTCTCTTATTCATCGATTCCATATCCTCATCATACTGGAGATTAGGACAACGCACTCCTTATAACTTCTTGAGAACATATGTAATCTATAGATCTGAGTTGTAATATCATTGCTGTAATCCAATCCAAAAGGAAATGAAAATTGCATTCATTTTGTTCTGAAGGTGATACATGTATCGGCTATAACCGAATATATTAATTTTGTACATCGGTTTTACATTTTTTGCACTAAAGGCGATTCTTTACAGATATCGGCTATTCTACTAGAAATGATTACATTTTGCAATCGGCTGTAGCTCGAAAACTCAATCGGCCGATAGGCACGATAAGACAATCGGCTGCTGTTTGTACACTTGGGCGACCAATCCATCGGCTGCTGTAACTCCGAGCCCAAGCTTTCCCTTTGTCTTCAATGAACTGATCCATTAAACCTTGTCATCAGAGCCGACTGCTAGAACCGGCTTTAATCCGAAATCGGACACTTTGAGATACTTTGTATCCCAGGCTTTTCTAGATATGCAGCTTACTTGATCATAAGTCCATCCTTGTGCTTCTGTAGCTGCTACTGTCAAAGAGGTCTCTCCTTGGACCACCTCCACTGAATCTCCGATCCATTGGATAATGCATTGGTGCATGGTAGATGGTATGCAACAATTGGCATGTATCCAATCCCGACCCAGCAGTAAATTATAAGATCCCCTCCCTTTAATGACAAAGAAAGCGGTTGGAAGGGTCTTACTGCCGATGGTGAGCTCCACGCAGATTGCACCTTGAGCCGGAGAGACGTTGCCTTCAAAGTCCACCAACATCATGTCGGTTTGGGTTAAGTCTTCATCAGACTTTCCAATCTTGCGCAACATAGTGTATGGCATCAGATTGACTGCTGCTCCTCCATCCACTAGCATCCTGGTCACTGGCTTCCCGTTGACAAAGCCTTTGAGAAACAATGCCTTCAAATGTTGTCTCTTCTCATCTTCTGGCTTCTCAAAGATGGCTCGTGTGGGTTCCCGTGTTAACTGAGCCATACCACGTTCTTCATCGGACAGATCTGAGTCAACAGGAGCCATGAACTCTTTTGGTAAGAAGACAACTATATTTATATCAGCCAGTGGTTTGTCATCTTTTCCATCATCAGCCTTAGGCTTTGGGCGCCAAACTTTAGACCGAACCTTCTTCTTGTCCAGCACGTGTCTCTCTGCTTCTTCTTGCTGTTCTAGATGACGTAGGCGTTGGACTCTCCTTTTCTGGGACTTGGTCAAGCCATCTGGACACCAGTGTGGATTGGGCTTCTTACGTGTTTGGCTTGACCCTTCATCGTCCAGTTGCAGTGTGCGTCGACGCTCAGGAGCTCGGCACATGATATCCTCGTCAGGGACCAGAGAATCGGCCATCTCTTCTAGCCAATTGTTTGACTTTTCATTGACTCGGCTTCCCAGCCGATCATGAACGCTAGCCTTGCCCCCCAGCCGATCGTGGACGCTAGCCTTGCCCCCCAGCCGATCGTGGACTGAGATCCGTTGATTACTGAATTCACGGTGATCCCCGGCTGAAGGTCTTCTGTCATTGAAGCAAACTCTTTTGGATGAGTTGCTATTATTGTAAGCTCCATTGCATTGTTGTATTGTGCTAGTTGCAATACTTCATCCTCTTGAGTTCTTTTGCAGATGGTATGGTATGGAACTGGGAGAGCTTGATTTGCCCTTGTTGAAGCAGCAGATCAAATATTTTATCGGCCTTAGTGATATCAAAGCCGAATTTCTCTGGTTCTTTCTTGCTAAAGGGACAGGACACTATTTTCTTGCCTTTGACCCACTCTGCAAGCCCTATCATATTATCTTCATATTCTGAATCGGAGTAGTCCACATAGGACACCTTCTTCTGAAAGTTTCTTCTAGGTTCATAGGACTTTGCAGTTTCTTGACTCATCCGACTGACCAGCTGGCTGAGACTCTCGAAGTCATGTGATGCATATTTCTCCCTCAAGGTTGGCAAGAGACCTTGGAAAGCCAATTCAGCCAGTTGTTTATCTCCCAGATTTAGACTATAACACTTGTTCCTGACCTCTCTGAATCTCTGAACGAATCCAGCAACTGTTTCATCGTTCCTTTGCTTGAGCCTGGTCAGGTCAGTGATTTTCATCTCATGGATGCCAGAGAAGAAGTAGTTGTGGAACTGCTGTTCCAAATCGGACCACTTGATGATGGAGTTAGCTGGCAGTGATGTGAACCATGAGAATGCTGGTCCCGATAGAGATGAAGAGAACAAATGTATCCTGAGTGCATTAACATTCCCTGCTTCTCCACATTGGATGATGAATCGAGTGATATGCTCCATAGTGGATGTTTCATCTTGCCCAGATGAGGACCAGGAGCGTCCGAGGGTCGATGGATGGCCGCCCCTCAGTGATGAGTGATTGACAACGGGTGTTGGACTGACTCTTGGCTCAGTGTTACAGGTGTAGGCTGCGGCCTAGTTCGTGTTGTTGCAGGTGAAGAACGGGCGCGAAAGGTCTTCAGCCTTGAGGGGCCTCCGGGAGATGGAGAGACAAGTAGGCTCGGTTCGAGGGACCCGGTGGACAGCGGGGCTAGGTGCGGGTCACACGGTGGCGGTCGAGTCAAGGGGCTTGGCGGGAGGCCGTGCCGAGCGCGCGGGGTTTGGTGGTTTGCCCACAAAACCATCGGTGGACGGTTTCTTGGTTTGGGCCTCAAAACCAAGTCCGAGGGCCCAACGCGACGGAGACGGGATCCGGGCGCGTCGGGAAGATTCGAAGCGGAGGACACGTGGCAGGATCGCATGGCTTGCGTCAGGAGGACACGAGGTGCGGCGAAGGCGTGGCCGTCCGATGGCAAGACCCACATATTTACCTAAATACCCCTACGTGGGTTGTATCGCCAGTTGAATTGTAAGGGGTAGTCGAGTCATTTACCACACCGGCGGGACCCGATATATAAGCCAAGGGTGTTGGTGGATGAGCTCTTGCTCTGCGACTCTAGGGTTTCATTTCCCCCCTTTGCTTTCTCTTTTTCTGTAGACATTTTCCCTTCCATTTTCTCTAGGCTAGCATGAGAGCTTCATGAGAGATTTGTTGAGAGGGATGGATGCTAGGGCGGTATGCTAGACCTTGTGAATCATTCATGGTATGTATAGAAGATTCGGCGTTGTGATTCCCGTGGTTTTTTTTGGTGCTTTTCTTGGGATTTTCGTTCGTCGCTCGATTCGTCGATTTGAGGGCGTTTCTCTCCGGATTTCTTTGAGGGGATCATGGGTGAGTGCCTTGTGCCTCTTTGTGGATGATCTTGACCCCTCAAACGCTGGGAATCGGTCTCGATTTGATGATTTTCGGATGAACCCTAGTTCATAGTGTTCTTGTCAAGGATTTGCGATTCCGGGAGTTGTAGAGAGTTTGAGGCCGTAACTTTTGGGGCATATCCTCTCCTTGGGGTGTTCATCATCTCCCCAAAATTTCGTCTCAAGACTCCAAGTGGTTTGGGAGATCCATTGATCGAAAGTTTGGGGCGAATTCGCGGGCAGTTTTCTGGGCTGTCCCGGGTGATCCGGTCACTTGTGCCGGGTGACCCGAAGGGGTAGGTTGACCCAGTCACTTGTGCCTGGGTGACTCGGTGCGGCTCTAGAAGGCTCAGGGTGACCCGGTCACTTGTGCCGGTTGACCCGGTAGGTCTCAGCCTTCCTCTTTGTTGCTCGTGCTCTTTTGTGCTTGCTTCCGCTTTGCTTCCTAGCCTTTCAAGCCTTGTTCCTAAGGTCTCGAGAGAGGTTTGTGTGTGCTCCCACTTGTTCATGTGTGACCCTCGGAGTTGCGATTGGGATATAGGCCGAGTTCTTTTGAGAAAGAATTTTTATCGGCTCTCATTCACTCCCCCCCCTCTCTGGTCGCCAATCCGGTCCTTCAATTGGTATCAGAGCTTGGTGCCGGATTCTTTGTGACTTTAACAAGTCTTGAATCCAAAGATGGCGTACGTAGAGTGGGGTGGTCCTCCGCACTTCGATGGGAAGAGTTACCACAAGTGGGCGGTTCGTATGATGATCTTTCTTCGTGGCAAGTTGTTGGATTTCATTGTTCTTGACAAGACTTATGTGATTCCTCCTAAGATCCATACTCTTATGGTGACCGATTCCAACGCAAAGGCCAAGTATGAGGCGAATGCAAAAGCCGTTGATCACTTGGTCCGAAGCTTGTGTGATCCCGAGTTTGAGCGTGTTCGTCATTTGAATCTTGCTTGGCTAATTTGGGAGACGTTGTTGGTTGCTCACGGTGGTGATAACCATGTGAAGGCTCGCCTCTTTGTCTCTTACCGGATGCAATATGAGAACTTTACTCAACTTCCCGGTGAGGACATTGATGCTATGTTTCAGAGATTCACCGCCATTGTGAACAACATGAAGGCCAATGTTGAGGATTTTCCTTACACCGAGCATGATCAAGCTTTGAAACTTTTGCATATTTTGGATCAAAATGTTTGGGGTGCTAAGGTTGAGGCAATCAAGGAATCCGGGCAATACTTGACCATTGAGTTGGATGATCTCTTTTCTAAGCTCAAGTCGTCCGAGGTCGATAGGAGATTGCAATCCAAGCATGAGGGCACGACTGATTCACATAGTCTTGCTCTTGTGGGCGGATCAAAGTCCAGAGCTAACACTAACCCCTCCTTTCGACAGTTTTCCTTGTCTTCTCTCATGACCATTCCAGATGAGGAGTTCGACGTGTTGGGTGAGGATGATCTCGCCTTGCTATCAAGGAGGTTCGAGCGGTTGCATGAGAACCGGAGGAATGCAAGGCGAAGCTCGGGGACGTGCTTCAAGTGTGGCAAGCGTGGCCACTTCATCGCCGAGTGCCCTGAGGCAGAGGAGAACAAGTACAAGACGAGCGAGTACAAGGCGCATCCAAGGCGTGAAGACAAGTACTCCTCGAAGAGCAAGCACTACAGCAAGTCCAAGAGCAAGGACAAGGACAAGCAAAGGTCGAGCAAGGGTGGCGGCCACAAGAAGGACAAGGCAAGAGCCATGGTGGCCGGTGCAAGCGACGTCGACACAAGTTCAAGCGACGCGCAATCAAGCTCGAGCAGTGAAGATGAAGACGCCGGGCGGCGCAAGGGCAAAAAGAATGTGAGCCGGAACCTCAGCGGGTTGAGCTGCGTTGCACTTGAGGGCTTTTGTGGCATGGCACTTAGCTCAAGTAGCAAGAAGAGCGAGAAGGAAGACTCCGACTCCGACTCCGAGGATGAGGTAAACCGTGACCCCGACTCTTTGCTTGCTGAGATCACTAGGTTGAATGGATTGATTGATAACCGTGATAGTGTGCTTAGAGATGCTAAGAGGATGAGGAAAGATCTTAGGTCTCAACTTGAGGAAGCTAGTGAGAAAGTAGGAGAGTTAGAGTCTAAATTGCTTGAACTAAAACTTGAAAATGACTCTTTAAAACTTATTCCTACTGTTTCGGATGAAGTTGAATGCTCTGAATGTGATGCTTGGTTGAATGAGATCAAAGTGCTTAATGAGAAACATGCATCCACTATGTCTAAACTAGATGCTCTTAGGACTGAGTATGATGAGCTTAAGGCTAGACCCACTCTACTTGGTGCTTGTAAATCATGTCCTACTTTGCATGCTAAGCTTGTTGATGCTCGTTCTACCATTAGCTCTTTGGAAGCATCTTTGAAATCGCCTGTGGTGAATGCATGTTCTAGCTGCGATGATGTTAGTGTGCGCAATATTGAGCTTACTTCTCGCTTGGATGTCATATATGAGGAAAATGATTATCTGAGGAAGGTGTTGGGTTGGTTGTCTGGGCGTGAACCTCAATTGCGTATCATGATTGAGGAGTTCAAGAGAGCCGATGGTCGTGGTTTGGGTTTTGAGAAGTTGGGTGAGAAAGTGGGAGAGAACAGTGGGGAGAGTGTGTATGAGAAGTGTGTTGAGTCCACTCCTAAGTTTGAGATGATTGGAGACATTCAAGTTCCACTCCCAAAAGCACCCAAGAACTCATTTACACCAAAGCCAAACCACCTTTGCAACAAGCTTGACACAACCCAAGATCCACCCAAATTTCCATCCATGGCCAATGACTTCCAGAAACCAGTGAAGTTTGTGAGTAAGAAGAGTGTGAGATCCAGTGAGAAGCCAGAGCCAAAACCAAAACCCATCCCTTTCAAGTGTGAGTATTGTGGCAAGGAGAGGCACCTTGCGGAGTTTTGCTACAAGAGGAAGAGGGATGAGAGGCTTGCTAGGGAGCAAGCGAACCAGGACAGGTACCGCCGGTCTTATGGTGTGCCTGAGCCTCGAGAGCCACTTCCACGGGGTGTGGGAAGTGTGAGGAGTGTTGGTCGGGTTGGGGCTCAGAGTGGTCGGTTCCCACAGAGAATTGGTGGTGAGCGGTTTGATCGGAGAGATGGTGGTGTGCGTGCTGGTGAGAGGTTTGGTCAGGCTCGTGGTGGTTTTGCTGGACGTCCCCCTACTCGTCCTCAGTACGGGTTCAAGGGAGATGATCATAGCTTTGGGTTCCAGAGGAACTACGGACCACGTTTTTCCCCTCGTGGTGTTCGTATTCCTCTCATGGGACATGGGAAGTCTGGTGGCAAAGGGATGATGATGTTTGCTAACCCCTCTTTTGAGCAGATGGCTCGACACTGGTTTAACTTTCTGTGTGCTAACCCCAGTGTCGAGTCGTTGGCTCATTCTCGTTCTTGTTTCTGACTACAGGCAGGAGGCTTGGAGAACATTTGGTTGATCGACTCCGGATGTTCCCGACACATGACCGGAGATAAGCGGTGGTTCTCCAGCCTCACCCCCGTGAAGGAGAAGATCTACATCACGTTTGGGGACAACGGACGAGGAAAGGTGATTTCTGAGGGTGTAGTGCAAGTGTGTGACAAGGTAACTTTGAAGCGAGTGGCTCTTGTGAAGTCTTTGGGCTTCAATTTGCTTTCGGTTTCCCAGTTGCTCGATGAGGGTTTTGAAGTGCGTTTCAAGTCTGGTGAGTCTCGTTTGTTGGATTCTCGAGGTGATCTTGTCTGTATGATCATTCCCGAGGGTCAGATTTTCAGGGCTGATTTCTCTCGTTCTTCTGGTCCTGCTCGTTGTTTGATGGCTGGTTCTTCGAGTGAGTTGTGGAAGTGGCATAGGAAGTTGGGTCACTTGAGCTTTGACCTTTTGTCTCGCTTGAGTAAACTCAATTTGGACCGAGGATTGCCACAGTTGAAGTTTGAGAAAGAGTTGGTTTGTGCGCCGTGTAGGCATGCCAAGATGGTAGCCTCTTCTCACCCGCCTCTCACCGATGTGATGACTGAGCATCCATGCGAGCTGCTCCATATGGACCTTGTTGGCCCAGCTCGTGTGCGATCTGCGTGTGGGAAGTGGTACGTCCTTGTTGTGGTGGACGACTACTCTCGGTATGCGTGGGTGTTCTTTCTTGAAGAGAAAGGGGAGACATTTGGTTTTGTTCGAGATCTTGTCTTGAGGTTAAGAAACGAGAGGCACGGAGATGCCATACGAGCGATCCGCAGTGACAATGGCTCGGAATTCAGAAACTCTCGCTTCGAAACCTTTTGCAATGACTTGGGTCTTGAACTCCAGTTTTCGAGTCCATATACGCCTCCCCAGAATGGCGTGGTGGAAAGGAAAAACAGAACCTTGTGCGAGATGGCTCGGACGATGCTCGATGAGCATAGGACTCCGAGAAGGTTCTGGGCTGAGGCGGTCAATACCGCGTGCTATGTGTCGAACAGGATCTACCTCAGGGTTCACAAGAAGAAAACCTGTTACGAGTTGATGCACTGTCGTACACCCAAGGTGAGTCACTTCCATGTCTTTGGTTGTAAATGCTTCATTCTGAAGAAAGGGAAGAAGTTGGATAAGTTCGAGGCTAGGTCTGTCGATGGCATTTTCTTTGGTTACACATCTCATTCTAGAGCATATCGTGTGCTCAATCTTGAAACTAACCAAATCGTGGAGACTTGCGAGGTAACCTTCGACGAGACACAACCACGTAGTCAGCTTGTCTTTGAGTGTGCAGGTGACAACGAACTTGGCGAGGAGATCTTCCAGGAGGAGGAGCATGAACATGGAGATGATGAAGATGGCGGTGTAGTGCCCGCGGCTGAGCGTGTACCTGCTACTTCCCCGACGACCACGACAGATGGTGGACCATCTACGTCATGGACGACGACGCTTCGGCAGGAAGATGAAGTGAGAGAAGCTGGTGTTGAGGGGGAGGCAGTCTCGAGGCGAGAGGCTCCCCGGCGAGTTCAAGAAGTGCACCCACTGTCGAAGATCATCGGGAACATCGACGAGCGCCCTACACGGTCAAGGTCCAGGAATTCCTCTCATTTCGCTCATGTTGCATTTGTTGCCTCCTTTGAGCCCAAGGACATTGGACATGCTTTATCTGATGCAAACTGGGTTAATTCCATGCATGAGGAGTTGGAGAACTTTGAGAGGAACCAAGTGTGGGAGTTAGTTGAACCACCTCCAAATTGCCATCCTATAGGAACCAAGTGGGTTTGGAAAAACAAAGAGGGTGAGAACGGGATGGTTGTGAGGAACAAGTCCAGACTTGTTGCTCAGGGGTACAGTCAGAAGGAGGGGATCGATTATGAGGAGACCTTTGCTCCTGTGGCCCGTCTTGAGGCAATTCGGATCCTTCTAGCCTTTGCCGTGGCTAAAGGATTCAAGTTGTACCAGATGGATGTGAAGAGTGCTTTCCTGAATGGGGTCATAGAGGAGGAGGTGTATGTGAAGCAGCCACCGGGGTTTGAGAGTGAGAAACATTCACATAGAGTGTACAAGTTGAAAAGGGCGCTGTATGGGTTGAAACAGGCGCCTCGGGCTTGGTATGGGAGATTGAGAGGTTTTCTGTTGAGCAGAGGGTTTGTGATGGGTACCGTGGATAAAACCTTGTTTCTCCTCAAGCATGGGAATGACTTATTGGTTGTGCAGATCTACGTGGATGATATTGTCTTTGGTGGCTCGTCACATAACCTTATTGCCAAGTTTGCAGATGAGATGAGCAGGGAATTCGAGATGAGCATGATGGGGAGCTGCAGTACTTTCTCGGACTGCAGATCAAGCAAGTGAAGGATGGGACATTCGTGCATCAAACTAAGTACACGAAGGACATGCTGAGGAAGTTCCAGATGCAAGATGTGAAGCCCATGTCGACACCGATGGGTAGTACGGCTACTTTGGACGCGGACGAGGACGGAGAACCAGTGGACCAGCGGGAGTACCGGAGCATGATCGGCTCCCTCCTCTACCTGACGGCGACGAGGCCAGACATACAGTTCAGCGTGTGTCTGTGTGCTCGTTTTCAGGCTTCGCTAAGGACATCGCATCGACAGGCCGTCAAGAGGATCTTCAGGTACTTGCAGTCTGCCCCTGGTCTTGGCCTTTGGTATTCGTCCTCCTCGACTCTTTCGCTTCATGGTTTTTCAGATGCGGATTTTGCTGGTTGCCGAGTCGAGAGGAAGTCTACTTCTGGTACTTGCCAGTTTCTGGGGTCTTCGTTGGTTTCTTGGTCTTCCCGCAAGCAGTCAAGTGTAGCTCTGTCTACCACCGAGGCAGAGTATGTTGCAGCCGCGAGTTGTTGTTCCCAGCTGTTGTGGATTTCATACACTTTGAGAGACTTTGGTGAGGAATGCACCCAGATCCCACTTCTTTGTGATAGCACCAGTGCCATAAGCGTAGCCAAAAACCCAGTGCTTCATTCACGAACCAAACATATAGAGGTGATGTATCATTTCCTGAGAGACATTGTGGAGAAGGGAACCATAGTGTTGAGCCATGTGCCTACCCAAGATCAGCTAACCGACATCTTTACAAAGCCTCTCGACCAAGCTACATTTGTGCGCTTGCGGGGGGAACTTGGGGTTTGTTGCCCGTTTTAGTTGGTTCTTGGGGGAGTTGTCTTTGTAGCATATGTATCATACCATGTTTTTACTTTGATGTACATACATACTTTGCTTGATGTATAAAACCTGGTAGGATAGCCATTTTGTTCCATATCATGTTGCATTTGTATCATATTGCATTTTAGGATTATGAGCTTCTCCTATATGCCTTATTTGAGTATCATTGGCTATTTGTGAGATTGTGGTCACTTTTGTGGAGAAATGGTAATGTGAGGCTATGCTCTTGGGAGATTTGAGATATATGTGTTGTGAGATAGCCCCTTTTGGAATGAAATGCTAATCTTGACTTAATTTCTATGAAATGTGCTCCACCCATGTGTAGTAGTGTATCCATGTCACTTTTTGGTCTAGATGTGCTTTTTGTTCTTAGATTGTGCTTGGATGCCTCTTTCTTGCATTTGGGCCAAAGGCCGATATCATTGTGAATGTTTAGCCTATGTTGCATCCATGGAGGAGCATAACCTTCTTTTTGCCGCAAAGGCACTTCATGTACCATGAAATGAATTAATCTTGAAAATGAAGTGTGAATGCTTTGAAATATATTAAAAATGCTCCATCCATCATGTTTGTGCTTAAAATGCTTCATCTTTCACATATGGGTGCAAACATGTTGCATGATGTTCACCAGTGGAGAAGTCTCCCCGAAGTGGACACATGGCTCATGAGCTTTGACATGACATGTTTTGCTATATGGGCGTTTGCAATGATCTTTTGCTAAGAATTTGATATCCTTATATGATCTCTGGATGATATGCATGCTCAGGCTAGAATATGACATGGATAGGCTTTTACATTTGTGGTGAGCCATCTTTTGATAAAAATGCCAAAATCTGAAAATTTGCTTTGTCACATGCTTAAGTTTCAATATATTCTTTGTGGCAATGCTTTGACTATGCTATGATCCATGTGAGTGCTCTTTGTCTCCTTTATAGCTTTTGACACTAGATTTGGCCTATTTGAGAAGCTCGAGTAGATGTTTATATGTTTTATCTTACATTGTGCATTTTCACCTTGATTCATACATTGTCAACAAGGGGGAGAAGAGGTGAGTTTAATGAAAAATTCAGAAAAATGCATCAAATTCAGAAAAATGCATCTAAAATTTGGAAGATTGCATCCACATGTTCAGGGGGAGCTTGCATTTGTTCAGGGGGAGCTTTCTTGTTGGTTTCAGTGTGGTTTGCTTGAGTTTGGGCTTTGCTCGGCTTGTGACCTTTCTTTGCCTTTCTTTGGTTTTGGTCATAAGGTTGTGCTTCTTTGCTTTCTTTCTTCTTATTTTTCCTTATCTGAAATTCATTCGCGTTGTGTGTTGTCAATGCACTCATCAAGGGGGAGATTGAGGACCAGGAGCGTCCGAGGGTCAATGGATGGCCGCCCCTCAGTGATGAGTGATTGACAACGGGTGTTGGACTGACTCTTGGCTCAGTGTTGCAGGTGTAGGCTGCGGCCTAGTTCGTGTTGTTGCAGGTGAAGAACGGGCGCGAAAGGTCTTCAGCCTTGAGGGGCCTCCGGGAGATGGAGAGACAAGTAGGCTCGGTTCGAGGGACCCGGTGGACAGCGGGGCTAGGTGCGGGTCACACGGTGGCGGTCGAGTCAAGGGGCTTGGCGGGAGGCCGTGCCGAGCGCGCGGGGTTTGGTGGTTTGCCCACAAAACCATCGGTGGACGGTTTCTTGGTTTGGGCCTCAAAACCAAGTCCGAGGGCCCAACGCGACGGAGACGGGATCCGGGCGCGTCGGGAAGATTCGAAGCGGAGGACACGTGGCAGGATCGCATGGCTTGCGTCAGGAGGACGCGGGGTGCGGCGAAGGCGTGGCCGTCCGATGGCAAGACCCACATATTTACCTAAATACCCCTACGTGGGTTGTATCGCCAGTTGAATTGTAAGGGGTAGTCGAGTCATTTACCACACCGGCGGGACCCGATATATAAGCCAAGGGTGTTGGTGGATGAGCTCTTGCTCTGCGACTCTAGGGTTTCATTTCCCCCCTTTGCTTTCTCTTTTTCTGTAGACATTTTCCCTTCCATTTTCTCTAGGCTAGCATGAGAGCTTCATGAGAGATTTGTTGAGAGGGATGGATGCTAGGGCGGTATGCTAGACCTTGTGAATCATTCATGGTATGTATAGAAGATTCGGCGTTGTGATTCCCGTGGTTTTTTTAGTGCTTTTCTTGGGATTTTCGTTCGTCGCTCGATTCGTCGATTTGAGGGCGTTTCTCTCCGGATTTCTTTGAGGGGATCATGGGTGAGTGCCTTGTGCCCCTTTGTGGATGATCTTGACCCCTCAAACGCTGGGAATCGGTCTCGATTTGATGATTTTCGGATGAACCCTAGTTCATAGTGTTCTTGGCAAGGATTTGCGATTCCGGGAGTTGTAGGGAGTTTGAGACCGTAATTTTTGGGGCATATCCTCTCCTTGGGGTGTCATCATCTCCCCAAAATTTCGTCTCAAGACTCCAAGTGGTTTGGGAGATCCATTGATCGAAAGTTTGGGGCGAATTCGCGGGCAGTTTTCTGGGTTGTCCCGGGTGATTCGGTCACTTGTGCCGGGTGACCCGAAGAGGTAGGTTGACCCGGTCACTTGTGCCCGGGTGACCCGGTGCGGCTCTGGAAGGCTCAGGGTGACCCGGTCACTTGTGCCGGTTGACCCGGTAGGTCTCAGCCTTCCTCTTTGTTGCTCGTGCTCTTTTGTGCTTGCTTCCGCTTTGCTTCCTAGCCTTTCAAGCCTTGTTCCTAAGGTCTCGAGAGAGGTTTGTGTGTGCTCCCACTTGTTCGTGTGTGACCCTCGGAGTTGCGATTGGGATATAGGCCGAGTTCTTTTGAGAGAATTTTTATCGGCTCTCATTCACTCCCCCCCCTCTCTGGTCTCCAATCCGGTCCTTCACCAGAGAACTTGGTGAAGTCTGGCACCTTCAATCTCGGAGGGAACGGTATCGGATCATAGCCAGACGGATACGGTGTCCTGTACATGCAGAACTGCTGCTTGGGTTTTATCCCATATTGCTTCTGCAACATCTCTGAGAAGTGGTCAATCAACTCCTGCTTCATGTGAGACTTCAATTCAGCAGATACTTGTTCAATTGCTTGTATTTCAGCTGGAGTTTCTAGAGGCCGTTCTTCTAAGATTCTTGGCTGTGGATTTGGTACCATTGATGTCCCTATTCCAGAAGAACTCTGCATATTCGTAACAGGTGGAGCTTGTCCGATCGGCTGATCAGCCGATGGGGTTGATTGCTGCAAATTCAATTGGCTTGAAATAGCCTATTGATTCAGAAGTGTTTGCAGCACTTGTGTAGGATCCACCTGTGGAATTAGCTGTCCTATCACCCCTTGGTTGGCCGGCTGCTGAGGCGATGATCTTGTATGAGTCACTGTGTTGGCTGGGGTTAAGACATGCTGCATCGGCGTTGACTGCTGTAACGGGGCAGTCTGTACGGGCATCCCCAAAGTTGGCTGCTGTAGTGGAGCAGTTTGTACGGGCATCCCCAGTGTTGGCTGCTGAGCTGATTTCTGGGTCTGAACAGGAGTTGGTCTTTGAGGTGGGACAGGAGCTCTTCTCTCTGTCGGTATGACCATATGAGCATGAGCTGGACTGATCTTGACTCTTTCAAAGTTCTTGCTCCCGTGTTGAAGTAGACAAACTCTACTCCCTCCTTGTTCATGTGTACAGTCCCTAGAGTACCTCCAAACATGGCTTGATAAGATTGCGGGTACTTCACTTCCAGAACTTCTTCAGTGGGGTTCGAGGAAATTTGAGATGTCAGTCTCAAAATGATCACGAGGCAAATCCCATCCTGCAAGCTTCCCATCTTGATTCCTCATGGGAGGATACTTTTGATTCTGCACTGAGAATGTTTGATCTTGGGCATTGGACTGTACTGCATGTGTTTGAATCACAGGCATGGTAACAGCAGGATCTTTGGCTTTTTCTCCAACACCTTGATTCTGAATCAGCTGGGAGTCCGATGAAGAACCAGTAGCGACCTGTGGAGATGGTGCAACCTTTACTGTTGGATCATCAATCGGCGGAGAGGCCGATTGGTCATGTTGGAACACTGGAGGAGTTCGGTTTGGTTGAAAATATGCAGGCCCCAGGTATCCTCCTTCTGCTCCTTTCTTGAGTGCTTCAATCAGACTATTTTGCACAGTATTGGCAAAAACCTTAGCTTGATCAATCATCGTCTGATGCATCGCCTTAGTCATCATGTCCTGAAGTGATTCAGGATCGGCTGAGAAAGTGACCTGCTTAGGCGCGGGCAACGGACTCTTCTTGAAGATGCCACTTTTAGTCTGACCGTATGATGCCAGGCAAAAATCTTCATAATGCTTCATGTGAGCTTCGAACTCAGCTTTGTCTGTATCTTTCAGCTGATCCTTGGTGATCGCTTGGACGTTTTCTGGATCAATCTCAGAAGGACCATTCTTCGTAGTCTTCCTCATTGTTGACATTTTCGTGTCCCACCAGGCGTGCCGAAAGTGTGTTGACGCGAAAATAGGACGTCACCTCCGCGCGCAGCACACGTGACTCCCCGGTCTGTAGCGAGGAGTGCCAGCCAATCTGACCTGTTGATTGACAATGGAAAAAGATTAGGGATCGGCTAGAGAACTGATGTCCTTGTAGCGACACGTGTTCCAGCCAATCGGCCGATACGGGTAAAGCGGGATCGGCCGGCTCGAGAGCGACCGAAGCGCGGGTGCGTGAGTAGATAGATCGGCTGGAATGAGCCGATCATGACGTCAGCACTCGAGTAGGTCAGAATCGGCTGCGGTGTTAGAAGCCGATAGGATCTAGATCGAGTAGGATAATGGTGATAATAGCCAAAACCACAAGAATTGGTACGAAAACTTGCAGATCTAGCTAATATCGGTAAGGGGTGAATAAAGAACTAGACGAAACCTCAGCGATGCGCCCGGTGGTTAAAGCTTAGGGTTATTCGGTAAAATGGTACTCACAAGCTTGCCGGAGGTCAGTTGATGCAGCCCGACGAACTCGAAGCATGGCGTTATAGAAAAGAAGAAAAACGCAATGGCGAAGTCGCCGAAAAGTAGATGCTGTAAAGTAGATGCTGTAAAGTAAAGGGTTTGCCCGGAGGCGGTTTGTTTGATATTGGTGTGTACACTTTTTTCTGACCACGCAGGGTCGCTGTTTATATCCCGAGGACAACCCGACTCCTAGCCGATTATGGCATTGTTTACTTGTATCTAAAGAAAAAACGGAAACTACTAAAAAACAGAAAGGACTCTTGCAGGAGTCAAAAACTTCCTAAAACTGACTCTTTGACCCGTCGCCAATCGTAGATTGACCCGCCTCCACCATGCTTTCCTTCCGGCATATCTCCTTGATTACCGTCTTCTTCCTCTCCATCGGCCGATCCTCTGGTTATCCATCGGCCGATCGCTCTGACCCGCTGGCCCACTGTCAGGGTCGAATTTCCTTTGAGTATCGGCGAATCTTGTTGACCACCTTTCTCTTTCCTCAATCGGCCGATTATACTCTGTTTTTCATCAGCTGCTCCTCCTTATCCTTTTTTGACCTGTTTTTCCAAAAAATGGTGTCAACAGAGGCCGCGCCCGCCGCGCCATGGCTGCCCGCACGGCCGGGCGCAGTGGCGAGGTCGCGTGCCCGCCCTCCCGGGCGCGGCGGTGAGGTCGCATGCCACTGCACGGCCGCGCCATGCCCCGGTGGCAAGGTCGCGTCCGCCCTGCTCCGGACCTCGCGCGGGGCCACGGCGGAGGCCGCGGCGAACCGCGCCTGGGCGACCGCCTCCCTCTGCTCCACGGCGGCATCTCGGAGCTGCAGCGAAGGGACGGATCGGCGACGAGGGAGAGCCACGGGCTGGCCGGCACATCGAGCAGCTCAGTGTCCCAAGCCTGCAGATCGAGCTCCGACGGTCGTCCTCATGGCGGCAGCGTGCGTGGAGCAGAGACAATAGCCTGAGCTATTGGTGCCTGCCTCCCCTTCGTGCGCGACCCGACGTGGCCACCGCTGCCGCCCACAGGCCTAGCCGAGTAGCTGCGCATGCGGCCGCCGAACCACCGTTGCCGCTAAGCTCTGTGTTTTTTCTTTTTTCTCTGACGTGCGGGCCATAGATGTCAATGACATGGGAAAAAACGAAGTTGTACCAAACGTTTTTTGGGATCTCAGATCCACAGTGTAGCTGCTCCACCGTGGAGCTGCGCAGATCTGCTAGAACTGTTTTTCCAGAGCTGGAGCTCTCTCAAATAGCGAGAAGGAATTTACCATTTGAATTACTGAAAATGAATATTTGGGACTTCGCTTCGCAATTTTTTCTGTAACATCGACTTTGCAAAAATGGGTATCAAAATATGAGACACTTTATTGCCATCAGGTTTATTTTACCTTTTTAAAAAATTTCTTGTATTTGACCACTAATGAACTCTTTTGCCCTTCTACATTTTGTCAAAAGATCGAAATCCGCAAGCTCAGACGCCTCAGCTACACGCCCACCTGCACTGTTGCCCGTCGTTCGCTCCTCGCCACCCCGTCGCACCCCCATCCCACCGGCGTGGCCGGGCTATGGTCCGGTAGACCTCCACGTCGGTCGTCGTTGGCGCGGAGGTCCGCCGGACCCTAGTCCGGTCGCGCCAGCCCGCCTCCAGCCCCTCCCGCCGCATCCTCCCACAACCGCCACCACCGTCTCTGGTCACCACCGTGACACCGTCGTGCGCCCCCGCTCGACCTTGGCCCCATTCACTGTCCTTTGTCTCTCGGCCGGCGGTGCCCCCGCCACCCGACCTCACCGCCCCTCTGCCCACCTCCTCTGTCGGGCTAGCCTGCCGCCGTCGGCCCTCGCTCTATGGCCGATGGTGAGTAGCAAAGACCCCAGCAACCTGGAACCCCTAACCACGGAACCTTAACCTCGCCGGAGTTCACCGGAGTTGGAGGTAAAGGAGGATGTAGGTGAAGAAAAATTCACGTGAGGCTCTGAATCACATGGGTTGGCCTGAATCATGTTCACCATGGTTTGATCTGTCAGCGACAGGTTCTCAGGCGTGTCAACTGTCAACAAGATCCAGCATGATGTGTTGCGCCAAAGGGGATGAGCCCATGTTGGCGAAAGAGAGGTCCACGACGCACTGTAGGCATCTGTTGGTATTTCTTAACGTCACCACTACGACATCAGGATAGCGTGAGCATGTAAGAATCACTCGGGTATACTGACGGTTGCGAACGAATCCGCAAGCGTACGGATACACCGTTGTAGCACTTCACCTAAGGAGTATTCCAAAGGGTATCGAATCCAAAGAACGATGTGCACTAGCTTCTATCCTAGCAGAATGGTCCAAGTACACCAAACCCCTGCTAAGGTTGAGAGATGATGAGGCGCTTCCTATGACTACTGATTCTAAAAAAGGAGCAGCAGGCAATTATACTCGCTTCGGGCATCGGTTCCCTCCTGGCTATAACAGTTGGTTCCAGCCGAAGGCTCTACGCCGAATCCGAACGTGGAGGAGTACAAAGGGTCCAACGGTTGTCACTATTGCGTCCAACCTCAAGACAAACCATGGGATACGGGGCAAACGAAGGATAACCCACAGTCTAGACACCACACCTACACCACCGATCACTACTGTAGTACGGCTATGTCTGTGCACTCGTAGCAACACTATAGCACTCTGGATAAATACGGAGCGACGAACCCGCGAGCTTCGAGCTGGTTTCACTTATCACTGAATCGCATAGATGGTAGGAAGAACGAATGCCAGCGTATTAATGTACTATGGACAAGAATTATTCACACAAACGAAATGCAGAATTATTCACCTAGTCAACAGAATCAAAGGGTCATGTCACGAAGAACATGAGCCTCAAAATGATGAACAGACGAAGAACTCATAAACATATCACCTATGCATGAATACCACTTTAGTCCAAAAGGAAAATACAAGAATACTCACTTTCCTCTAATTGAAGAACAAGACATCCTCACCAACATCACCCTCTACCTAGCACCTACTCACACCTACACATGGAGAGGAGAGACTCTTCTCCAAGAGAGAAAATGAGAGAGAGGAGGGAATGAGATGTGTGTCTCTATTGTTGCCCCCTCCCCTCCTATTTATCGGCTAGAGAGGCTTGGGGGCTTGTGCAGCAGCTTGGGGCGCAACAAATGTGGTGGTGACACGTGTCCTCGAAGAACCGGGTGAGAACCGACCTTTGGGGTCGAAAACTGGATCCTCCTAAGTGTTTTGTGCGCTGAACCGGTGCTAAAAAGGGAGAACCGAGGGAACCAAGCGGGCAGACTAGAGCGGACCCACGCGGGTCGCGGCACCGCCTTCCCTCCGCCTGTGCTGTCGCGATCTGTGGCCCTTGAGGCTTCCTTCCCGCGCACACTTCTGTGCCCTCACGCACGATCGGTCGGCGGCTAGCGGCCGGCCGCTCAGATGCGGACGCGTGGCCCGGCAAGGCGATCCCGCGCCTACGCGCGAGCGCATGTCAGCAATCCTCAGGGAGCGCCTAGCAGCCAACTGGTGCGTGCCACATGGCCAGGTGGAAGGTGTGTGTCGCGCGCCCACGTTGACTCGCATGTGGTGGGTCCTGCTGACGTCAGCACTGCGTCATCTTTTGTCCTTTTCATATCTTCTACATACGAACTCCGATGTAGGCAAATAATATATCCATTTCGATCGTCTCGACGAGCCCGTCACAATGGTGCAGTCCAATTTGCCATTTGGCACTATTTCCAATGATGACCTATATAAGTCTTTGGCTCTCTTGCTCTTAACTGTACCATTTTATGCGTATTTCCATGCATCCTGCAACAAAAGCTAGAAACACCAACACTTGTAGAAATTGTCAGTATAAACCCCTATTCTAGTGTTGATGATCACTTTTCATTTATTTTATGCAAGAGTTAACGGCATGAAAGCAGTACTTAACAGTCGTCAACAACTCCCCCACACTTGACCTTTGCTCGTCCCGAGTAAATGGAGAACAAATAAAGTGGGACATGATATCCAGAGATATGAAGCAAGCATAAGACATATTCCAAACCATACCTTGCACTTGTGAACTTTGTGGAGTATCTATCATGCCATCTTGGGTAGTTGAAGATTGGAACGGTCATGAATCAAGTGGAACGGTCATGAATCAAGTCACTTCTACTCATCATGTCAAGTAACTTGGGGTTTTGCAATAATTTTCAAAACAAACCTTGCTTACCTCCTCATTTGATTCTCTCAGATCACTCAATGTGTGTATGTCCTCACCAAGGCATTAGAATTGCCTTTCTTCATCCTACTTCTAATGATGGCTATATGTGGAGCTCAGGATAGGATAAAAGATAAAGCATACTTGCTTCACATATATTGCAAAGTCAAAGACCGGATCCAAGAAGAAAATCAAATCATACAATCAGATCAAGATGTGCACGTGTATGAGTATGGTAAGGTGGATACTAGGACCAGAATGGGTTCTAGATATTACCATACATGATGAAATGCTTTGGTGATGGTAAGGTGGACACTAGCCCCGGAGTTGGTACTACTTATTACCATCTAAATTATGAAACTCCTTTTTGCATGATTTTCTCCGCTCTCCTTTTTGAAATATTTGAGACATGGGCTATCTCTTTCTCTCTTTTTTTGGAACATGTGTTTTGAGCATGTCTTCCCCCATTTTTTTTGCATAGCCCAGTCTCTTTTGAAGATGTTTGGAGATGGGTAAATCATGGAACAATGCATGGAGCTTTATTTGGTGGAATAGATGGATAATACAATGCTAACTTCCACTGTGGAAGCATAGCAAGGGGGAAATGGTGTGCACATGAATCTTGATCATGGAAGCATAAAAAGAATTCTCACAAGGGTCACAACAATTTGACAAAGCTCAATGCAATAACAAGCAGCATATGAGTATAAGGTTTTCAACTAGAACATCATATGGCTTTGGTAGGACTGTGGCATATCAAAGAGGAGCTTTGCAAAGAGTTTTCAGATTTTTCAAATAAAATTCCCAAGCACTCAAGCATTAAGAGAGAAGATCATATCATCAAACTATATCTCAAACGCCAACTACTTAGATGAGCATGAGTTCCCTAATGATATTTGTTCACAAGCATCAAGATAATGAGTAAGGAATAAAACATATGCAAGCCAACCACAGGAATCATGTAGAGGAAGCAGAGCACCATTATTTGAGTTTGATTCACTGGATAAGAATTGAAGATCATTCAAACTCATAGGTAGAGAGAGTGAGATGAAGGGTGCGCATACCATCGCTCTTGAAGGATAGGGGAAGACAAGTGGTGATTTGGCTGACCCGTGGGGTAGCCAGCTCACTCTAGTTTACCTTGTCCTTGTCATTAAGGTGTAGTCGATGTCGTGCAGCCCTCGTGTGGGAGTTCTCAAGTGGGTGTGTTGATGATGGGCTTGAGAGAACTCCCCCACACTGGTGCTTGTACTGGTGCTGTTCTTCGAACAAGTGAGAACAAAAGATGGACTCTACTAGTTTGAGAACCATAGAGCCTTTATTTAAAAGTAAATATTTTTGTTTTTGTTTTTTCATCACCATGTCATTTACTCAAGCAGGGTTAGACCAATATTGCACTCCATAAATAAAGGGGAATATACTTACCTAGATCCTTTAGGAGGTCATATGTACCTCATTTGTATGTTGTGCAACACGAATCCGACACCTTTACTTACCTTCCCATTTAAAACCAACTCAATGCATGACTCACCCAGGTGAATTTGATGATTTCCTACAGGGGTTAGTCCACATATATGCAACCAAGATCTATGCCAACATAACTCTACGGTTCATCAATCAAAACTCGACACCATGTCTTGTTTTGACTGAAGAAGACAGTTTTAACCTAAGCACCATGCTTAATTTAAAATAGTCTACGAATGCATGCCGATCGAGCATACATTCAAACTAGGTTATACGAACGAAGATAGAGGAAGCATGCAAGCGTGATCAAGCTATTTTCAAAGGGGCATAAGCATGAGCATGTGACGGTGAACATCGAGCAACCTCCCGGATGGGCTTTGTTTAAAGTCCAAAGCAGGACATACCTAGCTAGTCGAGCAAGATGAAAGAGCTTACATCATCTCCACATCAGGATAAGGTTTGGCATGAGAGGAACTTTACTCGGGATGCTCACATATCTCCCCCACACTTGAAGTTTTCATTGCTAGGCAATAAAACTCAAGTGTGTGGAGATCAAGCTCCCTTTTGCAAGTATTCCCTCGCCAAAATCTTACCATAGTGTTGTAGTTGATGAAGCTCACATGTTCTTAGGCATCATCTGTCCATCGTTGTTTTCAATCTTCACCCGAAAGGTTAGCGACCAAAAGTACCCAAAGGACAATCTTATCTTAAAACATGTTCTTGCTTTTATTCGAAAGGAGAAATAAAACCTATGCTAATCCAGGCTATCTCCTGGTAGTGCTTTGTTTTTGGTCATAAGCTCGACTAGGGGAACTTCATCTTGTAGCTATCATTAGTGGTGTCATTCCCGTCTCAACACCAATCTTGGATGTATCGGTGAAGCTTTAGATGCAAGGTTAGCGCCACAGCGCACACACGAAATCTGATATGCTTATGGTAAACATATGCATCCACAATCAACATTCTAAACATTTTGCAAAATAGGACCAGAAGGTGGTTGTAGCCCTCATGCGTACTCAGTGCACTAAGCATGGCTGACTTTGGAGAGGAATTATGCGAGCATGGTTCATAAGGTATATCAAGGATAAAACTACCATGCTCGTCAATGGAATCCTCTCCTATGCACTCCAGAGTCGGTGCCTCAAAAATTTCCATGGCCCATGAGTCCTCTATCTCAAGAGATTTATCATGAAAGCTCAATATCGACTCTCGATCATGATCGAAAGCAACATGATACGGGCCAGGGAGAAGAGGCTCAGACTCGGTCGAGAGGGATGATGATCGTTCACCTTCACAGAGGTGAAGAGAATCTTCCGAGTCATTCTCATGAGGAGTAGGAAAGTCTACAACCTCAATGAGAACATGCTCGGATGATGCGAACGGAGATACATGCATCATTTTCTCGAGCGGGTTTTGCTTGGGAAGATGCTCTGCCATGGAATGTTCTTGACAAGAGATGGATGTGGTAGAAGCGGCTTCCCTAAGCTTTACATCTAGGCTTCCTTGAGATTTATCAAGAAGTTCGTCTAATGGGAAGCCTAGGAGAAGATCGAAGTCCATGATGTCGTAGATATGAAAATCTAAGCGCACCTCGATCTTGTCTATGACAATTGGCACGTCCCTAGCAATCCCTCGACATGGGAAAAGGTATTTTTTTTCCACATGGGACTTCGGAAATATCTATCAGTCGGGGTGAGGGGCATGTCACCCACTAGAGTGTCTATAAGGTACTCTAATATGATGCAAGCTCCAGTAGTAGGGTCATGAACAGCATCTATGGTGTTTCCCCTCATGGAACAATGGATAGTCGTGGAAGTCAAGCTAACCCGAATTGCTTCGGAAGTAGGCTTTAATTCCTGAGGCGACCAATCCACTATGGTCCCATGATTCCAGACTTCATTGAGGACCTCATAAAGGTGCATCGATGTCGTAGGATTCTCGTGCCTATAGTGATTCGAGGCATTTATAATGTCTCCGAAAGAATCATCCTCGAATATGTGAGAGAACTCCAAAGGTTGAATTTCTTCTTCCTTCGGTGTTCGCGGTTCGGGAGAAGGCTCTCTAGACGAATCATAGTATGTGTAGGGAGAAAGCTCAAATTCGTCTATTAAGTGACTCTCGTGGATCGACTCTGACTCTTGGTGGGGTTTGTTGTGACTGGTATGGGAAGAAGAGGCTTCTACGAAGAATTCTAGGATCTCTCTTCTTTCCATTGGGGATTGATGTTCAAACGAACCTCCAGCTAGAAGGTCGAGCTCTTATGGAGATTCCATGTCTAACCTCATGTAAAAGGTGCACAATGATACATCCTCGGGTATAGACAAGTCTGAGCTAAGCTCCAACAGGTGTGAGAACCTAGCCCAAGCTGCACCTATAGACTCACCCTCTAATTGGCCAAATTCAAGGAATTCACACGGTAGCAAATCTAAGCGTTCAAAAGGGGAGAATGAGTAACAAAAGTAATCTCGTAGTTTGTCCCAATAGTCTACACTCCCTATCGTGCGGGTGTACCACTGCTCTGCTCGGTCTACGAGAGAGAAAGGGAATAATTTCCACCTCAAAGTTTCCTGTGTCATACCTGGGATTACCAAGCACGAACACAGTTCTTCGAACTCCTTTAAATGATCATAGGGATCATCACTGATGGATCCAGAGAATGGTCGATTCCGAACCATGGCTATAAAGCCAGGACGAAGTTCGCAATCGGTCAGACCGGTCACTGGCACCGGTCAGACCGGTCCTGGCTGGGTCACCCGAATAGCACAGCTGGATCACCCGACAGCAAACAGAGACACACCGGGTCACTCAAAACCTCTAGCAGGATCACCTGAGCAACACTTGCGATTTTCCATCAAAAGGCTCTACACCGGTCAGACCGGTCCTAGCCGGAAAACCCCAAGTGCAAGAACTCACAGCTTCAAAGGCCCAAACAGCACGAATTCAACACAGCTGCAAGCCAAGAGGCAAACCAACACCCTATACCATTCACTCGAGCCAACACCCCACAAGGGCCTGCACTGGTCAGACCGGTTGGGAGCATCGGTCGGACCGGTCAGAGCCTGGGCGCTCGGGATGAACAACGAGCCGCGGGTCAACTCCTACAAAGATCCTCCCCAATCTCCCGATTCGCTCCACGGATTTGCACAAGACTTTAGGGATAGTAGGAGTACCTCATGGGCATCCCATAGCCACGATTTGAGCCCCCAAAACTCACCAAATCAAGAGGAATCGAAGGATTACCACCAAGAACATCTCTCCATGAAACCTAAGGAAAAAACCCCAAATCGAACACCTTTCCCCACAGATTTGAGATGGGGATCACCAAGAAAAGAACCACAAGGGGCTCATGTGTGCATCCCCTACCAAAACCACAAAGGGGAGGCCTCAAATCCACAGAGATAAAATCGCCAAGAAAAGGCTCCGAAAATCACCAAAAAGGAAAAACGGGAGAAGCATCAAGAACACTTGAGGAATCACACTAAACCTTCTATACATACCATGAAAGATTCATACAAGGTCTATCTTGCCTCCTCAACAGCATCCATCCCTCTCTCAAGATCTCACCATGAAGCTCTCAAGCTAGTCCTATAGAAAACCCTAATGGGAAAAAGGGAAAAAGTAGGAAGCAAATGAACTAGGGTTCCAAGAGATGGCTGCCATCCTCTCTCCACTTGGTTTATATGGAGGCAACCGAAAGACGAAACTACCCCTATTACATGAAAGTAAGATACTATCAGAGGTTTAGATCTGCATAGCCCACAGGGGTGTCAACCCCGGCGGTTTATTTGTTCGGCGGGGTGAAATCTAAGGCTAAGAATTCGAAGGTTGCACACGAGCACACGGAACAAAAAGGACACGGCAAGTTTATACTAGCTCAGGCCTCCGGAGAGTAAAACCCTACGTCTAGTTCTTGATTGTATTGATGTGGATGACTTGGGGAGACTTGATCTAGGGTTCGACCTTGCCCGCCTTATATTGGCTGACGGACAAGGTCGGTGGACCCAGAGTCCAGGTCGGTTACAACAGGGAAACCAATCTAAGGAAAGTTACAACATAATCCCATGATCTTCAGACTGTCTAATGGTACAGCCGACGTCTTCTGCCTTGTCTTGCACGCCAAGTTACCCGATCGGAACGGATAAGGTCATCTAGAGAATCTTCTAGAAGGTCTTCAGGAGGTCCTGTGGGCCACCAACCAAGTCGGTTGGGCCCACTGTCAGGTCGGCGGGTCTTCTGGTTGGCCGGACCCACTTGTCGGGGACAGCCGTGAGCCTAGTCGGTAGGGACCCAGGGGTACCCATGTCTCACAAGCCCCGAGCGATGTGTATGTGCAGCGACCTCGAGAGGGTCATGACGAAGTCTTGAAGCCATCAACAGGTCGAATAGCGTACACGTCGGTCCAAATGAAAAAAATGTAGCTAGCTTAACAGCCGACCTAGTTATAGTCTTGCCGAACGTACAGAGGTCGAGTGACGACCTATAGGAAGCAGACTTCCACTAGATCGAAACGTTGATGAAAAAATTCAGATGGCGTCAAGGACGCACTCATAGAGTAGTATCCGAGAATCGTGGCGGGCAGGATGGCCGGTATGATGATCCAAAAAAGAGAAGAAAAAGTAGGTTGAGTAGAGACTTGATGAGAAACAAGTTTCCCAACAGGTCGGTACGACGAAGAAAACAAGAGGGCGTCGGAGACGCTCTCGTAGAGTAGTCCCCGAGCATTGAAGCAGACAACATGGCTGGTTTGATGCTCAAAAAAGAAGAAAACTGAGTCATGGTCTTAATTGAACGAAGTGTAGAGACACCCACACCTCATAGCATAGCTGCAAGGAGTCTGGCAGGGCCGACCTCGGGGAGGCCTTGTAGGCGTGCGGACCTCAAAGAGGCCTCAAATCAACGATGTCCAGTATCCGAGGATACCCAACAGGATCTTGAAACGCGCAGCGCATGAAAAGGTCTCCTGGAGTGGTCGAAACGGTCAATAATGAAGCTCTAGAAAAATGTGTATCTGGAACGAGTAGAGTGTAGAGACACCCAGATATCTTGCATAGCTACAAAGAGTCTGGCAGAGCCACCCGAGGCATGCTGACCTCAGGAAGGTCTCAAATCAAAAGCGCCCAAGAACCCGAAGATACTTGGTAAGGCCATTAGGTGCGCACCCCACGGGGAGGCCTTCATTCCCGATGTAAAATCCAGGGTGTCCAGAGCAGGCTGGTAGGGCTTAAAAATGCACACCGACCTCAGAAGGTCACACATCCGTGGCACCCAACTAGGTTGGCAGAGCCGTAGACATACCGAGGTATTGCAAGACCTAGGTATTAAGGCACACTGACCTCAGGAAGGCCATTTTGGTGCCCAAACAACCAGCATAGCTGCCAATCATCCAGCGGAGCCATGGTACAAAGGTATTGACGACCTAAGTAGCAGGCACACTGACCACGTGGGCCCGACGAAATTGCCGATTTGAAGCTTCTGATCTCCAGGCGCCCAGACGGATCTGGCAGAGCAGCGAGGCACGCCTACCCCGGAAGGTCTTCAATCAAACCTACGATCATTCTGCTGAGGAAATAGTGTTGGGATAAAAATCTTCCCCGAAGTGGGGCCAATAGTCGAAACGGACTAAGGACAGGGGAACACGACTACCAAACCGAAGAGTAGGAAACTTGAAAGCAACTAAGTGTAAGAAAATTTAGCCGCCTTCCAATCACCCCTTTTTCATTACCATCGGGTCCTTTTTATAGGCCCGTAACAATTACACTTTACAACACCTACCATTGCTTTTTCACCTTGTGCGAAGCATCTTAGGGGTATTTTGGTAACCTTGCAGGGCTCCGTACTCACAAACTTTATAGACAATCACTTTACACCTCGACTTTCTACGTGTCTACTGCCGTGGCAGTTTGCTCTTCGCTCGCCCCCATGCGCTCCTATCCGAAGCTTTTCCCTTCGTGGGCCTTCTCTTGGTCGCTATCTGCACCTTCAGCGTTGTCACCCGAAAACCGAACGAGGATTACTTCGTGAAGATCACGCCTTCATCTCCAGACGTTCTTCTTCGCGTTACATCTTCACCAAGCCTCGACTCGACTTCACGGCAGTTCCTCCTTCGTGTCTTCACGCGTGGACCTCGTCCTCTCAGATAGAAGTCAAGCTTCGCTTGGCCCTTCGCTCGGTGAGCTTGGCTTCTGTAAAACGAAGATCCCCGGCTTTGTTTGGTCTTCGCCAATGGACCCTTGGCTGTTTCTTGAAACAACAAATGAAAAAGCAGAAACGATTCCCGATCTTCTCTTTTGAGCCGAAGATAAGGGGGGGTTAGTTGCGAAATATTTACCCCAACATTCAGCCCCTTGCTAGTGAGGGTTTCCACCGAAGACGAGCCGAACTAGCAAACCTTCTTTGTGACGGGTGAAAATGTTTCGCTCCCAAGCGCCTCCTATCTTCGGCTCGTCTTTGGAAGTTCGCTATTCTTTTCTGCTTCCCCCTTTTTATTATATTTTCTATATATGTTTTTTATTATTTAATAAATTTTACTGTTTTGCATGTTTATCCGTGAAGTCCTGTGAGCCATGTTCTATCGGGTCTCCTAGATTCCCGCCACATCCTTCGCTACAGGATCTCCGAGATTCCCGCCTTTGGCATCCTATATAAGGGTCTGCCCCCGCCTGAATTTGTTTTCACTGTGGTAAAATCCTTGCAGATTTACCTTTGCCTTCACGAGAGCTGAGGATTTCATCTGACTTCGCGAGAGCTAAGGGCTTCTTCACTTCCTTCATTCCCTTGTCTTCGTAAGTGTCTTTTGATCGCTTCTCTCTTCTTTTATCTTTTTGTCTAGTTTATTTGCTTATTCACTTTTGTGCGTGTGTAGTTTTATTCTTCGCTCCCATGGCTCCCAAGGCTGATAAGGCACCTCCGACCTTTGTCTTCGGTCGGAGTAAGGTTTCTGAAGCACATGTTGCGGAGTACGTCACTTCCGGGTTCATTAAGGAAGGAAAAGGTCGAGCCTCTGGTCCTGAGACTACTCCTACTCCTCGCCCCAATGAAGTGGTTGTTTTTCGGGATTTATTTACTGCTGGCCTTCGTTTTCCTCTTGATGGGGCAATCATTTCTATTCTTCGTAACTTTGGGATGTATCTTCATCATCTGACCCCTAACGCCATTCTTCGGCTTAGTGTTTATATGTGGGCCAGCGAAACAATGTCCGTGAGTCCCACTGTTGCTAACTTCGTCAGAGTGCATACTGTTCATCATCAGCCTCTGAAGATAAAACGTCTTGTTGATGGTGCTCTAGTTCGCGAAGAAGCCCATTTTGCTTCTTTGAATTTCAAGTATCGTGGCGACACCGACGTTCCTGTTGTTGCCTATAAAAATAAGTGGGATGAAAATTGGAACCATTACTAGTTCTATTATACTGTTGATGACGAAGAGCTTCCCCTTGTGTGCACACGATTTGAGAACTTGCCTAAGGGTGTTGGCACTGCCTATGAAGATGGAGACACGGATCGCCTTTTCCTCCTCGCTTTCCAGGAGCTAGCAAAGACCTATGCTACTCACGATCTGGTTGAAGAATATATTGGTTCGAAGATATTCCTGTTCATGCTGGGTGGTCTATCGTTGCTTGGAGTGACTTCGCTTCGGCCATCAAGATTCCTGAATGCGCTCGGAGCTTTGGCTTGACGAAGAATGGTACTCCTCTCTCTCTTTCCTCTTTGCTTCCTCTTATTGTTCTACGCTTAATATTCTTGTTTATGTATATTTTTATTTTACTGATGCTTGTTTGTATCTTCCATTATAGCTATCAATGTTGCTGAGATTGAAGCTCGAGCGAATGAAATACTTGGGCCTATTTCTTCGAAGGAAGATGCTGATATTCAGGAATGCCTTGGTGGCACTCGAGACAACCGTCTCTTCTTTTTCTTTTGTATTCATGCTAGTGATCGCTCTGTTACTATTGCTCATCGTGAAGCTCAAGCGAAGCGAGCATCGAAGAAAGTTGGCCAAGGAAGTTCTGAGGCCGCAGCCCCTACCGCGCGCACGAAGGTTATCATGAAGCGTCGTGGTCGCATCGGTGGCCGAGGTGTTTCTAAGCGTCAGAGAACCGCCCCAATATCGACTTCTAAGGCTATGTCATCCAGCCCCGAAGAGTCTGACCATTCGAAGAGTGATAATGAAACGCGTCCTGGCGAAGTTGGTGCTGGTTCTGGCACAAACATTGAAGTTCCTTCAGCTGACCCAGCCGAAGAGAAAGTGGATATTGTTTCTCTTTCTCCTGGTGCTGCCGCTGCTGGTGCCACTCTTGCTGATCCTCTGAACATTGACTATAGCGATCCTGAACCCGAGAGCGACGAAGATTGCGCCACACGAGCTCGATCTTCAAAAGACAAGTCTCCTCCTCCTTCAGCTCTTGAAGTTGTGGTTCCTTCTCCTGCTGAAGCCCCTGGTGGAAGTAAAATTGTATCAGCTATTCACCACAAGACTTTGACTCGTATGGAACAAGATGGCTCTTCGTCTGAGACGGAGAGTGACACTAGAAGTGGTGGTGTTTTCGTGAGCAGCGAGTCACCTAGTGTTGTTGCCCGGCGTCTCGGTATGAAGCCAAACGCACGCATCTTCGGCGACTCTATGCATAAAGTGCTCCAATTTTGCAGTGATGATCGCGAGCGTACTTTGCTTCAGGAAGCGGGTCACAGTTTTGGCTTCCCTATTATGGAAGATGAACTTGGCAAAGAGAGTGCCGAAGAGATTCTGTACCAAGCTCAAGACTTGAGCATGATATCTTTCTTGGCGTGTCGGGCTGCTCAATGCCGGTGCCGTGCTGACCTTTGATCCCGGCAACTGTCCGAGAAAACCTCTGCTACCGCTCTGAACAAGGAAATCGATGTCGTGAAGACTCTACAAGCTGAAAAGGTTTCCCTCTCATCTTCGCTTGAGGCTGAAAAGAAGAAGTGTCTTGATGTTGCTAAGGAGAAGGATGACCTGGCTAAGAAAAACGCTGAATTGGAAGTGCAACTAAGTGAACTTCGTCGTTTGGCTTCTAGTGCTGAGGATGAGAAGAAAAAGGCTGAGGACCTGCAGAAGTTGTATGACGCTAAAGTTGCCGAGCTCGCGGATCTTCATCGAGCACATGACAGCCTAACTTCGGAGCACAAGACTTATTGCGATGAAATTGAACGCCATGTTTCCCCTCTTTGCAAGAAGCTCCACGATCTCCTGGTTGACTACGGCCTTAGCCCCGCTCCTTATGATGTCAAAGAGATGTTTATAGGTCAAGTTTTTGACTAGCTGTCTAACGGGGTTAGTTCGCTTGCCTCTGCTGGGTGCTCCTTCGGAGAACTTGGGGCTGCTGTTGCCTCCCGCAGCCTTAGCCACGCGATATATTCTCTATTTAAATCTTCCGGAGATGGAGAGCCAAGCCTTACGAAGAGTGATCTTCGTTTACTTCGTGATGCCAATTTTTCTTGGCCAACTGAGATGTCTGTGGAGAAGATTCCTGTCTTACCCAAAAACATAGCTAAAAACTTTATGCAAACTTTCTTCAAGAAGTTTGGTTTTGGGTTGACTGTTGCTGAAGGTCGGCGTGTACTTCGCAAGGTTCATACTACTATATCTTGCCTATCTCCTTATTACCTTTGTAACCATTTTTTTTCTTATGCTTATGCTTTTCCTTATTTGTTTCAGCCTGGTTCCGTGCCCACACCTTCGCCTACTGCTGCATCTTCAGGTGGTGGAGGTGGTCCATCTTCGGCTGCGGTGTCTTCAGCTGCGCCATCTACCCAGGCTGCTTCTCCACATGAAGTCCGGACAACAAACATCACTTCGGGAGCCCCTGAGGTGTGAGGGAGTGTGTAGCCTTAGTGATTTGGGCAGTTGGGTGTCTTTTGTGAACAATCTGTCTGAAACATTTTGCAACTCTGCGCAGGTGCCGGAGGTGTATCCTGCGTAGGTAGCCGAAGATATTTGTCCTGTAACTATTAACTTCGGTGATTATTTCATGTCTAGTTCTATTTGGTGCAAGTTTAACTCTAAATTTCCCGACGTGCCCTTTGATGTGTTTATGTCGCGTAAGATAGAAAAATACGAGAAGAAAAATCTTGACGTGAAAAATGTCTTCGCACATGCATGCAATCGTCTTTGTCATGACGATACTCGTCGCCGCCAAATTGAAGGATCTGAACCATCTTCTGTTGTGCCTGCTCACGAAGACACACCTTCGTCCTCAAGCCCCCTTGCTGTGCCTAAGGTTGAAGTTATTGATCTCACCGAAGAAGCGGAATATGAGTATATGTACAAGTGCCCTCGCTGATTTGTTTTGCGGTGTAACCATCTTCGTCTCTTGTGCTGCTATGCTTGTAATCATTTGAACTATGCTGTTGTGATGTACTGTTCTGCCTGTAATGTATTTTTTTCAACAAATATGTATACCATGATTCTGTTGTAATCTCACTTGTGCGAAGATGATGGCTTTATTTACTTGTGAAGATGGAAACATGGGAACTGCGCTCGAAAAGCGCCTCCCCCCAGTTTCCTGTTTTGATCTTCGCATGTCGTTTTGCTGTATCATTTATAAAATAGAAACAAGTCCTACATATAGAATGTTTAGTCTATCTTGCATGCGAATTTTCACTTATGCAAAGCAGCATGATAACTCAAATATGCGAAGCGGCGTGATAGCCCAAAGATGCTAGATGGTGTGATAGCCCAAAGGTGCGAAGTGGCATGACAGCTCAACTTCGTAGAAATTTGACCTCGAGGTGGCTCGTCAGCCCTGCCTCGCAATTTGCTTCGCGCATTAACCGTCGAAGGCTTCTTCGCTTGTGATAAAGCGGATGATTTTGCGACCACGCCCCTTAACGGGTCGTCTTATCCCTACAGTGTTTTACCGAGGGGCTTCGCACATTGACCGCCAAAGACTTTTTGTTCGCGGAAAGTAGGCCTTTAAGCGAGTCATGCCCTCCTCTTTGGAACAGATTGTAGCATGCTCCTTAACATCTTCGCGACCTTTGCAGAACAGTACCCACATGCGCCCCCTCAATTTTTTTTCTTAAGTGAACTAAATGCCACTTGTCTTCGCGAGGCCAGGCGCATGTGTTCACTTACTTCTGCAATGTTTTCCCGAAAGTGACAATCTCTTCGGATGATTGTCACTTCGGGACCGATGATAGATAACGGCTGTCTTTTTTGGGGAGCCCTTGTTATATTTCTCAAGGGGATATTACACAAGTTCGCCTCGTTAAAAACCTCGCATCTTCGGTGTTCCTGTTGTGAGATCACCGAAGACTCTCCCCGCGAGGAAAAGAGTACAGACTTCACTACATATTTACAAATGTTGAAAGTGCAAAAGAAGTTGAAATGAAGATTACAAAAGCTGAAAAATGAAGAGAAACTAAAAAATGATAATATGTAACATATGATACCCTTATTCTCAGAGCCAGTACTTCTGCAACTTATGCTAATTCCATGAGTAAGGTACCTCTTCTCCTTCCAAGGTTTGCAATCTGTAAGCCCCCTGCCTCGTTTCTGATACTAAGAACGGGCCTTCCCACTTTTCTTCCAATTTTCCCACCCCTCTTATTTTTCTTCAGAGAACCATATCTCCGGTGGATATCTTTTGTTCACGAACCTTCTTATTTCTCCACTTCCTCGTTTCATCTTGGTATTTCTCTATGTTGCTTAGTGCTTGAAGCCTATCTTCTTCTCTTGTGTCGATTGCCAAGTTTGCGTCCTCTTCGTTTCTTGGTTCTTGGTCTGCCCTCAATGACCCTAGCTTTATCTCTTCGGGAATGACAGCCTCTTCCCCATACAGCAGCCTGAAGGGTGTGAAGTTTGTAGCCCTGGATGTAGTTGTGTTGTGAGACCACACAACTCTAGGCAGCTCTTCGGCCCATTTCCCCCTAGCCATTCCTGTCAAGTTCTTTTTGATTCCAGTAAAGATAATGCCATTTGCCCTTTCTACTGCTCCGTTGGACTCTGGGTGATATACTGAAGTGAAGCATAGCTTGGTGCCCAAGTTAAAGCAAAACCTTCTGAAGTCTGTACTGTCAAATTGCTTGCCATTGTATACTGTCCCTTCGTAAGGAACTCCAAATCTGCACACGATACTTTGCCAGAAGAATTTTTGTATCACCTGCGAAGTGATTCTTTGCACTGGTCTTGCCTCTATCCACTTTGAGAAGTACTCCACTGCCACTATTGCGTACTTGTAGTTGCCTGGTGCTGTTGGTAACTGTCCCACAATGTCAATTCCCCACCTTGCGAAGGGCCAAACTGGTGGCAGCAACTGTATTTCATATGGAGAAGTTTTTGTGTAGTTGCAATGCTTTTGACAGTTATCACATCTTCGCACTATATCTTCGGCATCTCTAACTGCCGTAGGCCAATAGAATCCTTGACGGAATGCTTTCGCTACTAATCTTCGTGTTCCAATGTGAGAAGAACACATTCCAGAGTGGATCTGCTGCAACAAGTCTCGCCCTTCTTCGGTGGAGATGCACTTGAGTAGTGGTGCGCACACTCCACTTTTGTACAGGTTGTCTCCTCTTATTTCATATGATCTCACCCTCAAGGCCATTCTCTTGTTCTCCTCCTTTGACTGTGGTTCATAATGACCTCTCAGGAATGCCATTATCGAAGATCTCCAATCTTCGCTTGATATCGCATTTACATATCTCACTGGTGCTTCATCACAGTCTATTGATTTGCACTTCAGAACTTCGTAGAAGACATCTGGTGGTAATGGTTCTTTCTGTGCTGCTGCCTTTGTTAACATGTCTACCTCATTGTTTTGATCTCTTGGTATTTTCTTGACGGTGAAGCCGAAGAAGAATTTTTCCATGCCTCGCACTGTTTTCAAGTATTTTGCCATTTCATCATGTTTTGCCTTATATGACTTGCCAATCTGCCTTGTGATCAACTCAGAGTCTGTGTTTATGACCACTCTTCGTGCCCCTATGGCTCTTGCCTTGCGAAGTCCCAGCAACAATCCCTCATACTCTGCCACATTATTTGTCTTGCCTTCGAAGTCGAGCCGCATAGCTTATCTCATTTTTATGCCTGATGGTGACATTAAGATTGCCGAAGATGCGGCTCCATCGTCATAGTAAGCTCCATCACAATGCATGACCCATGGTGTTTCTGGCCTGTCTTCGTTCATTTTGTCACCTTGATTTGGTGTCCAATCTGCGATGAAGTCTGCTAGAACTTGAGACTTGATGGCTGTTCTGGCCGTGAACTCTATGGTGTATTGGGATAGCTATGTTGCCCATTTTCCTATTCGTGCTGAAGATTCCTTGTTTTCTAGTATTTCGCGAAGGGGATATGATGTTGGGACAGTGATTGAGTAACTCTGAAAGTAATGCTTTAACTTTCTTGCCGCCATTACCATTGCGTATGTCATCTTCTCCAACTCAGAGTAGAACTTCTTCGCTCCTGATAAAGCCTCGGAGACGAAGTATACTGGCACTTGCTTGAGTTGCCCCTCTTCATACTTCTCCTCTACCAGAGCTGCGCTTACTGCACTTGCGGAAGCTACTAGGTACAGCAACAACTTCGCTTTGTCTCCTGGACTTGGTAACACTGCCAAATTCTTCAAGTATAATTTAAACCGCTCAAATGCTTCCTGCTCTTCGGGCCCCGAAGTTATTTTATTCTTCGTAGACAACAACTTAAAGAATGGTAAGCTTCGTTCTACTAATCGCGCTATGAAGTGACCCAGTGCTGCTATTCTTCCCGTAAGCTTCTGAATATCTCTTTTTGTTTGTGGTATTCTCATGTTTCGTATTGCCTCTATCTTCTCTGGATTTGCTTCTATGCCAGACTTTGACACCATGCAACCTAAGAGCTTTCCCCTGGATACCCCGAAGATACACTTTTCTGGATTTAACATGAGACCATACTTCCTCAAGTTGGCGAAGGTTTCTCTGAGATCTTCGATGTGTTGGTCTTTCTTTTTGCTGTGTATGACCACATCATCTACGTAAGCTGATTCATTTCTTCTCAGTTGTGGGCCAAGTACAATTTTCACCATTCTGTTGAACGTTGGGCCAGCATTGCGTAGGCCTTCTGGCATTCTGACGAAGCAATATACCCCGAAGGGTGTTATGAAGCTTGTCTTGTCTTCGTCTTCCTTCTTCATCCAGACTTGGTTATATCCAGAGAAGCAATCTAGCAACAACATTCTCTCACACCCTGCTGCTGCATCCACCAACACGTTGATTCTTGGTAAAGGATAGTCATCTTTTGGGCAAGCCTTGTTCAAGAGTGTGAAATCAATGCACATTCTCTGCCCTCCATTCTTCTTCGGTACCATCACTATGTTCGAAAGCCAAGTTGTGAACTGTATTTCTCTGATGACACCTGCATCTATAACAGCTTGTCTACTTCGCTTTGCGCTGCCAATTCTTTCTGAGGTGAGATGACTCTGAGCTTTTGTCTCTTCGGTGGAATCTTTGGATCTAAGCGCAGTGCGTGCTCTATCACTTCGCGAGGCACACCCTTAAGATCCCTCTTGCTCTAGGCAAATACATCTTGATTGTTGCGAAGGCATGTGATGAGTGCATTTTCCTCTTCTTCGGTCATCCCTCTTGCTATAGTGACCATTTTGTCATGAACATCTTCGCAGAGATGCACCTTCTTTGTGTGCTCGTGCGGTTGCATTCTCTTCTTTTCGTCTTGGCAAAGTCTCTTTTTCATTTCGAGCTCTTCGGGCTCTTCTTCTTCACTTTGTACAGTGTCTTCGCTGTTTCTGACTACATGGATCGGTTTCTGGTTGCTGCCTACGTTGTACTCTCGGTCGTGTGCATCTTCCTGATCTCCGTATATTGTGAGAATGCCATTAGCAGTTGGTATCTTCATACACAAGAACGGCATGTGTATCACTGCCGTGAACTTGTTTATGATCCCCTTCCTGAAGATTGCTTTGTATGCATATGGAATGTCCACTACATCGAAGGTCACCATCTCTGTTCTCATCAGTGCTCCTGTCCCAAGACTTACGTTCATTTCGATTGTTCCCAGAGCCTCCACCTTCTTGTTACCGAAGCCGTATAGTGGTTTTGAAGTTTTCTGAAGTTGATCGTCTCTGAACTCCATCCTCTTGAACAGTTCATAACTTATGATGTCTGCGGAACTGTCGTTGTCTACGAGGATGCCTCCTACATCATTGCCCAACAAGTATTTTGTGTTCTTTCCCAGTACCGCTTTGAAGACTAGAGGGTCTTCGTGGGGATACTTCTTCAGCTTGAGATCTGCTTCTGTGAAGGTTATTGGAATGTGTGACCACTCTGTTTTGAAAACTTTCCCTACACATACATGGCTCACTTCTCTCTGCTGGTCTTTCTTTTGCCTCTTCGTCAAGTGTTCAGGTGAGTTGCAGCCACCTGTGATAGCATTGATTATGTTCATTCTTCGGTAGCGATCTTCATCTTCACGGTTCTAATTTTCTTGCGAAGGTGCATGATGAGCAGGCTCTGGTTTTGGCTGATATGACACAGTGCTTTGTTGCTGTAGTTGCATCATGTTCGGGTTGAACATCGGTGGAGGTGGTAGTGGCATTTGTTGGAAGCATGGTTGTGGGATGTAAGGTTGCCAGTTTTGCATTGAACTCTGAGCCATCGAAGGTGCTGCTGATGATGTGTGATTGATTGTCTTCGCCTGGCTCTGTGCTGTTCTCTTCTTGTCTTCTTCGATCTGCTTCTTGCGAAGTAGCGTTCTGCATTCGTATGACCAATGCCCTTTGTTAAGACCGTGCAAGGAACACATGGATTGTGGTGGTGGGCCTCTGCCCGAATTTTGACCTCTGCCTCCTATTGCAGCCGAAGATGCCATTTGCAAGTTGTTTCCTGAAACATTGTTCACATTACTTCTGTTGTAAAAGTAGGGCCTTGCCGAAGGTCCTTGATTGCTTTGGGGCTTGCTCCCCCACTCTGGCTGAGACTTTGCTTGACTCTTTCTCTTGTTGTACTCATCAACTCTTCGCTGTTTTCCTCTGTCTGATTTGCAATATTCTTGCATTATGTCGAACAACCACTTCTCTGTGTTTGGTCTTCTTCGGTCAAGATACTCTCCGCAGGGTCCTACCTTGAGGCCATCTATTGCTGCATCATTTACTGTTGTGGATTGTACATGTGGTGCTCTAGCTCTGGCTTTGGCAAATCGCTTGATGTACTCTTGCAATGGTTCTTTGTCTCCTTGTTTTATGAGGTGAAGATCTCCTGATGTGAGATCTTGGGTTGATACCCTTGGATTCCCATGACCTGATGCTTCCTTTCGACAGAGAAGCGTACCACTACTGTGCCGAGCCTTTGAGGGCCATTATCATAGCCCTTGCCAATGCTACCTCATCTCCTCCGCCCGAAGATATTGCCACAGTGTATTTCTGAAGAAATTGTCTTGGGTTTGACTCGCCATCGAACTCTGGCAGGGATGCGGGCAGCTTGAACTTCGACGGCCAATCAGCATTCCCAAGTTCTAGCGAAAGGGGAGAAGCAGGCTTCGTTTTGCTTGAAAACACATCTCTGTATCTTTTTTGTGGCCTACGTTCCACAAACGCCTCTTCTTCTGAGTCATAATATATGGAGCCTTCCTCATTCTCTACTTCTTCTTCGTAAGTTTCTTCGTCGATAATTACCGGTCTTCGTTTTTTGCTGTGATCCTGTGCTTTGCGAGGTTGCTGGGTCTGTTCTTGTGGTTGGATAGAGTTCAGCTGAGCTTGTAAGATTGCCATTTGTTCTTGCAGCTGTAATGTTTTGTTTCTTATTTCTTGCTGCTCTTCATCTTCCCGCAACTATTGCAATAGCATTCTCTTCTTCTTGACTTGCTGCAACATTTCATTGTATCTTGCCCTCTCTTGCACTGGGTCCTCGTTCTGTATTTCTTTCGCCCTGAGTATGGCGGCTTCCGCCTGAGCTCTTGTACGAATGTTCACTGGCATTGGTCTTTCTCTCATCTTAGCAACAAGTCTTTCTTCGATTCTTCTTAACGCAGCAATGTCCTCATCTTCGACTCCCACGTCTGCTAGCCCGACCTCGAAGTGCCCTTCAGCTACATCTTCCACTTCTTGCTCTTGATCTTCTCCTGCTCTTTGGTTTCGTGGACTTAGGACTATGTCTCGCATCATGTTTGTGTTATCTGGTACTTGTCTCTCTCTGGGGTTTTCGCTCTCTGCTTCCGACGGATCATCGGTCGCCCTATTTGGATGTGGTTGTGGGTTCTTCGGTTGCTTCTTCGGTGGCATGGCTGGGACGAAACATGGTGGGCACCTTAACTGTTGGGATAAAAATCTTCCCCGAAGAGGGGCCAACAGTCGAAACGGACTAAGGACAGGGGAACACGACTGCCGAACCGAAGAGTAGGAAACTTGAAAGCAACTAAGTGTAAGAAAATTTAGCCACCTTCCAATCGCCCCCTTTTCATTACCGTCAGGTCCTTTTTATAGGCCTGTAACAATTACACTTTACAACACCTACCATTGCTTTTTCACCTTGTGTGAAGCATCTTAGGGGTATTTTGGTAACCTCGCAGGGTTCCGTACTCACAAACTTTACAGACAATCACTTTACACCTCGACTTTCTACGTGTCTGCTGCCGTGGCAGTTTGCTCTTCGCTCAGCCCCACGCGCTCCTCTCCGAAGCTTTTCCCTTCGCGGGCCTTCTCTTGGTCGCTATCTATGCCTTCAGTGTCGTCGCCCGAAAACCGAACAAGGATTACTTCGTTGAAGATCACGCCTTCATCTCGGGCCGTTCTTCTTCGTGTTACGTCTTCACCAAGCCTCGACTCGACTTCACGGCAGTTTCTCCTTCGTGTCTTCGCGCACGGACCTCGTCCTCTTAGAGCGAAGTCAAGCTTCACTTGGCCCTTCGCTCGGTGAGCTTGGCTTCTGTAAAACGAAGATCCCCGGCTTTGTTTGGTCTTCGCCAATGGACCCTTGGTTGTTTCCTGAAATAGCAAATGAAAAAGCAGAAATGATTCTCGATCTTCTCTTTTGAGCCGAAGATATAGGGGGGTGGGTTAGTTGCGAAATATTTACCCCAACAAACAGAAATATAGGCTAATTGGAATAGGTCCGTTTACGTGCAGAGCCATAACAGGTGAACCAGGACGCAGAGCCTAGCGGGTGCAATAAAGACGTAGAATCGCAAATGTTGTGTTTAATCATCATCGTCGTCTGTAGATGTAGGGAGGCGCGGGGCCATCTGACATAGAGTCAGTCTTGTCTTTTCCGTAGACTGCAGGGTCATGGGTCAACAGTGGTCGAAGATTCACTTGCCACCCAGAAAACGACAAACTGCCCACTGACCAAGGATGCACTGTAGCCATGTGATGCTGCAGCGGCCTCGGGCATCATTTATGCACAAACGACAAATTCGTCGTGAGGTTGGAGAAAAGAACATCACTTTTAATTGTCCACATGTCTACAGTACCCCTCGATCACGTGGTAACAGTGTCATCACATCACCGGCTGCACAAGGCCTGGCTCTGGCTATAAATAGCACCATAAGACTGAAGGAGGCAAGCACCGAGCTTTGCTAAGCTGTGAAGCCACAGAGTAGAATTTTGGCCATGCCATGGGCATGTGTCCATCCACCAGATCATAGGTTGCAAGGTTAGAAGCTATGAAGTGTACGTGTCTCCTCTGATCTCCGCGCCTTCTCCCAGCGAGGAATCAAGGAGAGTTTGGAGGTGATGTTGTAGAGGCCCGAGGTGATGCTGCAGGTTCTTGATAAGCATGAGATGCTCGTCAAGGGCTCGCAGCACCTTCCCCCTGGGAAGACTGTGTCTGCATTCCATAGTCAGGCACAAAGCACGACCTACTAGGCGCAACGTTGTGTTGAAGTTCACCGCAAGGCCGCCATTGGGGGTCTGAAGCTAGAAGAATTCTTGCAATGTGCTCTGCTATAGCAGAGAACATGGCAAAGATTGCTCTAGGTAGAACAAGTCTTTAAATATGTTTGTATCTTGTAACAGCATCTAGATCCAATGAGGTCGCAGGTGACTTGTGTACCTTCGAAGTTCTCATGTAATGTTCGCTCTCTTCTGTCATGTATTGTTCACTTTGAGGAAATTATTCATCAAAGACCTAACGTATAGTGTTCTGGGGGCTAATCGACCTCATGGAGATCGAATTGACTATCAGGACGACTTGGTAGCACTGATATACTTACGACCTAAACTCAGGGTGTTAGGTCGCCAATCAATCCGTTATGTATATAGCCGTTGGCGTGAAATCCGGCGAGATTGTCTCACGTATTTAGTGGCATAGAGCCGTTGCAGTAGATCCGTTGCGGCGATAAATCCGCAACGGGCGTCCGTGGCGAGGCCCATATAAATACACCCACGGGGACGAGTGTTGACCCTCCCCTGCCATCACCTTCTTCCTCCCGCCGCCTCCGCCGGAAGCCTCCTTGCCATAGCCATCGCACTTGCGCACCCACCCCGCTGCATTCGGAGCCAGAGCTCACCACCGCCTATAGCAATCCACCCGCCACCGCCAAGAGCCCAGATCCGCGCCGCTCTGCATGCGCGTGAAAACCCTAGTGACATTTAGATACAAATCCGTAGATCCCAAAGAGATGGCGGCCGCTTCCTCCCAGATCCCTGACCTGCGGTCTGGGATCCCTCGGAAATGACCGAAGAGAAGATCCAAGCACTGGTGAACCGGGGGTTGCTGAGGCCCAAGGCGGAAGTGGAGTGGAAGGCGCCCACCGGCGAGGCGTTCTCGACGGAGGACGACAAGGAGCAGGTCATCTTCGCGTCCTTCTTCGAGCACGGGTTCAATGTGCCCGTCGGTGATTTCTTCAGGGGTCTTCTCTACTACTACAAGCTGGACCTGGTACTCCTCATTCCCAACTCCATCACTGAAGTATCCTCGTTCATCCATCTGTGTGAGGCGTATCTGGGGTTACCGCCCCATTTTCTATTGTGGCGCTACTTCTTCAATGTCAAGACCACCGGCAAGCGCACTAGCATCGTGGGCTCGGTGATGTTCTGCTTACGACCAGGTCGTAAGGCAGAATGGATCGACATGGATCTACTGGACAACACCAGCGGGTGGAGGTCCAAGTGGTTTTACATCGCTGACCAGAAGCTGGTGCTTCCGAAGCGAACAGGGCATAGGCCTGTGAAGATACCGGAATGGGAGATGCCCCTCTCCTCCCGCGAGATGGAAGACCTCAAGGAGCTGCTCGCCCTCCTCGCTGACCTCAAGAAGAAAGGTTTTATGGGGGGCTCGGTGGCAATGTCATTTAGTCGGCGCCTGATCCAGCCGATCAAGGACCGGGTGCATCCCGCCTACGAGTACTGGGGTCAGTCAGACCCTACTCGTGAGGCCAACTGCAAGGTCTCCAGAGACGAGATGGTGGCCAGAGGCACCCAACTGTACATCGGGCGGATCCGCGACAAGAGGTGCCCGAAGGCACACTCCCTGACCCGACCAACTGGTCCAGTAAGTCCTGAGTCTATTTAGCTCATTTGATGCCTTTACTTCTTTTGTGCCTTAGAGGACGACCTCTTAGACTTGGTGTTTTGTCTTTTGGAGGATCGTGAAATGCAGTATTGGTGCCCAACACCTCTACCAACCGACGAGGAGCCACGTCGGAAGCTGAAGTCGCAAGACTACCAACCTCCAGCAGCTTCTCTGCTGGAGAACTATTTGTCAGATTCGTCGGTGGGAGCTGATGAGGACAGCGGCCAGGAGGTCGGTGACGACATAACGAGCCGGCCTGAGGCATCTAGTGCCTCGAAGCCAGGACGCCGGATAAGGGCAGCAACTATGAAGCAATCCGGGTCGAAGGCCGAGGCCAGGGCCGAGGCAGCAAAGACTGCCAAGCTCGAGGCCGAAAAGAAGAAGAGGAAGAGGAAGAGGAAGAGGAAAACAGACCCCGTCCTGAAGTCGCAGGACGTCGAGGAGGATGAAGCCATAGATGATCTTCCGGACGGTGATAATCGTGTGGTACCAAGGTCGTCGAGCCCCGCGACCAAGAGGCAGCGGGAGCTAGAGATAAAGACGATGGATGAGGACATCCGCCGCATAAAGGAGGCACAGCTGGCTGCAGTTGGCATTGAGGCAAAAATGCCTGTGAAGGTGCGAGGTCGGCTGTTGAAGCCGAAATTGCGTGTGACGGTGGTGGTGAGGTAAGACCCCTATACAACGATTTATTACATCGATTTTAGACATGAGGTCGAAACATGTTGACGAAGACGTTATCGCAGGTCGTACGCCGGACCTCAGAGCACCTCGAGCACTCAAGGCTCTCCCGCAAAGACGACCACATCCGAACATGAGGTCAGAACCCAGAGTTCCGTTGGTGACTTGGGGACGTCGACTCCCCCACCCATTATTGATGTGAACCTGATCAACACAGTACCAACTTCGTCGGCTCAAGACTCGGTGGTGGACCAAGCTCAGATCGAGCAGCCACAGCAGGGCCCAAAAACAACCGGCGGAGAGGTGCCGGGTTCGACGTCGACAGCTCCAGAGTTGGGAAGGCGAGAGATCAACTGGAATGGCTCCCCCTGGGAGGAAGACATCTTCAAGGATGATGAAGATATGAAGGAAGTCCGCCGAGCCATTGAAGGACCGATTAGGCGACCAGAGAGGGGGGGAGTGAATGGGAGCCGATAAAAATTCTTCCCGAAGGATGAACTTGGGCTATGCCCCAAATCCACAACCAAGGATTCCCACACGAGCTTGTCAAGGTCGCATAGTCACAACGGACCTACCAACCCTAGGAACAAGCCTCAAACAAACCCCAAGCGAAAGCGCAACTCAAGAAGCAAAAGACTTAGGCAATCTGGAGAGCACCAGGCGGACTGTCCGCAGTGTCCGGGCGGACTGTCCGTGAGGAGGGCGCGGACTGTCCACGGGTAGGGGGCGGACCGTCCGAAATTGCTACCCGAACTTCCAGTAGTGCATCGAGAAAAACAGACCGTCCGTGATGAACCCACGGACCGTCCGCCTCGTCACGGACCGTCCGGCACTCTAGTACGGACCGTCCGCAAACTTCATGCACCAAAAATCCACCGACAAAAAGGATCGAACGAAAGACGCTCAAGAACTCGCACGAACACAAAGAACAACCGGGCTATCAGGCACCTCGCGGACGGTCCGCGGCGACCTTGCGGACGGTCCACCAGGTGCGAATCAGCACAGCCGAGAAGCCCGAAAAACAACCTCAACCTTCGGATCGATGGATCTCCCAAATGACTTAAGCTCTTGAGACAAAATTTGGGGGAGATGTGAAGCGTCCCTAGAAGATGCTATGCCCCAAAACTTGTTGCCTCAAACCAACTAAATCGCCGGGAATCGATCTCGAACCGAGTTCTACCAAAAAGCTAGGGTTCCAACCGAAATCCTTCAATCGGAGGCCAAATCCGGAGATTGAGAGGTCATGATCAAGCACAAAGATGCACAAGACATCTATTCATGATCCCCACCAACAAATCCGAACCCAAACACCTCAGAATCGAAAGAATAAGGCGCGCACGAAAATCCAATGAAAATAGCTCCAAAAAGACACGAAAATCACACGAGCTACAAGAAGGAAATCAACGCAACCATGAATGCTTCCATACACTCGGAGGACAGATTCTCTACAAAACGGTGAAGAAAATCTACGCCTATGGAGCAAGGAAATGAGAAGCAGTCCGGAAGGATGGTTTGCCCAGAAAACCCTAGAGCTATATATATGAGTCCCTCTGGGTTGGGCATATGACCAAGCTACCCCTAGCACTTAAACTTAGGATACAAACCCCTCAGGGGCAAATAGGTCATGTAGCACTCCTCTTCATCGCACGGCCACGCCTTCGCCGCAGTCCGCGTCCTCCCGACGCAAGCCCTGCGATCCCGCCACGTGCCCGCCGGCATCGAAGCTTCTCGGCACGCTCGGATCCCGTCTCCGCCCGCCGAGCCTCCGGTCTTGGTTTTGTGGCTCAACCAAGTAACCCGACGGTTTTGTGGTGAACCGCCGCAAACCCCGCGTGCAGACTCCGGTTGTGAGCCGCTACCCTGCACCAGCTCCGGTCGACGACTTCGTCTTACTTTTCTTGCCACCATGCGGCCCGCACTTGACCCCGCTGGCCACCGGGTCCCTCGAGCCGAGCCTACTTGTCTCTCCACTCCTCGGAGGCCCCGCAAGGCATAGACCTTTCACACCCGCTCTTCACCTGCACCAACACGAGTCAAGCCGCAACCTGCACCTGCAATACTCGGCCAAGAGTCAGTCCACACCACGTTGTCAATCACTCATCACACCAGGGAGCGACCATCCACCGGTCCTCGGACGCTCCGGTCCTCAATCTCCCCCTTGATGAGTGCATTGACAACACACACATAGTAACCAATTCAGAGAAAAGAGAGAAAGAAAAGAAACGACTGAAAGACTCAAACAAGTGATTAAAAGCCAAACAAAAGCCAAAACGAGATCACTTGAGAGAGAAAAATCTCGGTCCCCTAAGACAAGGGCAACGGCTGGACACAACCGAGATAAAATGCTCCAAAATTGCCGACTCCTCAAGGTGAGGCAAAAGGGCTCGACACCATCAGCAAAAGAGCACAACTAAAATTCAGGCGAAAAAGAGCTCCCAAATGCATATGAATGCAAGCTCCCCCTGAACAAATGCATTTCTCCCCCAAAACAAGAATTGGGTACTACCTCTCCCCCTTGTTGGTAATGCATGAATCAAGTGTACAAATGCAAGCATGTGCTTCTCAAATAGACATAAAGCGATACAACATGCTAAAAAGAGACATAGATAAGCTAGATTGCCACAAGTTCAGCACAAGCGTCGCCAACGAGATAGATAGGGACATACAAGCATGTGACATAGCCATGATCAAAATAAAGCATTTTTCACAAAAACTTCCCTCTCATTAGCATAGGACCTAAACATGATCAAAATGAGCACAAACAACATATAACTCACAAACTTCATGTAAGGTTACAAATTCTCATCACAAGATCATCACAAACACCTACAAGCTATCTCATGTCATGTCAAAGCCACCGAGCCATGTGTCCACTTCTAAATGTGAGACTTCTCAACGGTGAACATCATGCAACGGTTTAGCACTCAAGATAAGGAATTTAAAACATACATGACATATAAGCATATTTTTCAAGCACAAGCATTTCATATACCAATTTCAAGATTTACAAATTAAGCATGGTACATGAAGTGCCTTTGCGGCAAAAAGAAGCTTAGGCTTCTTCACAAGGTAGCATGTAGGCTAAACATCCATGATGATAAATGAGTCTTTGACCCCATATGAAAAGAACATGCTTCCATGTACAAATTAAGCAAGCTATAGCCATAAGTGCACAGATTTCACATGAAAGGCATTCAACTCATAAGAGAGGATCATATATAGCATTTTCACAAAAATAAGCCATTCACAAGCTCATACATCCCAAAGCTATCAAGAGCATCTCTATCCATCATGTGAGCATCAAGAGCAAAGTCATAATCTCATATCTAGCATATCATAGTGATCCAAGTATATAGGAGAAGCACATCTCATATGATACATATGCAGTCTATGATACAAAGATGCAAGCATGATATGATACATAAATGAAAATGCAACATGTGTATGTACATCAAACCCCCAACAAAAGCTCAGAAAGGAAAAAGAACACCAAGCTCCCCTCGCAAACGGGCAAATGTAGCTTGGTCCAAAGGTTTGGTTAGGATATCAGCAAGCTGCTTTTCGGTTGGCACATGGATGAGGTCTATGTTTCCCTTCTCAACATTGCCTCTCAGGAAGTGGTACCTCACCTCTATATGTTTGGTTCTGGAGTGGAGCACAGGGTTTTTGGCAACACTAATGGCACTCGTGCTATCACACATGAGAGGTACATGGGAACACTCCTCACCAAAGTCACTCAGCGTGTATGTGATCCAAAGCAGCTGTGAGCAACAACTAGCGGTAGCAACATATTCGACTTCTGTGGTAGACTGAGCTACACTAGACTGTTTGCGAGAAGACCAAGAAACAAGCGAAGATCCCAAGAATTGACAAGTCCCCGAAGTCGACTTCCTATCGACTCGACACCCCGCAAAGTCGGCATCCGAAAACCCAAGAAGCGAAAGAGAAGAGGACGCCGAGTACCAAAGACCAAGCTCAGGAGTGTATCGAAGATACCTGAAGATCCGCTTGACGGCCTGCCGATGTGAAGTCCTCGGCGACGCCTGAAAACGAGCACACAGACACATAGAAAACTGAATGTCCGGCCTCGTCGCCGTCAAGTACAAGAGGGAGCCGATCATGCTCCGGTACTCCTTCTGGTCCACGGGCTCTCCGTCCTCGTCCGCATCCAACGCTGTAGTTGTACTCATCGGTGTCGACAGGGGCTTCGAGTCGTCCATCTTGAACTTCTTGAGGATGTCCTTCGTGTACTTGGCTTGATGCACAAAGGTTCCCTCCTTCGCCTGCTTGATCTGAAGCCCGAGAAAGAACTGCAATTCTCCCATCATGGACATCTCGAATTCTTTGCTCATGTCCTCTGCAAACCTCACAACCAAAGAGTGAGACGAGCCACCAAAGACAATATCATCCACGTACACCTGAACAATTAGGATATCATCGCCCTGCCTGAGGAGAAAAAGAGTCTTATCAACCTTGCCCATCTCAAACCCCTTGCTAAACAAGAACCCCCTCAAATGGCCATACCAAGCACGGGGAGCTTGTTTCAGCCCATACAACACATTCCTCAACCTATACACCTGGTGAGGAAACTCAGCACTCTCAAAGCCCGGTGGTTGCTTCACATAAACCTCTTCTTCTAAAAACCCATTCAAGAAGGCACTCTTCACATCCATTTGGTACAATTTGAACCCTTTAGCCACGGAAAAGGCTAGAAGGATCCTAATTGCCTCTAAACGGGCTACAGGAGCAAATGTCTCCTCATAGTCTATCCCCTCCTTCTGACTATACCCCTGAGCAACCAACCTCGATTTGTTTCTCACCACCTCACCATTCTTACCCTCTTTGTTCTTCCACACCCATTTTGTCCCTATAGGTTTGCAATGTGGTGGTGGCTCTACCAACTCCCAAACTTAGTTTCTCTCAAAGTTCTCTAACTCCTCATGCATTGCGTTCACCCAATTAGGATCAGAGAGGGCGTGTCTAATGTCTTTCGGCTCAAAGGTAGCAACAAAAGCCGAATGAGCAAAGTGAGAAACATTCCTGGACCTTGACCGTGTCGTACATTCATTGATGTCGCCGATGATTCTAGAGGGAGGATGATCAACTTGAACGCGCCTTGGTGCCTCTCGCCTGGAGACAACCTCCCCCTCAGCTGCAGCTTCCACTTGATCTTGCTGGATCGTAGTCGGTGTAGGGGCTGGACCATCCTGCACCGTAGTCATCGTAGTGGAAGTAGAGGGTACATGCTCAGCTGGAGCTTCATCATCACCATCATCTTCTCCAACATCATCCTCCTCGTCCTCAAAGATCTTCTTGCCAGTCTCGTCGTCACCTGCACACTCAAAGACAGACGAACTGCATGGCTGGGTCTCGTCGAAGGTAACCTCGCAAGTTTCCATGACTAGGTTAGTATCAAGATTGAGCACACGGAATGCTCGAGAATGACTAGCATAACCCAAAAAGATCCCATCGGAAGACCTCGACTCAAACTTATCAAGCCTACCCTTCTTGAGAATAAAGCACCGACAACCAAAAGCCCTGAAATGGCTCACTCTAGGTGCTCGCCGGTGCATGAGCTCATAGCACGTCTTGTTCAAGAAGGCCCTAAGAAAAATCCGATTCCCAACATGGCACGCGGTATTCACCGCCTCAGCCTAATATCTCCTCGGAGTCCTATGCTCGTCGTGCATCGTCCGAGCCATCTCACAAAGGGAACGATTTTTCCTCTCAACCACACCATTCTGACAAGCCACATAGGGAGAAGAGAATTGATGTTCGAGACCCAAATCACGACAAAAGGTTTCGAAACTAGAGTTTTTAAATTCAGAACCATTGTCGCTACGGATAGCTCGAATGGCGTCTCCATTCCTCTCATTCTTCAACCTCAAGATTAGATCCCTCACAAAACCAAACATCTCCCCCTTGTCAGCCAAAACGAAGACCCAAGCATAGCGAGAATAGTCGTCCACTATCACCAGGACATACCATTTCCCACCCGCCGAGCACACACGAGCTGGACCAACCAAGTCCATATGGAACAGCTCGGATGGCCTCTCTGTCATAACGGATGTCAGAGGCAGGTGAGACGCGGCGACCATCTTACCATGCCTACACGGAGCACATACCAAGTCCTTTTGGTATTTCAACTTAGGCAATCCTCAGACTAATCCTAGCCCACTCAAGCGTGACAACAAGTCAAAACTCAAGTGACCTAGTCTCCTATGCCATTTCCAAAGCTCCACCGAAACGCCAGCAACCAAGCAACAAGAAGAGCCAACACACTGAGAAAAATCAGCTCTGAAAATCTGACCCTCGGGGATGATCGTGCACATAAGATCACCTCGAGAATCCAAGACTCGCGAAGCACCCGTTTTGAAATGGACCTCAAAACCCTCATCAAGAAGCTGGGAAACCGAAAGAAGATTGTACCCCAAAGACTTGACAAGAGAAACACGCCTAAGAGTCACAGAATCGCTCACCTTCACCGTGCCCTTTGAAAGCACTCTACCTTTCCCATTGTCCCTAAAAGTGATGTACTCTTTGGTCATCACCGGGGTGAGGCTGGAGAACCACCTTCGATCTCCGGTCATGTGTCGAGAGCAACCGGAGTCGATCAACCAAAAGCCCTCCAAGCCTCCCACCTGCAAATCAAAAACGAGACCGAGAGTGAGCAAACGACTCAGCACTGGGGTTAGTACAAAATGAATCAAACCAGTGCCGTGCCATTTGCTCAAAGGTGGGGTTAGCAAAATCCATCCTATCTCCTCTAGGTGGAACACCCCCACGTCCCCTTGTAGGACTACGCGTACCACGAGGTGGAGACCGTGGCCCGTAGCTCCTCTGGGACCTAAAACTGCGATCGTTCCCCCCATACTCGTATTGGCCACGAGCGAAGGAACGTCCAGCAAACTCACCACACCCAAACCCAACACGCCTACCACCTTCTCTATGTGGTGGCTCACCTCGAGGCGCAAACACACGCCTCTCTCGAGGGTAAATGGTACGCACCATACCCTTGCCCCTTGGCACCAACCTAGGCTCAGGCACACCACGAGAAGGGCGGTACCGGTCCTTGTTGGCCATCTCTCTAGCCAACCTCTCCTCACGCTTCCGCCGGAAGCAAAACTCAGCAAGGTGCCCATCTCTCCCACAATGCTCACAATGGAAGGGTTTTGGTTTTGGCTTTGGTTTTGGGCTCTCTTTGGGCTTTGGCTTCTCCTCACTCGGTTTCTCTCCGTTCTTCCCAAAGAACTCATTCCCCAAGTCCCTCTTGAACTTGATGGGTTTCCGGAAGTTGTCGGTATGTGGAGGAAACACGGGTGGAGCTGGGGTTGTGTCTAGTCGGTTCCTAAGTGGGTTTGGCTTAGGAGCATAGGCATTTTTGTGGTGGGTTTTTGGTGGCTCTGGGATATCTCCAATCTTCCCCTCATCCTCATCACTTCCCTCACCAACCTTGTCTGCCCCAAGCGCTTGCCCATCATAGCACTTGTATGCCTCAATCATCATCCAGAGCTGAGGCTCATGACCAGACAACCAACCCATCATCTTTCTCAACTCATCATTCTCATCCTGCAAACGATCAACATAGTGTGCAAGCTCCATATTCTTCACAGCATTTATTTCACAAGTAGAACATGATGTAGGAATAGGAGCTTTCAGCTGAGCCTCTAGAGATCTAGTATAAACATGCGAAACATCTAGCTTCTCATGCAAAATAGGACAAGAAGTGCAAGCACCAAGCAAAGAGGGCCTAGATTTCATCTCCTCTAGTTCAACCCTAAGCACATCTAGTTCCTCGACCTTGGAGGCATACTTCTCCTTAAGCACAGTCAATTCACCAAGAAAAGTGGAACAATCAATGCATTCAGATTCATCGGTCACAATAGGAGCAGACTTAAGAGAATCTATTTGAGCCCTAGCATCAACAAGCAAAGACTCTAGTTCAACCACCTTCTCCTTAGCGTCTCCAAGCAAAGACCTATACTCCCTCTTCTCCTTGTTGGTCTTTCTAAGCACATCATCACGGTTGTCAAGCAAGTCATTCAACCTAGCATTCTCCGCTACTAAGAAGGATGGATCATTGTTTACCTCATCCTCGGAGTCGGAGCCCGAGTCATCCTTGTTGCTCTTCTTGCTTGCGGAGCTATGTGCCATGTCGCAAAAGCCTTGGGCGGCGAAGCACAAGCCATTGATGTTCTTGCTTGACCGCTTGCCCTTGTGCCGGTTCTCATCTTCATCACTTTAGCTCGACGAAGAGTAGCAAGAGCTCGAGTCGATGTCGCTTGCTCCGGCAACCATCGCTCGATCCTTCTTCTTGTGACCACCACTCCTCCTCGGCCTCCGCTCAGACTTGTTCTTGCCCTTGTGGTCGTCCCTCTAGCGGTGCTTGTGGTCGGTCCTCGGACGGTGCTTGTGCTCGGGCTTCACCTCCATGGTTTCTGGGCACTCAGCGATAAAGTGCCTGTGCTTCCCGCACCGGTAGCACATGCCCGAGCTCCTCCGAGCGTTCTTTCGGTTCGTGTACATGCGCTCGAACCGCCTGCTCAGCAACTCGAGATCCTCCTCGCCTAGCACGTCAAACTCCTCATCTGGCATGGACACAAGACAAGACAAAGAGAAATATCTCGAAGACATGTTAGTGTTAGTCCTTGATCTAGACACGAGAGCCAGACTATGAGGGTCAGTCGGGTTCTCGATCTTTGCACGCACCCCACGGTCCACCTCGGACGACTTGAGCTTGGAAAACAGCTCGTCCACCGTGAGGGTCTCATGCTTCTCCGACTCAAGAATGGCCTCGACCTTCTCACTCCACATGGTACGATCCAGAGAGTGCAGGAGCTTGATAGCCCTGTCATGATCATCGTACGGGAGTACGGCCATATTAGCCCTCATGTTGTTCACAATCACCGTGAACCGCTGGAACATGGCATCTATGGACTCACCGGGGACATGAGTGAAGTTCTCATACTCTCTCCGGTAGGTCGCAAAGAGCCGAGCCTGAACCTGAGCGTTCCCAGCATAAGCATTCTTCAGCTGCTCCCAAATCCTGCACGCCAAGTCCTATGTCTGAACCCGATCGAATTCAGATTGACACAGAGCACGGTATAGGTAGTCGACCGCCTTGTTGTTGGCGTTGAACATGTCCCTCGATCCTGGAGCAAGGAAGTTCACAGGATGAACATAAGCTGTGTTCACCGTGACATCCCACAAGATCTGACCCTTGCCGCGGAGGAAAGCAGCCATCTGCCTTTGCCACATCTGGTATTTGTTACCATCAAAGTGTGGAGGACCCGAACCCCGTTCCTGGTACGCCATCTTTGGATCTTAGACTGGTTAGAATCACGAAGATCCGTAACTGGCTCTGATACCAACTGAAGGACCAATTAGGCGACCAGAGAGGGGGGAGTGAATGGGAGCCGATAAAAATTCTTCCTGATGGATGAACTTGGCCTATGCCCCAAATCCACAACCAAGGATTCCCACACGAGCTTGTCAAGGTCGCGTAGTCACAACAGACCTACCAACCCTAGGAACAAGCCTCAAACAAACCCCAAGCGAAAGCGCAACTCAAGAAGCAAAGGACTTAGGCAATCTGGAAAGCACCAGGCGGACTGTCCGTAGTGTCCGGGCGGACTGTCCGCGAGGAGGGCGCGTACTATCCGCGGGTAGGGGGCGGAACGTCCGAAATTGCTACCCAAACCTCTAGTAGTGCACCGAGAAAAACGGACCGTCTGTGATGAACCCGCGGACCGTCCGCCTCGTCACGGACCGTCCGGCACTCTAGTACGGACCGTCCGCGAACTTCATGCACCAAAAATCCACCGACAAAAAGGATCGAACGAAAGACGCTCAAGAACTCGCACGAACACGAAGAACAGCTGGGCTGTCAGGCACCTCACGGACGGTGCGTGGCGACCTCGCGGACGGTCCGCGGTGACCTCACGGACGGTCCGCCAGGTGCGAATCAGCACAGCCGAGAAGCCCGAAAAACAACCTCAACCTTCCGATCGATGGATCTCCCAAACAACTTAAGCTCTTGAGACAAAATTTGGGGGAGATGTGAAGCGTCCCTAGAAGATGCTATGCCCCAAAATTTGTTGCCTCAAACAAACTAAATCGCTGGGAATCGATCTCGAACCGAGTTCTACCAAAAAGCTAGGGTTCCAACCGAAATCCTTCAATCGGAGGCCAAATCCGGAGATTGAGGGGTCATGATCAAGCACAAAGATGCATAAGACATCTATCCATGATCCCCACTAACAAATCCGAACCCAAACACCTTAGAATCAAAGGAACAAGACACGCACGAAAATCCAACGAAAATAGCTCGAAAAAGACACGAAAATCACACGAGCTACAAGAAGGAAATCAACGCAACCATGAATGCTTCTATAAACTCGGAGGACAGATTCTCTACAAAACGGTGAAGAAAATCTACGCCTATGGAGCAAGGAAATGTGAAGCAGTCCGGAAGGATGTTTTGCCCAGAAAACCCTAGAGCTATATATATGAGTCCCTCTGGGTTGGGCAAATGACCAAGCTACCCCTAGTACTTAAACTTAGGATACAAACCCCTCAGGGCAAAATAGGTCATGTAGCACTCCTCTTCATCGCACGGCCATGCCTTCACCACAGTCCGCGTCCTCCCGACGGAAGCTCTGCGATCCCGCAACGTGCCCGCCGGCATCGAAGCTTCTCGGCACGCCCGGATCCCGTCTCCGCCCGCCGAGCCTCCGGTCTTGGTTTTGTGGCTCAACCAAGTAACCCGACGGTTTTGTGGTGAACCACCACAAACCCCGCGTGTAGACTCTGGTCGTGAGCTGCTACCTTGCACCGGTTCCGGTCGACGACTTCGTCTTGCTTTTCTTGCCACCATGTGGCCCGCACTTGACCCCGCTGGCCACCGGGTCCCTCGAGCCGAGCCTACTTGTCTCTCCACTCCTCGGAGGCCTCGCAAGGCATAGACCTTTCGCGCTCGCTCTTCACCTGCACCAACACGAGTCAAGCCGCAACCTGCACCTGCAATACTCGGCCAAGAGTCAGTCCACACCACGTTGTCAATCACTCATCACACTAGGGAGCGACCATCCACTGGTCCTCGGACGCTTTGGTCCTAAGCCATCTTGACGCTTAAGCAAGCGTTTATGGTAAATAGCTGTCCCTAAGTTCGGTAATTGACTTATCATGTACTCATTACCGACGACCTATTTTTTGTCTTTGAAGCAGTCACTAGCGGACCGTGCCGAGAGCAGGTCTAACCAATGTAAGAATGCCACTGCTATGCACCTGCGGGCACAGTTGCTCGAGCAGGAGCTCAAGCAGGTTAAGGAGGAGGCCGCCACCGAAAAGAAGAAGCTCCAGGAGGAGTTGGAGGAGGAACGGCGCTGAAACTGAAACACCGACAAACTGCTGACGACTGTGAGTGCTAGTAAGTCCAATAACCCACGACCTTCACTACTGAATTGCTGGGCTGGATCTTGCATCTGACGATGTTTTTGCACCAAAGACTTTCACAGAGAAAAGGACAAGCTCAAGGATGACCTCAAGGTTGCCAAGGAAAGAATCCGAAGCCTTGAAATAGACCTACGGGTGGCTGATGCGGGAGGTGAAGAGCTGAAGAAGGTGATGAAGGCTGCCGTGGAGAGTGAGTATGCTTTGTGCCAAGAGCTGGCTTATGAGAAACGAGCACGAAAGGACCTTGAGGTCAGTCTCATGGTAGCTTTGCAATCGTTGCAGAATGACCAGGTGACCATTGCAGGGCTTGAGGTGGAAGTCACCGATCTGAAGAATGCTGCCGACCTTGTCATGGACATGGTAGAGCCACAGGTCGCCGGGGAGGAGCCCAAGCCAGCCATTGACTGACTTATGGGTGCGCCCCAGAAGCTGGTGGATCTCTTGAGGGTGACAAGTTTGATGACGGCTGTGGAGTCGCTGGTGCGCGTGAAGTTGCACTTCCCTGAGGTCGACATGGCCAAGGTTGGGGAAGGCCCAGATGCATCGAAGGACCTCAAGGCCATAGAGACGGAGGTACAACCGGCTGCTGAGAAGATAATGGACACCATCGATTACGAAGGCGACGACAGTGATGAGTAGTTATAGCCTTAAAGTTGTACCCTCTCTTCCTCCAGTCTTGTAAATAACAATGATGATACACTTTTGGCTCGCATGTCATGCTTAGTTTATGTTTGCACGAGCTTGGTTGCCCTGAGGCACTGTGTTTTAATGTGCCCGCTGACCACTACTCATGGAGAGGCTGGCTTACCGACCACCACAGCTCAGCAGGGAGACTTACATGTGATCGACGCGTGGGGAGAGTCTAGGACTCTGGTTTTGTAACCACACGACCAAGCAGGCTCGCAACAACATAAAGTAAACAATCGTGAGAGACGACGTCCTCAGGTCGAACGACCCTTGAGTTGGCGTAGCCAAGCCCCCGAGCATGTCGAGGGGGAGGAACAGAACACTTTACCCTCAAGGCTTTTCGACCCCTGTATTGGCTTTTGCCAAGCCCCCGAGCATGTCGAGGGGGAGGGCACGTGACATGGAAGAAAAGAGGATAGAACTCGAGACACAACAGATGACTGCCTAAAATTAATATTTATCTGACTGAAAATACAAGGACGAGGAATACATAACTGTAATGAAAACTATTCTACGGATAGAATCGGCGAAGGTGCTTGACATTCCATGGGTTAGGGACCCCTTGACCGTTGCCCCATTAGAGGCGATATGTAGATGGGCTGATGACTTCTGTCACAATAAAGGGTCCCTCCCAAGGGGCGGACAACTTGTGCATGCCATAAGTCTTCTGGATACACCTTAAGACTAGGTCGCCGACATTGAAGGAGCACTCCTTGACGTTGCGATCGTGGTACCGACGAAGCTGCTGATCGTGGCGAGCTTGCCTCATGACAACTGCTAATCTTTGTTCCTCGAGGCTGTCGAGGTCGACGCGACGGGTTTGCTCGGCTTCTTCTTCCTCGTAGAACTATATGCGTGGAGCTCCAAAGGTGACATTGGTAGGTAGGATGGCCTCCGAGCCATAGACCAGGAAGAAGGGTGAGAAGCCTGTGGCGGAACTAACTTGGGTCCGTAGACCCCAGATCACGTGGGGTAGCTCGACTAGCCACCGAGAAGCGTAGTTTGAAGCATCATCAAAGATACGATCTTTGAGAGCTTGAAGGACCATGCCATTGGCACGCTCGACCTAGCCGTTGCACCGAGGGTGGGTGACCGACGAGTAGTAGACATCAATCATGCTGTCCTGGCAAAAATCCCAGAAGGCAGATCCTGTGAAGGCCGCCCCGAGGTCAGTGATGATTCTGTTAGGCACAGCGAAGTGATGTGTTATATCTTGGATGAATTTCGCCGCTTCCTCCGACGTGACCTCGGGAACAGGTCGGACTTCAATCCACTTGGTGAATTTGTCGATGGCCACAAGGATGTGCTTGTAGCCGCTAGGAGCGGTTCTGAATGGCCCTATGGAGTCAAGGCCCCACATGGCGAAGGGCCATGATGGGGAAATCGTGCGCAGGGTCTGAGCTGGCAGATGCTGTTGTTTGGCAAAGAATTGGCATCCCTTGCACCTCTTCACGAGATCTTTGGCATCAGTCATGGCCATGGGCTAGTAGAAGCCAGATCGGTAGGTCTTGCCGACCAGATTGGAAGAGGCTACGTGGCAGCCACACTCGCCGCCATGGATCTCAGCTAGGAGGTGAAGACCTTCTGATTGCAAGATACACTTCATCAACACACCAGTAGAGGTAGCTTTTCTGTAGAGGTCGTTGTTGATCACCACATAGTTAGCACTACGCCACGTGATGCGTTCCCGCTCTACTTTGTCTTCTGGAGCTCGTTGATCAAGTAGGAAGGCTAGGAAAGGCTCGCGCCAATCATCCTCCTTTTCTGTCATCAACACGTCGCGAGGAGGTGCTGGAATTGGGTCGGGCTGATTTTGGTCCGGGTTGTCTGGATCCAGCAGCTTGATCGACAGCTTGCGTAGGTCCTGGACGAACACACCCGCCGGGACTAGAGCTCTCTTGGAGCCTAGTTTGGATACATTGTCGGCAACCACGTTGTTGTTACGTGGCACATGCTGGAACTCGATCCCCTCGAAGTGGCCTTCGAGCTTTCGAATCTCAGCGCAGTAAGCATCCATTGTGTCTTTCACACAATCCCACTCCTTATTGACTTGCTCAATGATGACCTTGGAGCCGCCATAGGCTAGCAATCGCTTGATGCCAAGGGACACTGCAATTCGGAGCCCGTGGATTCAAGCTTCGTTCTCCAATCCATTGTTAGAGGCTTTGTAGTGTATCTGCAGAATGTATTTGAGCTGCTCTCCCTGAGGAGAGATGAATAACAGGGTGGCTTCGGCACCCTCGAGGTTAAGAGCACCATCAAAATACATTATCCAGTGCTCAGGTCGCTCCTTGGGAGGGGGCATCTGGATTTCTGTCCATTCAGACACAAAGTCAGCTAGGATCTGGGACTTGATTGCCTGCCGGGGGTAGAACTCAATGTCAAACTCGCCCAACTCAACCGACCACTTGACGATGTGGCCATTAGCGTCGCGGTTGCAGATGATCTCCCCTAGCGGGAAGGATGAAGGCACCTTCATCTTGTGAGCTTGGAAATAGTGCTGGAGTTTTCTTGACGTGATCAGGAGTGCATAGAGCAACTTCTGAGGCTGTGAATAACGTGTTTTGGCGTCGGCCAGGACCTCGCTTACGTAATACACAGGCCGCTGAATAGGGTAGAGCTGCCCTTCTTCTTCTCGCTCGGCTACTAGGACCGTGCCGACCACATTAGTGGTGGCGGAGATGTAGAGAAGGAGTGTCTCCTTCGGGATTGGAGGTGTCATGATTGGCGGCATGGTCAAGGACTCTTTGAGAGCCTCGAAAGCCTTCTGCGCATCTTCATCCCACACGAACTTATCTGCCTTCTTCAATAGCTTGAAGAAAGGTAGACCTTTCTCGCCGAGCTTGCTAATGAAACGACCTAGAGCCGCCATCATGCCAGTGAGTTTCATGACATCTTTCTTGCAAGATGGTCTGGCCATGTTGCGAATTGTGTCGATCTTGGTAGGATTGGCTTCAATGCCTCGGTGCCCCACCATGAAGCCTAGGAGCAACCCAGAGGGAACACCGAAGACACACTTGGTCGGGTTGAGCTTCCACTGATAAGTGCATAGATTGGCAAAGGTTTCGGCGAGGTCGTTGATGAGCAGATCTCCTTCAGTGGCCTTGACGACCATGTCATCGACGTAGGCTTCTACGTTCTTCCCAATCTGAGACTTCAAGCACTTCTGTATCGCCTTCTGGTAAGTAGCGCCGACGTTTTTGAGGCCAAAGGTCATGACCTTGTAGCAGTAAATTCTGTTGGGCGTTATGAATGCCGTCTTGTCTTGGTCGTCAGGATTTAGGGCTATCTTGTGATACCCTGAGTAGCAGTCGAGGAAGCATAGAAGGACGCTACCAGCCGTGGAGTCCACGACCTGGTCGATACGCGGAAGAGGGAAGGAATCTTTCGGGTAGTGCTTGATAAGGTCAGTGTAATCGATACACATCCTTAATCCTCCAGTTTCCTTGGGTACAAGGACCGGGTTTGCGAGCCAAACCGGGTGTTTACATTCTCGGATAAATCCTACAGCTAAGAGCTTGCAGACTTCTACTTCTATGGCCTGCTTTTGCTTGATAGGTCTTGCTGTCTTGCTTACTTCAAGGGTGTGCTCAGTCAGCTCCTTTGGGACACCAGGTATGTCAGATGGACTCCATGTGAAGATGTCGGCGTTGTCCCAGAGGAAACTGGTGAGCGTGAGTTCCTATATGGGATCGAGGTCGGCCCCGATGGTGACTTCCTTATTTGCGTCGGGCAGGCCGAGGCAAACTTTCTTCACTACGAGACTTGCATCCAAGGCAGTGGCTGTGCGCTTCTGTTCTGGTACCTCCAGAGTAGTTTGGTCGATCTTGGTGGCCTGAGCGACCATGACCGTAGCTGTGGCCTTGCACGCAGATACCATGGCGAGGTCGACAGTGTCGCTCTCGCATTTGTAGGAGATGAGGATGTCGCAGTAGATGGAAATGATTTCGTTTGGCGCTGGCATCTTCATGATGAGGTAGGTGTGATGCGGGATGGCCATAAATTTGGCCAACATAGGTCGACCAAGGATGGCGTGTGAGGACCTGTGTGGTTCGAGGACCGGTGGATGGTCGCTTCCTGGTGTGATGAGTGATTGACAACGTTGTGTGGACTGACTCTTGGCTAAGTATTGCAGGTGCAGGTTGCAGCTTGACTGGTGTTGGTGCAGGTGAAGAGCAAGCATGAAAGGTTGTTGCCGGGTAGGCCTCCAAGTGTGGAGAAGACAAGTAGGCTTGACTCGAGGGACCCGGTGGCCAGCGGGGTCAAGTGCGGGCCACATGGTGGCAAGAACGGCAAGATGAAGTCATGGACGGTTTCTTGGTTGAGCCTCAAAACAAAGGTCGAGCCGGGACTACGTGGGAGCCGAGTCATGAGTGGTGATTGGCGGAGGCTACACCAAGTTCTCGGGGTTTCCAGTTGTTCACCAGAAACCGCTGGGTTCCTTGGTTGATCCACAAACCCAAGACCTAAGACCGGAGGCAGCAGCACCAGGACCGGTCTGACCGGTCTGACCAGTGGGGTACACCGGTCTGACCGGTGTGCGACGATGCAGTCCGGAGACTTCGAAGCGGAGGACACGCGTCGGGATCGCAAGGCTTGCGTCGAGGCTAAGAAAGTTTGCAGTCGCTGGGCATCCGTCCGATGGTGCTACGACAAGGTTTCCCAAAAGGCCCTTCGGGGGCGTGTATCTTAGTTTATTGTAATAGGGGTAGTTTCGTCTTTCGGCTAGCCTCCATATAACCCAAGTGGTGAGAGGATGGCAGCCATCTCTTGGAACCCTAGCTCATTTGCTTTTGCTATTTTCCCTTTCTATTTTCCTTAGGATTTAAAGGACTAGCTTGAGAGCTTCATGGTGAGATCTCGTGAGAGGGAAGGATGATCGGGAGGCAAGCTAGACCTTGTATGAACCTTCATGGTATGTATAGATGATTCGGCGTGGTTCCTCAAGTCTTGATTGTGTCTCTCCCGTTTTCCTTTTTTGATTATTTTCGGAGCCTTTTCTTGGCAATTTTCTTGTGGCGGTTTTGAGACCTTTCTCTTTGGGATTTGGTGGGGGATGTATGCATGAACTCTTTGTGGTTCTTTTCCCTTTGATTCCCCTCCCAAATCCGTGAGTAAAGGGGCTCAATTTTGGGGTTTTCTTGGCTCTAGGGTTAGAGGCGTTCTTGGTGGGATTTCTTCGATTCCTCTTGATTTAGCATGTTTTGGTGGACCAAATCTTGGCTATGGAGTGCCCATGAGGTGTTCCTACTATCCCCAAAGTCTTGTGTGAATCCGTGGAGCGAATCGGGAGATCGGGATTTGGATTTGGGGGTGTTGACCCGCGGGTTGCTGTTCATCCCGAGCTGCCCAGGCCTGACCGGTCTGATCGGTGCCTCTCACCGGTCCGACCGGTGCCGACCCCAGTTGGGTTTTGCTCAGGTGAACGTGTTGGTGAGTTCCCTGGTGTCTTGTGTTGCTGCTGTTTCGAGTCTGGTTTAGTTTGGAGCTCGGGAGGTCAGGTTTGCTGATTTGGTGTTTTCCTGGCTCAGACCGGTCTGACCGTTGAGCTGCACCGGCCTGACCAGTGCAGGAGCTTTCTGTGGAATTCTCCAAGTTTGGCTAAGGGTCCAGGTTGACCCGGTGCATCTCTCGAGGGTGTCGGGTGATCCGGCGACTTAGTTCAGGTGATCCAATCTTGACCGGTCTGACCGGTGCAGGTGACCGGTCTGACCGGTGTGTTTCAGTGTTGCTCGAGTTGCTTGTTCGCTGCGTCCTCGAGTAGGTTTCGGTGGTTGTTGGTTCCTAGGACCAGTAGCACTTCAGTGGCTACGTGGTGTTGGCCAACTTGGGTAGTTGAGCCGGAGAAGTGTTTTGGTTAGCCGTGTTCATCTTGTTGGAGTAGTCATCTCCTCCGAGAAGAATTTTTATCGGCTCCCATTCACTCCCCCCCTCTCTGGTCACCAGTTCGGTCCTTCAAGTGGTATCAGAGCCGGTTACGGATCTTCGGATTCTAACTAGTCTAAGATCCAAGGATGGCGTACCAGGAATGGGGTTCGGGTCCTCCACACTTCGATGGCAAAAACTACCAGATGTGGCAGAGGTGGATGTGTACAGGATGTTGCTTGTTCTAGTGATTTCTTTTGCACCTCTTGTATTGATTTGGAAAGTGAAGGTTTGGCTTTGAAAAAGATGCGCGAGGATATGAGCGCCAAGTTAGTTGAGCATGATGAGATGAGTGTCAACCTTGATAAAGAAAATGAACTCTTGTGTACCACATATGCTAAATGCATTGAAGAGGAAATCGATAATTTAAGAAATATGACATGTGGTACTTGTAAGCGCCTCAAGTATAAAAATGAGGTTTTGTGCACAAGGTGCTAGAGTCTTTGTGCCAAGGGTTTGGATTCTAGCATTTCTTGTCACTCCGATGTTGATGCTTCTAAATTTGCTTCTTCTCAACCGGAGTCGACTTCTTCTCTTGAGCGTGAGTCTTTGGATGGTGGCAAGTGTGCTAGTGCTTTGGATAGCTCTTTCATAGCTACTCCTAAGCTTGCTGCTTCCTCCAGTGTTGCCCAAGATGTGTTGATGGCAAAGGTGCTTCTCACATTTTTGGAACTCATGCTCCCAAACCGAAGTTCCAATGCACCTTTTGCAAGAAGGATGAGCATACCGTTGAGTTTTGCTTTCACCGTGCCAAGCACGAGCGACGTGTGCATGCCAAAGCTTTTAAGAAGCCACATAGCCTTTCTCATGGCACGTGTGGTTCTAATGTGGGCACCAAGTCGAGTGTTGAGGTTGATGCTTTTTGCTCTAAGTCCTAAGGGACTTCTCACTTACAAGAGAATGGTGTTTTGTCCACATGGACTGTGCCTCCTGATAGGCCTTTGTACCATTGCTCTCATTGTGGGAAGGATGGGCATCAAGATAGCTTTTGATACCGCCGGGCAAAGAGAATGCGGCGAGCCGGTGCTCCTAGGCCTTTGGTTGTTCATAGCCCTTCTCATGGCATGAACACTTGTGAGCCTAAGAAGGCCCAATTTGTGGACGGGTTTTATGACACTCTTTATAGTGAGTTAGGCCATGCTCGTGGACATGCTTCTAGTACTTGTTGTGTTGGTCCGCGGCATGCATCCCGTGGTGCTTGTGTTGGTTCTTCTTCTACGACCTCGAGGGACCTTTTCTTTTTTGCTTGTGGTAGCACTCATTTTTCTTCGCGGGTTGCTCCTTTGAGGCATGGTTCTAAGAGTGTTCGAAGACCTTTTCATTCGAATTGATATTTGCATCATGCTAACCCACATGATAAGTTGAGTCCCTCGCTTACCCGTGTGACCAAGTATTGGATTCCAAAGTATGTGCTTGCTAACCCTTTGGGATCCAAGACTCGGTCTTTTTCGCCTCCTTGTGTGTAGGTATGGAGACGCTGAGGACCGGAGCGTCTGAGGACCGGTGGATGGTCGCTCCCTGGTGTGATGAGTGATTGACAACGTGGTGTGGACTGACTCTTGGCTGAGTATTGCAGGTGCAGGTTGCGGCTTGACTCGTGTTGGTGCAGGTGAAGAGCGGGCGCGAAAGGTCTTGGCCTTGCGGGGTCTCCGAGGAGTTGAGAGACAAGTAGGCTCCGCTCGATGGACCCGGTGGCCGAACGGGGTCAAGTGCGGGCCGCATGGTGACAAGAAAAGCAAGACGAAGTCGTCGACCGGAGCCGGTGCAGGGTAGCGGCTCACGACCGGAGTCTGCACGCGGGGTTTGCGGCGATTCACCACAAAACCGTCGGGTTACTTGGTTGAGCCACAAAACCAAGACCGGAGGCTCGGCGGGCGGAGACGGGATCCGGGCGCGCCGAGAAGCTTCGATGCTAGAAGACACGCAGCGGGATCGCAGGGCTTGCCTCGGGAGGACGCGGACTGCAGCAAAGGCGTGGCCGTCTGATGAAGAGGAGTGCTACTTGACCATATTGCCCCTGAGGGGATTGTATCTTAAGTTTAAGTGCTAGGGGTAGCTTGGTCATTTGCCCAACCGAGAGGGACTCATATATATAGCTCAAGGGTTTCTGGGCAAACCATCCTTCCGGACTGCTTCTCATTTCCCTGCTCCATAGGCGTAGATTTTCTTCATTGTTTTGTAGAGAATCTGACCTCTGAGTGTATGGAATCTTTCATGGTTGCATCAATTTCCATCTTGTAGCTCATGTGATTTTCGTGTCTTTTTCGAGCTATTCTCGTTGGATTTTCGTGCGCGGCTTGTTCCTCTGATTCTGGGGCGTTTGAGTTCAGATTTTCTTGTGGGGATCATGGATAGATGCCTTGCGCATCTTTGTGCTTGATCTTGACCCCTCAAACTCCGGATTTGGCCTTGGATTTGAGGATTTCGGTTGGAACCCTAGCTCTTTGGTAGAGCTCGGTTGCGATTCTTCCCGACGATTTAGTTCGTTTGTGGTCTCATGTTTTGGGTGTAGCATCTCCTAGGGACGCTTCACATCTCCCCCAAATCTTGCCTCAAGAGCTCAAGCCATTTGGGAGATCTATGAATGGATAGGAGGGGTTGACTTCTCGTTTTCGGGCTCAAGCTGCTCTGTCCGCACCTGGCAGACAGTCCGCCTGGTAGGCGCGGACAGTTCGCGAGGCTCGGTGTTCGTCCAGTTCGTCGCTTGTTCTTGCGCGTTCGTGGTTTGATCCGTTGGGGAAGTTGCTTTGTGTTGCAAGGGGTTTGCGGACCGTCCGCCCAGGCACCGCAGACCGTCCGTGCGGTATGAGTTACCCACGGACCGTCCGAGGATAGGGTACGGACCGTCCGATTTTCGAGGGGTGCATACTGGTTGTTCGGGCACCTTTTGCGGACTGTCCGCCGTGGTCCCGCGGACCGTCCGCCAGGCCCACGCAGACTGTTCGCCCGGTCACCTTGGACTGTCTGCCCGGGACTTCGCAGACTGCCTAAGTCCTTTGCTTCTTGAGTTGCGCTTCCGTGTTGCTTTGAGTTGGGGTTTGTTCCTAGGGTTGGTAGGTCTGTTGTGACTACGCGATCTTGGCAAACTCGTGTGGGAATCCTCAGTTGTGAATTTGGGGAATAGGCCGAGTTCATCCTTCGGGAAGAATTTTTATCGGCTCCCATTCACTCCCCCCTCTCTGGTCGCCTAATCGGTCCTTCAATTGGTATAAGAGCCGGTTACGGATCTTCGTGATTCTAACCAGTCTAAGATCCAAAGATGGCGTACCAGGAACGTAGTTCGGGTCCTCCACACTTTCATGGTAAGAACTACCAGATATGGCAGAGGCAGATGGCTGCTTTCCTCCGCGACAAGGGTCAGATCCTTTGGGACGTTACGGTGAACACAACTTATGTTCATCCGATTAACTTCCTAGCTCCAGGATCGAGGGATATGTTCGACGCCAACAACAGGGCGATCGACTACTTGTTTCATGCTCTGTGTCAATCCAAATTCGATCGGGTTCAGACAGAGGACTTAGCTTGTAGGATTTGGGAGCAGTTGAAGAATGCTCATGCTGGAAATGCTCAGGTTCAAGCTCGGTTGTTTGCAACCTACCGGAGAGAGTACGAGAACTTCACTCATCTCCCCGGTGAGTCCATTGACAGCATGTTCCAGCGGTTCCCCGTGATTGTGAACAACATGAGGGCTAATGTGGTCGTGCTCCCATATGATGATCATGACAGGGCTGTGAAGCTCCTTTACTCTCTGGATCGTACCGTGTGGAGTGAGAAGGTCGAGGCCATTCTCGAGTTGGAGAAGTATGAGACCCTCACGGTGGACGAGCTGTTCTCCAGGCTCAAGTCGTCCGAGGTGGACCGTGGGGTGCGAGCAAGGATCGAGAACCCGACTGACCCTCATAGTTTGGCTCTCGTTTCTGGACCAAGGACTAATGCTAACATGTCTTCGATACAGTTCTCCTTGTCTTCTCTTGTGTCCATGCCAGATGAGGAGTTTGACGTGCTGGGCGAGGAGGATCTCGCGTTGCTGAGCAGGCGATTCGAGCGCATGTACACGAACCGGAAGAACGCTCGAAGGAGCTCGGGCATGTGCTACCGGTGCGGGAAGCACGGGCACTGTATCGCTGAGTGCCTGGAAGCCATGGAGGTCAAGCCCGAGCACAAGCACCATCCGAGGACCGACCACAAGCACCGCTCGAGGGACGACCACAAGGGCAAGAACAAGTCCGAGCGGAGGCCAAGGAGGAGTGGTGGTCACAAGAAGGAGTGAGCGATGGTGGCCGGAGCGAGCGACATCGACTCAAGCTCCTGCTACTCTTCATCGAGCTCAAGTGATGAAGATGAGAACCGGCACAAGGGCAAGCGGTCAAGCAAGAACATCAATGGCCTATGCTTCGCCACCCAAGGCTTTTGCGACATGGCACATAGCTCCGCAAGCAAGAAGAGCAACATGGACGACTCGGACTCCGACTCCGAGGATGAGGTAAACAATGATCCATCCTTCTTGGTAGCGGAGAATTGTAGGTTGAATGAATTGCTTGACAACCGTGATGATGTGCTTAGAAAGACCAACAAGGAGAAGAGGGAGTATAGGTCTTTGCTTAGAGAGGCTAAGGAGAAGGTGATTGAGCTAGAGTCTTTGCTTGTTGATGCTAGGGCTCAAATAGATTCTCTTAAGTTTGCTCCTATTGTGACCGATGAACCTGAATGCATTGATTGTTCCACTTTTCTTGGTGAATTGACTGTGCTTAAGGAGAAGTATGCCTCCAAGGTTGAGGAACTAGATGTGCTTAGGGTTGAGCTAGATGAGATGAAATCTAGGCCCTCCTTGCTTGGTGCTTGCACTTCTTGTCCTATTTTGAATGAGAAACTAGATGTATCGGTTGCTTATGCTAGATCTCTAGAAGCTGCTTTGAAAGCTCCTATTCCTACATCATGCTCTACTTGTGAATAAATGCTGTGAAGAATTTGGAGCTTGCACACTATGTTGATCGTTTGCAGGATGAGAATGATGAGTTGAGAAAGATATTGGGTTGGTTGTCTGGTCATGAGCCTCAGCTCAGAATGATGATTGAGGCATACAAACGCTAAGATGGGCAAGCGCTTGTGGCGGATAAGGTTGGTGAGGGAAGTGGTGAGAATGAGGGGAAGATCGAAGATATCCTAGAACCACCAAAAACCCACCACAAAAATGCCTATGCTCCTAAACCAAACCCTCTGAGGAACCGACTAGACACAACCCCAGCTCCACCTGTGTTTCCTCCACACACAAACAACTTCCAGAAACCTATCAAGTTCAAGAGTGACTTGATGAATGAGTTCTTTGGGAAGAAGGGAGAGAAACCAAGTGAGGAGAAGCCAGAGCTCAAAGAGAGCCCAAAACCAAAGCCAAAACCAAAACCCTTCCATTGTGAGCATTGTGGGAGGGATGGGCACCTAGTGGAGTTTTGCTTCAGGAGGAAGCGTGAGGAGAGGTTTGCTAGAGAGATGGCAAACAAGGACAGGTATCGCCCTTCTCATGGTGTGCCTGAGCCTAGAATGGTGGCAAGGGGCGAGGGTGTGGTGCGTACCATTTACCCTCGGGAGAGGCGTGAGTTTGTGCCTCGAGGTGAGCCACTATATAGAGAAGGTGGCAAGCGTGTTGGGTTTGGGCGTGGTGAGTTTGCTGGTCGTTCCTTCGCTCGTGGCCAATACAAGTATGGGGGGAACGATCGCAGCTTTAGGTCCCAGAGGAGCTACGGGCCACGGTCTCCACCTCATGGTACGCGTAGTCTTCCAAGGGGACGTGTGGGTGTTCCACCTAGGAGAGATAGGATGGATTTTGCTAACCCCACTTTTGAGCAAATGGCACGACACTGGTTTGATTCATTTTGTACTAACCCCAGTGCTGAGTCGTTTGCTCACTCTCGCTCTCGTTTTTGATTTGCAGGTGGGAGGCTTGGAAGGCTTTTGGTTGATCGACTCCGGTTGCTCTCGACACATGACCGGAGATCGAAGGTGGTTCTCCAGCCTCACCCCGGTGATGACCAAAGAGTACATCACTTTTGGCGACAATGGGAAAGGTAGAGTGCTTTCAATGGGCATGGTGAAGGTGAGCGAGTCTATGACTCTTAGTCGTGTTGCTCTTGTCAAGTCTTTGGGGTTCAATCTTCTTTCGGTGTCCCAACTTCTTGATGAGGGTTTTGAGGTCTGTTTAAAAACGGGCGCTTCTTGTATTTTGGATTCTCGTGGTGATCTTGTGTGCACGATCATCCCCGAGGGTCAGATTTTCAGAGCCGATTTTTCTCAGTGTGTCGGCTCTTCCCGTTGTTTGGTTGCTGGTGTTTCGGTGGAACTTTGGAAATGGCATAGGAGACTAGGTCACTTAAGTTTTGACTTGCTGTCATGCTTGAGTGGGCTAGGTTTGGTCCGAGCCTAAGTTGAAATACCGAAAGGACTTGGTATGTGCTCCGTGTAGGCATGGTAAGATGGTCGTCGCCTCTCACCCGCCTCTGACATCAGTTATGACAAAGAGGCCATGCGAGCTGTTCCATATGGACTTGGTTGGTCCAGCTCGTGTGTGCTCGGCAGGTGGGAAATGGTATGTCCTGGTGATAGTGGATGACTATTCTCGCTATGCTTGGGTCTTCTTTTTGGCTGATAAGGGGGAGACGTTTGGTTTTGTGCGGGATCTAATTTTGAGGTTGAAGAATGAGAGGAATGGAGATGCCATTCGAGCTATCCATAGCGACAATGGCTCTGAATTTAAAAACTCTCGTTTTGAAACCTTTTGTCGTGATTTGGGTCTCGAACATCAATTCTCTTCTCCCTATGTGGCTTGTCAGAATGGTGTGGTTGATAGGAAAAATCGTTCCCTTTGTGAGATGGCTCGGACGATGCTCGATGAGCATAGGACTCCGAGGAGATATTGGGTTGAGGCGGTGAATACCGCGTGCCATGTTGGGAACCGGATTTTTCTTCGGGCCTTCTTGAACAAGACGTGCTATGAGCTCATGCACGGGCGAGCACCTAGAGTGAGCCATTTTAGGGCTTTTGGTTGTCGGTGCTTTATTCTCAAGAAGGGTAGGCTTGATAAGTTTGAGTCGAGGTCTTCCGATGCGATCTTTTTGGGTTATGCGAGTCATTCTCGAGCATTCCGTGTGCTCAACCTTGATACTAACCTAGTCATGGAAACTTGCGTGGTTACCTTTGACGAGACCCAGCCATACAGTTCGTCTGTTTTTGAGTGTGCAGGTGACGACGAGATTGGCAAGAAGATCTTTGAGGACGAGGAGGATGATGCTGGAGAGGATGATGGTGAAGCTCCAGCCGAGCATGTACCCTATACTTCCACTACGATGACTACGGTGCAAGATGGTCCAGCCCCTACACTGACTACGATCCAGCAAGATCAAGTGGAAGCTGCAGCTGAGGGGGAGGTTGTCTCCATGCGAGAGGCACCGAGGCGCGTTCAAGTTGATCATCCTCCCTAAAGAATCATCGGTGACATCAATGAACGTACGACACGGTCAAGGTCCAGGAATGTTTCTCACTTTGCTCATTCGGCCTTTGTTGCTACCTTTGAGCCGAAAGACATTGGACACACCCTCTCTGATCCTAATTGGGTGAACGCAATGCATGAGGAGTTAGAGAACTTTGAGAGAAACCAAGTTTGGGAGTCGATAGAGCCACCACCACATTGCAAACCTATCGGGACAAAATGGGTGTGGAAGAACAAAGAGGGTGAGAATGGTGAGGTGGTGAGAAACAAATCGAGGTTAGTTGCTCAGGGATATAGTCAGAATGGGGGGATAGACTATGAGGAGACATTTGCTCCTGTAGCCCGTTTGGAGGCGATTAGGATTCTTCTAGCCTTTTCCGTGGCTAAAGGGTTCAAATTGTACCAAATGGATGTGAAGAGTGCCTTCTTAAATGGGTTTTTAGAAGAAGAGGTTTATGTGAAGCAACCACCGGGCTTTGAGAGTGCTGAGTTTCCTCGCCGGGTGTATAGGCTGAGGAAGGCGTTGTATGGGCTGAAACAAGCTCCCCGTGCTTGGTATGGCCGTTTGAGGGGGTTCTTGTTCAGCAAGGGGTTTGAGATTGGCAAGGTTGATAAGACTCTTTTTCTCCTCAGGCAAGGTGATGATATCCTAATTGTTCAGGTGTACGTGGATGATATTGTCTTTGGCGGTTCGTGTCACTCTTTGGTTGCGAGGTTTGCAGAGGACATGAGCAAAGAATTCGAGATGTCTATGATGGGAGAATTGCAGTTATTTCTCGGGCTTCAGAACAAGCAGGTGAAGGAGGGAACCTTTGTGCATCAAGCTAAGTACACGAATGACATCCTCAAGAAGTTCAAGATGGACGACTTGAAGCCCCTGTAGACACCGATGAGTACGACTACAGCGTTGGATGCGGACGAGGACGGAGAGCCCGTGGACCAGAAGGAGTACCGGAGCATGATCGGCTCCCTCTTGTGCTTGACGGCGACGAGGCCGGACATTCAGTTTTCTGTGTGTCTGTGCGCTCGTTTTCAGGCGTCGCCGAGGACTTCACATCGGCAGCCCATCAAACGGATCTTCAGGTATCTTCGATACACTCCTGATCTTGGTCTTTGGTACTCGACGTCCTCTTCTCTTTCGCTTCTTGAGTTTTCGGATGCCGACTTTTCGGGATGTCGAGTCGATAGGAAGTCGACTTCAGGGACGTGCCAGTTTTTGGGATCTTCGCTTGTTTCTTGGTCTTCTCGCAAACAATCTAGTGTAGCTCAATCTACCACAGAAGCCAAGTATGTTGCTGCCGCTAGTTGTTGCTCACAGCTGCTTTGGATCACATACACGCTGAGTGACTTTGGTGAGGAGTGTACTCATGTTCCTCTCATGTGTGATAGCACAAGTGCCATTAGTGTTGCCAAAAACCCCGTGCTTCACTCCAGAACCAAACATATAGAGGTGAGGTACCACTTTCTGAAAGACAATGTTGAGAAGGGAAACATAGACCTCATCCATGTGCCAACCGAAAAGCAGCTAGCCGATATCCTAACCAAGCTTTGGACCAAGCTACATTTTCCCGTTTGCGAGGGGAGCTTGGTGTTGTTTTTCCTTTTTGAGCTTTGGTTGGCGGTTTGATGTACATACTCATGTTGCATTTTCATTTATGTATCATATCATACTTGCTTCTTTGTATCATAGACTGCATGTGTATCATATGCTTTAGGAATGTGCTTCTCCTATATATTTGGATCACCATGATATGCTGGATATGAGATTATGACTTTGCGAATGATGCTCATATGATGTATAGTGATGCTCTTGGTAGCTTTGGGATGTATATGCTTGTGGATGGTGTAGGACCGGAGTGGGCGACCAGAGAGGTGGGGAGTGAATGGGAGCCGATTAAAAATTCTTCTGATGAAGAACTCCGCCTAAGTCCCAAACAAATCTAAGTCTCTCACTTGAATCACCAAGGTTGCCTAGCTATGAGCAAGCTAACAACCCTAGGAATGATCCTAGGTTCAAGTAGCGGAAGCACGAAAGAAGAAACAAAAGAACCGATCAAACCTAACAAGATTCTGCGTCCACGACGGACTGTCCGCCTAGCTACCGCGGATGGTCCGCCAGTGTAGGGCGGACTGTCCGGACAGGCAGGCGCGGACTGTCTGCAGTACAAAAGACGTCTCTAACAGCAAAAACACGCTTCTGTGTAAACGGTCCGCCAAACGGTCCGCGAGCCCCTTGCGGACTGTCCGCCAGCCGCGGACTGTCCGGGAAAAACACGCGGACGGTCCGTGAATGAACAGCGCAGAAAAACGCGAACTCGCAGGAACACCTTCCCAAAGTCGTCACCGGATCTCCCAAACGGCTTAAGCTCTTGAGGCAAGATTTGGGGGGAGATGATATGCGTCACTAGGTGATGCTATGCCCCGAAAATATTGGCCTCTCACTCCCTAGAACGACGGGAATCGCGGATCACACGAACTCAACCAAGAACGAAGAACTCCAACCAAAAACCTTCGAATCGAAGAGATTTCCCGTGGTTTGAGGGCACAAGATCATCCACAAAGATGCACGAAGCATCCACCCATGTTTCCCTCAAAGAAATCCGGGGAGAAACCCTCTCAAATCAGCGCAATCAACCGAAGAACGAAAACACCAAAAATAGCACCAAAAAGAGCTCCGAAAATGCAACAAAAGCAACTCGGGAATAGAAAGATTGGCACAAGATTTAGAGGATGAATTCACTATGAATATCTTGTTCAATCGATTACAAGCCACTCCTAGAATCCAAATCTAAGATGACAAAAAGCTCCAATCAATGAGCCACTCTCTCCTCTCTCCCTCTCTCCCAAAGCACTCCAAAATCAAAGAGCACCACAACCTACAAGCCAAAGAGAGTTGGCTGCCAATTCAGCCCCCTCCTCCTTTATATAGGCCTTCCGGAAAAGACCGAAGTACCCCTACACTAGGAGTTACAACTCAAGCCCTCACAAGGGCATTCTGGTCAACACATGAAGTTCTCCATCGGACGGCCGCGCATCCATCGGGCCTTCGCGTCCTCTCAACGCAAGCACCTCGATCATGCCGCGTGTCACCCGCTTCGAAGCTTCTCGGCACGCCCAGATCCCGTCTCCGCCCGCCGAGCCTCCGGTCTTGGTTTTGTCGCTCAACCAAGTAACCCCGACGGTTTTTTGGTGAACAGCCGTAAACCCCGCGGACTCGGTGCAGCCTCCACGCCAATCCCACTCATGACTTGGCCGCCACGTCGTCCCGGCTCGGTGTTGGTTTTGTGGCCAAACCAACAAACCGTCGTGCTCGGCTTTGTGGAGCAACCGAGGAACCCAACAGTTTTCTGGTGAACCACCGAAAACCCCGCATGCAAGCTTCGGCCTCACCACGCCAAGCATCGGGCCCGCCAAGCCTTTCACCTCCAGCTCCCGGACGGTCTACTCAGTCTTGCCCCGTTCAATGACTTGGCCGCTACCTTGCACCGGCTCCACCTTGGTTTTGAGGCTCAACCAAGAAACCGTACCCGACTTCGTCTTGCTTTTCTTGCCACCATGCGACCCGCACTTGATCCCGTCCGGCCACCGGGTCCATCGAGCTGAGCCTACTTGTCTCTCCACTCCTCGGAGGCCACACAGGCTAAGATCTTTCGCACCCGCTCTTCACCTGCACCAACGCAAATCAAGCCGCAACCTGCACACCGGTCCTCGGACGCTCCGGTCCTCAATCTCCCCTTGATGAGTGCATTGACAACACACATAGTCACCAATTCATACAATAAAGAAAAAGAAAAGAAACGAACAAAGAGCTCAAACAAGTGATCAAATTAAAAGCCAAACAAAAGCCAAAACAAGATCAGTTGAAAGGGCAAGTCTCGGTCCCCTAAGTCAAGGGCAACGGCTCAACACAACTGAGACAAAACGCTCAAAATGCCGACTCCTCAAGGTGAGGCAAAAGGGCTCGACACCATCGGCAAAAGAGCAAAGCACAAAGCAATTTCAGGCAACACAAAGAGCTCTCCCAAAGCATGAATGCAAGCTCCCCCTGAACAAATGCGTGCAAAACTCAAGTTCTCTCCCTGAACTGAGTATCCATCTTTTTCTCCCTCATGATGCAAAACTCTCCTTACAAAGTGCATTTCTCCCCCAAACATGCACACTTCTCCCCATGTTATGAATTAGGGACAAAATTCTCCCCCTTGTTGGTAATGCATGAATCAAGCAAAAAAAGAAAACATGCAACCTAGAGCTTCTCAAATAGACAAGATTCAACACAAGATGCTACACATGTCCAAAAGAGCAAGTTAAATACGCTATAGCTTCGTATGAACATTAGCTACAAGATTACCAAGTTCCACAACCATTGAGCAAAGCTAAGATAGAATGTAGCAAATTTTGCAAAAAAAAAACACTCTCTCATGAGCAAAGTCCTAAACATGAGCAAAACATGTCAAAATGGCAGAGCCACACAAACTTCATGCTAGGACAACCATTCTAGTCATAAGATCATCATAAACACCCTCAAGAATCTCATGTCATGTCAAAGCCACCGAGCCATGTGCCTACTTCTATGTATGAGACTTCTCATTGGTAGGCATCATGCAACGGTTTAGCACCCAAAGCTATATAAAAAAACACATATGACATGGGAGCACATTTCCCAAGCAATTCACATTTCACTTTTAGATTCATATTGGTACATGAAATGTCTTTGCGACAAAAAGGAACTTATGCCCCTCCACAAGATAAAACAAGCGGGCTAAACATTCATGATGACAAATGAGCCTTTGGCCCCCTATGATCAAAATAAGCTATCCAACCACAAATTAAGCATGGCAAAGCCACAAGAACATGTCAAGATCATATAAAGGCATTTACCCACAAGAGAGTATACATGTGGCATTTTCAAAAGAATAGCTAGCAACCATGGGCATAAACCAAGATCATCCAGAGCTAAACCAAACTAACCATAGCATACCAAATTAGCTCACAAGATCATGTATAGCACATCATGGTGAACAATGTATATAGGAGAAGCACATCTCTAAAGCATATGATACAAATGCAGTCTATGATACAAGGATGCAAGCATGATATGATTCATGAATGCAAGATGCAAAATGCATATGTGTATATGGGATCCCCAACCCAAGCTCAAAAGGCAAAAGAGCACAAAACTCACAAGCTCCCCCTAAACACATGCACTAGGGCCAAAGAGCATACAAAGCTCACTCTAGACACATGTGAGAAGGAGAAGATCAAAAGAGACCAAGTGGCTTGACGAAAGCCACACAACTCAAAGTCTCCAAACTACTTACCTTGATCACTCGCTCTGGTCCATCATCCCCAAAAATGATGTTCTCCTTTGACATCACTGGGGTGAGGCTTGAGGGCCACCTTCGATCTCCGGTCACCATCCTCCGGAGTCGATCCACCAAAAGTCCTCTAAGTCTCCCACCTGCAAAATCAAAACCAAGAGCGAGAGCGAGCGACCGACGCAACACTGGGGTTAACACAAAAAGAGTCAAACCAGTGCCGAGCCAATTGCTCAAAAGTGGGGTTAGCAAAATCCATCCTATCAAAGCTATGACCACCACGGGGAACCACCTCACATCTCGCTGGAGGAGTACGAGCACCACGAAGGGGAAAACGTGGTCCGTAGCCCCTCTGAGACCCAAAGCTGCGACCTCTCCCAAACTCGAATTGACCACGAGGTGGAGAGCGTCCAGCAAACTCAACACCACCAGACTTAACACACCAACCAAATAAAAGCTCCAAAGATCTCAATTGAGTACCATAGAAAGGATACCAATTGAAAGATCACAAATGGCTACCTAAAGCCAAGGCAAACTCTTGAAACCAAATTCCCATCGATAAGCCAAGCTCCCCTTCAACCAAAGCCAACTAGAAAGCAAAAGCTAGGAAAAGAAAGAGCAAAAGGAACTCTCTACACCCAAATGAAAAGAGGAAGCAAAAACACAACCCGAAGACAAGACAAGCCCAAAGCCACAAGGGAAGCTCAAAACATGCTACACAATGCATTGACAATACCAATTAAGACAAATAAAGCATTGTAACATGATTACACATATATGATAAGCATGGGCTAGCAAATAAGTCAATAAGGAGCAAAACTATACAAAAAGCCTAGCACAAAAAAAATACCAAAGAACAACATGCCAAACATGATACAAGAACTAAACAAAGGCATGATACAAGTTCACATGGATCAACCACCAAGATATATCACAAAGCTAGCATGACAAGATATACATGAGGAGGGCAAACATGCTAACAAGAGAGTATACCAAGGAGCTAGACAAAATGATATGGATGAACAACATGTCATAACCACAAGAGGGCAACCATAAAGCATGGCATGATGTTCATATATATCATCCACCACAATATCATACAAAAGATAGCAAGATAGGTATACAAGATCGCAAAGCTATCATGAACAAGGTGGCTAGCCTACCATGGTTTATACACAAACATGACACATGAGCAAAGCATACAGCAAGTATACAAGTGAGTACAAGGAGAAAAGAAAAACTCACTATACATGTGTACAAAGGCTTTCAAGAGCCATCCAAAGCGGTGTGGAGAACCATCTTGTCTTGATCACCTCACGGACAAAGATCAAGCACCATCCAATCCATGTTCTCCAACCGCACCTCATACCTACACACAAGGAGACGAAAAAGACCGAGTCTTGGATCCCAAAGGGTCAGCAAGCACATACTTGGGAATCCAATACTTGGTCACACGGGTAAACGATGCACTCAACTTATCATGTGGGTTAGCATGATGCAAATGCTGGTTCGAGTGAAAAGGATTTCTAACACTCTCAGAATCATGCCTCAAAGGAGCAACTCGTGAAGAAAACCGAGTGCTACCATAAGCAAAAAGGCAAAGATCCTTCGAGGTCGTAGGAGAAGAACCAACACGAACACCATGGGAAACATGTCGTGGACCAACACAAGAAGCACTAGAAGCATGTCTACGAGCATGGTTTAACACACTAGAAAGAGTGTCATAAAACCCGTCAACAAAATGTGCCTTCTTAGGCTCACAAGTGTTCATGCCATGAAAGGGGCCATGAACAACCAAAGGCCTAGAAGCACAAGCTCGGCGCATTTTCCTTGCACGGCGGTAGCAAAAGCTCTCTTGATGCCCATCCTTCCCACAAAGAGAGCAATGGTATAAAGGCCTATCGAGAGGCACGGTCCGAGTGGACGAATCACCATTCTCTTGTAAGTGAGAAGTCCCTTGGGACTTAGAGCAAGAAGCATCAACCTCAATACTCGACTTGGTGCCAACATTAGAATCACACGTACCATGAAAAAGGTTACGTGCCTTCTTAAAAGCTTTGGCACGCACACGTCGCTCGTGCTTGACACGACGAAAGCAAAACTCCACGGTATGCCCATCTTTCTTGCAAAAGGTGCAATGGAACTTCGGTTTGGAAGTATGAGTTCCAAAGAAATGAGAAGCACCCTTGCCATTCGAATCACCTTGGGCAACACCGGAAGAAGCAACAAGCTTAGGAGTAGCTATGGGAGAGCTATCCAAAGCACTAGCACACTTACCACCATCCAAAGACTCATGCTCAAGAGAAGAAGTCGACTCCGGTTGAGAAGAAGCAAATTTAGAAGCATCAACATCGGAGTGACAAGAGAAGTGAGAATCCAAACCCTTAGCACAAAGACTCTTGCATCTTGTGCGCAAAACCTCATTTTGAAATTTGAGGCTCTCACAAGTACCACATGTCATATTTCTCAAATTATCAATTTCTTTTTCAATGCACTTAGCATATGTGGTACGCAAGAGTTCATTCTCTTCCTCAAGGTTGGCACTCATCTCATTATGCTCAACCAACTTGGTGCTCATATCATCACGCATTTTCTTCAAAGCCAAAACTTCATTTTCCAAATCAATGCAAGAGGTGCAAAAGAAATCACATGAACAAGCAACATCATTTACATCTCTCAAAGCATTATCATCATCACAAGAAGTATGGCAAGCATCAACAAGCAACAAAGAGCACTTGCTACAAGGCATGGATTTCATATCACAAATTTCAGCCCTAGCATGCTCAAGTTCATCTACACATGTGGTGTGAGTCAATTTTAATTGATTAAAATCAGCAAGCAAAGACTCACAAGAGGTACATGGTAGGGAAGCACTTGACTCTAGCAAAGCAATCTTACTCCTAGCCATATCAAGTTCATCATTCAAAGCAACACAAGAGTTGCAAGGCATAGAAGCATTGGATTTCAACAAGTCATTCTCATCCATCAAACAAGCAATAGAAGAATTCAACTCTTCATTCTTCCTAAGCAAGGTACTAACATCATTAGCAAACTCAATAGATAGTCCCCTAGCAATCTCATTTTCAATAAGCAAAGCATCACATGACTTGCATGGCAAAGGGGAATTCTTTAACTCAACATTCATCTCACCATAGGCACAAAGGCGAGTGAACAAGCTAATGATACCTTGAGTGAGCTTGACCTTGCTTCTCTTCATGAGCTTGTCTTGGAGATCATCATCTTGGGCCACCAAAAGCCAGATCAACACCGACTCTTCCTTGTCGTTCTCCAACTCCTTGCACTTCCTCCTCCACTTGTGGTCATCTCTCGAAGCACTCTTCATCTCATCGACCTCTAGAGACAAAGACACACAGGAAGAAGAGTTTGATGCCATAACTCAAAGCACCAGTTAGTATTAGCCGAAAGCAAGCTCAAGGAAAAAGCAAAGAGGCAAGGAAAGCACTCAAATTGCCTCAATTCTCGGAAAAGAACTCACGAGTTCAATAGCAAAGAACCTTATCTTTTTCTCAAAAATTTACCACTGAACAAGGAGCACCAAAGATAGAGTCACACAAAATTTCAGCTCAAACAGAGGTGAATTGCGGTCTAGAGAAATTCAGGAACATTTACGAAAAAGCTGTAAAAGCAAAGAACGAATTTTTTTAATTATGTTCCCGAATTTTTCTGAATTTTTCGAGATCGCCAAACCGACATTGTCAGTTTGGGGTATGACAGAAATCTTATCACCTAACCGCTGTAAAAAATTGAGCTCATTCGGAACACCGAGCGAAAAGTTATGCCTATTTCATTGAGGGTATCTCAAGGTATGGTTTTTAAAGGCACAACACCAAATCGCCGGGCTCAAAACGCGCAAACCAAAGTCGCAAGCAAAAGCACCCCTTTCCTCTAGTCACCCTAAGGATTCAAGACTTGTTAGAGTCACAAGAATCCGCAACCGGCTCTGATACCACTTGTAGGACCGGAGTGGGCGACCAGAGAGGGGGGGGGCAGTGAATGGGAGCCGATTAAAAATTCTTCCGATGAAGAACTCGGCCTAAGTCCCAAACAAATCTAAGTCTCTCACTTGAATCACCAAGGTTGCCTAGCTATGAGCAAGCTAACAACCCCAGGAATGATCCTGGGTTCAAGTAGCGGAAGCACGAAAGAAGAAACAAAAGAACCGATCAAACCTAACAAGATTCTGCGTCCAAGACGGACTGTCCGCCTAGCTACCGCGGATGGTCCGCCAGTGTAGGGCGGACTATCCGGACAGGCAAGCGCGGACTATCCGCAGTACAAAAGACGTCTCTAACAGCAAAAACACGCTTCTGTGTAAACGGCCCGCCAAACGGTCCGCGAGCCCCTTGCGGACTGTCCGCCAGCCGCGGACTGTCCGGGAAAAACGCGTGGACAGTCCGTCAATGAACAGCGTAGAAAAACGCAGACTCGCAGGAACACCTTCCCAAAGTCGTCACCGGATCTCCCAAACGGCTTAAGTTCTTGAGGCAAGATTTGGGGGAGATGATATGCGTCACTAGGTGATGCTATGCCCCGAAAATATTGGCCTCTCACTCCCTAGAACGACGGGAATCACGGATCACACGAACTCAACCAAGAACGAAGAACTCCAACCAAAAACCTTCGAATCGAAGAGATTTCCTGGGGTTTGAGGGCACAAGATCATCCACAAAGATGCACGAAGCATCCACCCATGTTTCCCTCAAAGAAATCCGGGGAGAAACCCTCTCAAATCCGCGGAATCAACCGAAGAACGAAAACACCAAAAAGAGCTCTGAAAATGCAACAAAAGCAACTCGGGAATAGAAAGATTGGCACAAGATTTAGAGGATGAATTCACTATGAATATCTTGTTCAATCGATTACAAGCCACTCCTAGAATCCAAATCTAAGATGACAAAAAGCTCCAATCAAAGAGCCACTCTCTCCTCTCTCCCTCTCTCCCAAAGCACTCCAAAATCAAAGAGCACCACAACCTACAAGCCAAAGAGAGTTGGCTGCCAATTCAGCCCCCTCCTCCTATATATAGGCCCTCCGGAAAAGACAGAAGTACCCCTACACTAGGAGTTACAACTCAAGCCCTCACAAGGGCATTCTGGTCAACACATGAAGTTCTCCATCGGATGGCTGCGCATCCATCGGGCCTTCGCGTCCTCTCAATGCAAGCACCTCGATCATGCCGCGTGTCACCCGCTTCGAAGCTTCTCGGCGCGCCCGGATCCCGTCTCCGCCCGCCGAGCCTCCGGTCTTGGTTTTGTGGATCAACCAAGTAACCCCGACGGTTTTGTGGTGAACCGCCGTAAACCCCGCGGACTCGGTGCAGCCTCCACGCCAATCCCACTCATGACTTGGCCGCCACGTCGTCCCGGCTCGGTGTTGGTTTTGTGGCCAAACCAACAAACCGTCGTGCTCGGCTTTGTGGAGCAACCGAGGAACCCAACAGTTTTCTGGTGAACCGCCGAAAACCCCGCATGCAAGCTTCGGCCTCACCACGCCAAGCATCGGGCCCGCCAAGCCTTTCACCTCCGGCTCCCGGACGGTCTACTCAGTCTTGCCCCGTTCAATGACTTGGCCGCTACCTTGCACCGGCTCCACCTTGGTTTTGAGGCTCAACCAAGAAACCGTACCCGACTTCATCTTGATTTTCTTGCCACCATGCGGCCCGCACTTGATCCCGTCCGGCCACCGGGTCCATCGAGCCGAGCCTACTTGTCTCTCCACTCCTCGGTGGCCACACAGGCTAAGACCTTTCGCGCCCGCTCTTCACCTGCACCAACGCAAATCAAGCTGCAACCTGCACCTGCAATACTCGGCCAAGAGTCAGTCCACACCACGTTGTCAATCACTCATCACACCAAGGAGCGACCATCCACCGGTCCTCGGACGCTCCGGTCCTCAGATGGCTAACTTTTGTAAAAATGCTATATATGATCCTCTCTGATGAGTTGAATGCCTTTCATGTTAAATTTGTGCACTTCTGGCTATACCTTGCTTAATTTGTGCTTGGAACCATGTTCTTTTATTTGGGGTCAAAGACCCATTTATCATCATGGATGTTTAGCCAACATGCTACCTTGTGGAGAAGCCTAAGCTTCTTTTTGCCGCAAAGCCACTTCATGTACCATGCTTAATTTGTAAATTTTGAAATTGGTATATGAAATGCTTGTGCTTGAAAAATATGCTTCCATGTCAAATTTGCTTTCAATTCCTTATCTTGGGTGCTAAACTGTTGCATGTTGTTCACTGTTGAGAAGTCTCACATTTAGAAGTGGACACATGGCTCGGTGGCTTTGACAGGACATGATATAGCTTGTAGGTGTTTGTGATGATCTTGTGATGAGAATTTGTGACCTTGCATGAAGTTTGTGAGTTATATGTTGTTTGTGCTCATTTTGACCATGCTTAGGTCCTATGCTCATGAGAGGGAAATCTTTGTGAAAATTACTTCATTTTGATCATGGGTATGTCACATGCTTATATGTCCCTATCTATCTTGTTGGCGATGTTGTACTCACTTTGTGGCTATCTTGCTTGTCTATGTCTCAATTTTAGCATGTTGTAGTGCTCTTTGTCTATTTTTGAGAAGCACATGCTTGCATTTGTAGACTTGATTCATGCATTACCAACAAGGGGGAGAGATAGTACGCAATTCTTGCTTTGGGGAGAAAGTTCATGCATTCAGGGGGAGCTTGAATTCATGTGCTTTGGAGCTCTTTGTCGCTTGATTTTAGTTGTGCTCATTTTGCCGATGGTGTCGAGCCCTTTTGCCTCACCTTGAGGACTCGGCAATTTTGGAACATTTTATCTCGGTTGTGTCGAGCCGTTGCCCTTGTCTTAGGGGACCGAGATTTTTCTCTCTCAAGTGATCTCGTTTTGGCTTTTGCTTGGCTTTTGATCACTTGTTTGAGTTTTTCATTCGTTTCTTTTCTTTTTCTTTTTTCTCTGAATTGGTTAGTATGTGTGTGTTGTCAATGCACTCAACAAGGGGGAGATTGAGGACTGGAGCGTCCGAGGACCGGTGGATGGTCGCTCCCTGGTGTGATGAGTGATTGACAACGTGGTGTGGTCTGACACTTGGCTGAGTATTGCAGGTGCAGGTTGCGGCTTGACTCGTGTTGGTGCAGGTGAAGAGCGAGCGCGAAAGGTTAAGGCCTTGCGGGATCTCCGAGGAGTGGAGAGACAAATAGGCTCGGCTCGATGGACCCGGTGGCCGAACGGGGTCAAGTGCGGGCCGCATGGTGGCAAGAAGCAAGACGAAGTCGTCGACCGGAGCTAGTGCAGGGTAGCGGCTCACGACCGGAGTTTGCACGCGGGGTTTGTGGCTGTTCACCACAAAACCGTCGGGTTACTTGGTTGAGCCACAAAACCAAGACCGGAGGCTCGGCCGGCGGAGACGGGATCCGGGCGCGCCGAGAAGCTTCGATGCCAGAGGACACGCGGCGGGATCGCAGGGCTTGCGTCGGGAGGACGCGGACTGCAGCAAAGGTGTGGCCGTCTGATGAAGAGGAGTGCTACTTGACCATATTGTATCTTAAGTTTAAGTGCTAGGGTTAGCTTGGTCATTTGCCCAACCTAGAGGGACTCATATATTTAGCTCTAGGGTTTCTGGGCAAACCATCCTTCCGGACTGCTTCTCATTTCTCTGCTCCATAGGCGTAGATTTTCTTCATTATTTTGTAGAGAATCTGACCTCCGAGTGTATGGAAGCTTTCATGGTTGCGTCGATTTCCTTCTTGTAGCTCATGTGATTTTCTTGTCTTTTTCGAGTTATTCTCATTGGATTTTTGTGCGTGGCTTGTTCTTCTAATTCTGGGGTGTTTGAGTTCGGATTTTCTTGTGGGGATCATAGATAGATGCCTTGCGCATCTTTGTGCTTGATCTTGACCCCTCAAACTCCGGATTTGGCCTTGGATTTGAGGTTTTCGGTTGGAACCCTAGCTTTTTGGTAGAGCTCGGTTGTGATTCGATTCCCGGCGATTTAGTTCATTTGAGGTCTCAAGTTTTGGGGTATAGCATCTCCTAGGGACGCTTCACATCTCCCCCAAATCTTGCCTCAAGAGCTTATGCCGTTTGGGAGATCTATGAATGGATAGGAGGGGTTGACTTCTCATTTTCGCGCTCGAGCTGCTCTGTCCGCACCTAGAGGACAGTCCGCCTGGTAGGCGCAGACAGTCCGCGAGGCTCGGTGTTCGTCTAGTTCGTCGCTTGTTCTTGCGCGTTCGTGGTTTGATCCGTCGGGAAAGTTGCTTTGTGTTGCACGGGGTTTGCGGACCGTCCGCCCAGGCACCTCGAACCGTCCGTGCGGTACGAGTTACCCACAGACCGTCCGAGGGTAGGGTACGGACCGTCCGATTTTCGAGAGGTGCATACTGGTTGTTCGGGCACCTTTTGCGGACTGTCCGCCGTGGTCCCGCGGACCGTCCGCTCGGTCACCTCGGACTGTCCACCCGGGACTTCGCAGACTGCCTAAGTCCTTTGCTTCTTGAGTTGCGCTTCGGTGTTGCTTTGAGTTGGGGTTTGTTCCTAGGGTTGGTAGGTCCGTTGTGACTACGCGACCTTGGCAAACTCGTGTGGGAATCCTCGGTTGTGAATTTGGGGCATAGGCCGAGTTCATCCTTCAGGAAGAATTTTTATCAGCTCCCATTCACTCCCCCCCTCTTTGGTCGCCTAATCGGTCCTTCAGACGCGGTTGGAGAACATGGATTGGATGGTGCTTGATCGTTGCACATGGGGTGATCAAGACATGATGGTTCTCCACACCGCTTTGGATGCCTTTTGAAAGCCTTTGTACACATGTATAGTGAGTTTTCCTTTCTTCTTGTGCTTTTGAAAGCCACTATGTGTCTTTGTGCTCTTTGCTCTATCACATGCGGTTGGGGTGAGCTTTGTATGCTCTTTGGCCCTAGTGCATGTGCTTAGGAGGAGCTTGTGAGCTTGGTGTGCTCTTTGCTCTGTCACATGTGTTTAGGGTGAGCTTTGTATGCTCTTTGTCCCTAGTGCATGTGGTTAGGGGGGGCTTGTGGGTTTTGTGCTCTTTTGTCGGTGGTGTCAAGCCCATTTGCCTCTCCTCAAGGAGGTGGCCGTTTGTAAGCTTTGTATGTGTGCTTTCCAGAGTTGGTGTTGGGAGCTCCTTTCTAGCATATGTATAGCTTTCCTTTGTGCATTTTTGCATTGCATATGTATCTTGATGTATAGGCATTTTTGTATCTTAGGTTTGCTTTGCATTTGTATCATATGCATTGTGGTAGGAAAACCTTCTCTCATAAACATTATTAACCATGACATGCTATGGATGATCTTGTGATCTTGTTTGGTATGATATGGTTAAGTTTGGCTAAGCTCTTGATTGTCTTAATTTATATCCATGTGAGAATGCTATGAGTTTTGAAAATGATAGTTGTTGGCTCTCTTGTGAGTAAATGCCTTTATATGCTCATGACATGTCTTGGTGGCTTTGTTATGCTTAATTCATGGTTGGATGGCTTATTTTGATCATTTGGGGTCAGAGATCTTGTTACCATCATGAATGTTTAGCCCCCTTACTTATCTTGTGGAGGAGCATAAGTTCCTTTTTGCCGCAAAGACATTTCATGTACCATGTTTAAATCTGAAAATGAAATGTCACATGCTTGAAAAATGTGCTCCCATGTCATTTTGTGCTCAATTTATTTTACCTTGGGTGTTAAACCGTTGCATGATGTCTACCAATGAGAAGTCTCATATCTAGAAGTAGACACATGGCTCGGTGGCTTTGACATGACATGAGGTGCTTGTGGGTGTTTATGATGGTCTTTTGATTAGAATACCTGTCCTAGCATGATGTTTGTGTGATATTGTCACTTTGGCTTGTTTTGATCATGTTTAGGACTTTGCTCATGAGAGAGATGTTTTTCGCAAAAATACTTAATTTGATCTTAGCTTTGTCGGATGGCTATGAAACTTTGCAGACATGTAGCTGATGTTCATACGAAGCTATCGAGTATCTAACTTGCTCATTTGATGATGTGTAGCATCTTGTAGTGAATTTTGTCTATTTGAGAACCTCTAGGTTGCATTTTTCCATAATTTGCCTTTATTCATGCATTGGCAACAAGGGGGGAAAGAAAGGATGAGAAAAGTTGCATATCCTTTTCAGAGCATGTTTCAGTTGTTGAGAGGGAGCTTATGCATTTTTGTTGCATTTTCTACTCTGGCTGGTGGAAATCCGGTGGGACCGGTTTCAGCAAACTGGTGGCACCGGTTTTGTCAATCCGGTGGCACCGAGTTGCTGAAACCGGTGGCACCGGGTTGCCCAGTAAATTCTGCTTTGCGTGCATTTATTCAGGGGGAGTATGCATTTTCCTAAGGGGAGCTTGCATGTGTGCAGGGGGAGGTCTTGTGTGTTTTGGAGCTTTTCTTTGGTGGTCTTTGCTCTTTGTGTGAGCTTGCTTTTATCTCGGTTGTGTCGAGCCGTTGCCCTTGCCTAAGGGGACCGAGACTTTCCTCTTTCAAGTGATCTTGCTCTTTGCCTTTGTTTCGGCTTTCGATCGCTTGTTTGAGTTCTTTGTTCGTTTCATTTCTTTTTCCTTTTCTCTTATGATAGTGAATGTGTGTGTTGTCAATGCACTCATCAAGGGGGAGATTGACAGGCTGTGTGGTTCAAGGACCGGTGGATGGTCTCTTCCTGGTGTGATGAGTGATTGACAACGTTGTGTGGACTGACTCTTGGCTAAGTATTGCAGGTGCAAGTTGCGGCTTGATTGGTGTTGGTGCAGGTGAAGAACAAGCGCGAAAGGTCTATTTCGGTGGGCCTCCAGGTGTCGAGCAGACAAGTAGGCTTGGTTGGAGGGACCCGGTGGCTAGCGGGATCAAGTGCGGGCTGCATGGTGGCGAGAATAGCAAGACGAAGTCGTGGACGGTTTCTTGGTTGAGCCTCAAAACCAAGGTCGAGCCGGGACGGCGTGGGGGCCAAGTCATGAGTGAAGATTGGCGGCAGGCCACACCAAGTCCACGGGGTTTCCAGTGGTTCACAACAAAACCACTAGGTCACTTGGCTGAGCCACAAAATCACGTGTCAAGAGTTTGCTTCCTTTTATCCCTCTTTACGTTTCCGCATTACTCTTTTGCAATCCTTGCTTGCCTTTACTTTCCTAGAGTAGTATCGTGCTAGGTTTGACTATATGTTGCAAAACTTGGTTTGGGGTGAGGGCTTCACACTAGATCAACCATAGTTGCACATCTAGATACAAATGATCTAGTTTATTTATGCAAAATAGTGGAAGCTGTAGGTTAAGTTTTTAAGTTGCCTAATTCACCCCCTCCCCCTCTTAGGCTACGAGCATCCGATTCCTTACAGCACTACAAGAAATATGCTGACTAGTGACACAAAAAATGTCGTTTCTCGTCATAAACCGTGATTAATGACATTGGTTGTTACGAAAATACTCTGTCATTAATCAAGTGTCACAAACCGCGATTAATGACGAGACCTTATTTCACGGCGTCATGAATTTAATGACGCGTATAAATTCATAACACTTGTCGTCATAAACATGTTTCGGCGGTTGCGCCACGTCGGACCGAGATCCATCGTGGCTCCGACGTGGCAGGGGGTTATGACGATTTCGCTTCGTCACAAATTGAGGCCCGATCCATGTAAGAGCCTTTGTGCGTCTAATATTGTTGGGCCAATTTTAGCCTGTTCAGGTTTTCGTGTTATTTTTTTGCCATTCCCTAAATGTTTGTTGCACGCTATATTGGGATATTTTATTTTGGGCCCTAGTCAATCTAACGAACTTGGCCCATATTGCATTATGCAGGGACATTTGATTTTGGGCAATTATCCCTAGAGCCTTTCCTAGGCCTCGACCCATATTGCATTTTTCTAGATCAGCCCATATTGCATTTCGCAGGGTACTGTATACTATTCTGGCTGCTGCTGATCGCCAGCACATAATCAGACAACAAAATAGAATATTTCCCACTTCCATATAATTCACACCACATTCAGGGAATAGTTCAATCAGTACAATTGTGCAACATACATCAAGTTAGCATCGAATCGAATCAACGTACAACAAGTCATCAGCAACACAAGTTCACCAGGACCACACTTTAGTTGAGAGGAGGATAAACCTGACTGAAATTTATCAAGCCTTAGATCAGATTATGCATGTCATTTGTGCTGTTCTTCAAAGCTTCAAGCGCTTCTATTTGAGACTTCAATGTGGTCTCCTGTTCTTGAGCCTTCAATCTCAGTTCGATCATCTCAGTCTCTAGTTCAACAATCTTCTACCGTAGTTGTGCCCCCCTTGCTTCTCATTGTTAAGTCCAGCTCGAATTTCCTGAACCTGAAGTGTAGTAGTAACCCTAGTCTTTTTTATGGAGGGCGAGCGAATGCCAGCAACCTCCCAAAAAGTCCTAGATTGGACAACTTCTGCCACTGCTTCAGCAGCAGTCATTCTTGGTTGGTCGCCTTGAGGTTCAGCGATAATTTGTTCCATGCGAGCCTAAAAAGGAAATAAAATGAAAGGTTTAAAATAAAATACTCACACATGTTTCTAGTATTGTTGCAAAGAAGAATTCAAAAGCAGACAAGTACTTACAATGGCTGCCTATACTGGAGCGGTGATGCCATTCTTGCTGCAGTGGAAGGACTTGAAATAATCAAGTGGACTTAGCCCTTCTCCTTCAGCAGTATACTTCTGCATCTAGATATGTTTCGAAAACAGGCATAATTATTAAAGTGCTAGCATTGTAAAATGGTTCATGAAGTGAACTACAGAGCAAAAACATGACTTGTTCATCTGCTTACCACAAGATTAGCTTATACAAAGTAGCTTTGAGATCCCGTGCGTTGATGGTACTTGACCTTTCCTCGATTACCGGTGTTTGTACTACACCTCACCTTTACAAATATAAGAACTCGTGTAAGAAATAAGATTAAGAACAATGTATATGTACATGAAAATGTGGTAGTGGCAAGTTGAAGTTCTATCATACCCTGTGCTCAGGGGAAGACCACATGTTAACTAGTGCCTTCCATTGGGCGTCGGTCAGATTGGTCACAGGAGATTTAGTTGGGACTGCATTTGCTGGAACATCATTGAAGTACTTTTGCTTCAGGCGATACCTCGCCTGTCTCTGTATCGACTTCAGCATGTCAGTGCATGCCACCCTTACAGGCTCACTGGTGGTGTCAATGTTGAATTGCCCCTAGCACAACACAATTATCAGAAAAATGGATGACAATAATGGATGCAAAGAACTATGGTACTAGATGAGTGGACATATGCACACCGCTAGTTTGCCCATGTAGTTCTTGAGATGGTCTTCAGTCTTTTCACCATCTTGCTGGTTCTTCTTTAGCTTGTAGTCCTTCCAGCATGGAAAGATCAGTATGTGCCCACGCACTATGATCCCACCTTCTGATGCAAACTTTGTAGCTTGCATTGGTGCCTCTGGGCATTTGAGCCCTTCTTGAATGTGTATAGGGATCTTGTCATTTAAGTCTCGGCTAATTCGGTCCAGATCTCTGCCCAATCTTCTTGAATCTCGCGGCCCCCGTTGTGCTCTTGAAGGGCGTGCATCACCTAACAAGTTGGTTACAGCCATACAAGTTAATAATTATTCGATTGGTAATTAGGACATTCGAATATGAGATCAAATGACTGGCCTTCTGCAGTCGTCATGTCGATGATGTTCTCATCATGGGTTGTTGTTGCTTGGCCTTTAGTGGGCAATTCTTGTGTATCAAGTGTTGTCCCACTCCCATCAGCTAAAGCCAATCCCCTTGCCTTGGTCCTAGTCAGTCTAGGAGGCATTCTGGTAGGGTCATCATGTGCCTAAATTCTCTTGGTCCCTCTTCCTCCACTGGCAGGTACGCTATGAGTGATCTGATTACACAAATTCAACAAAAAAAAGAGAAGATCAGAAGCAATCCTGCATAACTAATACATGAAATGAGTTCATGATAAGATTACCTCTTGTTGACATGTCTCTGGGTCAGATTCATGTTCAACAGACGGGTTGTACTCTAGATCCGAATCTTATATTCTTGTATCGTTGGTACCCTTTTTGCTTGGTCGGTCAGGTGGTAAAAGTGATTTAATTTTATCGATGCCAAGACTAGAGAAGAATGTGTGATTCCCCAAGACATTAATGTCCCTCTGCCGCTCGTAATCGCAACGCTCGTCTTCTTCTATTAGGTGGTAAAAGTTTACATATAGAAGAATGTTTGGCTAGAAGTTTTTAGAAGCTTCTGTAAGGTTGGACTACCACTGTAAATAGAACTAGATGTAAACACTTCTATAATAACTAGTAGGATGTTCCTAGCCAAAACAAGATCCTGAAGAGGATGCTCCTAGTCAAAATAAGATCCTAAGAAGAACTAGTGTAGACATGGGATCTGTCAGATCTAAAAACTTCTATAAGAACCAGTAGGATGTTCCTAGCCAAACAAGATCCTGAAAGGATGTTCCTAGTCAAAACATGATCCTAAAAAGAACTAGTGTAGATATGGGATCTACCTGATAAAAAAACTAGTGCACACATGGGATCCGCCACATGGGCAAACACGCAAGTACGAATCCACCGGGGAAGCTGAACCGAGGAGGAAAACATTGTACCTTGTTCTGGATATTTCCTTCATATGACCTTCCCTCCAGGTGCCATTGTGTTGTCGCCACTAGTACTACAGAGGCAGATGGGAAAGGGGCTGAAGCTATGAGCGGTAGATTTGGGACGATGGAGGAGAGAAAGTGAAGATTTGGGCTGGCGGCGAGGAGGGAAGGGGAAATGGGGACGGAAAGATTTGAGATGGCGAGGAGTAGAAGGGAGGGAAGGGACGGGGCGGGGGTAATTTATCCATTTCGGTGGAGGGTCTTGTCAGATTACCAATATACCCTTTCATTATGGTGGTGATTGAAACGGGGTGCACTAGGAAGGGGAAAGCAAAAAGGACATTTAACATCTGCTTGGCCCGGGCGTCCGAAATTCCGAATATTTGAATAGCGCGCCGGTTTGTTCTGGTGGCTGGTCAGCGCTATATACTGGCGGCAAAGGATGTTCCTCTTACAAGATACTACTACAAAGGATATTCTATTATTAGGAACTACTCATTCCGTTTATGTACTTCTCCCCTTAAGATGATCATAAGCACGTCACGTTGCATACTCCTCGATCATACCCACATTAGAGATCAACACATCCCTTCCTTCGTCGATTTGATTCACTTAGTACTACAAGATTATGAGCACATCACGTTGCATACTCCTCGATCATGCCCACATTAGAGATCAACACATCCCTTCCTTCGTCGATTCGATTCGCTTAGTACTACATGATCATGAGCACGTCACGTTGCATACTCCTCGATCATGCCCACATTGGAGATCAACAGATCCCTTCCTTCATCGATTCGATTCGCTTAGTACTACATGATCACGAGCACATAATGTTGCATACTCCTCGATCATGCCCACATTGGATATCAACACATCCCTTCCTTCGTCAATTCGATTCGCTTAGTACTACATGATCATGAGCATGTCACGTTGCATACTCCTCGATCATGCCCACATTGGAGATCAACACATCCATTCCTTCGTCGATTCAATTCGCTTAGTACTACATGTTCATGAGCATGTCACATTGCATACTCCTCGATCATGCCCACATTGGAGATCAACACATCCCTTCCTTCGTCGATTCAATTCGCTTAGTACTACATGATCATGAGCATGTCATGTTGCATACTCCTCGATCATGCCCATATTGGAGATCAACACGTCCCTTACTTCGTCGATTCAATTCGCTTAGTACTACATGATCATGAGCACATCACATTGCATACTCCTCGATCATGCCCACATTGGAGATCAACACATCCCTTCCTTTGTCGATTTGATTCGCTTAGTACTACAAGATTATGAGCACGTCACGTTGCATACTCTGTTGATGCGAAAATAGGACGTCACCTACGCTCACGACACACATGACTCCCCGGTCTGTAGCGAGGCGTGCCAGCCAATCTAACCTGTTGATTGATAATGGAAAATATTAAGGATCGGCTAGAGAACCGATGAGTCTTCAGTGACACGTGTACCTGCCAATCGGCCGATACAGAGAGGCGAGATTGGCAGGCTCAAAAGCGAGCGAAGCATAAGTATATAAATAAAGAGATCAGCTGGATCAGCCGATCGTGACGTCAGTGCTTGAAAAGGTGCGAATCGGCTATGATAATGAAAGCCAAATAGATCTAGATCAAGCTGGATAAATTTGTGATAAGAGCTAAAACCACAAGAATTGCTACGAAAACTTGCAGATCTAGCTAATATCGGTAAGGGGTGAATAAAGAACTAGACGAAACTTCAGTGATGTGCCCGTAGGTTAAAGCCTAGGATTATTCGGTAAAATAGTACTCACAAGCTTGCCGGAGATCGATCAATGCAGCCCGACGAACTTGAAGATTGACGTTGAAGAAAAGAAAAACGCAATGGCGAAGTTGCCGAAAAGTAGATGCTGTAAAGTAGATGCTGTAAATTGTAAAGGGTTTGCCCGGAGGCGGTTTGTTTGATATTGGTGTGTACACTTTTTCCGACCACGCAGGGTCGCTATTTATGTCCTGGGGACAACCCGAATCCTAGCCGATTACGACATTATTTACTTGTATCGAAAGAAAAAGAACACTACTAAAAATAGAAAAAGACTCATGCAGGAGTCAAACTCTCCTAAAACTGACTCTGACCCATTGCCAATCACAGACTGACCCGCCTCCACCATGACTTCCCTTTGGCGTATTTCTGATTGCCACTTTCCTCTTAATCGGCTGACCCCTTAATTGACCATCGACCGATCAAGTTGACCCGCATGGATCTGGTTGGACCACCTTGACCATCGGTGAGCTTCTGTTGACCACCTTCTTTCTCTCCAATCGGCCGATTATACTGCTCTTTCATCAGCTACTCCTTCTTATCTTCTTTTGACTCATTTTTTTCCAAAAAACGGTGTCAACACATGCCCCCCAGTTTCAGAGTAAATAATCTTTTGCTTCGAAATTTACTCGAATCCGGTACTCTTCTTAACTCGAAGATAGGCTAATCTCCTCACATGGCCGACGCGATCAGTCTCCATTGCTTCCATTGATAGTGTCTTGTTCCTTCAATGTGACAGATCACCTGACACTTCTTCAGGGTTGTTTGCCATGTGACACTCTTCTGTTTCTTCCATCTTTCTTCCCTATAAGACTCACCCTTTTGTCCAGGGGTTTCTTCACGAGCTCTTTAGGTTTTTGGATTTCTCCCGATGTAGACACTGGTTCCCTTAGCCTTTTAGGTATGAGAGGCATCTTTTTCTGGAAGATCCTTTAGGAGATACCAATTGGCACTGGTCGTTGACAAACTTCTACTTGAAATCACATTTCTTCCTGACACTGCCAGTAAACTTGCTACCTCTGTCTGCAACGTTGAGAAGAAAGTATCCTTGATTTATGCTCTGCAGTTTGTGGACGTACTAAAGAAGACTCCCCAATGTTTGTAATACGCGTGAATCGTTCCTATTTTTTGGGAAATATATCTCTGAATCAATCAATCCTTGGAAACCAAACCATTCACGGGTCGTCTGTTTCCCCTTTTACCGGATCTAGCATCTTCGGTTTGTCTTCTTTGGTTTCCCCATCCTCATCTCTTCCTGGCGCTTGGGGCAATAAATAGCTGTCCCTATCTTCTGTCAAGAACGCATCTCGCCTTCGCCAATTGCTCAAAATATAGGTTCAATAGGCTTTAGGCTTCTACCTTTTGGTCTTCTTCCCTTCTCCCACCTCTCGATGGCTAGAAGAATTCTTGTGATATAGTCTAGGACGTACTTCCCTCTCTAGTCTCTTTTTTGTGAACCGAGGAGGTCCAACAGCTAGAAGAACCCTTGTGATGCGTCTTGGGTGCATCAGCTGATGGGGAGAGTGGATGTTGTTCCTGGGCGTTTAGGAAGAAGAACAACCCTATGTCTTGTTCGCGGAGGTTGGATGGAGATGGTCGCAGAATCTGGCGATTCATCTTCATCAAATTTACGCTTCCTTTTTTGTTTTTCTCTTTCTTCGTTCCCTCATTGATGACGATGATCCAGAATCGTTGTTCATTCAGTGATGATGAACATAATCGGCTTATCATGAATTTTCGATTTATCACTTCAATGTAACCTTCAAATCTGAATGGTAATATCATCCCCTGTAATAAGTGACAAGAAAATAATACATATATGTTTTTATTCTGTGGGCGATTTGTGTCTCGGCTATGACTCAAAACTGAATGTATCAATCTTTCATCCCAACTGCTGGTTGAGCTCGCTCTGTGTAAGTTTGTATAAGTTTGTAAGTCCTGTACTCTTGTTCCTTTGCGTTTAATTAAAGTTGCTGGGGGGCTCTGCCCCACAGTGTTCGCTCAAAAAAAAAATTGGCCATTGGCTATTTTATTTTTTGTACTGAAGGAGATTCTTTTAGAATCGGCTATAGCTCGAAATCCTAATCGGCCGTTTAGGCTCGACATGATAATCGGCTAGGCGTCTACCCATATGCTGTAGCAAACTTTTTTCCGTTTAATGCTCTAGCAAACTTTTCTCCTTCCAAAGTTTCCAAGATATACGCATTGCCCGGCACGCATTGGCTGATGCGATATGGACCTTCCCACGTTGGTGACCACTTCCCGTATTTTGGATCTCTAGAGCCGATTGGCAATATGAGTTTCCAAATCAAATCTCCTTGGGCAAACTCTTTGACTTTGACCTTCTTGTCATACCATCAGGCTATTCTCCTTTTATTTTTCTCGATATTTTCCAAAGCTCTTAGCCGATCACCAGTGAGGTCCACTGGTTCTTCTTTCATCATGGTGGAATAATCATCAGCCGACAGTTGATCTTGCAAAGACGTTCTTCTAGATCCAGTCTTTAATTCACAAGGCAATACTGCATCGTGACTGTATACTAGTTGATAAGGCGATACTTTAGTTGCTACGTGACACGCCATCTGGTATGCCCACAGTGCCTCATTAAGGATGGTGTGCCATCACCTTGGATTTTCATCGATCTTGCGCTTGATCAATTTGATGATGCCCTTGTTTGCTGCCTCTGCCTGTCCGTTCGCTTGAGCATAACAAGGAGTTGAATTCAACAACTTGATTCCCAGAGAGTTTGCATATTCCTCAAATTCTCCTGAGCTGAATTGACTCCCTTGATCGGTTGTAATAGTCCGGGGTATACCAAACTGATAGACAATGTGCTCTTTGACAATCAATCATGTTGCCTGATGTCATGTTTTTTATAGGGATAGCTTCAACTCATTTTGTGAAGTAATCCGTGGCCACCAACACGAATTTATGACCTTTGCTTGATGGTGGATATATTTGTCTGATCAAATCGATTGCCCATCCTCTGAACAGCCATGGTTTGATTATTGGGTTCATTGCTGATGCTGGAACTCTTTGAATGCTTCCAAACTTTTGACACTCTTGGCATCCCTTGTAGTATTAGAAGCAATCTTCTAAGATCGTTGGCCAATAATAGTTATTATTTCTGATCATCCACTTCATCTTGAATGCCGATTGATGGGCTCCACAGACTCCCTCGTGAATTTCTCCCATTAAGGTCTTCGCCTCCTCTTCACCAAGACATTTAAGCAAAACACCATCGATGGTGCGATAATACAACTCATCCTCTAATAAGACTATTTAATGGCTTTGTACCTTAGTTGTTTGTCAGCCTTCTTGGATGGGTCTTTCTAATAATCAATTATCTCTTTTCTCCAGTCATCAGCTGGTAATTCCACAGCCAGAATCGACTAATAACCCGATGCCCCTTGAGCCAGCCGATTGGCTTCACTGTTGTGACACTTAGGGATATGTTTGAGTTTTACTATCTTGAACTCTCTGAGCAATTGAAGGCACTCTTCATGATAGATCCTCAATATGTCGTCTTTGCATTCATATTCTCCTGCCAACTGATTTATCACGAGTTGAGAATCTCCAAATATCTCAACAGCTTCAGCGTTAATTTCTCGTAATAGCTTTATTCCTTTCAATAATGCCTGATACTCAGCCTGATTGTTTGTTGAAGTCTTCTCAATCGGGATGGAAAATTCATAATTTGCCCCTAGAGGTGAAATAAGGACGATCCCGCTCCACATGATGATCCATCAAAGAACATGGTCCATGGAACAGGTTCAACAATTGAAACCTCGGGTCCACAATGCTGAGTTACTAGATCGGACATTACTTGTCCCTTAATAGCTTTGGCCGATTGATAAGTTAAATCAAACTCTGACAAAGCCAAGATCCATTTCCCGATTTTGCCCTTCAAGATTGGCAATGACAGCATGTACTTGACTACGTCATCTTTGCAAACCACAATGCACTCGACGGTTAACAGATAAGGCATCAACTTTGTGCATTTGAAATATAGGCATAAGCATAATCTCTCCACCGCCGAATATCTTGTTTCTGCATCCAAGAGTCTTCTACTCACAAAGTATACGACTCGCTCTTTTCCTTCAAACTCCTGTATAAGGGCCAATCCAATAGCCCACTCATTAGCCGATAAATATAATTCGAACGGCTTTTTTATCTTGAGGGGGCATTAGGACAGGAGGGAATTTTAAGTATTGCTTGATGTTGTCTAAAGCCTTCTGTTGCTCTTCTCCCCATACAAATTTTTGATCAGCCTTGAGCTTCAATAGAGGTGTGAACGGCTGAATTCTCTCAGATAGGTTAGATATAAATCTCCTGATAAAATTAATCTTGCTGATCAATGACTGAAGCTCTATCTTGTTTGATGGTGCTTCTATCTTGTCAATTGCGCTGATTGATTTCTGACCAACCTCAATTACCCTTTCATGTATCAAGAAACCCAAAGAATTGACCAGCTAAAACACCGAAAGCACATTTGTTAGGTTTCATCTTTAAACCATGCTTTCTTGTGCACTCCAATGTTTTTTGTAGATCGGCCAGATGCTCCTTGTAGTTTTTTGACTTGACAACTACATCAGCGATGTAGAATTCTACTATCTTGCCGATGAGTTTGTGGAATATATAGTTCATGTCTCTCTGATATGTGGCACCAGCATTCTTCAATCCAAAGGTCATGACAATCCACTCGTATAAACCGACGTGACTAGGGCATCTGAAAGTAGTCTTCGCAATATCTTCTATAGCCATAAATATCTGGTAATATCCAGCATTACCGTCCATGAAGCTAATGACTTTATGCCCTGCAGTGGCGTTGACCAATGCGTCTGCCACTGGCATTGGGTATCCGTCCATCGGTGTTGCTTTGTTTAAATCCCTAAAATCAATGCAAACACGCAATTTGCCGTTTTTCTTGTAAACCAGGACTAAGTTAGAGATCCATTCGGCATACCGACATTACCGAATAAAACCTACTTTGAGTAACTTTGTTATCTCGGCTTTTATATCAGGATAAATCTTTGGGTTGCATTGCCTTGGATGTTGTTGGAAATGTCGATATCCTGGTTTAATCGGTAACCGATGTTCCACAATAGATCGGTCCAAACCATGCTTCTCATTATATTCCCAGGCAAAACAATCATTGAATTCTTTCAATAATGCAATCAACTCTGCTTTGTACTCCGAATCTAGCTTGGCACTAATATAAGTCGGCCTTGGTTTGCTTCCATCTCCAAGATCTATCTTTTCCAATTCATCGGCCGACGTAAACCCATGCCCAAACTTTCCCTCATCTTCTATGAATTGATCCATTAAATCTTGTCATCAGAGCCGACCGCTTGAACCGGCTGTAGTCCGAAATCAGACACCTTGAGATACTTAGTATCCCATGTTCTTCCAGATAAGCAGCTTACTCGATCATAAGTCCATTCTTGTGCTTCTGTAGCTGCTACTGTCAAGGAAGTTTCTCCTTTGACCATCTCCGCTGAATCTCCGATCCATTGGATGATACATTGATACATCATAGATGGTATGCAGCAATTGGCATGTATCCAATCCTGGCCCAGCAGTAAATTATAAGATCCCCTCCCATTAATGACAAAGAAGGTGGTTGAAGGGTCTTACTGCTGATGGTGAGCTCCATGCAGATTGCACCTTGGGCTGGAGAAACATTGCCTTCAAATTCAACCAGCATCATATCTGTTTGGGTTAAATCTTCATCAGATTTCCCAATCTTGCGCAACAAGGTGTAAGGCATCAGATTGACTGCTGCTCCTCCATCTACTAGCATCCTGGTGACTGGCTTCCCATTGACAAAACCTCTGAGAAACAATGCCTTCAAGTGTTGTCTTTTCTCATCTTCTGGTTTCTCAAAGATAGCTTGTGTAGGTTCCAATGTCAATTGAGCCATCCCTAATTCTTCATCGGACGCATCCGAATCAATTGGAGCCATAAACTCCTTTGGCAAAAGGACAACCATGTTTATACCAGCTTTTGGCCCATTGTTTTTCTCACCATCGGCTCTAGGCTTAGGGCGCCATACTTGAGACCGAACTTTCTTCTTGTCCAGCGCGTGTCTCTCTGCTTCTTCTTGCCGTTCTAGTTGTCGTAGGCGCTGAACTCTCCTTTTCTGAGATTTGGTCAAACCATCTGGACACCATTGTGGATTAGGTTTCTTGTATGACTGGCTTGACCCTAAATCGTCCAGTTGCAGAGTGCGTCGACGTTCAGGAGCTCGGCACATGATATCTTCATCAGGAACCAAAGAATCGGCCACCTCTTCCAGCCGATTGTTTGACTTTTCATTGAATCGGCCACCCAGCCGATCATAAATGCTGGCCTTGCCCCCCAACCAATCGTGGACGCTGGCCTTGTCCCCCAGCCATTGATGAACTAGGACCCATTGATTATTGAATTTACGGTAAGCCCCGTTGCATTCTGGACAATTCTCTATTGTTGGCAATTTGATTCCTTCCCCCCAGCAGTACTTGAAGAACGGACATCTCCAATGTCCTTCATTACGCCGCGCTCACTCTTCTCTCTACTTTGCCTTCTCCTGTCGTTGCTGAAATTTGTTGATCAACATCCGAGATGTGACATGCCGGCGTGACTTTATGTCTTCTTCTTCAAGCTACCCTTTTCCTTTAACATCTGCAGCGGTTGCTTGTACCTTGGGATCAACAGCTCCTTTATTTTGAGCCGATTCCGACGTCAACAACTTAACACGTGATGTGTCTTTGCTAGACACCTCAACTCTATAAGTTGGGAAGGGGTGTTGATCAATCTTCATCGGCTTTTCAGCTTCGGTAGGGGTTTCAAATTTAAGCTTCCCTTTCTCAATAGCTGACTGAATTTGCTGTCTGCATATCTTGGAATCATTGGTGTCATGAGATGTTGCATTATGCCACTTGCAATACTTCATCCTTTTGAGCTCTTCTGCAGATGGTATGGTATGGAACTGAGAAAGTTTGATTTGCCCTTGATGAAGCAACAGATAAAATATCTTATCGGCCTTAGTGATATCAAAGCCGAATCTTTCAGATTTCTTTTTACCAAAGGGACATGATACTGTCTTTTTTTGCCTTTAACCCACTCTGCAAGCCCTATCATATTTTCTTCATCTTCTGAGTCAGAGTAATCTACATAAGAGATCTTCTTTTGGAAACTCCTCCTAGGCTCATAGGACTTTGTAGTCTCCTGATTCATCCGACTGACTAACTGGTTGAGACTCTTAAAGTCATGTGATGCATATTTCTCCCTCAAGGTTGGCAAGAGCCCTTGAAATGCTAACTCAGCCAGCTGTTTATCTCCCAGATTGAAGCTGTAACATTTGTTTCTAACTTCCCTAAACCTCTGAATGAATCCAGCAACAATTTCATCATTTCTTTGCTTGAGTCTGGTCAGATCAGTGATCTTCATCTCATGAATGCCAGAGAAGAAATAATTGTGGATCTGCTATTCCAAATTAGACCACTTGATGATGGAGTTGGCCGATAGTGAAGTGAACCATGAAAATTCTAGCCCTGATAGAGATGGAGAGAACAATCGTATCCTGAATGCATCAATATTCCCTGCTTCTCCACACTGTATGATGAACCAAGTGATGTGCTCCATTGTGGATGTATCATCTTGCCCAGAGAATTTGATGAAATGTGGCACCTTGAATCTTGGAGGGAAAGGTATCTGATCATAACCAGATGGATACGGTGTTCTGTACATGTAGATTTGCTTCTTAGGCTTTATCCCAAATTGCTTCTGCAGCGTCTCTAACAGATGGTCAATCAACTCTTCCTTCAGATGAGACTTTAACTCGGTAGATATTTGTTCTATTACTTGTACATCAGCCGATGGAGTTTCTGAATGCCGTTCTTTGATCATTCTTGACTAAGGATTTGGCACTTCTGCTGATACCCTTGCTCCAGAAGAACTTTGCGTATTTGATTGACCTGTTACAGGAGGAATCTGTCTGATCGGCTATCCAGCCGATGGAGTTGGTTGATGCAGGTTCAACTGGCCCGAGCTGGCCAATTGATTCAGAAGCATCTGCATCGTCCGTACAGGATCAATCTGCTGTGGTTGTGTTGCTGGTTGCCTTATCACCCCTTGATTTGATTGGCTGTTGAGGCGATGATCTTACGTGTGTAACCATACTAGCCGAGGTCATGACAGGTTGCAACGGTGTTGTTTGCTGTAATGGAGTAGTTTGTACAGGCATTCCTAAGATCGGTTGAGGAGCCGGTCTTTGAGGTGGAATAGGCGCTTTTCTTTCCATTGGTATGACCATATGCGCATCAGCTGGACTTATCCTGACCCTTTCAAATGCCTTGTTCCCATGATTGAAGTAAACAAACTCTACTCCCTCCTTAGTCATAAGCACAGTCCCTGGAGTACCTCCAAACATAGCTTGATAAGACTGTGGGTACTTCACTTCTGGAATTTCCTCAGGTTGGGGCTCAAAGAAGTTTGAGATTTCAGTCTCAAGGTGATTACGAGGCAAATCCCATCCTGAAAGTCTTCCATTTTGATCCCTCATTGCAGGATATTTTCGATGAGGATTCTGGACTGAGAATGTCTGATCCTAGACATTGGACTGTGCTGAATAGGTTTGAACTATCGGCACTGTGACAGTAGGATCTTTAGGTGCATCTCCAATATTCTAATTCTGAATCGGCTGGGGATCCGATGATAAATCAGGAGCAGTTGCGTTGACCTGTGGAGATGGTGTAATCCCTACCGTTGGATCATTAATTGGCTGAGAAGCCGACTGAGCTTTTGGGAACATCAGAGGAGATCACCCAGGTTGAAAATATGCAGGTCCCACATATCCTTCATCTGCTCCCTTCTTGAATGTCTCAATCAGACAGTTCTAAATGGGGTGAGGACTGTTGACTGACTGATCATAGTTTGATGCATAGCCTTATTCACCGTGTCTTGAAGTCCTTCAGGATCAGCTGTAAAGGTGATATGTTGAGGCCCTGGAAGAGGATTCTTCTTGAAGCCCCCACTTTTAGTTTGACCATATGAAGCCAAGCATAATTCCTCATATCGCTTAATGTGTGCTTCGGATTCGGCTTTATCTGCATCCTTTAGCTGATCTTTAGTGACTGGTTGAATGTTGCTCGAGTCAACTTCGGAATTCTTCGTGTTCTTAGACATTGTTGACTTTTCGGGTCACACCGAGCGTGCCAAAAGTGTGTCGACGCGAAAATAGGACGTTACCTCTGCGCGCAGTACACGTGACTCCCCGGTCTATAGCGAGGCATGCCAGCCAATCTAACCTGTTGATTGACAATGGAAAATATTAAGGATCGGCTAGAGAACCGATGGGTCTTCAGTGACACTTGTACCTGCCAATCGGCCGATATAGAGAGGCGGGATCGGCAGGCCCGAAAGCGACCGAAGCGCAAGTATGTAAATAAAGAGATCGGCTGGATCAGCCGATCGTGACGTCAGCGCTTGAAAAAGGTCTGAATCGGCTATGATAATGAAAGCCAACTAGATCTAGAACAAGATGGATAAATTTGTGATAAGAGCTAAAACCACAAGAATTGGTACGAAAACTTGCAGATCTAGCTAATATCGGTAAGGGGTGAATAAAGAACTGGACGAAACCTCAGCGATAAACCCGGAGGTTAAAGCCTAGGATTATTTGGTAAAACGGTACTCACAAGCTTGCCGGAGATCGATCGATGCAGCCCGACGAACTTGAAGAACGACATTGAAGAAAAGAAAAACGCAATGGCAAAGTTGCCGAAAAGTAGATGCTGTAAAGTAGATGTTGTAAATTGTAAAGGGTTTGCCTGGAGGCGGTTTGTTTGATATTGGTGTGTACACTTTTTCCGACCACGCAGGGTCGCTATTTATGTCCTGGGGACAACCCGACTCCTAGCCGATTACGACATTGTTTACTTGTGTCTAAAGAAAAAGAACACTAATAAAAATAGAAAAAGACTCATGCAAGAGTCAAACTCTCCTAAAACTGACTCTGACCCGTTGTCAATCGTAGACTGACCTGCCTCGTGACTTCCCTTTCGCGTTTTTTTGATTGCCACTATCCTCTCTATCGGCCGACCCCTTGATTGACCATCGGCCGATCAAGTTGACCCACATGGACCTGGTTGGACCACCTTGACCATCGGTGAGCTTTGGTTGACCACCTTCTTTCTCTTCAATCGACCGATTATACTGCTCTTTCATCGGCTACTCCTTCTTATCTTCTTTTGACTCATTTTTTCCAAAAAACGGTGTCATCATACTCCTCGATCATGCCCACATTGGAGATCAACACATCCCTTCCTCTCATCAAACATCGGTACTGTGACATGATTCAAGGATTACATCGAACATTACAAACAAAAGCATGCATAGGGAGTGTTGGGTTCGTGTTATGCATAGGACGACTCATGCATTGCGTGATGTCAAGGCCGTAGAACTCTCCGTTTTGGTTGTAGGAATCCCACATTGATCCAAGCCATTAATCCAATCGGAGGATTCAATTGTATGGAAGTCGGTGTCTTCAACGTCACGACACAAGTACGATGTTCTATTTTGAAAATGAAGTACTGGTACCTCTATCTCATTCTACAACCCGGTACAAGAGTATTGGGAGTCTTCCGAATCCGGTACAATTTCATCTTGGTCCGCAATTGTGAAGGCATGAACACAAATCCCAGGCAAAATGATTATTTATGGTTGGTTCGCACACGTGAAGAAAAATGTATTGTTCAGCTTGAATACAACAATCGAATGGAATCAATGACAATAAAAGAAATGTTTAACCTTCTACCTCTTTTTCGTCGGTGTTCCAAGTGTGACGCCCCAGGTTTTTAATTAGCATCATTAGTGCTAATGACCGAGTCAAGCATGTTGACTCTAGTCAAACCGTGGCCAACCTGGGTCATCACCTCGAAAACCTAGTCAACAATCGCTAATGACCCTCTTAATCAAGTCAACACGCACTTGTGGTCAAACCCTGGTCAAAGGTTGGTCAAGACCCTAATGCCTTTGGACCTCCTTTAGAACTTTTGCCGCGTTCTCAAGTTTTCACTTAAACACTTCAAAATCGGCCAATATAAAAGTTGTTCGTCTTTTTGAGGGACACACTTTTCATAATTGGCGGCATTTGAGATTTTGAGTGGAAATTAGTGAAAAACTCGATCAACCGCAGCTTTTACTATTCATCAGCGCCATGAAAACCAGCAACTTTGCCTGCAGTTTGTGCTCAAACCATTGAGCAAAACATAGGTCAGCCTTTGTAAAAGTTTTAGAGGGACCTTTGGTCTACAACTTTGCTATTTGCACTTGGGTGCGCTTTAATTCAAGTTTTTGGAGTTATCCCCGGTCAAACGCGGTTAAACAAAAAACAAACTAGGCGACGCCGCGTCGCGCCGCGACGCCGCGCCCCAGCGCGCTACGCCCGCGCGCGCCCATGCGCCGCCGCGTGGCGGCCGTCTGCCTCGGCAGTCGGGTCCCCCACGCCGGCGCGCGCCCGAGCTGCGCCTCCCGAGGCCTCACGCGCCCCTTGCCACATTGGAACCCGCGCCCTGTGCCGCGTGTCGACCGCCCGTGTGCTCGCGCCGTGCCCCGGCCGCGCCACACGCCAGTCAACCGCGCGCCTCCCCGCGCCGGCCGGACCCCCCTCCTTCCCCTCCTAGCGTCGAAGCAAAACTCCCCGCGCGCCTCCTATAAAAACCACAGGCCGGTCCGCCGCGCATGCGCGCCCCTTGCCACCTCCCTGTGCACGTCGTCACCCCGCCATTGGAGCCCGCGAGCCGAGCTCCGCCTCCCTGGCGCAAACCTTGCCGCCTGACCACTCCAGCACTCCACCACATCACCCTCGAGCTCTAGCACGCACGTGTTGGCTAGCCCTGCCGGTCTCCTCGCTGGAAATCCCGTCGCAGCGGCCACCACCGCCGTGTCCCCTCGCCGGCGCTGTCCCCGCCCCATCTCCGGCCACAAACCGGTCACGGGTGAGCTCTCCCTCCCCTCTGGCCTCTTCCCCGGCCAAGTCCGGCGAGCCCCTCGCCGGAATTGCGGCCGAACCGCCGCCGGCCAGGGCTAAGGACCCAATTGCAAGGGGCACTTTCTTTCCAAGGGCCGATCTGCAAAGCAAGGGTATATTTGTGAATCTGAAAAACTTTCCAGGGACCTTCTTGAAAATCAGGATCTTCAATAGTGTAGCCTTTATGCTAATTCTTGTAAAATCCGTAGAAAATTGTAGAAAAATCAGAAAACTACAAACTCAATTTTGTTAGATTCCTTGTGTAAACCCCTACAACTTTTGTAAAGCATGACCATACTTTTTCCTGGTAGTTTTTGCATGAAAAATTGGAAACTGTTAAACCTAGATCTGTTGTAGTTCAAAATTCACTTGTGATCTGTAGCTGAATTTTGGATATGTTGTGAGTCATGTCATGCCTAGCTTCTGTACCAAAACTTGAACAAAGTTACTATGTAGAGCTTTTATTATGAATTGTTTGGTATTTATGCTAAATCCGTCTAAATGATTTTTGTAGCTACAAATAAATAGATTTTTGTGCTCAACTTCTGCATGTGATCTTTTTATGCCTAAATACATCTTTGGTAAATTAATCACAATTTTATATCTGTCAGAAATATTTAATCTTATTTTATGCCTAATTTTCTTTGTAAATGTATAGCTCAAGATCTATAGTAGCTCTAGGTGTATATGTTGCATGCCTAGCTTAGATTTGTACTAGAGGCCATGTGTGAGAAAGTTGGGATCCATTTGATGCTTATTTATTTTTATATGCATTTATCTTGCTTCGGTAGCTAGAATTTGTTATTTTGGTTGTAATTAATTTATAGCCCTTGTAAATGTGGAATCTTGTGCAGTGGTTTGGTTTTGATTTTTAGTGCTAAATAAACACCACTCTGAATTTTATGAATTTATTTTATGAATAAAAGCTAAGGAAGCCATTTAAGCTTAATAATGAGTTAATAGGAAAAATCACCAACCACACACCTAATGACCCTGTGATGTAAATCATGCTATGAAGCTTAAGAACAACCCCTTGCTGTTTGTGAAATTAAATTAATTTATTTATATAAATGTGTACACAGTCACTATTGGAAGGAATAAGTAATAAAACACCATGTGTTGTTACTTTAATAGAAAGAATATACCAAATGTGTGTTTGTCAAGGTGAATATGGCCAACCATGCTCTTCATGGTTGTCATATGTTGTTTTGTAACTAATTAAATGAAAACCGTCAATTAAATCTTGCATTTGCATCCTCGTGTAGATCTTCCCGACGGTAGCCGTATGCCTGTGCCGGAAGGAGGAGACGGAGGAGCTGACAGAGACGTGCACTACGTCGCTGTAGAGCAAGACCTGGACCAAAGACCAGAAGGGCCCAAGGCCAACCTTGCCAGTGAAGGCAAGCCCTGGACCATTAACCCCTTCTTTTAGAATTATGCAATTACTTTTGCTATGATTGTGCATTTACGTTTTAGGAGTTGAATTGAAACCCTAGATGCATGATCCCTAGGTACCTAAGCTCTTTCACTAGTATGCTAGGTCGATAGCTGCTATGCTATAGGACCGGTACAAGTCGAGTGATGTTCGTCACTCGCGAGAATAGGTTCTTATGTTGGAATCATAAGATCTTTATAAATGGATTGCTCATGTGGTAAGAGCTTGGGATTTGGGCTCCGGTCTAGTGGCTTTCGTGGGCTAAGCTTTCGAACGTACTAAGCACTTGTCAGGAATGGGACCGGTAAGCCTAGTACCTTAATGAGGCGGTGCGGGAACTTACCCTTACTAATCTTGAATAGTCACCTGCCCGGTTCGCCACCGGGAGGTGGGTACATGTGTGAGACTGGATGTACTGTGTGGGGCATGCCAGATAGCCTTGTACCCGGGACTGTAAGCTTCGATCCCAAGCTGAGGACTTTTGGGAACCGCCTGGTGGTTGTCCGTGTGGGGGCACCCTCCGGGTGTTTAGGTTTACCTTGCAAGGTTATAAATCAATCGATTGTCGGCCTCTCACCGTTATCTGAGACTGCTTAATCAACTGGCCATGATATCCCTTAATGATGGAACTTTGTGAATATTACTGCTTGAATTAATTGTATTGTACAATTCTTGATTGAATTAGTTGGCACACTTAGAAATGGTAATCAACTAGAATTTGTGCAAAAATATTGAAAGTAAGGACATACTCTTCGTTGCTTTTCAGCAAAAGAACTCCACCAGCCAAAAAGCCTATCATGTCTAGAGTTGGTGATGTAGTTATCACCCGTCGGTTAAGTCCTGCTGAGTATTAGTATACTCAGCCTTGCTTTAAAAATGTTGTTGCAGGTGTTGTTTGGCCTGGTGAGATTCCACCCGGCTGGGAGCTGGAATGGGTGGATGACGACGAGTGATGGCATCACGACCGGCCTCCTGTGATGTTTATCATTGCGCTAGTTTATTTTATTCCGCTGTTTTCGAACTCTGAACCTTTACTTATCATGTCATGAACAATGGTTTGTAATAATTAAACCCTTAGGGGTAATTTGGATTTAATTTGTGTTGTACTCTGGACTCACCTTCGCGTGAGTTTTAATGCATATTTGTCGATCCTTTGTTGCTATGTAAGTGATTTCACCGGGCGTTAACCCGGCAACTAACGACAGGATGATACTTTATTATTGCTTAATGACCAAAGTGGATTGGTTTAGGCGATAGTATGGTATTTTCCTGGGCGGGTTGTCACGTGAAGGAGCTGATATAACAGGATTGTGAAGAGGGTCATCAGGAGCGGGAACAGGAGAGCCTTCTGAGGTAGCAGGAGCAGGAGCTGGAGCAGGAGAGCCTTCTGAGGTAGCAGGAGCAGGAACAGGAGAGCCTTCTGAGGTAGCAGGAGCAGGAGAGCCTTCTGAGGTAGCAGGAGCTAGAGCAGGATCAGCTGCAGGAGAGCCTTCCGAGGTAGCTGCAGCAGGAGTAGGATTAGCTGCCTCCTTTTCTTCTTTGAATCCTTTTCTGTCATCTATTGTGAACCAATTGCTGAACTGTGACGCGGCTTAGAGACTTCAGATGATTTACCCAAGTTAGCAGGAGGCATGAGTTGCAAGGGGGTCTGACCAATAGGTGCGAGTAGAGAAAGCGGTGGCGGTAAGCCGTTAACTTGGTGAAGGTGACTGAGTGAAGCATTCAGAAAATTCTCCATAGTACACTGCTGTTGTGTTACAATTTGTACTATCTGCTCTGAGTGTGTGCGGTTTAACTCCACCTGCTGTGCCATCCTCTTCTCCATCACTGACTAAAACTTGGCCTGCTCACGCTGATTTTCAAGGATCAGTTTCAGAAAGAAGGAAGAGTCCATTGGCTCTGTCGGTGTTTTAACCCAGCAACCTACCAAGGGGAGTACCCGAGGTAGATGTTTGTGGCCTCGCTGAGATCGGGAACTTGAAGGAGAGACACGTGGCACACAATTTAGACAGGTTTGGGCTGTGAGGTGCGTAATACCCTACGTCCTGTATGCTGCGTAACTCTGGATTGATTGGGTGTGTTAACAAGATGATGCGGATGAGAGATAGGGGTCCCTGCCTCGCCTTATATAGTCCGGGAGGCAGGTTACAAGTCGATTTGATAGGGAGAGTACTAGTAGTACATGACTAGGAGTATTCTACATGGATCCGGACATGTCTAGCTTCCTAACCGAGTACTAGCCCTCCGTATGCCTTGTGCTTCACGCCATCCGGTGCCGTGCAGCCCAAGTCGAGTAGTCCCAGGGGCCCACGCAGTAGTCGGTCCTGGTACCCACCTGAGTAGTAGGCCCAGGGATGTCTGTACGACAAGCCCCCGAGTACTTTGTAGTCGAGCAGGATGTCTTTGAGTAGTCTTGATGGCCTTGGTGAGTAGTCCTTGAGCGTCCCCGAGTTCCACAAGCCGAAAGTCCTCAAGAATGCTTGAAGCATCCCGAGGCTGGAAGGTACTCCAGCTGATCGTTGAGTAGTCTTGAAGTCTTCTCGAGTAGTCCCCAAGCGTCCCCAAGTGCTTCTCTTGAAGGTCTTCAATCGTACTCGTGTTGTCTTGATGAAAATACCATATGGAAAATGCGATTCGGAGAATCGCATTCCATATGGAATGTAGCCCCCGAACCTTAGGTCGAATCGTAGATTCAAGCTGAGGGTCAATCTGAAGTTCTGCCAATCTTATCCCGAAAAATGCGGAGAAAAAACTGAAGGACACGTGGCACGGAGCCCCCGAGCCTTGAGTCGAGTACTTTCTCTCGAATTGAAGGGTCATCTTGACTGTAGAATGTGTCCTGAGCGTGATCTTGATCTGGTGTAGTCCACTGAATCCATCGAATGTAGTCGAGCCTCCGAGACTGAGAGCATCGAGCACTGGAATATGAAGGGTCAGTCCGTCACCGCTGAGTCAGCTACCCCGGACTTATCCGCCTGTTCGAAACTTGGCCGCTTGGTGGGTTATAAATAGCCGGTGAACCCCTTAGGGTTTTTTCACTCCTAGCGGTTGCATTCCTTAGAGATTAGATATGCGCCTCTGCTGCCGCCGCTGCCGCTAAGTAGATTAGATCTACTTCTGCTCCGCCACCGTAGTCCGCCCTCCTCTGCAGCCCCCGAGCGAATGCGAGTGAAGACACTCGTGACTCGAAGGATGAAGGGGTCCCCAGCGAAGAGCACCAAGACCGGCGTGTCGAAGAAAAGGGGCTGAGAAAAGGCCGGCGATGCCAGCCAGTCATCGTCGTCGCCGCCCCCTCCCCTCGCCCCAATCCGGTGAAGGAGTGGAAGAAGGTGAAGCTGAAGACGGAGGACCTCCTCACCCTGGTCAACAGCGGATTCCTCCGCGAGAAGGAAATGGATATGTGGCGCACCGCTACTGGAGATCCGCACTCGATGGAGAAGAACCCGGATGAGATTCCGATGTTCGCGTGGTTCGTGGAGCGTGGACATGCGCTGCTGGCGAGCGACTTCTTCAAGGGGATGCTTCGGTACTACGACATCGAGTATCTCAACCTCAACCCCAATGGTATCATCCATGTCTCTATTTTGGTACACTTCTGCGAGGCATTTGTGGGGATCAAGCCCCACTGGATCTTGTTCTGAAAGTTCTTCCGGGTGAAGCCGCAGCCGAGTACGGACGACCCGCGAGTAGTTGGAGGCGCCGGGATACAGATGCGCGAAGATGCTGAAGGACCGAAACGGCGAACCCGAGAGGGGGTGAGTGAATGGGAGCCGATAAAAATTCTTCTCGAAGGAGATGGAAACTCCAACAAGATGAACAAGGCTTCCAAAGCACGTCTCCGACTTAACTACCCAAGTTGGCCAAGACTACGCAGCCACTAGAGTAATACTGGTCCTAGGAACCAACAACCAACGAAGCTAACCCGAGAACGCAGCGGAAAGACCAACTCGAGCAGCTACTGGACTACACCGGTCAGACCGGTCCCTACTAGAGAACCCTGACAGATCCTGAGAACTTCCACAGAAGTCCCCTACACCGGTCAGGCCGGTGTAGCACGCCGGTCAGACCGGTCTAAGCCAGGAAGCCCCAAATCCACAAACCTAACCCTCCGAGCTCCAAAACGAACCAAACTCGAAACAGCAGCAACACATGACAACAGGGAACTCACCAAGACGTTCACCCGAGACAAATCCCACAAAGCCTTTGCACGGGTCAGACCGGTCGACTGCACCGGTCAGACTGGTCAGGCTGGGCAGCTCGGGATGAATAGCACCCGGGGGTCAACTCCCCAAATCCAACTCCCGATCTCCCAAATCGCTCCACGGATTTGCATAAGACTTTGGGGATAGTAGGAACACCTCATGGGCACTCCATAGCCAAGATTTGGTCCACTAAAACTTGCTAAATCGAGAGGAATTGAAGAAATCCCACCAAGAACGCCTCTAACCCTAGAGAGGGGAAAACCCCAAAATCGAGCCCCTTTGCTCACGGAATTGGGAGGGGAATCAAAGGGAAAAGAACCACGAAGGGTTCAAGCATACATCCCCCACCAAATCCCAAAGAGAAAGGTCTCGAATCCATCACAAGAAATTCACCAAGAAAGGACTCCGAAAATCACCAAAAAGGAGAAACGGGAAAGACACATCCAAGCCTTGAGGAACCACGCCGAATCATCTATGCATACCAAAGAGGTTCATACAAGGTCTAGCTTGCCGCCCGATCATCCTTCCCTCTCACAAGATCTCACCATGAAGCTCTCAAGCTAGTCCTAGAAATTCCAAAGGAAAAAGGAAGAGGAAAATAGCAAAACAAAATGAGCTAGGGTTCCAAGAGATGGCTGCCATCCTCTCACCACCTGGGTTATATGGAGGCAAGCCGAAAGACTAAATTACCCCTAAGGCCTAATACTTGGATACACACCACCGAGGGGCACTTTGGGAATCTTTGTCTTCACACCATCGGACGGATGCCCAGCGACCGCAAACTTGCTTAGCCTCGACGCAAGCCTTGCGATCCCGACGTGTGTCCTCCGCTTCGAAGTCTCTGGACTGCATCGTCGCACACCGGTCAGACCGGTGCTCCTCACCGGTCAGACCGGTACCCACCGGGCAGACCGGTCAGACCCACCAGTCAGACCGGTCTGATGCTGCTGCACCTCCGTCTTCGGTCTTCGGTCTTGGCTTTGTGGATCAACTAAGGAACCCAGTGGTTTTCTGGTGAACCACTGGAAACCCGGCTCGACCTTGGTTTTGAGGCTCAACCAAGAAACCGTCCATGACTTCATCTTGCCGTTCTTGCCACCATGCGGCCCGCACTTGACTCCGCTGGCCACCGGGTCCTTCGAACCAAGCCTACTTGTCTTCTCCACACCTGGAGGCCTCACCAGCAATGACCTTTCGCGCTTGTTTTTCACCTGCACCAACACCAGTCAAGCCGCAACCTGCACCTGCAATACTTAGCCAAGAATCAGTCCACACCACGTTGTCAATCACTCATCACACCAGGAAGCGACCTACCACCGGTCTTCGAACCACACAGGCTCTCAATCTCCCCCTTGATGAGTGCATTGACAACACACACGTTTTGGTAACCAAAGAGAAAAGGAAAAGAGAAGAAACGACTAAAAGAAAATTCAACAAGCGATCGAAAGCCAAAGGAAAGGCAAAGAGCAAGATCACTTGAAGAAGACAAGTCTCGGACCCCTTAGGCAAGGGCAACGGCTCGACACATCCGAGACAAAACACGCTCGAGCAAAGAGCGCAAACCACCAAACCAAAGCTCGAAAACCACAAAGAGCTCCCCCTGCATACATGCAAGCTCCCCCTGAACCAATGCAACTCCCCCTGGACGAATGCATGCAAACCACATCGCGAAACAAAGCAACCACATCGCGAAACAAAGCAGCTGCTTCAGCTTTGCTCTGACCGGTCAGACCAGTCCTCCTCACCGGTCAGACCGGTGGACAAGATCGTCCAGCACCTGACACTCACACCGGTCAGACCGGTGAGCAGCACCGGTAAGGCCAATGACCACCTGGGAAAAACTAGGAACTGCCTGAGGTCAAAATTAGCTCGAAACCACTTGGAAAGCTTCTAAATGCATGCAGCAAACCAAAACATGCTCAAACTTCTCCCCCTTGTTGACAATGCATGAATCAAGCCAAAAATGCAAAAAATGCAACCGCTACACACCTCCAAACCAAAACATGCTCAAACTTCTCACCCTAGAGCTTCTCAAATAGACAAAATTCAACATAGCATGCTACACACCTCCAAATGAGCAAGTTAGATACTCGATAGCTTCGTATGGACAAAAACTACAAGATCACCAAGTTTCACAATCATTGGGCGAAGCTAAGATAGAAATGACTATTTTTGCGAAAATTCACCCTCTCATGAGCAAAGTCCTAAACATGATCAAAACATATCAAAATAGCAAAGCTACACAAACTTCATGCTAGGACAACCATTCTAATCATAAGACCATCATAAACACCCACAAGCACCTCATGTCATGTCAAAGCCACCGAGCCATGTGCTTACTTCTAGATATGAGACTTCTCATTGGTAAGCAACATGCAACGGTTTAGCACCCAAAAGCAAGTAAATTAAGCACATATGACATGGGAGCACACTTTCCAAGCAATTTACATTTCATTTTCAGATTTGAATTGGTACATGAAATGTCTTTGCGACAAAAAGGAACTTATGCCCCTCCACAAGATAAAGCATGGGGGCTAAACATTCATGATGGCAAATGAGCCTTTGGCCCCATATGATCAAAATAAGCTATCCAACCGCAAATTAAGCATAGCATAGCCACTAAAACATGTCAAAATCATATAAAGGCATTTACTCACAAGAAAGCATACATTTGACATTTTTCAAAAACATAGCTATCAACCATGGATATAAATCAAGATCATCAAGAGCTAAGCCACACTAAGCCATATCGTACCAAACTAGCTCAAAAGATCATATATATCATACCATGGTGAACAATGTATATAAGAGAAGCTTTTCCTACATAATGCATATTATACAAAATGCATGCAACCTATCATACAAAGATGACTATACATCATGATACAAATGCAATGCAAAATGCAAGAAAGCATAAAGGAAAGCTATACATATGCTACAAAGGAGCTCCCACACACCCAACTCAAGAAATCAAACAAACACCAAGCTCCCCCCTCAAACGAGTGAAAGTTGCTTGATCTAGGGGTTTGGTGAAAATATCGGCTAGCTGGTCATGTGTGGGTACATGGATCAAGGTGATTTTTCCTTTCTCTATGTTGTCTCTCAGGAAATGATACCTCACTTCTATGTGCTTGGTTTTGGAATGGAGCACTGGGTTCTTTGCAACACTTATGGCACTTGTGCTATCACATTGAAGTGGGACATGGGTATACTCCTCACCAAAGTCACTCATGGTGTATGTGATCCAAAGGAGCTGAGAGCAACAACTAGCTGCGGCAACATATTCAGCCTCGGTAGTGGATTGAGCAACACTCGATTGTTTGCTGGAAAACCAAGACACCAAAGAAGAACCCAGGAACTGGCAAGTCCCAGAAGTGGACTTCCTATCCAACCGACACCCGGCAAAATCCGCGTTCGAAAATCCATGAAGAGCCAAAGAACAAGACGCGGAGTACCAAAGGATGAAGTTGGGAGTGTGTCACAAATACCTAAATATGCGCTTGACTGCTTGCTGATGCGAAATCCTCAGAGACGCTTGAAAACGAGCCCACAGACATACCGAGAATTGGATGCCCGGCCTCGTCGCCGTCAAGTAGAGGAGTGACCCGATCATGCTTCGGTACTCCTTCTGGTCCACGTGTTCACCATCCTCGTCCGCATCAAGAGCTGTAGTCGTACTCATAGGCATCGCCATGGCCTTGGAGTCCTCCATCTTGAACTTCCTCACAATGTCCTTGGTGTACTTGGCTTGGTGCACGAATGTTCCTTCCTTTGATTGCTTGATCTGGAGGCCGAGGAAGAACTGCAACTCACCCATCATGCTCATCTCAAATTCCCTGCTCATGTCTTCTGCAAACCTTGCAACTAAAGAGTTAGACGAGACACCAAAGACAATATCATTCACGTATACCTGCACAATCAGGATATCTTTGCCCTGCCTGAGGAGAAACATGGTCTGATCAACCTTCCCCATCTCAAACCCTTTCTCAAACAGGAACCCCCTCAACCTACCGTAGCAAGCTCTAGGCGCCTACTTCAGCCCATACAGCGCCTTCCACAACTTGTACACCCTGTGGGGGTACTTCTTACTCTCAAACCCAGGTGGTTGCCTCACATACACTACTTCCTCCAAGACACTGTTTAGGAAAGCACTCTTCACATCCATTTGGTGCAATTTGAACCCTTTAGCCACGGAAATGGCTAGAAGGATCCTAATCGCCTCCAAACGGGCTACAGGAGCAAAGGTCTCCTCGTAGTCAATCCCCGCTTTCTGACTATACCCTTGTGCCACCAACCTCGACTTGTTTCTCACCACTTCTCCTTTCTCTCCCTCTTTATTTTTCCACACCCATTTTGTCCCAATCGGCTTACACCCCGGTGGAGGATCTACCAACTCCCAAACTTGGTTTCTCTCAAAGTTCTCCAACTCCTCATGCATCGAATTAACCCAATTATGATCAGATAGAGAGTGTCAAATGTCTTTGGGCTCAAAAGTAGCAACAAAAGCAGCATGAGCAAAGTGAGAATTGTTTCGAACCCTCGACCGTGTAGTGCGTTCATTGATGTCGCCGATGATTCTCGAAGCTAGGTGATCCACTTGAACTCACCGGGGAGGTTCTCGCCTTGATGCTACCTCCCCCTCAACAGCAGCTTCGCCATGATCTGGGTTTGTTGTTGTAGGTGTGGGAGAAGGGCCGTCCACCACCGTAGTAGAAGTAGTAGGTACATGCTCAGCTGCGGGCACCACATCGCCATCTTCATCATCTCCATGTTCATGCTCCTCCTCCTGGAAAATCTCCTCGCCAAGTTCCTTGTCACCTACACACTCAAAAACAAGCTAACTACGTGGCTGTGTCTCGTCGAAGGTAACCTCGCAAGTCTCCACGATTTGGTTAGTTTCAAGATTGAGCACTCGAAAGGCTCTAGAATGAGACGCGTAACCAAAGAAAATGCCATCGACAGACCTAGCCTCGAACTTGTCCAACTTCTTACCTTTCTTCAGTATAAAGCATTTGCACCCAAACACATGGAAGTGACTCACCTTGGAGGTTCTACCGTGCATCAACTCATAGCATGTTTTCTTCTTATGCACTCTGAGGTAAATCCTGTTCGACACATAGCACGCGGTATTCACCACCTCAGCCCAGAACCTTCTCGGAGTCCTATGCTCATCAAGCATCGTCCGAGCCATCTCGCACAAGGTTCTGTTTTTCCTTTCAACCACGCCATTCTAGGGAGGCGTATACGGACTCAAAAACTAGTGTTCAAGACCCAAGTCATGGCAAAAGGTTTCGAAGCGAGAGTTTTTAAATTCCGAGCCATTGTCACTGCGGATCACTCGTATGGCATCTCCGTGCCTCACGTTTCTTAACCTCAAGACAAGATCTCGAACAAAACCAAACGTCTCCCCTTTCTTCTTAAGAAAGAAAACCCACGCATACCGAGAGTAGTCATCCACCACAACCAGGACGTACCACTTCCCACCCATAGATCGCACACGAGCTGGGCCAACAAGGTCCATATGGAGCAGCTCGCATGGACACTCCGTCATCACATCGGTGAGGGATGGATGGGAAGCACCTACCATCTTAGCATGCCGACACGGCGCACAAACCAACTCTTTCTCAAACCTCAGCCGTGGCAATCCTCGGACCAAATTGAGTTTACTCAAGCGAGACAAAAGATCAAAGCTTAAGTGACCCAATTTCCTATGCCACTTCCATAACTCACTCGAAGAACCAGCCAAGAAACAATGCTCCACACCAGAAGACTGAGAGAAATCCGCTCAGAACACTTGACCCTCAAAAACGACCATGCACACTAGGTCCCCTCGAGAATCCAAAATCCGAGAACCACCAGGCCGAAACAATACCTCAAAACCCTCATCCAAAAGCTGGGAAACAGAAAGCAAATTGAATCCGAGCGATTTAACAAGAGCAACACGCCTGAGAGTGACCATCTCACTTACCTTAATCTCACCTTCTGACAACACACGCCCTCGCCCATTGTCCCCAAAGGTGATGTATGTCTTGGACACCACCGGGACGAGACTTGAGAACCACCCCTTGTCTCCGGTCATATGCCTCGAGCAACCAGAGTCAATCAACCAAACGTTCCTCAAGTCTCCCATCTGAAATTCAAAAGCGAGCACGTGAGTGAACAAACGACTCTGCACTGGGGTTAGTAAGTAAAACCAGTGCCGAGCTAGTTGCTCCAAAGTGGGGTTAGCACAAACCAAATCATCATGCCTATCAATGCTACCACCACGAAAACCACCACGGGAACCACCACGAGGGAACCACCCCTGTCTAGCTGGAGGAGAACGAAAACCATGAAAGGAAGATCGTGGATCGTTCCTCCTCTCCATCTCAAAGCTACGACTCCTCCCACCCTCATATTGAGCACGAGGTGGAGAACGTCTAGCAAACTGACCACTGGCAAACTCTCCATGCCAACCACTAGAACCACGACCACCAAAACCGAACCGAGCATCCTCACGAGCATAGAAACCAAACTGCTGTCTGCCCAGACCAGCACCGGTCTAACCGGTGGGGTGCACCGGTCTGCCCGGTGGTGCTCGGCCAGCAGCACCACCTGCCACCTTTCTATCTCCCCAAGCCGGAACTGTCCTCACAATCACCATGGCCCTGGGCATCTGCATACGAGGCTCAAGTACACTATTAGAGGGGTGGTACTTGTCCTTGTTAACCCACTCCTTTGCCATTCTCTCCTCACGCTTCCTCTTGAAGCAAAACTTACCCTTGTGACCATCTCTCCCACAATAGTCACAATGAAAGCATATGGGCTTAGGCTTAGGCTTGGGATGGGGCTGCTCACTTGGTTTCTCCCCACTCGGCTTCTCACCATTCTTCTCTCCAACCTCACTCTCCTTGGAGCTCACAAACTTCACCGGTTTTTGGAAATCATTTGTTGGATGAGGAAACATGGGAGGATCTGGGGTTGTGTTAAGTTTGTTTCTCAGTGGGTTGGGCTTAGGTGCATAGGCATTTTTGTGGAAGGTTTTTGGTGGAGCTAGGATGTCACCAATATTCTCTCCTTCCTCACCACTACACTCTCCAACTTTCTCTGAACCAAGCGCTTGGCCATCATAGCGCTTGTATGCCTCTATCATCATCCTAAGCTGTGGTTCATGACCCGACAACCAACCCATCATTTTCCTCAACTCATCATTCTCATCCTGCAAGCAATCCACATAATGTGCAAGTTCCAGATTTTTCAAAGCATGCACTTCACAAGAAGAGCAAGAAGTGGGAACAGGTTCTTTCAATTTAGTCTCAAGAGAAACTGATGAGGACATCACGAGTACATCTACACCAGCCGCACCTTCTTCTACTCTAGCGCCGGCAGCACCATCTTCAACGCCACCTTCTGGGCCAATTACTCGGGCCCGTGCAAGAGAGTTCAACTTCGTCATGATGCTGAAGAATGAAGGCTCGGAAGACTGAAGGCTGGCCCAACAGGAGGCCTTGTGCGTGGGCGCCTAGGACTGGCCCAAGAGGGCGCCTAGGGTTGCACCCCCACACCCACGACACTAGGGGCAGCGCCCCCTTTGCTGGCCGCCCCTCCCCTAGGGGCTACGCCCCCTTTATTAGTCAGAGTCCGGTATCTTTTACAACTTGAGTTTGTTTACATCTAGCTTTTGCTACTTCCGAACAGCCGCTACGCGCTGCCTTTGGGTAATTCAGACTCCACCTTCGAGTGATATTAAGATTGCTCGCCTCAAATTCTTGTTCGTTCTTCGATTGCGTGCAGGGATTGATCTTCGTGATCAGGCTGATCTTGCGCCGGCAAGGTTGGTAACCATCGAGAGTTGGTTCAGCGATTGCATTGGCGCTTCGAGTCTCGCTCGTCGTAGTCGGATCGTGAGGGTCAACAACCACCAGATCGAAATTATCTTCACTCACCGAAAGATCGGGCACTCCGACTCTATCAAGTGGTATCAGCTTTCTAGGTTGATCAGTGAGTTTTATCTAGTGTTTTTCCCTTCCTACAGTCCACAAAAACCAAACAAAAATTTACTTTCAGGTTAGATCTTTGCCCCAGCAACCGTTTAGCCTTGCACATTCTTTCAATAAGTGTCTTTGTTGAATTTGTGTGCTTACGCGTTCAATTGTTGCTGGTTACTTGTGTTTTCTACCTTTTGTTCCTTCTTTTCTTCTAACCCTAGTTTGTTGCCGTTTCTCTCTGCTGCTCATCCATCCACCACCCCGCCGCACTCCTCCTTGCGCGCACACCCATCACGCAGCCGCCTCTCGGTTGCCCCCTCCCTATTCTGTGGTGTGGTAGGTAAAAAAAAAGTAAAAAAAGGAAAGCAATCAAAAAAAAAGGAAAGAAAAAAAAGAATCCAAAAAAAAGAGAGACCGCCGCACAGTCCAAGTGGGAAACGGGATCCGTTTCGTCTCGGTGAGGGAGTTTTGCACCGCAGTTTTCCCCTGCCTCGCAAGCCTCCTGGGCTGCACCATGCATGCCCTGGTAGCTATCTCTCCCTGATCGTGCCGCGTACCCCCACACCGAGCCATCTCTTCTCTCTCTTTTCCTCCATATTCTGAGTTTGGCCTTACTCTAGAGAGAGAGAGTGTGTGTGTGGTAATTTGCTGTTGGAGATCCTCTGTGTTCATATTATCAGTTTTGAGGACTCCTACAAAAAAAAACAAATAGAAGCAAAAAAACAGCAATTTGCTACACCCTCTCCACCTTACTTGCTGTCTTTTCGATTTCACTTATTGCCAGCAGCGTTTGTTTCGTGTTTAGCACTATAATTCAACTTTGCATTATTGTTTGAGTGTGCTAATCCTTGACTTGAGTGCAGCCTACCCAAAACTCCACATATTTTTACGACAAGCAGATTTTGTTTCTCCAGGCAATAGCTCCTCCAATCTTTCGCGAGTTCCACCGGTTGGTTGCAGGTCGCCCCTGTGTGCGTGGTAAGAACAGATAAGAATTTGATAACAGCACTAGTGTGAGCGTCTTGTGAGCTGTCCCACCCTATTTTTGTCGTCATTTTGTTTTTGTGTTTGCGCTAACCATGGCAGATGAAGGCGGCGCGGCTGATCCATTGCAAGACTTGCGAACACAAGTTGAAGGACTAGCCACAGACATTCGGACGGTACATGAACGGCTGGACGAAACGATCACTACGTCGACCGACCGTTTCGATCAGCTTGACCTCGCCAAGACGGCCACCAAGACCACACTCGACGCTCTCGTGGCCCAACTCGATGTGATGCACACCACAATCACAGAGTTGCAGAAGGACTATGGCGGTGATTCGGAGCAGGACACCGGAGACAGTCGCGGTCATGCCCGCCGTGTGCCACGCCGCCCCGGTAATGATTCTTTTTCTAAGATTAAATTTAAAATCCCACCTTTTAATGGCAAATATGATCCTGCTACATATCTTGATTGGGAGTTAGAGGTTGAACAAAAATTTTCATGCCATGATATTGCTGCAAATTCCCAAGTTAAAGCTGCTATTAGTGAATTTACTGATTTTGCTTTAATTTGGTGGCGTGAATATACAATTAAACATCCTACTGCTGTTCTGACCACTTGGGAGCAATTAAAAACTGCTATGTGACATCGCTTTGTGCCTTCATATTATGCTCGTGATTTGCTTAACAAAATGCAGCGATTTCAGTAAGGTTCTCAGTCTGTTGAGGACTACTACCAGGAGTTGCAAAAAGGTATGATTTGTTGTGGTATATTGGAGGAACCCGACGCTGCAATGGCACGCTTTCATGGTGGTTTGAACCGCGAAATTCAGGACATCCTTGATTATAAAGAATATGCTGACATGACCCAATTATTTGAGTTTGCTTGCAAAGCTGAACGCGAAGTGCAGGGACGCCGCTCGAGGACATATTCTAATTTTGTTGATTGTGATGTTGTTCCTATGGAAGCATGTTCCTTGTTACTTGGTAGACCTTGGCAATATGATACTGATAGCTTGCACAATGGTCGTTCGAATCATTATTCTTTCATGTTTAAGGGTCAGAAAATAATTATACATCCCATGACACCTGAACAGATTCTCAAAGATGATATTGCTAGAGCTGCTAAAACTGCTAAACAACTTGAACCATCACCATCGATTAATTCTGAAATCAAGTTGAATGCTCCTGTTTTACTTGCTACACGTGCTGATTTTGATGATTTATGTGATGCTCAATTGCCTTGCTACGCACTAGTATGCTCTAGTCTGCTCGTTTCACTCGATGATGCACCGTCTTTGGATGTTCCCCCTGTGGTTGCTAACCTTTTGCAGGAGTACGCTGATGTCTTTCCCAAAGACTTGCCACCAGGTCTCCCACCACTCCGTGGCATTGAGCACCAGATCGACCTCATTCCAGGCGCACAGCTTCCAAATCGCGCCCCGTACCATACAAATCTGGATGAGACCAAGGAGATCTAGCGCCAGGTACAGGCATTGCTTGACAAGGGTTACATTCGTGACTCTCTCAACCCTTGCTCCGTTCCTGTGTTGCTTGTTCCAAAGAAAGATGGATCATGGCCTATGTGTGTAGATTGTCGTGCTATTAATAACATCACCATTCGTTATCGATACCCAATACCACAACTTGATGATATGTTAGATGAGCTTAGTGGTGCCATTATTTTCACAAAGATTGATTTGCATAGTGGTTACCATCAGATTAGAATGAAACTAGGTGATGAATGAAAAATGGCTTTTAAAACAAAATTTGGCTTATATGAATGGTTGGTTATGCCGTTTGGATTGACTAATGCTCCCAGCACTTTTATGCGATTGATGAATGAAGTTCTGCGACCTTTCATAGGATTGTTTGTGGTTGTCTATTTTGATGATATCCTTATTTACAGCAAATCTATGGAAGACCACTTGAAACATTTGAGTGCTGTTTTTGATGCGTTGCGTGCTGCCCACTTATTTGCTAACATGGATAAATGCATCTTTTGCACACAACGTGTCTCGTTTCTTGGTTATGTTGTTACTCCACGGGGCATTGAGGTCGATAGCAGCAAAATTGCTGCCATTTAGGAGTGGCCTACACCGACGACGGTCACACAGATTCGGAGCTTTCTTGGACTTGCAGGTTTCTACCGCAGGTTTGTTCGTGATTTTAGCTCCATTGCAGCACCTTTACATGAGCTTACAAAGAAAGATGTGCCATTCGCTTGGAGTGATTCGCAGGAGGTAGCATTCCGCACTTTGAAAGATAAGTTAACTCATGCTCCCCTTTTGCAATTGCCTGATTTTAATAAAGTGTTTGAGCTTGAATGCGATGCTAGCGGTATTGGGCTAGGTGCTATTTTGCTACAAGAAGGAAAACTAGTTGCTTATTTTAGTGAGAATTTAAGCGGTGCTAGTCTGAAATATTCTACTTATGATAAGGAGCTTTACGCTTTAGTGCGCACTTTGCATACTTGGCAGCACTATCTTTGGCATCGCGAGTTCATCATTCATTCTGATCATGAGGCCTTGAAACATATTCGTACCCAAACAAATCTGAACTGTCGTCACGCTAAATGGGTAGAATTCATTGAGTCTTTTCCTTACATAATTAAACACAAGAACAGGAAGGACAATGTTATTGCTGATGCTTTGTCTCGTTGCTATACCATGCTGTCATAGTTAGATTTTAAAATCTTTGGCTTGCAAACTGTGAAAGATCAATATGTCGACGATGCTGATTTTAAAGATGCTTTTGCCCATTGTAGTAATGGCAAACCATGGGGCAAATTTCACATACAGGACGGGTTCCTGTTTCGCGCTAACAAGCTGTGTATTCCAGCTAGCTCGGTTTGTCTTTTGCTGTTACAGGAAGCGCATGGAGGCGGTCTCATGGGACACTTTGGCGTCTACAAGACGCATGAGGTGTTGGCTGCCCATTTCTTTTGGCCCCGGATGCGTGCTGATGTTGAGCGCCTTGTTGCACACTGCACTACCTGTCAGAAAGCTAAGTCACGATTGAACAACCATGATTTGTATATGCCTTTGCCTGTTCCTACTTCCCCTTGGCTTGATATTTCTATGGACTTTGTTTTGGGATTGCCTAGAACTAAGAAGGGGAGGGATAGCATTTTTGTGGTTGTTGATCGATTCTCCAAAATGGCTCATTTCATACCTTGTCATAAGACTGATGATGCTAGCAATATTGCTGAATTGTTCTTTAGAGAGATTATTCGTTTGCATGGTATCCCAAATACAATAGTCTCTGATCGTGATGTTAAGTTTCTCAGTCATTTCTGGAGATCTCTGTGGAATAAATTGGGAACTAAATTGCTGTTTAGCACAACTTGTCACCCTCAGACTGATGGGCAGACTGAGGTGGTTAATAGAACTTTGTCAACCATGCTTAGGGCCATTTTAGATCTGAATTTGAGACGTTGGGAGGATTGCTTGCCCCATGTTGAGTTTGCTTATAATCATGCAACACATTCCTCTACAAAGATGTGCCCTTTTCAGATTGTGTATGGTTACATCTCTCGGGCTCCTATTGATTTGTTTTCATTTGATACTGAAGATGCCCCACACTTAGATGCTGTTGCACATGTTGAACAAATGGTTAACCTGCATGAACAAACTCACCAAAACATTGCTGCTGCTAATACTAAATATCAGGTTGCTGGTAGTAAAGGTAAAAAATATGTTACTTTTGAACATGGTGATATGGTTTGGTTGCATTTGAGAAAGGATTCTTTTCCTACTTTGCGCCGTTCTAAATTAATGCCTCGTGCTACTGGTCCTTTTAAAGCGCTAACCAAGATTAATGATAATGCTTATATCCTTGACCTGCCTGCGGAGTTTGGTGCTTCCACTAGTTTTAATGTTGCAGATTTGAAGCCATATCTGGGTGAGGATGAGGAGTTGCAGTCGAGGACGACTTCAGTTCAAGAAGGGGAGGATGATGAGGACACCACGAGTACATCTACACCAGCCGCACCTTCTCCTACTCCAGCGCCGGCAGCACCATCTTCAGCGCCACGTCATGATGCTGAAGAATGAAGGCCCGGAAGACTGAAGGCTGGCCCAAGAGAGCGCCTAGGGTTGCACCCCCGCACCCACGACACTAGGGCCGGCACCCCCTTTGCTGGCCGCCCCTCCCCTAGGGGCTGCGACCCCTTTATTAGTCAGAGTCCTGTATCTTTTACAACTTGAGTTTGTTTACATCTAGCTTTTTCTTCTTCCGAACAGCCGCTACGCGCTGCCTTCGTGTAATTCAGACTCCACCTTCGAGTGATATTAACATTGCTCGCCTCAAATTCTTGTTCGTTCTTCGATTGCGTGCAGGGATTGATCTTCATGATCAGGCTGATCTTGCGCCGGCAAGGTTGGTAACCATCGGGAGTTGGTTCAGCGATTGCATTGGCGCTTCGAGTCTCGTTCGTCGTAGTCGGATCGTGAGGGTCCACAACCACCAGATCGAAATTATCTTCACTCACCGAAAGATCGGGCACTCCGACTCTATCAGAAATAGTGTAAGCATGCATCTCATCAATCTTTCCATGCAAAACAGGGCAAGAAGTGCAAGCACCTAGCAAAGCAGGTCTAGACTTAAGCTCAGCTACTTCAACCCTAAGCACATCTAGTTCATCACAAGTAGAAGCATGCTTATCCTTAAGAGCAGTAAGATCAGCTAGGTACACAGAGCAATCACAACAATCAATCTCATCAGAAACCACAGGAGAAGCCTTAAGCGAATCAATCTCAAGCTTAGCATCAAGGTTCTGGGTTTCTTGCTCAGCTACTCGGTTCCTAGCATCTTCTAGTGAGGCCCTAAGCTCTTTCCTCATCTTCTTCGCCTCTCTAAGCATGTCATCACGATTATCAAGCAACTTGCCAAGATGCTCGTTCTCCTCACGCAAGAAGGAAAGATCGTCACGTACCTCATCCTCGGAGTCAGACTCCGAGTCGCTCTGGTGACTCTTCTTGCTGCCGGAGCTACGAGCCATGCCACAGAAGCCATCTCTCGCGTAGCAGCTCAGCCTGCTCAAGTTCTTGGATGACTTCTTGTTCTTGCGCCGATCACCTTCATCTTCACTGCTACTCGAGCTCGAGGAAGAGTAAGTGGAGCTGGAGTCGACGTCGCTCGCTCCGACCATCGCTCGGGCCTTCCTGCCGCGGCCGTCCTTCTTCCTCGATCGTCGCTCGTCCTTGTGCTTGTTCTTGGGCTTGTGATCGCACCTTGATTGGTACTTGCCGTCCTTGTTCGACCGGTGCTTGTAGCGTCCTTGTTCTCCATCTTCTCCGGACAGTCGGTGACGAAGTGTCCTTGCTTGCCGCACTAAAAGCATGTTCGTGGATTCCTCCTTGTGTTCACCCGGTTCTCGTGCAACCTCTCGAACCGCCTGGTCAGCAACGCCAGCTCGTCCTCTCCAAGCACGTCGAACTCCTCATCTGGCAAAGACATCAAAGAAGACAGAGAGTACATCATGGAGGATGCGTTAGCGTTAGACTTAGCCCTTTTGCCACCGACGAGAGCAAGACTATGAGAGTCAGTCGGGCTCTCGATCTTGGCTGTCATACCACGGTCCAACTCAGCCGACTTGAGCTTCGAGAACAGCTTGTTTACGGTCAGGGTGTCGTACTTCTCGGACTCAAGAATAGCCTTGACCTTTCCATCCCATACGGTGTGATCCAGCGAGTGCAAGAGCTTCACGGCTCTATCATGATCATCGTATGGGAGCACGGCCACATTGGCTCTCATGTTGTTCACCACAACCGTAAACTGCTAGAAAAGGGCATCGACGGACTCGCCGAGGAGATAGTGAAGTTCTCGTACTCTCTCCGGCAAGTCGCGTACATCTGAGCCTAAACTTGAGCATTCCCAGCATGAGCATCCTTCAACTGCTCCCAAATCCTACAAGCTAAGTCCTCTGTCTGAACCCGATCGAATTCGGACTGACACAGAGCACTAAACAAGTAGTCGACCGCCTTGTTGTTGGCGTCGAACATGTCCCTCGATCCCAGAGCAAAGAAGTTAATCAGATGAACATACGCTGTGTTCACCGTAACGTCCCAAAGGATCTGACCCTTACCGCGGAGGAACTCCGCCATCCGCCTCTGCCACATCTGGTAGTTTTTGCCATCGAAGTGCGGAGGACCCGAACCCTGTTCCTGGTACGCCATCCTTGGATCTTAGATTGGTTAGAATCCGAAGATCCGTAACCGGCTCTGATACCACTTGAAGGACCGAAACGGCGAACCAGAGAGGGGGGGAGTGAATGGGAGCTGATATAAATTCTTCTCGAAGGAGATGGAAACTCCAACAAGATGAACAAGGCTTCCAAAGCACGTCTTCGACTCAACTACCCAAGTTGGCCAAGACTATGCAGCCACTGGAGTGCTAGTGGTCCTAGGAACCAACAACCACCGAAGCTAACCCGAGAACGCAGCAGAAAGACCAACTCGAGCAGCTACTGGACTACATCGGTCAGACCGGTCGCACACACCGGTCAGACCGGTCCCTACTGGAGAACCCTGACAGATCCTGAGAACTTCCACAGAAGGCCCCTACACCGGTCAGGTCGGTGTAGCACGCCGGTCAGACTGGTCTAAGCCAGGAAGCCCCAAATCCACAAACCTGACCCTCCGAGCTCCAAAACGAACCAAACACGAAACAACAGCAACACAAGACAACAGAGAACTCACCAAGACATTCACTTGAGGCAAATCCCACAAAGCCTCTGCACCGGTCAGACTGGTCGACTACACCGGTCAGACCGGTCAGGCTGGGCGGCTCGGGATGAACAGCACCCGCGGGTCAACTACCCCAAATCCAACTCCCGATCTCCCGAATCGCTCCACGGATTTGCACAAGACTTTGGGGATAGTAGGAACACCTAATGGGCACTCCATAGCCAAGATTTGGTCCACCAAAATATGCTAAATCGAGAGGAATCGAAGAAATCCCACCAAGAACGCCTCTAACCCTAGAGAGGAGAAAACCCCAAAATCGGGTCCCTTTGCTCACGGATTTGGGAGGGGAATCAAAGGGAAAAGAACCACGAAGGGTTCAAGCATACATCCCCCACGAAATCCCAAAGAGAAAGGCCTCGAATCTGTCACAAGAAATTCGCCAAGAAAGGGCTCCGAAAATCACCAAAAAGGAGAAACGGGAAAGACACATCCAAGCCTTGAGGAACCACGCCGAATCATCTATACATACCGAAGAGGTTAGCTTGCTGCCCGATCATCCTTCCCTCTCACAAGATCTCACCATGAAGCTCTCAAGCTAGTCCTAGAAATTGCAACGGAAAAAGGAAGAGGAAAATAGCAAAACAAAATGAGCTAGGGTTCCAAGAGATGGATGCCATCCTCTCACCACTTGGGTTATATGGAGGCAAGTCGAAAGACTAAATTAGCCCTAAGGCCTAATACTAGGAAACACACCCCCGAGGGGCACTTTGGGAATCCTTGTCTTCGCACCATCAGACGGATGCCCAGCAACCGCAAACTTGCTTAGCCTCGACGCAAGCCTTGCGATCCCGATGCGTGTCCTCCGCTTCGAAGTCTCCGGATTGCGTCGTCGCACACCGGTCAGACCGGTCCGATGCTGCAGCACCTCCATCTTCGGTCTTTGGTCTTGGCTTTGTTGATCAACCAAGGAACCCAGTGGTTTTCTGGTGAACCACCGGAAACCCCACGAACTCGGTGTAGCCTCCGCCAATCACCACTCAATACTCGGCTCCCACGTAGTCCCGGCTCGACCATGGTTTTGAGGCTCAACCAAGAAACCGTCCACGACTTCATCTTGCTGTTCTTGCCACCATGCGGCCCGCACTTGACTCCGCTGGCCACTGGGTCCCTCAAACCAAGCCTACTTGTCTTCTCCACACCTGGAGGCCTCACCAGCAACGACCTTTCGCACTTATTCTTCACCTGCACCAACACCAGTCAAGCCGCAACCTGCACCTACAATACTTAGCCAAGAATCAGTCCACACCACGTTGTCAATCACTCATCACACCAGGAAGTGACCTACTACCGGTCTTCGAACCACACAGGCTCTCAAATGCGCCGGGCAGTACTTGCCGTACAAGCTACCGAAGCCCAGCGGTCGACAACCGAAGCACGCACCGTGGTGGAACACGGAGCCCACCATGCAAGAAGGTCTTCAACTACCTCCATTGCTGAAGAAGATCAAGGCCTTGAGGGAGGCCGAACTGAGGGCCGAGCATGTGGCCTTCAGCTTCATGAAGAGAAGGGTGCAGCCGCTGATGGCGCGAGATACTCTCGGCTACCAGTACACTGGCGACGAAGATACTTCCCGGATGCCCGGCGAAGAGATTGAGGATGATGTCATCATCGAGAGACTGGGCAAAATCTTCAAGGACATGCCCCCGTACACGCCGTGCCCTGTGCCAGAGTACTCTGCGGCACGGCCGCCGAATCGGGTTAGTATTCATGGCTAGAGCCCCCGAGTACTAATTTGCTTGTGTAGTCGTACTTATGCTTGCTTGTAGGACAATGTGAAGAAGTACATCTCCATGCCGCCCTCCCCCCCACGGCTTGAGGAACAAACACAGGGGAAGGCGGAATCCAAGGCGAAGGAGCGCCGCGAAGTTGGTTGAGGTGACGATGTCGTCGTCATTGAAGACACCTCTGATGACGAGGATGAGGAGACACTGCAGCAGCAATTCCAGCTCCACTCGAGGTTCAACCGAGCTGGGATGCCACACATTCCGGTGATCGAGAAGTCGTCCAGCCTGGAGGCGAGCTTGCCCGTACCGCTCAGGAAGCCCTGCAACGTGGCGCGGAAATGCGCTGTGAAGAAATTGAAGTTGTCGGAGGCCACCAGACAAGAGGTGAGTACCGCGACTAGAGTAGTCGAGTACTGATGATGAGTAGTCTGTTGCTGACTGTATGACTTGTATTGTTGCAGGACATCCCCTCCTCAGACCCTGCTGACCAGGACGAGGGAGATGTCTGGGAGACTGTGGGGGCGACTGCTGAGAGAAGCACTAGCCCGCCTCCGGCTACTTAAGACATTGTGCCAGAAGGGGCACAGGAGCAAACCGGCGCTATGGAGCCGCAGCCGTCGGTCGAAGAAGTACAGGTCCCTCCTCCAGCTGCGGCCGTGGCCGTTGGGCAGCCAGAGGAGAGAGTAGAGGAGCCTCCTGTCGAGGCAGGAGCCACCGGCGAGCCTGGCATTGTAGATATTGCCAGGCAACTGGGCGCCCCGACCATCACAGTGGTGCAGTCAACTCTATAAGTTTCCAAAACTCTTGAGTAGTCACGTAGCCGTCAAGCTCGTGTAGCTGATTGAAGACTCCATGATGCAGGAAATCCACTGACTTGTCATGGGATGGGGAAACTAGCACTCCTGCCGATGGTGAAGACCGCTCGGTGGAGGTACGAGAACCCACACCGCCACCACAAGCCGACGCCATGGCAGGGCCGAGGCTTGAAGAAGCTACCCTGGTGGAAGGTATGCATCCTGTCACCACGGGTACTTATTGTAGAGAGTAGTTGTAGCCGCCACTGACAATTGAGCTAATCTTGACAGAGACACAGGCTGGCAGAGCAGCGATCCCTGTGGCGGTAGCCATGGAGGCGGCTACTGATGAGGCAACAGCTACAGAGCCAGTTGCCGAGCCGGCAGCAGCGACAGCCCCCGGGCCAGTGACTCCAACAGCCTCCGGGCCGGCGACTTCGACAGCCCTCAGGCCAAGCGCGGAAGCACGGGTTGACTCCCAACCTGAAGCAGGGTCTGAGGTCATTGTCCGTGAGGTGACGATAGAAGACACGGCGCCGCTCTGCTCGGTGCCCATGCCAAAGACTGGGACCTCGAGCCGCGGAGGTCTCGAGTTGCTGGATGATGATCTGATTGACCCGGCCTTCGTGTCTCTGAGCATGGAGTCATGGCGCTGCACAGAGAAATGGGTCAAGGCACGTTGCGAGTACCCTGAGTAGTCTTGCCTTATTGAGTACTGATTACTGATTGGCCGTTGTGTCTTGCGCAGGGCCTGGTGGAGAGATCCCGCCAGAAGACTGAACTCTTGAAGGGGTACGGGGACACATTCATCCTAGCTGAGACATTGGAGAAAGAGCTGGACAAGTCGAAGAAACACGTAGCATTGCTCCAATCCAAGCTCGGCGGCGCCTTTTCCCAGTACCACAACAAGGTACAAGAGATGCAGGCAAAGAGAGACGACCTGATCAAAAAGAACAAGTCGCTGTGCCAGAAAAACAAAGGTGTGTCTTCCACCAAGGTCACTGAGTACTTATTGTAATACTTGTGTGTAATCTGATGCTCTGATGAGTTGTCTGTAGATCTTGAGGCAAGGGTTGACCAGATGAAGGCTTCTGAGACAGACCTCAAGAACATTGTGTATCGGGAGACCGATAAGAGAGAGGTACTTGAGTACGAGTACGCACAGTTGCGCCATGAGTGTATCAACCACATGGAGCTCCGTGAAGCCTCAGATCTTGACCTTGTATGCTGTTATAAATCTCTGCAGAAGCTCAATGAAGACTGCGAGAAGCTGCGGGCGCAACTGAAAGAGCTGGAAGAAACCGCGTTGCCCATAGCAAGGCTGCTGGTGCCACATCCGGGCGGGCCCAAGATAGCGCCTCTGGTAGACAGGCTGAAAGAAGCCCCTGGGCGCCTGGCGACGTACGTCAAGCATTTGGCGAAGTCGATACCGAACTAGGTGCTTGCCTTCATGAAGTCGTACTTCCCGAAGGCACCAGTGGACGTGCTATCCGGAGGTCTTGCGGCGAACTGCACTGATGAGCAGTACAAGACCCTTCTGGAGGAGATGGCGCCCATCGCGGAGCAAGTCACGGACAAGCTGAACCTCTAGTAGATGTACCTGTAGAGGTAGCTTATGTACAAAGTAGTTGATGTAAGACAAACAAAGTAGTCAGAGACTTGCTTGAAATATCAATGAAGTTTATCCACTGCTTGTGTTGTAATGAGAACTCGTTACCGCCACTTGCATCGAAGTGTGCGGAGTACCAAGCCGTGGGAAAGTGATGAGTAGTGGTACTTAGTAGGATCTTCCTGGTTAGAAGGCACAATAAACAAGTTGAGTAGAATCAAGCTTTATTACTGATGAATAAGTACACCTGGATGGCCAGGGCCGTTACAAATAAGAAGTCGCCACGGCTAAGTGATTGCTAGGGCCCTTGGACCGCTTATAGCTAGAGATCCATTAGTAGCCGTATAGGATGGATCTAGAGACTACATGGTCCGTGGACCGCCGCTAAAGCCCTGTGCTATGTGCGGCCCAGGATCCGTTAGTAGCCGTTAACGCTGGATCCTGGATAGATGTAGTCCGTAGACTAGTGCTAGGACCGGGAGGCCGCTTACAGTGAAGAGTCCGTGAGTAGCCGTATAGGCTGGACTCATAGATGAGTAGTCGGGCGACTAGGCGTAGAAGCGACACAGCTGGTTGACGTTCCATGAGTTGCTGATGTCATCGCCTTCAAGTGTCTGGAGGCGATATGAGCCTGGTCCGGTCACCTTGGAGACTGAGAAGGGACCTTCCCATGGCGAGCTGAGTTTGTGTAGTCCGTCCGTGTTCTGGATGCGACGGAGGACTAGATCGCCGACGTTGAAGGACCGTTCCTTGACGTTGCGATCATGGTAGCGTCGGATACCCTCCAGGTACCTCGCTGATTGGATGAGGGCAGCACAGCGGGCTTCTTCGAGGCTGTCGATATCAACCCGTCGACTGTCTTCTGAGATGCCTTCGTCGTATTGTTCTACTGCCGGGGATTCCCACATCACGTCGGCGGGTAGAATAGCTTCGGAGCCGTAGACCAGGAAGTAGGATGACTGCCCTGTTGGTTTGGTAGGTTGAGTATGAAGCCCCCAGAGTGCATTGGGTAGTTCCTTGATCCACTTGCCTCCTTTGGTGTTAGTTGCATCGTGCAATCGCTTCTTGAGGGCGTCGAGTACCATCCCGTTGGCGCACTCCACCTGTCCGTTAGTGCGCGGGTGGGCGAATGAGACATATCAGACATTGATCCCGCTGTTCTCGCATTACTCCCAGAACTGGTGGCTGTTGAAGTTGGAACCCAAGTCTGTGATGATGTGATGGGGTAGCCCGTAGCGATGCATGAGTTCATCCAAGAAGTCGAGTACTTTGTCGGCCTTTGGGCAGGTAACCGGCTTGACTTCGATCCACTTGGTGAACTTGTCGATGGCCACCAAGACTCTGTTGAATCCACCTAGCGCAGTCGGTAGAGGCCCAATCATGTCGAGCCCCCAGCAGGCAAAAGGCCAGGTCGGTGGTATGGAGACTAGCTTGTAGGCCGGGACGTGTTGCTTCTTGGCGAAGAATTGGCACCCTTGGCACCTTCTGACAAGTTCTTCGGCGTCGGCTAGAGCTGTGGGCCAGTAGAAGGCTCGTCGGAAGGCTTTGCTCACTAGCGTGTGAGAGGACGTGTGGTTGCCGCAGACACCCTTGTGGATCTCCTCCAAGATGTCCTTGCCTTCTTCCCGGGGTATGCACTTCATGAGTACTCCAGAAGTGGCACCCCGCTTGTAGAGCTTATCTCCGACTAGTACGTAGGTCTTGGCTCAGCGGATGAGTTGTTCAGCCTTTGTTCTTCTCGGAGGGAACATCTGCTCGCGGATGTAGTCGATGAAGGGTTGTCTCTAGTCCACGTCTATCATCATGGCCTCCTGACTGGGCTGTGCTGGCCCAGAGTCAGTGGTTGTTGGTGCTGGCTCCGGGATGGATGGCGCGTGAAGTTCGTGGACGAAGACTCCAACAGGTACTTGAGCGCGAGTAGAACCAAGCTTCAACAGGACGTCCGCTGCAACGTTGTTGTCGCGGACGACATGGTGGAACTCGAGACCATAGAATTTGTTCTCGAGCTTGTGGACTTCCAGACAATAGGCGTCCATGTTCTCCTTGTTGCGGTCCCAAGACTTGTTGACTTGGTTGATGACCACTGCTGAGTCGCCGTAGACTAGTAGTCGCTTGATGCCCAATGAAATTGCGAGGCGGAGCCCATGCAGCAGGGCTTCGTACTCGGCTTCGTTGATTGAGACCTTCCAGAAGATCTACAGGACGTACTTGAGTTGTTCACCCTTTGGAGAAATCAGAAGTACCCCTGTACCTGCGCCCTCGAGCTTGAGTGACCCGTCGAAGTACATCACCCAATGCTCTGGTCGCTCTGTTGGAGTTGGTAGCTGATTCTCCCGCCACTCTGCCATTGAATTCGACTAGTGCTTGAGACTTGATAGCGGTGTGTGGCTTGAAGTTGATGTTGAGGGCGCCAAGCTCGACCGCTCACTTGGAGATTCTTCCAGTAGCATCTTGATTATGGAGTATGTCACCGAGCGAGTAGTCGGTGATGACGATGATCGAGTACTCCTGGAAGTAGTGTCGTAGCTTCCATGAGGTGATGAGTACTGCGTAGAGTAGCTTCTGGACCAGTTGATACCGTGCCTTGGACTCGGATAGTACCTCGCTGACGAAGTAGACTGATTGCTGGACTGGGTAGGCATGGCCTTCTTCCTGCCGCTCGACAATGATGGCAGTACCGACCACGTGAGTAGTCGCAGCGAGGTAGAGTAGTAGCTGCTCCTGTTTGCGAGGAGCCGTGAGAACCGGTGGCTTGGACAGAAAATCCTTAAGCTGCGTCAGAGCTTGATTAGCCTCCACGGTCCATATGAACTTCTCTTGGTGCTTGAGTAGCTTGAAGAAGGGTAGTCCCTGTTCTCTGAGCTTCGAGATAAATCTGTTCAGGGCCGCCACACCCGGTCAGCTTCTGCACATCCTTGATGCAGGTTGGAGCTTTCATATTGGTGATGGCGGAGATCTTCTCGGGATTAGCTTCGATGCCGCGATGGCTGATGATGAAGCCGAGTAGTTTCCCTGAGGGTACGCCGAAGATGCACTTGTTGGGGTTGAGCTTCCACTAGTACTCTCGCAGAGATGCGAAAGTCTCTTCAAGATCGGTGATGAGCATGTCAGAGTTTCTGGTCTTGACGACCACGTCATCCACATAGGTTTCGACGTTCTTGTTGAGCTGCTTTTTGAAGTAGGCCTGGATAGCTTGTTGGTAGGTAGCGCCGGCGTTCTTCAACCCGAACGACATTGTCGTGTAGCAGTAGGCGCCGAACGGGGTGATGAACGCAGTCTTCTCCTGGTCTTCTTCCTTGATTGCGATCTGGTGGTACCCGGAGTAGCAGTCGAGGAAGCAGAGCAGGTCGCAGCCCGCCGTGGAGTCGATGACTTGATCAATCCACGGCAACCCGAAGGGGTCCTTGGGGCAATGCTTGTTGAGGTCGGTGTAGTCGACACACAACCTCCATTCGTTTGTGTTCTTCTTACGGACGAGGACGGGGTTGGCGAGCCACTCAGGATGGAAAACTGCTCGGATGAAGTCAGTCGCGACTAGTTTGGCGAGTTCCTTCTTGATGGCATCCCGTCGGTCGTCGGCAAAACGGCGAAGGTGTTGTCGCTTGGGGGTAGCTTTAGGATCGACGTTGAGTGAATGCTCGATCAGCCTCCTGGGCACACCTGGCATGTCCGCTGGCTTCCACGCGAAGATGTCTCGGTTAGCCCAGAGGAAGCTGACGAGTGCATCTTCCTATTTAGGGTCGAGCCCCGCGCCGATCATGGTAGTCTTGCTGCTGTCGCCAGTCCTGAGGTCGATGGCCTTCACCTATACTTCCTCTGTTGGCTGAGGTTTGTTGGAGGTGTCGGTCTTTTTAGGTATCTCGAGTTCGGTTGGCGCAAGCTTCTTGGATGCAGCGAAGATCTCCATCATTGTGTTGGGTACTTGATTGGTTGCTACGAGTTCCACAGCTTCGGTGTCGCAGTCGTCAGAAATCTTCAAGTCCCCTTACAGCGTGAGTACTCCGTCTGGACTTGTCATTTTGAGTACCAAGTAGGTGTAGTGGGGAATCGCCATGAACTTGGTGATGGCTGGTCTGCCGAGGATGGCATGGTAGGAGGTTTCGAAGTCCGCAACCTCGAACTTGATGTACTCGGTGCGGTAATTCTCCCTTGTCGTCCTGAAGGTAACTGGCAGAACCACTGAGCCAAGTGGTATAGCCGCGTTGCCTGGGACGATGCTGTAGAAAGGTGACGTGCTCTTGGTGAGCATGTCGGTGATGTCGAGCTTCATCTTTTCAAGGTTTTGGTGAAGAGGATGTTGAGTCTGCTCTTGCTGTCAATGAGTACCTTGTTGAGTCTGGAGCCCGCAACTACTGGTTTCAGGACGAGTGGGAAACATCCTGGTTCGGAGAAGTTTGTCCATTGATCCACCCGGGAGAAGGTTATGGGTACCTCCGACCACCTTAGATGTGTCGGCACCGCTGGTTCAATGTTCAAGACTTCCCGTAGGGTGAGCTTCTGCGATCACCTGGTGGGTAGTCTGCCGAAGAGGACATTCACCGTCTTGTTGGGTTCTTGGAAGTCGCCGTTGCCTTCGTCGACTTTCTTCTTGCCCTTCTTGTTGTGAGGAGGCCGTGGCTCGGGAACATCCTTGAGTGCTCGCCGGAGTTGGTAGCACTGATCAGTTGTATGATTGCCGTCCAAATGCCACGGGCACTTCTCTTTGAGCAAGTCTCTGAAGCCGCCGGAGGTCTTTTTGGAGCTGTCCTTCGCAGGGCGCTGTATAGCCGCGACTGTGTTGTCTGGCTTGCGCTTGCGGTTAGGACCCGAGTAGTTGTTATTGTTGTTGTTGTTGTTCCCGCCCGTGTTGTTTTTGCTCTTGCCGCGAATGGAGTCGTACTTGGCGTTCGCCTTGTCCTCTTCGTCGGCCCATGAGGTGATCATGTCTTTGAGCTTTGTGATGGAGCTTGGGCGACAGCGACTGAAGTCTTCGAAGGTGCGACGGTGGAAGAGACCATCTTGGAAGAGGTCGATGACTTCTTTGTCGGTGAGCTCGACTACGGTCGCACGCTTGTCAAAAAAATGACGCATGTATTGGCGGAGAGTCTCGTCTTGCTCCTGCTTGACCATCGCCAGGTCCATGCGAGTACCTAAGCGTCCCATGGCACCCGTGAAGTTGCTGGTGAACTGGGCCTTCAGCTGGTCCCACTTGTCGATCGAGTTCTTATCGAGCGACTAGAGCCATGTAAGTGGAGCCTGGTCCAGATAGATGGGGAAGTAGAGGCACTTGGTGTCGTTGTCGCCACCACCATTTTTGATGGCCAGGGCATAGCACCTGAGCCATTGAACTGGATCTTGTTTTGCGTTGTACTTGGTGATCCCGAGAGGTTTGAATTTCTCAGGAAGAAGCAGATCGCGAAGTTGTGCAGAGTAGGCGGGGAAGCCGTCGCTGTTGCTGACTTCGGTAGTCTTCTTGGCGCGGTGGATCTCGTCAGTCCTATGGCGGGCATCATAGCCACCACGTGCATTGCCGGTGGCGTGGCTGGTCGCGTGGCCTCGACCTCCGCAATCACCGCTGCTGCCGGCTCTTCTGCCGCCTCCATGGGATGAGCTGCCACTGCTGCCACCACCGCCGCCACCGCTTGCGCCACCGTGCGAAGGTGCTCCCGCAGAGGCTCTAGAGTGATTGGGGGTTGGCTGGTGTTCGCAACGGACGCGGTTGCATCCGACATCTGCTGGGGTGCGGCGGTGACTAGTGGCTTCATGATTCCCGGCTCCGGCGGTCCTGTTGTTGACCCACATGAAGTCAGCGTCCTCAGCAAGTTTGGCGATGAGTTCGCCTGCGCGATGCCCCTGAACTGTTCGAGCTATCGTGGTGATAGACATGAGGCATTGCTCAGGGGTTGTGTGGACCCAGTTGGCGACTTGGTCCAGAGCCTGGTTGAGGTTCCGGATGGGAAGAGCTTCTCGGTGCCGCTTGCGTCGATCTGCTCGCTTTCTGTTGCGCTCGTGCCGGGCGTTCTTGGCATCAGTAGTCTCATCTACGGGTGCGTTGGCTGAATCTTCATCCTCTGAGATGTCGTTGAGGTACCGATCAACTCGGTTCTCTGAGGTTCCAGCTTCCCCACGGCCAGGCGTGCAGAGTCCGGAGTCGGTAGTCGCCACCTCAGTTGGCGTGTGCTCCTCCTCGATTGGAGTCAGTGGCGTCCCCTCCAGGAAGGGGAGTGCCTCAAGGTAGGCGACACAACGTGAGTTGTCGTCGATCAGGTCTGCGGGCTTGAGGTCGGGCCAGTAGACGAATCTGTCGGTGGGAGTAGACGTGATGACCAAGCCAGCGGCAGGACTTGATAATGGCTCCTCGATAGTATTGAGCTCGGACTAACACACGATCGGGTCGAGACCGAAGTCAAACTCGTAGGAGGAGTCTGAGTTGTAGTCGGGGACGGTGTTGGAGTCCGAGGAGTACTCGGGAGCGATCTCCTTACCGGCCCGACGCGAGGTGAGTGCTTCCGCGTAGGCTTTGCTAGAGTTGCAGAGACCGTACGAGAAGTGCTCGTGGGGAAGGACTGGTCCGCACGATGGCTCAGGAGCCAGCTCACGCGGTTTGATCCGGGGTGACGTCGAGTTCGAGTTGGAGGTGGATCCAGTCTCGAAGTCAGCGACTTGGTTGCAGAGCAAAAATTCGTCGAATTTTTCGACGAGTTGACCCGTGATGGCTTCGGGGAGCGTCACGAGTCCAGTCTCCGAGTCCGGGGTCATGGTGAGGTAGCGCTGGAATGAACCAGCGCCGTCAGCGGTGCAGACCTAGGAGCCGAAACGAAGGTGTTGCCGCGATTGAAGGCGGTGGTTGGCTTGATGACGATTGAAGCCGTCGAGTTCGCCATGAGATCTTCGGCGAGATCCCCTACCTGGCACACCATCTGTCGGTGTTTTAACCTGGCAACCTACCAAGGGGAGTACCCGAGGTAGATGTTTGAGGCCTCGTCGAGATCGAGAACTCGAAGGAGAGACACGTGGCACACAATTTAGACAGGTTCGGGCGAGGTGCGTAATACCCTACGTCCTGTATGCTGTGTAGCTCTGGATTGATTGGGTGTGTTTACAAGATGATGCGGATGAGAGATAGGGGTCCCTGCCTCGCCTTATATAGTCCGGGAGGCAGGGTTACAAGTCAGTTTGATAGGGAGAGTACTAGTATTACACGGCTAGGAGTATTCTACATGGATCCGGACATGTCTAGCTTCCTAACTGAGTACTATTTCTTCGTATGCCTTGTGCTTCACGCCATCCGGTGCCGTGCAGCCCAAGTCGAGTAGTCCCAGGGGCCCACGCAGTAGTCGGTCCTGGTACCCACCTGAGTAGTGGGCCCAGGGATGTACGTACGACAGGCTCACTCACTACGTGAAAACTCACTTTGGTAACGAGCATAGATTGCCTTTAGTAACGGCCAAAGCGCCCGTTACCGATCAAGTGTTACAAATGAGCGAAGAAAGGTAACGGACAGATGCCCGTTATTGATAACACATATTCATAACGGGCATCAAACAACGACCATTACCACAACTAGCCACCGTTCACGTGAAATGGCTGTTTCTCTGGGCCCACAGGGGACTTTAGTAATGGGCACCAAAACAAAGCCCATTAAATCTAGTCAACATCGGAGAGCCGTGCTGTAAACTTGCATGTCCTCTGTCTCGACCAAATGAGATGCATTTATTTCACACGCGTCTCAGCACAACTAGGATTTGCAACGGGCATCAAACAACAACCTCTACCACAACTAGTCACCGGTCACGTGAAATGGCTGTTTCTCTGGGCCCACAGGGAACTTTGGTAATTGGCACTAAAACAGAGCCCGTTACTATGAGCTCAACATCGGAGACGCGTGCTGTGAACCTGCATCTCCTCTATCTCGAAGAAATGAGACACATCTGTTTTTACGCGCGTCTGCTATCTCTCAACTGAAGGAGACGCGTGCTGTCAACCCACATCTCCTCTATCTCGACAAACGGGCCAAGTTATGGGGCACACCAGTCAGTATTGGTAACAAGATTTTACGATGCCCGTTACATTGTTGGCATGTTTGTAACGGGCGTTCCGAATGAAGCCCGTTACTCACTGATCAGTGTTTGTAACAAGCTTTAATTAACGCCTGTTACATATACGTAGGCCACCACTATAGTAACCAGCCTGCTTGCCGGCTACATCCTGGAACTAGCCAGGATTTGGCAGCCATCAGGGGCTGCATCCTGCCATCCTGGAACCAGCCAGGATATGGAAGCCACCACAGCAAGGAGACATCACAAACATATTCTCACATCACAGATATAGACAAGCAAGATCACATCAAGTTTCAAGTTACTCATCAGGGCTTGTTTGGATGGAGTCATGAGAAAACTGCCTGAACCAGGCAGCATCTGACCCCAACCAAGCAAGTTAAGCAGGTTTCTCAGGCAACAACACCTGACTAAAGAAGACTAAATGCCGCAAGTTTCAAGTTTCTGGCTACAATGAACTCACGATGCACCATTATAGAAGTTGCCCTTTTGGTCGATGGTCTCCTTAAGAATGTATTCGCACAGCATCTCCCAGACCCACTTTCGATCTTCTGAGGAAACATCAACGACAGCTTTGAAATCCTGCAAAATACAATCATTTATGAGAATACAAGTAGAAATCAGTTTCTAAAATCAAATGGAGAATATGAGTAGATACAAGGCTGAGCATTATTATCTACTTACAGTAGCCTTCTTGATGTCAGGTTTGTCATCGAGTAGTCTTAACATATTGAATGCCACATGGAATCCACACAAAGAGGACCGCCATGGCTGCTGAGCACACTGCATCGAGGTATGTTGACGGCTGTTAAGTACCTACTTTAGCCATCAATATACTCATAAATAAAAGAGCAAAAGGCATTTCTCGCACGCATTTAGTTAAGAATAATGTAGTTCCACTTGTCCTTAGAGATTTTGTGATTGTAGGTAAAATAAGCATAAAAGAAGTGACAACTCACCTTCTATGGGCCAAGCCATGTCACCTCAGCCAAAGAAGGGCTGCCACCTAGGATCCCATGCATGCAAGCCATGTCATCGATCCAAGGGAAGCAACCCCGAGGAATCAGATGGTGACACATGGACATCACAAGGATTGAAGGGCCCACGGGTAGGCAAACTGCCTCAAAACCAGGTGGACACCAGGGACCGACCTAAGGACCCACAAGACAGCCACCACGAAGAAGCACAGGCTGAGGTGGGCCCACAAGGGGTCAACAGACCCCACAGGTTGGCCGAACCGACCTTGTGTCAGCTCATCTCAGCCTTCCACGTGGTGCTTCCTGGTCAGCTCCTTATCCATTCCCTGGGTGTTCACGCCATTCTCCCGAAGCTGTCCTAGGCATATAAATAGATGTGAAGGGACTCATTTCTTACCCAACTCACTTTTCAACTCCTCTCTCACTTTTGGTTTCCAAGGCTAGGAGGTTGGCTAGAGTAGTTCTACTTCAGGTTCCAAGTCTACTTTGGGATCTAGGTATGAGTTCTCTTGTATCTTTATTTTATTGTACGACTTTGATCTACTTCAGTTATTCAGCTATTTCATATAAAGTAGTGTTAGCATATATGGGTGATTTGTTCATGTGTTCTTCATTTGTTCATCATTTAGAGGCTCCTGTTCTTGATGAACAAGGCCTTTCGATCCACTTGACAAATGATTTACTCATGTCTTCAGTGTTTGTTCATAAGTTAGAGGGTCGTGTTCTTCATGAACACAACCCTTCGATCCTGTTGAATAGACATAGTAGAACATGAATCCGTTTGTATGCCTAGCCTAGTTTGATCCAGTTAGATCACGTGTTTGTGTTGTATGATGTTCGAGTTCAAGCTACGGTACTCGGTGTAAGTGGCCAGTTATATGGTGGCACTGACCTCGGTCACAATAGCCCAGGCTGACCAGTGTCTTGTTAACAACGCAAGCATGGTGCTTTTGTTGAGTAGCTGTGTTGCATATGAGCGTATCCAACGGATAGTTAGGGGTAGGCCACGGTGGTGACAGCCGTTGGACCCTTTGTACTCCCCCACGTTCGGCTACGCTGTAGGAGTCTAAGATCTAACAACCGACGTCGTGCAGAAGCGATGCGGGCGGTTAGCTCTCCATTTGTGCCTGGGTGCTGAGTTGATATTCATACAATGCTTATGTGACTGACTGGCTACTACTAACTTTATATGTTTAGTACCTTAGAACCTAGAGCTAACTCGTATGTTGCCTCCTAAGTCGTAGTGTACCATAGAGAGAACGGGTTCGGGTGTGTTTATACTACCCCACCTTATCATATCTTACCCCTGTGTTTGGGACCTGACTTATTCTCGTCATCGATATATACTCATTGCAATAGTGTTGCACATGTTAATCCGACCACGCCTTCCTTGGATTCTATACCCTTTGGAATACTCCTTTGGGGAAATGCTACAATGGTATATCCGTGCGCTTGCAGATTCTTTGTAACGTTAGGATTACCATCGGAACATTTCTGACATCGCTGCTAGGAACTCACGAACTTAGCAAAGATGTTAAGGAATGCCGACTACCATTTCTGGTGCCGTTACTGGGAATACCAACCTAGTGATGACGTTAAGAAATGTCAACAAGCATTTCTGGCGCCGTTGCCAGGGAAGGCTAAAGGATAACAAGACAACACTTTGCATATGTTTATAATCATGACAGGGTAAAGCAGTTCTTAATGCAGACTAACCTTGATTGTCTTCTTTGTCTTTTGATGATGAAGACAGGTCGTGCATGACTGGTTTCGACTTACTGCCGAATTTCACTGAAGATCCTGAGTCACTTGTAAGGAGAGCTAAAACTCATTTCGGTTCTCCCCACCGTGTACTTACGGAAGTCGACCCAGCTTCCTTTGTGCCATCTACATCAACTCCTATGGCCAACCCCGAGAAGACTCTCCATGAGCACTCTGCTCCCTCTGCTGATCAGGTGCCCACAGGCCCCGAGATCAACACTGGGAACGGAAACTTCGAGATCAAAACTGGCCGCATTACGATGGTACAAGCTAGCCCATTCTGTGGCAAGCCTAATGAAGATGCGAGCGCCCATTTGCAACAGTTCCTGGAACTGTGCAGCACCTTCACCGTACGAGGAGTGGAGGAAGATGCTATTCATCTGTGACTGTTTCCCTTCTCACTTCTGGGAAAGGCGAAGTAGTGGTTCTATGCGAACTGTGAGGATATTAATACTTGGGCAAAATGCTCAGTGGCATTCCTCGCGGAGTTCTTTCTATTGGGTAAACCAATGCCCTGCGGGGATGAATTTCAAGCTTTCAGCAAGCAGCAAGTGAGACTATCCTAGAAGCTTGGGAGAGGCTTCAAGAGTATATCTTGGCCTGTCCTCACCATGGGATGGACAACTGGCTTATTCTACAGAACTGCTATAATGGGCTGACTTCGACAGCCTAAGGACATGTTGATCCTGCTGCTGGAGGAGCTTTCTTCTCACTCACTATTGCTAATGCAACTCAGCTTATTGAGAAGATGGTCTCCAACCAAGGGTGGAGTGATGATCGACTCCAGCCACGTCAAAGGGGTACACATACTGTCAAGGAAGCAGATATGTTGAACGCCAAGATGGACCTATTGATGAAGTGAATGGACGATCTAACTAATGAGAAGGCTGCCATGGCCACCACTACTCAAACTATGAACTCTCACATGACCTGCGAAGTTTGTGGTAACACTAGGCATTGTTGACGACTGTTAAGTCCTTACTTTACCTGTCAATTTACTCATGAATAAAGGAGCAAGAGGCATTTCTTACACGTATTTTAGTTAAGAATAATGTAGTTCCACTTGTCCTTGGAGATTATGTGATTGCAGGAAAATAAGCATAAAATAAGTAGCAAACTCACATTCTATGATTCATGCCACATCACCACAGCCAAGGAAGGGCTGCCACCGCAGATCCTATGCATGCAAGACACGTCACCAATCCAAGGTAAGCAAGCCCCAACGAATCAGAGCATGACACATGGACTTCACATGGATCCATGGGCCCACCAGAGCGTCAAAACCGCCTCAAGAACACGTGTACACCGGGGACCGGCCTAAGGACGCACAGGACAACCACCTGGAGAAAGCACACCCCGAGTGGGGCCCACAAGGGGTGGGCCGACCCCACAGGTCGGCTGAACCGACCTTGTGGCCGCCACTCAGGGGCTTCCACGTGGTGGCTCCTGGTTGGTCCCTCAGTCCATTCCCAAGGTGTTTGGCTCCTCTTGACGCCGATGCTCAGCCTATAAATAGAAGGGGAGGGGGTTCATTTCTTAACAACACACCTTACTACTGCTCTCTCACTTTTGGTTTCTAAGGCTAGGAGGTAGGCTAGAGTAGTTGCACTTCAGGTTCCAAGTCTACTTTGGGATCTAGGTATGAGTTCTCTTGTATCTTTATTTCTTTGTATGACTTTGCTCTACTTCAGTTATATAACTATTTCATATAAAGTTGTGCTTGTATACATGGGTGATTTGTTCATGTGTTCGTCACTTGTTCATCATTTAGAGGATCATGTTCTTGATGAACAAGGCCTTTCGATCTAGTTGACAAGTGACTTACCCATGTTTTCGGTGTTTGTTCATAAGTTAGAGGCTCGTGTTCTTCATAAACACGACCCTTTGATCTTATTGACTAGACATAGGAAAGCACAAATCCGTTTGTGTACCTAGCCTAGTTTGATCCAGTTACATTCCATGTTCGTGTTGTATGAGGTTCGTGCTCAAGCTACGGTGCTCGGTGTAATTAGCTGGTTTATCTGGTGGCTCTGACCTGGGTCACAATAGCCCTGGCCGGTCAGGGTCCTGCTAACAACGTAAGCGTGGTGCTTGGGTTTCGTAGCTACGTTACATATGAGTGTATCCCACGGTTTGTCTTGGGGTAGGTTGCGGTAGTGACAGCCGTTGGACCCTTCTGGAATCCCCCAAGTTCAGATACGCTGTAGGAGTCTAAAGTCTAACAACCAGAGTCGTGCGTAAGCGACACGGGAGATTAGCTCCCCATTTGTACCTGGGTGCTTGAGCCAACCGTCATGCAATGCTAGTGTGTATCTAGCTCATCTTACTAACTTCGTGTGTATAGTACCTTAGAACCTAAAACTAACTCGTATGTTGCCTCCTAAGCCTAGGACCTTTAGAGAGAGTGTGTTTGTGTGTTCACACTACCAACTTATCTATCATACCTCACCCCTACACTTGAGTGCCTGGTTTGTTTCTGTCTATGATTTATACTCATTGCAATAGTGTTGAACTTGTTAATCCTCCCAGCCTTCCTTAGATTTGATACCCTTTGGAATACTCCTTTGGGGAAATGCTACAATGGTACTTCCATGCGCTTGCGGACTCTTGTAATAATTAGGATTACCATTTGGTCATTTCTGGCATCGTTGCTAGGAACTCGTAACTTAGCATCGACGTTAAGAAATGCCAACAAGCATTTCCGGCGCTGTTGCCATGGAAGGCTAAGGATAACATATCAACACTTTGCATATGTTTATAATCATGACAGGAATCAAACAGTTCTCAATGCAGGCCAACTTTGATTGTCTTCTTTGTCTATTGATGATGAAGATAGGTAGTGTATGACTGGTTTCGACTTACCGCCGAATTTTACTGAAGATCCTGAGTCACTCGTAAGGAGAGCTAGAACTAATTTCAGTTCTCCCCAGCGTGTACGTATGGAAGTCGACCGAGCTTCCTTTGTGCCATCCACATCAACTCCTATGGCCAACCCCGAGAAGACTCTTCGCGAGTACTCCGCTCCCTCTGCTGATCAGGTGCCCACAGGCCCCAAGATCAACACCGGGAACGGAAACTTCGAGATCAAAACTGGCCTCAATACGATGGTACAGGCTAGCCCATTCTGTGGCAAGCCTAATGAAGATGCGAGCGCCCACTTGCAATAGTTCCTGGAACTGTGCAGCACCTTCACCATACGAGGAGTGGAGGAAGATGCTATTCGTCTGCGACTGTTTCCCTTCTCACTTCTGGGAAAGGCGAAGTAGTGGTTCTATGCGAACCGTTAGGAGATTAATACTTGGGCAAAATGCTCGGCAGCATTCCTCGCGAAGTTCTTTCCGTTGGGTAAAACAAATGCCCTGCGGGGAAGAATTTCAAGCTTTCAGCAAGCAGCAAGTGAGACTATCCCAGAAGCATGAGAGAGGCTTGAAGAGTATATCTTGGCCTGTCCTCACCATGGGATGGACAACTGGCTTATTCTACAGAACTTCTATAATGGGCTGACTCCGACAGCCTGAGGACATGTTGATGCTGCTGCTGGAGGAGCTTTCTTCTCACTCACTACTGCTAATGCAACTCAGCTTATTGAGAAGATGGTCTCCAACCAAGGGTGGAGTGATGATCGACTCCAGCCACGTCAAAGGGGTACACATACTGTCAAGGAAGCAGATATGTTGAACGCCAAGATGGACCTGTTGATGAAGCGAATGGATGATCTAACCAATGAGAAGGCTGCCATGGCCACCACTACTCAAACTATGGACTCTCGCATGACCTGCGAAGTTTGTGGTAACACTGGGCATTATTGACGGCTGTTAAGTGCTTACATTAGCCGTCAATTTACTCATGAATAGAGGAGCAAGAGGCATTTCTTACACGCATTTTAGTTAAGAATAATTTAGTTCCACTTGTCCTTCGAGATTATGTGATTGTAGAAAAATAAGCATAAAAGAAGTAGCAAACTCACCTTTTATGATTCATGCCACATCACCTCAGCCAAGGAAGGGCTGGCACCTCAGATACTATGCATGCAAGACACGTCACCAATCCAAGGGAGGCAAGCCCCGACGAATCAGAGCGTGACACATGGACTTCACATGGATCCATGGGCCCACCAGAGCGTCTAAACAGCCTCAAGAACACGTGTACACCGGGGACCGACCTAAGGACCCACAGGACAGCCACCTGGAGAAAGCACACCCTAAGTGGGGCCCACAGGGGGTCGGCCGACTCCACAGGTCGGCCGAACCAACCTTGTGGCCGCCACTCAGGGGCTTCCACGTGGTGGCTCCTGGTTGGTCCCTCAGTCCATTCCTGGGGTGTTTGGCTCCTCTTGACGCCGATGCTGAGCCTATAAATAGAGGGGAGGGGGTTCATATCTTAACAACACACCTTACTACTCCTCTCTCACTTTTGGTTTGTAAGGCTAGGAGGTAGGCTAGAGTAGTTCTACTTCAGGTTCCAAGTCTACTTTGGGATCTAGGTATGAGTTCTCTTGTATCTTTATTTCTTTGTATGAATTTTCTCTACTTCAATTATATAACTATTTCATATAAAGTTGTGCTTGTATACATGGGTGATTTGTTCATGTGTTCGTCACTTGTTCATCATTTATACACAGTTCCTGCTAACAACGTAAGCGTGGTGCTTGGGTTGCGTAGCTACGTTACTTATGAGTGTATCCCAAGGTTTGTCTTGGGTAGGCCGCAGTAGTGACAGCCGTTGGACCCTTCTGGAATCCCCCACATTCGGATACGCTGTAGGAGTCTAAAGTCTAACAACCATAGTCATGCGTAAGCGACGCGGGAGGTTAGCTCCCCGTTTGTACCTGGGTGCTTGAGCCAACAGTCTTGCAATGCTAGTGTGTATCTAGCTCGGCTTACCAACTTCGTGTGTATAGTACCTTAGAACCTAGAACTAACTCGTATGTTGCCTCCTAAGCCTAGGACCTTTAGAGAGAGTGTGTGTGTGTTCACACTACCAACTTATCTATCATACCTCACCCCTGCACTCGAGTGTCTGGTTTGTTTCCGTCTATGATTTATACTCATTGCAATAGTGTTGAACTTGTTAATCCACCCAACCTTCCTTGGATTCGATACCCTTTGGAATACTCCTTTGGGGAAATGCTACAATGGTACTTCCATGCGCTTGCGGACTCTTGTAATCGTTACGATTACCATTTGGTCATTTCTGGCATCGTTGCTAGGAACTCATAACTTAGCATCGACGTTAAGAATTGCCAACAAGCATTTCTGGCGCCGTTGCCAGAGAAGGCTAAGGATAACATATCAACACTTTGCATATGTTTATAATCATGATAGGAATGAAACAGTTCTCAATGCAGGCTAAATTTGATTGTCTTCTTTGTCTAGTGATGATGAAGACAGGTAGTTTATGACTGGTTTCGACTTACCACCGAATTTCACTAAAGATCCTGAGTCACTCGTAAGGAGAGCTAGAACTCATTTCGGTTCTCCCCAGCACGTACGTACGGAAGTCGACCCAGCTTCCTTTGTGCCATCTACATCAACTCCTATGGCCAACCCCGAGAAGACTCTTTGCGAGTACTCTTCTCCCTCTGCTGATCAGGTGCCCACCGGCCCCGAGATCAACATCGGGAATGGAAACTTTGAGATCAAAACCGGCCTCATTACGATGGTACAGGCACTACAAGAAAAACACCGACTAGTGACGCAAAAAAAGGCCGTTTCTCGTCATAAACCACGATTAATGACGCCGGTTGTTACGAAAACGCTCCGTCATTAATCGAGCATCACAAACCGCGATTAATGACGAGACCTTATTTCCCGGCATCATGAGTTTAATGACGCGTATAAATTCGTAACACAAAGGCATCATAAGGTACATGCCACATCGGACCGAGAACCATCGTGGCTCCGACATGGCAGGGGGTTATGACGATTTCGGTTCGTCACAAATTGAGGCGCGACCCATGTAAGAGCCTTTGTGCGGCTAATATTGTTGGGCCAATTTTAGCCCGTTTCAGGTTTTCGTGTTATTTTTTTGGCCATTCCCGAAATGTTTGTTGCACAGTATATTGGGCTATTTTATTTTGGGCCCTAGCAATCTAATGAACTTGACCCATATTGCAATATGCTTGGACATTTGATTTTGGGCATTATCCACAGGGCCATTCCTGGGCCTCGACCCATATTGCTTTTTTTTAGATCAGCCCATATTGCATTTCGCAAGGCACTGTATACTATTCTGGCTGCTGCTGATCGCCAGCACATAATCAGACAACAAAACAAAACATTTCCCACTTCCATATAATTCACACCACATTCAGGGAATAGTTCAACCAGTACAATTGTGCAATATACATCAAGTTAGCATCGAATTGAATGAACATACAACAAGTCATCAGCAACACAAGTTCACCAGGACCACACTTCAGTTGAGAGGAGGATAAACCTAGCTGAAATTTATCAAGCCTTGGATCAGATTATGCATGTCAGTTGTGCTATTCTTCAAAGCTTCAAGCACTTCTGTTTGAGACTTCAATGTTGTCTCCTGTTCTTGAGCCTTCAATCTCAGTTCGCTCATCTCGGCCTCCTGTTCAACAATCTTCTGCCGCAGTTGTGCCCCCCATTGCTTATAATTGTTAAGTCCAGCTCATATTTCCTGAACCTGAAGTGCAGTAGTAACCCTAGTGTTTTTCATGGAGGGTGAGCGAATGCCAGCAACCTCCCGAAAAGTCCTAGATTGGACAACTTCCGCCACTGCTTCAGCAGCAGTCTTTCTTGGTTGGTTGCCTTGAGGTTCCGCGACAATTTGTTCCATGCAAGCCTAAAAAAGGAAATAAAATGAAAGGTTTAAAATAAAATAGTCACACATGTTTCTAGTATTGTTGCAAAGAAAAATGCAAAAGCAGACAAGTACTTACAATGGCTGCCTGTACTGGAGCGGTGAAGCCATTCTTGCTGCAGTGGAAGGACTTGAAATAATCAAGTGGACTTAGCCCTTCTCCTTCAGCAGTATACTTCTGCCTCTAAATATGTTTCGAAAATAGGCATAATTATCAAAGTGCTAGCATTGTAAAATGGTTCATGAAATGAACTACAGAGCAAAAACATGACTTGTTCATCTACTTACCACAAGATTAGCTTGTACAATGTAGCTTCGAGATCCCGTGCGCTGATGGTACTTGACCTTTCCTCGATTACCGGTGTTTGTACTACACCTCGCCTTTACAATAATAAGAACTTGTGTAAGAAATAAGATTAAGAACAATATATAAGTACATGAAAATGTGGTAGTGGCAAGTTGAAGTTCTATCATACCCTGTGCTCAGGGGAAGGCCACATGTTAACCAGTGCCTTCCATTGGGCGACGGTCAGATTGGGCACAGGAGATTTAGTTGGGACTACATTTGCTGGAACATCATTGAAGTACTTTTGCTTCAGGCGATACCTCGCCTGTCTCTGTATCGACTTCAGCATGTCAGTGCATGCCACCCTTATAGGCTCACTGGTGGTGTCAATGTCGAATTGCCCCTAGCACAAGACAATTATCAAAAAAATGGATGACAAGAATGGATGCAAAGAACTATGGTAGTAGATGAGTGGACATATGCACACCGCTAGTTTGCCCATGTAGTTCTTGAGATGGTCTTCAGTCTTTTCACCATCTTGCTGGTTCTTTTTTGGCTTGTAGTCCTTCCAGCTAGGAAGGATCGGTATGTGCCCACGCACTATGATCCCACCTTCTGATGCAAACTTTGCAGCTTGCATTGGTGCCTCTGGGCGTTTGAGCCCTTCTTGAATCTTGCCATTTAAGCCTTGGCTAATTCGGTCTAGATCTCTTCCCAATCTTCTTGAATCCCGCGGCCCCCGTTGTGCTCTGGAAGAGCGTGCATCACCTAACAAGTTTGTTACAGCCATACAAGTTAATAATTATTTGGTTGGTAATTAGGACATTCGAATATGAGATCAAATGACTTGCCTTCTGCAGTTGTCATGTCAATGATGTTCTCATCGTGGGTTGCTGTTGCTTGGCCTTTAGTGGGCAATTCTTGTGTATCAAGAATTGTCCCACTCCCATCAGCTAAAGCCAATTCCCTTGCCTTGGTCCTAGTCAGTCTAGGAGGCATTCTGGTAGGGTCATTCGGTGCCCGAATTCTCTTGGTCCCTCTTCCTCCACTGACATGTAGGCTATGAGTGACCTAATTACACAAAATTCAACAAAGAAAGAGAAGATCAGAAGCAATCCTACATAACTAGTACATGAAATGAGTTCATGATAAGACTACCTCTTGTTGACATGTCTCTGGGTCAGATTCATGTTCATCAGAAGGGTTGTACTCCGGATCCGAATCATGTATTGTTGTATCATTAGTACCCTTTCTGCTTGGTCGGTCAGCTGCTAAAAGTACTTTCATTTTCTCGATGCCAAGACTAGAGAAGAAATTGTGATTCTTCAAAACATTCATGTCCCTCTGCCGCTCGTAATTGTCGCGCTCGTCTACTTCTGTTAGGAAAGCAGAGAAACTTCTGTAAGGTTGGCCTACCACTGTAAATAAAACTAGATCAACACTTCTATAAGAACTAGTAGGATGTTCCTAGCCGAAACAAGATCCTGAAAAAGATGTTCCTAGTCAAAACAAGATCCTGAGATGTAGTGTAGACATGGGATCTGTCAGATCTAAAAACTTCTATAAGAACCAATAGGATGTTCCTAGCCGAACAAGATCCTGAAAGGATGTTCCTAGTCAAAACAATATCCTAAAAAGAACTAGTGTAGGCATGGGATCTACCTGATAAAAAAAACTAGTGCACACATGGGATCTGCCACATGGGAAAACACGCAAGTACGAATCCACCGGGGAAGCTGAACTGAGGAGGAAAACATTGTACCTTGTTCTGGATATTTCCTTCGTACGACCTTCCCTCCTGGTGCCATTGTGTCGTCACTGCTGCTACTACAGAGGCAGATGGGAAAGGGGCTGAAGCTATGAGCGGTAGATTTGAGACGATGGAGGAGAGGAGGTGAAGATTCGGGCTGCCGGTTAGGAGGGAAGGTGAAATGGGGGCGGAAAGATTTGAGATGGCGAGGAGAGGAGTAGAAGGGAGGGGAGGGATGGGGGCGGGGGTAATCTATCCAATTCGGTGGAGGGCCTTGTCAGATTACCAATATACCCTTTCATTATGGTGGTGACTAAAATGGGGTGCATTGGGAAGGGGGAAGAAAAAGGACATTTAACATCTGCATTGCCCGAGCATCCGAAATTCCGAATATTTGAATCGCGCGCCGATTTGTTCAGAGGGCTGGTCAGTGCTATATACTGAGGCAAAGGATGTTCCTCTAATCAAGATACTACTAGATAGGATATTCCTTGACTAGGAACTACTCATTTTGTTTATGTACTGCTCCCCTTATATTGATCAACACATCCCTTCTTTCGTCTATTCGATTCGCCTAGTACTACATGATCATGAGTACGTCACGTTGCATACTCCTCCATCATGCCCACATTGGAGATCAACAAAATCCTTCCTTCGTCGATTCGATTGGCTTAGTACTACAAGATTATGAGCACGTCACGTTGCATACTCCTCGATCATGCCCACATTTGAGATCAACACAACCTTCCTTCGTCGATTCGATTGGCTTAGTACTACAAGATTATGAGCACGTCACGTTGCAAACTCCTCGATCATGCCCACATTGGAGATCAACACATCCCTTCCTTTGTCGATTCGATTCTTAGTACCACAAGATTATGAGCACGTCCCGTTGCAAACTCCTCGATCATGCCCACATTGGAGATCAACACATCCCTTCCTTCGTCGATTCGATTCGCCTAGTACTACATGATCATGAGCACGTCACGTTGCATACTACTCGATCATGCCCACATTGGAGATCAACACATCCCTTCCTTCGTCGATTCGTTCGCCTAGTACTACATGATCATGAGCACATCACGTTGCATACTCCTCGATCATGCCCACATTGGAGATCAACACAGCCCTTCCTTTGTCGATTCGTTCGCCTAGTACTACATGATCATGAGCACGTCACGTTGCATACTCCTCGATCATGCCCACATTGGAGATCAACACATCCCTTCCTTCGTCGATTCGTTCGCCTAGTACTACAAGATTATGAGCATGTCACATTGCAAACTCCTCGATCATGCCCACATTAGAGATCAACACATCCCTTCCTCTCATCAAACATCGGTATTGTGACATGATTCAAGGATTACATTGAAAATTACAAACAAAAGCATGCGTAGGGAGTGTTGGGTTCGTTTTATGCATAGCACGACTCATGCATTGTGTGATGTCAGGCCGTAGAACTCTCCGTGTTGGTTGTAGGAATCCCGCATTGATCCAAGCCATTAATCCAATCGGAGGATTCAATCGTATGAAAGTCGCAGTCTTCAACATCACGACACATGTACGATGTTCTATTCTGGAAACGAAGTGGTGGTACCTGTATCTCATTCTGCACCTCGGTGCAAGAGTATTGGGAGTCTTCTGACTCCGGTACAATTTCATCTTGGTCAGCAATTGTGAAGACCTGAGCACAAAACCCAGGCAAAACGATTATTTATAGCTGGTTCGCACACGTGAAGAAAAATGTATTGTTCAACTCGAATACAACAATCAAATGGAATCAATGACAATAAAAGGAATGTTTATCATTCTACCTCTTTTTCGTCGGTGTTCGATGGAGCCGATGTAACAGGATTGTGAAGAGGGTCATCAGGAGCCGAAGCAGGAGCAGGAGAGCCTTCTTCGGTAGCAAGAGCAGGAGAGCCTTCTGAGGTAGAAGGAGCTGGAGCAGGAGAGCCTTCTGAGGTGGCAGGAGTAGGAGCTGGAGAGCCTTCTGAGGTAGTAGGAGCAGGAGCAGGAGCAGGAGAGCCTTTTGAGGTACCAGGAGCAGGAGCAAGAAAGCCTTCCGACGTAGCAGGAGCTGGAGCAGGATCAGCTGCATGAGAGCCTTCCGAGGTAGCTGGAGCAGGATCTTCTGGACCATTTGCTGTTGCCACCAAAGGATCTTCCTTATTCGTTTCCTCTGCTGCAATATCAGATAGAACCTTGAGTATTGTTGCATGTGCTTCCTTTTCTTCTTTGGAATCCTTTTCTGTCATCCATTTTGAACCAATTGATGAACTGTGAGGCAGCTCATAGACTTCAGATGATTTACCCAAGTTAGCAGGAGGCATGAGTTGCAAGGGAGTCTCACCAATAGGTGCGAGTAGAGCGGGCGGTGGCGGCAAGCCGTTAATTTGGTGAAGGTGACTGAGTGAAGCATTCACAAAATTCTCCATAGTGCGCTGGTGCTGTGTTACCATTTGTGCTATCTGCTCCGAGTGTGCGCGGTTTAACTCCTCCTGCTGTGCCATCCTCATCTCCATCATTGATTGGAACTTTCTCTGGTCGCGCTGATTTTCAAGGATCAGTTTCACAAAGAAGGAAGAGTCCATTGGCTCACTGGTTGTTGCTGGAGTGGCTGGAACTATTTCTATTTTTTCAGTGGGTAGTGATGCACCATCAAGTACTCGGAGATGTCGCACTGGAGATGCCTCATTGCCTTCACTGTCTGAGGAACAAAAGTCATCAGGAGATGGCTCAATTGTAGCCCTTAGGCCATGACGTCTGTCTCCTGGTCTCGCAGGCCTGTATTCCTTGAAATGTGTCTCGGACATCATGTACTCGGGACGCAAATCTTTGGGTCCGGTTCGCACCCTTTCCCCATCTTCATCTACTTTGGTAAGACAACTCAGCATGAAGGAGATCCAGTGAGCATACGACATATTTCGGGCCACGGTCAACCCATCAAAGATAACATCTTCAATCTCGGCTAAAATGAAGTCCACGATGTCGAAGGGGCGGCCAGTCATGACGTGAAGGAGAAGCCACTGCTGAAGACTAGTGATCGACTCTGCATTGCCAATTCATGGTAACAATGTCTTCCGTAGTGCCCAGTGAACCACATTTGCCTCAGGGGTAAGCATGTCAGGCGTGCGATATGCTCGCCTACCTGTGAATGACTCAACAAAAAGTCCGGCCATCTCCTCGTCAGACGGGAATGACCCACCGAGCAAACTACGCCGAGGTGGTTCACGATCCCCGTAGACAATATTATGTAGGGATGTCTTATGGTCGTACTTTCCTATTTCAAAATCCCTCAATCCAAGTTTGTCAGCAATATGGTGTCGGAAAAGAGTAACCTGGCGTCGCTGAACCATGAACATGATGTACGCCCTAGTATCGGCAATGTACATAGTGGCATAAAAAATTCTCACCCAATCCTCAATATACTTATGATGCATTGAGACCAAATCAGCCAATCCGGGATGATCATCGAAGTATGCCTTAACATCCCCTCCTGCGGCCAACGTCATATGATCCCAATTTATAACCCTGTGCTGGTACAATTTCATGGGCAGGTATTTGTAGTTGTAATAGAAAGTTTGCTGAAGGACATTACTAAATCTTGGTTCGACCCGTTTGTCCTTGGTTTTGTCCCACTAATGCTTCTCAGGCACCCATCTAAGACCTTTAATCATTTGGTAGGTGTGGTTGCGCAAGTCCATCATCTTAAGTGACTCTTCCGGTGGAGGGTGAAGTTGTACCTGTTTCTCCTTCCTGGGATCTGGCACAGGAAACTCTGAAGGGCGGGGCGGGCGACGGCCCACGGTTGACCCACCCCGTGTGCAGTAGGAAGGCGCCGCGGTTGACCCACCCCGTGTGCGGTAGGAAGGCGCCGAGCTTGACCCACCCCCTGTGCGGTAGGAAGGCACCGAGGTTGACCTACCCCGTGTGCAGCATGTAGGGCCAGAGGAAGAATCCCGTGCCGCAGGCCTGCACCTTAGCCTCGTCTGAGGACCAGACGTGCCTTCAGAAGTCAGCTACGACTTTCGTTGTTGCTTCGCCGGAGGAGGATCAAGCGCCTTTCCTTCTCTCTTGCCTCCATCTCGTCCCATCTGCAATGAATTTCTCGAATTAGTGCCATTCCAAGAATTCGGCGGCAGATTGCGGTATCCGCTGGAGGCTGCTGCAGGTGGTGGCGGCGGCGGCAGCGCCGGAACCCTACCACAGGGTTGTGCCTCAAGTGAGGAGGGAGGGGGGCCGATCGCGGAAATGGTTCACCACGAGGTGGTGCGTCCCGTGGGAAGGGGGTGTGGTGAAGGGAAAAATATTTTCTGGACGTGGTGGGGAAAAAAATAGCAGAACAGCGGCGGCAAAACTAGGGTTCGAAAGAAAAATAAGAAACAAGAGCTAGAACATGAGTAACCAGCAACAATTGAACGAACAAGCACACAAACTCAACAAAGCAAATTTGTTTTGTTTTTTTTGGACTATAGGAAATAAAAACGGGTTGCTGGGACAAGGATCTAATCTAGAACAAATTTGTTTTGTTTTTTTTTGGACTGTAGGAAATAAAAACACTCGATAAACTCACCGATCAACCTGGAAAGCTGATACCACTTGATAGAGGGGGAGTGCCCGATCTTTCGGTGAGTGGAGATAAATCCGATTTGGTGGTTGTTGACCCTCACGATCCGACTACGACGAGCAAGCCCGAAGCGCCAATGCAATTGCTGAACCAACTCCCGATGGTTACCAACCTTGCCAGTGCAAAGTCAGCCTGATCACAAAGATCGTTTCCTGCACGCAATCGAAGAACGAACAAGAAAAAGAGGCGAGCAATCTTACTATCACTCAAAGGTGGAGTTCTGAATCACAGAGATCAGCACATATTTGTGCGTGGTCTGGTGTAGCTAAAGCTAGATGTAAAACAAAACACAAGTTTCTAAGGTGGCGGCTACTGAGTATAAAAGGAGGGGCGTCCTAGGGTTGGGGGCATCCTAGGATGGGGCGCCCACAACTTGGGCCTAAGGCCCATCAAACTGGCGACGCAGCACCTTGGCAGATTCTAGACGTCAACTTGTTTCGACGATTCCCGTTGACTCAGGACGAATTTTGGCATGAGACCGGTGCCATTGGAAGATCTATGAAATTGTGCTTCCAACCATATATAGAACGTCCAAAACCGACTCCGTATACGACCTGGGCGTCTGTTTTATTGCGCACTGCTCCTAGACTCCGAACTGGGCTCGAACTTGAATTGCTTTAGGCCTCCACCTCGGGGACTCGAACCGGATTAGCCTCATGCCTCCTCCTCGACTGGAACACCCTTGTTGGACTTCTTCTACCCCATTCCATGCACCAATCATGGTTGTATGCACGGGTGTTATGTCCTCATCAGTAAATGGGGGGATGGCGGGTAAGCACGAGTGACACGCCGTTGGATAAAGCCATAAAGGTGTGTGTAGTGCGCTGTTGGCACCCTGTGACCTGGAAATGGGAAGCGCCTTTCGTACCTATAGTTTACAAGGAAGTTCCTCTATTCTGATGTATACCAGACCGGACCATCCTCTGGACGTATGTCGATGAGTATGAAAGTCATAATAGGATGGTCCTGTCGTACATAATACAAAGAACCGGACAATCCATTCGCATACTTAGTCGATCATGCCCACATTGGAGATCAACACATCTCTTCCTTCATCGATTCGTTTCACCTAGTACTACATGATCATGAGCACGTCACGTTGCATACTACTCGATCATGGCCACATTGGAGATCAACACATCCCTTCCTTCGTCGATACGTTCGCCTAGTGCTACATGATCATGAGCACATCACGTTGCATACTACTCGATCATGCCCACATTGGAGATCAACACAGCCCTTCATTCGTAGATTCGTTCGCCTAGTACTACATGATCATGAGCACATCACGTTTCATACTCCTCAATCATGCCCACATTGGAGATCAACACATCCCTTCCTTCGTCGATTCGTTCGCCTAGTACTACATGATCATGAGCACGTCACGTTGCATACTCCTCGATCATGCCCACATTGGAGATCAACACATCCCTTCCTTTGTAGATTCGTTCGCCTAGTACTACATGATCATGAGCACGTCATGTTGCATACTCCTTGAACATGTCCACATTGGAGATCAACACATCCCTTGCTTCGTCGATTCGTTCGCCTAGTACTACATAATCATGAGCACGTCACGTTGCATACTCCTCGATCATGCCCACATTGCACATCAACACATCCCTTCCTCATGCGCGATTGTATATTTTGTAAAGACGCAACAGGAAGTTCCGATGCAACATAATACAGTGAACCGAATAGTAGGCACCTACGGCAGGTTTAATATTCAGGAAAGTGCACTTCAACTACATATAAATTACATATAAATCATAAGGTCCACATGATTTCAGTTCGGATATACTTAAACATTTACTGATTTGATATCCTAGTCGTCGTCACTTTCATCGGCACCATTTTTATCTTCATCGACGTATTGCCATAGAGTGTCGTCGTCCTCATCTTCAGAATTGAATCCATCCACATCAGACAGCTCCTGCTAGCGAATTGCATCAACTTCACCGGCTGCAACCACAGTCTCCTCGCTAGTAATATGCACCGGAACCTCCGAACCATCACCGAGACCATCATCAAGTATAACATCATGCAAGGTTTGGTCAATTTCATCATCTTGATATGCAAGTACCATGCCAGTGGGAGCTATGTCCTCCTCATTTTCATTATAGCTCCACAAATGCCTGTGCTCCAATTTTTGCACCACTCTCCATGGGTGTTGTAGTAGGGTGTCTGGCAAGTAAAAGACCTTCGTTGCTTGTTCAGTAAGAATGTAGGGACCATCTTGGTACCAGTAATCTCCAGTATTGACGCTTGTGAAGTAACCATCATTTCTAATCTTCGGTTCCTTCTTGGTCCCTTCCAGATCATACCAGTCAACCTGGAATAAAACAACAGTTCGATCTCTGTCAAGCCCCGAGTTGTACCGCAGCTCAATAATGTCTCTTTGTGAACCATAAAACTCAATTTCTTTAATGTCTTTATGTGATCATGTAGTCATGATTCCACTGTTCTGTGTCTTCCTATTTGCCTCTTGGGCCTTGGTGTGGTACCGGACACCGCCTACAATACATGCTGTATAAGTTTTTGCTCGCCGGTCTGGTTTAGCTGATAATGCATATAGGTTGTCGTCGCTCACTGGATTGTTTGTAATCTGTACAGAAGAGCCATAGTTTTTTTAATATAGTCTTATGTAAAGGTCCTCACAAGGTAATATAAGCTAGCTACCAAACAAAAAAAATGAATACTAACATGTGATCTAAACCAGTGCCGAAATTCTGTAGGAATTCGACAATCAATATCCTCGTCCGACACACCTTTCGCTTTTAATTCATTCTTGAACACTCTGCAAAGCAGTACCATCTCAAAGTTAGAACATAATAATTGTTGTTCTATCATTGCAATGGTGATTTACTTACTCAAAATATGGCTTCACCTCTTCGCAATTGTTTAGCACATACCAAACCACCTTGTCGTACTTTGACCCAAGCCAACAAGTGGTCCCTGCTCCAAGTACTTGAACATTGTGATCGAAATAGGATGTTCCATCTACAGACAAATCAGCATTCTCTCTGTTCCTTCCAACCTGATTGAATCGTGTGGCCACATCATCAGCCGCGAAGTACCTAGAGCAAAATGTCAAGGACTCATTAGCAACATATGCTTCTGCAATGGATCCTTCAGGCCTAGCTTGGTTTCTCATTGAACACTTCAATGTGCATAGCCTTCTTTCGATGGGATACATCCATCCATATTGTACTGGACCTCTCAGGATTGCTTCCTCAGGCAAATGGACAGCCAAGTGGACCATAACATCAAAGAAGGCAAGAGGGAAAATTTTCTCAAGCTTGCACAGAATTATTGGGATATCTGTTTTCAGTTTTTGCAAGACATCCAACTTCAGAGTTTTGCAACATAGTTGCCGAAAGAAGTTTCCTAGTTCTGCAATAGCTGTGTATATCTCTTTGTCCACTAAACCGCGAAGACAAGCCGGCAAAACCCTTTGGAGTAGGATATGACAATCATGAGTTTTCAGTCTTTGTAGTTTGCATCCATCTGCAGCAATACACCTAGCTAAGTTTGAAGCATATCCATCTGAGAACTTCACTGAACTTATAAAATCACAAAACAACTTCTATTTCGTTTTTGAAAGCACATACGGAGCTTCTGGCATTTTGCATGACTCACCATCCTCAGTTGCCACCATGTGTAGATTTGATCTTACGCCCATCTCTTCCAAATCAACCCTAGCATTGATGATGTCCTTTGTCTTCCCAGCAATTTTAAGCAACGTTCCAATAAGGTTTTCGCATATGTTTTTCTCAATGTGCATCACATCAAGGTTATGTGCCAACTTCAGAGATGAGCAGTACGGGAAGTCCCACAAACAAACCCTTCGACTCCAGCACTGTCCGGATTCCCGCTTCCTTTTCTTTCCTTGAGGTAGAGGATGCTTTCTTGGTCTAACATCTTTAACCTTCTCCAGTTGCTGCTTCAGCTCCTCATGGGTAAACTGCTCTGGCTTTTCTCAGTTTTCAACAGTACCATCAAAATCTACTCTCTTTCTTCTCCATGGATGGTCAGTTAGAAGGAAACGACGATGCCCAATTTAACATATCTTGTTCTTCAATCTCCTTGAGCAAGGATCCTTGCCGCAACGCACACAGTCAAAATAGCCTTTCGTGACTCGCCCAGACAACATGCTCAATGCTGGATAATCATGTATGCACCAAAGAACCGCAGGACACAGTTTAAATCCTTTACCCTCAACAGCATCGATTGCCCATACACCCTTCCAAAGTTGCTACAGCTCTTCGACGAGAGGTTCCATGAAGATATCAAAATCCTTTGATGGAGAACTCGGCCCAGGGATCAATAAGGCCATCATGAAGTTTGATTCTTCCATGCATACCCATGGTGGCATGTTATACGGCACAACAAATACTAGCCACATACTATATGAGTTGTTCATGTTGCCAAATGGATTGAAACCATCAGTTGCAAGACCAAGTCTAAGATTCCTAGCATCTTTTGCAAATTTTTTCCATCTTTTATTGAATTCTTTCCATGCCTCACCATCAGCTGGATGGCTAAGCTCATTATTCACCGGTTTTCGCTTCGACTCGTGCCATCGTGCATCCTTTGCTGTTTTTGATGAAAGAAACATCCTCTTCAGCCTGGCAATCAGCGGAAAATGCCTCAATACCTTTTGAGGAACGCGCTTGTTGGTGTCTGTATCCTTCCATCTTGAATCCGCTTCACAACATACTGGGCACACATGAAGCTTGACATACTTCTCCTTGCGAAACAATATACAATTATTTTTGCAAACATGGATTTTTTTCATAGCCGAGTCCCATGGAATGTATGTATTTCATTGCCACATCGAAAGAGTCTGGAAGACACGCTTCTGGGAATCCTTTTTGTAACAAATTCATCGTTGCATTGAATGCGACGTTGCGCATCCGACTGAAAGACTTTATATGAAGTAACTTGACAACAAATGTAAATTATGCATATGAAGATGTTGGTGACACCTTACGGTTCAGATGTTCCTTTACAAATTCATACATTTTCTCACCGAGCACCTGACCCTTGCCCAAGTCAGCAATCAATTCAGACATCCCATCGTCTCCAGGGCCTTCATCCCCCTCCATACCCGATATGTATTGGTTTTCCTGGACCGTTTCCTGATCACCACCATCCGGTGGAGCTGCATTATCCACACCCCCCTCTGCATCTGGCAGAATTGCGTTATCCTGTACATTTTCATCATCGTCAACCATATCCTCCAAAGCTTCTCCATGATGGATCCACCTAGTGTAAGTGGTTGCCATCCCACTCACAAGTAAGTGAACTCCAATTCGCTATATAGTCCCTATTGAGTTATTGAGGCATCGACGACACGGGCATAGTATTTCTTCGTCCTCATCGTATCTTGTCCGAAGAAATGCCAAGAAATCCTGGACCCCTTTCTCATGATCGGTGGTAAAACCAGTACAACCGGTTATCCAGAGTCTATCCATCTGGAAAGATTTTGGCGAATCTAACTCAAAATTACTGACCACAGAACAAATCGAACTGAAGGACCGGAACTGGCGACCAGAGAGGGGGGTAGTGAATGGGAGCTGATAAAAATTCTTCTCGAAGGAGATGGGAACTCCAACAAGACGAACATGGCTTCCAAAGCACGTCTCCGACTCAACTAGCCAAGTTGGCCAAGATCACGCAGCCACTGGAGTGCTACTGGTCCTAGGAACCAACAACCACCTACACCTACTCGAGAACGCAGTGGAACAAACAACTCGAGCACCACTGCCCTGCACCGGTTAGACCTGTGAGCAGCACCGGTCAGACCGGTCCCTGCTGGAGCAACCTGGCAAAACCTGGGAACTTCCACAGAAGGCCCCTACACCGGTCAGGCCGGTGTAGCTTGCCGGTCAGACCGGTCCAAGCCAGGAAATCCCAAATCCACCAAACAAACCTACCAAGCTCCAAAACAGACCAAACTCGAAACAATGGCAACATGAGACAACAGGGAACTCACCAAGACGTTCACCCGAGGCAAGCACCGGTCCGACCGGTGAGCAGCACCGGTCAGACCGGTCAGGCTGGGACGCTCGGGATGAACAGCACCCGCGGGTCAACTCCCCCAAATCCAACTCCCGATCTCCCGAATCGCTCCACGGATTTGCACAAGACTTTGGGGATAGTAGGAACACCTCATGGGCACTCCATAGTCAAGATTTGGTCCACCAAAACTCTCTAAATCGAGAGGAATCAAAGAAATCCCACCAAGAACGCCTCTAACCCTAGAGCCAAGAAAACTCCAAAATCGAGCCCCTTTGCTCACGGATTTGGGAGGAGAATCAAAGGGAAAAGAACCATGAAGGGTTCAAGCATACATCCCCCACCAAATCCCAAAGAGAAAGGCCTCGAAACCACCACAAGAAATTCACCAAGAAAGGGCTCCGAAAATCACCAAAAAGGAGAAACGGGAAAGACACATCCAAGCCTTGAGGAACCACGCCGAATCATCTATACATACCAAAGAGGTTCATACAAGGTCTAGCTTGCCGCCCGATCATCCTTCCCTCTCACAGGATCTCACCATGAAGCTCTCAAGCTAGTCCTAGAAATTCCAAAGGAAAAAGGAAGAGGAAAATAGCAAAACAAAATGAGCTAGGGTTCTAAGAGATGGCTGCCATCCTCTCACCACTTGGGTTATATGGAGGCAAGCCGAAAGACTAAAATACCCCTAAGGCCTAATACTAGGATACACACCCCCGAGGGGCACTTTGGGAATCTTTGTCTTCGCACCACCGGATATATGCCCGGCAACCGCAAACTTGCTTAGTCTCGACGCAAGCCTTGCGATCCCGACGCGTGTCCTCCGCTCCGAAGTCTCCGGACTGCGTCGTCGCACACCGGTCAGACCAGTACCCACCGGTCAGACCGGTCAGACTGGTCCGATGCTGCTGCACCTCCGTCTTCGTTCTTGGCTATGTGGATCAACCAAGGAACCCAGTGGTTTTCTGGTGAACCACTGGAAACCCCGCGAACTCGGTGTAGCCTCCGCCAATCACCACTCATGACTCGGCTCCCACGTAGTCCCGGCTCGACCTTGGTTTTGAGGCTCAACCAAGAAACTGTCCATGACTTCATCTTGCCGTTCTTGCCACCATGCGGCCCGCACTTGCCACCGGGTCCCTCGAACCAAGCCTACTTGTCTTCTCCACACCTGGAGGCCTCACCAGCAACGACCTTTCGCGCTTGTTCTTCACCTGCACCAACACCTGTCAAGCCGCAACCGGCACCTGCAATACTTAGCCAAGAATCAGTCCACACCACGTTGTCAACCACTCATCACACCAGGAAGCGACCTACCACCGGTCCTCGAACCACACAGGCTCTCCAGAACATTCTGCAAAATGAAATTTTTCGGATTGAACACAAAATTACTTACCAGATTGACACGTCACTGCAGCAAGTATCACCCAGGTTGCGCCTGTAGGAGTGAGCAGCCGTTGGAAGTCGCAATTCACCGCCGGAATGATCCGTTTTGGTAGCCTACTCGCTTCTCCGTTGTTTGTTTTCTCGTTTCGCGGTAGCGAGCTGCGGGAAAACTATTTTTTTGCTACAGCGCGGGCTTTTCTCCCGTCAACTTATCTGAACAACCGCTCCGTGCTGTGGTTGGGGTGGAATGTGTTTCTCATTAAATTGACACAACCAAGAGGTGGTGCAGTGGTAGATAGTGTTGTCTCGTTCCTATAGGTCTCTAGTTCGAACCCTTGCTATGGCAAATTGTTTTTGCAACATTTCATGACCAATAGTAGGAAACAAGCAGTTTTGCGATCGTTACTCAGGAAGGTCCTTCCAGCAAAACATCAACAAAACGAACCAGCAAAACATCAGCAAAATTAATTCAGAATGGTGAGTATGCTCGACTCAATTTGAAACAGATTAAACCAAATCGGCATAATAAGATGGAATCTCATAGCACACATCACCACAAAGTACACACCACCAGCAAGTAGTAAACACAAAAATACAAACAAATTCATCACCACAAAGTACACACCACCTCTGAACCGTCTAGCTAGCAGTAACACTAGACATGTTTTATCGATTGTCTGCAGCTCAGTCAGAGTATATTTGCTCTTTGTTTCAATAGGGCATTCTCCACTAACAATTGCTGATTCTCTTTCAGCTGGTCATGCTGCTGCCATAACAATTAATTAACATGGCCCCTCTCTTTGGTCAGCTCTTCCATTAGGGCAATGTTCTCCTGCAGTAACAATGCCCTTTGATTCAGCTGGTCTTTATCCTGTTGCAGCAATTGATACATCTCTTTCAGTTGTTCATTCTGCTGCTGTACTGATTCCTCATACAGGTGCTTGTAATTTAGAGCCTCTTGCAGGTCTCTCTTCACCTTCTGCAGCTCAGCTTTAGTGGATTCAAGCACCTCCAGAAGCTAGAAAAATACAAGAACCTATCAATCCATCAAACTATGCAAACTGAAAACTAACTGAATCAACTTCTAACACCAATTGCAATTCAAATCTGAGTGCACGATGAAATCAGCTCAGCTATTCAGTGGATTCAAGCACCTCCAGAAGCTAGATCAATACAAGAACCTATCAATCCACCAAACGATGCAAACTGAAAACTAACTGAATCAACTTCTAACACCAATTGCAATTCAAATCTGAGTGTACGATGAAATATGAATCTATTGTATATGGTCATCCATCCTCTAGATCCCCAAACTAGAAATCCCCATCCCTAGGTCAATAGGTGTCGGAGTTTTATATTCGGCAACCTCCATAGGGGGTACCCGTCAGAGAGTAGATAGTGGGGGATCGCCAGATCTGGAACTCGAAGGTATGCGCGAGGACACAAGACACGAGATTTATACAGGTTCGGGTAGCCAGAGTAGCATACCCTACGTCCTGTTTGGAGTAGTATTGCGCCCTGCGCTTGGGTGTTGTTCCCCGGAGGGATTGTGGATGTGTTCCTAGGTACCCGGCCCATCTTTATATAGTCTAGGGGGTGGGTGCCTAGTTAGTTACAAGGTAGGAGTCCTAGTACGATTACACGGCACGAGTTCGATTAGGATTACAGGGGAATTCTAGTAGGAGTCTATCTTCATCCTTCCTTGCAGGTACCCAGGGTGTATGCCCGACAAGCCCCTGAGCACTTTGTAGTCGAGAGTAGTAGTTCGAGTAGTCTTGAAGCCTCTTTGAGTAGTTCTTGAGCGTCCTCGAGTACTGCTTGGAGAAGTCTTCAATAGTACTTGAACTGCCACGAGGCTGGAAGGTGGTCCAGCTCATCTTTCTTGAAGTCGAGATTATATGAAAGTGCGATTGCAAAATCGCACTCCATATGGAGTAGCCCCCGAGCCTTAGGTTGAGTCGAAGAATCAGGCTGAGGGTCAATCTTGAATCTGAATCTTCCGTCTTGAAAAAAATGATTGATGGGTGTAGCCTAGTAGCCCCCGAGCCTTGGAACGATTGAAGAATCAATCCAAGGGTCTTCAGTGTTTGCGGAAGTCATCATCCGAGTACTCTTGTAGCGTTCAGCCCCCGAGCTCATCGCCAGGTGAGCCGTAGGAGCCACGTCGAGTAGTTGTTGGTGCTGAGCCCCCGAGCTAGCGGAGACTATTCGAGTTGTTGTCGAGTAGTGATTTGGTGCGTAGCCCCCGAGTTTGGGAACTAGCCGCGCCGGTAGAGGTACACGGAGCGTCTTGGGAAGTCATCGCCGAAGCTTAACCTGAAAGTAAAGATGCATACATTATGTAGCATTTTTGTAGAAATTGAATTTACTTATGACAAATACAAATATGAATATAAATGTAAATGTCATGTGTCATGCTCTTGTTGTGGTCGTTAATCGCCAAGTAGTTAGCCTGATGCGGTTAAGCGCACGGTCTCTGTTAGATCTCTGTTTAGCCATAGCCAGTTGTGGGCGTGAAGGCATGACAGGAGAGCCGAGGCTTTGCACAGATTGAGGCATGTGCTACTGAAGCGAGACCATTAAGAGGTAGACAAAGGTAGTCGACATGGCGACAAGAGAGAGCGCGATTGCTCGTTGTTCCGCATGGCGGAGAGCAAGATTGCGCAGTGCCTCCTTAGGGTGTAGCCGTTGTGCGCCTCCAACACTCAGTACAAGAAACATCGTGGCAAGAGCCTCCTAATTTGGTGCACCAAGCCTGTGGCAGTCGGTCAACATCCCCAAGGAATAATTGGCACGGTGTAGCTCTGCTGGCAGGTAGCCGCCGAGAGGCATACACGAAGTAGTCGTACACGGGTCGTTGCAGCTTGACACAGCCGTAGTAATACTTGTGTACGAATCTTGTGTGTCAAGTAATGATCTTGAGGTCTCCTGGTATGCCTCCGTGTGTGTGCGTAGCAATGCTCCACAAATTAATTTCTAAGCACCGAAGCAAGGGAGGGACGTGGCAGCTCTGTCTCTCTTGATGAGTACACGGCTAGTGCTGCAGCTTTCGACTTGACATCTCAGGATCGTGCTCTGGTCGGACTTGGCCTCCGAGATGGAAAAGAAATTGATGTGGATTCCGCCTCGGTCTTGGACTCTTGGTACGCTACGCCTAAATCCTATTCGGAAAATTCCGCTAGCAAATGAACTCTCGGTGATTTCGACCTATCCGTGAATACGGAATCGAATCCGCCGAACTTGGTCCTGACGACGGTGCAATAGTGCGCTGACTCGTCGATTGGTCGTTGTAGCAGCTATGGAGGTGAGTAGATTGATTTCGAAGATGAGGTCCTTCAAATTCGCCTAATGATCGTGACGATCGCCCCACGATGGGCGCCAATGTCGGAGTTTTATATCCGACAAACTCCATAGGGGGTACCCGTCAGAGAGTAGATAGTGGGGGATCGCCAGACATGGAACTCGAAGGTATGCGCGAGGACACAAGACACGAGATTTATACAGGTTCGGGTAGCCAGAGTAGCGTACCCTACGTCCTGTTTGGAGTAGTAATGCGCCCTGCGCTTGGGTGTTGTTCCCCGGAGGGATTGTGGATGTGTTCCTAGGTACCCGGCCCACCTTTATATAGTCCAGGGGGCGGGTGCCTAGTCGGTTACAAGGTAGGAGTCCTAGTAGGATTACACGGCACGAGTCCTATTAGGATTACAGGGGAATTCTAGTAGGAGTCCGTCTTCATCCTTCCTTGCAGGTACCCGGGGTGTATGCCCGACAATAGGGGAAAATATAGTGGCTCAAACCAGAAGACTGACCTTGTCGTCTTGTTTCATGAACTCGTAGCTGGGAGGTTGCGCATAAACCACCCTCTCATCACCACCAGAATCTGCCATTCCTACCACGAGCCATTGCAGATCTGCGCGTAGCAAAAGTCGAGAGTCTTTATGAAGGCAGTGAAGCGTTTCGCCTGCGAATTACTGATTTATATTAAAGATTCAAAAAAACTGCTTACATGTGGGACCCAACTGAATTTTATGACGACTTGGAACACTTTATTTTTAAAATAATGCTTACATGTGGGACCACAGTTGGTTTATGACGCTGCTGACATGGCGAAAATGTTTACATGTGGGACCCTAGAAAAATTTAAGACGACTTGGAACACTATTTTTGAAAAAATGCTTACATGTGAGACCCTACTGAATTTTATGATGACTTGGAACACTCTGTTTTTAAAATAATGCTTACATGTGGGACCGATGTTGGTTTATGACGTTTTTTCAGAGCTTATGGCGTCACAAACCAACATGGAACAGTGAAAGCCTGGCTACAGTACCAACCGTAATGATGAAAGTTTTTTTTGTCACTAAATTTGCTCGGAAGTGAAATATTATGACGAGATCAGCCAAGAATGTCATAAATCAATAACGCTAAAATGTGGTTGTGTCACTAGTCAACGATTTTCTTATAGTGAGGCTAGCCCATTCTGTGGCAAGCCTAATGAAAATGCGAGCACCCACTTGCAATAGTTCCTAGAGCTGTGCAGTACCTTCACTATATGAGGAGTGGAGGAAGATGCCATCCGTCTGCGACTGTTTCCATTCTCACTTCTGGGAAAGGCAAAGCAGTGGTTCTATGCGAACCGTGCAGATATTGACACCTGGGCAAAATGCTCGGCGGTGTTCCTCGCAAAGTTCTTTCTGTTGGGCAGAACTAATGCCCTCCGGGGGAGAATTTCAAGCTTGCAGCAAGCAGCAAATGAAACTATCCCAGAAGCTTGGGAGAGGCTTCAGGAGTACATCTTTGCTTGTCCCCATCAAGGGATGGACAACTGGCTTATTCTTCAGAGTTTCTATAATGGGATGACTCCGATAGCCCAAGGCCATATTGATATTGCTGCTAGAGGGGCTTTCTTCTCTCTTACTATTGCTGAAGCAACTAAACTCATTGAGAAGATGGTCTCCAACCAAGGGTGGAGTGATGATCGACTCCAGCCACGTCAGAGGGGTACACATACCGTCAAGGAAGCGGATATGTTGCACGCCAAGATGGACCTGCTCATGAAAAGAATGGATGATCTGACCAGCGAGAAGGCTGCCATGGCTGTCACTACTCAAGCTATGGATTCTCGCATGACTTGCAAAGTCTGTGGTGACACTGGGCATTCAGGGAAATATTGCCCTACTACCCAGGAGGACGTAATGTACATGAACGGCAACAACAATGGTTATCATCCACATGGAGGTCAAACGTGGAATCAATCACACCCTTATTATCAGGGAGGTAATCAAGGTAATTCCTTCAACCCAAACCAACCTACCCTGAGAGATCTGGTTTTTGGGCAAGCTAAGATCAACGATGGTTTCAATAAGAAAACTATGATAAGGCTTTGGAAAGCCTTAATGTTAAAATTGATAGCCTTTCTTCTGCTCTTAAGAATCAGCTGAGCTTTAACAAAATGATAGAAACCCAGTTGGCTCAATTAGCTGCTTTAATTCCCTCTACTGAAGACGGGAAGATTCCGGGGCAACCCATGTCTTGTTGTGAAAATGTTTGTGCAGTGTCCACTGGATGGGGTAAGCCATCTGGGCCGATACGAACTACTGACCATGCAGGGAAGCCCATACAGCAGGTTCTTGATCCATGGGAATCTTCAAACATTACACACAAGAATGATCCTGGTTATCTGGCTATCACTTGCAGGATTTATTATAGAAAGATCAAGAATGCTCTTTATGACCTTGGTGCAAGTGTTAAACTCATGTCCAAGGCCATGTTCGAACAATTGGGGTATCCAGCTCTGACTCCAACTGCAAAGACAGTCCAGCTTGCTAATTCATCGATCCGATATTCGGAGGGGATAGTAGAGAACATATTGGTTTTTGTCCAAGGTTCATGCGTCTTCACAGATTTCGTGGTCCTTGATATGCAAGATGATGGGGGAATGCCTCTCATTCTTCGGAGACCTTTCCTTAGTGATGTCAATGTGAGGATCAATGTCGGATCCGGAACCATCCATTTCCGCATTGAGAAGAAGAGTATGATGTTCCGCTTTCGAGCAACAGAGGAGCAGTGTTACACATCGTAGGGTATGAATGAGCAATCAGGGAAGTGGACGGAGCCACAACCCCAGCAACTTCCCACTACGCCAGCTAAGCCAAAGAAAACATGGAAAGTGTGGCGGGAAGTAAAGAGGTCATCCCCATCTATTTCTCGGGAGTGGGGTGACGAGTGAAACTGATCACCGAGAAAAGTCTCGCTCTTGGACTTAAAATGATGAGTCCTTTCACCAAAAGGTAAAATTGGTAGTTATCTCATATTTCCCTTTCCATATTTTATTTGATTTTTCCAATGCATATTTGAATTTTTCGTTCTTGCATCTGCATGCTAGAATTTTTCTAGCCAATTTCCCTTTTTTTAAAAAATTCTGAAAATAAAATATTGAGTTGGAAAATCCTTAAAAATTCATTTGAGCAAGATTTTGGGCGAATTTGGATCGAGACACCTAGGCAGGCCATCAAATAGCCGTTAGAGAGCCGTTGCAAAAGACGAGAGGCGAGCGGGCCCGAGGCGGGGTCGGCTGACCCCACAGGTCGGCCGACCCAGGCCAACGGCTACTCCAGCCCCCCTTCCTCCAATGGCTCCTAGCCGTTACACACAGCCCATGTCCCGGTGCCCGGCTCCATTGCCTATAAATACGAGGGGGTTTGAGGGGTGTCTTTACCCATTCACTCATATCCATCACTCTGTTCCCCTCTTATTCTTGCTCTTTGGTTTTCTTGGATTTCTTCCTCGAGATTGAGGTGCCAAGTATTCTCTCTAAGTGTTGTTGAAATATTGAATATTGGTGGAGCAAGCTCGGTAAGGATTTCATTTCGGCTTCACTAACCCATCACCGAGTTGCTCGTGTTGTTCGATTGTTGTGCAAGATGAGTTGGGCCACCAGTGCACTCCGGAAGTTGACTCGCTCACACCGTTCATGTGACGGGGGGAGCTCGTCTAGCCATTTTGATGCTGCACCAAGCCCAATGTCAACCGACTGTGAAGAAGAGGAAGACGAAGAGCTACCCACGCCGCAAGCCAAAGAAGTGTACACCGTCGACGCCGCCTTCATCGACTCGAGGGACGATCGCGAGAGACAAGCCTACGCTCTTATCAAGGACCGAGTCTTCGCCAACACCAAGGAGTTCGACCCGGACCTTCTCGAGAAAACAGTATGGACTCTGAGTTCGATTCCATTTGGCAAGCTCTAGGCTGGGAAGGTTTTGTCCCGGTTCAGGAGATCGGTTCTAGGCCTATCACCATCCAATTTCTCTGCACTCTTCAAGAGGATGCATCGGGTATTTCATTTCGATTTCATGGAGTCCCGTATCGAGTTTCATGGAAAGATCTTAGCTGCACCCTTGGTTTTCATCGTCACTGCGCTATTTCTCTTGAGCAACTTGCATCAGTTTTAATCGTGAAAATTTTTGGGAAGAGCTCTCTGGTCGGCCTGTTCGCGACAAGTTGACACCTCGGTGCAACGATATATTGCATCCCACTCTCCGACTGTGGCACAAGTGGCTCACCATCACTATCTTTCCAAGGGATGATGTACGAACCGTGCGCAGTGACGAGATGATGATCTTATATGCCGCGGTCAGACGGATCAAGATCTCCCCTGTGCAAGCTATGATTCGGCAGTGGTTGACAAATTTCAAGATGACGGGTTCTATTGAATGTACGCCCTTGATTTCTCGCATCGTCATGAATCTTGGGGTTACGCAAGGGCCCAATGTGCCCTCCATTGCTAATCCCCGGACTCAAATCGATGAGGTTTATTTGACTCAGGGGCATATTCTTAAGAAGGGTCCGGATGATTCTTTGGTTTTTGTCTACCCGGACCATACAAACTAAATTCGGTTACCTAACCCAGATTTTAGGTTGTATGGCCAAGGGCCACTGACCGTTCCTCTTGAGGAACCTCGTCGTTCTAGTGTCTCTGGTGATAGGGTTACTAGGAGTGCATCGAGGAGAGCAGCGAGAGCACAACAGCCGCCACCACAGCCGTCTCCGTATCTGTCGCCCCAGCCACAGCCTTAGCCTACCACACCTCCGCCCGGTACATGGACCTCTACCGAGTACATGCCTGGGGTTACTCCCGGATATGCTCCCAGTTGGGATCAGCCCATGTACCAGCAGGGTGCGAGTAGCTCGGCTTGAGCTAGTGCAGGCAGTGGCGAGTGGGCCATACCTGCCGGTACTACCTACGGAGATGTGACATCTTCATCGTCCGGGTTGCGCTCGTCATCTCGTGGGGCTACCGTCACTGAAAAGGACACACCTACTATGCCCGAGAATTGTCCCAATCTTTCACAGTACTAATTATCACGATGACCACTTCTCTGAAATTTATCAAGCAGAGCTTATACACTAGTCCAATGATCACACAAACCAGTAGACAAAATAATAGTTTGATTCCAAGTAATCTGATAGCCACACCAGTACTAGTAGTAATTTAATTCATGTAAATCAGAATATCAGCCGAACCAATAGATGAAAGCTTGATCAAACAATAGTATAAACCAAAAGGACAGTTATCCTACTGATTAATGACCAACACAAGCTGTAGGTGCGATAGATAGAGGGGTCGGCTTACAGTAGATGCAATCCGAACCCTAGATAAATCTTCCACCTGCGGCGACGATGAGCCTCGAGCAGAAGATGGGGAACTTCGAGAATTCCAAGCGACGCACCCGAGCTGAGGCAACTCGATCACGCACTCCACACAAATCCCACAAGGATCTGCTCGATAGATGAGATCGGAGGAGAGGGCCTCTCGCCGTTCATAGGAGAAACCCTAAACGAAATAATCCAAATCCAATCTGATCTAATACATGGCCAGCCCCCAGCCTAATATGTGCGCACATGCACGCAGGCAGACTCAAGTCCGACTCAACTAACCTGAACATGCGCATGTAAGCACATAACATAAATGACGACACATGAAAAGGGAAATAATATAATAATCCGGCAAGGTGCTAATCACGTCATTAGCATCTTTGGTTTCCTTGCTAGCTTCTTGAACCGGCCGACTTCTTTGATTATTCCATTTATTAGCTCATGTGATGTCAACTTCAATGCAACCAACATAAATATATTTTCTTGACATAGACTTGACCGTGGATAAAAGTCCAGATGGAGAAAATATTTCCTTGGCCTTCTTTATATATTTATCATTAGAAGAAAATGCACCAAATTTTAAGAAAGATGGACATTTCATATTTGTAGCTATTAAATCCTCCAAAATATTATCATGAGGAGCCATGGGCTCATCATCCTCCTTTCCTTGAAACAAAGCCGTCCTCGGCTTTGGAATATTTTCATGCTTCGTCTCACATGAAACCGTATTTTCTGGTTTCACAATATTAGATGTAGAACCAGTCTGAACATGATAATTATTTGCATCCCTATAGCTAATTTCAGCAACAGTAGCTGCAGGTTTTGGAGAACAGATACTCACATCATTCTCTCCCCCTTGAAGCAAAGCCGTCCTCGGATTTGATGTGTTTGCACATGGAACCATATTTACAGCAGGAAACGTATGTAGCTTCTTCACAAAATTTGAATTTTCTGCACAATGTATATCTTCTTGTTTCAGAGCGTGAATATCTCCATTGTTCAGGCCACCAATTTGGCCTGAGGTTTTACATGGCATGATGACAGGAATACTTTTCCCAGCACTCTCCTGTACCTCAAAAACAAGGGAACCAATATGACTTGTAGAAGTGTTTACTTGTGCAGCACTAGGAAATTCAGAAATATCAGTTGCATACACTGAAACTTTATTCTTTTTCTTCACAGAAGGGAATATCACAGCCTTAATATCAGTTTCTTTCATTGGCTTCATTATATGATGCACACCTTTATGCACAAATGAATAACTGTTGGAACGACCTTTATGTGTCGCATCAAGATCAAACTGCCATGGTCTGCCAAGCAATAAATGACATGCACTCATCGGTGCCACATCACAGTCCACGGAGTCAACATAATTTCCCACTGAAAATTGTACTCGTGCCTTGTGAGTAATTTTCAGTGTACCACTTTGGTTCATTCACTGCACATAACGCGGCATTGGAAGCCTCCGCGTAGATAAAGACAAAGCATGCACAAGATCCGAACTAACAACATTTGTGAAACTACCACCATCAATAAATAGCTTGCATACCCTGTCTTGAATCGTGCACTCGGACTGAAAAATATTGGAATGCTCACCTTTCACATCAACAATAGTACCATCGCTATGTGCTTCGTGTGCCATCATACAGAGCCCATCGGAGACATCATTCGTACCATCAATTTCAATGTCAGACTGAGTATCACGAGAAGAAGCACTAGAATGCAGCCCAGATGCTAAAGAAAAACCATCATTAGATGTGGTAATGGTTCATGATCTCCTCCATCACAAGAATCTTCACAAACCTGCTGCTCAAGTGTAGAATTAATATCAGAAATACTAGCATGCACTGGGACATCTACTCTGACAATGGATGTGGATGTAGGAAGATCACTAGGTAATCCCATTATAGCTGGCTGGTTAGTATAATTATTCTTCTCAGATTGTGTATCAGAAGCAAATTCAAAAGCAACCTTATAAGAACTCCCACTGCTTGACAACATAATGTTTTTTGGCTCAAGAGGAGGTGCAAATCGTCGTCGTAAGACTTCCTTCATCGCATACCAAGAAGTGCAATAGTCATCACCATCTTCCCTCTGCTTTCTTCGGAACCATAATGACACAGGAAGAGAGAAACTTTGTTTCGGCAAACTTGCCAGGTGGGTTAATGGCAATTCACCAATCATATAACAGTTTATTATAGCATCCTCCCACTCACAGTACCCGGATGGAGAAGTTGTTGGATATAGAGTTGGGACATACTCAAGGTATATGTCAAAATTGTAAGCCATAACACAAATCAATGAAAAGCACCGTGAGCAACCTAGCAAACTGATACCACCTGATAAGGACACGCCTACTGTGCCCGAGAATTGTCCCAATCTTTCACAGTACTAATTATCACGATGACCACTTCTCTGAAATTTATCAAGCAAAGCGTATACACTAGTTCAATGATCACACAAACCAGGAGACAAAACAATAGTGTGATTCCAAGTAATCTGATAGCCACACCAGTACTAGTAGTAATTTAATTCATGTAAATCAGAATATCAGCCGAACCAATAGATGAAAGCTTGATCAAACAATAGTATAAACCAAAAGGACAGTTATCCTACTGATTGATGAGCAACACAAGCTGTAGGTGAGATAGATAGATGGGTCGGCTTACCGTAGATGCAATCCGAACCCTAGATAAATCTTCCACCCGCGGCAACGATGAGCCTCGAGTAGAAGATGGGGAACTTCGAGAATTCCAAGCGACGCACCCGAGCTGAGGCAACTCGATCACGCACTCCACACAAATCCCACAAGGATCTGCTCGATAGATGAGATCGGAGGAGAGGGCCTCTCGCCATTCGTAGGAGAAACCCTAAACAAATTAATCCAAATCCAATCTGACCTAATACATGGCCAGGCCCTGGCCTAATATGTGCGCACATGCACGCAGGTAGACTCAAGTCCGACTCAACTAACCTGAACATGCGCATGTAGGCACATAACATAAATGACGACACATGAAAAGGGAAATAATATAATTATCCGGCAAGGTGCTAATCACGTCATTAGCATCTTTGGTTTCCTTGCTAGCTTCTTGAACCTGCCGACTTCTTTGATTATTCCATTTATTAGCTCATGTGATGTCGACTTCAATGCAACCAACATAAATATATTTTCTTGACATAAACTTGATCGTGGAAAAAAGTCCAGATGGAGAAAATATTTCCTTGGCCTTCTTTATATATTTATTATTAGAAGAAAATGCACCAAATTTTAAGAAAGATGGACATTTCATATTTTCCTTCATTGAGTCTTGTCGAATTGTTGTGACCCTCGGCGAGAAACTTGTCATGCTCCCATGATCAAGATCACGTACACAGCCACTATATGCTAAACTTCTACACCGGAAGTTAGCACCCATCATTTCATCCATCCCCCATCCATTCCACAAATAAAGCTCCACGCATTGTTCCATGATAACTCTCTCTCTCCAAAAATATTTAGCAAGGACTATGGGCTATGTAAAAAAACACACACACATGTTCAAGAGCATGAAAAAAAAGCGAGAATAAAGAGACATAGCCCAAGTCTCAAAAATCTCAAAGGGAGAAGAGAGAATCATATGCAAAAAAGGAGTTCATGATCCATCCACCATATACACACACATGCACATCTTGATCAGGTTGTATGACTTGTTGCTCCCAAGGATCCGGTTTTCGACTCGACAATACATGAGAAACGGGTATGCCACATGTTTTCCCTACCTACAGCTCCACATATCAGCTTATTAGGAGTAGGAGGAGAAAGAAGGCAAATCAATGCCTTGGTGAGGAATCATACACAATGAGCGATCTGAGAGTATCATTTGAGGAACTTTGATTTCTTTGTGAAAATTTGCAAAACCTCCAGATTGATAACTAATCAAGGTACACGTGATTAGTAACCTCTATACAACCATTCTATCTTTCAACCGCCCAAGGCAGGTGAAGCTACAAGCCCCATATCAATCGAGCATAAGGTAAGATTAATGTCAACTCATTCAATCCTTGATAGAGTACCTAGTTTTATGCTTGTCATAAATTAGGAATACAACATCGTAGCAACTCTTGATCAACCAACCTAAGTCCTTAGTGTCTTGCTCGGGACGAGCAAGAGGCTAGCTTGGGGGTGTTGTTAACAGCTGTTAAGTGCTTACTTTAGCCGTCATTTTACTCATGAATAAAGGAGCAAGAGGCATTTCTTACACGCATTTTAATTAAGAATAATGTAGTTCCACTTGTCCTTGGAGATTATGTGATTGCAGGAAAATATGCATAAAAGAAGTAGCAAACTCACCTTCTATGATTCATGCCACGTCACCTCAGCCAAGGAAGGGCTGCCACCTCAGATCCTATGCATGCAAGACACATCACCAATCCAAGGGAGGCAAGCCCCGACGAATCAGAGCGTGACACGTGGACTTCACATGGATCCATGGGCCCACCAGAGCGTCTAAACCGCCTCAAGAACATGTGTACACCGGGGACTGACCTAAGGACCCACAGGACAACCACTTGTAGAAAGCACACCCCGAATGGGGCCCACAGGGGGTCGGCCGACCCCACAGGTCAGCTGAACTGACCTTGTGGCCACCACTCAGGGGCTTCCACGTGGTGGCTCCTAGTTGGTCCCTTAGTCCATTCCCGGGGTGTTTGGCTCCTCTTAACGCCGATGCTCAGCCTATAAATAGAAGGGCAGGGGGTTCATTTCTTAACAACACACCTTACTACTCCTCTCTCACTTTTGGTTTCTAAGGCTAGGAGGTAGGCTAGAGTAGTTATACTTCAGGTTCCAAGTCTACTTTGGGATCTAGGTATGAGTTCTCTTGTATCTTTATTTCTTTGTATTACTTTGCTCTACTTCAGTTATATAACTATTTCATATAAAGTTGTGCTTGTATACATGGGTGATTTGTTCATGTGTTCTTCACTTGTTCATCATTTAGAGGCTTATGTTCTTGATGAACAAGGCCTTTCGATCCAGTTGACAAGTGACTTACTCATGTTTTCGGTGTTTGTTCATAAGTTAGAGGCTCGTGTTCTTCACGAATACGACCCTTTGATCTTGTTGAATAGACATAGGAAAGCACAATTCTGTTTGTGTACCTAGCCTAGTTTGATCCAGTTAGATTCCATGTTCATGTTGTATGAGGTTTGTGCTCAAGCTAAGGTACTCGGTGTAATTGGTTGGTTTATCTGGTGGCTCTGACCTGGGTCACAATAGCCCGGGCCGGTCAGGATCCCGCTAACAACGTAAGCATGGTGCTTGGGTTGAGTAGCTACATTACTTATGAGTGTATCCCATGGTTTTTCTTGGGGTAGGCCGCGGCACTGACAGCCATTGGACCCTTCTGGAATCCCTCATGTTCGGATATGTTGTAGGAGTCTAAAGTCTAACAACCAGAGTCGTGTGTAAGTGACGCGGGAGGTTAGCTCCCTGTTTGTACCTGGGTGCTTGAGCCAACAGTCATGCAATGCTAGTGTGTATCTAGCTCATCTTACTAACTTCGTGTGTATAGTACCTTAGAACCTAGAACTAACTCGTATGTTGCCTCCTAAGCCTAGGACCTTTAGAGAGAGTGTGTTTGTGTGTTCACACTACCAACTTATCTATCATACCTCACCCCTGCACTTGAGTGCCTGGTTTGTTTCCGTCTATGATTTATACTCATTGCAATAGTGTAGAACTTGTAATCCACCCAGCCTTCCTTGGATTCGGTACCCTTTGGAATACTCCTTTGGGGAAATGCTACAATGGTACTTCCGTGTACTTGCGGACTCTTGTGATCGTTAGGATTACCATTTGATCATTTCTGGCATCGTTGCTAGGAACTCATAACTTAGCATCGACGTTAAGAAATGCCAACAGGCATTCTGGGAATTACTGCCCTACTACCCAGGAGGATGTGATGTTCATGAATGGCAACAACAACGGTTATCGTCCATAAGGAGGACAAACATAGAATCAACACCATTATTATCAAGGAGGTAATCAAGGTAATTCTTTCAATCCTAACCAACCTATCTTGGAAGATCTTATTTTCGGGCAAGCTAAGATCAATGATAGTTCCAACAAGAAGTTAGTTGCCTGTGATAAGGCTCTGGAGAGCCTTAACACCATGGTTGATAGCCTCTCTTCTGCTCTTAAGCGCTATTTAAGCTTTAATAAGATGATAGAAACCCAACTGGCTCAGATAGCTGCTTTGGTTCCCTCAGTTGAAAATGCAAAAGCGGTAGTCACGAGAGGGGGTAAGACCACTCGCGATCCTCCCTATCCTAACCATGCAGGGACTAGTAAGAAGAGCACGAGAGAAGGAGAGGAATCCAGCAAGGACCCTTCTGATATAAAGGAACATACACCGGGAAGAGGGGGTCCTATAGAAGAAAGGGCACATGAAGGAGAGGCAGAGAAACTAGAATTTATCGAGACAAACGTCCTGCCATTCCCTCAGCGAAACATGAAGACGACAGTGGATGAACAATTCACTCATTTCGTTGACATGATTCAGAAAGTCTACATCAATGTTCCACTCCTCGAGGCAATGCGGGTTCCTACGTACGCACGCTACCTCAAGGACATCCTCACCGAGAAGCGGGCTCTACCAATGTCGGAGGTGGTAAAGCTCATGGAAGAATGTAGTGCTACTATACTCAACCGTCTTTCTGAAAAGAAAAAGGATCCAGGGTGCCCTACATTACCTGTACGATCGGGACACAGCAATTCGATCATGCTCTCTGCGACCTTGGAGCGAGTGTCAGTGTTATGCCTAAGGTAGTTTTTGATCGATTGAATTATACGGAATTGTCCCCAACCACTTTGCAGTTGCAGCTTGCCGACTCATCAATCTGATACCCAGCGGGGATCACCGAGGACATACCAGTCAAAATCCGAGATTGCTTTGTCCCCGTCGACTTCGTGGTACTCGACATGAACATTGACAATGAAATGCCGCTCATACTGGGGCGGCTGTTCTTGAGTACTGCGGAAGCACACATTGATGTTGGGGTGGGTCTAATCGTACTCCAAATTGTTAATGGCAAAGAGGAAAGGTTCGAATTCTGTCCCAAAAAAGAACAGATACTCAATGATCAAAAACTTGCAAAAGCCCAAGGGTCGTAAGAAGTCCTCCATCAGGAGAGATATGGTAAGACATCTTTCACTTCCCAATTCAATAAGTTTCTGACAAAGGGAGAGGCAAGACACCCTTGCTCCTAGCTCTCTGTGCTTTCTGCTCAACCTGTTCGAGACAATCTCTCCTGAGAACACTGTCTTTCACGCCATCGAGCAGGCACAACAGCAGCAGTTGGAGGAGCAGAGGGCTTACTATCGGTTAATGGGATATCCCCCTCCACAGTACTGAGCCTGAAGCTAGCTTGGTGGAGGACCCCCACTCTGAGGTAACTTGTATCTTTATTTGTTTTTAGAACCTCATATGCTAAAAAAACACATAAAAATCTGAAAAAATGAAAAAGACCAAAAATATTTATTTGCTTTCTAAAATTAGTTTGTTTTTCATATGCGCGGTAAGAATGCTTTCGTTCCTATAGTCCAAATGATAAATAGTTGCTCTGTTTATTCCTCTTGTAAGCCTAGCTTACAGCTTAGTATCATATTTAAGTTTTGATTTAGTTGGCTTGCACGATCAAACCTTAGCTTGAAACTTGTGGGTAGCAAAAAGCATGACCTTTGCCTAGGTTGTTGTGAGGTATGATATGGTATAATAGAGTTGCTGTGAGCTTGTGCCAAGTGATGTTTGATTTCTGGAGATTTCTTTTGAAAAATGCCAAAATGATAAGTTCCTCAATGATGAGAAATTCCCATCCAAGGCCATATGTAGGTTCTAGCTGCTGTTAGCTTCAACATATGCTACCTGATTTCTTCATTGAGTCTTGTCGAATTGTCATGACCCTCGGCGAGAAACTTGTCATGCTCCTATGATCAAGATCACGTACACGGCCACCGTATGCTAGACTTCCATCTTGGAAGTTACCAACCATCATTCCATCCATCCCCCATCCATTGCACAAATTAAGCTCCGCGCATCCTTCATGATTTGATACCTCTCCAAACTGGGTGTTTACATTCTCGAATAAATTCTGCAGCTAAGAGCTTATAGACTTCTACTTATATGGCCTCCTTTCTATCTTTCACAAATCGCCAGAGCTTTTAGTTGATAGGTCTGGCTGTCTTGCTTACTTCAAGGGTGTGCTCAGCCAGCTCCCTGGGGACACCGGGCATGTCGGATGGACTCCATGCGAAGATGTCGGTGTTGTCCCGGAGGAAACTGGTGAGCGTGAGTTCCTATTTGGGATCAAGGTCGGCCCCGATGGTGACTTCCTTGGTTGCGTCGGGCAAGCCGAGGCAAACTTTCTTCACCGCGGGGCTTGCGTCCAAGGCGGTGGCTGTGCGCTTCTGTTCTGGCACCTCCAGAGTAGTTTGGTCGATCTTGGCCGCCTGAGCAACCATGACCGTAGCTGCGGCCTTGCACGCAGATACCTTGGCGAGGTCGATGGTGTCGCTTTCGCATTTGTAGGAGACAAGGATGTCGCCGTAGATGGAAAGGATTTCGTTTGGTGCTGGCATCTTCATGACGAGGTAGGTGTGATGTGGGATGGCCATAAACTTGGCCAACATAGGTCGACCAAGGATGGTGTGGTAGGAAGAGCAGAAGACCGCGACCTCAAACGGCAGGTACTCCGTGCGGAAGTTGTCTTCTTTGCCGAACGTGACCGGCAGGCATACACGACCTATGGGGTATGCAGCCTTGCCGGGCACGACCCCGTAGAAGGGTTCGTCGCAGGCAGTCATCTTGGAGAAGTCGAAATCCATCTTCTTCAGCATTTCGGTGAAGATGATGTTTAGGCTGCTGCCCCCATCGATGAGGGTCCTAGGCAGGAAGGCACTGTCCACTATGGGGTTGACGACTAGTGGGTAGGTCCCAGGGTCAGGTATGTGCACCTAGTGGTCTTTCCTGGAGAAAGTGATGGGAAACTCCGACCACCATAGAGGTTGTGGGGTTTCGGTGTTGACTTGGCCGATCTCCCTTGCATTCGATCGCTGCTGTCTATTGCTCTTGGTTGCCTGGCGTTCTGAAACACACCGTTGGTGTTGCCACCTTTAGGTGGTGGTGGAGGAGAAGGCTCCTTTCAGCGGTTGCAGTTGTTGTCCTAGTTATTGTAATGGCAGTAGTTAGGCCGCTCCTCGCGGCGGTCATCGCGGCGGTCGTCGCGGTGATAGTCGTCACGGCGATCATCACAGCGATCATCATGGTGATAGTCACGGTGATTCCTATCGTCGTTGCACGGTAAAGTCACCGGTCACGGTAGTCACGTCGATCAGGTCGACGGTTGCGGTTGTCATAGCATCAGCCGTTGTTCTGATCGTCGTTATTGCCGCTCTTGGTCTTCTTTGACTCTAGGGGTACGCCTAGTGCGCACTTCAGTTGCTCACACTCCCTCATAGTGTGCTTGGTGTCGCGGTGGAATTGACATTGGTCGTCCAGTGTACAGTTGAAGTCACCTTCAAGGGAGGTGGAGGGTCTTGGTGGACTCCGGCATCGAAGCTTCTCAGCGCGCCCGGATCATGTCTCCGCCCACCGAGCCTCCGGTCTTAGTTTTGTGGCTCAACCAAGTAACCCGACGGTTTTGTGGTAAACCGCTGCAAACCCCGCGTGCAGACTTCGTGAGCCGCTACCCTGCACCGGCTCCAGTCGACGACTTCGTCTTGCTTTTCTAGCCACCATGCGGTCCGCACTTGATCCCGTTCGGCCACCGGGTCCATCGAGCCAAGCCTACTTGTCTCTCCACTCCTCGGAGGCCCCGCAAGGCTAAGACCTTTCGTGCCCGCTCTTCACCTGCACCAACACGAATCAAGCCGCAACCTGCACCTGCAATACTCGGCCAAGAGTCAGTCCACACCATGTTGTCAATCACTCATCACACCAAGGAGCGAGCATCCACCGGTCCTCGGATGCTCTGGTCCTCAATCTCCCCCTTGATGAGTGCATTGACAACACACATAGTCACCAATTCATAAGTGAAAGAAAAAGAAAAGAAACGAACAAAAATCTCAAACAAGTGATCAAAAGCCAAACAAAAGCCAAAACAAGATCACTTGAGAGAGAAAAATCTCGGTCCCCTAAGACAAGGGCAACGGCTCGACACAACCGAGATAAAATGCTCCAAAATTGCCGACTCCTCAAGGTGAGGCAAAAGGGCTTGACACCATTGGCAAATGAGCACAACTAAAATCAGGCGACAAAGAGCTCCCAAATGCATGAGTGCAAGCTCCCCCTGAACAAATGCATTTCTCCCAAATTTTCTCCCTCTTGATGCATGAATTAGGTACTTTCCTCCCCCTTGTTGGTAATGCATGAATCAAGTCGACAAATGCAAGCATGTGCTTCTCAAATAGACAAAGAGCACTACAACATGCTAAAATTGAGACATAGACAAGCAAGATAGCCACAAATTTAGTACAAGCATCGCCAACAAGGTAGATAGGGACATATCAGCATGTGACATAGCCATGAGCAAAACGAAGCACTTTTCAACACAAATTTCCCTCTCATGAGCATAGGACCTAAACATGGTCAAAATGAGCACAAACAACATATAACTCACAAACTTCATGCAAGGTCACAAATTCTCATCACAAGATCATCACAAACACCTACAAGCTATCTCATGTCATGTCAAAGCCACCGAGCCATGTGTCCACTTCTAAATATGAGAATTCTCAATGGTGAACATCATGCAATGGTTTAGCACCCAAGATGAGGAATTTAAATCACATAAATGACATGGAAGCACATTTTTCAAGCACAAGCATTTCATATACCAATTTCATGATTTCAAATTAAGCATGGTACATGAAGTGCCTTTGCGGCAAAAAGAAGCTTAGGCTTCTCCACAAGGTAGCATGTAAGCTAAACATTCATGATGACTAATGGGTCTTTGTCCCCAAATGCAAAGAACATGATTCCCAAGCATAAATTAAGCCATAAGCGCACAATTTTAACATGAGAGGCATTCAACTCACAAGAGAGGATTATATATAGCATTTTCACAAAAGTAAGCCATCCACATGCATATACATCTCAAACCTACCAAGAGCATAGCTATACATCACATGAGCATCAATAGCAAGGTCATAAGCTCACATCTAGCATATCATACTGATCAAAGTATATAGGAGAAGCACATCTCTGAAGCATATGATACAAATATGCAAACATGATATGATACAGAAATGAAAATGCAACATGCATATGTACATCAGATTCCCAACCGAAGCTCAAAAAGTAAAAACCACACCAAACTCCTATCGCAAACGAGCAAATGTAGCTTGGACCAAAGGCTTTGTTAGGATATCGGTGAGCTATTTTTCGGTTGGCACATGGATGAGGTCTATGTTTCCCTTCTCAACATTGTCTCTCAGGAAGTGGTACCTCACCTCTATATGTTTGGTTCTGGAGTGTAGCACAAGATTTTGGCAACACTAATGGCACTCGTGCTATCACACATGAGAGGAACATCGGTACACTCCTCACCAAAGTCACTCGGCGTGTATGTGATCCAAAGCAGCTGGGAGCAACAACTAGCGGCAACGACATACTCGGCTTCTGTGGTAGACTGAGCTACACTAGATTGTTTGTGAGAAGACCAAGAAACAAGTGAGGAACCCAAAAACTAGCACGTCCCCGAAGTCGACTTCCTATCGACTCGATACCCTGCAAAGTCGCCATCCGATAAACCAAGAAGCGAAAGGGAAGAGGACGTCGAGTACCAAAGACTGAGCTCTGGAGTGTATCGAAGATACCTGAAGACCCACTTGATGGCCTGCCGATGTGAAGTCCACAGCGATGCCTGAAAACGAGCACATAGACACACAGAAAACTGAATGTTTGGCCTCGTCGCCGTCAAGTACAAGAGGGAGCCGATCATGCTCTGGTACTCCTTCTGGTCCACGGGCTCTCCGTTCTCGTCCGCATCCAGCGCTGTAGTCGTACTCATCAGTGTCGACAGGGGCTTCAAGTCGTCCATCTTGAACTTCTTGAGGATGTCCTTCGTGTACTTGGCTTGATGCACAAAGGTTCCCTCGTTTGCCTGCTTGATCTAAAGCCCGAGAAAGAACTGCAATTCTCCCATCATAGACATCTCGAATTCTTTGCTCATGTCCTCTGCAAACCTCGCAACCAAAGAGTGAGATGAGCCGCCAAAGACAATATCATCCACGTACACCTGAACAATTAGGATATCATCGCCCTGCCTGAGGAGAAAAAGAGTCTGATCTACTTTGCCCATCTCAAACCCCTTGCTGAACAAGAACCCCCTCACATGTTCATACCAAGCACGGGGAGCTTGTTTCAGCCCATACAACGCCTTCCTTAGCCTATACACTCGGTGGGAAAACTCAACCCTCTCAAAGCTCGGTGGTGAGAGCCTGTGTGGTTCGAGGATCGGTGGATTGTCGCTTCCTGGTGTGATGAGTGATTGACAATGTTGTGTGGACCGACTCTTGGCTAAGTATTGCAGGTGCAGGCTGCGGCTTGATTTGTGCTGGTGCAGGTGAAGAACAAGCGCGAAAGGTCGATGCCGGTGAGGCCTCCATGTGTGGAGCAGACAAGTAGGCTTGGTTCGAGGGACCCAGTGGCCAGCGGGGTCAAGTGCGGGTCGCATGGTGGCAAGAACAGCAAGACGAAGTCGTGGATGGTTTCTTGGTTGAGCCTCAAAACCAAGGTCGAGCCGAGACAACGTGGGAGCCGAGTCATGAGTGGAGATTGGCGGAGGCTACACCAAGTCTGCGGGGTTTGCAGTGGTTCACCACAAAACCACTAGGTTACTCAGGTGAGCCACAAAACCGTGGCAGAAGACTGAGGACCGGAGCGTCCGAGGACCGATGGATGGTCGCTCCCTGGTGTGATGAGTGATTGACAACGTGGTGTGGACTGACTCTTGGCCGAGTATTGCAGGTGCAGGTTGCGGCTTGACTCGTGTTGGTGCAGGTGAAGAGCAGGCGTGAAAGGTTTATGCCTTGCGGGGCCTCCGAGGAGTTGAGAGACAAGTAGGCTCGGCTCTCGGGACCCGGTGGCCAGCGGGGTCAAGTGCGGGCCGCATGGTGGCAATAAAGGCAAGACGAAGTCGTGGACAGGAGCCGGTGCAGGGTAGTGGTTCACGACCGGAGTCTGCACGCGGGGTTTACGGAGGTGAACCACCAAACCGTCGGGTTACTTGGTTGAGCCACAAAACTGAGACCAAAGGCTCGTCGGGCGGAGACGGGATCCGGGCGCGTCGAGAAGCTTCGATGCCAGCGGACACGTGGCGGGATCACAGGACGCGGACTGCGGCAAAGGCGTGGCCGTGCGACGAAGAGGAGTACTACATGACCTATTTGCCCCTGAGGGGTTTGTATCTCAACATATGTGCTAGGGGTAGCTTGGTCTTTTGCCCAACCCGGAGGGACTCATATATATTTGATCTAGGGTTTCTGGGCAAACCATCCATCCGAACTGCTTCTCATTTCCTTGCTCCATAGGCGTAGATTTTCTTCACCGTTTTGTAGAGAATCTGTCCTCCGAGTGTATGGAAGCATTCATGGTTGCGTTGATTTCCTTCTTGTAGCTCGTGTGATTTTCGTGTCTTTTTCGAGCTATTTTCGTTGGATTTTCGTGTGCGCCTTGTTCCCTCGATTCTGAGGTGTTTGGGTTTGGATTTGTTGGTGGGGATCATGGATAGATGTCTTGTGCATCTTTGTGCTTGATCTTGACCCCTCAATCTCCGGATTTGGCGTCCGATTGAAGGATTTTGGTTGGAACCCTAGCTTTTTGGTAGAGCTCGGTTGCGATTCGATTCCCAGCGATTTAGTTCGTTTGAGGTCTCAAGTTTTGGGGTATAGCATCTCCTTGGGACGCTTCACATCTCCCCCAAATCTTGCCTCAAGAGTTCAAGCCATTTGGGAGATCCATGTATGGATAGGAGAGGTTGACCTCTCATTTTCGAGCTCGGGCTGCTCTATCCGCACCTAGCGGACCGTCCGTGCCTGGTCGGCGGACCGTCTGCGAGGAGCCCGACAGTCGGCTGTTCGTCGTGTTCTTCGTGAGTTCTTGCGTCGCTTTATTTCGATCCGTCGAGTTGAGTGGTTTTGGTTGGAAGAGGTTTGCCGGACTATCCGCGCGGGTTAGACCATCCGCGGGTAGGCTACGAATCGTCCGTTTTTCGAGGTACAGTATTGGAGGTTCGGGGTTGATTTTTAGACCGTCCGCGCCCTTCCTGTGGACCGTCCGTCGGTGCATCGCGGACCGTCCGCCCCGACCCTCGCAGATCGGCTAAGTCCTTTGCTTCTCGACTTGCGCTTCCGTGTTGCTTTGAGTTGGGGTTTGTTCCTAGGGTTGGTAGGTCCATTGAGACTACGCGACCTTGGCAAACTCGTGTGGGAATCCTTGGTTGTGAATTTGGGGCATAGGCTGAGTTCAACCTTCAGGAAGAATTTTATTGGCTCCTATTCACTCCCCCCCTCTCTGGTCGCCTAATCGGTCCTTCAATTGGTATCAGAGCCGGTTACGGATCTTTGTGATTCTAACCAGTCTAAGATCCAAAGATGGCGTACCAGGAATGGGGTTCGGGTCCTCCACACTTTGATGGTAAGAATTACCAGATGTGGCAGAGGCGGATGGCTGCTTTCCTCCGCGGCAAGAGTCAGATCCTTTGGGATGTCACGCTGAACACAGCTTATGTTCATCCTCTGAACTTCCTCGCTCCAGGATCGAGGGGCATGTTCGACGCCAACAACAAGGCAGTTGACTACCTGTACCGTGCTATGTGTCAATCCGAATTCGATCGGGTTCAGACAGAGGACTTGGCGTGCAGGATTTTGGAGCAGCTGAAGAATGCTCACGCTGGGAACGCTCAGGTTCAGGATCAGCTATTTGCGACCTACCGAAGAGAGTATGAGAACTTCACTCATCTCCTTGGTGAGTCCATAGATGCCATGTTCCAGCGGTTCACGGTGATTGTGAACAACATGTGGGCTAATGTGGTCGTGCTCCCGTACGATGATCATGACAGGGCTATCAAGCTCCTGCACTCTCTGGATCGTACCGTGTGGAGTGAGAAGGTCGAGGCCATTCTTGAGTCGGAGAAGTATGAGACCCTCACGGTGGACGAGCTGTTTTCCAAGCTCTAGTCGTCCGAAGTGGACCGTGGGGTGCGTGTGAAGATCGAGAACCCGACTGACCCTCATAGTATGGCTCTCGTGACTGGATCAAAGGACTAATGCTAACATGTCTCCGAGAAATTTTTCTTTGTCTTGTCTTGTGTCCATGCCAGATGAGGAGTTTGACGTGCTTGGTGAGGAGGATCTCGCTTTGCTGAGCAGGCGGTTCGAGCACATGTACACGAACCGGAGGAATGCTCGGAGGAGCTCGGGCATGTGCTACCGGTGCGGGAAGCACGGGCACTTTATCGCTGAGTGCCTGGAAGCCATGGAGGTCAAGCCCGAGCACAAGCACCGTCTGAGGACCGACCACAAGCACCGCTCGAGTGACGACCACAAGGGCAAGAACAAGTCCGAGCGGATGCCGAGGAGGAGTGGTGGTCACAAGAAGGAGCGAGCGATGGTTGCCGGAGCGAGCGACATCGACTCAAGCTCCTGCTACTCTTCATCGAGCTCAAGTGATGAAGATGAGAACCGGCACAAGGGCAAGCGGTCAAGCAAGAACATCAAAGGCCTGTGCTTCGCCGCCCAAGGCTTTTGCGGCATGGCACATAGCTCTTCAAGCAAGAAGAGCAACAAGGATGACTCGGGCTTCGACTCCGAGGAAGAGGTAAACAATGATCCATCCTTCTTGATAGCGGAGAATGCTAGGTTGAATGATTTTCTTGACAACCATGATGATGTGCTTAGAAAGACCAACAAGGAGAAGAGGGAGTATAGGTCTTTGCTTGGAGAGGCTAAGGAGAAGGTGGTTGAGCTAGAGTCTTTGCTTGTTGATGCTAGGGCTCAAATAAATTCTCTTAAGTCTGCTCCTGTGGTGACCGATGAACCTGAATGCACTGATTGTTCCACTTTTCTTGTGATTTGACTGTGCTTAAGGAAAAGTATGCCTCCAACGTCGAGGAACTAGATGTGCTTAGGGTAGAGCTAGATGAGATGAAATCTAGGCCCTCCTTGCTTGGTGCTTGCACTTCTTGTCCTGTTTTGCATGAGAAACTAGATGAATCAATTGCTTATGCTAGATCCCTAGAAGCTGCTTTGAAGGCTCCTATTCCTACATCATGCTCTACTTGTGAAGTAAATGCTGTGAAGAATTTGGAGCTTGCACACTATGTTGATCGTTTGCAGGATAAGAATGATGAGTTGAGGAAGATGATGGGTTGGTTGTCTGGTCATGAGCCTCAGCTCAGGATGATGATTGAGGCATACAAGCGCTATGATGGGCAAGCGCTTGGGGCGGATAAGGTTGGTGAGGGAAGTGGTGAGAATGAGGGGAAGATCGGAGATATCCCAGAACCACCAAGAACCTATCACAAAAATGCCTATGCTCCTAAGCCAAACCCACTTAGGAACCAACTAGACACAACCCCAGCTCCACCCGTGTTTCCTCCACACACAGACAACTTCCAGAAACCCATCAAGTTCAAGAGTGACTTGGGGAATGAGTTCTTTGGGAAGAAGGGAGAGAAACCGAGTGAGGAGAAGCCAGAGCCCAAAGAGATCCCAAAATCAAAGCCAAAACCAAAACCCTTCCATTGTGAGCATTGTGGGAGGGATGGGCACCTAGCTGAGTTTTGCTTCAGGAGGAAGCGTGAGGAGAGGTTTGCTAGGGAAATGGCAAACAAGGACAGGTACCGCCCTTATCGTGGTGTGCCTGAGCCTAGGATGGTGCCAAGGGGTGAGGGTGTGGTGCGTACCATTTACCCTCGGGAGAGGCATGAGTTTGTGCCTCGAGGTGAGCCACCACATAGAGAAGGTGGTAGGCGTGTTGGGTTTGGGCGTGGTGAGTTTACTGGACGTTCCTTCGCTCGTGGCCAATACGAGTATGGGGGGAACGATCGCAGTTTTAGGTCCCAGAGGAGCTACGGGCCACGGTCTCCACCTCATGGTACGTGTAGTCCTCCAAGGGGACGTGGGGGTGTTCCACCTAGGGGAGATAGGATGGATTTTGCTAACCCCACCTTTGAGCAAATGGCACAGCACTGGTTTGATTCATTTTGTACAAACCCCAGTGATGAGTCGTTTGCTCACTCTTGCTCTCATTTTTGATTTGCAGGTGGGAGGCTTGGAGGGCTTTTGGTTGATCGACTCCAGTTGCTCGACACATGACCGGAGATCGAAGGTGGTTCTCCAACCTCACCCCGGTGATGAGCAAAGAGTACATCACTTTTGGGGACAATGGGAAAGGTAGAGTGCTTTCAGTGGGCATGGTGAAGGTGAGCGAGTCTGTGACTCTTAGGCATGTTTCTCTTGTCAAGTCTTTGGGGTACAATCTTCTTTCGGTTTCCCAGCTTCTTGATGAGGGTTTTGAGGTCCGTTTCAAAATGGGCGCTTCACGTGTTTTGGATTCTCGAGGTGATCTTGTGTGCACGATCATCCCCGAGGGTCAGATTTTTAGAGCCGATTTTTCTCAGTGTGTCGGCTCTTCTCGTTGTTTGGTTGCTGGTGTTTCGGCGGAGCTTTGGAAAAGGCATAGGAGACTAGGTCACTTGAGTTTTGACTTGTTGTCACGCTTGAGTGGGCTAGGTTTGGTCCGAGGATTGCCTAAGTTGAAAAACCAAAAGGACTTGGCATGTTCTCCGTGTAGGCATGGTAAGATGGTCGCCGCCTCTCACCGGCCTCTAACATCCATTATGACAGAGAGGCCATGTGAACTGTTCCATATGGACTTGGTTGGTCCAGCTCGTGTGTGCTCGGCGGGTGGGAAATGGTATGTCCTGGTGATAGTGGATGACTATTCTCGCTATGCTTGGGTCTTCTTTCTAGCTGACAAGGGGGAGACGTTTGGTTTTGTGCGGGATCTAATCTTGAGGTTGAAAAATGAGAGGAATGGAGATGCCATTCGAGCTATCCGTAGCGACAATGGCTCTGAATTTAAAAACTCTCATTTCGAAACCTTTTGTCGTGATTTGGGTCTCGAACATCAATTCTCTTCTCCCTATGTGGCTTGTCAGAATGGTGTGGTTGAGAGGAAAAATCGTTCCCTTTGTGAGATGGCTCGGACGACGCTCGATGAGCATAGGACTCCGAGGAGATATTGGGCTGGGGCGGTGAATACCGCGTGCCATGTTGGGAACCGGATTTTTCTTCGGACCATCTTGAACAAGACGTGCTATGAGCTCATGCACGGGCGAGAACCTAGAGTGAGCCATTTCAGGGCTTTTGGTTGTCGGTGCTTTATTCTCAAGAAGGGTAGGCTTGGTAAGTTTGAGTCGAGGTCTTCCGATGGGATCTTTTTGGGTTATGCGAGTCATTCTCGAGCATTCCGTGTGCTCAACCTTGATACTAACCTAGTCATGGAAACTTGCGAGGTTACCTTCGACGTGACCCAGTCATGCAGTTCGTCTGTTTTTGAGTGTGCAGGTGACGATGAGATTGGCAAGAAGATCTTTGAGGATGAGGAGGATGATGCTGGAGAGGATCATGGTGATGATGAAGCTCCAGTCGGGCCTGTACCCTCTACTTCCACTATGACGACTACGGTGCAGGATGGCCCAGTACCTACACCGACTACGATCCAGCAAGATCAAGTGGAAGCTGCAGCTGAGGGGGAGGTTGTCTCTAGGCGAGAGGCACCGAGGCGCGTTCAAGTTGATCATCCTCCCTCAAGAATCATCGGCGACATCAATGAACGTACGACACGGTCATGGTCCAGGAAAGTTTCTCACTTTGCTCATTCGGCTTTTGTTGCTACCTTTGAGCCGAAAGACATTGGACACGCCCTCTCCGATCCTAATTGGGTGAACGCAATGCATGAGGAGTTAGAGAACTTTGAGAGAAACCAAGTTTGGGAGTTGGTAGAGCCACCACCACATTGCAAACCTATCGGGACAAAATGGGTGTGGAAGAACAAAGAGGGTGAAAATGGTGAGGTGGTGAGAAACAAATCGAGGTTGGTTGCTCAAGGGTATAGTCAGAAGGAGGGGATAGACTATGAGGAGACATTTGCTCCTGTAGCCCATTTGGAGGCGATTAGGATCGTTCTAGCCTTTTCCATGGCTAAAGGGTTCAAATTGTACCAAATGGATGTGAAGAGTGCCTTCTTGAATGGGTTTTTAGAAGAAGAGGTTTATGTGAAGCAACCACCGGGCTTTGAGAGTGCTGAGTTTCCTCATCGGGTGTATAGGTTGAGGAAGGCATTGTATGGGCTGAAACAAGCTCCCCGTGCTTGGTATGGCCGGTTGAGGGGGTTCTTGTTCAGCAAGGGGTTTGAGATGGGCAAGGTTGATAAGATTCTTTTTCTCCTCAGGCAGGGTGATGATATCCTAATTGTTCAGGTGTACGTGGATGATATTGTCTTTGGCGGCTCGTCTCACTCTTTGGTTGCGAGGTTTGCAGAGGACATGAGCAAAGAATTTGAGATGTCTATGATGGGAGAATTGCAGTTCTTTCTCGGGCTTCAGATCAAGCAGGCAAACGAGGGAACCTTTGTGCATCAAGCCAAGTACACGAAGGACATCCTCAAGAAGTTCAAGATGGATGACTCGAAGCCCCTGTCGACACCGATGAGTACGACTACAGCGTTAGATGCGGACGAGGACGGAGAGCCCGTGGACCAGAAGGAGTACCGGAGCATGATCGGCTCCCTCTTGTACTTGACGGTGACGAGGCCGGACATTCAGTTCTCTATGTGTCTGTGCGCTTGTTTTCAGGCGTCGCCGAGGACTTCACATCGGCAGGCCGTCAAGCGGATCTTCAGGTATCTTCGATACACTCCTGAGCTCGGTCTTTGGTACTCGGCGTCCTCTTCTCTTTCGCTTCTTGGGTTTTCGGATGCCGACTTTGCGGGGTGTCGGGTCGATAGGAAGTTGACTTCGGGGACGTGCTAGTTTTTGGGTTCCTCGCTTGTTTCTTGGTCCTCTCGCAAACAATCTAGTGTAGCTCAGTCTACCACAGAAGCTGAGTATGTTGCTGCCGCTAGTTGTTGCTCACAGCTGCTTTGGATCACATACATGCTGAGTGACTTTGGTGAGTAGTGTTCCCATGTACCTCTCATGTGTGACAGCACGAGTGCCATTAGTGTTGCCAAAACCCCGTGCTCCACTCCAGAACCAAACATATAGAGGTGAGGTACCACTTCCTGAGAGACAATGTTGAGAAGGGAAACATAGACCTCATCCATGTGCCAACCGAAAAGCAGCTTGCCGATATCCTAACCAAGCCTTTGGACCAAGCTACATTTGCCCGTTTGCGAGGGGAGCTTGGTGTTGTTTTTCCTTTTTGAGGTTTGGTTGGGGGTTTGATGTACAGATACATGTTGCATTTTCATTTATGTATTATATCATGCTTGCATCTTTGTATCATAGACTGCATTTGTATCATATGCTCTAGAGATGTGCTTGTCTCATATGCTTTGATCACCATGATGTGCTAAATATGAGGTTATGACTTTGCTAGTGATGCTCATGAGATGTTTAGCTGTGCTCTTGGTAGCTTTGGGATGTATATGCTTGTGGATGGCTTTCTTTTGTAAAAATGCTATATGATCCTCTCTTGTGAGTTGAATGCCTCTCATGTTCAAATTGTGCACCTATGGCTATATCTTGCTTAATTTGTGCTTGGAACAATGTTCTTTTCATTTGGGGTCAAAGATTCATTTATCATCATGAATGTTTAGCCTACATGCTACCTTGTGGAGAAGCCTAAGCTTCTTTTTGCCGCAAAGGCACTTCATGTACCATGCTTAATTTGTAAATCATGAACTTGGTATGTGAGATGCCTATGCTTGAAAAATATGCTTCCATGTCATGTATGCTTTAAATTCCTTATCTTGGGTGCTAAATCGTTGCATCATGTTCACCGTTGAGAAGTCTCACATTTAGAAGTGGACACATGGCTTGGTGGCTTTGACATGACATGAGATAGCTTGTAGGTGTTTGTGATGATCTTGTGATGAGAATTTGTGACCTTGCATGAAGTTTGTGAGTTATGTGTTATTTGTGCTCTTTCTGATCATGTTTAGGTCCTATGCTCATGAGAGGGAAATTGTTTGAAAAATGCTTTATATCTATCATGGCTATGTCACATGCTTATATGTCCCTATCTATCTTGTTGGTGATGCTTGTACTAAATTTGTGGCTATCTTGCTTGTCTATGTCTCAATTTTAGCATGTTGTAGTGCTCTTTGTCTATTTGAGAAGCACATGCTTGCATTTGTAGACTTGATTCATGCATTACCAACAAGGGGGAGAGATAGTACCCAATTCTTGCTTTGGGGAGAAAGTTCTTGCATCTAGGGGGAGTTTTGCATCAAAGGGGAGAAATACATTTGTTCAGGGGGAGCTTGCATTCATGTGCTTTGGAGCTCTTTTTCGCATGATTTTAGTTGTGCTCTTTTGCCAATGGTGTCGAGCCCTTTTGCCTCACCTTGAGGAGTCGGCAATTCTGGAGCATTTTATCTCGGTTGTGTCGAGCCGTTGCCCTTGCCTTAGGGGACATAGATTTTTCTCTCTCAAGTGATCTCTTTTTGGCTTTTGTTTGGCTTTTGATCACTTGTTTGAGTTTTTCATTCATTTCTCTTCTTTTTCTCTTTTCTCTAAATTGGTTACAATGTGTGTGTTGTCAATGCACTCATCAAGGGGGAGATTAAGGACCGGAGCGTCCGAGGACCAGTGGATGGTCGCTCCCTGGTGTGATGAGTGATTGACAACGTGGTGTGGACTGACTCTTGGCCAAGTATTGCAGGTGCAGGTTGCGGCTTGACTCGTGTTGGTGCAGGTGAAGAGCGGGCCCGAAAGGTTTATGCCTTGCGGGGCCTCCGAGGAGTGGAGAGACAAGTAGGCTCGGCTCGAGGGACCCGGTGGCCAGCGGGGTCAAGTGCGGGCCGCATGGTGGCAATAAAAGCAAGACGAAGTCGTGGACAGGAGCCGGTGCAGGGTAGCGGCTCACGACCGGAGTTTGCACGCGGGGTTTGCGGCGGTTCACCACAAAACCGTCGGGTTACTTGGTTGAGCCACAAAACCGAGACCGGAGGCTCGGCGGGCAGAGACGGGATCCGGGCGTGCCGAGAAGCTTCGATGCCGGCGGACACGTGACGGGATCGCAGGGCTTGCGTCGGGAGGACGAGGCCTGCGGCAAAGGTGTGGCCGTGCGATGAAGTGGAGTGCTACATGACCTATTTGCCCCTGAGGGGTTTGTATCTCAACTTAAGTGCTAGGGGTAGCTTGGTCTTTTGCCCAACCCGGAGGGACTCATATATATTAGCTCTAGGGTTTCTGGTCAAACCATCCATCCGGACTGCTTCTCATTTCCTTGCTCCATAGGCGTAGATTTTCTTCACCGTTTTGTAGAGAATCTGTCCTCCGAGTGTATGGAAGCATTCATGGTTGCGTTGATTTCGTTCTTGTAGCTCGTGTGATTTTCGTGTCTTTTTTGAGCTATTTTCGTTGGATTTTCGTGCGTGCCTTATTCCCTCCATTCTGAGGTGTTTGGGTTCGGATTTGTTGGTGGGGATCATGGATAGATGTCTTGTGCATCTTTGTGCTTGATCTTGACCCCCCAATCTCCGGATTTGGCCTCCGATTGAAGGATTTCGGTTGGAACCCTAGCTTTTTGGTAGAGCTCGGTTGCGATTCGATTCCCGGTGATTTAGTTCGTTTGAGGTCTCAAGTTTTGGGGTATAGCATCTCCTAGGGACGCTTCACATCTCCCCCAAATCTTGCCTCAAGAGCTCAAGCCGTTTGGGAGATCCATGGATGGATAGGAGAGGTTGACCTCTCATTTTCGAGCTCGGGCTGCTCTGTCCGCACCTGGTGAACCGTCCGCGCCTGGTCGGCGGACCGTCCGCGAGAAGCCCGGCAGCCGCCTGTTCGTCGTGTTCTTCGTGAGTTCTTGCGTCGCTTTGTTTCGATCCATCGAGTTGAGTGGTTTTGGTTGGAAGAGGTTTGCCGGACTGTCCGCCCGGGGTTGCCGAACTGTCCGCGCGGGTCGGACCGTCCGCGGGTAGGCTACGGACCGTCCATTTTTCGAGGTATAGTACTGGTGGTTCGGGGTTGATTTTAGGACCGTCCGTGCCCTTCCTACGGACCGTCCGCCCCCTGTGTGCGGACCGTCCGCCCCCTCTATGCGGACCGTCCCCCGGTGCATCGCGGACCGTCCGCCCCGACCCTCGCAGATCGGCTAAGTCATTTGCTTCTCGACTTGCGCTTCCGTGTTGCTTTGAGTTGGGGTTTGTTCCTAGGGTTGGTAGGTCCGTTGTGACTACGCGACCTTGGCAAACTCGTGTGGGAATCCTTGGTTGTGAATTTGGGGCATAGGCCGAGTTCAACTTTCGGGAAGAATTTTTATCGGCTCCCATTCACTCCCCCCCTCTCTGGTCGCCTAATCGGTCCTTCAAAGACTCGACGATGGAGTGCGGCAACCCAGGCCGGTTCAATCGCCCAGGAGGGTAGGTCAGACCGCCTGGGGCCGGTCTAATCGTCTAGGGGGGTCCGACCGCCCGGGTCGCAGCCGCCGAGAAGCTTCGAAGCGGATGACACGCGGCATGATCGCAAGAGTTGCGTTGGTGCTACGCAGGCTTGCGGTGGATGCGCATCCATCCGATGGTGATGAACTGAAGACTTCCAAATTTTCCCTTAAGGGGTTTGTATCCCTAGTTACTAGTAAGGGTAGTTTAGTCTTTTGGTTGGCCCCATATAAACATTTGAGTTGTGGGATGGTAGCCAACTCTTGGAACCCTAGCTCATTTCCCTTTGCTATTTTCCTTTCCTATTTTCCTTGGGATTTTCTAGGACTAGCTTGAGAGCTTCATGGTGAGATCTTGAGAGAGGGATGGATGACTGGGTGGCAAGCTAGACCTTGTATGAACCTTCATGGTATGTATAAATGATTCAACGTGGTTCCTAAAGGCCTTGTATTGCCTCTCCCGTTTGTCTTTTTGGTGTTTTTCAGAGCTCTTTCTCATGATTTTCGTGGCGGAGTTTTGTGTTGGGGGTTTCGGAATCGAGGTTGACAAGGTCAATGTTTTTGAGTCGCCCAGACATTCACGAACAATCCGAAGACGCTCCTTAGGCGGTAGTGAAACCCGCCAAACCATTTAGTTTTTCCTTCCTTTTAATCTTTCAGGTTTCGCTAGTTACCCTTCATCGTTCGAAAGGTTCAAGCGTTAAGAATGGTCCTAGTTCTGCCCAGGGTTTGTCGTTGTTTGCTTTCCTGAGACGAAACCCTGGGAGATAATCTTCAGTTCGGGAGGAATCATGGTTTGATTTTCGCTTGGGGTTTCGCCAAGGCTAATATCTCGTTCTCCACTGTTTTGTCTGATGCATATTTTCAGGCACCGGGATTGGCTAGGTGAAGGACGTCTCCAAATAAGGGGTCTTCACCCGACAGGCGCACATGCACATGCCGGAGAAAGCGCTGTGAAGTGCGGTGTGAAATCAGGAAAGTGTCGATTACGTGAAGACCCAATGGAGAATTCCCAAAAATAGCCTAGTACATCGCAATTAGATTCGTTTTACACAAGGTCAATTTCGGTATGTAAAAAGTTCGCTCGTCACCCTAAAAAAGGAGGCCGATCGGCACTTGTAAAGGGGATCGACTTTTGAGAATTACATTGTTCAAAGTTTTGTTTTCCCACCTTTCGTGTTCTGTACTTGAGTCTTTACCTTTCATTGTTCGTGTAAGGCTTTGCCATAGCACAACAATTGGCGCCCACCGTTTGTGTTTGGCTCGAGTAAGAAACCCAAGATGTCTACAAGGAAGAAGAGGACCACTGCCAATTCAAGCAAGGGGGCTTCATCTTCCCTTGAGGAGGAGTTGAGTCCGTCAAATTTACTCACTCAGGGGGAGGAGCTCCCAGATCTGAATGTTAACCAGCCAAGGCCGAACCATGATGCTGCCACAGCCACGGCCAAAGCAGCATACGAGGCCGAGCTGGCTAGATTGCGAAAGGAGGCCGATGAGCTGGCCAAAACTAAAAAGAGGCACTTGGCAGTGCAACAAGATGCCGTCGCAGCTAAAGAAATCCAAAGGAAAAAGGCCGAAATCGCTAAGTTGCAAGAAGAATTGCGTCTCATAAAAGCCAAGCAGTCCCTAAACTTCAAACAGCCTTCGCCTAAATATTCCGTGCCCATTCGTTCCACACACACGGAGGGTAACATGCCATTCACTCAACCTCCTCCAAACACCACTTTCAGCTGTAACCCTTTCCATAACCCTTTCGAGTCTGGCCCATCAAACCAGGATACTCGCACCATCCGCACGAGATCTTGGGACCCAAAATCACCATTATCTCAGGAGATCCAAATCACCCCATGGCCGCAGTCTTACAGAGCTGTGCTACTCCCTAGGTTCTCAGGTCAGTCGGATCCTAGGCAATTTCTAACGAGCTACGAAGCCGCCATCCTTTCGGCCGGAGGTGATGACTCAGTGGTTGCAAAGTCATTCATCATCGCTGCCGATGAGGCTGCGGCTCAATGGTATTCTCTCTTGAGCCCCGGAGTGATATATTGCTGGGAAGACTTAAAACAACGGATCCTTTTGAACTTCCAAGGTTTCCAGCGTCTAGAGCTTACAGAGAGCGATCTTTTCTCTTGTAAGTGTGACACCCCAGGTTTTTAATTAGCATCATTAGTGCTAATGACCGAGTGAAACACGTTGACTTTGGTCAAACATTGGTCAACCTGGGTCATCACCTCGAAAACCTAACCAACAACCCCTAATGGTCAACCTTTGGTCAAAGTATGGTCAAACCCTAGCTAAAACCCTAGTCAAACCCCTTGACACACCTAGTCCTTCTAGAACTTTTGCCGCGTTCTCCAAATTTCACCTAAACACTTCAAATTCTCCCAATATAAAAGTTGTCCAGTTTTTCGAGGGACACAACTTTCATATTGGGTGGCATTTGAACTTTGGAGTGGAAAATGGTGTAAAGCTGTGGTCAACGCCAGCACTTCCTGTTCACCGGCTCTAAGAAAAACTCCAACTTGGCCAGCAGTTCATGCAAAAACCGTTGATCAAAACACCTGTCAGCCTTTGTAAAAGTTGTAGAGGGTTAGTAGATCAGTGCACTTTAGTTCCAATCTTGGGAGAAAATCGTGGTCAAAATGACCAAAATCGAATTGAACCGACGCTAGAACGCGCTGCGCGCGCGACGTCACGCCGCGCCACGTCGTCCCACCACCGTACGCGCCGTACCACAGCCGTCCGGGGGTACTATGCGCCTAGCGCTGGCGTCAGCCACGCACGCGCCCAGAGCCGCGCCTCGGCCAGGGAGCCGCGTAGGCCACGCGGTGCGTACGCGCGCCCGTGACGCCGGCCCCCCTCCCTGCCGTGCTTCCCACCGGTCAGGCCGCACGCACCCCACCGCTGGTCGGGTCCCCATCTCGCTGCACTTCCTTAGCGTTGAAGCATCCCGTCCCTCGCCGCCTATAAAAGAAGCCCGCAGTGCTCCTTGCGCAAGCACGCCACCGCCGAACGCCATTGCCGCCGTCGTGTGGAGCTCGCCCCTGCGCTCACTCTTTCGGCCATGCGACCACCCCTGGCCCTCCTCTAGGACCTAGCAGAGCTCGAGCACTCACACATTGCTCAGCCCCACCTCGCCCCTCACCGGAGTTCGAGCCACAGCGTCCGCTGCCGCTTGGCACCGCCGCATGCCGTCACCGGAGCCATCCCCGCCTCGACTCCAGCCACCAGCAGGCCCGCGGTGAGTCCCAGGTCGCGCTCCGCCTTTCCTCGGCCGACCCCGCCGCCGGAGCCGCCCGAATTCCGACCGGCCGCGCCGCCGGTTGCCTCGAGGGCCACATTGCAAGCCTGTGAATCTTTCTAGGGGCCTGAGTGTAAAGCAAGGGCATAGCTGTGAAGGCTGAAAAACTTCCAGGGACCTTCTTGCGAAGCAGAATCGTCAATAGTGTTTGGTTTTGGTTGATTCTTGTAAAATTCGTAGAAACAGTTAAACCTAGATCAATTTCGTTGGTTTCCTTGTGAATAACCCTACAACTTTTGTAAAGCATGACCCTACTTTTGATTGATAGTTTTTGCATGAAAAATAGAAAACAGTTAAACCTAGATCTGTTGTAGTTCAAAATCTACAAGTGATCTGTGGCTGAATTTTGGATATGTTGTGAGTAATGTCATGCCTAGCTTCTGTACCAAAAATTGCACAAAGTTATAGTGTAGATCTTTTATTATGAATTGTTTTGTATTTATGATGAATCTGCCTAAATGATTTTTGTAGCCAAAAATAAATAGATTTTTGTGCTCAACTTCTGCATGTGACCTTGTTATGCCTAAATACACTTCTCATGAATTAATCATGATTTTATATCTGACAGAAATATTTATTCTTGTTTTATGCTTAGTTTTAAATATAAATGCATCGCTCAAGATCTAGAGTAGCTCTTGGTGTGTTGGTTGTTTTCCTAGCCTTCATTTGAGTCATAGAACCAGTTAGAGAAAGTTGGGATCTATTTGTTGTGTATTTATATTATATGCAATTCTCATGTTTGGATAGCTAGAATTTGTCTTTTATGATATATTTAATTCATAGCTCTCCTAAGTGTGCTTGTGTATGCAGTGGCTTGTTTAGGCTTGTAATGCTTCAGAAACACACCCACTGAATTTTATGAATTTATTTTATGAATAAGAGCAATAAAGGCAAATTGAAGCTTAATATTGAGTTAAGTTGGAAGACCATCAACATCGCACCTAGTGGCTTCATGAATGATGTAAATCATGCTAGGAAGCTAAGTGACACACCCTTGCTGTTTTGTGAATTTAGATTAATTTATTTACCTAAATATGTACACAGTCACTATCAAAAAGAATAATTAATAAAGAACCCTATATTGTTCCTTTATCGGAAGAGTATGCTGAATGTATGTTTATCTAGGTGAATGTGGTCAACCATGCACCCCATGGTTGTCATGTGTGGTTTTATCATTAATTAAATCAAAACCGTCAATTAAACCTTGCATTTGCATCTTCGTGTAGATCTTCCCGATGGTAGCTATACACTCGTGCCGGAAGGAGGAGACGAAGGTGCTGACGGTGAGCTACAGTACGTGGACGTGGCTCAGGACCTGGACCAAAGTCCAGAAGGGCCCAAGGCCAACCTTGCCAGCGAAGGCAAGCCCCGGATCATTAACCCTTCTTTTAAAATTATGCAATTACCTTGCTATGATTGTGCATTTACGTACTAAGCACTTGTCGGGAATGGGACCGGTAAGCCTAGTACCTTAATGAGACGATGCGGGATCTTACTATTACTACTCTTGAGTATTCACCTGCCCGGCTAGCTACTGGGAGGTGGGTACATGTGTGAAGCTGGGTGCCTTGCGGGGTACGCCAGATAGCCGTGTACCCGGGACTGTAAGATTCGATCCCAAGCCGAGGACTTTTGGGAACTGCCTGGTGGTTGTCCAGTGTGAGAGCACCCTACCGTGTGCTTAGGTTTACCTTGCAAGGTTATTAATCAATTGATTGTCGTCCTCTCACCGTTATCTGAGACTGCTTAATCAACTGGCCATGATATCCCTTAATGATGGAACTTGTGAATATTACTACGTGAATTAATTGTATTGCACAATTCTTGATTGCAGTAGTTGGCTCATTTAGAAATGGTAATTAACTAGAAGTTGAGCTAAAATATTGAAAGTAAAGACATACTCTTTGTTCCTTTTCAGCAAAAGAACTCCACCGGCCAAAAAGCCTCTCATGTCTAGAGTTTGGTGATGTAGTTATCACCTGACGGTTAAGTCTTGCTGAGTATTAGTATAGTTAGCCTTGCTTTATAAATGTTGTTGCAGGTGTTGTTTGGCCTGGAGAGATTCCACCCGGCTGGGAGCTGGAATGGGTGGATGACGACGAGTGATGGCACCACAGATGGCCTCCCGTGATGTCTACCGTATCGTAGTTTAAATTCCGCTGTTTTAAAACTCTGAACCTTTACTTATCATGTCATGAACAATGGTTTGTAATAATTAAACCCTTAGGGGTAATTTGGATTTAATTTGTGTTTGTACTCTGGACTCGCCTTCGTGTGAGTTTTAATGCATATGTTCGATCCTCTGTGTCATTTCCAAGTGATTTACCGGGCGTTAACCCGGCAACCAACGACGGGATGGTACTTTATTATCGCTTAATGACCAAAGTGGATTGGTTTCGGCGATAGCACGGTATTTTCCTGAGCGGGCTGTCACAGCTGGTATCAGAGCGATTATATGCACCGGAGTTTAATTAACAACCTTAATCACTGGTTTTTGAATAAAATTTGCCAAGATTGTTTGGATTTGCAAAATACGTTGGTCCGTTAAGGATGGATATAGACCGAGAGGCCCTAGAGGCAATTTTTGGGTACTTTTAGGTGGCTTACAAATCTATGGTTTATTTTGCTAACTTCCAGCACATTTTATTCTTGTCAGAACTTACTTCTTGCACAACCATACTAGTTCATCACGTTTTGCCATACGTGGTGGTGCCACAGGAAAGTCCTGTGAGGGATAGATGGGACCTATTCTAATGGGAACCCACGTCGTGTCTGTGTCTCACCACGTTTTGCCATACGTGGACGTTCCGCATTATGAATATGCAAGGCAAGGATGCACTCCATTCAAAAGGAAAGTGTCTGAGGTTGGACGCTCTCCATGCAGCGATAAACGCATGGGTGCCGTTTCTATAGTGAACGGTAATGTATGTGGACACTTTTGTGAGTGCTGGCATGAAAGGTTCGTTGTGTTCTGTGATCTTCTGCAGGTACACTAACCACGTTTCGTAAGTCGCTAAATGAGCACCGACTAGTTCTCGACTAGTTATTATAGGGAGAAACGCGTATATGCCTTGCCACCGGCACTAACTTCGATTTTTGGCTTGATTGCCTTGTGAGGATGAATAGAACGTCTTGCATCATGTTAAAAATCGTGGAAACGAAAAAACTGAACCCCTACATGTTTTATGTGCTCTCTAAGGTGAAATTTTGCTAGTGTGCATTTTCCTTGCATAGCCTCTCAGTCTCAGGTGTAGATGGGTTGCTGTCCAAAATCTACTGTGGCTGTTTGCTTAAATTTTTGCACCCTGTTCAAGAAGTAAATTGCCTAGGTGATCTATACCAAAGTTGCTCCATATCTAATCTAGTTTTTGCTCGCAAAAATTCACAGTCATAGCTTCTGTATATCTCAAGTTATGCTCAGATTAGTGAACCTCTAGCGTCCTGTTTTTCTGGGAAATCTACTCTGAACCTTGCTTAAGTTGAGCATCTTCTTAACCTCGCTAGATCAACCTTTGAATACCAAAAAGGTGCTTCATAACCTCACTGATGTGCTGGTAAAATTTGGAAATTTTTGGAACTCTGGTTTTTAAGTTATGAATTTTTGTTCACAACTGCCAGAAACTTTATGTCATTATGTATGTATACTTGTTTCGAGTTCTAACATACAATTGTACCTTTGTACACATGACTACCCCAGTTTGGCCCAGCGTGAGAAAAGAACTTTTTTTGTTCTACCATGTCAGTTGGGTAATGTCTTGATCTTAGAGTTCAATCTTCAGTAGTAATCTTCTCCTGTCAACATGTTATCTCCATCGACATGTATTCCTTCCAAAGCCCCTTGTATTTTTACATGTAGAAGCACTAAGCTATTCTTTGTATTGATATCCTTGCCTTGATCAATTCGATCTCTCCATCTTGAACTTATTCTTCTTGATCTTGCTCAAACATTTTGAACTAAAAAAAATGTCAATTTCTGGGTATGCATTTGCATAGCATGTGCATTTAGGAACCTTGGGTGAACTAACGTGCATACGCATGGAAGATTTCGATATTCCTACTCTATCCTTCTTATGATTGGTGATGTCGTTGTCCCATAGCCAAAGGTGTCGCGACGGAACCTAGGGCATCATGTGCGCTGCAGCCATATGATTACCACTAGGAGCGTGCTAGGTATCTTGGTTGTGAGAATGCGACTCGCCACACATATACTCCTCCTCAACTCTAGGGTTGTCACTCAGTCCATGGGTAACCGAGTCATGCTAACATGCATCATGCGCACCATACCGCATGAGCATGTGCATCATGCCTTCATAAACATGTGCATCACCCAACTTTTAAAATCTTTGCACCGTTAATGTGACGAATTGATATCACCAAAGGTCACAAACTAGTTAACCTGTGAGCAAGATTGTTATGAAACTTCCATACTAACTTGCCTTCCATACATTTCCTATCGTTTATTCGTAAGCCATCCCTTGCGAATGCCTCTATGAATTCACCTTCCTAGACTGTTCTTATGAACCACCTCGACCGAGTATGTGGGACTTTTGACCAATAAATCACACCCGTGTTGCTCCCAAAAGATATTACGGGAATCTTAGTAAACAAATTAGCAAATAATTATTTACTAGCCTTCCTTTTCTTCATAGAAATCTGTTTTGGTAATCACTTATCGACTTGGTCTCCTTCCGTCCACTCTCAACGTTCTCTTAGCATCAAATCAAATCAACCAGTTAAGTTGAAGAAGTAGAAGTAGAGTTTTTCGTGAGTAGTCAAGGTTCTCTAAAAGTCAAGGTATGAGAGTCCTCCATCGCTTATCAATCCATGATCATCCCCTCCAAATCCTAGGAATCAAGAAGGGAGCAAACAAAGGATCGGTAGAAGCTCTTGCTAAATTCTCCTCGTTACGCTCTCGAGCCTAGAGGGCGGATACCCTGAGCTCTTCTCGTTATTCCCACCATCACGGTCAGTCCTCCGACCGTTGGACCGCCTCTTTTTTTTCAATGCCACGACTGTACAATGCCGTGGCGTCACTCTGCTCGCTGTCCAAATCAGCTAGACAAAACCTCGGTGATGGAATTTTTCCAGCATGTTAACCCTGGAGTTGGCCTCGGAGTTGAGTACCCACTTTAGAGCGGTGAAATCCTACACCTACTGACCATAAAAATGAGAATTTTTCGGTGCATGAGCAGAGATTTATGAATTTTATGCTTATGATCGCTGTGCTGTCCGGTTTCGCAACACTTACCATAAATGAGATTTCGTCATGCATGTTCTACTTGTTAATTTTATGAGCAAGCTTATGAATGTGTGTTTAATGGAAACTCGATTTTCAGATGGTCGGACCGACACGCAGTACCCCCAATGGTTTTGGTGCCTCGGGTAGTGGTGACCTACCACCGCCACCGCCCATGACACTGGCAGAGGCATTCATGGTAACTCAAACCGAAGTGTTGCGCCAGATCCTGCAGACGCAGCAGCGGATGGCCCAACAAATACAACAGATGCAACCGATGCAACAGAAACCTCCCCATGGTGCCAATCCAGATGGACCAAAATTGGTCACTAAGGCCATGAACTCCACCCGAAAAGATCCAGAGAAACCTCGATCCGTTGCGCCTTGCTCACCAGGAGTACCTACCCAGATTGATATAGATACCATTGTCGGTGCAATCCATATGTTGGAAGAACAAAATGCAGTGCTAAGTCAGATGGTACACCATATCATCCAAGGTCGTTATCAGGGACTATCTCAAACTAGTTTGGCAGACGGTCTCTCTCAGTCATTATCTACATCTATGGTTGAGCAGGCCCGCTTATTCAATCTGTTGGTGGATCATATAAATCCGGGTCAACTCAATACCTCCGACTCTCTACTACCACCCTCGAAACTACCAATGGACCTTAGGAAGGAAGAGAAGAAAAGTCGGAGCAACAAGCGAGTATTCTCCGAGATGGATTTAAGTGAGTGGGGAATTATCTATAAGGAAATTCGTCCACGTGAGGGCAAACGAAGTTACGACATCGGCAAGATCGACCAGCCCCTCGAAGATGAAACTCACTCTCAAGTTGAGACATTAGAAGAACGAATGAGAAAGGAGTTTCGCTTTGTCAAGAAGGATACTCACGGGTCTCCACAACCCTGGAGAGTGACCCCGTCCCAGAATAAGCCTTCGGGAAATTTCCAGTACCGGAAGGATCAGCAACAAGTGTCAAAGCCTAAGAAACTCCCGCCCCGCATTTGCTACAATTGTAGACAACCCGGGCATTATGCAAAAGAGTGCCTGAACCCTAAGCAGCACAAGCCCCAGCAGCAGAATCAGAACCCCGGAGCAGCTAAAGGCAATCACGGCAAGAAGCCGATCTTTCAAGTGAAGCAAGGCCAGCTCAAGCTCATAGGTAACATCTCTATCCGAGAACACCTCCCTACTTCGTCTTTTACTTTCGAATCTCGGGACAAGATTCCTTTTAAGGGGGGTAGGCTGTGGCGCCCCTGGTTTTTAATTAGCATCATTAGTGCTAATGATCGAGTCAAACACGTTGACTTTGGTCAAACATTGGTCAACCTGGGTGATCACCTCGAAAACCTAACTAACAACCCCTAAGGGTCAACCTTTGGTCAAAGCCTGGTCAAACCCTAGCTAAAACCCTAGTCAAACCCCTTGACACACCTAGTCCTTCTAGAACTTTTGTCGCGTTCTCCAAATTTCACCTAAACACTTCAAATTCTCCCAATATAAAAGTTGTCCAGTTTTTCGAGGGACACAACTTTCATGTTGCGTGGCATTTGAACTTTGGAGTGGAAAATGGTGTAAAGCTGTGGTCAACGCCAGCAGTTCCTGTTCACCAGCGCCGAGAAAAACTCCAACTTGGCCAGCAGTTCATGCAAAAACCGTTGATCAAAACACCTGTCGGCCTTTGTAAAAGTTGTAGAGGGTTAGTAGATCTGCAAGTTTTCTATAAACGCCTTAGTGCACTTTAGTTCCAATCTTGGGAGAAAATCGTGGTCAAAATGACCTAAACCGAATTGAACTGACGCTGGAACGCGCCGCGCGCGCGACGTCGCGCCGCGCCACGTCGTCCTGGCGCCGTACGCGCCGTACCACGGCCGGCTGGGGGTACTATGCGCGCCCGGCGCTGGCGTCAGCCACGCACGCGCCCCGAGCCGCGCCTCGGCCAGGGAGCCGCGCAGGCCATGTGGCGCGTACGCGCGCCCGCGACGCCGGCACCCTCTCCCTGCCGCGCTGCCCGCCGGTCAGGCCGCACGCACCCCACGGCAGGCCGGGTCCCCACCTCACTGCACTTCCTTAGCGTCGAAGCATCCCGTCCCTCGCCGCCTATAAAAGAAGCTCGATTGCTCCTCGCGCGAGCACGCCGCCGCCGGACGCCATTGCTGCCGCCGTGCGGAGCTCGCCCCTGCGCTCACTCTTTCGGCCGTGCGACCACCCCTGGCCCTCCTCTAGGACCAAGCAGAGCTCGAGCACTCACACATTGCTCAGCCCCGCCTCGCCCCTCGCTGGAGTTCGAGCCACAACGTCCGTCGCCGCCTGGCACCGCCGCGCGCCATCGCCGGAGCCGTCCCCGTCTCGACTCCGGCCACCAGCAGGCCCGCGGTGAGTCCCAGGTTGCACTCCGCCTTTCCCCGGCCGACCCCGCCGCCGGAATTCCGGCCGGCCGCGCTGCCGGTTGCCCCGAGGGCCACATTGCAAGCCTGTGAATCTTTCTAGGGGCCTGAGTGTAAAGCAAGGGCATAGTTGTGAAGGCTGAAAAACTTCCAGGGACCTTCTTGCGAAGCAGAATCTTCAATAGTGTTTGGTTTTGGCTGGTTCTTGTAAAATTCTTAGAAAATCATAGAAAAATCAGAAAAATGCAAACTCAATTTTGTTTGTTTCCTTGTGAATAACCCTACAACTTTTGTAAAGCATCACCCTACTTTTGAGTGCTAGTTTTTGCATGAAAAATAGAAAATAGTTAAACCTAGATCTGTTGTAGTTCAAAATCTGCATGTGATCTGTAGCTGAATTTTGGATATGTTGTGGGTAATGTCATGCCTAGCTTCTGTACCAAACATTGAACAAATTTATAATGTAGATCTTTTATTATCAATTGTTTTGTTTTTATGATGAATCTGCCTAAATGATTTTTGTAGCCAAAAATAAATAGATTTTTGTGCTCAACTTCTACATGTGATCTTGTTATGCCTAAGTACACTTCTGATGAATTAATCATGATTTTTTATCTGTCAGAAATATTTAATCTTGTTTTATGCTTAGTTTTAAATATAAATGCATTGCTCAAGATCTAGAGTAGCTCTTGGTGTGTTGGTTGTTTTGCTAGCCTTGATTTGAGTCATAGAACCAGTGAGATAAAGTTGGGATCTATTTGTTGTGTATTTATTTTATATGCAATTCTCATGATTGGATAGCTAGAATTTGTCTTTTATGATATATTTAATTCATAGCTCTCCTAAGTGTGCATGTGTATGCAGTGGCTTGTTTAGGCTTGTAGTGCTTCAGAAACACACCCACTGAATTTTATGAATTTATTTTATGAATAAGAGCAATAAAGGCAAATTGAAGCTTAATATTGAGTTAAGTTGGAAAACCATCAACATCGCACCTAATGGCTTCATGAATGATGTAAATCATGCTAAGAAGCTAAGTGACACACCTTGCTATTTTGTGAATTTAGATTAATTTATCTACCTAAATATGTACACAGTCACTATCAACAAGAATAATTAATAAAGAACCCTATATTGTTCCTTTATCGGAAGAGTATGCTGAATGTATGTTTATCTAGGTGAATGTGGTCAACCATGCACCCCATGGTTGTCATGTGTGGTTTTATCATTAATTAAATCAAAACCGTCAATTAAACCTTGCATTTGCATCCTCGTGTAGATCTTCCCGATGGTAGCTATTCACTCGTGCCGGAAGGAGGAGACGAAGGTGCTGACGGTGAGCTACAGTACGTGGACGTGGCTTAGGACCTGGACCAAAGTCCAGAAGGGCCCAAGGCCAACCTTGCTAGCGAAGGCAAGCCCCGGATCATTAACCCTTCTTTTTAAAATTATGCAATTACCTTTGCTATGTTTGTGCATTTACGTTTCAGGAGTTGAATGAAACCCTAGATGCATGGTCCCTAGGTACCTATGCTCTTTTACTAGTATGCTACGTCGATAGCTGCTGTGCTATAGGACCGGTACAAGTCGAGTGATGTTCGTCACTCGCGAGAATAGGTTCTTATGTTGGAATCATAAGCCCTTTTTAAATGGATTGCTCATGTGGTAAGAGCATGGGATTTGGGCTCCAGTCCAGTGGCTTTTGTGGGCTAAGCTTTGGAACGTACTAAGCACTTGTCGGGAATGGGACCGGTAAGCCTAGTACCTTAATGAGACGGTGCGGGATCTTACTATTACTACTGTTGAGTATTCACCTGCCCGGCTAGCTACCGGGAGGTGGGAACATGTGTGAAGCTAGGTGCCTAGCGTGGTACGCAAAATAGCCGTGTACCCGGGACTGTAAGATTCGATCCCAAGCCGAGGACTTTTGGGAACTGCCTGGTAGTTGTCCAATGTGAGGGCACCCTACCGTGTGTTCAGGTTTACCTTGCAAGGTTATTAATCAATCGATTGTCGGCCTCTCACCGTTATCTGAGACTGCTTAATCAACTGGCCATGATATCCCTTAATGATGGAACTTGTGAATATTACTGCGTGAATTAATTGTATTGCACAATTCTTGATTGCAGTAGTTGGCTCATTTAGAAATGGTTATTAACTAGAAATTGAGCTAAAATATTGAAAGTAAGGACATACTCTTTATTGCTTTTCAGCAAAAGAACTCCACCGGCCAAAAAGCCTCTCATGTCTAGAGTTTGGTGATGTAGTTATCACCTGACGGTTAAGTCTTGCTGAGTATTAGTATACTCAGCCTTGCTTTATAAATGTTGTTGCAGGTGTTGTTTGGCCTGGAGAGATTCCACCCGGCTGGGAGCTGGAATGGGTGGATGACGACGAGTGATGGCACCACGGATGGCCTCCCGTGATGTCTACCGTATCGTAGTTTAAATTCCGCTGTTTTAAAACTCTGAACCTTTACTTATCATGTCATGAACAATGGTTTGTAATAATTAAACCCTTAGGGGTAATTTGGATTTAATTTGTGTTTGTACTCTGGACTCACCTTCGTGTGAGTTTTAATGCATATGTTCGATCCTCTGTGTGATTTCCAAGTGATTTATCGGGTGTTAACCCGGCAACCAATGGTGGGATGGTACTTTATTATCACTTAATGACCAAAGTGGATTGGTTTAGGTGATAGCACGGTATTTTCCTGGGCGGGTTGTCACAGTAAGCAGAAGGATAAAGAGCCTCTGCAAAATTTGTTTAGAAGATTTGTCCATCTCAGGGCCCAAGCACCTAATGTAATGGACGTCGTCGCTATCAATGCTGCAATCGTGGGCCTGAGAGCCGGGTAGTTTTGTTCGCATCTCATGTGCGAAAGGCCCAAAACAATCCAACGCTTGTACGAGGAATTTGAGAAGTAATGTCGCTCAGACAATGACTTTAGAATGTGTATGGAGGAGCAGTCTCAGCAAAAGAAATCTGCCAAAGCTAACCAGTCTAGCAAAAGGGATTGGTCCAATTCCAGAAATGCCTCACACTAATCCCAGGAATGTTTTTGGCCTAGAGGGGGAAGTGGCTCAGGAAAACTGCAATCCCAGAGCGTTACCCCAAACCAAAACAATAGCCCTCCCAGCCCTCCACAGCAAAATCAAGGGGGCGGCCGCAGAGGCGGGAGGAGCGGCGGCAGAGGTAGAGGCCGTGGCAGAGGCCGAGGCTACCAAGAGAAAAGAAAGCGGTACTGCATTTTTCACAAAGAGAATGATGACCATAGTTCAAACTATTGCCCAGACAAGAAAATGTCTAACGCCATCCTAGAGGAAGAGAAAAAAGAGAAATAGAGAAACAGCTCAGTCAACCATTCCGCTCCGGCTTGGCAAAACCCAAATTTTGGAATGAACGCTTTCACCAATCCTTTCCAACCACTTCACTTCCCACCACCTATCCCAAATTACACCCAGCCACCGTCCTGGCAATCCCAGGTTTTCCAAGATCAAAACGTCGAGTGTAGGCCCATTGATCAACACCCCATCACTCCTCCTCCCTCGTACAAAGGCCCAACTGCTCCCTTCTGACGGAACCATTCTCCCATTTTGGGTGGCTCTGCTTTGGAATTTGACTGCAAGAAGGCTAGGAAAAATTACTTCTGCGAGGTCCATAACATCAATATGGAGGGAAGAGTAGAAAGAACTAGATGGTCGCACATCCCGATCACCTTTTCCGAGGAGGATGTGAAGCTCCAAGGTTTTCCTCACAACGATGCCCTCGTGATCGAAGCCAACATAGCAAGCTGGACTTTGGAAAAGCTTCTAGTGGACAATGCCTCATCAGCAGACATAATCTTTGCAGGTGCGTATGACAAAATGGGGTTGAGTAGAAATCTGTTACAGCCTCCCGACACACCATTGTATAGTTTTGGAGGGCGTGTCATTCATGCAGTGGGGAAGGTTTCGCTCCCGGTATCTTTCGGCACCGTCCAGAATGCCAGGACAGAGTATTTGTCTTTCGATGTGGTAGAAATGTATTACCCCTACAACAGAATCCTTGGGAGAGGTTTTCTCAACAAGTTTGAAGCTATCATTCATCAAGCCTACCTGTGCGTGAAGATACCAGCGACACAAGGGGTCATCACACTCTGGGGCCACCAAAATGACGACCCAAACCTAGAGAGGGGCAGAACTCCAGGCCAAAGAAATGTCAATGCTCTCGACGAGACGGCCAAGGCCAAATCTGTGGAGAAGCAGCCGAAAGTAGACAAGGAAAAAATCAATGTGCAACCAGACTGCGACACTAAGAAGGTTTTGTTAGACGAAATAGTTTGGGATCAAACCGTTGTCATTGGGTCGGATCTCGCATCAAGCAAAGAAGCGGAGCTAATCCAATTCCTCCAGAAGAATAAAGATGTGTTTGCCTGGTCCGCCAAAGATTTGACAGGTGTGGCCCGAAACTTTATCGAGCACAATTTGAACATCGATGCAGCCATCAAGCCTCGAAGGCAAAAACTCAGAAAGATGTCTGATGATAAGGTGGTAGCAGTCAATTCTGAAGTCCAAAGATTGCTTGACGCTAGTGTCATCCGCGAGGTCATGTACCCAGGGTGGTTGGCCAACACCGTACCAGTAAAAAAAAGGAAAATGGAGGATGTGCATAGATTTCATGGTCCTGAATAAGGCTACACCCAAAGATAACTTTCCGCTGCCAGTGCCGCCATCATGTCTCTCCTGGATTGTTTCTCTGGTTATCATCAATGCTGGATGGTGAAGGAGGATGAGGAAAAAACTAGTTTCATCACACCCTTTGGTACTTTCTGTTTTGTTCGAATGCCCGAGGGCTTGAAGAATGCTGGCCCAACTTTCACCAGGATGACAGGAGAGGTGTTCAAACCTCAAATCGGCAGAAACATACAAGCATACGTTGACGACCTTATAGTCAAGAGCAACGAAAGGTCCAATCACATCAGCGATTTGGCGGAAACTTTCGCCGACATGAGAAGGGTGGGGTTGAAACTGAACCCAGAGAAGTGTGTGTTTGGAGTTACCAAGGGCAAAATTTTGGGTTGTTTGATTTCGGCCAAGAAAATCGAAGCGAATCCTGACAAGATAAAGGCAATCAGGGAGATGGAGGAACCAAAAACCAAAAAAGACATTCAGAAGTTGAACGGTCGGGTCGTGGCTTTGAACAGATTTATTTTCAAGTCCGCAGAGCGAAGGCTTCCATTCTTCAAAGCACTGAAGGGGAAAGGCAAGGTTGAATGGGGCCCGGAGCAGAGCAAGGCTTTCACCGACCTAAAGGCTTACATTGAGAAGATGGCAGTATTGTCACCACCTCTCCCGTCAGAACCACTATTCCTATATGTGGCCGCATCCAAAGCAGCGATCAGTGCAGCTCTCGTTCGTGAGGTCGATGGCGACAAAGGGAAATATCAAAGCCCAGTGTACTTCTTCTCAGAGGCTCTTTCGGGTTCCAAATTGTTACACTCAGAATTGGAGAAGATTGCATATGCAGTGGTCATGGCCACGAGAAAGCTCAAGCATTATTTCGAGGCCCACAAAGTCACTGTGCTCACTGATCAGCCTCTCGACGATCTCTTTATCAACAAAGAAGCTTCGTCCAGAATTGCCAAATGGGCGACTGAGCTATCGAAGCACACAATTGATTTCGGGTAAAGATCAGCTATCAAATCCCAAGTTCTAGCATATTTTGTGGTAGATTGGACCTCGCCTGGCAATAGCTCTGGAGATGAGGAGGTGGTTCCTGTATGGGAAATTAGGTGTGACGGAGCCTGGGGGCGCAAAGGCGCTGGAATCACAGCTATCATTACTTCGCCGGTGGGGGTTAAGCTAAGATACGCAGCTAGGTTGGATTACTCAGATCCATCCGACAGGTGTACAAACAATACTACTGAGTACGAGGTGCTCCTTTTGGGCCTCAGAAAAGTGCAAGCTTTGGGAGCGAGCAATTTCCTGGTCAAATGCGACACTGAAGTCATCAAAGATCATGTTGAAAAGGAAAGTGTGGCCAAAGAGCCAGAGCTTATCAAGTACCTCGCCGAGGTGCGAAGGATGGAAAGGAATTTCTGGGGTTTTACTATCGAGCATCTGCCGAGAAAGAAGAATGGTGAAGCTGACGACTTGGCAAAAAAGGCTGCAAAAAAGGAGTTGATGCCTCCAGATGTATTCTTCGAGATCCTCACTGCTCCCTCAATCAAACCAGACAAGCAACCCCTCAGTACAGTCAATGCAATCGCAAGCATAGATTAGAGATCTCCTATCATCGCTTTCCTTCGTGGGCATTATGAGCTAGTCGAAGCTCATGATATGAAAAGGATGCAAGCTCGGGCGAAAGGCTACGTCCTTAAAGATGACAACCTTTTCAAGTTAGGTGTATGTGCATTGTTCCTCAAATGCATTCCACAAGAGCAAGGTATTGAGCTCATGAAAGAAATCCACAGCGGAATGTGCAGATCACACATCGCAGCCAGAGCTTTAGGTGGAAAGGCTTTTAGGTAGGGTTTCTATTGGCAGATGGCAATCAGAGACGCCGAACAGATAGTCAAAACTTGCAAGGCCTGTCAGTTTGCAGCAAAGCATCAGCGAAGGCCAGGGGCTCTTTCGCAACTCATCACACCTACTTGACCGCTACAACGTTGGGGCATGGACATTGTGGGGCCATTGCCTACAGCTCAAGGCAACTTCAAGTTCACCGTGGTAGCAGTTGAGTATTTCACCAAGTGGATTGAGGCAAGACCTGTCGCCACCATCACATCAGCTACCATCAAAAAGTTTTTCTGGCAGCAAATCATCTGCAGATTCAGTGTCCCTAGAGAACTCATAGTTGACAATGGGAAGCAGTTTGATTGCCAGGAATTCAGAGAATACTGTCGCATGATTGGAACGAAACTCCGTTTTGCCTCCGTGTATCACCCTCAATCCAACGGTGCAGTCGAAAGGGCCAATGGCCAAATCTTTTCAGCCATAAAGAAATATCTCTTTGACCAAAAGAAAGGAGAGTGGGCCGACGAGTTATCTAGAGTCGTTTGGTCGCACAACACTACTGATTCTAGAGCTACTAAATTCACACTGTTCAGATTGTTGTATGGAGCTGAGGCTATGTGTCCGGAAGAACTAGCCAACAAAAGCACCAGAGTTTTGGTGGGTTGCTCTCGTGAGAACGAGGAAGTGGACAAGGATTTAGTGGAAATTCATAGGCTTGACACGGTGTCAAATCTGCTAAAGTACCAAGAGGAAACCCGAAACTGGAGGAACAAAAAGGTATCTTTGAAGAACATTCAGGTTGGGTATTTCGTCCTGAAGAGAAAAAAGAATGCCGATTCAGTGGGTAAACTGCAATTCACATGGGAAGGGCCTTACATCGTCGTGAGCAATGTTAGAGGCGGGGCCTTTCATCTCAAGGATGAGGAACGTGTCGAGTTACCGCATTCGTGCAATGTGGATAACTTTTGCAAGTTTTTCCCATAACCGAAAGATTGTAGCAGTCGTTCGCATGGAACTATAAATGCGGACGACTCGTAAGCTTTACCTTTTGTTTTAGTTTTTTACTTTCGCACAGTTTAAATTCAATAACAAGGTTGTACTCTTTTCCTCACAAAGGGGGACTCCATCCTGGAGCGTGAGGTTTTTAACGAGGCAACCTTGATGTAAAATTTCCCTTCCAATATGAATGGAATAATTTACCCCTACGATTATCGCTCTTTACTTTCATGCATATTTTAAGTGTTGTCTAAGATAGCCCACTCTAAACAAGTGAATTGAAGTGCTGCGCAAAAGCAGGCCACCCACAAGTGGTGAAACATAGACGATTCACAAGAATCGATATCCTTTAAAAAGCTATTTTCGAAAAAGCCCATCCACAATGGATGCATCAAAAGCGGTTCATTTTGAATTGAAGCAGCATCAAAAAATTGCTAAGTCATAATTCGCTCTTAGTTTTGGAATAGCGAAGATCAGTTTCGCATCGCGGCACCAAGGCAAAACAGCGGAAAACTTTCGTTATCGAAAAACAGCTTCGGGCTGCAATATTCAACACTTTTCGTCCAGGCCCTAGTCCTACAATGCGTCTCACGCCTAGGCGTCCCATGGTAGGCTAGTTTTTCCATAGCAAAAGAAACAATCGCAAAAACAAGCGAATTCATGAATCACCTTTCATTGACACCCAGATTCTTCTTTTTGAGCTTCCCTTCAGAGAGAAGTATTGATCATTACAAACTAGCAAACAAAGTTCAAGGCCCGAGGCGTCGCTCGGTAGAACACTTTATGTTTAGCTTACATTCTCCCAATTTCTGAAGGGGGGAAGATGTTTTCTTTCAAAAACATCAATCGAAACCTGCGAGAATGTTAATTTAAGTACATCATATTCACGAAAAAGGCAGCTCTACACAGCTACCTTCCGAATACCACCCTCCATGAGTTTTAGCCATGTCGTATACAAAGTAGTGATCCGCTTCTCCTTCACAATGCGTTTCTTCTTTCACGACTGGGGCTTCGGTCTTCTTCGGTTCAAACAACGCCATCTTGCTATTATCATTCATGGTCATGAAGATGCGAAGGGGATAACTATGCAAGGAATAGTACAAAGTACAACATTCCCAAAATTCATCAAAAGTTCCCGTAGGGAATTGGCATTGAAAGACCTTCCAAGACGCACTGCTGACGCAGGTGTTGGCACGGTTGAAAGTCACAGGCATCACATCCAATGCTACGTCCTCGTTTGGCGTCTGCGAGCACAATTTGCACAAAGTTTTTACATCATGCTCTTCAAACATAAGCAAATTTACACTAAGTAATCCTTAAGAACGTTCATCGCTCTACACCTCAGAGGTGGGATCTAATGCAGGACTCGACGTCGGTCCTTCGTGCTGTAGTGGAGCGAGGGTCTCACCAGTGATCGGATCTTCGTTATCTCTTTCTGTGTCAGTCGCATCGCGAACGGGAGCCCCAGGGACGGCATCATCGCCTTCATCACCACCAGCCCTCGGCGGCCAATCGCGATATGGCCCATAGGGTCCAAGCATTTCTTCCGCGCTGTGTATTGCCCGGTGCTCCCGAAGCTCCAAAGCTTGTTTCGCCTGGCCAAAATAGAGCTATGAGAAAGGAAACATATCACGAATCAGGAATACGAAAAGATAAAGAATTAGCGAAATCAGTTAAAAGAATCGAGAGTCATAAGAATTAAGACCTTGGCTAGTCGATCGGCTGCTTTCTTTCGAGCATGATCACGACCACTTTTTGCCTAGAAATTGCGAAGCACGATCTTGGTAATCGTGTCTACTGTTTTGCTAGGGGTTGGCAAATCCTCTGAAGATGGGAACTCGAATCCACCAGTCTCGAAAGCTTTGAAGTGCTCGCAACCTCGAGTTTCCAATAGGTGAAAATAGCCTCAGAACTCGTCGCCGCCCCGTAATCACCAATCTTCGACATAGTGTCAGGCAGCAAATTCAGTTCGTTGTTCATCCACGTATAGTAGCTGGCGATGTTGTCAGTGACCCGAAAGGTTTGGGTTTCAGCACCATATCGCTCTAACGCTCGGCAATAAATTTGAGACCCCCATTGGTGGCAGTAGGATTCATTTTGTTCCAGGGTCGTTTCCAAATCAGCCTTTACTTTCTTGAGCTCCTCAATAAGGGCATCGCGAGTCTTTATCTGCACTTGATTGGCATCATTCTGAGTAACGGCGTCACGAAGCTCAGTACGGCGTTCCTCGTACAACTGCAAGCTCTTTTCAAGTTCTTGTTTCAAAGCTTCCATAGCGGTCTTTTGCTTAGAGCACTGTTCCAACATGTTATGAACTTGACTAGAGAGTCGCTTGGATTCATCCTTCAGTTTTGCATTTTCTTCTCGCAACTTTTAGTTTTCTTCCTCCAGGCGCAGTTTCTCTTCACAAGAATCACCAGCAATTTTTTCATACCCCTTCCGGCCAGCTGCTATCCCTTTAGAAAGAAAGGATTGCATAGCGTCTAGTAGTTGCTTGCCATCAAGACGTTCCAGAAAAGTTAGGAAGTCTGCATCCACAAAACAAATTGAGTCATCAGTCAAGGCACAAAAAAAAGCGAAGCATGGCTTGTCCAAATAGTTTAGACCAAGTTTTCACTAGCAACAAGGGAGGAGGCTCGAAACAAAAAGATTTACCAGGCTCCAGGGCCGAGGGGTCAGTACCCAATCCAAATGTTTCGTGTTCTTCTTCTCGTGGCTGCATGTCTTTGGCCCCCATCGAGACCAACGTGGTCGCCGCTGAAAAGTCACGAAAAGGGTAAGTCGATTTTCGAAAGCAAGAATTTTGCTAAAAAGGAAGAAAGAATTTTCGAAGGCACAATACCTGAGGTTTCGAGCAGAAGGGAGTCGCTATTTTTGAGTCTTAATTCATCGCTTCCTCCGATCGATACTTTGGCATTTCGTTCAACCTCGTCAAAGGTTGGGGGCGGAAATTGGGATAAGTTTTCTTCAGGTACCTCAGTGTCGGTCGAGCCTGTCAGATGGTGAGATCTAGACAACCCACAGGGGTGTTAATCCCTGTGGTTTAGTTGTTCGGCGAGGGGGAATCTAAGGCTAAGAAATCAAAGGTTGCGCACGAGCACACGGAACATAGAGAACACGACGAGTTTATACTGGTTCGGGCCTCCGGAGAGTAAAACCCCAGGTCCAGTTGTTTGTGTAGATTGCTTGGGGATTGCGTATCGTTACAAGGGGTCGCCCTGCCCGCCTTATATTGGCCAGTGGACAAGGTCGGTTCCCGGACTCCTGGTTGGTTACGACCAGGAGACCTAAATCTAGTTGATTACATCGCTTGCCATATCTGTCGATCTGCTTTGGTCGGAATCCACTGATGTCTTGCCTTGCACGCCAAGTCTTGAAGTCGTTCTGGATAAGGTCGTCTGGGGAATCTTCTGGAAGGTCTTCAGGAGGTCATGTGGGCCACCAACTAGGTCGGTTTGGCCCACTAACAGGTCGGTGAGTCTTCTGGTAGGCCGGACCCACTTGTCGGGGATGGCCGTGAGCCTGGTCGGTGGGGACCCAGGGGTACCCATGTCTCACAAGCCCCCGAGCGAGGTGTAGGTGCAGCGACCTTAGAAAGGTCATGACGAAGTCATAGGGCTATCGACAGGTCGAATAGCATGCACGTCGGTCAAAAAGAAAAGAACAAATCGACTTAGCAGCCGACCTGTCTAAAGTTTTTGCCGAACGAAAAGAGGTCAAGTGACGACCTATGGGAAGCAGACTTCCAATAGATCGAAACGACGATGAAAAAATTTTGAGGGCATCAAGGATGCACTCATAGAGTAGTATCCGAGCATCGTGGTGGGCAGAATGGCCGATATGATGATCCAAAAAAGAAAGAGAAGAAAAGGAGGTCGAGTAACGTCTTGATGAGAGACAGGTTTCCCAACAGGTCGGTACGACGAAGAAAACAAGAGGGCGTCGAAGACGCTCTCGTAGAGTAGTCCCCGAGCATTGAAGCAGGCAGCATGGCTGGTTTGATGCTCAAAAAAGAGAAGAAAACTGAGTCATGGTCTTGATTAAATGAAGTGTAGGGACACCCAGATCTCCAAGGATGGCTGCAAGGGGTCTGGCAGGGCCGACCTCCAGGAGGCCTTGTAGGCGTGCCGGTCTCAAAGAGGTCTCAAATCAACAATGTCCAGTATCCGAGGATACCCAGCAGGATCTTAAAAAGTGTGCCGAATGAAAAGGTCTTCTGTAGTGGTCGAAAAATTGCCAATGATAAAACCATAGGAAAATGTTGATCTTGAACGTATGGAGTGTAGAGACACCCAGATATCCTGCATGGCTGCAAGGAGTCTGGCAGAGCCACCCGAGGCATGCTGACCTTAGGAAGGTCTCAAATCAAAGCGTCCAAGCACCCGGAGATACTTGGCAGGGCCGTTAGGCACGCACCCCACAAGGAGGCCTTCATTCCTGACGTAAAATTCTGGGTGTCCAGAACAGGCTGGCAGGGCTACAAGAGCACACCGACCTCAGAAGGTCAAGCATTCGGGGTGCCCAACTAGGTTGGCAGAGCCGTAGACATACCAAGGTATTGCAAGACCTATGTATTAAGGCACGCCGACCTCAAGAAGGTCGTTTTGGTGTCCAGACGATCAACATAGCTACTGAGCATCTAGTGGAGCCATGGCACCGAGGTATTGATGACCTCAGCAATAGGCACACCGATCACAGGGGCCCGACGAAATCGCAGATGTAAAGCTTCTGAACTCTAGGTGCCTAGACGGATCTGGCAGAGCGGCGAGGCACGCCTACCCCGGAAGGTCTTCAATCGAACCTACGACCATTCTGCTCAGGAAACAAAAATATAGGCTGATTGGAATAGGTCTGTTTACATGCAGAGCCATAGCGGGTGCACCAGGACGCAGAGCCTAGCGGGTGCATTTGAAGACGCAGAGCCGTAAAGGGTGCGTTTAATCGTCGTCGTCGCCCGTAAATGTAGTAAGGCGCCGGGCCCTCTGACGTAGAGTCAGGCTTTGTCTTTTTCCGTATACTGCAGGATCATGGGTCAACAGTGGTCGGAGATTCCCTTGCCACCCAGAAAACGACAAACTGCCCACGAATTAGGGGGGTACTGTAGCCATGTGACTCTGCGGCGGGCTCAGGCATCATTGATGCACTAGTGACAAAGACGTCGCGAGACAGGGGTAAAGTCATCGCCTTTAATCGTGCACATGTCTGCAGGCCCTCTGAACCACGTGGTGCCAGTGTCATCACTTTGCCAACCACCCGAGGTCTGGCTTTGACTATAAATAGCGTCGTGATACTGAAGGAAGGAGGCAAGCACCGAGCATTGTTGAGCTATGAAACTGCAGGATAGTTTTGAGGCCATGCCATGGGCATGTGACCGTCCACCAGATTGTAGGATGTTGTGTTTTGTAGAGGCTTGGAGCTAGAAGAACTCTTGCGAAGTATAGGCAGCACCCCCACTCCTTGTATCGTGCCTTTGTAAGGTATCAAGGAGAGTTTGGAGGTGATGCTGTAGAGGCTCGAGGTGCAGCTGCATTCCATAGTCCAGCACAGAGCATGCCCTGCTACGTGCGGCGTTGTCCAGCTGTTCACCACAAGGCCACCATCGAGATCCTGAGGCTAGAAGAATTCTTGTGACGTGCCCGGCTGTAGCTGGGTACACCTCAAGGATTGCTCTAGGTAGATCAGGTCTTCGAGTATGTTTGTATTTTTGTGCCAGGTTCTGGATCCAATAAGGTCGCAGGCGACTTGTGTACCTTCGGAGGACCCGTGTAATGTTCGCTCTCTTCTGTCATGTACTGGTCGTTCTGACGAAATTATTCATCAAAGACCAAAAGTGATGTGATTGGGGGCTTATCGACCTTGTGAAGATCGAAACGTTGTTACCAGGACAACCTGATAACTTTGACGTTCCTCACGACCTAAACCCAGGGTGTAAGTCGCTGGGCTATCCATTGGCGCAAAATCCGGCGAGATCGACTCCCGAAATTATCGGCACAGAGCCGTTAGGGCGAGCTCCGTACAATAGAAGGAACTGCAACGGGCAGACCCGGTGGGGCCCTTATAAATAGAGCGGCAGGGACCATCGTTGACCGCACTCTTCATCTTCTTCGTCCCGTCGCCATCGCCTCCAGAGCCACTGTGCCATAGCCACCGCGGCCCCGCATCCAGCCTCCGCCCTAGCTCTCTCAATCCACCACCATCGATAGCGGGCCGCGCGCTAACCCCGCCATTCGCATCCTGTTCTGCTACGCATGCACGTAAAAACGCTAGTAACCTTTAGATCCAGATCCATTCAAGCTCGAGAAATGGCGGTGCCGGCTCGTGAGATCCCGGACCCGCGGACGGTGTGGGAGTCCTCAACGATGACGGAAGCGAAGATTCAAGCACTGGTGGACCGCGGGTTGTTGAGGCCTAAGGCGGAGGTGGAGTGGAAGGTGCCTACGGGTGAGGTTTTCCCGACATAGGATGACAAGGAGCAGGTCGTCTTCGGTTCCTTCTTCGAGCGCGGGTTCAACATCCCCACCGGTGATTTCTTCCGGGGTCTTCTCTTCTACTACAAGCTGGAGCTGGTACACCTCGTCCCCAACTCCATAACTGTAGTATCGACGTTCATTCATTTCTGTGAGGCGTATCTGGGGATATCTCCCCACTTCCTTCTCTGGCGGCATCTCTTCTGCGTGAAGACCACTGGCAAGCGCGCTGGTGTTGTAGGGGCTGTCATGTTTTGCTTGAGGTCGGGCCTCAAGTCAGAGTGGATTGATACGGACCTACCGGACAACACCGCTGGGTGGAGGTCGGATTGGTTCTACATCGCTGATCAACGGCCGGCGCTCCCAAAACGAACTGGGCACAAGCCCGTCAAGATACCGGAATGGGACCTGCCGCTGTCCTCGCGCGAGGTGGACGACGTCAAGGAGGTGCTTGCACTGGTCACTGACCTCAAGGAGAGGGGCGTGACAGGAGGTTCCGTCACTAGGTCTTTCTGCCGGCGCCTGATCCAACTGATCAAGGATCGGGTGCACCCGGCGTATGAGTACTGGGGGCAATCAGACCCCACTCGCGAGGTAAACCGCAAGGTCCCCAAGGAGGAGATGGCGGCCAGGGTTTCTCAGATCTACGCCGGGAAGGTACTAATCAAGAAGTGCCCAAAGGCGTATTCGTTGAGTCGGCCAGCTGACCTAGTAAGTCCTGGAACTACTAGGTCGTTTATTCTGTTCCGTTGCTTTACGTCGTTCTTACTCCTTTGCTCTTTATCTATCGCAGGATCGAGAGAGGCAGTTTTGGTGACCGGCCCCTCTTTCGAAAGGCGAAGAACCTCGTCGGAAGCTGAGGTCGGACAAGTACCAACCTCCGGCAGCTAGGCTGCTGGAGAATTATGAGTCAGACTCATCGGTGGAAGCTGATGAAGACACTGACCCAGAGGTTGGTGATGGTGTAGCAAACCGCCAAGAGGCAAGCTCCGCCGCAAAGCCCAGGCGCAGAACGAGGGCGGTAGCGGCGAAGCAGTCAACCACGACGGCTGCTGCCAAGGTCGGGGCGGTGAAGACCGCCAAACTCGAGGCGGAGAAGAAGAAGAGGAAGAGGAGGGTAAGTCCTCCCCCGGCGATTGAAACACCGATGATTCCTACACCTTCGGCCAGGGGGGTCGAAGATGAAGAAGATGAAGCTACCGATGACCCGCCGGTTGTTGAAGACCGGACGGCGAGGAGGTCATTGAGTCCCGCGGCCAAGAGGCAGCGGGAAGTGACGCAGAAGGCGACAGAGGACGACCTCCGTCATGGGATGGAGGCGCAGCAGGCTGCTGCCGGAGCGCAGGCAAGGATGCCTATGCTGGTGAAAGTACGGCCTTTCAGGCCTAAGCTACGTGCCCCGGCTACTGTGAGGTAGAGTCGTTCTTCTGAAACTTGTTCATGTGTTGGTCTTGGCTGCTTTTCTTTTTCTTTGCGTTGTTTTTGATGAAGACGTCTGCAGGCCGGTTGTCCAACCTGAGCGTGCCTTAGGTGATCAAGGGTCACCTTCGTGAACCAGGTCGGATGACCAGGAGGTCGAAGCTGGGACCCTGGTTGACGACGCGAGGACAGCAACTCCTCCGCCTGCTGCTGATGCTGGGGCACAGGGCTCTGTAGGCGACGTTTGGGCGTCGACCTCTCCCCCCGTCATCGACGTGGACCCCATCAATGCGGTGCCCAGCACGTCGGATCAGGATCTGACTGGGGACCCGATTCAAATCGAGCAGCCACCAAAGAATCCAGAAACATCCGGCGCGTAGGTACCGAGTTCGCCATCGACAGGGCCAACGTTGAGGCGTAGGGAGATTGACTGGAATGGTACTCCTTGGCAGGAGGATATCTTCGACGACAATGAGGATATGAGGGCGGTCCGGAACGCGATCTTGACGCTTAACGAGGCGTTGACGGTAAGCCTTTCTCTTGCGTTACCTGTGAAGACGTACTTTCAAACTGTATTTGATGACCTGATTTCTTGGAGCAGTCGCTGGCTGACCGTGCGAAGGGCAGGGCCGACCTGCTGAGGAATGCTGCGGCCACACAGCTGTGAGTGGTCGAGCTTGAGCAAGAGCTCAAGCAGGTCCGCGAGGCGGCGGCGGCGGACAAGAAGAAGCTCGAAGACGAGCTGGCTGAGGAGAAGCGCAAGACCCGGGAGGCTAATGCGCAGTTTAACATCGTGAACATCGGTAAGATCGAAATTTTCTTACAATTTTCTTCATCGTTGTTGTCAGAGTCTTGTACTACCGAGGTTCTGACCTCAGGATGTTACTGGTGTGTTGCAGAATTTCACCGTCGGGAAGACGAGCTCAAAAACGAGCTAAAGAACACCAAGGAGAAGGTTCAAACCTTGGAGGTGAACCTCCGGGAGGTCGAGGCTGGGGGCCAGGAGCTAAAATGGATGATGAAGGAGACCGTTGATAGTGAGCACGCTGTATCTCAAGAGCTGGCTTATGAGAAACAGGCTCAGTAGGACCTTGAGGTCAGTCTTGAGGTAGCTTTGAAGTCACTGCAGAATGACCAAGTAACCATTGCAGGGAAAGAGGTGGAGTTGAATGATCTGAAGAACGTTGCCCATTATGCCATGGACATGGTAGCGTCGCAGGTCGAAGGGGAGGAGCCCAAGCCTGCTATTGACCGTCTGATAGCGATGCCCGAGAAGCTGCTCGACCTACTGAAGGCAACGAGCTTGGCGGCGGCCACAACGGCATTAGTGCGAGTGAAGTCGCAGCACCCCGAGGTTGACATGATCAAGGTCGGGGGGGGGGATCAGACATGACAAAGGACCTCAAAGCCCTGGAGCTTGAAGTTCGTGATGCCGCTACGGCAGTAATGGATGCTCTTGACTACGAAGGCGATGACGGCGAAGAGTAGTCTTAGTCTAGGAGCTGTACCTCCTCCTTCTCCCAGCCATGTAAAATAATACTTGATGTAACCGTCTTTTGTTGCCTACATGACCTACTTGCTTTGTGTCTGTACGAACTTGGTAGTCTTTTAAAGTAATGACGTCTTGTATCTTGCCTCGCTAACCACTACTCATGGAGAGGCTGGCTTACCAACCACCACGGCTCAGCAGGGAGGCTTACGTGTGATCAGCGCGCGAGAGGGAGTCTAGGACTCAGGTTTGGCAACCTTTACGACCAAGCAGGCTCGCAGCGACACAAAGCGGGTAGTCATGAAGGATGATGTCCTCAGGTCGAACGACCCTTAGGTTGGCATTAAGCCAAGCCCCCAAGCATGTCGAGGGGGAGGAGTAGAGTAGATTTAACCCCCAGGTCGTATGACCCATGTGTTGGCTTTGGCCAAGCCCCCGAGTATGTCGAGGGGGAGGATTGATGACATGAGAGAGGAGAAGGTAGGGCTCAAGACACAGCAGATGACTGCTTGAACTAATATTTATTAAACTGAAAAAGGTACAAGGACGAGGAATACATAGCTGTGATAAAAACTATTCTACGGATAGAATCGTCGTAGATGCTCCACGTTCCAAGGGATGGGTACGCCTTGCTCGTCACCCCATTGGAGGCGATATGTGGATGGGCTGATGACTTCGGTGACGATGAAGGGTTGGGCAGAAAGCTTATGCATGCCATCGGTCTTCTGGATGCGCCTTAGGACTAGGTCGCCAACGTTGAAGGAGGTCTCCTTAACGTTGCGATCGTGATACCGTCGAAGTTGCTAATCGTGACGAGCTTGCCTCATGACAGCAGCCATTCTCTGCTCTTCAAGGCTATCAAGGTCGACACGACGGGTCTGCTCGGCTTCTCCCTCCTCGTAGAATTGTATGCGTGGAGTTCCAAAGGCAACGTCGGTGGGTAGGATGGCCTCTGAGCCATAGACCAAGAAAAAGGGCGAGAAGCCCGTAGCAAAACTGACTTGGGTCCTTAGACCCCAGATTACATGTGGTAGCTCGGCTAACCACCGAGTAGCATAGTTTGAAGCATCGTCAAAGATACGATCTTTGATAGCTTGAAGAACCATGCCATTGGAACGTTCGACCTGGCCGTTGCACCGGGGGTGGGCAACCGAAGAGTAGTAGACGTCGATCGTGTTGTCTTGGCAAAAATCCCAAAAGGCAGATCCTGTGAAGGCCGTCCCTAGGTCGGTGATGATCCTGTTGGGCACACCGAAGCGGTGTGCTACGTCTTGCATGAATTTTGCTGCTTCTTCCGACTTTACTTTTGCGACAGGTCGGACTTCAATCCACTTGGTGAATTTGTCGGCGGCCACGAGTATGTACCTGTAGCCGCCTGGGGCAGTTCTGAACGAACCCACAGAGTCGAGGCCCCACATGGTGAAGGGCCAAGATGGAGGTATTGTGCGCAGGACCTGAGCTAGCAGGTGCTGCTGTTTGGCAAAGAACTGGCACCCTTTGCATCTCTTGATGAGGTCTTTGGCGTCAGCCATGGCCGTGGACCAGTAGAAACCGGATCGGTATGCCTTGCCAACCAGATTGGCGGATGCTGCATGGCAGCCGCACTCTCCACCGTGGATCTCAGCCAAGAGCTGGATCCCTTCTGATCGCAAGATGCACTTCATCAGGACACCAGTGGAGGTGGCTTTTCTGTATAGGTCGGTACCAATCACGACGTAGTTGGCGCTTCGCCGTGTGATACGTTCACGCTCTGCCTTGTCTTCTGGGACTCGTTGGTCGAGTAGGAAGGCTAAGAAAGGCTCGCGCCAATCATCCTCTTTTTCTGTCATCAGCACGTCGCGGGGAGGTGCTGGAGTTTGGTCAGGCTGTTCTGGATTGTCCGGATCCAACAGCTTGATTGATGGTTTGCGTTGGTCTTGGACGAACACCCCCGCTGGGACTAGAGCTCGCCAGGAGCCTAGTTTAGAGAGTACGTCGGCAGCGACGTTATTGTTGCGTGGTACGTGCTGAAATTCAATTCCCTCGAAGTGGCCTTCGAGCTTGCGGATCTCAGCACAGTATGCGTCCATTGTGTCTTTGACAGAATCCCACTCTTTATTGACTTGTTCGATGACGACCTTGGAATCGCCAAAAGCCAGTAGTCGCTTGATGCCAAGGGACACTGCTATACGGAGCCCGTGAATTAGAGCTTCGTACTCTGCTCCATTGTTGGAGGCTTTATAGTGTATCTGTAGAACGTACTTGAGCTGCTCTCCCTGAGGAGAGATGAGTAGCACACCTGTTCCTGCGCCTTCGAGGTTGAAGGCGCCGTCGAAGTACATTATCCAGTGTTCAGGCCGCTCCTTGGGAGGGGGCATCTGGATTTCTGTCCACTCCGACACAAAGTCAGCGAGGATCTGTGACTTGATTGCCTGCCTGGGGTAGAAATCGATGTCAAACTCTCCAAGCTCCACCGACCACTTGACGATGCGGCCATTGGCGTCACGGTTGCGGATAATCTCTCCTAGAGGGAACGACGAAGGCACCGTGATCTTGTGGGCTTGGAAGTAGTGACGCAGCTTTCTCGACGTGATCAGGAGTGCATAGAGCAACTTCTGAGGCTGTGAATACCGTGTTCTAGCGTCGGCCAGGACCTCGCTCACGTAATACACAGGTCGTTGAACAGGGTAGGCCTGCCCTTCTTCTTCTCGTTCGGCGACGAGAACCGTGTTGACCACGTTAGTGGTGGCGGAGATGTAGAGGAGAAGTGTTTCGCCTGGTATTGGTGATGTCATGATTGGAGGTGTGGTCAAGGACTCTTTGAGAGCCTCGAACGCCTTCTGTGCTTCTTCGTCCCATACGAACTTATCTGCCTTCTTCAATAGCTTGAAGAAAGGCAGACCTTTCTCGCCGAGCTTGCTGATGAAACGACCTAGAGCCTCCATCATACCTGTAAGCTTCATGACGTCTTTCTTGCAAGATGGCCTGGCCATGTTGCGTATTGCGTCGACCTTCACGGGGTTGGCTTCAATGCCTCGGTGTCCAACCATGAAGCCCAGGAGCAATCCGGAGGGAACACCGAAGACACACTTGGTCGGGTTGAGCTTCCACTGGAATTGTCGTAGGTTGGTGAAGGCCTCGGCGAGGTCGGCGATGAGCTGATCTTCCTCGGTGGTCTTGACGACCACATCATCGACGTAGGCTTCGACATTCTTCCCGATCTGCAACTTCAGACATTTTTGTATCACCTTCTGATACGTTGCTCCAGCGTTTTTCAGGCCAAAAGTCATGACCTTGTAGCAATAGATGCCATGGGGCGTTATGAACGCCATTTTGTCTTCATCGTCAGGATTCAAAGCTATCTGGTGATAACCTGAGTAGCAGTCGAGGAAGCAGAGTAGGATGCTACCAGCCGTGGAGTCCACGACCTGGTTGATACGAGGAAGAGGGAAGGGATCTTTTAGGTCAGTGTAATCGATACACATCCTTAATCCTCCAGTCTTTTTGGTTACAAGGACCGGGTTTGCGAGCCCAACCGGGTGTTTACATTCGCGAATAAATCCTGCAGCTAAGAGCTTGCAGACTTCGGTTTCTATAGCCTGCTTTCTATCTTTTGCAAAGCGCCGGAGCTTTTGCTTGATAGGTCGAGCGGTCTTGCTTACTTCAAGGGCGTGCTCAGCCAGCTCCCTGGGGACACCGGGCATGTCGGATGGACTCCATGTGAAGATGTCGGCGTTGTCCCTGAGGAAACTGGTGAGCGCGAGTTCCTATTTGGGGTCGAGGTTGGCCCCGATAGTGACTTCCTTGGACGCGTCGGACAGGCCGAGGCAAACTTTCTTCACAGCAGGACTTGGGTCCAAAGCTATGGCTGTACGCTTCTACTCTGGCACCTCCGGAGTGGTTTGGTCGATCTTGGCAGCTTGAGCGATCATGACCGTGGCTGCGGCTTTGCAGGCAGAGTCTTTGGCGAGCTCGATGGTGGAGCTCTCACAGTTGTAGGAGACCATTATGTCACCGAGGACGGAAAGGATTTCGTTTGGTGCTGGCATCTTCATGATGAGGTAGGTGTGATGGGGTATGGCCATGAACTTAGCCAACACAGGTCGACCGAGGATGGCGTGGTAGGAGCGGAAGTCCGCGACCTCGAACGTTAGGTACTCGATACGGAAGTTCTCCTTTGTGCCGAATGTGACCGGTAGGCATACACGACCTATGGGGTACGCGGCCTTGCCGGGCACAACTCCGTAGAAGGGTTCGTCGCAGGCGGTCATCTTGTTGAAGTCGAAGTCCATCTTTCGCAATGTCTTTGTGAAGATGATGTTCAAGCTGCTGCCCCCATCGATGAGGGTCTTAGGCAGGAACGCGCCATCAACTATGGGGTTGACGACCAGCGGGTAGGTCCCGGGGTCAGGTATATGGACCCAATGATCCTTCCTGGAGAAAGTGATTGGGTACTCTGACCAACGCAGGGGTTGTGGAGTTTCAGTATTGACTTGGCCGATCTCCCTTGCGTTCGATCGTATCTTCCTGTTACTTTTGGCAGCTTGGCGACCACCAACGATGAAGTTGATCTCCCGGTTGGCGGTCTGAAATGCGCCATTGGGGTTGCCCCCTTTTGGCGGTAGTGGTGGAGAGCGTTCCTTGCAGTTGTTGTCATTGCGGTTGTGGTCGTCTTGGCGATGATGATCATCCCTTCGATCGTCACGGCGCTCCTCACGTCGGTCGTCGCGACGATCGTCCCGCCGGTCGTTGCGATCACAGTGGTAATCGTTGCGTTGATCATCACGGCGGTCATCACGGTGATAGTCGTGGCGATAATCACGTCAGTCCCTATCGTCGTTGCGACGGTAAGGACGTCGGTCACTGTAATCACGTCGATCAGGTCGACGGTTACGGTTGTCGTAGAGGCGGCCGCTGTTTTGGTCGTCGTTGCTTCCGCTCTTGGTCTTCTTGGGCTCCGGGGGTACCCCTAGAGCACGCTTTAGTTGTTCACACTCCCTCATGGTGTGCTTGGCATCGCGGTGGAATTTGCACTGGTCGTCCATGACCATGTTGAAGTTGCCTTCCAGGAAGGTAGAGGGTCTGGGTAGTTCCGTTGCGTAGACGTCGCCAAATCGCTTGCGCGACCTGTTTCCACCATCGTCATGGTCTTCTCCATTGAAATCATGCATCACCGCGTCCTGAGTATCGACGAGCTTGTCGACGTATGCCATGAGGTCAGCAATGGTGTGGGCGTCAGCTTCATGGATCTTCTCAAAAAGCTTGAGGTTGGTGACTCCCTTCTTGTAGTAGGCGATGACGTCTTCGTCTTTGAAACCTGCAAGGGTGTTGCGATTCTCAAAGTAGTGGCTAGTGTACTCTCGGAGAGTCTCGTCGCGCCTCATCTGCACTCTGGCGAGGTGGTGAGTATTTTCAGGGCGGTTGTAGGTCGCCTGGTACTTGGTCGTGAAGAGCCGTGATAAAGTCGCCTAGGAAGTGATGCACTCTGCTGGGAGGTTATCAAGCCACAGGAGTGGTGCTTTGCCCATCACAAGGGGGAAGTATCCCGCCATGTGGTCTACATTGCCACCAGAGACGCGTGCTGTGATGCTGTACATCTTTAGCCAAATACTTGGGTCGGAGCGACCGTTGTAATTTTTGATGGCTGGCTTGAAGTCTTTAGGGTATCTAATTGTCCTGAGACGTCGTGAGAATGCTGGGAAGTTGTTGACTGCTCCAGGACTGGCTGACGGGGCATAGGCCATCAGGATGATGTAGAGGTCGTCTGGAGGACCATTATCTTGGTCGTACTGGGCACGACATAGAAGCTCTTGGTCATGCATCTGCCGGATTTCCGTTGGCTGAATAGGATTGTTGGCATTGAGGGGATCAGGGACCCCGTGGTCGCGATCGTAATTAGCACGGTGCGCTATCTCTACTTCATCTCGTATCCGACGACGCTGACTGCTCTCAGCATGGTTAGCCTGAACTGGTGGAGGCTGAGCTCCAGCGTTCTGTCCTGTGTTGGCGGCGGCGTTTTGCTGGACGCCGGTAGCATTAGCTGCGTTGTTAGCGACGTTGCATGCAGCGTTGGCGGCGGCATTGGCTGGAGGGTTGGCTGCAGCATTAGCGGCAGCATTAGCAGTTGGGTTGACCGGCTGCACCACTTCATTTTCGCCTCATCCCTCTTCAGTCACGGGCTCAAGGGGACCGTTGCTGTGACGTCGCTCGCGAGGGTGCTCAGATCTACTTCTGGAGTAGGAGCTTGCGGCCGATCTACTGTATCCTGGGCCTCTTTCTTCAACCTGAGCGGTGGCGACGCGGATGTGAGCTTGAAGTCGCCGTATTGTAGGAGTATCCTCGAGCTGACCTAGCGCAGCAAGGGCTGCACCCAGGTTCGCTTGAGGAGAGTTGTAGACTTCGTGGCCATCTTGCTCGAAATCGCGCAGGAGGTCTCTGGCACGCAGGCAGTTTCGACGAGGTTCGTTGCGTTGTTGAGGAGCTGCAGGAGCTGCGGGTGCTTGCGCCCCGATGTTGCCTGCTGGTTGATTGCCGGCACCTTGACCAACATTGCCTGCATGCTGACCTGCAGGCAGGGCAGCTGCAGCTAATTCCTGTTGACGACGTACAGCTCTTGCAGTGTTGGCGTTTTCACGCTCTATGCGCTGTTCGTCTGTCTCTCCGTCTTGGGGCGGTACATCTGCAGAGACTACCAAGACCTCGCGATCTGGGGTCTCAAACACTTCTCCCGGATAGTTCGGGGAGATAGTTGTACGGGCGACCTGAAACGCGAGGCGGTCTGGAGACGGCTCGCGGTTGATCTGACGGCGATGAGCCGTGGTGAGAGGTCGGTGAAGCTTCTTGAGTACACAGCATTGGCGAGCTGTGTGTTTGGAGTTCTCGTGGATAGGGCAAGGGTCATCGAGGTGGCTCCTGCAGTTTCCACGATCTGGTGTCTTAGGTCCAGATTCGATCTGGATCTTGCGCTTCATGTAGCGAGATGCAACGTGAGTTGCATTCCGCAGGACGAGGGGCATGCTGGATGAGGACGAAGGGGTCCTGCGAGGGCGTTTGACGCGCTCACAGACTTTGATCATGTCAGAGAGCATGCCTTCGACACGATCGAGTCCCGCGATCAGGTCGCTAGGAGTGGGTGGGTGGGTCTCCGCCAGTAGATCTGTCCCGACCTGCTGGTTGGAGGTGACCGCGTTGCTCTCGATGTGGAGGCAAGCGGCTGGAGTGGAGGATACCACCGGCATAGAGCCAAAGCAGATGTCGACGGGGTTGGCGAGGATGTCCGCCATGCTCTTCTGGAAGATGACGCCGTTGGTTGAAGCCATCGAGTTGCACGAAGAACCTTGAATTCCTCCCCTACCTGGCGCGCCAACTGTCAGATGGTGAGATCTAGACAGCCCACGGGGGTGTTAATCCCTGTGGTTTAGTTGTTCGGTGAGGGGGAATCTAAGGCTAAGAACTCAAAGGTTGCGTGCGAGCACACGGAACACAGAGAACACGGCGAGTTTATACTGGTTCGGGCCTCCAGAGAGTAAAACCCTACGTCCAGTTGTTGGTGTAGATTGCTTGGGGATTGCTTATCGTTACAAGGGGTCACCCTGCCCGCCTTATATTGGCCAGCGGACAAGGTCGGTTCCCAGACTCCTGGTTGGTTACGACCAGGAGACCTAAATCTAGTTGATTACATCGCTTGCCATATCTGTCGATCTGCTTTGGTCGGAATCCACCGATGTCTTGCCTTGCACGCCAAGTCTTGAAGTCGTTCTGGATAAGGTCATCTGGGGAATCTTCTGGAAGGTCTTCAGGAGGTCGTGTGGGCCACCAACTAGGTCGGTTTGGCCCACTAACAGGTCGGCGAGTCTTCTGGTAGGCCGGACCCACTTGTCGGGGACGGCCGTGAGCCTGGTCGGTGGGGACCCAGGGGTACCCATGTCTCACAGAGCCCAAGTCAATTGGTTCAATATTTTCCGGCACGCAGATATCGCCCTTTTCTTGTACCGAAGACTGCGGGTCAGTTTTTCCAGATTCTACCACAATGTCTTCGTCGATGTAGGATAATTCCTCATCACTGTCGATGACGTCCATCAATCCAACAACCGATTTGTCTGGTTCGTACGACGGGAAATTGGGGCCACAAAGCTCACCAGTTTTGTTATAATGTTCCTAGAGTTTCTCACCGGCTGCTTTCTGTTCGGGTGTTTGTTTCAAATGTTCCCTAGGATCGCAAGTCGTAGAGAAGTACACCTGTGCGCGTTCTGTCCTAGCTTCAATTTCTGCCAAATCCGGGTCAACTGGAGCAGTTTCAGGTTGATTTTTCGGCTCTTGTGGCTCCTTAGCCTTCGGGGGGTAAGTTCCTATTAGTTGGACTTTCCGTGTGGCCAGAACATCTACATTGTCAGCTTCCTCCATCGTCGGGTCAATCCGCGATCTTTTTTCGCGGGGCTTAGCAACCTCAGGTTGATTCTCCTCGATACGGATCCCTTTGTTTTTCTCGATGTCGCTCGTGGTTTTTCTTTTTGAGGTCGTTTTCTTTTCAAGACCAGCAGCCGGCGCCACGTTGTGAACTTTCTTCTTTTCTTTCTCCGCGGCTGCCACTTTTGCAGCCTCTGTCTTTCGTCGAATCAAATTCTCACTGATCTTCATCAACTTGGAGGGCTTCTCAGCAACAGGTGGCAATGTGGTTTTGGCAGCTTTAGCTTTTCGCCGTGCCAAAACTTCACTCGCTTTTGCAGGTTTGGAAGTGCCTTCCGTCGTGGCAATCATCTTACCTGATTTGCCTTTCTTTGAGGCCTCCGCTGGCTCAGATCCAATGTTGTCGGGCGGTTGCATTTTCTTGCCAGGCGCTATCGGTTTCGGATGCGGCGGGCATGGAACTTTAATTTCCACCAAGACGCGATTGACGCGACCTTGATGCTTCAAAATCTTTTGTGCAGCCTCCCACTCCTTGTGAGTGTAGTTGCCAATCATCTGAATGTCTTTCTTCTCAACGTTAGCCAGTATTTCGTCGTCAGTATTTCCCTCAGGGCGCTTGACGTTGAATTTGGGGCTACGTATCTCGTAGTCAAGTCCGGGCAGTTGCTTCATAGTGAAACCCCAGGAACCCCACCGAGACCTGCAGGGCCAAATGTCTGCCGCCACAAATTCCTCAAGAGCGTCTCGCGTCGTAATCACGTGAGTGGCTTGAAAGAAAGCGCTAGTACTAGCGGAGCTACGACTTCCTTTCGTAAGCTCTGGAGCCAGCTCAACCTCTAAATCCACCATACGACTGGCCAGGTCGTAACTTATCACCTTTTCACGTTACGCGTTCATCCCAATAACCAAAATAGTGGCGTAAAACCAGTAGGAGTTCCATTTATTAGCCCACTTGTTCTTGTAAGCTGGGGCTAATTCCACCGGAGGCTCATTTTTGTTAATCCGATGAGTCTGGAAGGTACAGCAACCATACTGAGCCTCTTTGTCTTCATCATCGACGGTGACAGTTTTCTTGGCCCAATGAATCTCAAAATGGCGGACGAAAGTGTCCACATCATTCGTCCCGGCAAAAGAGCGTTGCCCACAGGAACTTCAGAATTTGGGGGATTGAGTTGGGCATCAGTTGATGAATCTGAACATTATAAGCCGCCAATATCTCAGTGAATCATTTCGACACTGGCAGTCAAAGACCCGCTGTGAAAAAGTCATGAAACACAACACTCTCATTTGTCCGGGGCTTCGGAGTCGTTTCCCTCCCAGGAGGCCGACAGTCATCCGGTGAAAAGCAACCCTCTGAAACCAGGATATCCAATTCCGCCTGTGTCATCAATGACCGGCCCATGAAGCACGTGCCAGGCTTAACCAAATCTTCGGGGCCAGCGTTCACGCCGGCTAGATTCTCCCCTGACTCCTCGACAGCAGCAGTACCACTTCCTCCAGCGATTTCACCCTCTTCAATACCAACATCTGTTTTCTTAGCATCTGTGTCGCTCAATGTTATTTCCAAATCACCCCCACTATCAGAATCACTACTTTCATCGCTATCTGAAGTGGATGAAGAGCTGCCGCTCCCGCGAGAGCTGATAGACCCATCCAAGCCAGAAATCTTACCAGATTCCGAGCTGGACGACGACGAGGAAGACGCCGCGGCAGCCTCTCGCGGTATGCCTGACGGAGAGCCCTCGCCTTCCATCTCTTTCACTGTATGCCTGACGCGAGCCATTTTGTCTATATAGTTTCAATCTCAAAAACTCACGACGACGACAAGCAAATGAATTTGACTCACTTTGTCGCAAATCCAAAGGACAAACCTGTTAGCGTGATCTCTCGTCGGAGAAGAGAGCCTTCGGAGCAACGAAGCCTTAGGGCGCAATGAGCAATAGCGACAAGGAAATCAAGAGTTGAAAGCGACAACAGTGTGATAGCGCTGTCGACCCCCTCTATTTATAAGCAGGAGACAGCAACGGTCGAATTTTTTGAACGTAACAGTCGAAAGCGAGGGAAAAATGGTAACCCAGGCAATCCATCAGAGGCCGGTGCTAAGGAAGACATTTTCTTTGGCCTCAATTCTCGAACCGTGTGTTTCGAAGGCTTGAGCTTCCAGTTTCGCAAGCTTTGCGCCTTCGAGGGGCTTCTGTTGGGGGTTTCGGAGTCGAGGTTGACAAGGTCAATGTTTTTGAGTCACCGAGACATTCACGAACAATCCGAAGACGCTCCTTAGGCGGCAGCGAGACCCGCCAAACCATTTAGTTTTTCCTTCCTTTTAATCTTTCAGGTTTCGCTAGTTACCCTTCGTCGTTTGAAAGGTTCAAGCGTTAAGAATGGTCCTAGTTCTGCCCAGGGTTTGTCGTTGTTGGCTTTCCTGAGACGAAACCTTGGGAGATAATCTTCAGTTCGGGAGGAATCATGGTTTGATTTTCGCTTGGGGTTTCACCAAGGCTAATATCTCGTTCTCCACTATTTTGTCTGATGCATATTTTCAAGCACCGGGATTGGCTAGGTGAAGGACGTCTCCAAATAAGGGGTCTTCACCCGACAGGCACACGTGCACATGCCGGAGAAAGTGTCGTGAAGTGCTGTGAGAAATCAGGAAAGCACCGATTACGTGAAGACCCAATGGAGAATTCCCAAAAATAGCCTAGTACATCCCAATTAGATTCGTTTTACACAAGGTCAATTTCGGTATGCAAAAAGTCCGCTCATCTCCCTATGAAAGGAGGCTGACCAGCAGTTGTAAAGGGGATCGACTTTTGAGAATTACACTGTTGAGAGTTTTGTTTTCCCACCTTTCGTGTTCTTTACTTGAGTCTTTACCTTTCATTGTTCGTGTAAGGCTTTGCCATAGCACAACATTTTGAGGGCATTTTCTTGCGGGATTCTTGTTGGGTGTCACGTATGAGGACCTTGTACCTCTTTGGCTGGTGACTTTGCCCCAAGAACTCCCTTGAATCGACATGATTTGGTGGTTTTTCGAGTTGCTCAAGTTCATGACCTAGAGGGCCAAGATCCGCGATTCCCTTTGATTGAGAGCGTTTCAGTGCAATTCCTTTGGTGGAGAGGTTTCCTAGGAGGTAACCCAGGTGTCTCGGAAGTTTTGCTGCAATCCGTGGGGTGAATCGGGAGATTGGGCGATTGGAAGTTGGGGGTTGACCCGCGGCCAGTTTTCTGAAAGGGGCGGTCTAACCACCATAGGGAGCGGTCTAACCGCCTTGGGTCTCCCAGGTGGAAAGTTTGATTTTCCCGGATCTTTCTCTATGATTTTGTTCACCTTGATCAGAGGAGCGTTCTGGTGAAATCTTGGCTCGTTTCGGTGGTGTTTGCTAGGAGTTCTTGGCATGAGTTCGTTGCTGGGTACAGGAGGTTAGACCGCCCCTGGTAGCCAGTCTAACCGCCCCTAGGCCCCTGGTTGAACTTTTGGTTTTTGCCAAGATTCTCTAGTAGCTAGCTTGGCCTTGACCAGAGGATCCAGTGGGTGAAACCGTGGAGAGTTTTGGAGCTCGAAAGAGGTGTTTCAGAGGATTTCTTGCCTGCCCAGGAGTAGGCGGTTTAACCGCCCCCATACCCCGGTTGAACTGCCCCTGCTGGCCAGACAACTTTCGAGTTGTTTCCGCTACTGTGTGTGTTTAGGATCTGTGGCTGCAGGTAGTGTTTGTTCCTAGGACCAGTAGCACTTCAGTGGCTATGTGGTTTTGGCAAACGGAAGGTTGAGTACGGAGCGTGTGATTCTGGGTATCCAACCGAGTTCATCTTGTTCGAGAAGTCATCTCCTTCAAGAAGAATTTTTATAGGCTCCCATTTACTCCCCCCTCTCTGGTCGCCAGTTCGGTCCTTCAAGTGGTATCAGAGCCGGTTACGGGTCTTTCGGGACTCTAACCAGTCTGAGATCTAAAGATGGCGTACCAGGAACGGGGATCGGGTCCTCCGCATTTTGATGGAAAGAACTACCAGATGTGGCAGAGGCGGATGGCTGCGTTCCTCTGAGGCAAGGGTCAAATCCTTTGGGACGCTAGGTGAACACATCTTATGTTCATCCGATTAACTTCCTTGCTCCGGGATCGAGGGATATGCACGACACCAACAACAAGGCGGTCGACTACTTGTTTTATGCTCTGTGTCAGTCCGAATTCGATCGAGTTCAGACAGAGGACTTGGCTTGTAGGATTTGGGAAACGCTGAAGAATGCTCACACTGGAAACAGTCAGTTTCAGGCTCGGTTGTTTGCGACTTACCAGATAGAGTACGAGAACTTCACTCATCTCCCCAGTGAGTCCATCGATATGATGTTCCAGCGGTTCACGGTGATTGTGAACAACATGAGGGCTAATGTGGCCGCGCTCCCGTACGATAATCATGATAGAGCCGTGAAGCTCCTGCACTCGTTGGATCATACTATTTGGGGCGAAAGGTCGAGGCCATTCTAGAGTTCGAGAAGTATGAGACTCTGACGGTAGACGAGCTGTTCTCAAAGCTCAAGTCGACTGAGGTGGACCGGGGTGTGACAGCCAAGCTTGAGGGCCCGACTGACTCTCATAGTCTCACCCTTATCGGTGGCTCAGGTGCAAAGTCTATCGCTAACCCATCCACCAGATGTACTCTTTGTCTTCCTTGATGTCTTTTTGAGGACCGGAGCGTCTGAGGACCGGTGGATGGTCGCTCCTGGCTGTGATGAGTGATTGACAACGTGGTGTGGACTGACTCTTGGCTGAGTATTGCAGGTGCAGGTTGCGGCTTGATTTGCGTTGGTGCAGGTGAAGAGCGGGCGCGAAAGGTCTATGCCTTGCGGGGCCTTCGAGGAGTGGAGAGACAAGTAGGCTCGGCTCGAGGGACCCGATGGCCTGTGGGGTCAAGTGCAGGCCGCATGGTGGCAAGAAAAGCAAGACGAAGTCGTGGACAGGAGCCGGTGCAGGGTAGCGGCTCACGACCGGAGTCTGCACGCGGGGTTTGCGGCGGTTCACCACAAAACCGTCGGGTTACTTGGTTGAGCCACAAAACCAAGACCGGAGGCTCGGCGGGCGGAGATGGGATCCGGGCGCGCCAAGAAGCTTCGATGCCGGCGGACACGTGGCGGGATCGCAGGGCTTGCATCGGGAGGACGCGGACTGCGGCAAAGGCGTGGTCGTGCGATGAAGAGGAGTGCTACATGACCTATTTTCCCCTGAGGGGTTTGTATCTCAACTTAAGTGCTAGGGGTAGCTTGGTCTTTTGCCCAACCCGGAGGGACTCATATATATTAGCCCTAGGGTTTCTGGGCAAACGATCCTTTCGGACTGCTTATCGTTTCCCTGCTCCATAGGCGTAGATTTTCTTCACCGTTTTGTAGAGAATCTGACCTCTGAGTGTATGGAAGCTTTCATGGTTGTGTCGATTTCCTTCTTGTAGCTCGTGTGATTTTCGTGTCTTTTTCTGGCTATTTTCATTGGATTTTGGTGCGTGGCTTGTACTTCTGATTCTGAGGTGTTTGAGTTCGGATTTTCTTGTGGGGATCATGGATAGATGCCTTGCGCATCTTTGTGCTTGATCTTGACCCCTCAAACTCCGGATTTGGCCTTAGATTTGAGGATTTCGGTTGGAACCCTAGCTTTTTGGTAGAGCTCGGTTGCGATTCGATTCCCGGTGAATTAGTTCGTTTGAGGTCTCAAGTTTTGGGGTATAACATCTCCTTGGGACGCTTCACATCTCCCCCAAATCTTGCCTCAAGAGCTCAAGCCGTTTTGGAGATCCATGGACGGATAGGTGAAGTCGTGCTTGCGTTTTCGAGTTCGGCCTGCTCTGTCTGCTCGTGGCAGACAGTCCGCCAGGTGGTCGCGGACGGTCCATGAGGAGCCAGCTGACCAAGTGTTCGTCGTGTTCTTCGCGTGTTCTTGCGAGCTCGTGTTTCGATCCGTTTTGTCCGGTGTTTTTGGTTGCTCGGAGTTTGCCAGACAGTCTGCGAGGAGAGTGCGGACAGTCGCTTCCGCGTGGACGGTCCGCGGGTAGGGCACGGACAGTCCGTTTTTCGGGGTGCAATACTGGAGGTTCGGGGGCTATTTTTGGACGGTTCGCCGTAGACCCGCGGTCGGTCCGCCTGAGCCTCGCGGACAGTCCGCCCGGAGCCTCGCAGAGCTGCTAAGTCTTTTGCTTCTTGAGTTGCACTTTCGCTTGGGGTTTGTTTGAGACTTGTTCCTAGGGTTGGTAGGTCCGTTGTGACTACGCGACCTTGGCAAGCTCGTGTGGGAATCCTAGGTTGTGAAGTTGGGACATAGGCCGAGTTCATCCTTCGGGAAGAATTTTTATCGGCTCCCATTCACTCCCCCCCTCTCTGGTCGCCTAATCGGTCCTTCAATTGGTATCAGAGCTGGTTACGGATCTTCGTGATTCTAACCAGTCTAAGATCCAAAGATGGCGTACTAGGAACGGGGTTCGGGTCCTCCACACTTTGATGGTAAGAACTACCAGATGTGGCAGAGGCGGATGGCTGCTTTCCTCCGCGGCAAGGGTCAGATCCTTTGGGATGTCACGGTGAACACAGCTTATGTTCATCCTGTGAACTTCCTTGCTCCAGGATCGAGGGATATGTTTGACGCCAACAACAAGGCGGTCGACTACTTGTACCGTGCTCTGTGTCAATCTGAATACGATCGGGTTCTGACAGAGGAGTTAGCTTGTAGGATTTGGGAGCAACTGAAGAATGCTCACGCTGGGAACGCTCAGGTTCAGGATCAGTTGTTTGCGACCTACCAGAGAGAGTATGAGAACTTCACTCATCTCCCTGGTGAGTCCATAGATGCCATGTTCCAGCAGTTCACCATGATTGTGAACAACATGAGGGCTAATGTGGCCATGCTCCCATACGATGATCATGACAGGGCTGCACTCTCTGGATCGTACCGTGTGGAGTGAGAAGGTCGAGGCAATTCTTGAGTCGGAGAAGTATGAGACCCTCACGGTGGACGAGCTGTTTTCCAAGCTCAAGTCGTCCGAGGTGGACCGTGGGGTGCGTGCAAAGATCGAGAACCCGACTGACCCTCATAGTCTGGCTCTCGTGACTGGACCAAGGACTAATGCTAACATTTCTTCGAGACATTTTTCTTTGTCTTGTCTTGTGTCCATGCCAGATGAGGAGTTTGACGTGCTTGGCGAGGAGGATCTCGCGTTGCTGAGCAGGCAGTTCGAGCGCATGTACACGAACCGGAAGAACGCTCGGAGGAGCTCGGGCATGTGCTACCGGTGCGGGAAGCACGGGCACTTTATCGCTGAGTGCCCGGAAGCCATGGAGGTCAAGCCCTAGCACAAGCACTGTCCAAGGACCGACCACAAGCACCGCTCGAGGGACGACCACAAGGGCAAAAACAAGTCCGAGCGGAGGCTGAGGAGGAGTGGTGGTCACAAGAAGAAGGAGCAAGTGATGGTTGCCGGAGCGAGCGACATCGACTCGAGCTCTTGCTACTCTTCGTCGAGCTCAAGTGATGAAGATGAGAACCGACACTAGGGCAAGCGGTTAAGCAAGAACATCAACGGCCTGTGCTTCGCCGCCCAAGGCTTTTGCGGCATGGCACATAGCTCCGCAAGCAAGAAGAGCAACAAGGACAACTCGGACTCCGACTCTGAGGATGAGGTAAACAATGATCCATCCTTCTTGGTAGCAGAGAATGCTAGGTTGAATGACTTGCTTGACAACCATGATGATGTGCTTAGAAAGACCAACAAGGAGAAGATGGAGTATAGGTCTTTGCTTGAAGAGGCTAAGGAGAAGGTGGTTGAGCTAGAGTCTTTGCTTATTGATGCTAGGGCTCAAATAGGTTCTCTTCAGTCTGCTCCTATTGTGACCAATGAACCTGAATGCACTGATTGTTCTGTTTTCCTTGGTGATTTGACTGTGGTTAAGGAAAAGTATGCCTCCAAGGTCAAGGAACTAGATGTGCTCAGGGTTGAGCTAGATGAGATGAAATCTAGGCCCTCTTTGCTTGGTGCTTGCACTTCTTGTCCTATTTTGCATGAGAAACTAGATGAATCGGTTGCTTATGCTAGATCTCTAGAAGCTGCTTTGAAAGCTCCTATTCCTACATCATGCTCTACTTGTGAAGTAAATGCTGTGAAAAATTTGGAGCTTGCACACTATGTTGATCGTTTGCAGGATGAGAATGATGAGTTAAGGAAGATGATGGGTTGGCTGTCTGGTCATGAGCCTCAGCTCAGGATAATGATTGAGGCATACAAGCGCTATGATGGGCAAGCGCTTGGGGCGGATAAGGTTGGTGGGGGAAGTGGTGAGAATGAGGGGAAGATCGGTGATATCCCAGAACCACCAAAAACCCACCATAAAAATGCCTATGCTCCTAAGCCAAATCCACTTAGGAACCGACTAGACACAACCCCAGCTCCACCCGTGTTTCCTCCACATACCGACAACTTCTAGAAACCCATCAAGTTCAAGAGTGACTTTGGGAATGAGTTCTTTGGGAAGAAGGGAGAGAAACCGAGTGAGGAGAAGCCATAGCCCAAAGAGAGCCCAAAACCAAAGCCAAAACCAAAACCCTTTCATTGTGAACATTATGGGAGGGATGGGCACCTAGCGGAGTTTTGCTTCAAGAGGAAGCATGAGAGGTTTGCTAGGGAGATGGCAAACAAGGACAGGTACCGCCCATCTCGTGGTGTGCCTGAGCCTAGGATGGCGCCAAGGGGAGAGGGTGTGGTGCATACCATTTACCCTCGGGAGAGGCGTGAGTTTGTGCCTCGAGGTGAGCCACCACATAGAGAAGGTGGTAGGCGTTTTGGGTTTGGGCGTGGTGAGTTTGCTGGACGTTCATTCGCTCGTGGCCAATATGAGTATGGGGGGAACGATCGCAGTTTTAGGTCCTAGAGGAGCTACGGGCCACGGTCTCCACCTTGTGGTACGCGTAGTCCTCCAAGGGGACGTGTGGGTGTTCCACCTAGGGTAGATAGGATGGCTTTGGGATGTATATGCTTGTGAATGGTTTTCTTTTGTAAAAATGCTATATATGATCCTCTCTTATGAGTTGAATGCCTTTCATGTTAAATTTGTGCACCTATGGCTATAGCTTGCTTAATTTGTGCTTGGAACCATGTTCTTTTCATTTGGGGTCAAAGACCCATCTATCATCATGAAATGCTTGTGCTTGAAAAAAAATTTGCTTCCATGTCATGTGCTTTAAATCCCTTATCTTGGGTGCTAAACCGTTGCATGATGTTCACCGTTGAGAAGTCTCACATTTAGAAGTGGACACATGGCTCGGTGGCTTTGAAATGACATGAGATAGCTTGTAGGTGTTTGTGATGATCTTGTGATGAGAATTTGTGACCTTGCATGAAGTTTGTGAGTTATATGTTGTTTGTGCTCATTTTGATCATGTTTAGGTCCTATGCTCCTGAGAGGGAAATTTTTGTGAAAAATGCTTTATTTTGATCATGGCTATGTCACATGCTTATATTTCCCTATCTATCTTGTTGGCGATGCTTGTACTAAATTTGTGGCTATCTTGCTTGTCTGTCTCAATTTTATCATGTTGTAGTGCTCTTTGTCTATTTGAGAAGCACATGCTTGCATTTGTAGACTTGATTCATGCATTACCAACAAGGGGGAGAGATAGTACCCAATTCTTGCTTTGGGGAGAAAGTTGCATCCAGGGGGAGTTTGAGAAAAATTGGGAGAAATGCATTTGTTCAGGGGGAGCTTGCATTCATGTGCTTTGGAGCTCTTTGCGCCTGATTTTAGCTGTGCTCTTTTGCCGATGGTGTCGAGCCCTTTTGCCTCAGCTTGAGGAGTCGGCAATCTTGGAGCATTTTATCTCGGTTGTGTCGAGCCGTTGCCCTTGTCTTAGGGGACCGAGATTTCTCTCTCTCAAGTAATCTCGTTTCGTCTTTTGTTTGGCTTTTGATCACTTGTGTGTGTTGTCAATGCACTCATCAAGGGGGAGATTGAGGACCAGAGCGTCCGAGGACCGGTGGATGGTCGCTCCTGGCTGTGATGAGTGATTGACAACGTGGTGTGCACTGACTCTTGGCCGAGTATTGCAGGTGCAGGTTGCGGCTTGATTTGCGTTGGTGCAGGTGAAGAGCGGGCGCGAAAGATCTATGCCTTGCGGGGCCTCCTAGGAGTGGAGAGACAAGTAGGCTCGGCTCGAGGGACTCGGTGGCCGGCGGGGTCAAGTGCAGGCCGCATGGTGGCAAGAAAAGCAAGACGAAGTCATGGACAGGAGCCGGTGCAGGGTAGCGGCTCACGACCGGAGTCTGCACGCGGGGTTTGCGGCGGTTCACCACAAAACCGTCGGGTTACTTGGTTGAGCCACAAAACCAAGACCGGAGGCTCGGCGGGCGGAGATGGGATCCGGGCGCGCCGAGAAGCTTCGATGCCGGCGGACATGTGGCGGGATCGCAGGGCTTGCGTCGGGAGGACGCGGACTGCGGCAAAGGCGTGGCCGTGCGATGAAAAGGAGTGCTACATGACCTATTTGCCGCTGAGGGGTTTGTATCTCAACTTAAGTGCTAGGGGTAGCTTGGTATTTTGCGCAACCCGGAGGGACTCATATATATTAGCTCTAGGGTTTCTAGGCAAACGATCCTTCCGGACTGCTTCTCATTTTCCTGCTCCATAGGCGTAGATCTTCTTCACCGTTTTGTAGAGAATCTGACCTCCGAGTGTATGGAAGCTTTCATGGTTGCGTCGATTTCCTTCTTGTAGCTCGTGTGATTTTCATGTCTTTTTTGGGCTATTTTCGTTGGATTTTCGTGCGCGGCTTGTTCCTTTGATTCTGGGGTGTTTGAGTATGGATTTTCTTGTGGGGATCATGGATAGATGCCTTGCGCCTCTTTGTTCTTGATCTTGACCCCTCAAACTCCGGATTCGGCCTTGGATTTGAGGATTTCGGTTGGAACCCTAGCCTTTTGGTAGAGCTCGGTTGCGATTCGATTCCCGACGATTTAGTTCGTTTGAGGTCTCAAGTTTTGGGGTATAGCATCTCCTTGGGACGCTTCACATCTCCCCCAAATCTTGCCTCAAGAGCTCAAGCCGTTTGTGAGATCCATGGACGGATAGGTGAAGTCGTGCTTGCGTTTTCGAGTTCGGGCTGCTCTGTCCGCTCGTGGCGGACAGTCCGCCAGGTGGTCGCGGATGAAGGACCAGAACGGCGAACCAGAGAGGGGGGGAGTGAATGGGAGCCGATAAAAATTCTACTCAAGAATTCGGCCTATGAACCCAATTTCACTCGGACACCTCCGCAAGCTTCTCTTGCCAAGTCCACGTAGCCACTGGAATGCTACTAAACCTAGGAGCAAGATCCAACCAACAGCAACACACAAAACGCAGCGGAAAACAACATGAAACTGCTGCTGGCAACCAAAACCGGTTAGGCCGGTTCCTGAAACTGGTCAGACCGCTTCTCTGGGACATAGCCTCTCGCAGGCAGGGGAAACCGGTCAGGACGGTTTGGCAAACCGGTCAGGCCGGTTTTGTCCAGGAAATCCCCAAAAGACCTTCGAGGCCAAAGCTGCCCCAAAACACCTCAAGAACCTCTCCACCTTTGAACAAGAAAAGCCATAGGACGAACAAGACTTTCCTGCTTAAAAATCCTTCACGACAGCCCACGGGGCTAAACCGGTCAGGCCGGTTTTGCCTGGACAGTCGGGAAGAACTCTGCCCGCGGGAAAAACCTAGCCTTCACCTCAACCGATCTCCCGATTCGTTCCACGGATCAAAGTGAGACTTTGGGGATAGCTGTGGTACCTCGTGGGCTACCTTTGGCTAAAAGCTCGGTCCCCAAAACCTACTCAATCAAGAGGAATCGGAAGTCAACCCTCAAGAACACCTTCCCATGGAATCCACCGAAAACCACCAAATTGAAGCCGTTTCGGAGGGTTTGTTGGAGCAAGATCACCAAGCAAAGAGGCACAAGGTCCTCATACGTGACATCCAACAAGAATCCCTCAAAGAAACGCCCCCAAAACTTCCCCACGGAAATTCCAAGAAAAGGCCCCGAAAATCACCAAAAAGGAAAAATGGGAAGAACACAAACAAGCCTTGAGGAACCACGCCAAATCATCTATACATAACAAGAAGGTTCATACAAGGTCTAGCTTCCGCCCGATCATCCTTCCCTCCCACAAGATCTCACCATGAAGCTCTCAAGCTAGTCCTAGAAATCCTAAGGAAAATAGGAAGGAAAACTAGCAAAGGGAAAATGAGCTAGGGTTCCAAGAGATGGCTGCCATCCTCTCACCACATGGGTTATATGGAGGCAAGCTGAAAGACTAAAATACCACTAAAGCCTAAACTAGGATACACGCCCACCAAGGGCACTTTGGGAAATTGTCTTCGTAACACCATCGGACGGATGCCCGGCCACCGCACTTCGCTTAGCCTCGACGCAAGCCTTGCGATCTCGACGCGTATCCTCCGCTTCGAAGCTTCCGGCGCCCTGCGACCCCAAACCGGTCAGATCGGTTTCCCAAACCGGTCAGGCCGGTTTTGGCCTGACAGCCACGCCCGGTCTTCGGCCTCGGCTTTGTGGCTCAGCCGAGTAACCCGGTGATTTTCTGGTGAACCACCGCAAACCCCACGAACTTGATGTAGCCTCCGCAAATCACCACTCATGACTCGGCTCCCACGAAGTCCCGGCTTGACCTTGGTTTTGAGGCTCAACCAAGAAACCGTCCACCGACTTCATCTTGCTGTCCTTGCCAGCATGCGGCCCGCACTTGACCCCGCTGGCCACCGGGTCCCTCGAACCAAGCCTACTTGTCTTCTCCACAGCTGGAGGCCTCACCAGTGACGACCTTTCGCACTAGTTCTTCACCTGCACCAACACCAGTCAAGCCGCAACCTGCACCTGTAATACTTAGTCAAGAATCAGTCCACACCACGTTGTCAATCACTCATCACACCAGGAAGCGACCATCCACCGGTCCTCGAACCACACATGGTCCTCAGCGGACGATTCGTGAGGAGCCAGCTGACCAAGTGTTCGTCGTGTTCTTCACGTGTTCTTGCGAGCTCGTGTTTCCATCCGTTTTGTCTGGTGTTTTTGGTTGCTCGGAGTTAGCCGGACGGTCTGCGAGGAGAGTGCGGACAGTCGCTTCCGCGCGGACGGTCTGCGGGTAGGGCATGGACAGTCTATTTTCGGGGTGCAGTACTAGAGGTTCGGGGGCTATTTTCGGACGGTCCGCTGCAGACCCGCGGACGGTCCGCCTGAGCCTCGCGGACAGTCTGCCCGGTCCTTGCGAACAGTCCGCCCGGAGCCTCGCAAAGCTGCTAAGTCTTTTGCTTCTTGAGTTGCGCTTTCGCTTGGGGTTTGTTTGAGACTTGTTCCTAGGGTTGGTAGGTCCGTTGTGACTACGTGACCTTGGCAAGCTCATGTGGGAATCCTAGGTTGTGAAGTTGGGACATAGGCCGAGGTCATCCTTCGAGAAGAATTTTTATCGGCTCCCATTCACTACCCCCCTCTCTGGTCGCCTAATCGGTCCTTCACTTTTCCATATGAGGAGTTTGATGTGCTTGGAGAGGACGAGCTGGAGCTGCTGACCAGGAGGTTCGAGAGGATGCACGAGAACCGGGTGAACACAAGGAGGAACACGAGGACGTGCTTTCAGTGCGGCAAGCCAGGAGACTTCGTCGCCGACTACCCTGAGAAGATGGAGAACAAGGACAACTACAAGCACCGGTCGAGGTCGGAGAGCAAGTACCGGTCGAGCTACGATCACAAGCACAAGCACAAGAACAAGGATGAGCGAAGATCGAGGAAGAAGGACGGCCACGGCAAGAAGGCCCGAGCGATGGTCGGAGCGAGCAACGTCGACTCCAGCTCCGCGTACTCTACCTCGAGCTCGAGTAGCAGTGAAGATGAAGGTGATCGGCGCAAGAGCAAGAAGGGGTCCAAGAACCTGAGCGGGCTGAGCTGCTTCACGCGAGACGGCTTCTGCAGCATGGCACACAGCTCTGGCAGCAAGAAGAACCAAAGGGACGATTCGGACTCCGACTCCGAGGATGAGGTATGTGACGAGCTTTCCTTCTTGCGCCAGGAGAATGAGGAGCTAGGAAAACTGCTTGATAATCGTGATGACATGCTTAGAGAGGCTAAGAAGATGAGAAAGGAGCTTAGGGCCTCGCTTGAAGATGCTAGGAGTAGAGTAGCTGAGCTAGAAACACAAAACCTGGATGCTAAGCTTTAAATTGACTCGCTTAAGGCTTCACCTGTTGTTACTGATGAGGTTGATTGTGCTGATTGCTCTGTGTTCCTAGCTGATCTTACTGCTCTTAGGGAAAAGCATGCCTCCAGGTGTGAGGAACTAGATGTGCTTAGGGTTGAGTTGGCTGAGCTGCAGTCTAGACCTTCTTTGCTAGGTGCTTGGACATCTTGTCCGGTCTTGCATGGAAAGATTGATGAACTTCGTGCTCGCATTGTTTCTCTTGAGGATGATTTGAAAGTTCCTATTCCTACTTCCTGCTCTACTTGTAAATTGCATGCTGTGAAGACTCTAGAACTTGCACATTATGTTGATCGCTTGCAGGATGAGAATGATGAGTTGAGAAAGTGTTTGAGTTGGTTGTCGGGTTAGGAGCCTCATCTTGGTATCATGATAGCAGCTTTCAAATACTATGATGGTCAAGCACTTGGGGCCGACAAGATTGGAGAGAGCAGTGGTGAGAGAGGTGAGAAAATTGGAGAGATTCCTATCCTACCACAAACAACACACAAGAATAAGTTTGAGCCTAAGCCTAACCATCTCAGAAACAAACTTGACACAACTCCAGATCCACCCATATTCCCTCACCCAACAAACAACTTCCAAAAACCGGTGAGATTTGTGAGCTCAAAGGGAGATGTGGTTGGAGAGAAGAAGGGAGAGAAACCTAGTGAGGAGAAACCAAAAGAGAAGCCAAGTGAGCAGCGTCAACCTAAGCCTAAACCAAAACCCATACGGTTCCATTGTGGCTAAGGAGTGGGTGAACAAGTACAGGTACAATCTCTTGGTGTGCCTGAGCCTCGTATGCCACTGCCCAGGGGTAAGGCGATTGTGAGAAGCATTCCAGCATGGGGAGATGCGAGTTCCCGCAGTCGAGGGGGTTTTCTGGAGAGGGCGGTCAGACCGGCCTGGTGGGGCGGTCAGACCGGCCCTGCCCAGAGGGGGGCGGTTAGACCGGCCTGGCTAGGCGGTCAGACTGGCCCCCCAGCATTCTAGGCGGTTTGGTTTTCAAGGTGGCGATTCGAGTGGTTTCAGTTCTGGTGGTCATGGTACTGGTGGTTGGCATGGTGAGTCTAGTGGTGTTGAGTTTGCTAGACGTTCTCCACCTTGTGCTCAATACGAGGGTGAGAGGAGTCAAAGCTTTGAGTTGGAAAGGAGCTACAATCCACGGTCTTCCTTTTGTGGCTTTCGTGCTCCTCCAGCGAGACGGGAGTGGTTTTCCCGTGGTGGTTTCAGTTCTAGTGGAGATGATAGGATGGGTCCGAGGTTTGGTGCTCGTGGTAGGATTGATGCCCACTTTCGTAGGAACGCTAGGATGGATCGTGCTAACCCCACTTTGGAGCAGATGGCTCAACACTGGTTTTACTCTGTTGGTACTAACTCCAGTGTTGAGTCATTTGCTCATTCACGTGCTCGTTTTTTGAATTTAAGGTGGGAGGTTTGGGGAACGTTTGGTTGATCAACTCCGGTTGCTTGAGGCACATGACCGGAGATCGGGGGTGGTTCTCCAGCCTCACCCAGGTGGTGTCCAGGACATACATCACCTTTGGGGACAATGGACGAGGGCGTGTACTTGTGGAAGGTGAAGTGAGGGTAAGTGACAAAGTGGTGCTGAAGCGTGTTGCCTTGGTCAAGTCGTTGGGGTTTAACTTGCTCTCTGTTTCCCAGCTTCTTGAGGAAGGTTTCGAGGTGTTGTTTAAGTCGGGTGGTTCTCGGATACTTGATGCTCGAGGTGACCTTATTTGTGTGGTCGTTCCCGAGGGTCAAATATTCTGAGCGGATTTCTCTCAGAGTTCGGGTGTTTCGAGGTGTTTCGTGGCTGGTTCTTCGGGTGAGTTGTGGAAGTGGCATAGGAGGATGGGTCACTTGAGTCTCGACTTGTTGTCACGCTTGAGTGGACTCAACTTGGTTCAAGGATTGCCCCGTTTGAGGTTCAAAAAGGATTTGGTGTGTGCACCACGCAGGCATGCTAAGATGGTAGCTGCTTCCCATGCACCCCTCACTGATGTGATGACGGAGCGTCCATGCGAGCTGCTCCATATGGACCTTGTTGGCCCAGCTCGTGCGTGATCTGTGGGTGGGAAGTAGTACGTCCTGGTTGTGGTGGACGACTATTCTCGGTATGCTTGGGTTTTCTTTTTGGACGAGAAAGGGGAGACATTTGGTTTTGTTCGAGATCTTGTCTTGAGGTTGAAGAACGAGAGGCACGGAGATGCCACACGAGCGATCCGCAGTGACTATGGCTCGGAATTTAAAAACTCTCGTTTCGAAACCTTTTGCCGTGACTTGGGTCTTGAACACCAGTTCTCTAGTCTGTATACGCCTCCCCAGAATGGCGTGGTGGAAAGGAAAAACAAAACCATGTGTGAGATGGCTCGGACGATGCTCGATGAGCACAGGACTCCGAGAAGGTTCTGGGCTGAGGCGGTCAATACCGCGTGCTATGTGTCGAACATGATTTATCTCCGGTTCCATAAGAAGAGAACTTGCTACGAGTTGATGCACGGTAGAACCCCCAAGGTGAGTCACTTTCACGTCGTTGGCTGCAAATCCTTCATTCTTAAGAAAGGCAAGAGTTTGGACAAGTTCGATGCTAGGTCTGTCGATGGCATTTTCTTTGGTTACGCGTCTCATTGTAGAGCCTTTCGGGTGCTCAATCTTAACACTAACCAAAGCATGGAGACTTGCGAGGTTACCTTCAATGAGACACGACCACGTAGTTCGCTTGTTTTTGAGTGTGCAGGTGACGAGGACTTGGCGAGGAGATTTTCGAGGATGAGGTGCAGCAGCAAGGAGACGAGGAAGATGGTGGTGTGGCACCCGCGGCTGAGCATGTACATACTACTTCGACTACGATCGAGGACGGACCTTCTCCCACACATACGACGACGTGCCGAGATCGAGAGGAAGCTACAACTGAGGGGGAGGTGGCTTCGAGACGAGAAGTTCCCCGGCGAGTACAAGTGGATCACCCAGCTTCAACGATCATCGGGAACATCAACGAACGAACTACACGGTCGAGGTTTCAAAATGACTCTCACTTTGCCCATGCTGCTTTTGTTGCTACTTTTGAGCCCAAAGACATTGGACATGCGCTATCTGATCACAATTGGGTTAATTCTATGCACGAGGAGTTGGAGAATTTTGAGAGAAACCAAGATTGGGAGTTAGCGGAGCCTCCACCAGGTTGTAAGCCGATTGAGACAAAATGGGTGTGGAAAAATAAAGAGGGAGAAAAAGGTGAAGTAGTGAGAAACAAGTCAAGGTTGGTTGCTCAGGGGTACACACAAAAAGATGGGATAGACTATGAGGAGACATTTTCTCTTGTGGCTCGTTTGGAGGCGATTAGGATACTTCTAGCCTTTTCAGTGGCTAAAGGGTACAAATTGTACCAAATGGATGTTAAGAGTGCGTTTCTGAATGGTGTGTTGGAGGAAGAAGTGTTCGTGAGGCAACCACCGGGGTTTGAGAGTGAGAAGTACCCCCACAAGGTGTACAAGTTGGGGAAGGGGCTGTATGGGTTGAAGCAGGTGCCTAGAGCTTGGTATGGTAGGTTGAGGGGGTTCCTGTTTGAGAGAGGCTTTGAGATGGGGAAGGTAGATCAGACCTTGTTTCTCCTCAGGCAGGGCAAGGAGATCCTAATTGTGTAGGTGTACGTGGATGATATTGTCTTTGGTGGCTCGTCTAACTCTTTGTTTGCAAGGTTTGCAGAAGACATGAGCAGGGAATTCGAGATGAGCATGATGGGTGAGTTGCAGTTCTTCCCCGGGCTCCAGATGAAGCAGTCGAAGGAAGGAACATTTGTACACCAAGGACATTATGAGGAAGTTCAAGATGGAGGACTCCAAGGCCATGACGACGCCGATGAGTATGACTACAAGCCTTGATGCGGATGAGGACAGTGAACACGAGGACCAAAAGGATTATCGGAGCATGATCGGCTCCCTCCTGTACCTGACGGCAACGAGGCCGGACATCCAATTCTCGGTATGTTTGTGCGCTCGTTTTCAAGCGTCTCCAACGACTTCGCATCGGCAAGCAGTCAAGCGCATCTTCAGGTATTTGCGATACACTCCTGACTTTGGCCTTTGGTAGTCCACGTCTTTTTCTTTGGAGCTTCACAGTTTTTCAGACGCGGATTTTGCCAGGTGTCGGTTGGATAGGAAGTTCACTTGTGGGACTTGCCAATTTTTTTGTTCTTCTTTGGTGTCTTGGTCTTCCCGCGAACAATCGAGTGTTGCTCAATCTACAACCGAAGCCGAATATGTTGCCGCAGCTAGTTGTTGCTCTCAGCTCCTTTGGATCACATACACCATGAGTGACTTTGGTGAGGAGTATACCCAGGTTCCACTTCTTTGTGATAGCACGAGTGCCATTAGTGTTGCTAAGAACCCAGTGCTACATTCCAAAACCAAGCATATAGAAGTGAGATACCATTTTCTGAGGGACAATGTTGAGAAAGGGAAAATCGCTTTGATCCATGTACCCACACAAAACCAACTAGCAGATATTTTCACCAAGCCCCTAGATCAAGCAACTTTCACTTGTTTGCAGGGAGAACTTGGTGTGTGTTTGGTTTCTTGAGTTAGTGGTGGGAGCTCCTTTGTAGCATATGTATAGCTTTCCTTTTATGCATTCTTGCATTTGCATTGCATATGTATCATGATGTATAGGCATGTTTGTATCTTAGGTTTGCATTGCATTTGTATCATATGCATTGTGGTAGGAAAAGCTTCTCTTATATACATTGTTCACCATGATGTGCTATATATGATCTTGTGAGCTAGTTTGGTATCATATGGTTTAGTTTGGCTTAGCTCTTGGTGATCTTGATTTATATCCATGGTTAATAGCTATGTTTTCTACATGTATGCTTTCTTGTGAGTAAATGCCTTTATGTGATCATGACATGTTTTAGTGGCATTGCTATGCTTAATTTGTGCTTGGATAGTTTATTTTGAGCATATGGGGCCAAAGGCACATTTGTCATCATAAATGTTTAGCCCCCATGCTTTATCTTGTGGAGGGGCATAAGTTCCTTTTTGTCGCAAAGACATTTCATGTACTAAATATGAATCTGAAAATGAAATGTAAATTGCTTGGAAAATGTGCTCCCATGTCATATGTGCTTAATTTAATTGCTTTCGGGTGCTAAACCATTGCATTTGCTTACCAATGAGAAGTCTCATACATAGAAGTAGGCACATGGCTCAGTAGCTTTGACATGACATGAGATGCTTGTGGGTGTTTATGATGATCTTATGTTTAGAATGGTTGTCCTAGCATGAAGTTTGTGTGGCTTTGCCATTTTGACATGTTTTGCTCATGTTTAGGACTTTGCTCATGAGAGGGTAATTTTTAGCAAAAATGGTCAATTCTATCTTAGCTTTACCCAATGGTTGTGAAACTTGGTGATCTTGTAGTTTATGTTCATACGAAGCTATAGAGTATCTAACTTACTCATTTGGATATGTGTAGCATCTTGTGATGAACTTTGTCTACTTGAGAAGCGCTAGGATGAAACTTTTCAATTTATGGCTTGATTCGTGCATTGTCAACAAGGGGGAGAAGTTTGTGCATGATTTGGGCACCTGGGAGCATTTGGAAGGTGTTCAAAGTGGTTCGGGAAAGTTTTGAAAAGTTTGGTGCAGGGCCGGTTTCTTGGGGCGGTCTAAACGCCCCCCAGGCGGTCAGTTCCCAGAGGGACAGTCTGACCTGCCTGGGCATGCGGTCTAGCCGCCCTAGCAGTTGTGAGCTGTATTTGCTTCTTGTTTGCATTCCCATGTTGCATTGCTGCATTGGTTCAGGGGGAGTGTGCTTTGGCTTAGGGGGAGCTTGCATGTGTGCAGGGGGAGCTCTTGTGTGAGTTTGCGGCTTGTGGCCTTGTGTGCCTTTGGTGGCCTTTGCTCTTGGTGTGAGCTTGTTTTTTGTCTCGGTTGTGTCGAGTCGTTGCCCTTGCCTAAGGGGACCGAGACTTTCCTTCTTCAAGTGATCTTGTTCTTTGCCTTTCCTTTGGCTTTCAATCGCTTGTTGAAGTTTCTTTTAGTCGTTTCTTTTCTTTTCCTTTTCTCTTTGGTTACCAATCATGTGTGTTGTCAATGCACTCATTGTTGACGGTTGTTAAGTACTGCTTTTATGCCGCCAACTCCAGCATAAAATAAATGAAAAGTGATCATCAACACTAGAATAGGGCTTATTACTAACAAGTTCCACAAGTGTTGGTGTTTCTGCCTTTCGTTGCAGGACACATTAAAACGCGCATGGAATGATATAGTTGAGAGCAAGTGATCCAATGGCTCACATAGGACGCCATCATAAACATCCTCAAATGCCAAATTGGATTGCACCATTGCGACGAGCTCGCTGAGACGATCGAAATGATACATTATTTGCCTACATCGGAGCTCGTACGAAGGAGATATGAAATAAATAAAATATCACAAGATGATTGCGTCAGCACTACAGGCAGCAGCACGGGAGGCAACCAGAGGGCGCCACGTGGGGGCCTGGCCACTGGCCACCGCGGCCCTCACACGCCTCGCATGCGGGAACACCTGGCCGGGCGACGTGGCGAGTGTGGGTTGGCCGCAGAGCGCGCACGCGGTTCCGCCATGGCGCACGCGGGAGCCCCCCAGCGGGACTCGCGGCGACGCTGGGTTGGTTCCCAGCCGGCAACGCGGGGCACTCCGCTGGTGCGTGTGCGGGCCACGCGGCTCGCTCGGCCGAGCGCGGGTCGCGGGAGCCGGAACGGGCCGGGAGGACAGGTGGCGCGCGCGAAGCGGTGTTTCTGAGGTCGGTTTGCTAGTCTGCTCCGGTCCGCCCAGTTCGCCCGCGATTTTATCCTTTTCAGCGACAGTTCAGTGCCCAGCCAGCCAGTTCAGCTCTGGTTCTCGCACCTAGGATCCAGTTTTGAAGGACCGACGGCGAACCAGAGAGGGGGCAGTGAATGGGAGCCGATAAAAATTCTTCTCGAAGGAGATGGAAACTCCAACAAGATGAACAAGACTTCAAAGCACGTCTCCGACTCAACTACACAAGTTGGCCAAGACCACGCAGCCACTGGAGTGCTATTGGTCCTAGGAACCAACAACCACTGATGCTAACCCGAGAACGCAGCGGAAAAACCAACTCGAGCAGCTACTGGACTACACCAGTCAGACTGGTCGCACACACCAGTCAGACCGGTCCCTGCTGGAGCACCCTAACAGAACCTGTGAACTTCCACAGAAAGCTCCTACACCGGTCAAGCTGGTGTAGCACGCCGGTCAGACCGGTCTAAGCCAGGAAGCCCCAAATCCACAAACCTGACCTTCCGAGCTCCAAACCGAACCAAACTCGAAACAGCAGCAACACAACACAACAGGGAACTCACCAAGATGTTCACCCGAGCAAAATCCCACAAAGCCTCTGCACCGGTCAGACCGGTCGACTGCACCGGTCAGACCGGTCGACTGCACCGGTCAGACCGGTCGACTGCACCGGTCAGACCGGTCAGGGTGGGCAGCTCGGGATGAACAGCACTCGCGGGTCAACACTCCCAAATCCAACTCCCGATCTCCCGAATCGCTCCACGGATTAGCACAAGACTTTGGGGATAGTAGGAACACCTCATGGGCACTCCATAGCCATGATTTGGCCCACCAAAACTTGCTAAATCGAGAGGACTCGAATAAATCCCACCAAGAACGCCTCGAACCATAGAGAGGAGAAAACCCCAAAATCAAGCCCCTTTGCTCACAGATTTGGGAGGGGAATCAAAGGGAAAAGAACCACGAAGGGTTCAAGCATACATCCCCCACTAAATCCCAAAGAGAAAGGTTTCGAATCCGCCACAAGAAAATTGCCAAGAAAGGGCTCCGAAAATCATCAAAAAGGAGAAACGGGAAAGACACATCCAAGCCTTGAGGAACCATGCCGAATCATCTATACATACCAAAGAGGCTCATACAAGGTCTAGCTTGCCGCCCGATCATCCTTCCCTCTCACAAGATCTCACCATGAAGCTCTCAAGCTAGTCCTAGAAATTCCAAAGGAAAAATGAAGAGGAAAATAGCAAAACAAAATGAGCTAGGGTTCCACAAGATGGCTGCCATCCTCTCACCACTTGGGTTACATGGAGGAAAGCCGAAAGACTAAATTACCCCTAAGGACTAATACTAGGATACACACCCAGGAGGGGCACTTTGGGAATCTTTGTCTTCGCACCATTGGACAGATGCCCGGCGACCCCAAACTTGCTTAGCCTCGACGCAAGCCTTGCGATCCCGACGCGTGTCCTCCGCTTTAAAGTCTCCCAGCCCAGAACCTTCTCGGAGTCCTATGCTCATCGAGCATCGTCCGAGCCATCTGACACATGGTTTTGTTTTTCCTTTCCACCACGCCGTTCTGGGGAGGCGTATACGGACTAGAGAACTGGTGTTCAAGACCCAAGTCACGACAAAAGGTTTCGAAATGAGAGTGTTTAAATTCTGAGCCATTGTCACTGCGGATCGCTCGTATGGTATCTCCGTGCCTCTCATTCTTCAACCTCAAGACAAGATCTCGAACAAAACCAAACGTCTCCCCTTTCTCGTCCAAAAAGAAAACCCAAGCATACCGAGAGTAGTCGTCCACCACAACCAGGACGTACCACTTCCCACCCACAGATCGCACACGAGCTGGGCCAACATGGCCCATATGGAGCAGCTCGCATGGACGCTCCGTCATCACATTGGTGAGGGGTGGATGGGAAGAAGCTACCATCTTAGCATGCCGACACGGCGCACAAACCAACTCTTTCTCAAACCTCAGCCGTGGCAATCCTCGGACCAAATTGAGTTTACTCAAGCGAGACAAAAGGTCAAAGCTGAAGTGACCCAACTTCCTATGCCACTTCCACAACTCACTCGAAGAACCAGCCAAGAAACAACGCTCCACACTAGAAGACTGAGAGAAATCCGCTCGGAACACTTGACCCTCGGGAACGACCATGCAAACTAGGTCCCCTCGAGAATCCAAAATCCGAGAACCACTAGGCCGAAACAACACCTCAAAACCCTCATCCAAAAGCTGGGAAACGGAAAGCAAATTGAATCCGAGAGATTGAACAAGAGCGACATGCCTGAGAGTGACCTTCTCACTTACCTTAATCTCACCTTCTGAAAGCACACACCCTCGCCCATTGTCCCCAAAAGTGATGTATGTCTTGGACACCACCGGGACGAGACTTGAGAACCACCCCTTGTCTCCGGTCATATGCCTCGAGTAACCGGAGTCAATCAACCAAACATTCCTCAAGTCTCACACCTGAAATTCAAAAGCGAGCACGTGAGTGAGCAAACGACTCTGCACTGGGGTTAGTACCAAAAGAGTAAAACCAGTGCCGAGCCATTTGCTCCAAAGTGGGGTTAGCACAAATCAAATCATCACACCTATCAAAGCTACCACCACAAAAACTACCATGGGAACCACCACAAGGGAACCACCCCTGTCTAGCTGGAGGAGAACAAAAACCACGAAAGGAAGACCGTGGACCGTTCCTCCTCTCCATCTCAAAGCTACGACTCCTCCCACCATCGTATTGAGCACGATGTGGAGAACGTCTAGCAAACTGACCACCTGCAAACTTTCCATGCCAACCACCAGAACCACGACCACCAAAACCGAACCGAGCATCCATACGAGCACGGAAACCAAACTGCTGTCTATCCAGACCAGCACCGGTCTGACCGGTGGAGTGCACCGATCTGACCGGTGGTGCTCGGCCAGCTGCACCACCTGCCACCTTTCGATCTCCCCAAGCCGGAACCGTCCTCACAATCGCCTTGGCCCTGGGCATTTGCATACGAGGCTCAGGTGCACCATTTGAGGGGCGGTACCTGTCCTTGTTAGCCCACTCCTTAGCCATTGTCTTCTCACGCTTCCTCTTGAAGCAAAACTCACCCTTGTGACCATCTCTCCCACAATAGTCACAATGAAACCGTATGAGCTTAGGTTTAGGCTTGGGTTAGGGCTGCTCACTTGGTTTCTCCTCATTCGGCTTCTCACCCTTCTTCTCTCCAACCACACTCTCCTTAGGATTCACAAACTTCACCAGTTTTTGGAAATCATTTGTTGGGCGAGGAAATATGGGAGGATCTGGGGTTGTGTCAAGTTTGTTTCTAAGTGGGTTGGGCTTAGGAACATAGGTATTTTTGTGGAATGTTTTTGGTGGAGCTGGGATATCACCAATTCTCTCTCCTCCCTCACCACTACACTCTCCAACCTTCTCCGAACCAAGCGCTTGCCCATCATAGCGCTTGTATGCCTCTATCATCATCCTAAGCTGTGGTTCAAGACCCGACAACTAACCCATCATTTTCCTCAACTCATCATTCTCATCCTGCAAGCGATCCACATAATGTGCAAGTTCCAAATTTTTCAAAGCATGCACTTCACAAGTAGAGCAAGAAGTGGGAACAGGTTCTTTCAACTTGGCCTCAAGCGAAACAGTATAAGCATGGATCTCATCAATCTTTCCATGCAAAACAGGGCAAGAAGTGCAAGCACCTAGCAAAGCAGGTCTAGACTTAAGCTCAGCCACTTCAACCCTAAGCACATCTAGTTCATCACAAGTAGAAGCATTCTTATCCTTAAGAGTGGTAAGATCAGCTAGGTACACAGAGCAATCACAACAATCAATCTCATCAGAAACCACAGGTGAAGCCTTAAGCGAATCTATCTCAAGCTTAGCATCACGGTTCTGGGTTTCTAGCTCAGCTACTCGATTCCTAGCATCTTCTAGTGAGGCCCTAAGCTCTTTCCTCATCTTCTTTGCCTCTCTAAGCATGCCATCACGATTATCAAGCAACTTGCCAAGACGCTCGTTCTCCTCACGCAAGAAGGAAAGCTCGTCACGTACCTCATCCTCAGAGTTGGAGTCTGAGTCGCTCTGGTGACTCTTCTTGCTGCCGGAGCTACGAGCCATGCCGCAGAAGTCATCTCTCGCGTAGCAGCTCAGCCCGCTCAAGTTCTTGGATGACTTCTTATTCTTGCGTCGATCACCTTCATCTTCACTGCTACTCGAGCTCGAGGAAGAGTAGGCGGAGCTGGAGTCGACGTCGCTCGCTCCGACCATCGCTCGGGCCTTCCTGCCGCGACCGTCCTTCTTCCTCGATCGTCGCTCGTCCTTGTTCTTGTTCATGTGCTTGTGATCGCGCCTTGATCGGTACTTGCCGTCCTTGTTCGACCAGTGCTTGTAGCCGTCCTTGTCGCCGTCCTTGTTCTACATCTTCTCCGGACAGTCGGCGACGAAGTGTCCTGGCTTGCTGCACTGAAAGCATGTCCGTGGATTCCTCCTTGTGTTCACCCGGTTCTTGTGCAACCTCTCGAACCGCCTGGTCAGCAACGCCAGCTCATCCTCTCCAAGCACGTTGAACTCCTTGTCTGGCAAAGACATCAAAGAAGACAGAGAGTACATCCTGGAGGATGCCTTAGCATTAGACTTAGCCCCTTTGCCACCGACGAGAGCAAGACTATGAGAGTCAGTCGGGCTCTCGATCTTGGCTGTCATACTACGGTCCAACTCAGCCAACTTGAGCTTCGAGAACAGCTCGTTCACGGTCACAGAGTCATACTTCTCGGACTCAAGAATAGCCTCGACCTTTTCGTCCCATATGGTGCAATCCAACGAGTGCAAGAGCTTCATGGCTCTATCATGATCATCATATGGGAGCACGGCCACATTGGCTCTCATGTTGTTCACCACAACCGTGAACCGCTGGAAAAGGGCATCGACGGACTCGCTGGGGAGATGAGTGAAGTTCTCGTACTCTCTCTGGTAAGTCGCGTACATCCGAGCCTGAACCTGACATTCCCAGCATGAGCATCCTTCAACTGCTCCCAAATCCTACAAGCTAAGTCCTCTGTCTGAACCCGATCGGATTCAGACTGACACAAAGCACGAAACAAGTAGTCGGCCGCCTTGTTGTTGGTGTCGAACATGTCCCTCGATCCCAGAGCAAGGAAGTTAATCGGATGAACATAAGCTGTGTTCACCGTAATGTCCCAAAGGATCTAACCCTTTCCGCGGAGGAACGCTGCCATCCGCCACTGCCACATCTGGTAGTTTTTGCCATCGAAGTGCGGAGGACCCTATACCAATAGAACTACGACCACGGAAGACTACTAGCTTATGCTAAAGGCATACGAGAGAGCACTCGATCCCGTACTGTGCCTCCAATGTATACGAACGACTTGCAACAGACGAACGTATAAACCCAGGATCTAGCACCAGTAGAGGAAAAGGTCTACTCATGCAACTTAGCATAAACTATTAGAAAGGAATCACGAACACACTTTATTCTAATCAGAGCATGCAAGCATATCCACTTTATTCTAAATAACAAACATGCATTCAAACGCGATACAAACTTGTGCACCTAATCAACTAGATCGAGGAGGCGTGTTCATGAAGAACGCGCGCCTCTAAATGATGAATAGGCGAAGAACACAAGAACATATCACCTATGCATGAATGCTACTTTAGTCTAAATAGAAAATGCGGAAATACTTACTTTACTCTAATTGAAGAACAAAGCATCCACGGAGATACAAATCCCTCTCTCACTCTCCTACTCTCTAATCTACCAAGGAGAGGCCTCTCCTTTGAAGGGAAGCTCTCATCCTTGGGTGAAGTGGTGTTGAAGTGTGTCTCATTTCTTACCCCCTGCCCTCATATTTATAGGCCAAGAAGAGCTCCCTAGGCTTCCTTGGGCGCCACGAAGGCACCAATGAGGTGGTGACACGTGGCGCAGAGGAGTGGGGGCCAAGTTGGTGAATCTTCCATGAGAAGGAGCTGCAGGCTTTCGGGCGGATATTCGGGCATACAACTGGCACCGCCTTTGGCTCGTCACGACAAGACGACACATGGAAGGGCGGCGCGAGAGGCCTCAGAGTGGTTTCGGCCGACCTAGGGGATCGGCCGATTCCGGGTTAGCCCCGATCGCGCCGGTTTTCGTCCAAGTGACTGCCAGGTGGGTCCCAAGGTGGGTATGGGGGTGTTTGCGTTGTTTCTAGCCTGTTATCTTGTGGTTGTGGGCCCTTGGATCCGCGTGCTTGCTCCTGATTGGTCGAGAGTGTGCTTCTTTGGATCGGTGATGTGTCATGGCCACGTGGGCGCCTGTGTGGCAGCACGTCACCACGTGGCCTGGTGTGGGTCCCACCGGGTCCACGTGATGTCTTGTGCATATCTCTTTCATCCGAGCTCCGATGTATGCAAATGATATATCCATTTCGATCGTCTCGACGAGCACATTGCAATAGTGCAGACCAATTTGGCAATTGATGTTGTTTATGATGATGCCATATCTATGCCATTGGTTTACTTGCTCTCAACTATATCATTCCATACGCATTTACATGTGTCCTGCAACAAAAGATAGAAACACCAACACTTGTGGAAACTATCAGTATAAAGCCCTATTCTAGTGTTGATGATCACTTTTCATTTATATTATGCAGGAATTGATGGTGTAAAAGTGGTACTTAACAGTCATCAACAACACCCCCACACTTGACCTTTGCTCGTCCCGAGTGAAGGGAGAACAAATCAAGTGCGACATGATATCCAAAGGTATGAAGAGAGCATAAGAGATATTCCAAACCATACCTTGTACTTGTGAACTCTGTGGAGTGTCTATCACGTCATCTTGGGTAGTTGAGGAATGGAACAGTCTTGAATCAAATCACCTCTGCTCATCATGTCAAGTAACTTGGGGTTTTGCAATAGTTTTTCAAAACAAACTTTTCTTAGCTCCTCATTTGATTCTCTCAGATCACTCAATGTGTATATGTCCTCACCAAGGCATTAGATTTGCCTTTCTTTCATCCTACTTCTAATGATGGCTATATGTGGAGCTCAGGGTAGGATAAAAGATAATGCATACTTGCATCACATATATTACAAAGTCAAAAACCGGATCCGAGGAGAAAAACAACTCATACAATCAAATCAAGATGTGCACGTGTATGGATGTGATGGATATGGTAAGGTGGATACTAGGCCCGGAGCGGGTGCTAGTTATTACCATCAAATTTATTGGAACTCCTTTTTGCATGATCCTATCTCTCTCCTTTTTCTTCCTTCTTTTGGACATGAGCTATCTTTCTTTTTTTTCTTCATGCTTTGAGCATGGTTTTTTTCACCTATGCCCTTGAGCATGTTTTTCTTTTTTTTCTTTTCTTTTTTTTTTGCATAGCCCATGCCCTTTTTCATGGATACTTTGGAGAGAGAGGTCACATATGGAGCTTTATTTTTGTGGAATGGATGGATGATACAATGCTAACTTCTAGTGTAGAAGCATAGCAAGGGGAAAACGGAGTGCACATGAATCTTGATCATGAAAGCATGAAAAGAATTCTCACAAGGGTCACAACAATTTGACAAAGCTCAATGCAATAACAAGCAGCATATGAGTATAAAGTTTCCAATATAACTCATCATATGGCCTTGGTAGGACTTTGGCATATCAAACAGGAGCTTTGCAAAGGGTTTTCAAGTTTTTAAATAAAATTCCCAAGCACTCAAACATTTAGAGAGAAGATCATATCATCAAACCATATCTCAAACATCAACTACTTAGATAAACATGAGTTCCCTAATGATATTTGTTCACAAGTATCAAGATGAAAAGCATGGAATAAAACATATGCAAGGCAACCATAGGAAACATGTAAAATAGGTAGAGCACGATTCCATGAGTTTGATTTAGCAGATTAGAATTGAAACTCATTCAAACTCATGAATCAAAGAGAGTGAGATAAAGGGTGCACATACCATTGCTCCTGAAGAATTTGAGAAACAAGGAAGACCAGTGGTGGTTCAGCTAACTCTTGGGGCAGCCAGCTCACTCTAGTTTACCTTGTCCCTTGTCATGAAAGCGCAGTCGATGTTGTGCAACGCCTGTGTGTGAGATCCCAAGTGTGTAGTTCGGTGATAAGCTTGGGAGATCTCCCCCACACTTGTTCATGTACCTGGTGCTATCTTCAAACAAAAAGGAAAAAAACAAAAGAGGGACTCTACTGGTTCAAGAACCAGGGAGCCTTTATTCAAATTCAAATATAAATTCACCACGAGACCTAGCTCAAACAAGGCTGGCATGCGCTTACCTTCCCATTTGAATCAAGCTCGATGACATACCCCATTTGGATTTGAAATACCTGCAAGGGTTAGTCCGCACATACAACCAATATCCGTGCCAGCATCAACTATAAGGTTCATCAATCAAACCTGACACCATGTCTTGTTTGATTGAAGAAGACAGTTTTAACCTAAGCACCATGCTTAATTTAAAACAACCTATGAATGCACATAGCTAAACATGCACTCAAACCATAGCATTTCCAAAATAGATAAAGAAAGCATGAAAGCATGATCAAGCTATTTTCAAAGGGACATAAACATGAGCATAAGATGGTGAACATCGGTCAACCTCTCGGAAGGGCTTTGTTTAAAGTCAAAAGCAAGACATACCTAATCGGGCAAGATGCGAGTGCTAACATCATCTCCAAACCAGGATAAGATTTGGATGAGAGGAACTTTATTCAGGATGCTCACATACCTCCCTCACACTTGAAGTTTGCATTACTAGGCAACAAAACTCAAGTGTATGGAGATCAAGCTTCCTTTTGTAAATGTTCTCTCAACAAAAACTTATAAAGGTGTTGTAGTGATGTAGCTCGCACGTTCTTAGGCATCACCTATCCATCATTCTTTTCAATCTCCACCTGAAAGGTTAGCGACCAAAAATATCCGAAGGACAACCTTATCCTAAAAATATGCTCTTGCTTTTTATTTGAAAAGGGAACTAGTCCAGGCTATCTCCTGGTAGTATTTTGTTTATTCAAGGTCATAAGCTCGACCAGGGGAACTTCATCTTGCAGCTATCACTGGTGGTGTCATTCCCGTCTCACCACCAATCGTTGATGTGTCATTGAAGCTTTAGCTGCAAGGTTGGTGCCACAGTGCATACGCGAAATCTGCAATGCTTATGGTAAACATATACATCTATAACCATCCTTCTAAACTTTTTACAAGAGAGGACCATAAGGCGGTTATAGTCCTCGTGTGTGCTCAGTGCACTAAGCATGGCTGACTCTGGAGAGGCATGATGCAAGCATGGTTCATGTGGTTTATCAAAAATGAAGCTACCATGCTCATCAATGGAATCCTTTCCTTTGGACTCCAGAGTCAGTGCCTCACAGATTTCCATGGCCAATGCTTTCTCCATCTCATGAGATACATCGTGGAAGCTCGATGTTGATTCTCGATCAAGGTCGAGAGCAACATCGTACTGGCCAGCGGGAAGAGGCGCAAATTCAATCGAGGATGATGATGATCGTTCACCTTCACAAAGGTGAAGAGGATCTTCTGAGTCGTACTCCCGAGGGGTAGAAAATTACACAACCTCAACAAGAACGGGCTCAGATGATGCGAGTGGAGATGCATGCATCATCTCCTCGAGCGGGTCTTGCTTGGGAAGAGGCTCTGCCATGGAACTTTTTGAGAACAAGGGAGTGGTGGCAGAAGCGGCTTCCCTAAGCTTTTCATCTAGGCTCCCTTGAGGTGCATCGAGAAGTTTTTCTGCTGGGGAGCCTAGGAGGAGATCAAGATCAAGGACATCAAAGATGTGGAAGTCTAGATTAACCTTGATCTTGTCTACTAGGACTGGCACAACATATGCAACCCCCCGACACTCAAGAATATATCCGGATGGACAACTCTTGAGGAGTTTGTCGGATGGTCTTAGTGTAACGTTGCCCAACAAAGTATACGCTATGTGCCATGGCATAATATTAACCTCCATAGTGGGGTTAAGATTGGCTTCTATGATAATTCCCTTTATGGAACAAGAAATGATCGTAGAGGGTGAACAGATCCATAATGCTTCAGAAAAGTTTCCCACTCCAGTTGACCACTTCTTCTCCATGGACTCCATGATAGATGTTTCGTTTGGAGGATCAGGAGGCAAAGGAGGTACCGTAGGCCTAGGGGAAGGTTCAGTCAAAGGATTTCTAGATGGCTGGATTTGGACAAAAGAGGGCTCCTTCCCTAGTTGGATATCTAAGCAATTCGAGGTGTTTCCGAGATTTTCAAAAGGATTATCCCCGAATCGATAGGGGAACTCTGGAGGCTGAATTTCTTCTTCCTCCATTATTATTGGTTCAGGTGAGGGTTCTATGGCTGAATAAGAGGATGTGGAAGGTGATGGATCAGATTCAGCCACAAGAAGATCCTCATGACTCGACTCAGATTGGCGAGGTTCGCTGTGATTGGTGGGGAAGAAGGAGCTCACCATGAGGGAACCTAGGATTTCTATTACTTCCACTGGAGTTTTGTGAACAAGCGAACCTCCAGCAGTCTCATCGAGATCTAAGGCAACATCCATGTCTAGACTCATGCAAAAGATGTATACAGATACATCTTCAGGAAGAGACAAAAGTCTTGGTCAGAAGCCAAAAGACGTAAGAACCTAGCCCATGCCGCACCTGTAGACTCCTCCTCTACTTGTTCGAACTTGAGAATGTCCATTAGGAGAGAGGCTATGCGATTGTACCATTGTTCCGTCCTCTCCATGAGAGAGAACGAGTTACAAAAGTCATCGCGAAGTTCTTCCCAATTATCGTTCACACTCCCTACAGTGTGAGCGTACCATTGTTCCGCTCTCCCCATAAGAGAGAAAGGAAACAACTTCCACTTCATGGTTTTCTGTGTCATGCCTGGGATAACCAAGCGTGAACATAGATCCTCGAATTCTTTCAAATGAATGTAGGGATCTTCATTGATCGCTCCAAAGAAGGGTCTATCCTGAACCATATCTATAATGTGGAAATGAAGTTCATGGTTGGATGAAGACGTTGACGGATCATTGAACTCATAAGTTGAGGTGGAGAGGTCGTGAAAGGATGGCCTCTCCATGGGTAACGGGGGTAAAGGTAGAAACAAAGAAAAACAAAAGATACGAGGACCACTGGGCATGAAGATAGATACAGCAACCATTCCCTGGCAACAGCGCCAGAAAGCTTGTTGGGTATTTTAGCGTCACACGAATAAATCCGCAAGCGCACGGATACCGTTGTAGCTTTCACCTCAGAGTATTCCAAGGGTACCGAATCCAAGGGAACGTGTGTGCACTAACTTCATACAGTTAGTCCAAGGACACATCCACATAAGAGGCAAGGATAGAGAGGATTCCTAAAGATAACACTATAGATGAGATTAAAGGTCGATCTCTAGATAGAACTTGGCTCAGGATACCGATAGCCCTGACTTAACAGGCAACTCCGGTATGCGGATCTATGTGGAACGGAGCTCTGACTATATCCAACTGCGGGAGATCAACGAGGGCCAGAAGGGCTGTCACCACCTCCTGGACTGCCTCTACCTAACCTTGGGACAAGCCGAATGGTTGATAACCGGTAGCGTGTCACAACGTCCATGTTGTGGTTACTGCATAGCCAATGGACTACTGCACCCTGTACTGATAGAACTACGACCACGGAAGAGAACTAATCTCACTCACTATAGGTGCTACTAGCTTATGCTAAAGGCATACGAGAGAGCACTCGATCCCGTACTGTGCCTCCAATGTATACGAACGACTTGCAACAGACGAACGTATAAACCTAGGATCTAGCACCAGTAGAGGAAAAGGTCTACTCATGCAACTTAGCATAAACTATTTGAAAGGAATCACGAACGCACTTTATTCTAATCAGAGCATGCAAGCATATCCACTTTATTCTAAATGACGAACATGCATACAAACGGGATACAAACTTGTGCACCTAATCAACTAGATCGAGGAGGCGTGTTCGTGAAGAATGCGCGCCTCTAAATGATGAACAGGCGAAGAACACAAGAACATATCACCTATGCATGAATGCTACTTTAGTCTAAATAGAAAATGAGGAAATACTTACTTTACTCTAATTGAAGAACAAAGCATCCACAGAGATACAAATCCCTCTCTCACTCTCCTACTCTCTAATCTACCAAGGAGAGGCCTCTCCTTTGAAGGGAAGCTCTCATCCTTGGGTGAAGTGGTGTTGAAGTGTGTCTCATTTCTTACCCCCTCCCCTCATATTTATAGGCCAAGAGGAGCTCCCTAGGCTTCCTTGGGCGCCACGAAGGCACCAATGATGTGGTGACACCTGGTGCAGAGGAGTGGGGGCCAAGTTGGTGAATCTTCCATGAGAAGGAGCTGCAGGCTTTCGGGCGGATATTCGGGCATACAACTGGCACCGCCTTTGGCTCGTCACGACAAGACGACACGTGGAAGGGCGGCGCGAGAGGCCGCAGAGTGTGTTCGGCCGACCTATGGGATCGGCCGATTCCGGGTTGGCCCCGATCGCGCCGGTTTTCGTCCAGGTGACTGCCAGGTGGGTCCCAAGGTGGGTATGGGGGTGTTTGCGTTGTTTCTAGCCTGTTATCTCGTGGTTGTGGGCCCTTGGATCCGCGTGCTTGCTCCTGATTGGTCGAGAGTGTTCTTCTTTGGATCGGTGATGTGTCATGGCCACGTGGGCGTCTGTGTGGCAGCACGTCGCCACGTGGCCTGGTGTGGGTCCCACCGGGTCCACGTGATGTCTTGTGCATATCTCTCTCATCCGGGCTCTGATGTATGCAAATGATATATCTATTTCGATTGTCTCGACGAGCCTGTTGCAATAGTGCAGACCAATTTGGCAATTGAGGTTGTTTATGGTCATGCCATATCTATGCCATTGGTTTACTTGCTCTCAACTATATCATTCCATACACATTTACATGTGTCCTGCAACAAAAGATAGAAACACCAACACTTGTGGAAACTGTCAGTATAAAGCCCTATTCTAGTGTTGATGATCACTTTTCATTTATATTATGCAGGAATGATGGTGTAAAAGTGGTACTTAACAGTCGTTAACACACACTCGAGGGGCAGTTTGGGAATCTTTGTCTTCGCACCATCGGACAGATGCCTGGCGACCGCAAACTTGCTTAGCCTCGACGCAAGCCTTGCGATCCTGATGCGTGTCCTCCGCTTTGAAGTCTCTGGACTGCGTCGTCGCACACCGGTCAGACTGGTACCCACCGGTCAGACCGGTCAGACCGGTCCGATGCTGCAGCACCTCCATCTTCGGTCTTCGATCTTGGCTTTGTGGATCAGCCAAGGAACCTGGTGTTTTTCTGGTGAACCACCGAAAACCCCGCGAACTCGTTGTAGCCTCCGCCAATCACCACTCATAACTCGGCTCCCACATAGTCCCGGCTCGACCTTGGTTTTGAGGCTATACCAAGAAACCATCCATGACTTCATCTTGACGTTCTTGCCACCATGCAGCCCGCACTTGACCCCGCTGGCCACCGGGTCCCTCGAACCAAGCCTACTTGTCTTCTCCACACCTGGAGGCCTCACCAGCAATGACCTTTCGCGCTTGTTCTTCACCTGCACCAACACCAGTCAAGCCCCAACCTGCACCTGCAATACTTAGCCAAGAATCAGTCCACACCACGTTGTCAATCACTCATCACACCAGGAAGCGACCTTCCACCGGTCCTCGAACCACACAGGCTATCAGGTTTTCCTCTGGTTCTTCCTTCCACCGACCTAGAGCCTCCTTCTACAATACGCTACAGTACCAGGGCGCCCAAAACACTGTTGAAACACCCCCTAACTCTCACACTCCCTAGCGTATAAATAGAAGGGGAGGGGGTTCGAATAGGGATACACCACTTCACCCAAGGATGAGTGCTTCCCTTCAAAGGAGAGGCCTCTCCTTGGTAGATTAGAGAGTAGGAGAGTGAGAGAGAGAGTTGTATCTCTATGGATGCTTATTCTTCAATTAGAGTAAAGTAAGTATTTCTTCATTTTCTATTTAGACTAAAGTTGCATTCATGCATAGGTGATATGGTCTTGTGTTTTTCATTTGTTCTTGATTTAGAGACTTGTGTTCTTCGCGAACACAACCTTTCGATCTGGTTGCATAGGTTCATAAGTGCTCATATCCGTTTGTGTGCATGTTTGTCATTTAGAATAAAGTGGATATGCTTGCATGCTCTAATTAGAATAAAGTGTGTTCATGATTCCTTTCTAATAGTTTATGCTAGGTTGCATGAGTAGCCTTTTTCCTCTGCTAGTGCGTAGATCCTAGGTTTATACATTCGTCTGCTGCAAGTCGTTTGTATACGTTGGAAGCTTAGTTCAGGACCGAGTGCTCTCTCGTATGCCTTTAGTATAAGCTAGTAGTACCTTTAGTGAGAGAGATCAGTTCTCTTCCATCGTCGTAGTTCTATTAGTATAGGGTGTCGTAGTCCGTTGGCTATGGCAGTAACCATGAGAGCCTGTGTGGTTCGAGGACCGGTGGTAGGTCGCTTCCTGGTGTGATGTGTGATTGACAACGTGGTGTGGACTGATTCTTGGCTAAGTATTGCAGGTGCAGGTAGCGGCTTGACTGGTGTTGGCGCAGTGAAGAACAAGCGCGAAAGGTCGTTGCTGGTGAGGCCTCCAGGTGTGGAGAAGACAAGTAGGCTTGGTTCGAGGGACCCGGTGGCCAGCGGAGTCAAGTGCGGGCCGCATGGTGGCAAGAACAGCGAGATGAAGTCATGGACAGTTTCTTGGTTGAGCCTCAAAACCAAGGTCGAGCCGGGACTACGTGGGAGCCGAGTCATGAGTGGTGATTGGCAGAGGCTACACCGAGTTCGCGGGGTTTCTGGTGGTTTGCCAAAAAACCACTGGGTTCCTTGGTTGATCCACAAAGCCAAGACCGAAGACCGAAGTAGGAGGTGCAGCAGCATCAGACCGGTCTGACCGGTGTGCGACAACGCAGTCCGGAGACTTCGAAGCGGAGGACACGTGTTGGGATCGCAAGGCTTGCGTCGAGGCTAAGCAAGTTTGCGGTTGTCGGGCATCCGTCCGATGGTGCGAAGACAAAGATTCCCAAACTGCCCCTCGGGGGTGTGTATCCTAGTATTAGGCCTTAGGGGTATTTTAGTCTTTTGGCTTGCCTCCATATAACCCAAGTGGTGAGAGGATGGCAGCTATCTCTTGGAACCCTAGCTCATTTTGTTTTCCTATTCTCCTCTTCCTTTTTCCTTTGGAATTTCTAGGACTAGCTTGAGAGCTTCATGGTGAGCAAAGGGGTTCGATTTTGGGGTTTTCTCCTCTCTAGGGTTAGAGGCGTTCTTGGTGGGATTTCTTCGATTCCTCTCGATTTAGCAAGTTTTGGTGGACCAAATCTTGGCTATGGAGTGCCCATGTGGTTTTCCTACTATTCCCAAAGTCTTGTGCAAATCCGTGGAGCGATTCCGGAGATCGGGAGTTGGATTTGGGGGAGTTGACCCGCCGGTGCTGTTCATCCCGAGCTGCCCAGCCTGACCAGTCTGACCAGTGTAGTCGACCAGTCTGACCGGTGCAGAGGCCTTGTGGGATTTGTGTTGGGTGAACGTCTTGGTGAGTTCCCTGTTGTCTTGTGTTGCTGTTGTTTCGAGTTTGGTTCAGTTTGGAGCTCGGAAGGTCAGGTTTGTGGTTTTGGGGCTTCCTAGCTTAGACCGGTCTGACCGGCGTGCTACACCAGCCTGACCGGTATAGGGGCCTTCTGTGGAAGTTCTCAGGATCTGTCAGGGTGCTCCAGCAGGGACCAGTCTGACCGGTGTGTGCGACCGGTCTGACCGGTGCAGTCCAGTAGCTGCTCGAGTTGGTCTTTCCGCTGCGTTCTCGGGTTACCTTCGGTGGTTGTTGGTTCCTAGGACCAGTAGCACTCCAATGGCTGCGTGGTCTTGGCCCACTTGGGTAGTTAAGTCGGAGACGTGCTTTGGAAGCCTTGTTCATCTTGTTGGAGTTTCCATCTCCTTCGAGAAGAATTTTTACCGGCTCTCATTCACTCCCCCCGTCTCTGGTTCGCCGTTTCGGTCCTTCAAGTAGTATCAGAGCCGGTTACGGATCTTCAGATTCTAACCAGTCTAAGATCCAAGATGGCGTCCCAAGAACGGGGTTCGGGTCCTCCGCATTTCGATGGCAAAAACTACCAGATGTGGCAGAGGCGGATGGCAGCTTTCCTCCGCAGTAAAGGTCAGATCCTCTGGGACGTTACGGTGAACACAACTTATGTCCATCCGATTAACTTCCTTGCTCTGGGATCGAGGGACATGTTCGACGCCAACAACAAGGTGGTCGACTACTTGTTTCGTGCTCTGTATCAGTCCGAATTCGATCGGGTTCTGACAGAGGACTTAGCTTGTAGGATTTGGGAGTAGTTGAAGGATGCTCATGCTGGGAATGCTCAGGTTCAGGCTCGGATGTACGCGACTTACCGGAAAGAGTACGAGAACTTCACTCATCTCCCCGGCGAGTCCGTCTAAGCCCTTTTCTAGCGGTTTACGGTTGTGGTGAACAACATGAGAGCCAATGTGGCCGTGCTCCCATACGATGACCATGATAGAGCCGTGAAGCTCTTGCACTCGTTGGATCGCACCGTATGGGACGAAAAGGTTGAGGCTATTCTTGAGTCTGAGAAGTATGACACCCTGACCGTGAACGAGCTGTTCTCGAAGCTCAAGTCAGCTGAGTTCGACCGTGGTATGACAGCCAAGATCTAGAGCCTGAGTGACTCTCATAGTCTTGCTCTCGTCGATGTCAAAGGGGCTAAGTCTAATGCTAACGCATCCTCCAAGATGTACTCTCTATCTTCTTTGATGTCTTTGCCAGACAAGGAGTTCGACGTGCTTGGAGAGCACGAGCTGGCGTTACTGACCAAGCAGTTCGAGAGGTTGCACGAGAACCGGGTGAACACAAGGAGGAATCCACGGACATGCTTTCAGTGTGGCAAGCAAGGACACTTCGTCGCTGACTGTCCAGAGAAGATGGAGAACAAGGACGGCTACAAGCACCAGTCGAACAAGGACGGCAAGTACCGATCAAGGCGCGATCACAAGCACAAGAACAAGCACAAGGATGAGCGACGATCGAGGAAGAAGGACGGTCGCGGCAAGAAGGCCCGAGCGATGGTCGGAGCGAGCAACATCGACTCCAGCTCGGCCTACTCTTCCTCGAGCTCGAGTAGCAGTGAAGATGAAGGTGATCGACGCAAGAACAAGAAGTCTTCCAAGAACTTGAGCGGGTTGAGCTGCTACGCGAGAGATGGCTTCTGCGGCATGGCTCGTAGCTCCGGCAGCATGAAGAGTCACTAGAGCGACTCGGACTCTAACTCCGAGGATGAGGTACGTGACGAGCTTCCCTTCTTGCGTGAGGAGAACGAGCGTCTTGGCAAGTTGCTTGATAATCATGATGACATGCTTAGAGAGGCGAAGAAGATGTGAAAAGAGCTTAGGGTCTCACTAGAAGATGCTAGGAACCGAGTAGCTGAGCTAGAAACCCAGAACCTTGATGCTAAGCTTGAGATTGATTCACTTAAGGCTTCACCTGTGGTTTCTGATGAGATTGATTGTTGTGATTGCTCTGTGTACCTAGCTGATCTTACTACTCTTAAGGATAAGCATGCCTCTACTTGTGATGAACTAGATGTGCTTAGGGTTGAAGTGGCTGAGCTTAAGACTAGACTTGCTTTGCTAGGTTCTTGCACTTCTTGCCCTGTTTTGCATGGAAAGATTGATGAGATGCATGCTTACACTGTTTCGCTTGAGGCTAAGTTGAAAGAACCTGTTCCCACTTCTTGCTCTACTTGTGAAGTGCATGCTTTGAAAAATCTGGAACTTGCACATTATGTGGATCGCTTGCAGGATGAGAATGATGAGTTGAGGAAAATGATGGGTTGGTTGTCGGGTCATGAACCACAGCTTAGGATGATGATAGAGGCATACAAGCGCTATGATGGGCAAGCGCTTGGTTCGGAGAAGGTTGGAGAGTGCAGTGGTGAGGGAGGAGAGAAGATTGGTGATATCCTAGCTCCACCAAAGACCTTCCACAAAAATACCAATGCTCCTAAGCCCAACCCACTAAGAAACAAACTTGACACAACCCCAAATCCTCCCATATTTCCTCGCCCAACAAATGATTTCCAAGAACCGGTGAAGTTTGTGAGCTCCAAGGAGAGTGAGGTTGGAGAGAAGAAGGGTGAGAAGTCGAGTGAGGAGAAACCAAGTGAGCAGCCCCAACCCAAGCCTAAACCTAAGCCCCATACGGTTTCATTGTGACTATCGTGGGAGAGATGGTCACAAGGGTGAGTTTTGCTTCAAGAGGAAGCGTGAGGAGAGAATGGCTAAGGAGTGGGCTAACAAGGACAGGTACCGCCCTTCAAATGGTGTACCTGAGCCTCGTTTGCAGATGCCCAGGGCCAAGGCGATTGTGAGGACGGTTCCGGCTTGGGGAGGTCGAAAGGTGGCAGGTGGTGCTGCTGGCCGAGCACCACCGGTCAGACTGGTGTACACCACCAGTCAGACCGGTGCTAGTCTGGACAGACAGCAGTTCGGGTTCCATGCTCGTACGGATGCTCGATTCGGTTCTGGTGGTCGTGGTTCTGGTGGTTGGCATGGAGAGTTTGCAGGTGGTCAGTTTGCAAGACGTTCTCCATATCGTGCTCAATACGATGGTGGGAGGAGTCGTAGCTTTGAGATGGAGAGGAGGAACGGCCCACGGTCTTCCTTTCATGGTTTTTGTTCTCCTCCATCTAGAAAGGGGTGGTTCCCTCGTGGTGGTTCCCGTGGTGGTAGCTTTGATAGGCGTGATGATTTGGTTTGTGCTAACCCCCCTTTGGAGCAAATGGCTCGGCACTGGTTTTATCTTTTGGTACTAACCCCAGTGCAGAGTCGTTTGTTCACTCACGTGCTCGTTTTTGAATTTCAGGTGGGAGACTTGAGGAATGTTTGGTTGATTGACTTCGGTTGCTCGAGACTTATGACCGGACAGAAGGGGTGGTTCTCAAGTCTCGTCCCGGTGGTGTCCAAGACATACATCACCTTTGGGGACAATGGGCGAGGACGTGTGCTTTCAGAAGGTGAGATTAAGGTAAGTGAGAAGGTCACCCTCAGGCATGTTGCTCTTGTTCAATCGCTCGGATTCAATTTGCTTTCAGTTTCCCAGCTTTTGGATGAGGGTTTTGAGGTGTTGTTTCGGCCTGGTGGTTCTCGGATTTTGGATTCTCGAGGGGACCTAGTTTGCATGGTCGTTCCCGAGGGTCAAGTGTTTCTAGCGGATTTCTCTCAGTCTTCTGGTGTGGAGCATTGTTTCTTGGCTGGTTCTTCGAGTGAGTTGTGGAAGTGGCATAGGAAGTTGGGTCACTTAAGCTTTGATCTTTTGTCTTGCTTGAGTAAACTCAATTTGGTCCGAGGATTGCCACGGCTGAGGTTTGAGAAAGAGTTGGTTTGTGCACCGTGTCGGCATGCGAAGATGGTAGCTTCTTCCCATCCACCTCTCACCGATGTGATGACGGAGCGTCCATGCGAGCTGCTCCATACAGACCTTGTTGGCCCAGCTCGTGTGCGATCTGTGGGTGGGAAGTGGTACGTCCTGGTTGTGGTGGACGACTACTCTCGGTATGCGTGGGTTTTCTTTTTGGAGGAGAAAGGGGAGACGTTTGGTTTTGTTCGAGATCTTGTCTTGAGGTTGAGAAACAAGAGGCACGGAGATGCCATACGAGCGATCCGCAGTGATAATGGCTCAGAATTTAGAAACTCTCGCTTCGAAACCTTTTGCCATGACTTGGGTCTTGAACACCAGTTCTCTAGTCCATATACGCCTCCCCAGAACGGTGTGGTTGAAAGGAAAAATAGAACTATGTGCGAGATGGCTCGGAGGATGCTTGATGAGCATAGGACTCCGAGAAGGTTCTGGGCTGAGGCGGTGAATACCGCGTGCTATGTGTCGAACAGGATTTACCTCAGAGTGCATAAGAAGAAAACATGCTATAACATGATGCACAGTAGAACCCCCAAGGTGAGTCACTTCCATGTGTTTGGGTGCAAATGCTTTATCCGGAAGAAAGGTAAGAAGTTGGACAAGTTTGAGGCTAGGTCTGTCGATGGCATTTTCTTTGGTTACGCGTCGCATTCTAGAGCCTTTCGAGTGCTCAACCTTGAAACTAACCAAATCGTGGAGACTTGCGAGGTTACCTTCGACGAGACACAGCCACGTAGTCAGCTTGTTTTTGAGTGTGCAGGTGACGATGAACTTGGCAAGGAGATTTTCCAGGAGGAGGAGCATGAACATGGAGATGATAAAGACGGCGGTGTGGTGCCCGCAGCTGAGCATGTACCTACTACTTCGACTACGGTGGTGAACGGGCCCTCTCCCACACCTACAACGACAAACCCAGATCAAGGCGAAGCTGCTGTTGAGGGGGAGGTAGCATCAAGGCGAGAACCTCCCCGGCGAGTTCAAGTGGATCACCCAGCTTCGAGAATCATCGGCGACATCAATGAACGTACTACACGGTCGAGGGTTCGAAACAATTCTCATTTTGCTCATGCTGCTTTTGTTGGTACTTTTGAGCCCAAAGACATTGGACACGCGTTATCTAATCACAATTGGGTTAATTCAATGCATGAGGAGTTGGAGAACTTTGAGAGAAACCAAGTTTGGGAGTTGGTGGATCCTCCAACGGGGTGTAAGCCGATTGGGACAAAATGGGTGTGGAAAAACAAAGAGGGAGAGAAAGGAGAAGTGGTGAGAAACAAGTCAAGGTTGGTGGCGCAAGGGTATTGTCAAAAAGAGGGGATCGACTACGAGGAGACCTTTGCTCCCATAGCCCGCTTGGAGGCGATTAGGATCCTTCTAGCCTTTTCCGTGGCTAAAGGGTTCAAATTGTACCAAATGGATGTGAAGAGTGCTTTCCTAAATGGTGTTTTGGAGGAAGTAGTGTATGTGAGGCAACCACAAGGGTTTGAGAGTGAGAAGTATCCCCACCGGGTGCACAAGTTGAGGAAGGCGCTGTATGGGTTGAAGCAGGCGCCTAGAGCTTGGTACGGTAGGTTGAGGGGGTTCCTGTTTGAGTGAGGGTTTGAGATGGGGAAGGTCAATCAGACCTTGTTTCTCCTCAGACAGGGCAAGGATATCCTGATTGTGCAGGTATATGTGGATGATATTGTCTTTGGTGGCTCATCTAACTCTTTGGTTGCAAGGTTTGCAGAAGACATGAGCGGGGAATTTGAGATGAGCATGATGGGTGAGTTGCAGTTCTTCCTCGGCCTGCAGATCAAGTAATCAAAGGAAGGAATATTCGTGCACCAAGCCAAGTACTCCAAGGACATTGTGAGGAAGTTCAAGATGGAGGACTCCAAGGCCATGGCGACGCCTATGAGTACGACTACAGCTCTTGATGCGGACGAGGAAGGTGAACACGTGGACCAGAAGGAGTACCGGAGCATGATCGGGTCACTCCTGTACTTGACGGCGATGAGGCCGGACATCCAATTCTCGGTATGTCTGTGCGCTCGCTTTCAAGCGTCTCCGAGGACTTCGCATCGGCAAGCAGTCAAGCACATATTCAGGTATTTGCGACATACTCCCGACTTCGGCCTTTGGTACTCCGCGTCTTCTTCCCTGGCTCTTCATGGATTTTCGGACGTGGACATTGCCGGGTGTCGGTTGGATAGGAAGTCCACTTCTGGGACTTGCCAGTTCTTGGGTTCTTCTTTGGTGTCTTGGTCTTCCCGCAAACAATCGAGTGTTGCTCAATCCACTACCGAGGCAGAGTATGTTGCAGCAGCTAGTTGTTCCTCTCAGCTCCTTTGGATCACATACACCATGAGTGACTTTGGTGAGGAGTATACCCATGTCCCACTTCAATGTGATAGCACAAGTGCCATAAGTGTTTCAATGAACCCAATGCTCCATTCCAAAACCAAGCACATAGAAGTGAGGTATCATTTCCTGAGAGACAATGTAGAGAAAGGAAAAATCGCTTTGATCCATGTACCCACACATGACCAGCTAGCCGATATTTTCACCAAACCCCTAGATCAAGCAACTTTCACTCGTTTGCGGGGGGAGCTTGGTGTTTGTTTGATTTCTTTAGTTGGGTGTGTGGGAGCTCCTTTGTAGCATATGTATAGCTTTCCATTTATGCTTTCATGCATTTTGCATTGCATTTGTATCATGATGTATAGTCATCTTTGTATGATAGGTTGCATGCATTTTGTATAATATGCATTGTGTAGGAAAAGCTTCTCCTATATACATTGTTCACCATGGTATGCTATATATGATCTTGTGAGCTAGTTTGGTTTGATATGGCTTAGTGTGGCTTAGCTCTTGATGATCTTGGTTTATATCCATGGTTGATAGCTATGTTTTTGAAAAATATCATATGTATGCTCTCTTGTGAGTAAATGCCTTTATATGATCTGGACATGTTTTAGTGGCTATGCTATGCTTAATTTGTGGTTGGATAGCTTATTTTTATCATATGGGGCCAAAGGCTCATTTGCCATCATGAATGTTTAGCCCCCATGCTTTATCTTGTGGAGGAGCATAAGTTCCTTTTTGTCGCAAAGACATTTCATGTACCAAATATGAATCTGAAAATGAAATGTAAAGTGCTTGGAAAATGTGCTCTCATGTCATATGTGCTTAATTTACTTGCTTTTGGGTGCTAAACCGTTGCATGTTGCTTACCAATGAGAAGTCTCATACATAGAAGTAAGCACATGGCTCGGTGTGCTTTGACATGACATGAGGTGCTTGTGGGTGTTTATGATGGTCTTATGCTTAAAATGGTTGTCCTAGCATGAAGTTTGTGTAGCTTTGCTATTATGACATGTTTCGATCATGTTTAGGACTTTACTCATGAGAGGGTGAATTTTCGCAAAAATAGTCATTTCTACCTTAGCTTCGTCCAATGGTTGTGAAACTTGGTGATCTTGTAGTTTTTGTACATACGAAGCTATAGAGTATCTAACTTACTCATTTGGAGGTGTGTAGCATGCTATGTTGAATTTTGTCTATTTGAGAAGCTCTAGGTTGCATTTTTGGCTTGATTCGTGCATTGTCAACAAGGGGGAGAAGTTTGAGCATGTTTTGGCTTGCTGCATGCATTTAGAAGGTTTCCAAGTGGTTTCGAGCTAGTTTTGAGCTCGGACAGTTCCCAGTTTTTCCCAGGTGGTCATCGGCCTGAGCAGTGCTGCTCACCGGTCTGATCGGTGTGAGTGTCAGGTGCTGGACGATCTTGTCAACCGGTCTAACCGGTGAGGAGGACCGGTCTGACCGGTCAGAGCTAAGCTGAGGCAGCTGCTCTGTTTCATGAAGTGGTTCGCATGCATTCGTCCAAGTGGAGTTGCATTGGTTCAGGGGGAGCTTGCATGTGTGCAGGGGGAGCTCTTTGTGGTTTTCGAGCTTTGGATTGGTGGTTTGTGCTCTTTGCTTGAGCATGTTTTGTCTCGGATGTGTCAAGCCATTGCCCTTGCCTAAGGGGTCCGAGACTTGTCTTCTTCAAGTGATCTTGCTCTTTGCCTTTCCTTTGGCTTTCGATCGCTTGTTGGAGTTTCTTTTGGTCGTTTCTTTTCTTTTCCTTTTCTCTTTGGTTACAAAAATGTGTGTGTTGTCAATGCACTAATCAAGGGGCAGATTGAGAGCCTGTGTGGTTCGAGGACCGGTGGTAGGTCGCCTCCTGGTGTGATGAGTGATTGACAACGTGGTGTGGACTAATTCTTAGCTAAGTATTGCAGGTGCAGGTTGCGGCTGGACTGGTGTTGGTGCAGATGAAGAACAAGCGCGAAAGGTCATTGCTGGTGAGGCCTCTAGGTGTGGAGAAGACAAGTAGGCTTGGTTCGAGGGACCCGGTGGCCAGCGGAGTCATGTGCGGGCCGCATGGTGGCAAGAACAACGAGATGAAGTCATGGACGGTTTCTTGGTTGAGCCTTAAACCATGGTCGAGCCGGGACTACGTGGGAGCCGAGTCATGAGTGGTGATTGGCGGAGGCTACACCGAGTTCGTGGGGTTTCCGATGGTTCACCAGAAAACCACTGGGTTCCTTGGTTGATCCACAAAGCCAAGACCGAAGACCGAAGACGGAGGTGCAGCAGCATCGGACCGGTCTGACCGGTGGGTCTGACCGGAGAGGAGCACCGGTCTGACCGGTGTGCGACGACGCAGTCCGGAGACTTCAAAGCGGAGGACACGCGTCGGGATCGCAAGGCTTGCGTCGAGGCCAAGCAAGTTTGCGGTCGCCGGGCATCCGTCCGATGGTGCGAAGACAAAGATTCCCAAACTGCCCCTCGGGGGTGTGTATCCTAGTATTAGGCCTTAGGGGTATTTTAGTCTTTCGTCTTGCCTCCATATAACCCAAGTGGTGAGAGGATGGCAGCTATCTCTTGGAACCCTAGCTCATTTTGTTTTCCTATTTTCCTCTTCCTTTTTCCTTTGGAATTTCTAGGACTAGCTTGAGAGTTTCATGGTGAGATCTTGTGAGAGGAAAGGATGATCGGGCGGCAAGCTAGACCTTGTATGAACCTTTTTGGTATGTATAGATGATTCGACATGGTTCCTCAAGGCTTGAGTGTGTTCTTCCCATTTTCCCTTTTTGGTGATTTTCAGAGCCCTTCCTTGGCGATTTTCTTGTGGAGGATTCGAGGCCTTTCTCTTTGGGATTTGTTGGGGGATGTATGCTTGAACCCTTCGTGGTTCTTTTCCCTTTGATTCCCCTCCCAAATCCGTGAGCAAAGGGGCTCGATTTTGGGGTTTTCTCCTCTCTAGAGTTAATGGCGTTCTTGATGGGATTTCTTCGATTCCTCTCGATTTAGCAAGTTTTGCTGGACCAAATCTTGACTATGGAGTGCCCATGAGGTGTTCCTACTATCCCCAAAGTCTTGTGCAAATCCGTGGAGCGATTCGGGAAATCGGGATTTGGATTTGGGGGAGTTGACCCGCGGGTGCTGTTCATCCCGAGCTGCCCAGCCTGACCAGTCTGACTGGTGCAGTCGACCGGTCTGACCGGTGCATAGGCCTTGTGGGATTTGCCTCAGGTAAATGTCTTGGTGAGTTCCCTGTTGTCTTGTGTTGCTGCTGTTTCGAGTTTGGTTCAGTTTGAAGCTCGGAAGGTCAGGTTTGTGGTTTTGGGGCTTCCTGGCTTAGACCGGTCTGACCGGCGTGCTACACCGGCCTGACCGGTGTAGAGGCCTTCTGTGGAAGTTCTCGAGATCTGTCAGGGTGCTCCAGCAGGGACCGGTCTGACTGGTGTGTGCGACCGGTCTGACCGGTGTGTGCGACCGGTCTGACCGGTGCAGTCCAGTAGCTACTCGAGTTGGTCTTTCCGCTGCGTTCTCGGGTTACCTTCAGTGGCTGCGTGGTCTTGGCCAACTTGGGTAGTTGAGTCGGAGACGTGCTTTGGAAGCCTTGTTCATCTTGTTGGAGTTTACATCTCCTTCGAGAAGAATTTTTATCGGCTCCCATTCACTCCCCCCTCTCTGGTTCACCGTTTCGGTCCTTCAAACCATAGCGTGGACGTTGTGACACGCTACCGGTTATCATCCGTTCGGCTTATCCCAAGGTTTGGTAGAGGCAGTCCAGGAGGTGGTGACAGCCCTTCTGGCCCTCGTTGATCCTCCGCAGCTGGATATAGTCAGAGCTCCGTTCCACATAGATCCGCATACCGGAGTAGCCTGTTAAGTCAGGGCTATCGGTATCCTGAGCCAAGTTCTATCTAGAGATCGACCTTTAATCTCATCTATAGTGCTATCTTCAGGAATCCTTTCTATCCTTACCTCTTATCTGGGTGTGTCCTTGGACCGACTGTACGAAGTTAGTACACACACGTTCCCTTGGATTCGATACCGTTGGAATACTCTGAGGTGAAAGCTACAACGGTATCCATGCGCTTGCGGATTTATTCGTGTGACGCTAAAATACCCAACACTCATCAAGGGGGAGATAGAGAGCACGTGTGGTTCGAGGACCGGTGGATGGTCGCTTCCTGGTGTGATGAGTGATTGACAACGTTGTGTGGACTGACTCTTGGCTAAGTATTGCAGGTGCAGGTTGCGGCTTGATTGGTGCTGGTGCAGGTGAAGAACAAGTGCGAAAGGTCGATGCTGGTGAGGCCCCCAGGTGTGGAGCAGACTAGTAGACTTGGTTCGAGGGACCCGGTGGCCAGCGGAGTCAAGTGCGGATCGCATGGTGGCAAGAATAGTAAGACGAAGTCGTGGACGGTTTCTTGGTTGAGACTCAAAACCAAGGTCGAGCCGGGACAACGTGGGAGCCGAGTCATGAGTTGAGATTGGCGGAGGCTACACCAAGTTTGCGGGGTTTGCAGTGGTTCACCACAAAACAACTGGGTTACTCGGTTGAGCCACAAAACCAAGGCTGAGAAGACTTGACGATGCAGTGCGGCCACCCAGTCCGGTTCAACCACCCAGGAGGGGCGGTCAGACCGCCTGGGGCCGGTCTAATCGCCCAGGGGGGCAGTCTGACCGTCCGGGTCGCTGCCGCCGAGAAGCTTCGAAGCGGAGGACCCGCGGCATGATCACAAGAGTTGCGTTGGTGCTACGCAGGCTTGCGGTGGATGCGCATCCGTCCGATGGTGCTGAACTGAAGACTTCCAAATTTGCCCTTAAGGGGTTTGTGTCCCAAGTTGCTAGTAAGGGTAGTTTAGTCTTTTGGTTGCCCCATATAAACACTTGAGTTGTGGGATGGCAGTCAACTCTTGGAACCCTAGCTCATTTCCCTTTGCTATTTTCCTTTCCTATTTTCCTTAGGATTTTCTAGGACTAGATTGAGAGCTTTATGGTGAGATCTTGAGAGAGGGATGGATGACTGGGTGGCAAGCTAGACCTTGTATGAACCTTCATGGTATGTATAAATGATTCGGCGTGGTTTCTAAAGGCCTTGTGTTGCCTCTCCCGTTTGTCTTTTTGGTGTTTTTCGTGATTTTCGTGGCGGAGTTTTGAGGGCCTTTTCTTGCGAGATTCTTGTTGGGTATCACGTATGAGGACCTTGTGCCTCTTTGGCTGGTGACTTTGCCCCAAGAACTCCGTTGAATCGACCTAGATTTGGTGGTTTTTTGAGTTGCTCAAGTTCATGACCTAGAGGGCCAAGATCCGCGATTCCCTTTGATTGAGAGTGTTTCGGTGCAATTCTTTTGGTGGAGAGGTTGCCAGGAGGTAACCCATGTATCCCAAAAGTTTCGCTGCAATCCGTGGGGTGAATCGGGAGATCGGGTGATGGGAAGTTGAGGGTTGACCCGCGGCCAGTTTTCTGGGAGTGGTGATCTAACCGCCTTGCGATCCCGACGCGTGTCCGCCGCTACGAAGTTTCTCGGCGGCTGCGACTCGGGCGGTCATACCTCCCCCCTGGGCGGTTGAACCGGCCTGGCTGGTCATACTCCCTCGTTGAGTCTTCAGCCTCGGTTTTGTGGCTCAACCGAGTAACCTAGTGGTTTTCTAGTGAACCAATGCAAACCCCGCGAACTCGGTGTAGCCTCCGCCAATCACCACTCATGACTCGGCTCCCACGTTGTCCTGGCTCGACCTTGGTTTTGAGGCTCAACCAAGAAACCGTCCACGACTTCGTCTTGATGTTCGTGCCACCATGCGGCCCGCACTTGACCCCGCTGGCCACCGGGTCCCTCGAACCAAGCCTACTTGTCTTCTCCACACCTGGAGGCCTACCCGGCAACGACCTTTCGCGCTTGTTCTTCACCTGCACCAACACTAGTCAAGCCGCAACCTGCACCTGCAATACTTAGCCAAGAGTCAGTCCTCACAACGTTGTCAATCACTTATCACACCAAGAAGCGACCATCCGTCGGTCCTCGAACCACACAGGCTATCAATCTCCCTCTTGATGAGTGCATTGACAACACACATGATTGGTAACCAAAGAGAAAAGGAAAAGAAAAGAAACGACTAAAAGAAACTTCAACAAGCGATCGAAAGCCAAAAGAAAGGCAAAGAACAAGATCACTTGAAGAAGGAAAGTCTCGGTCCCTTTAGGCAAGGGCAACGGCTCGACACAACCGAGACAAAAACAAGCTCACACAAAGAGCAAAGACCACCAAAGGCACACAATGCCACAAGCCACAAACTCACACAAGAGCTCCCCCTGCACATATGCAAGCTCCACCATGAGCCAAAGCACACTCCCCCTGAACCAATGCAGTAATGCAACATGGGAATGGAAACAAGGAGCAAATCCAGCTCAAACAGCCAAGGGCGATTAGACCGCATGCCCAGGCCGGTCAGACCGCCCCATCTGGGATCTGACCGCCAGGGGGCGGTTAGACCGCCTCAAGAAACCGACCCTGCATGAAACTTTTCAAAACCTACCCAAACCACTTTCAACACCTTCCAAATGCTCCCAGGTGCCCAAAACATGCCCAAACTTCTCCCCCTTGTTGACAATGCATGAATCAAGGCAAAATGCAAAAAGTTTCAACCTAGAGCTTCTCAAATAGACAAAATTCAGCATAGCATGCTACACATATCAAAATGAGCAAGCTAGATACTCTATAGCTTCGTATGAACATAAACTACAAGATCACCAAGTTTCACAATCATTGGGCAAAGCTAAGATAGAAATGATAAATTTTGCAAAAAATTTCCCTCTCATGAGCAAAGTCCTCAACATGAGCAAAACATGTCAAAATGGCAAAGCCAACTTCATGCTAGGATAACCATTCTAAGCATAAGACCATCATAAACACCCACAAGCACCTCATGTCATGTCAAAGCCACCGAGCCATGTGCTTACTTCTAAATATGAGACTTCTCATTGGTAAGCAACAAGCAATGGTTGAGCACCCAAAAGAAAGTAAATAAAGCACATATGATATGGGAGCACATTTTTCAAGCAATTTACATTTCATTTTCAAACTCATAATTGGTACATGAAATGTCTTTGCGACAAAAAGGAACTTATGCCCCTCCACAAGATAAAGCATGGGGGCTAAACATTCATGATGGCAAATGAGCCTTTGGCCCCATATACTCAAAATAAGCTCTCCAAGCACAAATTAAGCATAGAAAAGCCACTAAAACATGTCATGATCATATAAAGGCATTTACTCACAAGAGAGCATACATGAGACATTTTTAAAAAACATAGCTATCAACCATGGATATAAAACAAGATTATCAAGAGCTAAGCCACACTAAGCCATATCATACCAAACTGGCTCACAAGATCATATATAGCACATCATGGTGAACAATGTATATAAGAGAAGCTTTTCCTACTCAACATATGATACAAAATGCATGCAACCTAAGATACAAAGATGCCTATACATCATGTTACGCATGTAATGCAAAATGTAAGAAATGCACAAAGGAAACTATACATATGCTACAAAGGAAGCTTCACCACCAACTCAGGAAACCAACCACACACACAAAGCTCACAAACGACCAGCTCCTCGAGGGGAGGCTAAAGGGCTCGACACCACCGGCAAAAGACCAAAAGAGCACAAAACTCATAAGCGCCCCCTAAACACATGCACTAGGAGCAAAGAGCATACAAAGCTACCCTAAGCACACATGATAGAGCTAAGAGCACACTAAGCACACAGGCTCCCCCTAAACTCATGCATTAGGTCCAAAGAGCATACGAAGCTCACCCTACACACATGAGATAGGGCAAAGAGCAAAAGATCGAGTGGCTTGACCAATGCCACACCCTTGAAGGACACAAAACTACTTACCCTTGATCACTCCTTCAGAAGTCCCATGTCCTTGTTTACCATCCCCGAAAGTGATGTACCTCCTTGACACCACCGGGGTATGAGGCCGGAGAACCACCCCCGATATCAACCAAATGTTCTCCGTGCCTCCCACCTGCAACTCAAAACCAAGAGCGAGAGCGAGCAAACGACTCAACACTGGGGTTAGTACCAAAAGTGTCAAACCAGTGCCGAGCCATCTCCTCAAAAGTGGGGTTAGCAACATCCATCCTATCGCGCCTATCAAAACTGTGATCCATCCTATCAAGCCTATCAAACCTGGAACCACCATGGGAAAACCACTCCCGTGTCGCTGGAGGAGTACGAGCACCATGAAAGGAAAAGTGTGGTCCGTAGCTCCTCTGAGACTCAAAGCTGCGACCTCTCCCAAACTCGTATCGGTCACGAGGTGGAGAATGTCCAGCAAACACAACACCACCAGACTTAAAGCGCCTACCATCTGTACCGTGACCAAAGGGACTGAACCTAGTAGCATCACGACCTCGAAAACCGAACTGCCCAGAAAACTAGGGAGGGCCAGTCTGACCGCCTAGCCAGGCCGGTTTGACCGCCCCCCTTTGGGCAAGGCCGGTCTGACCGCCCTCTCCAGACCACCACCTCGGCTATGGGATCTCTTATCTCCCCATGCCGGAACCTTACGCAAAAAACCCTTTCCCTTAGGCAGTGGCATACGAGGCTCAAGCACACCATGAGAAGGGTGGTACCTGTCCTTGTTCGCCCACTCCTTAGCCATTCTCGCCTCTCTCTTTCTCTTATAGCAAAACTCCTTCTTATGACCATCCTTCCCACAAAATTCACAATGGAAACGGATTGGTTTTGGCTTAGGCTTGTGACGAGGCTCTTCACAAGACTTCCCACTAGGTTTCCCACTTGGTTTCTCACTAGGCTTTTCACTTGGCTTTTCACTTGGTTTCTCTCTCGGTTTAAGCAACTGGTTTGGCTTGGATGCAAACTTGTCTTTGGGTGTAGGTTGTGGTGAAACTAGAATATTCCCAAATTTCCCTTCTCTCTCACCACTGCTCTCACCAAACTTATCAGATCCCAAAGCCCAACCATCAAAGCGCTTGAAACTGGCAATAATTTTACCAAGCTGAGGCTCCTGACTGGACAACCAACTCAACACCTCACGCAACTTATCATTCTCATCCTGCAAGTGATCAACACATTGTGCAAGTTCCAAATTCTTCACAGCATGCAATTCACAAGTAGAGCAGGAAGTAGGAATAGGAACTTTCAAATCAGCCTCAAGCGAAACAATGCGAGAACGAAGCTCAGCAAGTTTTTCATGCAAACCAGGGCAAGAAGTGCATGTACCAAGCAAAGTGGGTGTAGACTGCAGCTCAGCCAACTCAACCCTAAGCTCATCTAGTTCCTCACACTTGGAGGCATGCTTTTCCTTAAGAGCAGTCAAATCAGCTAGGAAAACAGAGCAATCACCACAATCAACCTCATCAGAAACAATAGGACTAGCCTTAAGCGAATCTATCTCAAGCTTGGCATCGAGAACCTGTGTTTCTAGCTCTGCCACTCTATTCCTAGCATCTTCAAGCAAAGCCCAAAGCTCTTTCCTAAGCTTCTTGGCCTCTCTAAGCATGTGATCGCGGTTATCAAGCAAGTCAACCAACTCCTCATTCTCCTTGCACAAGGAAGAGAGTTCATCACATACCTCATCCTCGAAATCTGAGTCCAAGGCGTTCTTCTGGCTTCTCTTGTTGTCGAAGCTGCGCGCCATGCCGCAAAGTCCATCCTTCTTGTTGTAGCTTCTCGGAGTCTTGCTTGCAGTACAAAAAAGGCCGTTGAAGTACTTGCCGAAGTCCTTCTTCTTCCTCCTCTTGTCCTTCCTCTTGTCGTCCTCTTCTTCTTCACTCGAGCTTGATGACGCGTCCTTAGAGCCGGAGTCGACGTCGCTCGATCTCTTGATCTTCTCGTGTCCGTGCCTTCCTCCCATGTTCACGCTCCTTCTTCTTGGACCTTCTTCCCTTGTCCTTGGACTTGTGCTTGTCGTAGTCGTTCACCTTCGGACACTCGGCGAAAAAGTGTCCGGTCTTGCCGCTCTTGAAGCACGCCCTCGAGTTGCTTCTTGAGTTCACTCGGTTCTCATGCATCCTCTCGAATCTCCATGTCAACTATGCCAGCTCGTCCTCTCCAAGTACATCAAACTCCTCGTCTGGCAAAGAAATCAAAGAGGACAAAGAGTACATCCTGGAGGATGGGTTAGCATTAGTCATAGCACCGGAGCCTCCGACGAGAGCAAGACTACAGGAATCAGTCGGGCTCTTAAGACGGGCTGTCACACCACGATCCACCTCAGCTGAATTGAGCTTAGAGAACAACTCGTCTACCGTCAGAGTGTCATACTTCTCAGACTCAAGAATGGCCTCGACCTTTCCATCCCAAACTGTATGATCCAAAGCGTGCAAGAGCTTCACAGCTCTGTCATGATCATCGTACGGGAGCACGATCACATTAGCCCTCATGTTGTTCACAATCACCGTGAACCGCTGGAACATGGTGTCAATTGACTCATCAGGGAGATGAGTGAAGTTCTCATACTCTCTACGGTAAGTCGCGTACAACCGAGCCTGAACCTGAGCATTTCCAGCATGAGCATTCTTCAACTGCTCCCAAATCCTACAAGCCAAGTCCTCTGTCTGAACCCGATCGAATTCAGATTGGCACAGAGCACGAAACAAGTAGTCAACCACCTTGTTGTTGGCGTTGTGCATGCCCGTCGATCCCGGAGAAAGGAAGTTAATCAGATGAACATAAGTTATGTTCACCGTAACGTCCCAAAGGATCTGACCCTTGCCGCGGAGGAACACAGCCATCCGCCTCTGCCACATCTGGTAGTTCTTTCCATCAAAGTGCGGAGGACCCGATCCCCGTTCCTGGTACGCCATCTTTGGAACTTAGACTGGTTAGAGTCCCAAAAGACCTGTAACCGGCTCTGATATCACTTGAAGGACCGAACTGGCGACCAGAGAGGGGGGCAGTGAATGGGAGCCGATAATAATTCTTCTCGAAGGAGATGACTTCTCCAACAAGATGAACTCAGTCGGGTACCCAAAATCACACGCTCCGCACACAACCTTCCGTTTGCCAAAACCACGTAGCCACTGGAGTGCTACTGGTCCTAGGAACAAACACTACCTGCAGGCACAGCTTCTACACACACACGGCAGCGAAAACAACTCGGAAGTTGTCTCCCTGGAGGGGGCGGTTAGACCGGGTATGGGGGGCAGTTAGACCGCCTCCACCTGGTAACCAAGAAATCCTCCGAAACACCTCTTTCGAGCTCCCAAACTCTCCACGGTTTCACATACTGGATTCTCTGGTCAAGGCCAAGCTAGCTACCAGAGAATCTTGGCAAAAATAAGAACTTCACCAAAGAGGCCTAGGGCAGTTAGACCGGCTCATGGGGGCGGTCTAACCTCCTGTACCAGCAAGGAACTCAAGGCAAGAACTCCTAGCAAACTGCGCCGAAACGAACCAAGATTTCACCTGAACACTCCTCTGATCAAGGCGAACAAACTCACAGAGGAAAATCCGGCAAAACCAAAACTTTCACCTGGGAGGCCCAGGGCGGTTAGACCGCCCCCCTATGGCGGTTAGACTGCCCCTCTCAGAAAACCTAGCCGCGGGTCAAACCTCAACTTCCCATCGCCCGATCTCCCGATTCACCCCACGGATTGCAGTGAAACTTCAGGGATACCTGGGTTACCTCCTGAGCAACCTCTCCACTAAAGGAATTGTCCCAAAACGCTCCCAATCAAAAGGAATCACGGATCTTGGCCCTCTAGGTCATGAACTCGAGCAACTCGAAAAACCACCAAATCGAGGTCGATTAAAGGGAGTTTTTGGGGCAAAGTCACTAGCCAAAGAGGCACAAGGTCCTCATATGAGACACCCAACAAGAATCCTGCAAGAAATCTCCCTCAAAACTCCGTTAAGAAAATCATAAGAAAGAGCTCCGAAAATCACCAAAAAGACAAACGGGAGAGGCAACACAAGGCCTTGAGGAACCACGCCGAATCATCTATACATACCATGAAGGTTCATACAAGGTCTAGCTTGCCACCCGGTCATCCATCCCTCTCTCAAGATCTCACCATGAAGCTCTCAAGCTAGTCCTAGAAATTCCTAAGGAAAATAGGAAGGGAAAAAGCAAAGGGAAAATGAGCTAGGGTTCCAAGAGTTGGCTGCCATCCATCCCTCCAAGTGTTTATATGGGGCAACCAAAAGACTAAACTACCCTTACCAGCTAACTAGGGATACATACCCTTCAAGGGCAATTTTAGAAGTCTTTAGTTCAGCACCATCGGACGTATGCCCAGTGACCGCAAACTTGCTTAGCCTCGACGCAAGCCTTGCGATCCCGATGCGTGTCCTGCGCTTCGAAGTTTCTCGGCGGCTGCAACCCGGGCGGTCAGACCGCCCCCCTGGGTGGTTAGACCGGCCCAGGTGGTCTGACCGCCCCTCCTGGATGGTTGAACCGGCCTGGGTGGCCGCGCTCCCTCGTCGAGTCTTCGGCCTTGGTTTTGTGGCTCAACCGAGTAACCCACTGGTTTTCTGGTGAACCACTGCAAACCCCGCGAACTCGACCATGGTTTTGAGGCTCAACCAAGAAATTGTCCACGACTTCGTCTTGCTGTTCTTGCCACCATGCGGCCCGCACTTGACCCCGCTGGCCACCGGGTCCCTCAATCCAAGCCTACGTGTCTTCTCCACACCTGGAGGCCTACCCGGCAACGACCTTTCGCGCTTGTTCTTCACCTGCACCAACACCAGTCAAGCCGCAACCTGCACCTACAATACTTAGCCAAGAGTCAGTCCTCACAACATTGTCAATCACTCATCACATCAGGAAGCGACCATTCGCCGGTCCTCAAACCACACAGGCTCTCAAACCACACCATTCGGACAAGCAACATAGGGAGAAGAGAATTGATGTTCGAGACCCAAATCACGACAAAAGGTTTCGAAATGAGAGTTTTTAAATTCAGTGCCATTGTCGCTACGGATAGCTCGAATAGCATCTCCATTCCTCTCATTCTTCAACCTCAAGATTAGATCCCGAACAAAACCAAACGTCTCCCCCTTGTCAGCCAAAAAGAAGACCCAAGCATAGCGAGAATAGTCGTCCACTATCACAAGGACGTACCATTTCCCACCCGCCGAGCACACACGAGCTGGACCAACTAAGTCCATATGGAACAGCTCGCATGGCCTCTCTGTCATAATGGATGTTAGAGGCGGGTGAGAGGCAGAGACCATCTTACAATGCCTACATGGAGCACATACCAAGTCCTTTCGGTATTTCAACTTAGGCAATCCTCAGACTAAACCAAGCCCACTCAAGCGTGACAACAAGTCAAAACTCAAGTGACCTAGTCTCCTATGCCATTTCCAAAGCTCCGCCGAAACACCATCAACCAAACAACGAGAAGAGCCGACACACTGAGAAAAATCGGCTCTGAAAATCTGACCCTCGGGGATGATCGTGCACACAAGATCACCTCGAGAATCCAAAACACGAGAAGCGCCCGTTTTGAAACAGACCTCAAAACCCTCAGCAAGAAGCTGGGACACCGAAAGAAGATTGAACCCCAAAGAATTGTCCAGAGCAACACGCCTAAGAGTCACAGACTCGCTCACCTTCACCGTGCCCACTTAAAGCACTCTACCTTTCCCATTGTCCCCAAAAGTGATGTACTCTTTGGTCATTACCGGGGTGAGGCTGGAGAACCACCTTCGATCTCCGGTCATGTGTCGAGAGCAACCGGAGTCGATCAACCAAAAGCCCTCCAAGCCTCCCACCTGAAAATCAAAAATGAGGGCGAGAGTGAGCAAACGACTCAGCACTGGGGTTAGTACAAAATGAATCAAACCAGTGTCGTGCCATTTGCTCAAAAGTGGAGTTAGCAAAATCCATCCTATCACTCCTAGGGGAACACCCACACGTCACCTCTGAGGACTACGCGTACCATGTGGTGGAGATCGTGGCCCGTATCTCCTCTGAGACCTAAAGCCGCGATCATTCCCCCATACTCATATTGACCACGAGCGAAGGAACGTCCAGCAAACTCACCACGCCCAAACCCAACACGCCTACCACTATCTCTCTGCAGTGGCTCACCTCAAGGCACAAACTCACGCCTTTCTCGAGGGTAAATGGTATGCACCACACCCTCACCCCTAGGTACCATTCTAGGTTCAGGCACACCACAAGAACGGCGGTACCTGTCCTTGTTTGCCATCTCCCTAGCAAACCTCTCCTCACGCTTCCTCCTGAAGCAAAACTCAGCTAGGTGCCCATCCATCCCACAATGCTCACAATGGAAGGGTTTTGGTTTTGGCTTTGGCTTTGGGCTCTCTTTGGGCTCTGGCTTCTCCTCACTAGGTTTCTCTCCCTTCTTCCCAAAGAACTTGTTCCCCAAGTCACAGTTGAACTTGATGGGTTTCTGGAAGTTGTCGGTGTGTGGAGGAAACACGGAAGGATCCGAAGTTGTGTCTAGTCGGTTCCTAAGTGGGTTGGGCTTAGGAGCATAGGCATTTTTGTCGAAGGTTTTTGGTGGAGCTATGATATCACCAATCTTCTCCTCGTTCTCACCACTGCACTCCCCAACCTTGTGCGACCCAAGCGCTTGTCCATCATAGCGCTTGTATGCCTCAATCATCATCCTGAGCTGAGGCTGATGACCCGACAACCAACCCATCATCTTTCTCAACTCATCATTCTCATCCTGCAAACAATCAACATAGTGTGCAAGCTCCAAATTCTTCACAGCACTTATTTCAAAAGTAGAGCTTGATGTAGGAATAGGAGCTTTCAGCTTAGCCTCTAGTGATCTAGCATAAGCAAGCGAAACATCTAGATTCTCTTGCAAAATAGGACAAGAAGTGCAAGCACCAAGCAAGGAGGGCCTAGATTGCATCTCATCTAGCTCAACCCTAAGCACATCTAGTTCCTCAACCTTGGAGGCATACTTTTCCTTAAGCACAGTTAAATCACCATGAAAAGTGAAACAATCAGTGCATTCAGGTTCATCGGTCACAATAGGAGCAGACTTCAGAGAATCTATTTGAGCCCTAGCATCAACAAGCAAAGACTCTATCTCAACCACCTTCTCCATAGCCTCTCCAAGCAAAGACCTATACTCCCTCTTCTCCTTGTTGGTTTTTCTAAGCACGTCATCACGGTTGTCAAGCAATTCATTCAACCTATCATTCTTCGCTACCTGGAAGGATGGATCATTGTTTACCTCATCCTTGGAGTCGGAGTCCAAGTCATCCTTGTTGCTCTTCTTGCTTGAGGAGCTATGTGCCATGCCGCAAAAGCCTTGGCGGCGAAGCACAAGCCGTTGATGTTCTTGCCAGACTGCTTGCCCTTGTGCCGGTTCTCTTCTTCATCACTTGAGCACGATGAAGAGTAGCAGGAGCTTGAGTCAATGTCGCTCGCTCCGGCAACCATCGCACGCTCCTTCTTCTTGTGACCGCCACTCCTCCTCGGCCTCTGCTCGGACTTGTTCTAGCCCTTGTGGTCATCCCTCGAGCGGTGCTTGTGGTCGGTCCTCGGATGGTGCTTGTGCTTGGGCTTGATCTCCATGGCCTCTGAGCACTCAGCGATAAAGTGCCCGTGCTTCCCGCACCGGTAGCACATGCCCGAGCTCCTCCTAGCATTCTTCCGGTTCATGTACATGCGCTCGAACCGCCTGCTCAGCAATGCGAGATCCTCCTCGCCCAGCACGTCAAACTCCTCATCTGGCATAGACATAAGACAAGACAAAGAGAACTGTCTCAAAGACATGTTAGCGTTAGTCCTTGGTCCAGAAACGAGAGCCAGACTATGAGGGTCAGTCGGGTTCTTGATTCTTGCTCGCACCCCACGGTCCACCTCAGACGACTTGAGCTTGGAAAACAGTTCGTCCACCATGAGGGTCTCATACTTCTCCGACTCAAGAATGGCCTCGACCTTCTCACTCCACACGGTACGATCCAGAGAGTGCAGGAGCTTCACAGCCATGTCATGATCATCGTACGGGAGCATGACCACATTAGCCCTCATGTTGTTCACAATCACAGTGAACTGCTGGAACATGGTGTCAATGGACTCACCGGGGAGATGAGTGAAGTTCTTGTACTCTCTCCGGTAGGTCGCGAACAACCGAGCTTGAACCTGAGCATTTCCAGCGTGAGCATTCTTCAACTGCTCCCAAATCTTACAAGCTAAGTCCTCTATCTGAACTCGATCATATTCGGATTGACATAGAGCACGAAACAAGTAATCGAACGCCTTGTTGTTGGCGTCATGCATGTCCCTCAAACCCGGAGCCAGGAAGTTAACCGGATGAACATAAACTGTGTTCACCGTAACGTCCCAAAGCAGCTGACCCTTGCCGCGAAGAAAAGCGGCCATCCTTCTCTGCCACATCTGGTAATTCTTACCATCAAAGTGTGGAGGACCCGAACCCCGTTCCTGGTACGCCATCTTTGGATCTTAGACGGGTTAGAATCACGAACATCTGTAACCGGCTCTGATACCAATTGAAGGACCGATTAGGTGACCAGAGAGGGGGGAGTGAATGGGAGCCGATAAAAATTCACCTCAAAAACTAAACTCGACTATGCCACAAGAGCCACTCCAAATCTGAGCACACACGATGGAGAACGTAATCACCAAGGTCACATAGTCACAACGGACCTACCAACCCTAGGAGCGATCCTTGGTTCAACTAGAGGAAGCACGAATCAAAGAACCAAAGTACTTAGCCAAAACTGCGAGCTCCTGGCGGACAGTCCGCGTAGGTACGGCGGACGGTCCGTAAGCCACGGCCGGACAGTCCGCGACCCTCAGTCGGATAGTCCGCAAAACCAAACAAAACCTCTAGTACCGCACCTCAAAAAATTGGATAGTCCAGGCAAGCACCTCGGACAGTCCGTGACACGCGGACAGTCCGGCCTCACCTGGCGTACAGTCCGGCAAACCGCGCGCAACCGAAAACTCCAAACTCGACGGATCGAAACGACTCGTGCTCACAAACAGAAGAACACGCGACGAACACCGGATGAACATGGTTGGCGCGGACAGTCCACAGGCCACAGGCGGACAGTCCGCCGGCCCCGAATAGAACAGGGCGAACTCGAAAACCGCAAGTTAATCCCACCTATCCATCCATGGATCTCCCAAACGACATAAGCTCTTGAGACAAAATTTGGGGGAGATGTGAAGCGTCCCTAGGGGATTTTATGCCCCTAAACTTGAGGCCTCAAACCAACTAAATCACCGGGAATTGATCTCGAACCGAGCTCTACCAAAAAGCTAGGGTTCCAACCGAAATCCTCAAATCCAAGGCCAAATTCAGAGTTTGAGGGGTCAAGATCAAGCACAAAGATGCACAAGGCATCTATCCATGATCCCCACAAAGAAATCAACCCAAACACCTCAGAATAGGAGGAACAAGCCACACACGAAAATCCAACAAAAACGAAAATAACCCAAAAAAGACACGAAAATCACACGAGCTACAAGAAGGAAATCAACGCAACCATGAAAGCCTCCATACACTCAGAGGTCAGATTCTCTACAAAACGGTGAAGAAACTCTAAGCCTATGGAGCAAGGAAATGAGAAGCAGTCCGGGAGGATGGTTTGCCCAGAAACCCTAGAGCTTTATATATGGAGTCCCTCTGGGTTGGGCAAATGACCAAGCTACCCCAAGAACTTAAACTGAGATACAAACCCCTCAGGAGCAATATGGTCAAGTAGCACTCCTCTTCGTCAGACGGCCACGCCTTTGCCGCAGTCCGCGTCCTCCCGACGCAAGCCCTGCGATCCCGCCGCGTGTCCTCCGGCATCGAAGCTTCTCGATGCGCCCAGATCACGTCTTCGCCCGCCGAGCATCCGGTCTTGGTTTTGTGGCTCAACCAAGTAACCCGACGGTTTTGTGGTGAACCGCTGCAAACCCCGCATGCAGACTCCGGTCGTGAGCCGCTACCCTGCACCGGCTCCAGTCGACGACTTCGCCTTGCTTTTCTTGCCACCATGCGGCCCACACTTGATCCCGTTCGGCCACCGGGTCCATCGAGCCGAGCCTACTTGTCTCTCCACTCCTCGGAGGTCCCACAAGGCTAAGACCTTTCGCGCCCGCTCTTCACCTGCACCAACACGAATCAAGCCGCAACCTGCACCTGCAATACTCGGCCAAGAGTCAGTCCACACCACATTGTCAATCACTCATCACACTAAGGAGCGACCATCCACCAGTCCTCGGACGCTCCGGTCCTCATCAGTGTTACCCAGTGGCCAGTGTAGTAGGCACCCACCACGTAGTCGTTGTTCATTGCATTTGCGATTACTTTTACTACAAGGCCAGAATGCTGGGAAATATTTGTGGAAGTGAAAATATCTGAATCCAAAAACGCAACACTGATTTGCATCTCCGCTGCCTTGTCCATCATTTTCCTACAAAAAAACAAATTGTTAGCATGCAGGAACTTTGTGGTCAAAATTAAAGAAATATATTTTTAGGTTTTAAGGGACTTACAATGTCCACAACCTCAAAAAGGTAACATCCAAAGAAGCTAGGGTTATAAGGTTATACACGCCACTGAATGCAATGTTTAACATTGAAGCACCACCACCTTGAAAGTAGTCTTGACCCACCTTTGCTGGAAAGGCAAGTTTATCCTTACTGTGTTCCGTGACTTAAGCATGCAACCTGGCACCATTTGGTCCAGTAGCCTATAAGTCTGCTTCTGACAACATAGGTACACTAGGCTTGTATTTTGGTTCCTGTTATATCCCAATAATACAGTTAAGAATCTCATATTTAGACAGAGGTTTCCTGGCCTGGTTCTCCTTCTGCAGTGGAGATTGCCTGGGCTCCTCCTCCTATTGCAGAGACTACTGTACATGTTGCATCTGCTGCTTAGGGGGAGATTGCCTGGGCTCCTCCTCCTGCTGCTGCAGAGGCTGCTGTTTCGTCTGTTGCTTATCCTCCTGTTGCAGCTGTTGCTTAGGCGGAGTTTGCCTGGGCTCCTCCGGCTATTGTTGACGCTCCTGCTGCGTAGTTTTGCTGATCCGCTGCTGCTGAGCCTTCTCTTGCTGACACTGAGCTACAGTACCTCCATCTGATGCTGTACCCCTGCTACCTATTGCGGCTTCAGGGTTGGGATGTCTCGCCATGGGTAGTATAAGGATCCTGTCCTTTGGCCATTGGATCCTTTAAATGAGAGCCTCAGCTAGGGTTGCTATGTCACCCCCATCAATCGGTACAGGTAGAGGGTAGTGACCTGCATTGGCCCACACATAAGTAGGTTGCACCACAACATACCGATCCTGCACCGGTACTGCATGGCAAGCCTTTTGAAATGGAAAGACTTTCGCTAGTGCGAGCTCCACATTAATCCCGGTGCCATCCAAAAGGCTACACGCGGTTGGCTCTGTCAGCTTATCTATTGTGTCCAGCATAGGTGATCGACTATCACTGTGCACTGGATTCACTTCGTCCTCGTTGACATTCCAATGGTCTTGCTCTCTGCCACGCGCATCTTCCTCGCTGTCATGCCATCTTCTTCCTCGCTATCATGCGCATCTTCTTCCTCGCTCCCATGCACGTCTTCTTCCTTGCTGCTACTGACATGTGCTGGTAATTGGGAAGGAAGAAGTACATTTTTTGGTATTTCGATGCTTGATAGTCTTAGAGCATGGACAGCTGTTTTAAATGTTACGTCCATCATATCATCAGACTTCTTGTTCCTCTTCTTCCTGTACATTCCAGCAAACTCTTCACCAAACCCTTTACCCCAGCCAAGTGATCTAGACACGCCTCGGACCCGACCTCGATGCTCTGGAGTCTCAAGTGCTGCAGTGAGGATATCATTCTCCCTAACCCTAGAGAAAGAACCATCGCTACACTGAGCTGCAAGTGTTTTCACCCTATCTGCTACCCCCACCACCGCAGGGTTACTGAATGTTATGTCCCCGCTTCCTTCACTAGTGTTCTTCCTCTTCTTCCCTACCCTTGCCCGCAGATAAGGTCTCGAACGTCTAGGAAATTGGTCCCAAGGGTTATGTTTTCCTTCTGCAGCTAGCTTTGCATCCTCCTCCTCCCACTCTTTCCTTTTACCACGATAACCTTTTCTGCCCGTCTTGTGTGGCTTATTATGCAATGCTCTCTTTTGTTTCATCTCTTGGCTCAATTGCTGAAATGAAGGAGAATTGGTTTCTTGCACAAACATGTCCCAGTCTTGTTTCTGCAAAAAGGCATGCTTCGCAAAGGGAGGCTCCTCTTCGCTCACATATTTTTTCTTAAATGGGCCTTGAACCGCCATTGCAAGGTTCCAATCTCTGATATAGCTGCCTTAATTGCCTTCTTGCGAACATATTCTTCCAGATTGGCTGGGTAATCTAGCTTTTCCTCTAAAACTGTGAACAGATGTTCCTTCTCAATTGGTGAGAGAACATCAACCGCCTTGTTGATTGACACCCTCTCCCGAGCAATGAGGCCACAAACTAATACAAATCTATCCCTTGCAGCATCTGGGGTAGGCCAAAAATTGGCATCAAGTCCAGTTGCAGTCAACTTGTCTTCTGGCCATTTGGCTTGTGTCCTTGACCCGTGGGATCGAGTACTACTCGCAGCAGTCTGTGCTGAGTGACCCTGTGAAGAAGGTTCACCGCCGATGGGTTGTGATGGTGCACTGGAGGTAGAGGAGTTTGTTGTTGTGGGAGACTGCATAGATGATATGTCAGGTTGTCAGTAGAGCAACATAAGCTAGACTGAAAATCTATACAAAATTCTTATTAGATAAATTCTTTATCTCTGACAGGCAAAATAGCTGATATTAGACTAGAAATCATTACAAGTCGTAAATAAAATCAGCATAGACATACACAGTTCATATTTACTTAATGAGCATACAGGGATAGGTGCTAACCATTTTGACAGGGACACAGCAATATGCTTATATATCAAAGCGGAGAATAAATTCCTTCAACTGCTTCCTTGTCCAGCTTCAGCAGCAATGGATTGTGTGTTCCATGTGCACATGCAACAAGAGGATAAAGCAATCATGACATTATTTATGGCAGTAGTGAAACAACGCTCACAACACATCATGACACCAACAATAACAATATATATGACAGTAGTGAAACAATTAACACTCACAACAAAGCATAGGACAGTCTAGTTATCACTACATTATAAACCACTGCGATGCATTTCCCACTGACATTATGTGGCCATAAGAATTAAGTATGCAAACAGGTCTAAAGCATAACTGTCGATCTGGTACATTCAAAGCATAGTAGAATTAAAGTATGCTAATAGGTCTGAAGCATAACTGTTGATCTGGTACATTCAAAGCATAGTAGAAATAAAGTATGCTAACAGGTCCAAAGCATAACTGTCGATCTGGTACATTCAAAGCATAGCAGAATTAAAGTATGCATTAATCCTCAATGCTTTTCATGAATTTATAGTGCAAAAATTGTAGCACCAGGAACATGAAAATGAATTTCAACAGTTCATATAACTTCATCTGTTAGCAACAATTTATTCAAATAGACTTAGAGCAACAAAATCCATCCATCAAATCCACAGTCAATCAATTAAAAATGAACTATTAAGGCATGTCTCTCTAATCCACCTTGACATGAATATATAGTAGATTGGGTGGCCGAGCAGAGAGAGGGCGTTGGGGGTTCAAGCAGGAGTAACCTTTGTCGCGAATGAGTAGTTGTTCTCGTGATGGTTGGAGGGGCCGGATCCACGTCGGCTCGTGGCCTGAGGTGGCCGGCTCGTCGTCGTGGCTGGGGATGACTAATCCGCGTCACCGTCTTTAGGAAACTTGTTTCCCTAAAATATTAGAGCCCATAAAACAGCACCTAAAAATCATAAAAATACGAACAATTCATATTTGGACATTTAGTATTTGAATAAAATATCAACAGTCACACTTGTGTGCCCAAGCTTCATAGAATTTGTTTTTACATCCCATGTTAATGATGTAATAATTCTAATAACATCTAGTGTGCTTTAAAAAATCTACAAATTGACTTGGCAACATAATTGGGGTACCTAGACTTGTCTTCAAAATTTCAAATGGTTTCGATGAAGGCATAATATACTTGTATACAAATATCTACATCTCTCACATAGTTTCCTAGAATGTTCCTTGAACATTGAAGTTTTCCACACTTTGCAACATGTTTGAACTCATATGCATTTGAAAACTTAACAAAACCTTGTGTTCACCTTAAGATTACGAAAATGCAAAGTTTCATTACAGGAGGTGTGGAAAACAAATATTATTTATATGTTGTACTTACATAGAACAAGATAAGGCATATAAACATTGTTCAAGAAACGGAATATACACTAAACAATGAAATTAATGAAAATATGGTGATTTTAGAAAAATTTTAAAAAAATAATCAAATTTGGACTAATTACAATGGAGAAATACATGTTACAAAATTTGATTGCAGATTAAAAAGAGAAATGCCGTCGACGACGTGGGACGGATAAACTGTTCTTCATTCTCCAATATAACAAAGGAGGAAGCAGATGGCACCGCCGCCCGCTGCCGCCCCGCTGTGGCCGTTTCGGCGGTTTTGACACCCAATAGGGCACTCTAGGCCTCGTCGGCAGCAAATGAGACCACCGCAACCTCCGATTTGACTCACAAACATGACAAATCAAATAATCTTGTCTATCAAAAACCGATTAAAAACTGACATACCGATAAAATCAAATCCGCATTTAGTAATATCTAATAATTTACATTCAAGATAGATAATGTTCATTGATGCTTGCACCTGCATCCCGATGTTCATCCTGCTGATGGCGTACTCCATGGCGACGCTGAAGTTACGTGTCCAGATGTCGAACTCATGACCGATGCGACACTCGACGCTGCAGTAGTAGATGATCTCTGAGGTCTCCGGTTCGTAGCGCCTACATCCCAATGCCCAAATGCAGACGTGAGGATTCTGGACGGGCAGCAACGGAATGTCGTCATCGCCGTCACCAAGCCAGTACCACCATGCAATGTTCTGATGATCCCGCTTGACGAGGTAGCGCAACCGTTGCAGGTTGTGGTTCTTCCACCACCCGTCAGGGGGTGATGGACCGCCGTTGATTTCGTGGAGCAGTGCCATGGCTTTGGGGTCTGCAGGCTTGCAACGGTACGTCAGCATCGCTAAGAAGTACTTCACTCCGGAGTCTTTAGCAGCGGCATCTCCGACGAGCTTCAAACCCTTATCAGGATTCCGCCGACTCATCAACAACTCCATCCCCTCGAAGAATAAGGCCTCCAGATGATTGGCCTCGTGGAAGCGCCGCTTAAAGCACGACATGACGTAGCGATTCCTACACACCTGACGAAGCTGACGCAGCGACACGTGCAGTAGTACCTCATCGGAGTTGCAGATGTGCCGGAAGGTGCCGCAGATCTGATTACGAAGGATCAGAAAACGAATGATGGGCTCATCCTTGATGGAGTGGATGATGATCTTGGTGATAAGATCATCTGGTAGCAGCAGCATCAAGCACACCGCGGCCATCAAGGAGAAGGGGAGGAATTAGAAAAGAGACGGGGTTTGGAAATTGAAAGGCGACGAGGTTGAAATTGAAAGGCGACGGGGTTTGGAAATAGAAAATGGCGATTCGGATATATGGAAATTGAAAAGGTGTCGTAGTTTGGCTGCTGACGATGATGAGTGAGCCCAACACCATTGCCCCTGCCCCTTCACCTCCCCTTGTAATTGAAAGGCGACGCGTGTTTTTGGACGGTTTTGCACCCGAAATGGAGCCCGAGGCGCCGTAGTGGCACTAGTGGTGTAGTGGGTGGGGGCAGGGGCGCCTGACGGTTCTGCGTCTCATCAATATAACTCTCCTGCCTTCCCCTACTTTCCCCTGCTTCTTCCATAAGCTTGTCATCTCTTTCGCTTCTTCTTCCTCCACGCGATCCACCACTACAAATCTCCGGTCACCGAGAGATCACGAAGGAGGAGCTGGCGTCGAGTGCCCCGTCGCCGGTGAAGCGGGGACAAAGGGAGGACGACGACGACGAAAGCCGTCGTCGGCGAAGGTTGGAGAAGGGGAAGGAGCCGGTGGCCAAGGATGCCGACGAGGAACCATTCGCCGATGACACTAAGTTCGCCATCGACCTGCTCAGGAGCACGTTCAGAAAGCTTCAAGATGTTGGCGAGGCCTTCGACATCAAGGCACCTCATGAAGTGGACAAGGACCCGAGCGTGAAGGGTCTCGCCTTCAGGATCCACGGGTTGGCTGAAAAGCTCGAGAACCTCCCCGTGGTCAAGCGGGTTGGCCGCCACTTTGACTTCGACGACAGCGGCTCCGACGACGATGACGGCTCTGACGGCAGCCACGGCGACGACAACTACGGGACTCCGACGACGGCGACCGACTAATTGATAGACTCCTCTACCATGTATGGTAATAATGTGTATGTGTGTTTGTGTCTTCGTCAGGTTGTTGGACATGAACTGCTTAGTTTGTTTGTCGATCATGAACTGCTTAGTTAATTAGTTTGGTTGTTGGATTTTGTATGTCATGAACTTGATCTAATAGACGCGAGTAGATCCATCCGCGTCTCCTATAATATGTGTTCATCCTGTTGTGATGAACTTGAGATCCATTGTGATGAAATGGAGATCTGTTGTGATGAATTAGATCTTAGAGACAATGTATAGTCATTGCCGACGCGGGTTAGCGAACCTGCATCGCCTTTGTTGGCAGTTGGGTCCGGGCGGGCAGGCAACGGTTATCTTTCTTATATTGGCTGCTGACGCTGATGCGTGGCCCCGTCACTATTTTTTGAATGGAACTTGCTTCCCTAAAATATTAGAGTCCATAAAACAACACCTAAAATATCATAAAAATACGAACAATTCATATTTGGACATTTAGTATTTGAATAAAATATCAACAGTCACACTTGTGTGCCCAAAATTCTTATAATTCGTTTTTACATCCCATGGTAATGATATAATAATTCTAATAACATCTAATGTCCTCTAAAAATCTACAAATATTGACTTGGCAACATAATTTGGGTACCTAAACTTGTCTTCAAAATTTCAAATGGTCTCGATGAAGGAATAATATACTTGTATACAAATGTCTACATCTCTCACATAGTTTCCTAGAATGTTGCTTGAACATTGAAGTTTTCCACACTTTGCAACATATTCGAACTCATATGCATTTGAAAACTTAACAAAACCTTGTGTTCACCTTAAGCTTACGAAATGCAATGTTTCATCACTAATGGTTGTGTAAAACAAATATTATTTATATGTTGTTGTACTTACAAAGAACAAAATAAGGCATATAAGTATTGTTCAAGAAACGGAATATACACTAAACAATAAAATTAATGAAAAGATGCTGATTTTAGAAAAATTTCGAAAAAAAATCAATTTTGGACTAATTACGACGAAGAAATACATGTCACAACATTTGATTGCAGATTAAAAGGAGAAATGCGAACTGTTCTTCATTCGAATAGAACTGGGCCCCACAGTCATTGGCGACACGAGACCGATAACCCGCGTCGGCTTTGCTGCTCTTTCAAAAATTTACACAGATAATATGAGCAATATACAAAAGCTAATCCACTACTGATTTTCTATTCCAATACTCCATTCGAACTTTACCATTTCGCGGCGGAGCCTACAGTCTTCGCTGCAAAATAGAGAAATTCCAAGCCATCCTTTATCCATGCCGCAGCTGCCGCCGTTGCCTGCGCATGGCTGATCGCCATGCACCTGTGCCGGAGGCGGCAGCGGTTGACCCCAAATGCGCCACGTCGAGGAGTGGATTGCATGCGTAGCCTTCTCGCGCAAAGGCAGACACCCCTCGTTGCTCAGCGATCTTGACGTCGTACTGCCGCCGCCCACGACACGGCTCATGTACCGCTTCATGGTGTCGTCGGCGGCGGCACCACCATTGTCCCTGTAGAGTAAGATGGCATATAGATAGGCCACCGCATCGTGCCCACCCTCGGCAGTGCGTTGCTTTCTTTGTTTTCCATGAACACAGCTTTGATCCCGGAGAAGAAGCAAGCCTCCGGATTCTCGAGATCGGTTAGCATAGCAAGGAAGGCTTTGTAGGCGGTGGGGTCCCACACCCAAGAAATCTCATCTCTTATCCCCTCTATCGACAAACGCCGGCCGACATGGCAGTGGCCGCACACGCGGCGCATGGTCGAGCAAGTACCGCGTAGGCTACGGAGGTCAGCCAAGGGCCGCTCCGAGGTCGCACCGACACACGCCGCAATCTCAATGCGGAGGTCTTGAGGGAGGTCCAGCAGCCACGGCTGGTGCCGCCTGCTTCTTCCCGGCATGCTATTCATCTCCAGCTCAGAATGGTGATGATGAGGAGTAGGCAGTTGATGTTTTTTCGTGGGTAGATGAAGGGGTAGGGGATCTATATTATTTTGGAAGGAGAAGATACAGGAGGTTTGTTTCCAAACACGGTTTAAATATGCAATGGAGATGATGTTTGGCTCATCCGCGTATCCTTTAATTCTCCATTGGAGACGACGTTTGGCTAATCCGCATATCCTTTAATTCTGCATTGGAGACGACGTTTGGTTAACCCGCGTATCCTTTAATTTTACATTGGAATCACTGCCTCTGCTCTCAGCCATTGACTGGGCAACTGTTTCCCCCTTGACCGGATCTGGCATCAATTTCTTGGGAACCTTCCCGTTTCCTGTGCTTTTGATCTTATCCCTTCCTCTTTTTTTTGACAACCGATCTTATCCCTTCCTTGTTTTTGCTATAAAAAGGGACCGACGCCTATCGGTCCTCCTCACTTGCTTCATTCTTATCTAGATCTAGATCTAGCTATGGCACAAAGAATAGATATTGTAGGGCGCAAGCTTTTGCTTTTCTCTCTTCTTCCTCCTCCTCGTTCTCTCAGTTGCTGGAAGAATTCTTATGATATGGGTGATTGGGTTGCTCATCCCTCTAGCACAGTTGCTAGAAAAATCCTTATGATATATCAGCTGTCGGGGGAGAGTAGCCCAGAACCTCTGCATCAGGAAGAACAAGCCGATGGAAAGATCACTGCTGAGGTCTGGGAAGAGTAGCCCAAAACCCAATTGCTGTATCTTTCTCGTCAAATTTGCGCTTCCTTTTGCTTTCCCTCCTCTAGGAGGAGGATTTTTTTAAGGGATATGTTTCCACTGTCTGCTGTATCTTTCTCTTCTGCTCACTTGTAAGCATGAAGAAGAGAAAGCGGATGGGAAGGTCACAGAATTTGGAGCATATCTCGTCAAACTTACATTTCCTTTTGAAGGGATATGTCCTCCCCTTCTGAGAGCCTGTGTGGTTCAAGGACCGGTGGATGGTCGCTTCCTGGTGTGATGAGTGATTGACAACGTTGTGAGGACTGACTCTTGGCTAAGTATTGCAGGTGCAGGTTGCAGCTTGACTGGTGTTGGTGTACGTGAAGAGCAAGCGCGAAAGGTCGTTGCCGGGTAGGCCTCTAGGTGTGGATAAGACAAGTAGGCTTGGCTCGAGGGACCCGGTGGACAGCGGGGTCAAGTGCGGGCCGCATGGTGGCAAGAACGGCAAGATGAAGTCATGGACGATTTCTTGGTTGAGCCTCAAAACCAAGGTCGAGCTGGGACTACGTGGGAACCGAGTCATGAGTGGTGATTGGCGGAGGCTACACCGAGTTCGCGGGGTTTCCAGTAGTTCACCAGAAAAATGCTGGGTTCCTTGGTTGATCCACAAAGCCAAGACCGAAAATCGGAGGCAGCAACACTAGACCGGTCTGACCAGTGGGGTACACCGGTCTGACTGGTGTGCGACGACGCAGTCTGGAGACTTCGAAGTGGAGGACAAGCGTCGGGATCGCAAGGCTTGCGTCGAAGCTAAGCAAGTTTGCGGTCACCGGGCATCTGTCTGATGGTGCTACGACGAAGTTTCCCAAAAGGCCCTTTGGGGGTGTGTATCTTAGTTTAATGTAATAGGGGTAGTTTCGTCTTTTGGCTAGCCTCCATACAACCCAAGTGGTGAGAGGATGGCAGCCATCTCTTGGAACCCTAGCTCATTTCTTTTGCTATTTTCTCTTCCTATTTTCCTTAGGATTTTTAGGACTAGCTTGAGAGCATCTTGGTGAGATCTTGTGAGAGGGAAGGACGATTGGGAGGCAAGCTAGACCTTGTATGAACCTTCATGGTATGTATAGACGATTCGGCGTGGTTCCTCAAGGCTTGATTGTGTCTCTCCCGCTTTCCCTTTTTGGTGATTTTCGGAGGCTTTTCTTGGCGATTTTCTTGTGACGGTTTTGAGACCTTTCTCTTTGGTGGAGGATGTATGCAAGAACCCTTTGTGGTTCTTTTCCCTTTGATTCCCTTCCCAAATCCGTGATAAAGGGGCTCAATTTTGGGGTTTTCTCCTCTCTAGGAGTAAAAGTGTTCTTGGCGGGATTTCTTCGATTCCTATTGATTTAGCAAGTTTTGGTGGACCAAATCTTGGCTATGGAATGCCCATGAGGTACTCCTACTATCCCCAAAGTCTTGTGCGAATCCGTGGAGCGAATCGGGAGATCGGGATTTGGATTTGGAGGAGTTGACCCGCGGGTTGCTGTTCATCCCGAGAGCCCAGGTCCTGACCGGTCTGACAAGTGCCGACCCTTGGTTGGGTTTTGCTTGGGTGAACGTCTTGGTGAGTTCCCTGGTGTCTGAGTTTGCTGCTGTTCCAGGTTTGGTGCTGTTCGGAGCTCGGGAGGTTTCATTCTTGGATTTGGGGTTTCCTGACTCAGACCGGTCTGACCGGTGAGCTATACCGGCCTGACCGGTGTGGGAGTCTTTCTGTAGGAATCGTCAAGTTCTGTCAGGGTGCTCCAGCAGGGACTGGTCTGACCGATGTGTGTGACCGGTCTGACCGGTGCAGTCCAGTGTTACTCGAGTTGTTTGTTCCGCTGCGTTCTCGAGTAGGTTTCGTTGGTTGTTGGTTCCTAGGACCAGTAGCACTCCAGTGGCTACGTGGTCTTGGCCAACTTGGGTAGTTGAGCCAGAGACGTGTTTTGGTTAGCCATGTTCATCTTGTCAGAGTAGCCATCTCCTTCGAGAAGAATTTTTATCGTCTCCCATTCACTCCTCCCTCTCTGGTCGCAAGTTCAGTCCTTCACCTTCTGCTGTATTTTCCTAACTTGTAAGCATGAAGAAGAACAAGCCGCCGGGAGCATCTCCTTTGCTTAGTTTAGATCTATATATGTTCCTCATCCTGGTAGTGCCTAGTGATGATGAACATAGATGGCCGCTTTGTAACCTTCTGATGTACCAATGACGACTTTAATCTGTGTGTGTGATTTTGCATCTTAAGAGACATGCTTGTGTGATTATCTACTTGTGTGATTATCTGTGTGCAGTCCAATTATTTGTACGATTTACCTGCTCACTTGCAAGCATGAAGAAGGGCAAGCCGACGGGGTTGGCTAATACGCTCCCCTTTTGATGTAATCTGTGTGTGTGCTTTCGCATCTCTTGCCCATAACAAAGGCGACGCGGGATGCCTAATCCTTGTCTCTTTTATAATAACGCCCGTTACTGATGATAATAATGTCAGCAGCCTGCAACATACTTACTGAACTGAAGCAGAATATAAACAGAATATATTACAAAAAGGATTCAAATTCCACCACATCCTATATATTACAAAAAGGATTCAAATTCCACCAATACATCACATCCTTTATATTACAAAACAGATTCCATTTCCACCAATAGGCACATCCTACATTACAAAAAGGATTCAGTAGAAATCAGGATTGCTTTTTCTTCCTTGATTTCTGCATATGGATTTTTTCACTATGGTCGCTTCACAAGTACGGTGTTTTGTTAGTTCTCAAGAGTCGGGGCATGTATGAAGTGTCAAAGGATGGAATTTTGTCAAACTGGTTGTATTCCTCCTCCTCAACAATATTTTCAACCCCAACAATCCTTTTTTCCAGGCAGTGTTGACACCATTTTTTGGAAAAACAAGTCAAAAGAGATAAGGAAGAGTAGCTGATGAGAGCAGAGTGCAATCGGCCGATTGAAAGAGAGAGAAGGATAGTCAACAGGACTCGCCGATGGTCAAGAAAGGCCCAAGTGTGTCAAGTGGGCCAGCAGGTCAAAGCGATCGGCCGATGGTCAACCATAGGATCAGCCGATAGATAGGAAGAAGGCGGTGATCAAGGAGATACACCAAAAGGAAAGCATGGTGGAGGCGGGTCAATCTACGATTGGCGACGGGTCAAAGATTAGTTTTAGGAAGTTTTTGACTCCTGCGAGAGTCCTTTCTGTTTTTAGTAGTTTTTATCTTTTCTTTACATGCAAGTAAACAGTATCATGATCGGCTAGGAGTCGGGTTGCCCTTAGGATATAAATAGCGACCCTGCGCGGTCGGGAAAAAGTGTGCACACCAATATCAAACAAACTGCCTCCAGGCAAACCCTTTACTTTACAACATCTACTTTACAGCATCTACCTTTACAGCATCTACTTTTCGGCGACTTCGCCATTGTGTTTTATCCTTTTTCTACAACGCCGTCCTTCAAGTTCGTCGGGCTGCATTGATCGATCTCTGGCAAGCTTGTGAGTACCGTTTTACCAAATAACCCTAGGCTTTAACCTCCGGGCGCATCGCTGAGGTTTCGTCTAGTTCTTTATTCACCCCTTACCGATATTAGCTACATCTGCAAGTTTTCGTACCAATTCTTGTGGTTTTGGCTATTATCACCATTATCCCACTCGATCTAGATCCTATCGGCTTCTAACACTGCAGCAGATTCTGACCTACTCGAGTGCTGATGTCACGATCGGCCGATTCCAGCCAATCTATCTATTCACACACCCGCGCTTCGGTCGCCCTCGAGCCGGCCGATCCTGCTTTTCACGTGTCGCGATTGGCTGATACACGTGTCGCTACAAGGCCATCGGTTCTCTAGCCGATCCCTAATATTTTTCATTGTCAATCAACAGGTCAAATTGGCTGGCACGCCTCGCTACAGACCGGGGAGTCACGTGTGTCGCGTGCGGAGGTGACGTCCTATTTTCGCGTCAACACACTTTTGGCACGCCCGGTCGGACACGAAAAAGTCAACAATGATGAAGACTACGAAGAATGGTCCTTCTGAGATTGATCTAGAAAACGTCCAAGCGATCACCAAGGATCAGTTGAAGGATGCAGACAAAGCTGAGTTCGAAGCTCACATGAAGCATTATGAAGAGCTTTGCCTAGCATCATACGGTCAGACTAAAAGTGGAATCTTCAAGAAGAGTCCATTGCCCATGCCTAAGCAGGTCACTTTCTCAGCCGATCCTGAATCACTTCAGGACATGATGACTAAGGCGATGCATCCGACGATGATTGATCAAGCTAAGGTTTTTGCCAATACTGTGCAAAATAGTCTGATTGAAGCACTCAAGAAAGGAGTAGAAGGAGGATACCTAGGGCCTGCATATTTTCAACCAAACCGAACTCCTCTAGTGTTCCAACATGACCAATCGGCCGCTCCGCCGATTGATGATCCAACAGTAAGGGTTGCGCCATCTCCACAGTTTACTCCTGGTTCTTCATCGGACTCCTAGCCGATTTAGAATCAAGGTGTTGGAGAAAAGGCCAAAGATCCTGCTGTTACCATGCCTGTGGTCCAAACACATGCAGTACAGTCCAATGCCCAAGATCAAACATTCTCAGTGCAGAATCAAAAGTATCCTACCATGAGGAATCAAGATGGGAAGCTTGCAGGATGGGATTTGCCTCGTGATCATTTTGAGACTGACATCTCAAATTTCTTCAAACCTCAACCTGAAGAAGTTCTGGAAGTGAAGGACCTGCAATCTTATCAAGCTATGTTTGAAGGTACTCCAGGGACTGTACACATGAACAAGGAGGGAGTAGAATTTGTCTACTTCAATCACGAGAGTAAGAACTTTGAAAGAGTCAAGATCGGTCTAGCTCACGCTCACATGGTTATACCGACAGAAAGAAAAGCTCCTGTTTCACCTCAGAGACCAGCTTCTATTCAAACCCAGAAAGCGGCTCAGCAGCCGACACTGGGGAGGCCCGTGCAAACTGCTCCACTACAGCAACCAACATTGGGGTTGCCCGTGCAGACTGCCCCGTTACAGCAGTCAATGTCAATGCAGCCTGTCTTAACCCCGGCTAATACAGTGGCTCATACAAGATCATCACCTCAGCAACCGGTCAACCAAGGGGTGATAGGGCAGCCAATAATTCCACAGGTGGATTCTGCACAAGTACTGCAAACACTTCTGAATCAATTGGCTATTTCAAGCCAGTTGAATTTGCAGCAATCAACCCCATCGGCTGGTCAGCCGATCGGACAAGCTCCACCTGTTGCAAATATGCAGAGTTCTTTTGGAACAGGGACATCAATGGTACCAAATCCACAGCCAAGAATCTTAGAAGAATGGCCTCTAGAAACTCCAGCTGAGATACAAGCAATTGAACAAGTATCTGCTGAATTGAAGTCTCACATGAAACAGGAGTTGATCGACCACTTCTCGGAGATGCTGCAAAAGCAATATGGGATAAAACCCAAACAGCAGTCCTGCATGTACAGGACACCGTATCCATTTGGCTATGATCAGATACCGTTCCCTCCGAGATTCAAGGTACCGGACTTCACCAAGTTCTCTGGGCAAGATGAAACATCCACTATGGAGCATATCACTCGATTCATCATCCAATGTGGGGAAGCAGGGAACGTTGATGCACTCAAGATACGTTTGTTCGATTCATCTCTATCGGGACCAGCATTCTCATGGTTCACATCACTGCCAACTAACTCCATCATCAAGTGGTCCGATTTGGAACAGCAGTTCCACAACTACTTCTCTGGCATCCATGAGATGAAGATTACTGATCTGACCAGACTCAAGCAAAGGAACGATGAAACAGTTGCTGGATTCATTCAGAGATTCAGAGAGGTCAGGAACAAGTGCTATAGTCTGAATATGGGAGATAAACAACTGGCTGAATTGGCCTTCCAAGGTCTCTTACCAACCTTGAGAGAGAAATATGCATCACATGACTTCGAGAGTCTCAACCAGCTGGTTAGTCGGATGAGTCAAGAAACTGCAAAGTCCTATAAGCCTAGAAGAAACTTTCAGAAGAAGGTGTCTTATGTGGATTACTCTGACTCAGAAGATGAAGACAATATGATAGGACTTGCAGAGTGGGTCAAAGGCAAGAAGATAGTGTCCTGTCCCTTTGGCAAGAAAGAACTAGAGAAATTCGGCTTTGATATCACTAAGGCCGATAAAATATTTGATCTGTTGCTCGAGCAAGGGCAGATTAAACTCTCCTAGTTCCATACTATACCATCTGCAGAGGAGCTGAAGAGAATGAAGTATTGCAAGTGGCACAATGCAACATCACATGGCACCAATGATTGCAAGATCTTCAGACAGCAGATCTAATCAGCTATTGAACAAGGAAGGCTTAAATTTGAAACTCCTTCCAAAGCTGAAAAGCCGATGAAGATTGATCAGCACCCCTTCCCAACTAACACAGTTGAGGTGTCTAGCAAAGACACGTCACGAGTTAAGTTGCTGATGTCTGATTCGGCTCAAAATAAAGGAGCTGTCGATCCCAAAGTACAAGCAACCGCTGCCGACGTCAAAGGAAAAGGGTTCCTACTAGAAGAAGGAGATCTGAAGCCACACCAGCCTGTCACGTCCCAGATGTTGATCAATAAGTTTCAGCGTCGACAAGAGAAAGTCAGAGGGAGAGAGGAGTGGGCACGGCGCAACGAAGGACATTGGAGATGTCCGTTCTTCATGTATTGCTGGGAAGAAGGGATCAAGCTACAACAGCGGAGAATTGTCTAGAATGCAATAGGGCTTACAACAACAACAACTCATCTAAGAGAGTTTGCTTCGATGACAGAAGACCTGCAGCTGGGAATCACCGCGAGTTCAGTAATTAACGGATCTCAGTCCATGATCGGCTGGGGGGCAAGGCCAGCATCCACGATCGGCTGGGGGGCAAGGCCAGCATCCACGATCGGCTGGGGGGCAAGGCCAATGTTCATGATCGGCTGGGAAGCCGAGTCAACAAAAAGTCAAACAATCAGCTAGAAGAGATGGCCAATTCTCTGGTCCCTGACGAGGATATCATGTGCCGAGCTCCTGAGCGTCGACGCACACTGCAACTAGATGATGAAGGATCAAGCCAAACACGCAAGAAGCCCAATCCACAGTGGTGTCCAGATGGCTTGACCAAATCTCAAAAAAGGAGAGTCCAGCGCCTACGGCAACTAGAACAGCAAGAAGAAGCAGAGAGACACGTGCTGGACAAGAAGAAGGTTAGCTCTAAAGTTTGGCGCCCAAAGCCTAAGGCCGATGATGGAAAAGATGACAAGCCAATGGCTGATATAAATATCGTTGTCTTCTTACCAAAAGAGTTCATGGCTCCTGTTGATTCGGATCTGTCCGATGAAGAACGTGGCATGGCTCAGTTAACACTGGAACCCACACAAGCCATCTTTGAGAAGCCAGAAGACGAGAAGAGACAACATTTGAAGGCTTTGTTTCTCAAAGGATTTGTCAATGGCAAGCCAGTGACCAGGATGCTAGTGGATGGAGGAGCAGCAGTCAATCTGATGCCATACACTATGCTGCGCAAGATTGGGAAGTCTGATGAAGATCTGACCCAGACCGACATGATGCTGGTGGACTTTGAAGGCAACGTTTCTCCGGCTCAAGGTGCAATCTGCGTGGGGCTCACCATCGGTAGTAAGACCCTTCCAACTGCTTTCTTTGTCATTAAAGGGAGGGGATCTTATAATTTACTGCTGGGTCGGGTTTGGATACATGCAAATTGTTGCATACCATCTACAATGCATCAATGCATCATCCAATGGATCGGAGATTCAGTGGAGGTGGTCCAAGGAGAAACCTCCTTGACAGTAGCAGCCACAGAAGCACAAGGATGGACTTATGATCGAGTGAGCTGCATATCTGGAAAAGCCTAGGATACAAAGTATCTCAAAGTGTCTGATTTTGGACAAAAGCCGATTCAAGCAGTCGGCTCTGATGACAAGATTTAATGAATCACTCCATTAAATACAAAGGGAAGCTTGGGCTCAGAGTCACAGCAACCGATAGATTGGTCACCCAAGTGTACAAGCAGTTATGTAAGCCGATTGTCTTATCGTGCCTATCGGCTAATTGAGTTTTCGAGCTACAGCCGATTGCAAATGTAATCGTTTCTAGTAGAATAGCCGATATCTATAAAGAATCGCCTTTAGTGCAAAAATGTAAAACCGATGTACAAAATTAATATATACAATTATAGCCGATACATGTATCGCCTTCAGAACAAAATGAATACAATTTTCATTTCCTATTGTTTTGGATTACAGCAATGATATTACAGCTCAGATCTACAGATTACATATGTTCTCAAGAAATTACAAGGAGTGCGTTGTCCCAAATCTCCAGTATGATGAGGATATGGAATCGATGAATGAAGAGGAGGGCACAAGCGAAGAGGAAATGAAAGACTAAGATCTTCGCCAGATTCTGCAATCTTCTGCCAAAAGGGGCCCGAGTTGATGACCAAGATGGCCGTTCCTTTGACACGCTCTTCCTCTGATAAATGTGCAACAAGACACCCTACCTGTTTTCTTCCCCCAAAGCCAGATCCTGACAAGGATTCTTCTAGCTATGGTGCCTCCTGACTTTTAAAAATGAGACGAAGAAGAAGAGGGGCCGCTACACTACTTCACAAGAATTCTTCTAGCCATGAAAGGGAGAGAAGAGAAGAGAACAGTCATACAACAAGAGCTTTGATCTATCTGAGTTGGTTGAGACATGGCCGATGAGAGTGAGTTTTCTCCGTCGAGCTTCAGGCTTATTTATAGCTCCGGATGGCACAAGGGATAACTACAAGAGGGGATTAAAAAGGGGAAATGAAGAGCATCCGATGCAGTCAAAGCTAGAACAGTTTCCCCGTGAAAGTCTCAAACTGGACAAAGGCAGGCATGCAGTGATACGTTTCCCAAAAATCAGGGGTTGGTGTTGAAGGAGGATTGAATAATAATGTGTGGCCCTACTCTGTACTCCAGAAGAGGAGACTATCAAGATTCCCTTCTCTCAACATTTCCAGCAACAACGACAAGCTTTGATGCATCATTAGGATACAAGAAACCTTCAAAGAGAAACTTGTCAAGGAATGGGAATGATTGCATTTTCCCGAAGGCACTCTAAAGGAGGCTTGCCTCTTATTCCTAATAGGAGCTAGTTTGATACATACTCAGAGGAATATAGTAACACCTGAGAAGCGAGTTGCATTTTATAGTAGGGAAGTTGAACCAGATCATAAAAGAGCACCTACAAATATGGGTGGGAATTCATCACTGGAAGATGGTGCATTAAATCTATCAAATGCTGATTGAGAAGTGGTGATTTTCATTCATAAAAGGCCGATTGCATCGGCTAATAGTACATCAGAAATCAAAGGAGGCTCTTGGCCTTGTCTAGCTCTACTCTGATTTGGGCTATCTCTTCACCCACACGATCCAGCTCCTGAAGAAGAGCAGTCCTCCTGGCTTCAATAACTTTCAGTTTCTTCTCGTCATTTGCTATCACCAGACGAAGGCCACGTTCTTGTCTAGAGGGTTGGATTGGTCGATCCGAACCAAAAGCATTGATGTTTGACACAATCCTTTCCATAGTATCACGGTTCGGAGACTGAGAAAAGAAGAAACCATTAGGGAAGGGATCATGAGAATGAAGGGAAGAAAAAGAAAACCAGCCTGATTCACAGAAGAGGAGGAAGAGGAGGAAGCCATCACAAAAGAAAAATAACAGGTCAAAGGACTAAAGAGATCTGGGTGTCTTATAAAAGGCCGAGTGGAACGTTCGGTCAAAACAATTAATACAGAGCATTGGAAGTTGGCCAGCAAAGGCCGATCACAGTTTAGGAAAATTACAAATAAAAGTTTAAACTGTGCCTAAAAGATGAATGGCATTGATGAGGTCTAGACGCAGCTGATCGACCGCCTCTATCTCCTGGCGATCGGCATCGGCTGAACCAGGGATCAGCTGTTCTTGCTCACGGAGAACTTGGGCTTGATGCGCAGTGGTATCCCGTTGTTCTCGCATGGCAGCAATAGTACCTAGGAGATCTGCAAGCTTCTGCTCTTCAGCGGTTAAGTCCTGATCGATCTGACCTAGTTCTTTCATCAATTCAGCACGACGCCTTTTCAAACGGTCGATACTACTGACCATATCAGAACGGGAAGAAGGCAGAAGTTCAATCCTGTTGTCAAGATCGGCCATGCTAGTGTCCAACTTCTCCCTGTCCTGGGTTAGTTGCTCTTGACGCTGCCTTTCCTCCTGCCGATCTTGAGCTTCTTGGACTACGAGCTGCCGATTTTCGATAAAGGCGACTTGGAGCATCTTCGCCTTAAGATCTCTAGGCAACTGGCCCTGAATTTGCTTGAAGATAGCCTGATCGGCTTGGCAGCTTGTACAAGTCGACCAATGTCCTCGTTCAGCAATGGCAACACCTCGATCAGCTTAGCCTTCACTTCATCTAGGAGAACAACTGCCAATGTGCCCTGAAGAGAAGGCAAGTTTGTTAGAATATTGTAGGTAAAAAAAAAGGGTTGAAGAAGAAATTCGAAGAAATCAGGAAGTTTGCCTCTACAACAGAAGATGTTGCTCGAATCTAGGCAGTTGGATTTCAGCCGATGATGATTCAGAGACTTCAACAATCGGCAACTGTGGTTGGTCACCTGTATCTTGCTGAAGATCACCCGAAGGCTTGTCATGAACCTCAGTCGATGACTTGACAATGTCCTGGAACAAAGACAAGGAGTCAGAGGATGAAAGTAATAAAGAAACAACTAATGAAGATTGTGCCTCAGTTGGTTGTTCAGTTTGAAAATCGGCCTGTTCAGGGAAACGCCGAGGCTGATTAATAGGAGCATCTGAGACATTGATCCTCTGAGTATCAGGTTGTTCGATCAATGAAGTCAGGGTGTCATCAACCGGGTTCTCCATAACTTTATCTGGTTCAGGCTGCTCAGACGACTCAACTAGAGTATCATCAGTTGGAGCTTCTTGAATTGGCTCCAGAACTGGACTTTGATCAGGGTCAGCATTACCAGTCTGTGTTGATTCACTTGAAGACTGGACAGGAGAAGAAGATGATCAATCAGAGGATACAAAAAGGAAAAGGGAAAAGGCAAAAGTCAGTACCTTGAAGGCACTTGCTAACACTTTGGCCATATCAGAGGCATCAGCGACCACAGTGTCAATTTTCCTCTTTGTTTTACGGGCGAGAGTCTTGCTAGATACACCTTTCCTCTTAAGCGTCGACAGAGGTAAATTGTCTGGAACAGGATTGATCTTGGGACCCTGCATAACTGAGGAAATCGAAGGGGCTTTATGGCCGATATATGGTGCCCGTCTTGGTGACCAATATTGAATCGGCTTGCCACTTCTGCTGACAGCAGGAGGCTCTGTAGTTTCAGGCTGAAAAGGAAAAGAGGATATAACAATCTGGGTACAGTCAAGCAAATACATAAATTAATCAGAAGAAAGTTACCTCATCAGCCGATGCATGATACGCAGTGTCCAACTTCTCACAATAGATTATTGGAGAAACACAGAAGAGGTGATCACACCATTCTGCCCACCAGATGTTAAAGAGGGAAGAAGTAAAGCTGGAAAATCTCCAGGAAGCAAGATCGATGGTGGAAGAATCAGGAACCTGATCCAAAAGACGCTGATAATGAGTACCACTAGGAATAATCTCCCGTGGCTTAATCAAATCAAAGAAATAAAGACCAATCGGTAACTGGCCGAACCCCAACTGGCGAGCACACACCGAAGGAATATAAAATTCGTAGGTGGCCGATTGATCTTTTCCAAAGACACAAGAAGGGAGGAACCCTAGCTTAATGATTTCCACAAAAGCGATTCTGTCTTCATCATCTTTGTGGATATCATCAAAGTTGAATGTGGTCTCAAAATAGGTATCATCATCCCTATATGCAAACCAGATGATAGATTCTGAATTAAAGCCGAGGTAAAAGCTTCTGAAGTGTTTTGTAATATGGGAAGGAGTCCTCTTATGTCCTGGAAAAACAGAAACAGCCTCTCCGAAGTTCATGCATCGGCGCCTCACAATCTGGACACCGTCTGATTGATCTCCTGGAAAACGCTGATCAAAGATATTTTGTTCCAATCTATCTCGAAGATGGAGGTTCAGCCACATGTTGATAAACCACCAAGGACCACCTGGGGTACCAATTGGAGAGTTGGTTGATAAACTAACAGATACTTGATGAAGGAGATGGTAAACCGCACCTAAGAGATACTTTCTAAGAGGGATGCAATTGCCAGCAGTCAACTGTTCAGCCACTACCTGATAATTGGCAGTGGGGCCAAAGGTTTTACCATAGAAGACAAATTTCTCAAGCCACATGTTCAGAAAAGCAACATGTTCCCTGTGACCCACAGTTCCCTCTTTCTTGTGCTCAGCAATATAGCCAGATCATCCACCTATGTTCTTGGTTTTCAACTGGTGAGAAGGTTTATCATTACGGCGGCTAAAGAGAACATCTGGGGAGGAGATATCTAAACCAGTCAGCAAGAGAATGTCGGCCAAAGTTGGAGCCATCAGCCCATGGCCAAACAAAAAGGTGTTAAGTGCATCAGACCAGAAATAAGAAGCAGCTATCAGAAGAGATTCATTCCGGGACATCTCAGACAAAGATAAAGTGATGCATTGACTGATCTTGTATTGCTCCCAAGATTCTCTGTTCTTCGCAGAAACTCTGAGGTACCAATCTCTCCACCCTTTGACAAAGCCTGTCCAAGACCTAAAGCAAGTATCCCAATTGGCCAGATTCAAAGAGGCGTACTTAAAAGGGATTCGGCCAGTTTCAAAATTAATCATCTCGGTAGGGTCGGTATCACCCATTGGGCCAAGAAAGGCAAGTCCAGGTTTGTCATCAATAGGGATAATGAGATTGGATCTAAGTACCTGAAGAAGAAATAGATAAAGAAGAAGTTTGGACTTCAGACAAAGCAGGGTAGTGACATTAATAAATGAATAAAAGCAAAGGAACAAAGGGAATACTGGGGGAACTGAAGAAAGGGACGCCTTCGGAGGTGCAGAAGCAGAGCAAGAACCTCCAGCGGAACTTGAAGACACCATAGATCAGCGAAAGTTTTGGGGCTTAGGGTTCGTCGCTTGAAAGCTTGAGCTGTTGAAACAACGAGATTTGGGAGAAAGAAAGAGCCAAGGCAGCTGTATTTATGGCCCCTAAGGATTTGTTGAGATTCTTCGACCGACTTCGAATCAAGGAAGATAACGGATTCGAGAAAATTTCGGAGCAAAAGATTATTTACTCCGAAACTAGGGGGCATGTGTTGACACCATTTTTTCGAAAAACGGGTCAAAAGAGATAAGGAAGAGTAGCCGATGAGAGCAGAGTGCAATCGGCCGATTGAAAGAGAGAGAAGGATAGTCATCAGGACTCGCCGATGGTCAAGAAAGGCTCAAGTCTGTCAAGTGGGCCAGCAGGTCAAAGCGATCGGCCGATGGTCAACCATAGGATCGACCGATAGATAGGAAGAAGGCGGTGATCAAGGAGATACACCAGAAGGAAAGCATGGTGGAGGCGGGTCAATATACGATTGGCGATGGGTCAAAGAGTCAGTTTTAGGAAGTTGTTGACTCCTGCGAGAGTCCTTTCTGTTTTTAGTAGTTTTTATCTTTTCTTTAGATGCAAGTAAACAGTGACGTGATCGGCTAGGAGTCGAGTTGCCCTTAGGATATAAATAGCGAACCTGCGCGGTCGGGAAATAGTGTACACACCAATATCAAACAAACCGCCTCCGGGCAAACCCTTTACTTTACAGCATCTACCTTTACAGCATCTACTTTTCGGTGACTTCGCCATTGCGTTTTCTTCTTTTTCTACAACGCTGCCCTTCAAGTTCGTCGGGCTGCATTGATCGATCTCCGACAAGCTTGTGAGTACCGTTTTACCGAATAACCCTAGGCTTTAACCTCCGGGCGCATCGCTGAGGTTTTGTCTAGTTCTTTATTCACCCCTTACCGATATTAGCTAGATCTGCAAGTTTTCGTACCAATTCTTGTGGTTTTGGCTATTATCACCATTATCCCACTCGATCTAGATCCTATCAGCTTCTAACACCGTAGCCGATTCCGACCTACTCGAGTGCTGACGTCACGATCGGCCGATTCCAGCCGATCTATCTATTCACACACCCGTGCTTCGGTCACCCTCGAGCCGGCCGATCCTGCTTTTCACCTGTATCGGCCGATTGGCTGATACACGTGTCGCTACAGGGCCACCGGTTCTCTAGCCGATCCCTAATATTTTCCATTGTCAATCAACAGGTCAGATTGGCTGGCACGCCTCGCTACAGACCGGGGAGTCACGTGTGTCGCGCGCGGAGGTGACGTCCTATTTTCGCGTCAACAGGCAGAACCGCAGACTAGTTCTTCCTTGCAAGGTCAGGTACATAGAACACTTGCTCAACATCGTTGGCGAAGACAAACAGCTCATTTTTTGTAACCAAAGACCCGGAGATCAATACTAACATAACCATATTTGTCCTTGCTCACAACACTCTTCCCATTGGTGACCGATCTACACTAAAACAAGGCTACCTTCAATCCTACATAATCAAGCTCCCATATCTCCTCTATTTGACCATAATATGTGTCTGTCTCCATGTCATCATCATCATCACTGTCGTCGACGACGGCCTATACACGCACACCACTATTTTGATAGACGCTCTTTTTATCATGGGCCATGGTGTAGAACGTGTATCCATTGATATCCATTGCTTGGTATCTTGTAACAGTGAACAATGGCCTTGCTGCTAGATTCCTTATCTCGTCGGTTATTACAGCATTATTGCTGCATGTCTCGACATAATCTCGGAGCCACCTGCTAAAACCTTGCATGTGCATCTTTGCAAGCCAAGCCCTACCACGGCCAGGGTTGTCTTCACGTAGTTGTCGCTTGTGCTCATTGGCAAGCGGTGTAATCCGGTGCAGCTATTGTATCATGGTGAAATGAACCTTTTGGAAGGCATCTAGTTCTGGAGTGACTGACTTTTTCCCTAGGGTCCCAACACCTGAAAGCCTACCTTCATGCCATGAGCAAGGCACACCAATGGGCTTTTGGGGGTCCGTATAACCCATGGCCCACTCCACTGCTTCGATGGTCTCGTAGCCACGAACAATGGCTCCCTCCGGAAATAACCGGTTATGTACCAATGATTTCAGGAATCCAAAGAACCTCTCTTATGGAAACATCTGATGAAGGTAAGATGGGCCAAGGTACTAGATCTCCCCCGCGAGGTGTGCTGTTAGATGCAGTATGAGATCAAAGAATGATGGTGGGAAAGTAGCTTCAAGCAGGCATAGGGTCTCGAAATGCCTCCTCTCTAAGTCCAATAATTTTCCTCATCAATCACCTTCCATTCTATTGCATTGAAGAATAAACACAAGTTTGTGACCGCGTCACAAACCAGTTCTGTCTTGATACCTCTAAGTGCAACAGGAAGAAGAGTTGTCATCAACACATGGCAATCATGAGATTTCATCAAGTTGAAATTCATTTTCATGTCCTTCACCGACACTAGCCTCTTGAAGTTTGATGAGTAGCCTGTAGGTACTTTCAAATCATGCAAAAACTAACAGAATTCTTTCCTCTCTGGCTTTGACAAGGTGGTTGCAGCAACAGGAAGGTCCGTCCCCGTCTCTGTTTCCTCTGCATAGAGCTCCGGCCTAATGCCTAGACCTTTAAGATCCTCCCTTGCATTTTTATAATCTTTTCCTTTGGACTTCTGTTGTAGCAATGTTCCACAAGTAGCTTCACACACATTCTTCTTAATGTGCATGTTGTCAATCGAATGACGCACATCCAACATCGGCCAATACTCTAGCTCCCATAGAATTGATTTCTTGTTCCACATTCCTTTTTCTTCTTCTTCATCGCCATCTCGTTTCTTTCTTTTGCCAAGGGTTTTTTCAGTCAGTTTGGGTAACTCCTCAATAGTTTCGACGTCCTTGACTTTCAAGTGGACCAGATCTCCAGTCACATGCAACGGCGCCTCTCGATTCTCCTTTTCCCCATTAAACTGACAATCCATGGCCCGGTATGGATGTTTCTTGCCGGGGAAACGACGGTGCCCAATAAATATGTATTTCTTTGAATGTCTTAGCCACAGTGCGCAAGTATCTTCCAAGCAGTGTGGGCAAGCTGCACCTTTCCTTTTACTTTGGCCAGAGAGGTTGCGATGAGTCGGGTTGTCGTTGATGGTGGTAAACAACACGGCGCGCATTGTGAACTCCTCACGCTTGAACTCATCCCAAACCTCCTTCACACCAGGCTTCCATAGTATCTTCAAGTTATCAACTTGTGGCCTCAAGTAGACATCAATACGGCCGCCAGGTTGCTTTGGCCCGAAGACCAATATTGTCAGCATCATATATTTCTGTTTCTTGCATAGCCAGGGTGGAAGGTTGTACAGCGACAGCACGACTGGTCAGGTGCTATGTGTTGAGCTCTGGTTACCGAATGGGTTCACGCCATCTGTGCTCATAGCAAACCGTATGCTCCTTATGTCTTCGTTAAACCACGAAAAGTGGTTATTAATATTACCCCATTGTGCTGCATCTGCGGGGTGCCTAAACTTGCCTTCTTCCTTAATCTTCTTTCGGCCTTCCTCATGCCAACGCAAAAGGTGGGCCTTTTTTCGTGTTGTGAACCATCTTCTTAGCCGAGGAATGATGCAAAAATACCATGCCACCCTCACAGAAGCCCCTCTGTTAGCCTTCTTCTTCTTACCTCTGATCTCCACGGGCTCATTCTCGTCATCAGCATTATTATCATCTCCAGCATCCGTTTTCCTCTTGTACCGATCATAGCCACACTTGGGGCACTTGTCAAGGTCTGCATAATCTCTACGGAACAATACACAACTATTCTTGCATGCATGGATTTTTTCAACCTCTATTCCCAGAGGACAGATTATCTTCTTCACCTCATAGACAGACTCTGCTATTTGGTTTCCTTCAGGTAGCATGTCTGTAAGCACATCCAATAGATGTTTGAAACTTTTGTTGCTCCAACCATGATCTACCTTAAGCTGCAGAAGTTTTAGATCGCCAGAAAGGTGAGAGTACTTCTAGCAATGAGGATAGAGGGGTTTCTTTGAATCTTCAATGAACTGCTTTAGCCTCGCTAATTCAGAAGGTGTGTACACTCGTTGAAACTCAACATCTCGCAACATTTGATCAACATTGTGCACATGTTGCAACACCTCACCATCATTGAAGCCCCTAACTTCTTGATCAGTGATATCCTTAGGCCTCATCACATTTGGTGGGAATGGTTCATTTTCCTCAAAAACTCCACCTTCATCAAGGTCTTCATCATGGTCGGTAGCATGGTGTCGCACTTCACCTTCATTTAGGCAGCCTGCTTCGAGTTCATTAAGGCCTTCCTCACCATGTTTATTCCAACATGTGTAATTTTTTGTAAAACCATGTGTGACCAAATGATGAAAAATGATTTCCCATTGTACAAATTTCTTCTGGTTGAGACAATCTATACAAGGGCAAACATTACTTGAACACCACGGTTTCTTATATCCGCCTCAGCTTGATTTAGAAAACCATTGACCCCGCTTAAGAAATCCTCCCAATCTTCTTGGGGCTGTCTGTACATCCAAGCCCGAGCAGTAGCCACCATCTGCATTCCATACACCAAATGAGCATAATTCATCACACAAAAAAACCGATAACATAAGAGGATTAGGACTTCTGAAGAATTTGAATAAAAGGGGGTAATTAATTTCTATCTTGACGAGGACTTTCTACGATGCGAGCGCGGCCAAGGAGGAGGACACAGAGGCATCTGCTTTGGATGACACCGCGGTCGACGTCCGCTGGCCCCTTTCGGCGTCGCGCACGCGGCCGGCCGGCCTGCTGCTGTGCCGGCTTTCTGAGGAGAGAGAGTGTGATCCTCAGAGTGTGCGCTGCCGATGGCGGTGAACGGGACAGGCCGGCGGGGACTTCTAAGGAGAGAGATTGAGCGAGTGACCTTCTGAGGAGAGAGAGCGAGTGTTGTTGTGGGAACGGGAGTGGCCTTCTGAGGAGAGAGAGCGAGTGGTGTCGGAAGGAGAAGATAGAGACGCGCAATAACAACACGCATCTTCGATGTGAGAAAAAAGACGACCCTGGGTGGCAATCAAAGGAGACGAGTCCTAAGAAACGAGTGTATCCATTTGGGTCGCCCTCAAAGGAGATGCATCCTAACAAACATGCGTCTCCAATACGAAAGTTATCGGTAACGGACTTTATAGCCTGTTACCAATACGGCAGTGATCAGTAACGGACTTAAACAACCCGTTACCGATAGGGCATTGATCCGTAACGGACTTTACGAGCCCGTTACTGATAGGTTTAACTTTTGTAATGGACTCGCTTTAACGTCCGTTACAACGAATTCATGTAACGGGCGTTTAAGAAGCCCGTTACCAGAAGTCCACATTGGTAACGGTGTAGTGCAGGCAAACCCTGGGGTCGGCCTACCGTGCTTAAGGGTAACGAGCACCAAACAACAACCGTTATAGATATGGGTGCATGTAACAGGTGTTAAGGGCCCATTATAAATGTTGTGTGACCTATTTGAGGTTTTCACGTAGTGACTGGTTGTTGCTGGAGTGACTAGAACTGTTTCTGTTTTTGTAGTGGGTAGCGACGCACCATCATATACTCGGAGATGTCTCACTGGAGATGCCTCATTGTCTTCGCTGTCTGAGGAACAAATGTCATCAGGAGATGGCTCAATTGTAGCCCTTAGGCCACGGCGTCTGTCTCCTAGTCTCGCAGGCCTGTATTCCTTGAAATGTGTCTTGGACTTCATGTACTCGGGACGCCTATCTTTGGGTCTGGTTCGCACCCTTCCCCCGTCTTCATCTACTCTGGTAACACGACTCTGGATGAAGGAGATCCAGTGAGCATACGGCATATGTCGGGCCATGGTCAACCCATCAAGGATAACATCTTCAATCTCACATAAAATGAAGTCCACGATGTCGAAGGGCCGGCCAATCATGACGTGAAGGAGAAGCCACTGGCTGAAGACTAGTGATGGACTCTGCATTGCCAATCCGTGGTAACAATGTCTTCCGTAGTGCCCGGTGAACCACATTTGCCATAGGGGTAAGCATGTCAGGCGTGCGATATGCTCGCCTACTTGTGAATGATTCAACAAAAAGTCCGGCCATCTCCTCGTCGGGCGGGAATGACCCACCGAGCAAACTACGCCGAGGTGGTTCATGATCCCCGTAGACAATACTATGTAGGGATGGCTTATCCTCGTACTTTTCTGATTCACAATCCATCAATCCAAGAGTGGCAGCAATGTGGTGTCAGAAAAGAGCGTACTAGCATCCCTGAAACATGAACATGGTGTACTCCCTAGTCTCAGCAATGTACACAGTAGCATAAAAAACTCTCACCCAATCCTCAACATACTGATGATGCAATGAGACCAAATCAGCCAATCCGGAATGATCATCGAAGTATACCTTAATATCACCTCCCGCGGCCAAGTTCATATGATCCCAATTTATAACCCTATGCTAATACAGTTTCATGGGTAGGTATTTGTAGTTGTAATAGAAAGTTTGTTGAACGACATTCATAAATCTTGGTTTGACCCGTTTGTCCTTGGTTTTATCCCACCAATAAATCTTAGGCACCCATCTAAGACCTTTAATCATTTGGTAGGTGTGGTTGTGCAGGTCAATCATC